>JAZHRO010000036.1:20909285-22154642 GCA_037157565.1 Thalassia testudinum | reverse complement strand
CATCTCTCCCATGGATTCCACATTTCCTTTTGCTATTGTTGCATTCCTATCATAAAAGAGGAGAGGCTACTATTATCAGGTTGGGGAGGATAGTCAATTTCAAGCTCTAGTTGCCTAGGGGTATTGGTCCAACCTCGATACGGAAAATCATGAAGGGTGGGAGGGTTGGGTGTTTGCATAGAAGTAGGGATTCCAGGGTTGGAAAATCCCACTACTAAGCTCTGCTGAAAAGTGGGAGTTATCAGGCCAGTACTCCCAGGATAAGAATAAGAATGATCCCATGAATTATCAATGTACCCATCAAAGGATGGATACGCTCGGGGCATGGGATCCTGATTAAAAGATGGGAAGTATTGACTCTAATAATCTAAATGATAGGAGTAAGGGTGATCCATTTCTTTAAGCAAAACAGTTTTAACTCTCTTAGGATTTAGAAGAATTCAGAACACAAGCAAAAACTTCCTAGACAGTTGTAACACTGTCAAAGCAAACGCAAATTCAGTGGAATCTGTTTTTAGTAGATTGTAGGTCTTAGAATTAAATGTTTAGTTGGTGGCCAAACAAGTTTTGCACAAATTACATTTCCTAGGCCAACCTTCGCTGGTGCCTATAACCTACTCGTAAGGGATGGAAGTCTCCAATCGAGCCCACACACGAGGAACCGATGTAACTTGGTGGATAGGCTTGTTGATTTCCGACTAATTTCCCTTGTGCTGCAAAAGATGAGAGGTAGAAATTTATCTAGTGACCTTATGTGTGAGGTGCACAGTGTCTCAGGTGTGCAAATATACGATCCTGTTTTGAGTTTTGAAATTTTGCAAACAAGATCCTTTTACACACAATTTTAAGTCACAAATTTTAAGGTCCAACCTCTTAGCAGTCCAATTTTTAAAGTGACCACTAAATTAATTCGATTCAAGCACTTTAGTGGTCTTAGATTTAGGTTCAATGTAGATGCATGAGAGGTAAATGATGCTCAAGAGATGACGTACCTTACTCCAGCTTTCTTCGTGCAATAATGTATGCAATACAGTAAAAATAAACTAGATGCTACTCATTCAGACCTAGATGGTCGTCCTATAGATATGCAGCTTCTAGCAGGCAATTCAAATATTTTTTTTTTTATTTTTTAATAATAATAAGCAAACAAACCTAATCTAACTAACTAACCAACATGCAATTCAAACAATTTGAATAATCCTATAATCTAAATAAATGGGAACACACTCCCGAAAATACACTCCCGCATACAAGAGCGATAAGAAATAAAGAAACACTGGGAACACGTTCCCAAAAATACCTAACAAGGGTCGAAAAGATAGAAATTAAATTCTAATGTCTATCTAAACTAAATCTAACTAAGATATACTAACTAAATCAAAAACAGGCTTCTCCGTAAGCCTATGCACGTGGGATCAAGGCCCACATGCGCCTGTTGCTGGCCTCCAGGTGATGTTAAGGTCCACCAAAAAGATCATCTCCGCCGTGCATGTTGTTCAAGGTCAATGTCGTCGCTCTACTGCGCCTGTCACCCCGTCAGATTCCTCACACAAAAAAAAATGATCAGATAACTGCGCAACTCAGAATATTCAAAAATAATAAAGTGAATCTATTGCGTCCATTGCCTCCCCAACAATGGCACCATTTGACGAGGAGATTCTCGCTTATTTATGATAGCAATAGAATGATATGTCGTGTTTTATGTGGTGGAAAATCTCTCAATCAAAACTAAATATAAAATTTAACCACAATAAAGATGTCACATCCACAGGGAGGAATAGAACAATAAATTCATGAGTAGAGGAATATACTATTTGCAGACACTTTCGCAACTTTAATGAGAGGAATATGTTATTTTAAATGGAGCTTATAATTTCTTTAAAAGTTCAGGGTTATTCATGCAATTTTCATGTCAGGAATTAAGCTCCAAAAATATGTATATGATGCATGTGTAATGGCATATCATGTAAATTCAACTTGCATGCAAATCTGATTTGAAATTCAAAGTTAAATGATGCACATAACACAAGTGAAGTAATTTTAGGAAACTATGAGTGCATCAATGCAATGTGTCCTGAATAAAATATTAATATCTAAATGGCATAGGCATTAAATGTAAATATTAATTGAGGAGAAAACAGAGGATTTCTCCTCTCTCTTCCTCGCGTGGACGGCCGTGCACGGTTGGCAGCAAGAGTCGATGGGGTGGTGTGCCTCAACGCGTGCTTCGCGATGGTGGTGACGCAGCGACTGGAGGTGGCTGGCGGCGGCCAGACAGTGGAGAAGGGTCACCGGCCTGTTGACTCTATTGGAGGAGAACCGCACTTGGAGAGGGTGGTGCAGCTGCTGCAGCCCACGCGGCTACACGCTGGGTGCGTGCGCAAGGCCATGCTAGGGCACCCTATAGGCGGTTCCTGGCATGGGTTGCCTGCGAGTGGTTGCGTTGCCTACACTCACTTGGCTGCTGCCTGCAGGTGATGGTGGCAGGCGTGGGTGCCTACAGGCGTTTGGTGCAGGCAGTACAAGGGCGCGGTGGGGGGTGTGCCGCAATGCCTGCTGTGCACGCTTGATTGTGAGGCGATGCCTGCAGGACTAGGGAGGATGGTGCGGTGTGGTGCGGGCTGGAAGGGCAATGGCATGGCGCCTACTGGCGTGTGGTGTGGTGCCTGCGGGCACTTAGTGCGGCGCCTATAGGGCGCTTGCAGTGGGCGCTGGAAGGGCACGCCTGTAGGGCGCTTGGGCTGCAAGGGTGCGGTGGGGGCTTTGAAAAGTGCGGCTGTGGTAGTGCAGTGGAATGGTGAAGGCAGTGTACGCTTGGTTCCACAGTGCCTGCCCACTCCACGGTGGGGAAGGTGGAGAAGGGATATCCCCTCTAGGGGGAGAAGAAGAACCTAGCCCCCTCTCCTTTCACCGCGTGAGTTAAGGGATTTTTAAATCCCTTACTAATTTTGGCCGACGGCTATTGGGGAGGTGTTGAGGCCGGCCGAAGGTTGCTTGAGGTGAAGTTGAGGCAGCCGTTTGTTGGGGGAAATTTATTTCACCCCCTTGTTCTTTTCCAACATTATTCCTACAACAACAAAACATAAAATAATTTCATACTAAGTTATAGAATGCGATAAAATAGATGTAAACTTAAATAATGTTACATGCAAACTTTCTATAACTTAATGTAGTTATTAACAAACCTAAAAGGTAAGAATAGAGTTAACATAGGTGCAACAATAGTCCATTAAAATGAACTCATCAAGATGCAGAGAAAGAGAGGCTAGAGATGTGTCTGGTGGAAGTTGACTCTCAACTAGGGGCTCTAGGGCTCTTTTTATAGCTTCAATGAGGGCAAAACAAGTATTTAGGTCCCTAAAATCATGCAACACCCCTGGATGCGACCAAATCGTGCCTCAAAATAACCTTCTACGCACCTATAACACATGGAACATGCCAAATACTGACACGAGTCACCTTCCACGCTATTGGTTCTGTCGCCTCCGCTCTCCTCGCGCATGTGCACGTGCATTCGATTTTAGTCGTCCAATCTCACGATCGGAAGGCTTAAACTCATTGCAGCATCGCCTAATCCTTACTCGTCTATCGTCTTGTCCACCCACGCATTTACGCACGTTCATTTGCACCACCTAATCCAACGCATCTCCACATGCTGCACGGCCACCTCCGTGCCACTTGATCCCCATCTGATGATTCAATTGAATCTATGTGCATCGCCTCTTCGATTTCGCGCTCCATGCAATTCGAACATGCACACTTTGCTCTCTCGTGAAGGAAATGACCACTACGCTACACCGCCTCTTGTGTTGCTATTTGGAATTCAAGTGCGGCTGCTCTCAACCGTTGGATTAAGATCCAATGGCTGAGATGTGTTCTTCTTTGATGAGGGATGCGTAGAGAGGGTGATGTGGCTCCTTCATGGTTGTTGGATGATGATCCAATGACCCACATGTTGTAGGAACGAGGAGATTTATGATATGGTTGTCGTAGTACACTCCTAAATCGCATAAAAATACTTAAATTTATAAAACTCAAAATCTATTTGGAGTATGAGGTCGTTCGCAGGGAGCAAATGTGGAATTCATGCACTAATCTCCCTTCAGAATAAATGAGCATAGTAAATTAGACACAATAAAAAATATGCAATGAATAAAATTTGTCAGATTCATAATCAATGTATCTCAAAAGATCCTTACGACAAAAAGAATTAGAAAGATAAAACAATGGTGATTTGAATCACCAATTATTCTTCTTAATTAAGAATATATCCCAACTAATTCAAATCATTCAAATAAATCAATAGTGTTCTCAATCAATTAATCCACATCAACTTAGACGCTTAAATGTGGCTACAATACCCTTGAATCAATATCAGACGATAGTCATTCTTCTCAGATGGCTTAAGTGCTAAGGCACTAAGCCTCAGTAAGTACACAAGGGCAACAACCTCTCAAGCACAGCCTTCTCCTTCCTCAGAGGCTAAGTATCAAAGCCTCTTCCTTCAGGATGCATCCCAAGGCACTTAACCGCATAGCAAAACCCTCCCCCCTCCTCGTACAAATTCTCCTCTTCTTCTCTCTCAGAACTGGGGTTAATCAGGTATATAGGCAGGTTATCGGATCCAGGCAAGAGACCAAGCTCACCGAGCATGGGTTGAGTGAGGTGTGCATGCACATGTGAGCAGGGGACCCGACCCCCTAGTGTCTTGGGGGATAAGTGTAGAACACTCTTTCCACTTATACCGAAGTGGCTCTTTTGCTTACGATGTGGGGCTAAGTCCGTTGGCTTTCTTCGTGTGACGCAGTAGGCAAGTACTCCTTCCAAATCACAACAACTGCCATGGCTTCACGTCTCAATTGAAGCCCTGGGAAGGCTGCTGGAACTGGTCTGCAGCACCTGGGCATGGTAGCAAGGCCGGAGCAGGTTAGAGCAAGGCGGTTGGAGGTGGAGATGATCACGGCGATGGAACATATGGTGAAGACCTAAAATCACAAGTATGGGCTCAAAAGCTCCAATTAGATAGCTCCTAAGCTTCGCCAAGTGATGGCGAAGGTGGTGGTAGTGCTCTTGTGGCGTGTGTGTGTGTGTGAAGGGCATGCAAAGTCAGAGACGGTGTGCGGTGGAGGGTGAGTTAGGCGAAGGTTTTGAGTGGATGGAATGGTGAATGGGTAGAGGGGTTTTGGTCGTGGAGGTGTAGCAGAGGTTTTGGAGGTGATGTGGGGGTGTTTGATGGTTTGTGGAGTGCGAAAGGCCTCGCTAGAGGCTTGGCTGGAGTGGCGGAAGATGATGGGGGAGGTAGTGGATGGTTGGTCGAAACAGGAGAGGGAAGAGTTGAACCTAAACTATGGAGAGAGAGGGAGAGTTTGCGACCTAATTAATGGATGAAAGGGGAGAGATGGTGCTGGCTTTGATTGACCGACATTGAGAAGGGAAGTTCTCCTTTGAGGGGACGATGGCAAAGAAGGGGTCGAATGCGACAGGGCCTTGGTTGGTCACCATCGAAAGAAGGCGAGGAAGAAGGCGATGCTTCCAAGTTGTTGGCTGAAGGCGCGGATGAGGGGGAAATGAGGAACCTGTCGGAGTCGGTCAGAGTTGGCTGGAGGAAGAAAAGAAGAAGGTTTCTTAGGCCAAACTGAACTAAGGAATGCGACATGAGGTTCAGGAGCTTTATAAAGCTCCTGACCGAGCTCTAGATCAGGAAACAAGCTCAAATTGGTTTGTGATTGAAGCACAAGACACCCACAAATTTTGTGCATTCGCACAAACGCAACATTGCGATTTGGGAGCCAGGACCGATCCCAATCGATTCCTTATCGTGTGAACACCAATCCCACCAAATTTGGTGGGATTTGGTGAATATTTGAATAGGATTTGAGGCAGTCAAAAGCTTCCTGGAGATCAATTGACCTCCAATGGTGACAATGACCCATTTGCAAAGAAGATAAGGAAGTTATGGACTCATTTCAAGGATTTTCGAAAGTTAGGGTTTGTCTGAAAGAAATAGAGTTTAAATGGATTGAAATGCAAACTAGGTCAAGATGGACTCTGATTGGGCCCAAATTTTGGTACAGACCTAATTTAGACCCAAGGAATCTAGTGGTGAAGTTGGATTTCAGTTTTGACCAAGTTTGACTGAGTAATTTGTGTAGAAATCGAAATTAATGTAGAAATCTATTTGTGACTTAGTTCAAGGTCAAAATAGGTTCAGATGGTCAAACCAAAGGTACCAAGCCTTTAGAAATATTTTTCTATAAATTTTAGGAATTTTAGATGAATTTTTTCTTGACTAGAATTTCTTCAATTCAAGTAGATCTGAAATTAGGGTTTTGTGTTATTAATCAGTTCTCAAAATGTGTGAAACCTCATTTCTATCTGTATGGACCCACTTATTAAACTTTAATACTCATTTCACCTTAGATTAACCCTTAGGAAATCCCATGGTTACTCTGCATTCATGCTATGATGTTAAAATGATATAATTAGCCCAAATTTAATGTTCTCTCATAATGGATCTGTATGGAATTACGGCTCTCAGGTGACTATGTAGAAGCATTTGTTAATTAATCCTGACTAAATAAAGCTAGTTATGGCTCATGATGGTGTTACCATCACCACACTTTTACTTCAATAGTGTGGGCACAATGGTGGATCGTTGGGATGGTACCACGTGGCACCATCCTGACCGTTCATCTTCCCATACAGGGCTCCAACCAGGTTGATCTTTGCACCGTTGGATTGAGATTGTTGATCCAGATCCATCCATGTAGTCGGATTTGACATCTGAGGCTTGGATTTGTGCTATCTTGCTCCTTGACTTTTGATCTTCTATGGGTTGTAAGTGATGCTACAGAAGTCTGATCAGGATGATTCTAGAAGCGTTGAACTCCCGTTGTTGTCCTGATCAAATCCGTATGGTTTGATCTATCATTTGCAGCATTGGATCATCTGCAATTAATATTGTCTCACTTTTAGAGCATAAAACAACATTATTATCTATAAAGCTAACCAATCATCTATGATGCAAATTATGATGCTTATGCATGCATTATTCCTATGTTATACTAAAATCTAACTTAATTCAGGTAGATTAGGTCCTCTGATTGCTGTGCAATCATGACTCCATGCCTGAATCTTGTTAGTCCCTAGCAAATGTAAGACTAAATGCAAAGTGGTCCTAAATGACTAATTTCTATCTAGAGTTTGACTAAAGAATTATTTCTTTTGTTTTCATCCAAAATTTTAGAAATCCAGATAGTCGTGAAGTGTAATGTTGTAGCCTATGCAAGGGATCCAAGTGAAAAGTCAATCCACATCTAAAGCTCGTAGTTGACACTTAGTAAGATTCTATTGGGATAGGCAAACTTCTTCCCTTAAGGTTATAAAATAATCTGTAATTTTAGCCTCGGTTTTTGGCTTTGGTAGAGATGTCTGAGTCCGGTAGGTTTGTATTTGGTGGCTCATACTCCTCTGGTGCTACACATAGACTAGTACTATAGAACCTAGATTTTTGGACTTATTCAATAATTCAACTCAAAGAGAGGCAGAGAAATTATGCTCTCTTTTAGTTTTTTTGTGCTCATTCTCTCTCTTTTTTTTGCCTCTTTTTCTTCCCTTTTTTCTTTTTCTTTTAGAGCTTACAATCTCACCAGAGTTGTCAACTTATTTGGTGGCCTCTCATGGCATTAACACTTTGATTAAATTCTGATAACCCTATGATTAAGTTAGCTATCCTCAGTCAGTATTTAGGCAGTCAGAAATATAGAAAAAGTAGGTCAAGGGTGTATTTGGTGGATTGTAAAGGGAATGGGTGTTTTTACTTCAATGTGCTTAACATGAAACAAACACAACGCAATTAACACTTTTTTTCTATTTTTCCTTTTCTTCTTTATTTTTGTTTTTCTTTCTTTTTTTTCTTCTATTTTTTTCTATTTTTTTCTACTTTTCTATATAATTATTTCTACCAACACAACATAATGCAGCACCCATGCACATTTTTATTCATGAGCCATTATTCGAGATTGAAGGTGTTCAAGAGGATATCGGGTGACTTATTTGGTGGAAGTGCCTACTCTTGGCATCGGAAAAGAAATGGACAGGATAATATATTTCTAACCTTGATATTAATACCCCCCTTCAGCTAAGGATTAAATAAAGGATGGTCGTAACCATCCACATTAGTCCTAGTTTTATTAGAACTTGCTTTCTACGTATTTGCCTTATTTGGTGGCTCTCCAAAATTCACACAAAGAATTTATACGCAGGAACCAAGAGCGAAAGCTATGCCTAACTTTGAGTATCGTTATCCAATTACCCAGAAACTAAGATTCCTTATACTAGCCTTAGAGCACTAGTAGACTTTCTACTCTCACCTCACAATTGTTTGGTGGATCTATTAGAAGATGATTTGCCTAACTCCCTAATTACTGTCCAAGGGTTCAAGGAAGAAGCATTGCTTCTTCTCGACAAGCTAATGATGTCTATCGGTCTTTATAGAGGATCCATTGTAAATTCTACATGCAAGTGTGAAATTGTACTGGATTCTAGATTCAGGAATCGACTCAAGAATAAATCCTTAATAAAACCTTCTTGATAAAAATTCTTTATGCATGAAATTTTTTTTCTTCTTGTTCCTTTTTCTTTGACATAAGACATGCAATGTCCACCCCCCTATGCCTATTCATTACAATGTCCTCATTGAAATGTATGCAGAAAAAAATCAAAATGTAATAAGCGAAAGGAGGGGATATCACCTAACTAAGCTTATTAATCCAGGTCAACTTTATCAGTCAAAAATGTAAAATACCTGTATAGAATACTGAGTTGCCTCCCAACTAGCGCTAAGTTTAACGTCATTTGCTGGAAATAAACCCAAAAATGAATAATTAAATTAACGGGTTGAGTTAGAATTAATATGAAGATATGATCATGCGGCCCAAGAATCAGTGATCCACAAATGCAGACCAACTAATGATGAATACCAAGCCCAAAAGGTCAGAACAATAAAATAAATGGGCTTGGCATTATTTGCAGCCAGGTGCTACCAAAGAGAGAAAAATAAGTGTGGGTGCCAGAGTGGAAAGTAGATAGTGGCAACCCTAAGAAATGGTGCATAAGTAAGGCAGATGAGGTGGATAAATAGTGGTCAGTGGAGAATGAATCATATGGGTTGTGAAAGCGATGGGAAATGAAAGGACGAACCTGAGTGGTGTAGTCTGAAATGGTATAAGGAACCACTTCGTATGTCAAGTCAGGTGTAGTTGGATGTAGAGTAGTGAGTCAAATAACATCCAGTGGTTTATCTTAATAGTTCCAGATTCACCCAAGTCATGCTGGATATCAGTATACTCAAGCTCATCCCTAGGGTGATAAAAAATCTCATACAAGTTGCCCAAATCCTATCTTAATTGATGATGCAAATCCTCAAATGCAATGGATGAAAATTCATTATTCCTTAGAATCAATTCCTTAGGGGAAGTAAGATCGGAATCTAGATTAATCAAGGCCTTAAATTCTTTTAGTTGTATGAATTTTTTAGTAGGATTATAAATTTGATCCCAATTGTCTTTCTCTTGAACTACATCATCTGAGGGCATGTCTTCTTGTTTCTCATCAATCAAATCAAGTTCCTCCAAATTCCATTATTTAGCAAAATTCTTTGCTTCCTCAGATAAATCATCATAAGCCATCCCCAATAATTCTGCAATCTCTTAAACATCTTTTTCATAAGGGGATTGTCTATTTTGTTCAATCTCAAGATGTTGGGGATAAGAGTCAGGATTTTCCTTAGGACTCTAGTGGATGGGAAGAGAAGGGTGCGAATTAGATGATACAGAAGTGAAAGCAAATTCATCTTCTATATGGAATATCTTAGAATGATTAGTATCATCGAATCCAGATATCGAATCGTCTAAGCACTTCTGATCATGGTAATCCTCAGAGAAAATCATATCAAATTCTTATGGAAACCTTGGATCTAACATATACTATGCAATGATCTGATGGCTGTGCGCAAACAAACTCAAGGTGGTTATTAGTAATAAAAAGATTTGAACAAATAACAATCCACAAAAATTGACGCAATATGTATAGTGGTTCCCCACTCACTTGGGTATTCCACTACCTAAGCCTCCTAGCTTAGGATTTTTAACCTGATTCCCTCAACCTTGAGGGAATCACTTTACTAACCGAGGTAATTAACAGGTAACCTCAACTTAAGTACAACAATGGGTTATCACAACCCAACGAGCAAGAAGGTCAATTACAAAGATAGCACTGGTGTAAAACAAAAGAAATCTTACAACAAAATACCTAAGCCTCTCAACAAAAATAAAAAATAAATATACCAATTGGAGAACCTAGGAAGGTCGTGAACGCTTTGTAATTGCATAAGAAAAGTACATTGATGTGTCTGTAAATCATAGAGAGATTGAGAGTAGTAAACAACTTCTCTTCAAAATATGATGGAAATATGAAATATAGCTCTTATGTTTTTCGTTGTATTTCTTGTATTTAAATTATGAGTCCTAGAGTCCTTTTATAGAGTTAGAACCTTAGTAATATGTCTACTAGACGTTAGGGTTTAAATCCCAACATTCAAGTCCTCAAAATCAATTTTGCAGCCATTTAGATTTGAGCCAATGGCTAACTGGTATTAGTACTGAAGTATTAGTACCAATACTAGCTACTCACAGTTTTACTATAGCTAGCACACAAGAGTCCTGGTACTAGTACTCATCATGGATACTAGTACTTGTGACTCCTAGGTTTGATACTCACTAGGCATTGTGACTTACCTGTACTATTACTCATCATGGGTACCGGTGCCCGTAAGGTCCAAGCCCAAATTGAGTCTTCAAACTATGACCATCAGATACTGGTACTCTTGATTAGTATTGGTACTTGTTGTTTACAGTTTGAGACAAAGGCTCAAACCTGTGCCTTGCATGTACCAATACTTATGAACAGTGCCGGTACTTGCTTTCAAGTACCTTTATTTTGAGATTTTACAAAGATTAAGTTTTGAGTACGTTCTTTGAAAATGATTGTAATGTTAATCCTAATTTATCTCTAATTAATTTTACAATCTAACTTATATTACTTTGTTAAGAGGCATACATTGTAAGAAATAAGAACCTAATCTAAAAAGCTAAAGATCAGAGATGATCTTCTTCCTCCTCATCGTCTTTCCTCTTTGTTATCATGCCTCCTTGCCATAATTCAATGTTTGCCTTGATCTTCACCTAAATCTGAAAAGCACTCAATTGCAAATATGAATCTACAATAATTTTGTTAACACCAAAACAAGATGTTAAACAAGGTTCCAACAGAATCATCCAACCGTGCCTGGCTGGGAGTGTCACTATCCACAATCCTTCTATCTTCTTGATGGGGCTCTTCATAATCTTGTTCTGATTCTCCCAAACTTTTCAAGGTATCCAAATCCAATTCATTCGCGTGGTCCAATTGTGCATCTTTTGACATAAAGGATTGTAATTTAGGTTCTAAATCAAGATTTAGATCCTCAAGTCTTTCTCCTAAAAGTTGATCTTTGGGATATCAGAATTATCAATTAGTTCAGATGTAGGTCCGGGTAGGATCTATTCTGAATAATCACAGGGCTGGTGGGTGGGCATGGTGTATGTAGAGGTTGGGACTGAATAAGATGTCATACTTAAGGTTGGATCCTCAACCTTAAGTGGCTTACAACCAACTTGTGGCACACTCTGACCAAGATTATCATGTTGTGCTTCCTAAATTCTATTAAGTTCTTTTGTCAAGGTATCCATATTTCTTTTATTAGCTTCTCTCATCTCTTGGGCTACTTGGAGCAATTGGGTAATCTCAGGATCACCGCCATGGTTAGGGGTTTGAGTGGGTTGAGGATAATAATTCTAGGATTTCTAACCTTAGTCAAATCAGAATATCTATTATTTGAATACCTAGGGTAAGAATCATATCCTTGGTTTGGTCGTGTAGGTTTATCCCAATAAGAGGGTGGAGTGGGTTGGGTGTAATTGGGATGATTTGCAAAGTGGTTTCAAGGCTAGGATTGATATCCTAGGTATTGGGACTCTGAGGCATATCCCTAACCAGGGGAGAGATGAGACTGGCTGAACCGATCAAGATAGTTGGTCATGACAATCAAGTGCTGGTCCTATATGGAGAGTGTCTCTTGAGATTGTAGAGATCCTTGATATCCAAAGATTCATGTGGGATTCTGTAAGGACGAGGTAGGCCTAACTATACCTGAGGAATATGAGGTGTAGATAAGGGAATCAAGTCCTGGGTGTTGAGAAGAGTTCTCCCATCCTAAAGAGGTTGGAGTAAGGGATCGGTTGGGATAGGGAGAAGAGGAGGAATAGTGGGAAGTGAAAGAGTATGGGTCCAAGTTATTCTCCTTGATTGGTTCTTCCTCATGGTAATTACCCATTGGAAAGGATTCAGACATAGAAAAATTGGGTCTTCTCCTTAGATTACTCTCTAAAGGTGGTACCGAATTAGGGTTCAAAGACCTTCTAGCGTCCATGTACTAGAAGAAAGTTAATAGATGAGAGAAAGAAGATAGATGAGTGAATCCCCACCCTTGGCTTCCCAAAATATGACTAGCTTAGATCAAACCTTGAATTACTTGGCTGGGTAAAAGGGTGGGACCCTGTAGGAATCCCCACATGGCGGGACACCACTAAGGGTTAACGTGGTTACTGCACTGACCTTTCTTATCATCAATGGGTTCAAGTAGACAAGGTCTTGACCTTAGCCCAATCTAATTTCAAGTTACTAATCTGATTAGTCCTACCTAGGGCACGTCTACTCAATTTTTGGCTTAGGCTTGGAGTGCTTTTGGAATATGATGGGCGTTAGGGGGTGTTGCCCATAAAATTGATTTTCAAAGTGTGATGTGCACAGGCAAGCGGTTCACAAGCAATTTTTTATGATGAATTGAATTTTAAGGTTCAATTGCTTGTATTAATGAATTTTAAGGTTCACTTGAGTAAATATCTTCAAACAATGGTTCTAATGAGGCACACAAGAGGTTTTATAAGTCTCAATTGTTGGATAGATTTCCTTTAAGTATGGAAATGTAAGTGTGCTCTACCTTAATCTGAAACCCTAAAAGCAGATAGTACTAAATGATTCGATTTAAGCTCAAAGCAAGTAAGGTAGTGTGACCCACTCAATGCAATTAATTGTTCCTATTTCACCACCAACTAGGCACATAGAAAATATTTTTTCAAGAAGTTTAATGCACATTTTCTATTTTTTTTACATTTAAAGTGTACTGAGGGTTTTGTAGTCTATTTTGACCCCTGCTTAGTGATTGAATAGTACATGCAAATCAAATGTGTAGAAAATATTTGTTTTATATCTTTCCTAAAGTTTTTATTTTCATTGGAATTCGGTGCTACAAATTTCAAGTCAATCGAAGTAGTATAAAAATTCCTATGATATTTTTAACTCTGAAAGATTAGGAACAATAACAAATTTTATAGTAGTTTAGTTCCTGAATTTTTAAAATTTTTATATAACTCCGAATTGCGCAAAATTTGGATATATTGTTTCTGATTTCAAAACACATGTCTAGTAGAAAGTTTAGAATTTTTGGAGGCACAAATTTGCAAGAATTGAATTTTTAAGATGAGAGTTTGTTTTAGCCCGAAAATATAGGAGGTGGTTTTGTTGATTCCCTCTGATAAGAGATTTTTTTTTTCAAAACGCAAGCAATTGCTAATCCTAAGGTTCAAGTGAAACACCAATTTTTTTTTAATTTTTTTTCTCGAAACAAAATCTAACCTAATATAAGATACGAGTACTTACCTAAGATTAGAACCTTGTAATTTTTTTGTTGACACGTTTCTTCTCAGATTTCTACGTTTCCTGTACACAAGAAATCAATAAAGTAGGTTAGAAATCTCAAATAAGCACTAAGAGGAAAAGCTTTAAAAATTTCTGTTACCTCCCCAGTAAAGACGCCAACTTGTTCGATGCGAAACATGTACAATATTATTTCTATCATTGTAGTGCGAATCACGTCAAAACAAATAAATTTATAAATCAGAGTAGGTGTGTCCTGAGTTGTTCATAAAGAGGCAAAACAAGATTTTCAAAGCTTTTCATATTAACTAATCTATCCTAATGCAACACAAAAATAAAGACCAGATATTTACAAAATTAGATTTTTATTGCTAATGATAAATAGTTCTCAAACTAGGAATTAAAACAACTATGCTAAATAATAGAGGGAGAAAATAGATGGACAGCGTTGCTTGTGGGATGCTTATGTGAAGTGCAACAACACTTCAAATCCAGAGCACCAGGAAGAAGACTGGAGAGAAGTTGCAAAGGGAGAGAGGCTAGAGATGTGTCCAGTGGAAGTTGCCTCTCAATTGGGGGCTCTGGGGCTCTTTTTCTAGCTTCAATGAGGGGCAAAACAGGTATTTAGGCCCCCAAAACCATGCAACACCCTTGGATGTGATCAAATCCACCGATCGGGAGATTAACGGACCAAATAGTGCCTCAAAATAACCTTCCACGCACCCATAAAGCATAGAACGTACCAGATGCTCACACGTGTTGCCCTCCATACTACTGGATCCACCACCTCCGCGCTCCTCGCACGAGCGAACGTGTGGTTGATTTTAGCCATCCGATCTTGCGATCGGACGACTTAAACTATCGCAGCACCACCTAATCCTTGCACATCTATCGGCACGTCCACCTGCACATGATCACGTGCATTCACCTGCACCACCTAATCCAGCTCATCTTCATGATATTGCCTTCGTGCCTCTCGATCTCCATCTGATGGTTCAACTGAATCTATGCGCACCGCCTCTTCGATTTCACACTCCGCGCAATTCAAACACATGTACTTTGCTCTCGCATGAAGGCGGTGACTGCTGTACTACACTGCCTCTTATGTCACAGTATGGAATTCAAGTGCGGCCGATCTCAGCCGTTGGATGAAGATCCTACGGCTGAGATGTGTTCTTCTTCGATGAGGGGTACACGGAGAGGGTGATGTGGCTCCTTCATGATCGTTGGATGATAATCCAACGAAACACACTTCTCCTTCAATAGTTGGGTGATATGGACACATCTATTTAGGTTAAAATTGTTGGTGCTAGAGCACCACGATCATTTGTTTTAATGATAACAAAACACATGTTATTTAACATTTGCAATTTGAGACCTAGATTTCAGGTCAATTGCAAATGTGGACGTGTTTAGACGGAGTTCGAGCTCGCATCCAGGATGGATTGGAGGAGCTTGACGGAAAATAGAGGAGGTTCGCGTGGAGAGAAAGATTGAAGATGGAAGGAAATGAAGAATAGGATAGATTTCCTTCTTTTGTACTTGTTGTATTTTTCGTTTCTTTTGTTGCTCTTTATTTCCTTAGAAATTATGTTAAAGAGCCTCAAAGAACCCTAACAGTAGTCCTAGGAACACTGGCAAAACCCTAGGATACTTAGGTTTTATGTAGAATACTTAGAAAACCAATATAGGGCTCAAACAGCATTTCCAGACGTCTAATTCCCAAATTAGACATCTGATAAAGTATTTTAAGACGTCTGACTGTTGTTTCAGACGTCTGATAACTGTTAGGCTGGACATAGTTAGCTCTGTCTGATGAAATCAGACGTCCAGACCATAGACCAAACGTCTTAGGAGACGTCTGATGACTTTGCCAGATGTCCAATTAGTGGACCGTTAGCTGGCTTAGCAAACACTCAAGAATATGACCGTTAGAGCCTTATCAGACGTCCTTAGGCCTTTCCAGATGTCTGATAAATGACCGTTTTGCCTCGGCTGACCCAAAATCTCTTCTCAGAGATTTTCTAGCCGTTGCAACGTTTGGAAATCAATTCCCACTGTAGAAGTAGGTTTCCAGACATCCATACATAGTGCCAGACGTCCTGTATGTCGTCTGATGGACTTGGACAAAAACCCTGTTTAGATCTGATCCAAGTCAGGGAGAGACCCACCCAAAATCAGACGTCTGACCTTGGAATCAGACGTCTTAAAGTGAACTTCCAGACGTCTGATGCTATAATTAGACATCTGATAAGCTTGTCAGAACAATGATTATTCCTGATTTCGGGCTGATTCACTTGGGCTTTGTACCCAACGGCTATAGAACCTTTCCTAAGCCTTCCAAAGCCTTCCTAAGGCCTCTATAAATAGAGGGGAACCTTTGCAACACAAAAACACACTTAGAGACACAAAGACACATCAAGATAAACACAAGACACACTTAAGCAACATACTTCCACTCTCTTTTGTCCTAGATAGCTCTTGCTCTCCAAGCTCAAGCTCCATCATCTTGAGAGCATCAAACCGCTGCGCACCCGCTCTCCCGCCGTTGTCTACGAGAGCGAAGTTGCGCCGTCGCGTGGCTCACGCACCCGCGTCATCCTCGACGCACTCCTTGCAAAGGGGAGTTTCCTATTTCCTATAGAAGCTTAGGTTTATTACTTTGTTGGCTCTATAGGTTTGTTGTTTATTTTATCTTTGTCTTTTGGTTGGGTATTCACTTTGCGAATTCCCATCTCCTTCGTGGGACAAAATCCTTCTCGTGGAGAGAAGGGGTTGAGGAACGCTACCCTCGTACTTGTAGCGTGGTTGTACTGAGGTTGAATCACCCTCGTTTTAAAGTGATTCGGTTAGTGGATTTGATCAACTAGGTTGATCGGAAAATCCTAACTCGAGAGGGTTAGGTGGTGGTTTTCATCCGGTTTGGGTTTCCACCTAAAAATTACTTGTGTACTTGTGCGATTGTTTGTTTATTCTGTGATATTGTTTTATTTCCGCATTTTATTACGTCACCCCCTCCTAGTAAGGAACTTTCAATTGGTATCAGAGCAGGTCTCGCGAAATCGGTGTTACAAACCGGCGAGGATCTAGATCATGGAGGGAAGCATAGCCGCAATCAGAATCTCCGAAGGGCAGTCAACCGTCCGACCACCCTACTTTGACGGGAACAACTACAGCTACTGGAAGCTGAGGATGAGGATGTGGCTTCAAGCCACGGACTTCGCTCTATGGGGACGTTGCGAAGCCTCATACGAGATCCCGGAGCGACCGGATGCAGGATACTCGCAGCAGCAGATTCGGGAACTCTCGCTCAACGCGAAAACAGTGAACGCGTTGTATTGTGCCCTCAGCCCAGAGGAGTTCAACAGAATCTCGCAATGCGCCACCGCATACGAGATTTGGCACACACTTGAGGTAACCCACGAAGGTACCTCTAAGGTAAAAACTTCTAAAATTAATTTACTTTCTCAAGAATTTGAATCTTTTTCTATGAAACCTAACGAGTCTTTAAGTGAGATGAACACTAGGTTCACTCTCATTGTAAATAATTTGAAAGCATTAGGGAAGACCTTCATCAAGGGGGAGCTTTAAGGGAAGCTTCTTCGTTCCCTTGGACCGGAATGGGAACAGAAAGTCACCGCCATCGAGGAGGCGAACGAAGTAGAGGAGCTCAACATGGAAGATCTCCTAGGCAATCTAATGGCCTACGAGACAAAGTTGAAGCAGAAGAAGAAGGATACACCGGAGCCCAAACTGAAGAAGACTCTCCTTCAGAGCCACGTCGGATAGTGAGGTAAGTTCCGACGACGAAGACTTTAGAATTTTACTTAAAAATTTTTCCAAGGTTTGTAGGAAATTAAAGAAAGATAAAAAGGAGAAGAAGGAAAGCCCGAGACGTTGCTACCACTGCAACGAGAAAGGGCACCTACGACCAGAGTGCCCTCTTCTCAAAAAGGAGAAGAAAAAGGAAAAGGAAAAATCTAAGAAGAAGGCGTTCCAAGCCACTTGGGACGATTCCAGCTCGGAGGAAGAAGAAGAAAAGGAAGAAACCGCTTGCTTTTGTTTCATGGCCAGAGGAACCAACAGCGACAGCGAAAGTGGAAGCGACGACAGCGACAACGAGGTAAATCTCGATCTTCAAGAAGCATTTAATGAACTTTTTGAGATTAGTAAATCACTTAGGATAGAAAATAAAAGCATTAAAAAGAACCTTAGTTTTCTTAAAAATGAAAATGATAGGTTAGAAATAAAACTTAAGGATCTAGAAACTTGTCCTAAAAATGATAACCTATTATTAGAAAATCATAACCTCATCAATGAAAATAATAAGTTGATTGAGGAAAATGATAGTCTAAAGTTAGAAATCTATGATTTAAAGACTAAGATGCAAACTATAGAAAAAGAAATTGCATGTCTTAGGAAAAATTCTAACAAATTAATCAACAAAGTAGACAAGTTTTATAGCCCTAAGATTGAGAAAGGATCTCCATCAAGGAGACCCGCTAACAGATCCGGATCCAAGCTCACTTGGATACCGAAGAAAAATTTGGAATCTTGTTTTGTAGGGTTCAGGGATAACTACAACACAAAGGACTGGACCTACAAACTAAAGCCTGGTCAACTCGAGTTGGGAGAACCAAGGAGTAGACCAAGGAGGAGAACAAGAAGACTGACGAGACGGCGAACAAACGACGGACCCGCCGCACGTCGACCACCAGACTGGAGACCGGCACCGATGCCCGGGCCTCCAAGCTACGGATGGGAGCCCCATCCGATGTGGCATCCACCACCACCATTCGGGCCATTTTATTGGCCATGGTAGGTGAGGTAAAACCCTTTACCCTATCTTTTTATCAGTAGCATTTAGATAGGGGGAGTTAAAAAAATTTATGAGCTAATTGTCAATTTTTAAGGGGGAGAAATAAGGTAGCTAAATTTCCTTTAGTAAGGGGGAGAAAAACAATAGCTATCTTGTTGTTACAAAAAGGGGAGAATATTACCTTTGTTAAAATAATTCATAAGAAGAGCATGTTTTAAGGGGAGTTATAGGAAATTTAAAATCAATCAAACCTTTTTGATAATGTCAAAAAGGGGAGGATTTTTTGTACTATTATTTATGGTTTTGTCATCATCAAAAAGGGGGAGATGTTGGTGCTAGAGCACCACGATCATTTGTTTTGATGATAACAAAACACGTGTTATTTAACATTTGCAATTTGAGTCCTAGATTTCAGGTCAATTGCAAATGTGGACGTGTTTAGATGGAGTTCGAGCTTGCATCCAGGACGGATTGGAGGAGCTTGACGGAAAACAGAGGAGGTTCGCACGGAGCGAAAGATTGAAGATGGAAGGAAATGAAGAATAGGATAGATTTCCTTCTTTTGTACTTGTTGTATTTTTCGTTTCTTTTGTTGCTCTTTATTTCCTTAGAAATTATGTTAAAGAGCCTCAAAGAACCCTAACAGTAGTCCTAGGAACACCGGCACAACCCTAGGATACTTAGGTTTTCTGTAGAATACTTAGAAAACCAATATAGGGCTTAAACAGCATTTCCAGACGTCTAATTCCCAAATCAGACGTCTGATAAAGTATTTTAAGACGTCTGACTGTTGTTTTAGACGTCTGATAACTGTTAGGCTGGACATAGTTAGTTCTGTCTGATGAAATCAGACGTCCAGACCTTAGACCAGACGTCTTAGGAGACGTCTGATGACTTTGCCAGACGTCCAATTAGTGGATCGTTGGCTGGCTTAGCAAACACTCAAGAATATGACCGTTAGAGCCTTATCAGACGTCCTTAGGCCTTTCCAGACGTCTGATAAATGACCGTTTTGCCTCGACTGACCCAAAATCTCTTCTCAGAGATTTTCTAGCCGTTGCAACGTTTGGAAATCAATTCCCACTGTAGAAGTAGGTTTCCAGACGTCCATACATAGTGCCAGACATCCTGTATGTCGTTTGATGGACTTGCACAAAAACCCTGTTTAGATCTGATCCAAGTCAGGGAGAGACCCGCCCAAAATCAGACGTCTAACCTTGGAATCAGACGTCTTAAAGTGAACTTCCAGACGTCTGATGCTATAATTAGACGTCTGATAAGCCTGTCAGAACAATGATTGTTCCTGATTTCGGGCTGATTCACTTGGGCTTTGTACCCAACGGCTATAGAACATTTCCTAAGCCTTCCAAAGCCTTCCTAAGGCCTCTATAAATAGAGGGGAACCTTTGCAACACAAAAACACACTTAGAGACACAAAGACACACCAAGAGAAACACAAGACACACTTAAGCAACATACTTCCACTCTCTTGTGTTCTAGATAGCTCTTGATCTCCAAGCTCAAGCTCCATCATCTTGAGAGCATCAAACCGTTGCGCACCCGCTCTCCTGCCGTTGTCTACGAGAGCGAAGTTATGCCGTCGCGTGGCTCACGCACCCGCGTCATCCTCGACGCACTCCTTGCAAAGGGGAGTTTCCTATTTCCTATAGAAGCTTAGGTTTATTACTTTTTTGGCTCTATAGGTTTGTTGTTTATTTTATCTTTGTCTTTTGGTTGGGTATTCGCTTTGCGAATTCCGATCTCCTTCGTGGGACAAAATCCTTCTCGTGGAGAGAAGGGGTTGAGGAACGCTAACCTCGTACTTGTAGCGTGGTTGTACTGAGGTTGAATCACCCTCATTTTAAAGTGATTCGGTTAGTGGATTTGATCAACTAGGTTGATCGGAAAATCCTAACTCGAGAGGGTTAGGTGGTGGTTTTCACCCGGTTTGGGTTTCCACCTAAAAATTACTTGTGTACTTGTGCGATTGTTTGTTTATTCTGTGATATTGTTTTATTTCCGTATTTTATTACGTCACCCCCTCCTAGTAGGGAACTTTCAAAAATGCCTATTCATGCATGTTCCTAGGCTTAGATTTGCATTTCATGTTATAAATATTGCATAGGATGCATCATTCTGCATTTAGAGCAGTTGTATATATTTTAGGTTATTTTGGTCCTTTTTATGGTCAGCAGAGAAGAAGACTTATTTCAGAGTCATAGATGGATGATCGAACCGTACAGATCTAATTAGGATGACGATTAGAGTCTAACGCATCTGAAATCATCTAGATCGGAGAATCGTAGCATTGTATGAAGTTTGAGGAAGATCAACGGCCAGGGGGTAATGCGACATCCATACAGGTTTTGGATGCAGTCCAGCAGCATAGGAATCATCTCAATCTGAGCACCGTGGCACCCTCTACAAAAGAAAGAAGAATGGACGACCCAGATGGTGCCACGTGGCGCCATCCAAGCCACCCAATGCTGGCCAACAGAAATGCACTGTGCACAGCTGTAGATGCACGCAACAGCAGCGCACCGCGCACAGCCACAACCGCACGCAGCAGCAGCGCACCGTGCACAGCCGTAGCCCAGCGCAGTGCATGCCAGGGCATGCGGGCGCGACACGCTGCAGGGAGCATGGGCGCGTGAAGCGTGCATCACACGATGCACATGCCAGCGAAGTGGGTGCCAGCGGAGGATAGGCACGGATCTTCAGTGACGTGGCCCTTTAGTGATGCTTGCAACTGTCACTAATGGTTTGCATGCACCAACAAGAGGAATTGAAGGGCGGATCTTCGGCGACAACTGCAGGGATCTATTGCGACGTTTACGGATGTTAGTAATGACCCACATGCGAATTTGTTCTTCCTCCTCCACTATAAAAGGACCTACCCACCACCATTCCAAACCATCTCTTCCCTTCTTCCTCTCACCGCCTCTAAGGCTTTAGAGAGAGCTTGTCCCAAGCCCGGGATGCTCCTCTAGAGTAGAAAATCAAATAGTTTTCCCTCTGCTCATCCCCATTCATGGAGCATCCCGTGGCCATCCTCTCACCGCCCTTCGGGAAGAAGATCCTCGCCACGACGCCGTCCTACCCCATCCTCTGTCCTCTGGCTCTGTCCCCATTCATCCCACTCATCACCACCTTCCTCCAGGCAATGTCAGACCTAGTCGTCCTCCAAGTGACCGTCGAGGGGGATTTCCCTCACCTCTTTCTATCTTTTTTCGATTTCATAGTATAGTTTTCCTACTTTCGTGTTGTAACTAATAGTTGTTCATGAATAGATGATTGTTTCTCTCTCTCCCACTCTTTCTCCCTCTCTCTCTTATGTTTTTGCAAGTAGATAAAGTTTTCACCGACCTAATCTCTTGCTTGATAAAAAATACAAAAAAACCTAGAAAAGATAAAAATGACCAAAAACAAATAAAAGAGAAACATGGATTTTCAAAACCAAACGTTCGCCTCCCCGTGTTTGACCCGAGACTCACTTTTCAAGTTTCGATTATAAATTTTATTTAATTGACACATTTTACGAGCTACGACGGCAGGTCCTCCAAACCCTGATTTTAATTCGTAAAGTGCGCCCCCATCATTTTGGCACTATTGCCAGGGAGGCAACGCTCTTTGGTTTTTCTCGCATTTTTTTTACCTTACCAAACTTTTATCTCACTTTTTCTCTAATCTTACTGTGATTGCAGGTACTCTACCGAGGTAGGCCAAAGCGATTAGATCAGAGAAAAGTGCGGATGAAGGTTTTGTAAGTTTATCCCCACCATCGCAGCCAATTAGTTCATTTCACCACACTAAAACTCAAACCAAATCAACTTAGGTGCTTTTTATAAACCCTAGGATGGATTTAGTTGTTTGTTTGCCACCCCCACTTATCTTACCCTTGCATATATAACAAAAAAAAAAATCTTCTCTTGTGGGATTTTCTGAAAGCTACACACTTTACACCCACAACTTCTCACCCTAAGACGCATAATCACATCGATTCTACCACTTAACCAGGATCTGACCTGTGGGCCTGGTACACTTAATTCAGCACACAAATAAGTGAGTAGAAATCTGAATAGGTTAAACATTTCTATGTGCCTTAACTAAGTGGTGTAATAGGCTAATTGATTAAACTGTTTGGGCTGCACCACTTAAGATAAAAGCGATTCATCAAGTAGCTTGTCACTTAGGGTTGAATTTTAGGACTGAACCAGGCACTCCACATTTTATTTCTGATTTTAAAGGAATATATCTACACCAGTGCTTTCAAAACTTGGAGTGTTCTACTGAACCTTGATTGAATATACCTAAAGATTAAACCATAAAAGCTACTAAATAAGGTTGAACCCTAAAAGACACATCATCAAATAACCTTATTTGAAAACCTTGGTTGTGCACGCACACACATTTTAACTGATCATTAAGGGCACAACCCATCTAAAGGACCCATCACATTCCTGAAGCACCATTGTTCCAAGCCTAACTAAAATTGATTAGACGTTGGCCCTAAGAACTGGTTCGTTCGTCAGGATCCAAATTGAGATTGTTCATGATTAACCTGCTTGTACTAGTCAATCTGATGTCTAGCTAGGGGAGTAGCATCAAACGATCGCGGCTAGGGGGTACACTAGGAACTGGAGGTGCAAGCCAAAGGAAGAACCTTCTCCCTAGTCCCTCCTAATTGGTTGGATTGCTTGGACATAAGTAGAGTAAATCGTCCATAATCTTAGGACAAATTCTGAGAGTCTATAGACCATTAGGCTACCCAACCTAAGGATAGGCTTGTGTTTTTGTATTGCAGGTCTCCTTTCTCTTCTGATTTCCCTCCTTACTTCACCATGTACCCTTCCACATCTTACACACATTTCCAATCCTATCTTCCTACCACCACTTATCCCCAAGATGATTACTATCCTGACTTGACTTGTAATTACCCATCCACTAGCTATGATAACATTGATTGGGGATACAAATCCGGACCTCAATGTCCAGGGCCTAACACTGGACAACAAGATTATGATTGCTATTCTTTCCAAACCTATAATGATTATGGATCTCCATCCTTTGATGACCAAACCAACCCAATCTACAATCAGGAAGGATATAATGATTATAACACCTACCCTCCCCAGTATTCCATTGAATATAGGTTTCCACCATCCTTTGAACAACCTAGAATGACCTACTTTCAGGGAGGGACCCGAGAACCTCAACATCTTGACTCCCCTAGATTTAACCCAAACCCACCCAAACCTAAATCGAACAAGTCGGTTCAGGTGAACCTGATCCATGATATGGTGTTGGCTAATTTGAGGAACACTATACAATCTTTAGAAGCTCAGCCAACACCATGCACTGAAGCACTGGAGCCTATTATCAAAATGATTGATGAACATAATAGTTCTTTATTGGATTTGCTCCAAAGTGTTAAGGATAGGAACCTGGGTGAGTTTCTTCTTGGGAAATTGTTGAGGTTGAGGATGAAATTTATGGTTGCCCTAACCAAATCTTGGGATGATTCTCAAGATGAAGCCCCTTCAAGAGAGCCAATGTCTAAACCCACTCAAGTGCCTGTCGGGGGGAATACATATTCTGAGATTGGAGATGGCTAGGTTGGGCTAGAGTAACCCTTTGAGGATGAATCAAGTTTCTCACTTGAGATCCTAGAGCCAAGGAATGACGAAAAATATGCCTCCATAGACCATGAAATGACAAATGATTTTGAGACATATATAAATGAGGATCATGGATTCTTTGATTCTGAAGTCTCACTTGAGCTTAAGGAAGATGATTTTAGTGAGACAAATGAGCTCAAGGAGCAAGACGAACCATTTGATAGCCTAGTCATTGAAGATTTTGATTCGATTGGGGCTAACATGGAGGATTTGAATCCTCATTTACTTGATGATTCAATCAGTGACCCCATTCCTCATCTGCACCCCGAAGAGCTAACTTCTGAGATCATTGTGCCCAAGTCAATCTTGATTCAGCCACAATTTCCGGACTTGGGAGAATCATATGGGGTGAATGATATGCTAGAGGTCGTGGAGCCTGAGCCCTTGATGTTGGAAGATAGAATTGTTGAAATAAAAATTTGGGAGGATAATTCTAAGGGAACTTTGATTTTGGATCTAAGGGTACCTATTGACCTGAATCCACCTACTTTCTACCAGGACCCTTAAGATATCTTTCATGTGCAACCCAAGCTCAAAATAACTAATTATTTTCTGATCTAAATGTTAAGTGGCAACCGCACCTATAAACCATCTTTACCCATTGTCTGACACTTTGGTCTTGGGTTGCACACCACTAAACCACAGGCCCAGCCCCGCAAACACAATAACCTTCGGTTCTAGGTGATTTTCATCCAGAACCACTCGACCCTAGGGCATGGGTCTGCACCATAATCTAGTCCACATCTGTGGACATCTTCTGCTAGTAGGTTTAAGGATCAATATTTTTATTTTGATTCTGACCCGCACTTGTGAATTCTTAATTTCTTCTTTATATGTATATTATGCATAGCTGAAGGCATTAAACTTAGCGCATGTGTATACTCTCTTCTCTCTGCAGAGCTAACCGGGTTGTCACGATGTTCAAGTGATATTATGTTTACTCCACCTTTTTCATGTCTTTGTTTTTACAATGAGGACATTGCATCATTTAGGCATGAGGGGGTGGATAATCAATTCCTAAGATCATTTTGTTAACTCCGTAGAATTTCTTTTAGTTTCTTACAAAAAAAAAAAGTGAAAATTCAAAAAGATTAAAAAGAAAGAAAGAAAGAAAGAAACTAGGAAAAAGGAACTTAGGCATTTCGAAGTTATTAACTTTAGGAAATGATACAAGAGGACCGACACACTTAGACTCTTCAGGTCTTTGAGCTTAATTAACCTGGGTGTCCACTCGAATGTGGACTTAGTCTCGAGTCCTCGCCAAATTCATTTTAAGTTGGTAAATAAATTGGGATGATAAGTATGCGACTTATCAACCCGCCCTCTGATTTGGTGGGACTTTAAGCCTAAGCATCTACATACTTTTGCATTGACTCACTTTTAGATGGTTTCTTCAGAAATTGGGTAGCTAATGAACTATCTAGGGTGGTATGGCTAGCAAATTGTTGGTGGTAACATCTCATCGGCCGGTTATCCAGAGCCCAGTCACAAGACCATTTTCATTGTGTTGTCTTCAGGTAAATCTTAGATCAGTGAAGCCGCCCACTTAAAGAAAAAAAAAACAAATAAAAAGAAAAAGAAAAAGAAAAAAATAGAAAAAGGAGAAAAAAATGAAAAATAAATAAAACCACACTTCACCGCACGACTATGGCTAGCAAGTTGCCATGGGTAACAGCTCATTGGCCGGTTGTCCAGAACCCAACTCACAAAAAATGCATAATAATTCCCAAAACACTTAGGGAAGAAGTGGTGAAGTAGAATAAACCGGGGAGATATACACTGGGTTCGCCCTTGTGTTGACCCCATAAATGAAAGAAGTAGGGAGAAAGCTACTGTTTGAAAAGATAAACCTCTAGACAAGGTCACCTAGGGTTGTGGAAACCCGAAGTCCATTTCAATGGCACCTAGTGAGTCTTTCACTATTTTCACAAGATGCTTAGCACTTAGAGTACTTTTCGAGTCTTGGGCGGGTCAGGTAGCCATAAAAAGTTATCCCGGAACTCTCAAACTCCAAAAGTATAAAAAAATTAGAAAAGAAGAAAAATAAAAAAAAATGTATATTTCCTTTTCAAATAAGGCGAGGACTTAGGTGGTCTGCATTCTAGCAGGCACCTAGGTACCGTTGAGTTTTCGTCATTTAGGACCTTAGTTGAAATTTTCTATTGTTAATAAATGACTTAGGCTTAAACGATCTAATCCTAATTTTGTTTTTATACATAGCATGTAGTTTAATTTTGTTAGGGACTAGCAAAAAGATAGGCATGGGGGTATGATATAGACATATCTATTTAGGTTAAAATGCTTATTCATGTATGTTCCTAGGCTTAGATTTGCATTTCATCTTATAAATATTGCATAGCATGCATCATTCTGCATTTAGAGTAGTTGCATATTGATAACACCACGCAAGGGGGTAGTAATTAGGTTGAATATGGCCCATCTTTAGAATAAAAGGCACAACATAAAGTAGAATAGGAGCATTGCATGCATCAAGTACCAAGATTGCTTATAAACTGCATTAATGGCCATTTCTGTAAAGCATGTATCAAAGTAGGCCTCAGATGAGCAATCGGACTGCACGGATGGATTCAGAACGACGAACGGAGTCCAACGGACTCAAGATCAGCCAAATCCGACATCCGGAGCTCCCACAATGGGTCCAAGAAATTCTGACCGTTGATCTGGAGATCAACGGCCCAGAAAGCACCACGTCGCCCCGCCCCCACCGCTCGCAAGCCCTCAAGCCAGCCAAGGAGGAATCTCGGCCGTTGATCTTCGATCGAACGGTCGAGATCCGCGCGCTCGCCCGCGCTCGCCGCGACAAAGTGTGGGCGTGGCGCAACGGCTAGCGCGCATGCCCACATCGCAGCGATGCATGTTCGAATCGCGCGGAGCGGAAATCAAGCGAGAGCGAAGGGCGCGGCAAAATTGGACTGCCCGATCAACAACGGGTGGCCAGGATCGCGCCACGTGGCGCGATGACAGCTCCCGAGCGCCCATGCGCACGCGCACGCCGGGTGGAAACGCGCGCGCACACGCGCGCCGGAGGCGCGATCTAAGCGCGGGCGCAGGAGGATCTCAGCCGTCCGATCTTCGATCGGACGGCTCTCGTTCAACGTCCACGGATCGCTCATGGAGAGAGAGCGGGGCGGGCAGCTGACCGACGGCAGGAGAGCTTCACCGACGTATCTGGAAGCGGTTTTAGCGACGTTCTGGATGTCGCTAAAGCACATTCTTCTTTTAGGAAGCCCTTAACTCTATTTAAACCCCCTTCTACCACCATTCAATGCATCCTCTCCCACTTGCAACTACTCCACTCCTCTCCTAGCTAGTTTTAGGCACTCTTGTAATCGCCGGAGACGACGAGCCGCCGACGGAGCCTCCTCCACCGCCGTGGCTGCCTCGTCGCTCTCCACTCTCTCTCTACCTCTCTCTCTCTCTCTCTTTTAAGCTTTCATCTACTTTTGTTGAAGCATGTATTTAATGTTGTAAACCATGAACTATGAATGCATGTTTAATGAAATTATTTTCCATTTAGTCGCCATTTTAATCTCTGCTTAAAGTGCATGATCAAAACCAAGAGCTTTCTAACCCTAAATTCTCTCTATCTCTCTCTTTTCAAAATCGTCTCTTTCGCAAGCAAAACTCAGCCTTTTTCGTGACAACAAGTGGTAAACAAAATCCGATTTCCATGCCTCCCTGAGACCGACACTCGGACTCACCTCCGTTTACTTCTTTTAAAATCGACGTATCAAGTGCAACTATAACGACACCTCTTAACACACACGCACGAGACCACGTCACATATATTTTATGTTAATTAGGTCCTTCTTATGGTCAGGAGAGAAGAAGACTTATTTAGGGCCTTAGATGGAAGATTGGACCATACGGATCTGATTAGGACGATGATCAGAGTCTAACGCATCTGAAATCATCTAGATCGGAGAACCGTAGCATTGTACGAAGTTCAAGGAAGATCAATGGCCAAGGGGCAATGCGACATCCATACAGGTTTAGATGGAAAATCCGATAGTATGGATGGATCCGGAGTGACGATCGCAGTCCAGCAGCGTAGGTATCATCTCGATCTGAGCACTGTGGCACTCTCTACAAAAGAAAGAAGAATGGATGGCCCAGATGGCGCCATGTGGCACCATCCAGGCCGCCCAACGTCGGCCAGTAGTAGCGTACCATGCACAGTCGCAGCCACACGTCGTAGCAGCGCAATGCATGCCAGCGCGCGCATGCGACACGGTGTGGGGAGTACGGGCGCGTGAAGCGCGCCAATGGAGGATAGGCTTGGATCTTCAGAGAAGCGAGCCTTTAGTGACGCTTGCAGTTGTCACTAATGGTTTGCGCACACCAGTCAGAGGAATTGAAGGGCAAATCTTCAACAACAGCTACAGGGATCTGTAGCAACGTTTATGGACACAGTAATGACCCAGATGCAAATTTGTTGTTCCTCCTCCAATAGAAAAGGACCTACCCACCACCATTCCAAACCATCTCTTCCTTTCTTCCTCTCACCACCTCCAAAGCTCTAGAGAGAGCTTGTCCCAAGCCCAGGATGCTCCTCTAGAGTAGAAAATCAAATAGTTTTCCCTCTCCTCATCCCCATTCGTGGAACATCCCATGGCCGTCCTCTCTCCACCCTTCAAGAAGAAGATCCTCGCCACGACGCCATCCTGCCCCATTCTCCATCCTCCGGCTCCATCCCCATTCATGCCACTCCTCACCACCTTCCTCCAGGCGATGTCAGACCTAGTCATCCTCCAAGCGACCATCTAGGGGGATTTCTCTCACCTCTTTCTATCTTTTTTTTGATTTCATAATGTAGTTTTCCTGCTTTCACAGTTGTAATAAATAGTTGTTAATGAATAGATGATTGTTTCTCTCTCTCTCTCTTTCTCCCTCTCTCTCTTATATTTTTGCAAGTTGATAAAGCTTTCATCGACCTAATCTCTTGCTTGATAAAAATGCAGAAAAAATTAGAAAAGATGAAAATGACCAAAAACAAATAAATGAGAAATGAGGATTTCCAAAACCAAACGTTCGCCTCCCGTGTTCGACCAGAGACTCACTTTTCGAGTTTCGATTATAAATTTTATTTGATAGATGCGTTTTGTGAGTTATGACGACAGGTCCTCCAAACCCCAATTTTAATTCGCAAAGCGCACCCCCATCATTGGGGTGGTGCCACGTGGCACCATCCTGACCATTCATCTTCCCGCTTTTGTGTTTGGTGCTACAGAGCTCTGATCGAGTTGATCTTTACATCGTTGGACTACGATCGTTGATTCGGATCTATCCATGTGGTCAGATTTGACATTTGAGGCTTGGATTTGTGCTATCTTGCTCCTTGGCCTTTGATCTTCTACAGGCGGTATGTGATGCTATAGAAGCCTGATCAGGACGACTCCGGAAGCATTGGATTACCCTTGTTGTCCTGATCAAATCTGTACCATCTGATCTATCATCTACGACATTGGATCATCTGCAATTAATATTCTCTTTTAGAGCATAAAATAACATTATTATTTATAAAGCTAACCAATCATCTATGATGCAAATTATGATGGTTATGCATGCATTGTTCCTAAGTTATACTAAAATCTAACTTAATTCAGGTAGATTATGTCTAATGATTGTCGTGCAATCAATGGGCTCCCAGCCCTTTCTCTCTCTCTCTCTCTCTCTCTCTCTCTCTCGCTATAGTCGTAGATTTATTAATGCTATGGGATCTGACCCTTAATCTTGGGACGGAGAGCCTACTCACGCAATTCATTTTATACGATGTTGGTTGCTTTGTAGGCTACGATGTGTCACTATCTTTGAGTGCCAAATTGGCATGCCAGGCCATGACATCTGTTCAAATTCAATGGCTAGTTAAGGTATTAATTTATTAATTATTTTGAAATTAAATTATATAGTTATGTAGCCTATATATAGGGCTACTTATTGATATAGTTTATTTACAATAATTAAATATATAATTATATTTAAAAATTAGCTAAAGTTAGGGATAAATACACATTAATTTTAAGCTTAATTACTTAATTAAAGTATAAATTATTAAATTAATGATATAATTGATTCATAGATTAGTGAATATACATTATTAACTTATTATTACATATTTTCAATTTATTTTTATTGATTTATTTCTAATTATCAACATTTATATACATATATATACATTATAAGTATTGTTCTACCGTTTAAATAAACTATAAATATACTGAAAATACTTTAAACTCTAATATACAAGCATACAACATAATTTATTTCAATATTTTATTAAATTACTAATTTAAATTTTGTTAATTTTCTAATATATCTAATTAACTTATAAATATAATTATGTACAATATATAGATAAATAAATAAATATAAGGATACATTAATGTACGTAATAGTTACTTTAAGTTTGATCTACAATTATAATTATGTCTATAAATATATACATATCTATTTACAATTACTTATGCATTACATACAAATAATATAAATAAATAAATAGATAATTATAATACATACTGTATAACTCAATATAAATACTTACTTAAGTAAATATAATAATTATATAAGTTATTTATGTACTTTATATATATACATATAAGTTATTATTTACACTTAACTTAGGAAAAGGAAAGAAATGTGAGAAGAGAAGAAGATGACTCTTTTTGGTATTTTTGTGTGTTTTTCTTTATTTCTCAACTAGAGAAGACCTAAGCTTCTACCGGTATGTTCTCCTAACTATAGGACTCGAAACCTAACCTAAACTCACACACACCTAAAACTAAACCTAAGCTAACTCAAGACACATTTATTTTATTTGTTTACATTTATTATTTATTTATTTATTTAAACTTTGGCTAAAATTTATCTTAATGAATGTATACCCATGAACTCAAAGCCAAGCAAACTCATTTTAAAACTCTGAAATGTGCTGGAAAGATAGATAAAAGCATTATGAACTTCCAGACATCTATTGAAATCAGAATCTAACATAAGAACTTGAATTATCATTGAATTAAACATAGCGACACATTTTTGACAGTTATAGTTGCTGACAACAAAATATAAACATCATGCTAGCATGATTTACACTTCGTTTATAAACCAACTAAACTCTTCAAATGTACATGAATGATTATTCTAACATTAAACTCCTTCAGAAATTCACCTTATCTCTATTCACATTAAAATCTACTCCAAATTTGTCATTAAAAATTCATTCAGATTGTACAACTGCTACTGTCAAAATAGGCATCAAACTACTCCGAGGCTTTGTTCAAGTCATTCTAGAGTTTACTAATAGCTCTAAAGGATGAATCTATAGTATTCTTTCCCATACCACTCCATACACATATTTTCTATTCAGAAATCGTGTGAAATCCATGGTTGAAAACTCATTCAGACTCATTCAAATGATGTAGCTGCTACTGCAATAGTTGGTGTACTAACAAGGGAATCCCAAATCTGTGTTTAAGCTTCCACATATCAATCTGAAACTTGATTTTGCTTTAAACTCATCTTCAGAATTAAATCTGCACATAAAAACTTTTGAAGAATGCTTAAAAATCAAAATTTTCTCTCAAACCTAGGAAATTGGAAATGCATCCCAGATCTAAGTTTAAACTAATAAAAACTCATTCCTATGTATAGCAAATTATCCAAAGGAGATATGAAACTCTCTGAAAAACAAATTCAAGATCATTAGCCTTAGAAAAACCTAAGCGACTCTCCTTCTTTCACTATAGTCAGTGAAGAAGCAAAGTACACTCAAATAACCATATTCAACTTAAAATGTTTAGCTCTCATTTAAAGTTGTTGCAAATATCCTTTAATACTTTTGGAAACCTATCAAATCCAGATCTAATACCTCAAACTCATCAAAACCCTAATCAATCTCTTCTCTTATTCTATGGATAGCATGAAGGGCAGAGATCAAAATAAGCATGTAAATCAACTTAAAATCACAGTTAGAACTTCATTATAGTGATTCAAACCTCATTCAAACATTAGTTAGCAAATTAAAGCATTTTAGTGTCTAATTAAAATATAGCCCACCCGGGTCGTTCATATAGATCCACCCCAATGAATTGACCATCAAAACATTTTGTGCATAATTGATTCATGTTCAGAATGTCTAGGCGATCCAAAGGAACCAGTTAGGTCATTGCCATGGCCTCTATTCAATGTCACTGATTTCATTGCTTTAACTACCTCAAAAAATAGTACTAGGAGGATAAATTGGGCATGAGCTCAAATCACAATAGAAATCTAATTAAAACAACTCAAACCCTTCGCATTCAATCCAATTTGGCATGTACAAACCCAATTCACTTGATTAAAACCATTTTAATCTAGATTGAATCCCAAATCTATAGATTAGGCGTAAAAACCAAATCCAAAGGAATCGAGAAAACTGTGTTCAATTCAAATCAAGTGGAGGTCCATCGTGATCGTATGAATTTAGTGAGATGACCCTCAAGTGAATTTGAGTGCAATTATAGATCTAAAAGCTAAAGAGCTTTAGATCTATAAAGGCTCTGATGAGTGAAGTGGTCTGATGATCAAAATAGCGATGAAATCAGAAGGTGATCATGGAGCGTAGAGGAAGGTCAATGAATCACAATGGGTGGGTGAATTCATCTCTCTAATCTGAATTGATTAGAAAGGACTGATCGAGGGAAATTACAATATAATCTAATCTACTAAATCTAACACAATCAACTGATAAATTATGATCTAAACTATCTAACTAACTAGAAAAGTAGTAAATCTATCTAATAAAGCATTAAAACTAATCTACAAAAGCAATTAAAATCCTAGCTAATAGAGGAAGGGGACTTTCTGGGATCAACAGCTAGCGGTTGAAGAGGAAGAAAGGGGAGAAGACCACCTAGTGGACAAAGGGGAGTCTTTGGGACCAATGGCTGGCGGCTAAAGGGGAAGAACTAAGGGAGGAAGCTACCATTTTCACTGATAGCTGAGGAAGGGGAAAATGGAGCTGGAGGGTTGGACGATGATTGGCTTAAGGGGGAAGGAGCCGATAGCCTCACATAGGCGAGTGTGGAGGTTCTTTTATATGTGTTGGGGAGCTGTAGTCACCACATCAATGGGACATGGACGTTGTGGGTAAACGGTGGATGGAGTGAGATGAGAGTGCGGGAAATTTTACGGATGAAGTAGGGTCGTTGGATGTGATCTGGAGATGGTAGCGGAGGTGTAAGCACTGGCTCTAGTAATCTGGTGGAAGATCCACCATTGATCAAGAATGGTAAGATCGAACGGGTGGTGCTGCTCAAGTTCTTCTCCCAAGAACAGTGGCTAAGGAGTACACATCAGGTCTTTTGGTGCAATTGTGGAAAGGCCCAAATGATGAAATAGTGGAAGAGTTGGGCTCAGGCCCATAAGTGGTGGAAATCAAGAGCAGAGTGGTCCCTAAAGGATTGTAAAGAAGTCCTTACAACTTTTTAGTTGAATTAAATGTGAAGAGATGAATATAAGGGAAGGACCTAAACGTAAAACTCAAATACAAGGTCCTAATGAGCTTAGAATGCAATGAAGTTTTTATGGCATATAAATTGGACATATTAGAATATAATCCCATAGTTGATTTGGGAATTTGTGGTCATTTGTGTTTAATTTGGCATTCAGATCATCCATTTGCATATTTAAATATAGAATCTCTCAAAATTGACCTAATTATGCATTTTTAACACAAATTGAGTGTTTTAGGTCTTTTCCCAAAAATCCCAAACTTAACCATTTCTTGTGTTAATTTGATAGTGTTTAACCTAGTTTTTAGCCTAACTTGGTCATTTTAGCTATGATGAGCCACACCTCGTCATATCCCCATGCTTAAGTTTTGCTAGTCCCTTAGCAAACAACTCTTTAAATGCAAAGCAATGTAATATCAAGTAAGTGTGAAGAGATTTCTATTTACTCATTTGAAATATTAAGTGTTTAGAGATGATCTTTAAGTTGAATTTTCTTCTAAATCAAGCTAACTATGTTTATATAATGGACATTGTGAAAACCAATTGCATAGGAAGACTACCAGAACTCAATACTTACATGACCTAGACCATCTCTCAACTAACAAGGATTCTTGATATCTAAATCTTAAGTGTGATTGCCAGGGCTCAGAGTGTTTTACCAAGCTCAAAAACTAAGAAGTTTTGGTTGTGCTCATTTTATAATCAAGACTAACTAGATGAACACTAAGATTCAAATCCAGGGTTTCACTTGTTTTTAAGTCCAGGTTGATCTCAGCTTCAGCTCATGGTTTCAGATCAACTCTCAAAATAACTGAAGACTCAAACCCAACACTTATTACGTTTGTGGCTTAAGAAATATTTGGTAGAAAACACAGGGTATTTGTAATGCACCCTGAAAAAATCTTTTTGGTGGAAATACAAATATTTACAACTAGAATTGGAGAACATACTGACTTATTCAAAAGAATGTCTTTTTCTTTTCTTTTGACTTTTTTCTATTTTTTTCTTTTTTTCTGATTTTTCTCTTTTTTTTCTTACTTTTTACTTGATTTTTCTTCTTTTTCTGAAAGCAAATATCAATATGTCTCCTTCAACTTTATTTGGTAGAGCATAATTATTTGGTGGGTAAGTACTTTGGTGGAAAGAGCTTCTCTTAGACATAAGACTAAAGATTGAGACAAAGAGTCTACTTGCACGCACAAGTAAGGACTCCACCTTCCCTAATGAACACTAGGGTTGAGACTTAGTTCATCTAGTCTTTCCCGACTTTGTGTAGTGTAAAGCAAGGTTACTTAGACTCTTAAACAAAGGAAAACCAATGAATCTTGTACTGGTGACTCAGGTACAAGAATATGTCCTAAGTTAGGAGAGATCTTAGTCTATTGTCAATCGTAAGTGTATTAAGCCTAAGCTTGAGCAGATCAAGTTTATGTGGCCCAGAAAGTTTAACCAACAAAGGTTGAATGTCGATAAACACTTATTCTATTTTTGGTTTAACTTTAAGATCATAACTAAACAATTATAAAACTTTTAATTCAATTCTCCCTTTAAGAATTTTCTGGAGTTTCTCCCTCAACAGTGAATACAGAATAGGTCCCTTATTGTATTTTTGGAATTATTCTTTTTCAAATTTTTTTATGCCTTTATTTTGTATTCTTTTTTCAAAATTTTCAAAATCTTTCATTTTTCTTTTGGATTTTTCAATAATACTATCTATATACCCTAAAGGCATATCTATAATTGCATTCCAGTAAATGATTTCACCATTTACACTTCCTATTCTTAAATGATGCAATGTCCTCATTGAATGATTAGGGTGGATGCAAATGCATGCTCTACTTTTCACTTAGGGTAGGGTGATGAAAGGAAGTCGGAATAAGGAGATAAAATCTCTATGTAGACAATTTCAAGTCTAATAAGAATCAGACTGGAAAGTCAAGCTAATGACAAGATCGACATCATCAATCATAATAAAGCACTATTGTCAGGTTTTTGTCCCCAGGAACGGTGCCAAAAATATGATGAGCAAAAACCGTCTGCATGTTAAAAATAATGTTTTAAATGTCATTGATGTAGTATATTTGTCACAATGCAAATATATGTCGCATCATTTTACTTATTTACTTAATTTTTACTAGTTTATTCCAGGTTGCTTACTGGGAGGCAGGTATTGATATACATCACTCTCTATATTCCAAAAATGTTATTTTATTCCAAAAATGTCAATTTTATTTACAACATGAATAAATGAATCAAACAATAAATGAATTGGTAATTAGATACAAAAGAATCAATTATTAAGCACTACAATGCCTTAAACAAATTTACAAGCATCAAAAACTAAGTATAATTACACTATGTCAGTTATATATAACTTCTCTAAATAATACCTAAGTATATGTACAAAAATAGCTATTAATATATACTATATTAAGTTATATTAACACATACTAATATCTTTAGTAACGTATACTATATATACGGGAACATAAATATGTGTCGCTACAGCCTTAGTAAAATATGTACAAAACATAAGGCAAAAGACTATATTTATTAACATATATATAATATGCAATGACAGATACAACTGTCACTAAAGCCTTAAATTTATTTATTTATATATAAGGTTCAAACAATACTTTATTATTCTAATTATATTTATATATGCATATATTACCTATATGCATATACATTTTTGACATGTATTTTATTTATTATATATATACATTTACTATTATACTTATACTAAACATATTAGTACACATATAGACATATAGTCACGAGCACACTCACACACACACTGCAACACTTAGCCACATTTTCACACTTAGAATTTCTCACCTCTCTCCTCTCTTCTTCTTTCAACACTTCATAGAATTCCTTAGGCCTAGTTTGGCAAGGGGGATAACCCATCAAAATATGGGTTAACCTTTTTGGTGGGAAGTATATTTTGACCCAGGTTGTAAGGACTTAACCCAGGATAAGTTATTCTGGGGTTGATGTGGGATAAGTTTTTTTGTGGGTTATCCCATGTATTTTCATAGGTTAGCCTAGAAACTTTCAAAACAGTCATAGGTTAACCCACCAGGATAACCTTTATGGCTTCCAAATAAAATTAGAGGATAATCCAGCTACAAAAAAGTTATCCCAAAAATCTATCCCTCCATCCAAACTAGCCCTTACGATCTCTCTCTCTCTCACTACACTTAGTCACTATTCACTTACCCAAAAATTGGTTTTTTAATGGGCGAACTCGTTCAGTTCAGGGGATACACAGCACTCCATTGAGGTAGGACCAAACCACAACTATGAACTGGCCCTAATTTCTTTAATGTGCATTTGAATGTATTTTGTTTCAGGCTCAAATCAGGCCCAAGATCAGACCCACTACAATGCAGGACCCCAACCCATGCCATGTACACAATATACTCGTATATGCTCGAGAGTGGAGATAGAGGATGGGTATGGTATTTACCGCCTGGCACTTGTCGACTGAAATGCCATCACATCAAATTCCTTTTATATGGCTAAAGCGACGTGCTCGTCCACGATGTAGGACTAAAGTGCAGGGGAAGTGGTGCTGCGTCTAGTTCTAATTATGTGATTTTGGCCCTCGATTTGAGGGCCATAATTAGTTATAAAATACAAATAAATTATATATTTATAAAGCCCTAATATAGGTCTACATAAATGTATAATTAATTTACAAAAATAAGTTAGTTATATATATATTAAAATTAGTTAAAGTTAGGAGTTTGCACATGTTAAATTAAGGTTTAATTTGTTAATTAACATACAAATTGTTAAATTAATCATGAAATTGACTTTGTACAGTTAATTTATATAATAAATTATTTATTGCACATTTTTAGTTTATTTTAGAGCCTTTATTTTAATTTATACACATTTATATGCACGTTTTAAATAGATATACACATAATTAATTTATAATACTGTAATATGATACAAATACAGTATAAATAGGTTAAATATACTTAAAATAATAATATACAAGTGTACATGATAAATTACTTCAGAATTAACTTAATTTACTAATTTATTTTATTTTAAGTTAATAACTTACCTAATTAACTTACTAACTTAATTACCTACAATAATTACATAATTAAATTAATTTACAGGTATGGTATAGTATATAACACTTAGTTAAATACGTATGTACAATATTAATTATGATTGTACACATATACATAAGTTAAAATAATTACTTAGTATAATATATATTTAAGTTAATATAAATTAATATATAATTATACAATAAAGTTATATGTATAATAAATCATCTTAAATACTTAATTTAATATATAGAATACAATTATAAGTTATTAATATACATTATTTACATATTTTTTACTATCTACATATAGCTTAATATTAAATTATATTTACAAGTATAAATACAATGTACAGGTATTTTTGAGTATTTTTGGGTGTTTTCTGATTTTTTTATTTTTATATGTATCATTAAGGTAGGAGATGAGAGAGAAAGAGTGAGATGAGATACAGAAGAGCTCTATTTGGTATTTTTCAACTTGGTTCTTTTATTAAGTTTTAAAGCATACCGAACCATCGGCTGGTATATTCTATCAAGTTGGGGGTTCAGAATACTTTGAACTTTGCAAACACCTAAAGAAATACCGAATCCCACTTAAGACACCTTTATTTTATTTTATTTTATTTGTTTATGCATTTTATTTATCTTACAATCTAGCCCAATTTAGGCCTAAAATGAATGTTTAAAGTGAAACCGAAGGCACTAAAGTGGAGTCTAAAGGTTGGAATAGCTACTCAAACACCCATAAATGGTCAACACATAATATGACAAGAGTTAGAGAAATTAAACATAGCATTCACTTTTGATTTCAAGAATTTCAAGATTGGATAGTTATATATAATGAAAGCTAGCTGACAATCAATCCAATGCACATAAACAACCATTTCAAACTAAATTAAAATTCCTTTTAGGTACATGAATGCTTGTTTCATATTGTTCTACACTATACGTAGGCCATCTTCCCATTACAACCCAAATCCACTCCAAATTCAACTTGAACTCCTCTCGTCTAGTCCATCTACTCAATTAAGACAGCAGCAGCTGGTGCACACTTTTAGCAGCTAGTTCAGCTGCTATTTCTGCTATAATTTAGCAACAATTGCTGCTGCAAGGAGAAACTGGCAACAGATGTTGCTGCATGGGCTATTAAAATTGAAACCAACAATTGCATAAGCTATTATACTCACTGAAATCAACCCAGATCAGACATGAAAAGGTCTTATTTAAGGCACAAAAATCCCCAAAACACATCTCTAACAAATCACATTTGTCCAAACTCCTTTGAATCAATTTCTGAAAATCTGACCATAAGACCAATTCTCATTCTTCAAAACTCTCAAAAGACCCTAATATAATCTTCTCTTTAAATTAAAGACAATGTAGAGAAGAAGATCACATTAGGTGTTGAAATCATCTCAACATAACTCTAAATTTCCATTAAAACCTTGAAAGCATCATTTTATCCTTTGAAAACTAGAGTGAAATCCTATTGGAGAATGAATTCATGTAGCCCTGTTTAGGCTTTTAATTTAGGATCCATTCAAATTTCTGATCACCATGAACTTCTAAACACTATAGATTAGTGTGAGAACCTTAGATGATCCTATACAAAACATTAAGTCCTGGTTTAAGGCCTCAAATCATTATTTGATTCTCCATAGCCTAAACTACCCAAAAAAAGGCTTAAATTAGGCATATGCTCATTTGATATTAAAACTTCAATCAAAACACATCAAACCCATAGCAATACACCCAATTAAGCAAATCCAAACTAGAATCACTCGATTAAATTCCATTTAAAACAAATTGACTACAATTGCAAAATTGAACCTGAAATCCAAATATGAAAGAATCAAGCGAATCAGTTCAATTAAAACCTGATCGGGGGGTCTTTGTGAATTTGTGGAATGAATGGGAGACCCCCCAAGGTGGATTTTAGGCACAAATTCAAATCTAGAAGCCAAGACTTCAGATCTGAATTTGACCATGATGGAGTGAATGATGAATAAAAATTTGAGGAAAAATAAAAAAAAGTATTAAGTGCAAGGGGAGATCAGATGAACACTATGAAGGGGTGAATTCATCTCCTCTGATCTTAATTGACCAGAGGAGGCAGATTTAGTGAAAAACTACCTAATCTACAATATTCCTAAAGCTATCAATCAATGCATGAAGTTACTATCTAATTCTACTCCTAGAAATATCTACACTAACTAACCGACACTGCAATTAACTTGGAAAGCATTAAAACCTAATCTAAATGGAAGAACGGAACCTGTAAGGAGAACTGCAGTTGGTTGCTATAGCAAAGGAGGGAGGATCTCCAGTGGTTTGAAAGCTTGCTAGTGAAGCTCTAGGTCGCCCACAAGTGCTATGTGGTCCTTAGCGGTGAGGAGAGGTTGCAGAATGTGGAATTCCACCGCTCAGGCAGAGGAACAAGGGTAGTATGAGGAGAGGAAACTGAAGAGAAGTGACTACCAGCTCGAGAAATGTAAAAGGGAGTCAATCCTTTGCATGCGAGATCAGAGGGGTGCTTAAGTAGTCGAGGGAGTGAATCATAGCACCGCTAAGTGCAATTAAGCATAATTAGGTTTAATGGTGGGATGAAGGGAAGAGATGTGTGGGAGGCTTTTGGATGAAATCTAACCATAGGATGGGATCTAGGGGGTGAGGTGATGGTATGCGTAGGTGAGCACGAAGATTGGATTGCGATTGACGGTTGGATGATTGGTTCAAGGGAACGACGACCCAAATCGTCGATGCAAGTGATTTGGGTGCACAGTGCACCTTGCAGATGCAAGTGATTTGGGTCATTTGCAAGGAAGCGCATGAAGGGTGAAATAGTATGAATTTTACTCTCAAGCCCATAAGTGGCTGAAAGTTGTAATGCCCTGAATCTGGATTTCTGAGTCATTTTAGACTAAGTGTGTCAAGACCAAATCGTCGACACTTTTCGTATGAAAATCGGATCCTGCACGAATTAAAAATGCGTAAGAAGATTGAAAACCTGTGTGTTTTCATTTTTGTAATCTAGACCTCTAATAATGATCCAAAGGTACTGTTAACTTTCTGGTGTCGCAAGGATTTCTACGGTATGCTTCGTATGGTGATCAGACCTCGAATGTGCAAACCGTGTGTAAATTGCGAACAAACTCATGTGCGATCTACCTTAGAGATCGCATTTTTGCGAACGGCCTCCATTTGGAAATCCACGAATTTTCTTGGATTCCTTGTCTCGTAATGGTTTCGAGGATATGTGTTTTGCCAAAATCAAAGTTCATTTGAGTAAATTACGAGATTGCTCATAGTTATAAGTAGAAAATAATATACTTGGAATTACGTTATGGAGATTTATAAAATAATAAGAAAATAATAATAATTGTTATTATTATAAAAAAAATATTAAAGGTTGGTATCTGCTATTAGGATTACGTAAGTGTTGTTTGTTAATTAGGTATACTATGTTTTATTCCAAAACCCATAGTCGACTTAAAGACTTATAAAAAGAGATGGAGAGAGAGAGAGAGATGGAGAAAGAGAGATTAGGAGAATAGCATAGAAAGAAAGAAGATGTTGAAGGAGTGCAGGGTGCACCCATGTCCAAGAAGAGCGAGTTTTCTTGGAGCGAGAGGAAGAGGGAGAGGAGGTGGCCGACAAGTGATTGCACAGCAATCATAGGACTTAAATGACCTAAATTAAGTTCGAACTTAACATAATTGTAGTATATTTCTTGCATGAATAGCATACATTACATCTTTTCATGCTTTATTTAGGTATGCATGAAATATGTTATAATGTACTGATTAGTGCATTATTTGGATTGTAGGCAATAAGAAGCTCAAGAGATGGCCTAAAGCTGGATCTAAAGTAGGGAAGAAGCAAGAGCTGCAAAAGAGTTGGAGCAGAAGCCCTAGAATAAAGAGGAAGAAATAATGTAGGGAGAGGTATAATACTCTACTAAGTAGAACTTTAAAGTAGGAGTTAAATAATGAAGAACATAGGACCTTTCCTAGCCTTAGGATAGCCCTAATGACCCTCCTAAACCATAGCCACCCTTAGATTTGGTCACCTTGGCCTAGGATACCACAAAACCCTCATTCCAGCCCATATCTAGATGTCCAAGTAGGCTACTAGACATCCAGAACCCTTAAATACCACCTGCAAACTTAGAACCCAATTCTGCTAGAATATTAGACGTCTAGACAAGGTGTCAGACATCCAATTTCTGTAGAATTCCAAGATAGAACCTAAACTCCTCCTTGACACAACTTTGGACGTCTAAACCAGAGTTTTGAACTTCTGATTTTGAAGTATAAGTCGTCTAATTGTTAAATTAGACATCTGGAACCCTTCCCCAATCCCTATTTTTGAAATCAAGCTTGGATCTTGATTTCCTAAGCCCCTAAACCCAATTATACACCCTAGGGAACCTAAATTAAGGTAACCTAAGCGTAGTACACTACCCTAAGACCCTTCTAAGAACCTAATTAGGTTCTAACTAAACCCAATTGACTTGGATCTAAGTCAATTACACTTCACTTATTCAATTAGACTCATAGAGTCCAATTGAGCTCAGAACTCAACCAACACAAGTCCAATTGGACTCAGTAAGAGTCCAATTGACTCAAGTTTGACCTAATTGGGTATTTTCCTTCCCAATTAGACATGCATCCACGCAATTAAACTTGCACTAAGTTTAATTGCACTTTCACATTAGTAAGGCTACCTAAACCCAATCACCTAGACCTATATGACTCGACCTAGACCACCTAACCACACCCACATAATGACCCACATACACACACTTGGCTACCACCTCTAGAGTTCTCTGCAACTCTCTCCAAGTGGCGCCACTTTGAAAGACTATTTTTAGTCTTTCAAGGAGTCCACCAACCAACCCATGAAATGTGGACCTATGAAGACCTATTTCAAATGGGGTGTCCAGCCACAAGAGAGGATTCTCTAAAAAATTCCACACTTCTCTACAGGGTCTCTCCCTCATTCTATTTAAGGCCCCCTTGGATGGCCATGGGAGCCATCTAGCTTGGACTCCATTTCCATGTGCACACCTCCATCTCATGAGCTCCATCACCTCCACCACTTCCACCATCACGTCGAAGGCTAAAGCACCTCTCCATCACCTTCTCAAGAGGTCATCCAACCACCTTGGCCGTCCCTCTCATCCCTCCTACCACCTCAAGCCACACAGGCCATTGGAGACCACCTCCAATGCCCTAAGTTCTCCTAGCTAGCTTAATTCTTCTTAGTTTAATTTTTGCATTAATTTCCTGCTTAGTAGTGTACTAATCCTCCTCCTGAATGATGCATGCATAATATTTCTTAGATCCTTGCATGCATCCATTTTCTGTTAGCTAGAAATTATTGTTTCAAGCTTTCATGTATAAGCATTCCTCTAAATTCAATTGAAATGATGATAAGTTTTGAGGAAATGAAATCAATAGTTGCATGATATCTATTTCAAATATCTATATTGCAATCGTCAATTGCCTAATTTACATTCTTATTTTAATGCAACAAAATGTTGGTCCCTGAAGACATTAACGAATTAGCAACCTATTTATTTTCCGCTAGTCGTCATCACATTATTGAGGTCGTACACACACAAACTCACACTTTCACATTCGTGATATATTTAACGCACGCATACATTTTTAGAGTGAACAAAGCAACTGGCGCATCTCTAACTCTCACTTTAGAAATTGGGGTCCAATTTTAAGCAAGTAAAAAGAATCAAAAATCAATCTCGTATCTTAATGCCTCCCTGAAATTGATCGGGACTCACCATCTCATGATATTAATTTTTGTTGAATCGGATTTCGCAACTATACTATGATGTTGTTTTAGCCAAAAATGCGATCTATGATTACAACAAATGGCACCATTGTTGGGGAGGCAACGCGATTTTGATTTTTGATTTCTTTGAACTTAACAGTGACAAATCCATTTCTAGTCATTTTTTGATGTGCAGGAATAGGAAAGGTGAATTCTGCGCACACATCAGGCGTAAGTGAAGAAAAATTAGGTGCACATCGCTATCTTAGGTTTAGGTTTTCCATTTGACCTCTAGGACTAGATTTGATTTCTGGAAAAAAACAAGAAAAAAATATGCATATTTTAGTGAAAAAAATTACAAAAATGTTAGGATTTAGATTTAGGGTTCTTTTTGAATCTTAGGGTAGAGTTTTGTTTAAAAGAAAAAAAAACTTTGAAAAAGTTTGAAAAAAGCTTTGAAAAAAAAGTTGAAAGTAAAAAAGAAAAGAAATATTATTTTGGTGAAAAAGGATTGACTTTGAATTTCAAATCCTTTCATAACCCTTTTCACCCTTCCTTGAAATTCAACCTGATTTTAATCACGATTTAAAAATTCGATTGCCAAATATTTATTAAGCTAAAAATTCTGAAATTCGAGAAAAACCTATATTTTCAAATCAGCTTTCAAATGAAACTAATCATTTGAAAAAATTTGAATCATGTGATTTTTAAAAATTCATGAACTACAAGGGGGTCAAACTGACTTAGATTTAAATATTTTTGAATTTCAAAAAGCAATTCCAAACAACTCATGAATCAGATTTGACCAAAAATGGTGGGGTTTGAAAGGATATCAAACTAGCTTTCATTCCATATTTCTCTTGAATTTTTAGAGTTGATTTGGTACTATTTCAAATTGAAAAACCAACAAGGGGTGAAAATTCCAAATCTGACCCATCGATAATTAAAAATTCATATTTATTTGGTTAAAATAGTAAAAATTTCAAAAAAAATATTTTATAAGGATTTAATTAAAAAAAATTTTCCTCAAATTTCAAATCAATTGGACTCAAATTTTGCCGTAGAGAATAGTTTGAAATGAAATGTTGGTCTCTGAACACCTAGAAATTGCATGAACCCTAGGCTCAACTTTTAGGGTTGAAATTTAGAAACCACACTTGGCTAACCTAGACTTAATCAAGTCTAGTGCTAGCTGATGAGCTTAGTCACCTTATGGACCACTCAGCAAAAACCCAATTTGAAGAAAAAGATTAAGGAAAAATTGCATAAAATACATAATTAACCTACATTCATTGTCGTACTACTAGGTCATCACAATTGCCTTAGTCAAACCAAAGCCAAATTTGCAGGGCAGTGCCAAATGATCATGGCTCGGGGGTACAAAGGAACCGGAGGCGAAAGTCGAAGGAAGAACCTTCCCTTAGTCCCCTTGTACAGATTGGCTGGGTTAGCTTAGGGGGTTGGGATTACTTACTATTGGTTTTACAAGGAATTCTTCTTCATAAATTAGAATCCTAATGAAAAATCAGATAATCTTATCCTAAGGACCACTTGATTAACAAGGTCTTAGCCTTGTTTAGCTTGGATACACCAACGCAGGAGTTGGTTGGTGTATGCAAGGGAGGAGGTCACTTAGACCTCAACTGGTTGGACCTTGGAAGCCACTCCCAAGGAGGCGAAGGTGATTCATCTCATCGCCCAGACCATCTTCTCACCCTTCTTCTTCATCCACTCTCTTAGCTGAGATGGCTGACCCTAGACCTGGTCAAGATCCAGCGAATCTGGACCCAATGGCTTGTTTGGAAGCTAGGGTCATTGAATCATAACAACCTTGGGAACCAAACCCAAGGTGGCGAAGGCAACTTTTCACTTTGCCTAACCCTTCTCGAGTTGTTGAAATGGTTAACCCATATCCTGGCCCTGGTCAATATGACTAATACTAATTGGCCCCACAAAGGACCCCATCTTATGTCCCAAGGTATGAATTTCACACTTTTGCATCTCACCCATGGAACATTGGTAGACCTAACTCACCTCCTAGAACCCCTGATGAATTGCCACTGCATATGCGACCACATTTCATATTGCAACAAATGATAGCCAAGACTAACGAGAAGGTCACAATTTATCTGCATGAAGTCTAGACTACTACTGATTTGGAACATAGACGAACCTAGATTCCATCCCAAGAATCTTTGATGATGGCCCTTCAGGAATTAGAATCCCTGACAGGGCTAACCAGACAAAATCGGACACTTCAAGCAATATTGCTTTTGCAATATCAAATGAAGAATAGCCTTGAGGAGCTCGAAGAACCTGTAGTGACTGCAACTGAGAGTGCTTGATGGGTCGGCCCGTATAGGTTGTTAATATAGAGATTTTATCGTTGAAATGTGTATAGTGGTTAACCTAATTCAAACCTAACCATCTCATTACAAAATTTTTAACTTGGCTTACTTGATTTTATCTTGTCACTTTTAGACCCAGGGTCGAACTTAGGGAAGTGGGGTTCAAGTCAAATTTCTACGTTTTCCTTAAAACGCATCTCTTCCATTCGTTTATTGTGTTTTTGGTGTTTTTCTTATTTAGGTTTTTTTTCTGGTAATCCTTGTTCTTGAGGCACACCCTCAAAATTATCCTTGGCTTTTAGCCAAAACAGAGTTCCAAAACACGCCTTGCTACTCGCAAGACAGGGTACCTGCAAATCAAAGATTATCTTTTCTCTTTTATATTTTTTATCTTTTTACTAAGAAGGAAGCTAACAGACAGAAAGTAAATATAGTATCTATAGATATATATATTTATATGTAGTATATATAAAGGGGTGGGGGTGGAGGTGGCGATGGAGTGTAGCACCGTGTCGGGTCGATCGTCGTCTAGAGAGACGTAACCAACATGACTATGTGCCGCGTGGAGTGAGGATGGATGATGGAAGATGTATATGTCCACGCTTTTTGTACGCGTGTATCGGGGAATATCAGCAACTGGTGCAGATATTCCCACGATACAGCGTATAGTAAATAACGTGAAAATATATGTACATATGTATGTATATAAGTAAATATATCTATATATATATAAATGTATAGGTATATATGTATAGATATATATAGATATATATGTATAGATATATATAGATATATATGTGTATATATATATATATATAGGTGTAGATGTATGTATATATATATATATGTATGTTTATATGTATATAGCTATGTATATATGTATATAAGTATATATATATAATACTATATAGATGTATATATATATGTATATAAGTATATGTATCTAGATATATATGTATATATATATGTATATAGATATGTATATATATATATGTATATAAGTATATATGTATATATATATAAGTATATGTATAAGTATATAGATATATATATAAGTAGATATATATATATATAGATATATATATTATATATATATGTAGATATATTATATATATATGTATTTATACATAACTATATAGATATACTATATATATAAGTACATATATATATATATAGATATATGTATGTATATATATATTTATGTATGTATATATATGTTACTATATATAATTATACTTATAGTGTAAGTGTGTGTGTGTGCGTAAGTGTGAGTGTAGGTGTGTGTACGTTAGTGAAGGTGTGTGTGTGTGTGTTGGTGTAGTGTGTGCTGTGAGTAAGAAAAGAGAGAGAGAAAGAGAGAGAGAGAGAGACAGAGAGAGAGAGAGCGGGAGGGAGAGATTGCGGAAGGGACGAGTTAAGTCGTCGGTGGATGGTAGCAGACGTCTGGAGCCGCGTCGTCTGCAGGCGGAGGCGAACATCTGGAAATGGTGTCTGCAGATGGAGGTGGTGCGTCTGCAGGCCAAGTGCGAGGGCGAAGAGCGGGTGATGGCGCGGAGGAGAGAACGTGGAGGAGGGTCTGCGGCAGTCGCGGAGGGGTGCGGAGGTTGGCAGGGGACGGCGAGAGGGCTTAGCCGGCCGCTGTAGTGCACGCAGCGGATGGTTAAGGGTGCAAAGGTGGAGGCGACAGAACGGAGAACGAGCGGAGCGGGCCCTGCAGGCGTGTGTGGAGGCAGAGAGCGGCTGCGGGGAAGGTCACGAAGGAGGCGGGGGGGAGTTGCTGCCGCGGCTTCAAGCTTCGGAGCTTGAAGCGGCAGCAATGGTGTGAGACAAAAAAAATGAAACGAAGGAAGACACCACGCCCACCGGCTCGTTGAAGAGCTAGGCGGTGGTGTTCCCACTGTGGTGGTGTGCACCACAGTGGGTTCTCCTGCTCGCCGGGTGCCTCCTCGAAGGAGGGTCGACGTATGGGAGGGGATGACAGTGGAGGAGAAGGTGGTGGCTGCGGGTTTTTCTTCTGCAGCAGCGTGTTTTCGCGAGGAAGAAGCTGCATTTTCTTATAGAGGATGAGAGGATGGCTGCATGCATGGCTGCAGCAGGGGGGAAGGGTGGCCGCAGGGAGTGGGCTGCGAGAATGGCAGCTGCAGGGAGAGGCGTTGGCAGGACGTGCATGCTGCAGCATGGCGGGAAGAAGCATGGCGCGGCGGGAAGAGAAAAAGAAAAATCAAGAGGAGAAAATAAAAAGATGTGGCTTTTGCAATGAGGCACTTGAGGAAAAATGTGAATTACGAAGCCATTTATTTCATTCTCCTCTCCTCTCAATTATATGCATGAATGCAAGTGTTTTTACAAATGCAACTATAGAATCCTAATATGCATAGTTAATGCTAGGAAATAGCACAAGAAGGCATTATTGCAAGCGTATTTTGAGGTGCAAACAGTGCTACAAGGGGTTCTTTGGAGCAAATACTCGGAATGGATTCAAGGGGAGAAATATCTGGTGTGGATATGGGACATGAGCTGAGAATATCCCAAATGGGTCCATCTAAGAACCCCATTCATGAAAATGGTGAGGAAAGGATTAGTATCCCCAAGACTAACTCTCAATCTAAATACCCTGAATCTTGGGAGATACCCCATGGGTTGGACAACCTGGCTGACAGGAAGGAAGTAGATCCACTCAAGGATATGGATCTTGATAGAAGCCCTAAGGTACAAGCATTCCATTTGGAAGAATCAATCATTCCTGATGATCATACATACTTGGATGAATTGAGTGCAACGTTTGGATTTGACACTACTGATCAATCTAAGTCACTTCCATGGGAAGTGAATTCGATTTCAATCCAACATTATCTGATTTGCATCTTTTTCCTTCCGCCTACCAGGGTGTTGATGGAAAGTCTGAGACTGCACTCTCTACTCCTAATGCTGATATCCAAATATCAGGAATGGCTTTGGATGATTTACCGAGGGAAATGGAAATGCTATTTGATGAGGAACCTAAGACTTATGAGGGTGAAATACTAAGTAGAATGAATTGGGGACTTACTCACAATCCTAGTCAATCTAATGGATGGCTCGAATCGGAGACTGAGATAGCTTTCGATGAATCTGAGATCAGTACCAATGAGGATGAGATGATTTCTAACAAGGATTTCAGTGACCTATATGCAAAACCACCAATTGCACATGTACCCTCATATAACCCAAGGTATAGGGAGATCATGATTTTTGATGTCAATCACTATTATGAAGACCCCTATGATCCAGACTCTGATGCTGACATGCATTTGCATCATCATATCAATCCACCTCCTTAGCAATTCTTCATGGAATTTCGGAACATGATTGATTAGCAAAATTGGCAACATGATCCTCATTCGGATTATCCTCCACTTCTTACCCCTATTCCACATTCTACTATATACAGGCTCTTTAGAGTAGGTATGCATCATCAATTGGTTCACATTTATGGACCACTAATTCTAGGAGCACATGAACACATCTTCCTTTTGATCTTGACCTACTCTTATGCAATCACTGATCTATCTACTTGAGTTTTCACCTAGCTAGAGGCATTAAACTCAGCGTCTATAAACACATATATACATATCTTTATACATAGCATATTTTCTTTTATCATACTTCTTTGCATATTGCATATCATAAGGTTGGCCGGTGCTGAATGAAAATTCAGGAATAATTCCAAGTGATTTCTACCCACTTACTCCCTATCGTACTTTATTTATGTTATATTCATGCATGAGGACATCTAAGAACTTAGGCATGGAGGGGTAGTATACGTAACACTAAAAAATTTTTGTGCCAACATTTAGAAAAACCTCCAAGCAACATTTTAATTGTACTTTAGGGTCCTTGATTTAGGAACAACTAACTCCACCTTCGATGCTTACATTGGAGCTAGAAATTGTTCGCAACAACCACTTTCAACTCATTTGCTTAGTGTAACCTGATAAGGAAATAATATTAAACTACAAATCATAAGAGGTTATTGATATATAGCATATATACATATTGCATTCATGAACAAGATTTTTATCAAGAGGTTGCATTAGGAATTTTATTCTTTAGTTGATTCTTGTAATCTGGAATCCAGTACAATTTTCACACTCACATCTAGATTTTGCAATGGATTCACTGTGAAAATCGATAAACATCTTTAGTTTGTCAAGAAGTAGTGCTTCTTTCCTAAATCCCTTGACAGTGGTTAGGGAGTCAGGCAAACATTCTTCAAAAAAATTGCCCAAATAGTGTGAGATGATAGTAGAGTGTTACTGGAACTCTAACATTAGTGAAAGGAATTTGGAATTCTAGATAATTAGATAATAATACTTGGAGTTTGGCATAATTTCGCTTGTGGTTCCTACATATAAATCTTCTATGAATTTCTGAGAACCAACAAGGCAAATATGCAAAGATCGAGTTCTAATAAAACTAGGACTAAGGTGGATGGTTACGACCATTCTTTACAGAATCCTCAGTGAAGGAGGGTATTGATATCAATGTCAAAAATACGCTGTCCTATCCATCTCTTTCCCAGTGTCGAGAGTAGGCACTTCCACCAAATAAGCACCCGATATCCTCTTGAACACCACCAATCCCCAATAATGCCTCTAGAATAAAAGTCGCATATGTCATGTGCTGTATGGCATTGTGTTGATATGATATCTAGAAAAGAAAAGAGAGAGAAAAAAGGGATATATTTATACAAAAAAAAGAGAAGAATTTTTTTGAAAAAGAAAAAAAAAAGCAGAAAAAAAGATGAGAGTATGAGTGCTTTAGTATTTATTTTTATGGCATTGGGGCAGCATTACCCACCACAGTTGCGATCCACCAAATATGGCCTTAACCTACCTTTTTGTATTTTTGACCACCCAAATATTGGTTGAGGCATTCCGACTTAGTGTTAGAGTTATTGGAACTCCATTAAAGTGTTAATGCCATGTGAGACCACCAAATATAGATTATGTGTGTAAATCTGGTGAGATTGTGAGCTCAAAAGAAAAAAAAAAGAAAAAAGGAGAGAGTGAATACACAAGAACCAAAGAGAGCATAGTTTTCCTCGCTTTTCTACAAGTTGATTCACTTAATAATTTGGAAATCTAGATTCTGTAGTACTAATCTATAAGTAGTACCAAATGAGGGTGAGCCACCAACTACACACCTATTTGCCTCAGACATTCTCTCCCTAAGCTAAAAGCTGGGGGAGAAATCATAAAATATCTTGTACACCTCAAGGGAAGAAGTTTGTCTATCCTACTAGAATTTTACTTGAGGTCAAGTACAAGCTTTAGAGGTGAACCAGCTTTTCACTCGAATCCGTTGTATAAGCTACATAGTTGCACTTTCACAATTGTATGGATTTCTAGATTTTAGGATGAAAATGAAAAGGAAAAGAATCTCTAGTCTTATGCTTGATAAAAATAATCAGTCCTTTAGGGACCCATTTGTAGATAACTCAGCTTTTCATTTGCTAAGGACTAGCAAGATTTAGGCATGGGGGTATGATTGAGCAGCAATCATAGGACTTAAATGACCTAAATTAAGTTGGAACTTATCATAATTGTAGTATAATTCATGCATGAATAGTATACATTGCATCCTTTCCTGCTTTATTTAGATATGCATGAAAAAATGTTATAATGTACTGATTAGTACAATATTTGCATTGTAGGCAATAAGAACCTCAAGAGATGGCCTGAAGCTGGATCTGAAGTAGGGAAGAGGCAAGAGTTGGTGCAAAAGCCCTAGAATAAAGAGAAAGAAATAAAGTAGGGTGGCTATACTACTCTACCAAGTAGAATTTTAATGTAGGAGTTCAATAATGAACATAGGACCTTTCTTAGCCTTAGGATAGCCTTAGAGACCCTCCTAAACCATATCCACCCTTAGATTAGGTCACCTCAACCTAGGATACCTCAAAACCCTCATTCTAGCCCATATTTGGATGTCCAGGTAGGTTGCTGGACATCCAGAACCCTTAGATACTGCCCGCAGACTTAGAATCTAATTCTGCTTGAATATTAGACGTCCAGATAAGGTGTCAGACGTCCAATTTCTACAGAATTCCAAGACAGAACCTAAACTCCTCCCTGACTCAACTTTCAATGTCCAAACAAGAGTTTTGGACTTCTGATTTTGAAGTATAAGTCGTCTGATTGTTAAATCAGATGTTTGGAACCCTTCTCCAATCCCTGTTTTTGAAATTAAGATTCGATCTTGATTTTCTAAGCCCCTAAACCCAATTCTACACACTAGGGAACCTAAATTAAGGTTCCCTAAATCTAGTACACTACCTTAAGACCCTCCTAAACCCAATTGACTTGGATCTAAGTCAAATACACTTCACCTATTCAATTGGGCTCATAGAGTCTAATTGAGCTTAGATCTTAACCAACACAAGTCCAATTGGACTCAATAAGAGTGCAATTGACTCAAGCCTAACCTAATTGGGTATTTTCTCTCCAAATTAGACACACATCCACTCAATTAAACTTGTACTAAGTTTACTTGCACTTTCACATTAGTAGTAGAGTTTATAACCCTAATTCTAGGAGCCTACCTAAACCCAATCACCTAGACCTATAGGATTTGACCTAGACCACCTAACCACACCCACATAATCATGCACACACACACACACACACACACACACACACACACACACTTGGATGCCACCTCTAGAGTTCTCTAGAACTCTCTCCAAGTGGCGCCACCTTGAAAGATGATTTTTAGTCTTTCAAGGAGTCCACCAACCAAACCATGAAATGTGGATCTATGAAGACCCATTTCAAATGGGGTGGCCGGCAACACAAGAGGATTCTGTAGAGAATTCTACACTTCTCTAGAGGGTCTCTCCCTCATTCTATTTAAGGCCCTCTTGGATGACCATGGGAGCCATCTAGCTTGGACTCCATTTCCATGTGCACACCTCCATCTCACGAGCTCCATCACCTCCACCACTTCCACCTTCACATCGAAGGGTAGAGCACCTCTCCACCACCTTCTCAAGAGGCCAACCAACCACCTTGGCTATCCCTCTCTTCCCTTCTACCTCAAGCCACACAAGCCATTGGAGACCACCTCCAATGCCCTAAGTTCTCGTAGCTAGCTTAGTTCTTCTTAGTTTAATTTCTGCATTAATATCCTACTTAGTAGTGTAGTAATCCTCTGCCTGAATGATGCATGTATAATCTTCCTTAGATCCATGCATAAATCCATTTTCTGTTAGTTAGAAATTATTGTTTAAAGTTTTCATGTATAAGCATTCCTCTAGATTCAATTGAAATGATGACAATTTTTGAGGAAATGAAATCAATAGTTCATGATATCTAGTTCAAATATATATATTGCAATCATCAGTTGCCTAATTTACATTCTTATTTTAATGCAACAAAATGTCGGTCCCCAAGACATTAACGAATTAGCGATCGATTTATTTTCCGCTAGTTGTCATCGCATTATCGAGGTCATGCACACACAAACTCACACTTTCACATTCGTGATGTATTTAACACACGCACAGGCTTTCAGAGTGAACAAAGTGACTAGTGCATCTCTAACTCACACTTTAGAAACTAGGGTCTAATATTAAGCGAGTAAAAAGAATAAAAGATCAACCTCGTATCTTAACGCCTCCCTGAGATCGATCGGGACTCACCGTCTCGTTATATTAAGTTTTGTTGAATCGGATTTCGTAACTTTACTGCGACATTGTTTTAACCAAAAATGCAATTTACGATTACAACAACAAGCCACCGACAGGCATCGGTGGGGGGTCGCCAACATAGAGCCTACACGTACATGCATGGCCCTGCGGGTGTGTTGCGTGGAAAAAAGATGGGAGGGGAAGAATGGTAGGAGTAGTGCAGGAGGACGGGGAGAGAAAGGAGGAGGCCAATGATGGCTTGGTGGTTGCCGATGAGGGTCACGGGAGACGATACAGCAAGGTGAGATCAGCACGAGAGGATGTCGACGGTGAACCCACACATGAGTTCCTACAAGAAAGAAAGGTAGAGAAAGAGAGAAAGGGAGAGTGGCTGAGGGAGAGGAGGAGACTGATGGGGTGCCGCTGGTGGTTAGCATGGTAGGCGGATGGCTGGCGAGGGTCCAGCGATAGCCATCGGAGGTGGACTGGCTGGGAAGGTGGCCGACCATGGCACTGTGCATGGGTCGTTGTAGGCCGTGCGGAGAAGGTCGAAGGAAGAACAAGAAATGGAAGAGGAGGAGAAGGATTAATTAAAGGCATGAGAAAATTATGTTTTAAAATAAAATCTTTTTAATATTTCATTTTGGTCCTTGTCATGGCTTTTATGTTACTTAACATCTAATGATCAGAAGTGTTTTGTTTATATTGGGGACCTTCGAGATCAAAATCAAGTGAACCAAGACTCGATCTTGTGGTTCTCAAACATGTTAGACCCATCCGTACTGTTGGATCAAGTAGTTTTCACTTCAATTTTCGAGGCACAGATTTGGGGGACATGTGTCGTGTTGGGAGACTCTGACTTATTTTCGTGAAGTTGTCGTGACCCCCCGATGACATTAGGTAGAGTAGTCTTTCATTTTCCATACAGTTTATCTACATAGTGATTCTCTTTGTGCACTACACCTTTTAGTGTGCATTTTTACCTCTTATTGAGATCGAACCCATTTTCGTAATTTTGTTCTTTTGGGTACTGGAATATTAAATATAAATGATAAAATTCAAGTCGTTGACTTGGAATGGGAATAACCAAAGTAATATTGTTAACTACCAGATTAAAAGGCGTTAGCAACAAATTATAATTTCATGAAATAAAATGGTTATAAGGCATTTAAGCTTGTTGGATATGGCTTTTTCATCGCATGTACAAAAGGAACTATATTTTTTAGTAAAATTGACATCATCAAGATGGCTAAATAATGATTTGATGGGAACCACAAATCAAAATTGAAAATTTCTTGGAAACAGATGAGTTGGAGGATAATGTGAATATTAATCCTGGAACTAAAAGTACAATTATTGATATGGTTGATTAGATACTTATAAATAGTGCAGTTATTTAAAAAATGATTAAATAATAAGTAGGACGGATTTGTTGGGAATTCAAAGAATTGGATAACTGGTTTCAGCCCACTACTTGCCGAATTTAACCATAGCTTTGGTCTACTAGATAGGTTCTGGGTTGGTTTAGGGACTTGCTAGCCTCCCTAAGACTCTTTGGTTAGGCTTAGCAGATAATTGGGATAGCAGATTGCCAGGCTCAAGGGTTGGAGTTGTTTCTTTCTCGACCAGTGGGTGGGTCATTGGTTGTCTATGGTTCAGCACACATAGCACTTGTACGTGTTCACGTTACACGACGTAGCTACCACCCCTTTGCTCAATGACCCTAGGGTGATGGAGAGCAATAACTCGATGGGTATAAGTGGTCTTCTCGACCAAGAGAGAGGCTTATACCAGTCTTGCATTTGCAGGAAGTTACACTAATTTGTCTCATGCCGGAGACGTCAATTGATAGAATGTGAACTATAGTAAATTGGGTTTCCAATATATGAAACAAACCAGATAATGAGATGGCTAATAATTAGATTAATTAAAGCTATAGTACCCATTTTCTCTTGTGCTTGGTTACTGTTACATTCTTCTATTGTTATTTCTACTCTACTTAATTTTTACTGACGTGTTTTTGCAGTTTCGTACTCAAGTATACTTGGTAGTTCGCAAGGGGATTTCTATTGTACATCTCCTTGGGATTACATACTTATGTTCTACGGTAAAGCTTCTGGCTAGTATTCAATTTATGTTCCTTTAATTTTTTTGCAATAGGAATTGTCTATTGGCTATATTGACATTTTATTATTACGTGTTTGGTGACTGCGATCTTGTGGGCAAGTTGTGCTAGTGGTTAGCACATGGCGACTCAAGTTTCGTCAGTTGGTGGGACTCGGGTCATCACAAAATTGGGTCAGAGTAGTCCCTCATTACTTATAGAAAGGCCCTTGTGGTTTACGAATGAGTTCCTAGAAGGTTTTGTATGCATAAAATGTAAGGGAATGGAGGACCAATATGTAAACTCATTAATACAAGGTCCTAATGATGTCAAAATGCAATGAGGTTTTTATTGGAGCTTAATTGAACATTTAGGAACATGATTTCACTTTTAATTTAAACTTTTGAATCCAAAAATGTGTTCAATTTGCAATTGGATCATCATTTTGTATATAGTAATAGAATATCTCATTAATTGACCTAATTGTGTGTTTTTAACACCAATTTGTTGTTTGAGGTCATTTCTATTAATTTCCACACTTAACCCTTTTATCATGTTAATTTGTAGTGTTTAACCTAGTTTCTAACTTAACTTGGGCATTTTAGCTATGATAAGCCACACCTCATTAGCTAAGTAGTGAAATGCAAGACAAGTGTGACTATGCATGCAGACTAAGAATGCAAGGATAGACACCTAAGGAAGAAAGGAAAATAAAGAAAAGATAAAACAGCTATATACAACATGGTTGCTAAGTTTTATGCCTTTAGCTAAGCACAAACCCAATTGGTTCAAAATATAGGAGCAAAATAATAGAATTGACAAGTTTGAGATCTTAAGGCTCAATAAAGGGTTTCAGCCTCCGTCCATTCACAGTGAAAGGTTCAGATTTGTCAATCTTAATGATCTCAACAGCTCCATTATCAAATACTCTCTCTATGATGAAAGGTCCAGTCCATTTATATTTAAGTTTCCCTAGGAAAAGTTTGAGTCTAGAATCAAATAGGACTTTCTGACCAGGGTGAAATGTTTTCCTATGGATGTTGAAGTCATGGAAGGCCATGAGTTTATCCTTAAAGATTCTTGAGCTATCATAATATTCATTCCTTAACTCATCTAGCTTGAAAATTTGCAATCTTCTATGATCATCGACCTTCTCTAATTCTAAATTACACTTTCTAATAGCCCAATAGGCTTTATGCTCAAGCTCTATGGGAAGATGATAGGGCTTCTTGTATAGTAGTCTAAAAGGAGTCATTCCTAATGAGGTTTTATGAGCTATCCTGTATATGCCCACAAAGCATTAGAGGGCCGGGTAGGCCAATCTTTCTTATCAGGTCTAATAGTAGTTTGCAAAATCTTTTTGATCTCCCAATTGGACACTTCAACTAGTCCATTTGTCTGTGGGTGATAAGGTATTGCAATCCTATTGTGTCACCACATACTTTTGAAGTAGGGACTGAAAATGTGTATTAATAACATGAAACCCTCTTAATGGTAATGCCATCATTCATTATAACTAGAATTAGTTGGAATCAAGAGATAAATGCTCCTAATTGATTGCTGAAGGAGCACAATTCCACTTTGATCTATTTTAAGGAGAAGATAATAAAATAGGGTTAATTCTATTATTTTAATAGGACATCACAAATGCAGATTAAACATGGGGTTACCCAGGCATTAATTAGAGTTCAATTGAGCATAAAAGGCTAAAAGGTGGGTCCACACTGACTGAATTAGGGTTTCACTCATTTCGAAGACACAAATAGGACTTAAAACCCTAATTATCAACCCCACTTAAATTGGAAAGGTTCTTGTTAGGATAAAATTTATCTAATTCTCCTAAATTCATAAAAAAATATTTTAAGAGGTTTGGTAATTTTGGTTTGACCATCTGAACCCAGTTTGACCTAAAACAAAGATTCAGACAAGAATTTATCATGATTTGAAATTCTATGCAATTTACCTAGTCAAATGTTTTCAAAACTCAAATCCATGCTCACCATTAGATTCCTTAGGTCTAAATGAAATTAACACCAAAATTTCGGCCCAATCAGAGTCCATCTTGACCTAGTTTGCAATTTAGTCCCTAAAATCTCTATTTCTTACACTCAACCCTAGGTTTCAAGTTTCTTACATTTAGGTCCCTAACTTTGTCATCATTCTTGCAAAGAGGACCCTTCGCCATGAGTGTGAACAGGACCTGCACCACTGACTTTGAGTGAAGATTTCTTGCTCGATTCTCGCTTAAATCTCTCCAAACTTGGAGAGATTGTTCCTAAGACAATTCCTTATAGTTTGGACCCTCTCTCGAGACCTTTGATGGATCATGGATCTCAGGAGAACCCCACAATTTTAGTGGGTTCCCTTTGCAAAAATCACAAGGAAATCTCATGATTTCCTCGCAATTAAGGGCCTGAGCTCCCTCTCTTTAAGCTCCCCAAGCTTCCAAGTCTAATTGGAGCCCAGTTCCATCCTAAAACACCTACTTCTCTTCTCCGGCTACCTCCATGTTGAGAATTGTATAGCACATTTTTGATAGGAAAATGCCATAGTATAGTGCGCAATACGATCAAACAAAAAAAATTTATTTTCTAAAGATAATGAGACTTTGAGTCCCGGTCATTCGTCTCTGGGAGGCATTTGTTTAATTCTGAAATCGATCTACTATCACTCTACTTTATTTAGAATCACACGTCAGTTCATGACTACTATGTATTTAAGTACGACATGCTTAGTTGCAAGAATATCAAGAATTAAAAACAGGCAACATTAATCACACAAGAGATATTGCAATGAGCTCATGGTGATTCTCAACACATAGACATATATATATATATAGAAAATATACTTTTCATTCATTCATTTGGAGAGTGTTTGCAACATGAACTTGTAGAGGAAAGCTTGTACATGAATGCTTAAAAATGTAAAGCTAGCTATCAGAAAACGATCGCATACAAGAATCTACGGGGGGATTTTGCATGCATCATTGGGGGAGAATAAGGGCTACACTACTAAGCAGTAAATAAAAGTAGTAAATATAAAGAGCTAGCTACTAATCTATCAGAAGTGAGGGCATTCGAAGGTGGGCTCCGATGGCCTTGGAGTGGTGGAGAGGAGAAAGAGGGGTGACTAATGGAGCTTAGGCTAGCCCTTGGAGAGAGGTTGGAGGAGTGATCCAGCATCCTGGCATGGTGTCCTTCATGGTGGTGCTCAACTAGTGGAGATGGAGTGGAGATGGTGGTGGCTAGCCTAAGTGGAGGTGGATGGAGCCAAGCAAGTATGGCCAAAAAGTGGATGGGTGCAAATGGCCACCCCTTAGATCTTTTTATAGACCTAAGGGAAGCTCTTTAGAGAATTATGGAATTCTCTAGAGAGGCCTATGGTGGGAGCTCGTGGGAGAGTGAGAGAGAGAGGATGGATGGTGGTTTTTAGATCCACCAAATGTGGATCTAAAAATTGAATGGCTCTTGGTTGCTAATTTTAGCAACTAAGGCAACCACACATGGTAGAGAGTTTTAGAGAACTATAGGCTAGGTATTTTCGTGTGGATGGTGTGTGTGGGTCGAAACTTAGGTGGCTAGGTTGATTAGGTTAGGTTCTAGTGGGTTTAGGTCAAGGTATGTCTCAAATTAGGGTTATAAACCCTAATTCACTAAGGTAAAGTGCAATTAAACTTAGTACAAGTTTAATTAGGAGTGTGGAAACTTAATTGGGAGTAAAAAAACTCAATTAATTTAGGTCTAGGTTAATTGGACTCTCACTGAGTCCAATTGGATAGTGTGTGCTGAGATCAGGGCTCAATTAGACTCAATGAGTCCAATTGAATAGGCTGATGGAATTGACTAAGATCCAAGTCAATTAGGTTTAGTGAGGACCTAATTATGTCATTAAAGAGGTCTAGAGGTGATGTACTAGGGTTAGGGTACCTTAATTTAGGTTCCTATGGGGTTGGAATTGGGTTTAGGGACCTAGAGATCCAAAATCAAGGCTTGAATCTCAAAACAGGAACTGGAGAGTAATATCAGACGTCTTATACTCAAAAATCAGAAGTCCAGACTTGTTGTTTGGACGTCTAATCAGAGTTAGGAAGGATTCAAGGTTCCGTCTTGGGTATTCTACAGAAATTGGACGTCTGACCAAGTATCTAGATGTCCAATAACACTGCAGAAGTGGGTTTAAGGTGTGCAGGAGTTGGCTAAGGGTTCTGGACATCCTATAATTCATCTGGAAGTCCAGATAAGGGTTCGAACTAGGGCTTTAAGGTTTCCTAGGGTGCGGTGACCTAATCTAAGGGTGGCTAAGGCTTGGGGAAGTCTCTAGGCTATCCTAGGGCTAGGATAGACCTAAGCTCTTCACATTTTACTACTTTATTCCTACTTAATAGAATAGCAAACCTTAACTTCCTTACATCATTATTCCTACATCTAATCTAAGTCTTCTGCTCCAGCTTTACTGCAACACCCGTTATTCCTGATCCAGCTTTAGATCCTACTCCAGATCCAGCTCTAGATCTAGCTCCTGATTAGCTTATTGCCTGCAATCGACATAATGCACTTAATCAGCACATTATAACATTATTTTATTCATAGCTAAAGTAAAGCAATAAAGATGCAGAGAATGCTTTTGCATGCATGAATTACCCTAAGTTATGCTAAGTCCTAACCTAATTTAGGTTAATTAAGACCTATGATTGCTATGCAATCATACCCCCATGCCTAAATCTTGCTAGTCCCTAGTAAATGCAAGACTAAATTATTTACAGTAAGGGTCCCTAAGGGACTGATTATTTTATCAAGTGTATGCATAGAGATTTTTCTCCTTTTTATTTTCATCCTATGCTCTAGAAATCCAAACAATCTTGAAAGTGCAGCTAATGTAGCTTTTGCAACGGATTCGAGTGAAAAACTGATTCACCTCTAAAGCCTATACTTGACCCATAGTAAAAAATTCTAGTAGGATAGGCAGACTTCTTCCCTCAGGGTATTTAAGATATTTTATGAATTTCACCCCGACTTTAGGCTTAGGTAGAGAGTCTCTGAGGGAAAAGATTATGTATTTGGAGGCTCACCTCACTTGGTGCTACATAAAGACTAGTACTACAGAATCTAGATTCGTAGACTACTAAGTAACTCAACTCAGAGAAAGATGAGAAAAACTATGCTTTCTTTTGATTCCTTTGTGTTCATTCTCTCTTTCTCTTTTTCTTTTTCTTTTCTTTCTTTTTCTTAGAGCTCACAACCTTACCAGATTCACATGTATGACTTGTATTTGGTGGTCTCACTAGGCATTAACACTTTAATTTAGTTCTCATAACCCTAACACTAAGTCAGAATTCCTCAGCCAGTATTCAGGCAATCAGAAACACACGAAAAATAGGTTAAGGCTATATTTGGTAGTTCTCAAATTTATTTGGTGGTATTGCCTTAATGCAACTGAACTAAATATTCACTCTCTTTTTTCTTTGCTTTTCTTCTTTTTCTATTTTTTTTTCAATTTTTCTTTCTTTTCATCATTTTTTTTTCATTTCATCTCTTTCTTTCTTTCTTTCTTTTTTAACATAACACATCCATGAACTTTATTGAGGAGGAATTATTAGGGATTGGTGGTACTCAAGAGACATTGGGTGACTTATTTGGTGGAAGTGCCTACTCACGGCATCAGGAGAGACAGAAGACGGTGTATTTCTGACCTTGGCATTAATACCCTCCTTCAGCCGAGGAATCCGTAAAGAATGGTCATAACCATCCACCTTAGCCCCAGTTTTATGAAAACTCACTCTCCACGTATTTGCCTCATTTGGTGGCTCGCAAAATTCACCCAAAAATGTATACGCAAGAACCGAGAGCGGAAACTATGCCTAATCTCTAAGTATCATCACCTATTTATCTAGGATTCTAGATTCCTTGCACTAATCTTAGAGCACCAGTACACTCTACTCCCATCTCACACTATTTGGTGGATTTTTGGAAGAAAATCTTCTGGACTCCCACAACACTGTCCGGGTGTTCAGGAAAAGAAGCACTGCCTCTTCTTGACAGACTAAAGACATTTATCAGCCTTCACCGTGAATCCATTACAAATTCTACGTGTGTATGAAAAATTGTACTGGATTCCAGATTACAGGAATCAACCTGAGGATAAAATCCCTAATGCATTCTCTTAATAAAGTAATCTTATTCATGAATTCAATATGTATATATGCTATAAACAAGTAACCTTGTATAATTTGTACTTCATGAAATTCCTGTATTGGGTTACATTCAGCTTGACCATAAATTTAGAATAAGAGGTGAGCGGGTGAGTCAGAAATGGCTGTTGCGGATGATTTCTAGCTCCAATGCGAGCATTGGAGTTGGAGTCGGTTGTTCTTTTATTCAGGGTCCTAAAGTACATTTTACATGCAGTTCCGAGGTTTTCCTAAATATTGGCATAAAAAATTTTTTCAGTTTTGCTGTATCTACCCCCCCATGCCTAATTTCTTGCATGTCCTCATGCATGAATATAAAAGAAAATAAGTACTGCAGGGAGAGAATGGGTAGAAATCACCTATAGTTGCTCCTGAAATTATACATTCAACACCGGCCAACCTATCAGTATGTAATATATAGAAAGAAAATATGCTAACATAAAAATATGCTATGTATAAAAATGGTTATGTATAAGGTGATGGTAGAATGTGAGGTAGATGCTGAGTTTAATGCCTCCAGCTGGGCGAAAACTCAATCAGATGTATCAATTCTAGCATAGGAGTCAGTCAAGATTAAGAGAAAGATGTGCTCGTATGCTCCCAGAATCAGTGGTCCGAAGATGCGAACCAGCTAAATGTGCACCCCTACTCCAAAAAGTCTAGCTATAAGAAAGTGTGGAGTGGTGGTGGAAAATAGAGGATAATCAGAGGGGGCATCATGATGTTGATTGAGCTGATTTATCATGTCCCACAATTCAGCAGGAAGTTGCTGATGGAGTAGATCAACATGTATCTCAGAACCAGAGTCTAAGTCATAGGGGTCTTCATAACGATAGTTGACATTAAAGATCATTCCCTGTCCAGGCTTTGGATCATATGGGGGTATCCGTGAAAGTAGATCTGTGGGGAGGTTACTAAAATCCTCGTCAGAAATTACTTCATCCTCATCAGTTCTCATCTCTGATTCATCGGAGGCTAACTCTTCAGGCTTGGGGTCGAGCCAATGACAAGGATGATGGTGCATCCCCAGCTCATTCTGCTCAAAGCTTCATCCTCATATGCATTGGGTTCCTCAGTAATTCCTGCCTCAGGTAGAATATTTATTTCTTCAGTTAAAACATCCATAGCTACTTCTAGTCTTCGGATGTTAGCATCAGGGATAGAAAGTGTCATCTCAGAATCTTTAACATCCGAATTAGGTATGTAGGTGAAAGAAGAAGAGTGCAGATCAGAAGATGTTGGCTCTAGCACAGGTTCACCTACAATGGGAAGTGGGCTAGATTAATTAGTAGTGTCACATGTAATGTTTTCCTCAAGATCCATATCCTCAATTGGATCTGCTTCCCTTATCTCAGTTGGGTTTTCTAACCCAAAAGGTATCTCCCAGGATTTAGGATAATCCGATTATGACTCAGTCCTGGAGATATCAGTCCTTTCCTCCTCAATTTCCTGAATGGAGTTCTCAGATGAACCCATTCGGCATACTTCCAGCTATCAGTCCTCAATCTCCTCAATTAGCCTTGTTATCTCTGTTGTTTCCTGAAGGAGCTCCCTCATAGCCTGTTGATGCAGAATCCAACTTTGTCTTTGGTTCAGCTCAGTGATAGTTTGGATTTCGTGTAGATAGAATGCAGCCTTTTTCTTAGTGCTAGCTATAGCTCTCTGTATTCTGTAATGCGGTCGCATGTGCACCGGTATCTCTTCAGGGGCTCCAGGGGGTGAATCAAGTCTACCCATATTCCATGGGTGAGAAGCAGGAGTATGAAATCCATATCCTGGGTTATAAGATGCGGTCCTTTGAGGGACCGACTGGTATAGGTCATAATATCCAGGGTTAGGATATGGGTTAACCATTTCGGTAACTCGAGGAGAAGGATCGGGCAAAGCGAGAAGTCATCTTCACCACCTTGGGTTCTGATCCCAAGGTTGAGCTGATTCAGTGACCCAGGCTCTCAGATAAGCTCGCGGGTCCAACTCTTCTGGATCCTGATTAGGTCCAGATCCAGGGTTAGCCACTGTGGCTAAGCAGATAGAAGAAGTGGGGGGAGAAGATGGTTTAAGAGACCCTTAAGAGTGGCTCCCAAGGTTCAACCAACTGAGGTCTAAGAAACCTCCTTCCTTGCATACACCACCCAACCCCTAGGTTGGTGTAGTCAAGCCAGACAAGGCTAAGACCCTGTCAATCAGATGGTCCTTATGAATCAGATGACCGGATTTTTCATTTTAAGTTTTAATTCCTGAAGAAAATTCGTCGTACAACCGACTGAAAGCAATTCCCGCCTCTCGGCTAACCCAGCCAAGAGGTTGGAAGCACCCAGTAGTACGACAACGAATTCAGGTTTAATTCATGTTTTAAAATTGATTTTAGCCCATTTTCTTCAGTTGGGGTTTTCTTTTAGTGATTGCCCCACAAGGTGACCAAGCTCACCGGCTAAGTACTAGACTTGATTAAGTCTAGGTTAGCCCAAGTGTGGTCTCTAAATTATAACCCTAAAGATTTACCCTAAGGTTCATGCGCTTCTAGGGTTTTGTTCTGTTTCAGCAGACCACAAAAGTAAAATTCATTCTCTGACAACAATTAGAATCCAATTAACTTAAAATTTGGTTAGTAGATTCCTTTTTCAATTATCTTTTCAAAGAATATTTTTTTCAGAATTTTTACTGGTCAACCGAATTTTTAGGGATTTTTGAATGTCAAGGGGCAGATCTGGAATGTTAACCCCAGGTCAGTTTTTCACTTTGAAATAATATCAAATAAATGACTTTCAAAAATTTGGGAGAAATATGGAAAATAAAGCCAATGAGATTAGCTTTCAAATCTCATCATTTTTAGTTAAAATAGATTCGCAGATTGCTCGGAATTGCTTTTTAAAATTTGAAAAATCTCGAATCTGGGTCAGTTTGATCCCTGTGCACTATGCAAATTTTTTAAAATTTTATACTTAAAATTTTTTTAAATGAACAGTGGCATTTGAAAGATGGTTTGAAAATGAAAGTTTAGCCCAAATTTCAGGATGTTTTGCTCACTAATTTGTCGGTAATCGAATTTTTAAATCAGACTTTGAAATCTGGCCGAAAATCAGAGAATGGTGGAAAGGCTTTTAAAGAGGGTTTAGGTTTGAAATCCAAGCCTTCCACCAAAAATGTTTTCTTCTCTTTTTTTTTGAAAACTTTTGCAAATTTCTTTTTCTTTTCAAAAGGATAAATATATATATATATATTTTTCAAGGGATTTTCACAAATATATATTTTTTTCTTTCTTTTTGCTTTTACAACTACCCTAGGATTCAAAAAGAGACCTAGTCTAGATTTTTTTATTTTTTTTTGAATTTCTTTTTCCTTTTCTCGAAAATGAATAATTTTTTTTTTTTCAAAATAAATTGCTAGAAGCAAATCTAATCCTAGGGTTCAAAAGAAAACCTAATCTAAGAGCAGATGATGTGCACCTGAATTTCTTTTTCGTGCACGTTGTGTGTGTAGATCCCGTTCTTTTTCCTACACATCCAGAAACAAAGTAGAGGCAAATTTATCAGTGATAGATTAAAAGATCGAAATCAAAGAAAATGACGTTGCCTCCCCTCCAACGGCGCCATTTGTTGAGAATCGTATAGCGCATTTTTGATAGGAAAACGTCATAGTATAGTGCGCAATACGATCAAACAAAAAAAATTCCCAGAGTCCCGGTCGTTCGTCTCTGGGAGGCATTTGTTTAACTCTGAAATCAATCTTATATCGCTCTACTTTATTTAGAATTGCACGTCGGTTCATGATTATTATGTATTTAAGTATGACATACTTAGTTGCAAGAATATCATGAATTAAAAATAGGCAACATTAATCACACAAGAGATATTGCAATGAGCTCATGGTGATTCTCAACACATAGACATATATATATATAGGAAATATACTTTTCATTCATTTATTTGGAGAGTGTTTGCAACATGAACTTGTAGAGGAAAGCATGTACATGAATGCTTGAAAATGTAAAGCTAGCCATCAGAAAACGATCGCAAACAAGAATCTACGGGGGGATTTTGCATGCATCATTAGGGGAGAATAAGGACTACACTACTAAGTAGTAAATAAAAGCAGTAAATGTAAAGAGCTAGCTACTAATCTATCAGAAGTGAGGGCATTCGGAGGTGGGCTCCGATGGCATTGGAGTGGTGGAAAGGAGAAAGAGGGGCAACCAATGGAGCTTAGGCCAACCCTTGGAGAGAGGTTGGAGTGATCCAGCATCCTGGCATGGTGTCCATCATGGTGGTGCTCAGCTTGTAGAGATGGGGTGGAGATGGTGGTGGCTAGCCTAAGTGGAGGTGGATGGAGCCAAGCAAGTATGGCCAAAAAGTGGATGGTTGAAAATGGCCACCCCTTAGGTCTTCTTATAGACCTAAAGGAAGCTCTCTAGAGAATTTTGGAATTCTCTAGAGAGGCCTATGGTGAGAGCTCGTGGGAGAGTGAGAGTGAGAGGATGGATGGTGGTTTTTAGATCCACCAAATGTGGATCTAAAAATTGAATGGCTCTTGGTTGCTAATTTTAGCAACCAAGGAAACCACACATGGTAGAGATTTATAGAGAACTCTAGGCTAGGTATTTTCATGTGGATGGTGTGTGTGGGTGTGTGTGGGTCAAAACATAGGTGGCTAGGTTGATTAGGTTAGGTTCTAGTGGGTTTAGGTCAAGATATGTCTCAAATTAGGGTTATAAACCCTAATTCACTAAGGTAAAGTGCAATTAAACTTGATACAAGTTTAATTGGGTGTGTGGAAACTTAATTGAGAGTAAAACAACTCAATTAATTTAGGTCTACGTCAATTGGACTCTCACTGAGTCCAATTGGATAGTGTGTGCTGAGATTAGGGCTTAATTGGACTCAATGAGTCTAATTGAATAGACTGATGGAATTGACTAGGATCCAAGTCAATTAGGTTTAGTGAGGACCTAATTACATCCTTAGGGGGGTCTAGAGGTGCTGTACTAGGGTTAGGGCACCTTAATTTAGGTTCCTATGGGGTTGGAATTGGGTTTAGGGACCTAGAGATCCAAGATCAAGGCATGAATCTCAAAACAGGAACTGGAGAGCAGTATCAGACATCTAATAATAGTGTCGACATCTTATATTCAAAAATCAGAAGTCCAAACTTGTTGTTTGGACATCCAATCAGAGTCAGGAAGGATTCAAGGTTATATCTTAGGTATTTTGCAGAAATTGGACGTCTGACCAAATGTCTAGACATCCAATAACACTGCAGAAGTGGGTTCAAGGTGTGTGGGAGTTGGCCAAGGGTTCTGGACATCCTATAATTCATCTGAACATCCAAATAAGGGTTGGAACTAAGGCTTTAAGGTTTCCTAGGGTGCGGTGACCTAATCTAAGGGTGGCTAAGGCTTGGGGAAGTCTCTAGGCAATCTTAGGGCTAGGATGGACCTAAGCTCTTCACATTTTACTGCTTTATTCCTACTTAATAGAATAGCAAACCTTAACTTCCTTACATCATTATTCCTACATCTAATCTAAGTCTTCTGCTCTAGCTCTACTGCAACACTCGTTATTCCTGATCCAACTTTAGATCCTGCTCCAGATCCAGCTCCAGATCTAGCTCCTAATCAGCTTATTGCCTGCAATCGACATAATGCACTTAATTAGCACATTATAACATTATTTTATGCATAGCTAAAGTAAAGCAATAAAAATGCAGATAATGCTTATGCATGCATGAATTACCCTAACTTATGCTAAGTCCTAGCCTAATTTAGGTTAATTATGCCTATGATTGCTGCGTAATCACTCCACCGTGGCTCCGGCGACCTTCCTCCATCCTCCTATGGTTGACCAATGGTCAAATTGGCCATCCCTTTGCCTTCGTCCCTCTTTCACTTCTCGCCAGCCACAGCAGAGGCCATCTCCCCCTCTCCTCATCGCCTTATCTATCACTGGAGGTGTTTGTCTCTCCCATGTCTGACAAGTCACACCAGTGTGGTCTCCTCATCCCCTTTGACCATTAGCTAAATAGCCTTATTCTCCTCCCCCTCTAGATTCTTCCTATCCCCGTTACATCTCGATTCGACCGCCACACCACTATTTCCCCCTCTGCCTTCTCCAGTGCTGGTCGCACCTCTAGCGAACCCATGTGACCACCACACACACTCAAACTCACAACCACCACCACCACTACCTTCGCCTTGCCTCCTCGAATAAAAGCCCTCAATTTATTGGGCATTTCGCTCACTCTCTCACCTCACCGACCAACCCACTACACTGTCATTACCTACGACCTCGGCCAACCACAACTCCAACACTGCCATTACATTCCTTGCCTCACGACGAGCCTTCTGAGCTACCTAATTGGGGCATAGAGCCCATGTTACATGTTTCAGGGCTCGTCGGTTCAAGCTTCATCCTCGATCTCCTTTGCCATGCTGCGCCATCCACTGCTACCTCCAATGACCTCAATACTACCCTTAGCAGATGCAGACTGATCTAGAGAGATCAACTGCAGTGGCAATTGAAGGAAGAACAGAAGCAACAAGAGCAATTGCGATGACCCCAGCTGCTACTTCATGTGAGAAGAGCATGGGATTTAGTCTTACCTCGTTTGTGCCAAACTTGGACTAGCGTATAAAATGCTTTTGTGTTAGGGCTTACGGCCTCGACATGGAGAGGTGAGGTCCCTCACTCACTCAACCCTCGCACTCCTTGCACACCACCACTACCGATGAGCCTAGTCCCTGTTCATGACCCAATTACCCGTTACTGTGCAACCCATATACCTAATTAAGAAAGAAGAGGAAATTTTGAGGAGGGTGGGGGGTGGTTTTGCCTCAGGATGCATGCGCACACGCCCAACACTTAAGAATTTCTAAGTTGGCTAAGGCTGAGGCTTTGGACATTTAAGATGTATGTAACTTGTGTTGAGCTTGATGGCTTTGGCTTGGCTCTGATCACTGTGGACATATTTGATACTTATTTGACGTGGATATTTGTGAATAAGTGGTTCAAAACCACTGTTGGAAAATTGAATTGGTTGAGACCTTGGGATATGTGCTTAATTGTGGGATTAAATTGGTGATTTAAATCACTATTTTTAGGATTTTATTATTCATTTTATCCCATTGACTTTTGAGATACAATTTGCTATTATTGAATATCTTTTGCGAATTATTATGCTCTTTGTTTATAATTGCAAGTGGTGTTTTGAATTCCATATTTGCTCCCTGCAAACAACCTCAGACTCACGTTTGATTTTCGAGATTACAAATTTTAAATGTCAATTCGCTTTTGTTGACTATACTACGACACATACTTCAAACTCACCAAATGGGCATCAACATTTGTTGTCATTGCCGTGGAGCAACATGCATTTCATTCACTAATTACAATTTTGATCTGGTTCTAACTTGCTTTATCTGATTTGCTGTGATTTTTGCGAGATGAATCTGAAGATCAGCAGCACAAGCAACCACACTAGGGGTAGGTAATCTCATTCCTTTCTTCTTTAAGCCCTTCATCTGTTGAAAGATTAAACGGAAAATCAATTAGGATCTGCTCACTTTATTTCATAGTAATCATCATCTCAGTTGCTTGATTTGATTTAATTTGAGTTGATCCCCATCCAGATACTTGCACCTATTAGTGACTTAAGGTGCCTTGGGCTATTCAGCTTCTTGATTGAACCCAAGATGCCAACTTTTGGAAAGAAATTGGACTTGAAATAGAGCCAATTAGGATTTCCACATTAGGATTTTGAAGTGTTAGTACACATTTTCCTGCAACAAAGTAAATGGATCCCCCCCTCATTTGTGTACTAACCAAGCCCCATTTAAACTAATCTATCCAAGTGAATCCTAAAATCAAGGCTCTAAATTCACTTGAATCATAAAATTTTGGGACCTAATAATCTGAGAATCAATCCAGGGTAATTTGGGTCTTAACCCAAATTTCATCCTCAACAGTAGGGTAGGTAAGGTGAAGTTGTTTCACTTTGTGGGTCAAGCAACCTCCAAATTAGGTAACAATTTGATTTAACTTCCAAATCAAGTGAAATTCAAGGCACAATTAGGCTAAAACTGGTAGACTTAGGTCTCAATTCATACATTCCGGTCTACTTGGAACCTCAATGATAAGGAAGGTCAGGTGAGGGAAACCCTGTAACCTGTGGGGACGTTCTACATGTAGGGGTCTTCACAAAACTTTCCCTTCTTGGCTCCCAAGTAATTCTCGAGTGTGTGTATTTTTTATCAAAGAGTTCCATTTGACTCAAAAAGCCTTAGTCGTCCAAAATTTTTGGGTGCCTTGATTGGGTCCAATACACATCCAATCCCTCATCTATTCTCTAGTGCATATACGCAGGTGAGGTCCCTACGTCTGACCTAGAGGACTCCATTAGAGTTGATCTTTTGGGAAAATCTGATTGGATCTGATCAAATCAATCTTGACTTGAATTTGATTCTTCATCCTGATCCACCACTTGATTTGGAAATGCAACCTACAACATAGGAAAAATGTTCAAGGAACCTGAATCCCACATGAGCATCAAAGAGAAAATGATCGAGGCTACTCGTAGATATAGGGAAGAATTTGACAGGACCTCAATCTCTTTAGTAGCATTCAGGTTAATGTATCAGAAACAACAGCCCTCCTTATGAACCACACCAAGATGATGTTAACACAAATGATATGTAGTTAGACCTGGGATGCTCTGATATCAAAATACAGTGAATTATGGAGATTACATAGCATAGAAGGCTTATAATGTTTGACAAATCCACCACTTTGAGAAATCACTAGAATGTCATTGAAAAATGTGCGAATGTGCTAAATATGTTGCAACAAGAAATTGATAAGAAATACCTATATTCCAACCCAGATGTTGAGACATCTTGGAGCAATTTTGAAGATCAATGTAATTTTTCCCCGATCCTGGGTACGAAATGGAGGTTGTTATGGACCCCTAACCCAAATGGAACTGAATTGTGATTTTGTGCAGAATGAAAAACCTGATCATGATATGGGTTGGGTGAATACAGTTACAGGTGTTCCCGATTATGAGCCATCCATAGGAAGTTGTGAAGCTGGTCCATCATGCCTAGATTTCCCAAACACCTATGACGAGCTTGACTAAGAATCTCTTGAGGATGTAACTCCCACACCTTATCTTGTTAAGGTATTCCTCGAGAATGATTATGACATCCAAACAAAACCAAGCCTAGATTATGGTGACCCAATTCCTACACCTGACCTAGAATCTAGATCTGAGCCTAATTAGGATGATCATGAGGCCCAATGCAATGAGAACCACATTTTAGAACTGAATTATGATTTTAGGCCTGTATTTGATGATTATACCTCTCCAGACTCCTCAAAAGAATGAATTGATTTTTCAAAAATCGCACCAATTTACGATGCAGAATCAAAGTTGGAAGAGTTTAAATTTGATTGGATCTATCCTAGGTGCCCAGAACCCAAGCCTATGCCTAATAAGGATACCCCTGTGATCTTGGAATTTGAGACTAGGTTAGACCAATGTCAGGTTGATGATTCCATGCATCTTGATTTATTCTGTGGTGAAAAACTTGATCCTGAATCAGGTTCAGAAACTAATTGTCATAAATTCTCCGATGATTTCGAATCATACTCTGATTTCAGAGAACCACTATTTCCAAATGATTATTAGCCAATTTAGGACCTCAGTATCCATGATCCATTCTTTGATTCTAATTCTGAGGTCCCTGATCCCAAAATCATTGATTCAAAATCATATTCCATTGATTTGGAAACATTCTGTTATGATCTACGGGAATCAAACACAATAAGTGCTGAGAGTGTCTACAGTGCAGAGTTCTAATCTTTAACCAACTCAGATTTCCAAGATCCTATAAGCACTCTCTAGGCATTTACATTTGACTGGGATGAACATCATGAAAAAAACTCTTTGGAAGAACCAATCTTCGAATCATTTCTTGAGGAGCCCACACTACACGCAAACATCGAAATATCCCTACTACTCACTACAGAGCTAGAACTTTCAGAAATTGATACCAACCCCAACCTACCATGGAAATCAATTTCTATTTTGACTCACCTCTTTCTTATCTGGTCATATATGATTCACCGCCACAATTTGATATGGAATCGAACATTGACAACCACATTTTTCCCACTTCTGATCCCACTAATAGGGTTCCAACATTCTTCATAGATCCATTATCTTTTGAGGACCCCTACTCTAATCCGGCTGAACCGATTCAGCCAAACCCTAGATTCATATTTCCAAATCTATTTGAGCCACAAAGCATTCAATGGGCTCCTGATCAGGTTTTTATGTGGTTTGTAAAATTAGGGTTTTAGAAGTCATTGCAACATGCAAAAATCGAGTCGCTTTTAAATTTATAACCTAGATAGTGGTGGTATCTAGGGTTGTCAAAGGAGGCAACTTTTTTGCAAAATTGAATCTCTTGCCTGAATATGGAAATCACCTTTCCTTTTGTAATTTTTTAAATATATAAGTTTTATGATTTTGAATAACAAGGCAATGCAATTTTGATGGCGGGAAAAAGGCCACACCTAATTACTAAGCTAACACTAAGGTGACAAGTAATTCCTCTCTCTAAGCTCACCCTAGGCATGTGGATGCCCAGGGTAATTAGAGAGAAGGAGTGAGGAAGTGCCAGAAAAGCAAAGAATAAAAATGCAAACTAAAGAAAGGCAACTTTTATAATTAGGAAAAGGGAGAGTTTTACAAAAAACCCTAGTAGAGGAATGCTTCTACTACTAGCAATTAAAAGATAAAATAATGCAAAACACTAATCCTCTGAATGTCAGTGAAGAAGATGAAGTTCTTGCTCCAACTACGGCTGCTCCCGTAGTTGAAAAGAACTTCTTCTCCTTCTCCTTGATTTGCTCCTCCAAGATGTGTCCTTCCTGGCAAACCCTAGATGGGGCGTGCCCTTGCTCCTCCAAGGGTGGACGTCCACCATAGAATCTCCTCCAATGCCTGGCTGTCCTCCTTGGTAAGAACTTGCTCCTCTTCTTGGCATGGCACAAGGAGAAGAATGGAGAGGAAGAAGGCACCAAGGAGGCAAGAGATAGCCTCGTTAATCTTCTTCCTTCCTTCTTCTTCTTGGTCATGGCTTATAGGTGGGCTTATGATAAACGTCAGTTTATCATCATTCTTGTGCATTAAAACAAACCTAGCTCTTAGGATTTTGCTCTGCAAACGGGTTTTTGGGTTGCATTTATTCATAAATTAGGTTAGGCATGCATTCCATTTGTTATTGTATTTTTAATGTGTTTCTTGGAGTGTTAGCAATAAGCAGATTGACAAATCCATAAAAGCCTAGTACTCTTGAAGGCAATTGATGTAGAGGAAGCTCAATCAGGCTAGGATTCAACTAATTCTAGCTCCTCATGGTTGGATACCAGCTCCCTTGGATTAGGGTTAGCTCCATTCAGCTCACCTTAGCTGAATGGTAGCTCAAGATAGCTCATCACAGCTCAACCTAGCTCAAGTCAGCTCAAATTTAGCTCAACTTAGTTGAGTCTAGCTCATCTCAGCTCCCATCAGTTCACTGGGAGCTCTAGCTAGCTCAACTAAGTCGACAAGAGTCCATCTGAACTCAACCTCAACTCATTCCAGCTCCACCCAATTCATGGCAACTAGACTCCAAGCGAGCTGAGCTACTACTTGCCAACTAGTAGCTTAGCTAGCTCTAGAGTTCTCGTCAGAGGCAGTTCCAGCTCAACCTAGCTCTGACCAGGTTGAGGTTAGCTCAACTGAGCTCAACTACCCAAGCTTGGCTACTTGCATAAGAACTAAGTAGTTGAGCTCAACAGTTGAGCTCCCCTTGAAGTTGCCTCAGCAGACCCAGCACCAGCATAGCTTCCATTAGCTCCAAAGTCTTCTCTCCCAGCTCCTCCTTCATGAAACCCTAGCTCCTCCACCTCTACTTAACTAGCTAAGCTAGCTTAGCTAGCTTAGCTAAGCTCCAACTCCACTTAAAAATCCATGGCCATCCACTCCTCCACCATAACCCCAACTAACCTTAACCTAACCCAACCCTTTTTGGTGCCAACCCACCACAAGCACCACCCTAGACACCCCTTCATGTTGGCGCCAAAAAGCCCTAGGCATCCCTTCATTTTGGCGCCAACATGAGCCCCCATCCTAGCCTTACACCTCTCCCTCTACCCCATCTAAACCCTACACCTAACCCCTTCTAGAAGCCCACTAGTGGTGCCAACCCTAAGCCACCATAACCATCCCTAAACCAACACTATTTTGGCACCAAAACACCACCCACACCCTTCCATCTTGGCGCCACCTATATCTATCCTTAATCCCATAACCACCACCATAAAAAGCCATCCTAGCCTTCCCTTATGTCCATGACAACCCTACCCCTTTAACCTCACTAAAGTTGGCACCAACTCTCCCCTAACCACACCTACTCATACCTCTTCAAGTGGCGCCAACACACCTTAGCCCTTCATCTCATAACCACCACCACATAACTCCATCTCCACCCTACAACACACCTAACTAAACCCTTAACCCTAGCAACCACCTAGGGTTGTCACCAACCACCAAGTACCCTTCCATTTTGGTGCCAACTACCCTAGCCCTATGATCCTATAACAACAATCTAACCCCCATCATAACCATCCATCCTATAACCAACTCTACCCCCTCCTACTCCTATGAAAACCCCTACCACCACCATTAAAATCCAACCGTGGCTACATTGTTTCTACCCAGATTTCCACCTACATAGAAGGTCAAGAGAAGAAGAAGAAGAAGATTAAGGGGATACTCTGTCCCCTTGGTGCCTTCCCCTCTTCTCTTCTCTCTTGTTCCCATGCCAGCCAAGGGAAGCAGCCAAGCATTAGAAGGAAACCTAGGGTGCACACCTACCCTAGGAGGAGGATTGAAGGGTGGTACACAACCCCCTTGGAGGAGGAATCAAAGGTGGTCCATGCCACCTTAGGAGGAGCCTTTGAAGGTGGAATTCCATTCACCTTGGAGAAGATCAAGCACGTCCCCCTTGGGCTTACTAGGAGGAGTACATCAAATTGGAGGAGGTTGCTAGGCAAAGGAGAAGGAACCTTGTTTTCAAGCCAAGGAGCAACTTGACTTGGAGAAAGAGGAGCTTCACCATCTTTATCATCAGAAATTAAAGGATTTTGTTTCCTCTTTATTTGTCTTTTCAAATTTTAGAAGCTTTCCTATACTTATAGACAATTTCCTTTAATATAGAAAATGTTGCCTACATTTCTTGTTGCATATTTAATTGCACTACTTGCTTTATCTTAGTATAATCTCACTCTCTCTTTCTAATTAACCAAGGCCTTCACACGCCTAGGTTGTGCTTAGAAAGAGGATAATTTTGTCACTTAGATTTTAGCATATTAGTTGTGGTACATTTTCCCGTCAACAACTTCGTATTTGCCCCTTTATTTCAAAAACCCAAAAGAAAAATGATATATTGAAAAACAACAAAAAGAAAGGTGATTTCTACTTTTCAATCAAGAGATTGATTTCTCAAAATATTTCCTCCTTGGACAACCCTAGATACTTCCCTATCTAGGTTAGAAATTTTAAAAGCAATTCAATTTTTTTGCGTTACAATGATTTCCAAAACCCTAAATTAACAAACTATGCAGAAATGCGATCATCTTAGGGTGGAATTAAACTAAGGGAGGATGAGTTTTGTGTGGTGTTTAGGAGGGTTTTTATAGAGGTGGAGAAGAGTGGTTGGGGTGGGGATTATGTGCAGTGCTAGGATGGGTTTTAGGAGGTGGTTAGTGGTGGTTATGGGGATCCTAAGGTGTAGGATGGGTGGCGCCACCTTAAGGGATGTAATGGTGGTGGTTATGGTGGTGGAGAACCATAGGTTGGCGCCAACCATGGAGAGGTGCCATGATTTTGGTGCCAACTATGTGGGCTTCTAGAAGGGAGTAGGTGGATGGTGGAGATGGAAGGGGAGGTTAGTTGTATGGTGGCGATGAAAGGGGAGGTTGGTGATATCTTTAAGGGTAGTTAAGGGGGTTTTGGTGCCAACATGGTGGTGTCTCTTGGAGGTGGTGGTGGTGTGAAGGGTTGTGGTTGAGTTGGTGCCAAGTAGGGTAGCTTAGGTGGATATTAGATGTTGGAAGTTAGCATGCTAGGTGGACTAGTTAGATGGTGAGGTGGAGTTAGGTTTTAAGTGATGGATAGCCATGGGAGTTGAGGTGTAGCTAAGCTAAGCTAGCCTAGCTAGATTAGCTAGTAGATGAGTAGGGTAGGGAGCAGAAGTAGCTAGGGTTTTGAGAGGAGGAGCTAAAGGAGAGCTGTCTGGAGCTTCATAGGAGCTGGTGGCTACTGAAGAGAATAGCAAGGAGCTACTTTAGCTGGCTTAGCTTGCTAGTTGATCACAAGGGTTTCGCATGCTTGAAATCAGGGTTACAAGTAACCAACCATCATAGTTGCAAAACTCGTGATCAAATATAATTTATACTAAAACTCCAAGGGAGTCCCATGTCGAACACAGGGAGGCGACGTTTACTTTGTTTGAAAATCGCACTTCGATTTGTTTCTTTTTGGTGTTTTAGGGTTTATTTATTTTTTTTTTGTTTTTGAAATAAAATGACAATCAATCACAAGAGAGAGATAGAATTGAATCTGATATATTGAATGAATGTCAATTACAATAATATAAAAAACATAAAAAGAGAGGGAGGTGAGAAGAAATCTCCCGAAGCGGCTGTTCGATGAGACAACAGCACCTAGCGAAGCTCGGATGAAGGAGTTGGGAAGCATAATGACGAAGGTGAGAAGTGGGAGGACGTCGAGCAGAGGAAAGCTTCAACGCAGCTCCAGAATGGAGGTGAGAAGGCAGAGTTGATCTGCTACCAGAATGGAGATGGGAGGATAGCTCCAAGGCGACCTATGAATAGGGATGGGAAGTTGAAAGAGTATTTGGTGGCGCAGAGTTCTGTTACACTAATAGGCACCTTGGGAGCTTGAGAGCAAGCTCTAATAGAGTGTTGGTAGGCTTGCTAGAGCTTGGGAGTAGGTAGGAGTAGAGTAGGTAGAGATGGCTTGGAAGGGAGGGGGTGTTGGTCCTTTTATAGTGGATGAAAAGAGGCTAGAATAGGGATGGGACCATTAGTGACTTCCAAGCCATCGCTGGAAGTGTCGATGTAGGCAGCTCACGCCCATAACTGAAGAAAGAGGACTGCAATGAGCATGAGATAGACAAGCAAGTCGCTCCTTCCCCTGGCTCCGCAGCTTTTCGTGCATGCAAGTAAGGCTCAGTCCTCCTATCATGAACTGGTACACTTATCTATTGCATCGGGGCCATGCCACTTTACGATAGGAAAGCTTATTTAATATATATAAGGCAATAAACTGGAAGGTGGGTTCGGACTTGGGGCCGGCATCTCCTCAGCTTGGGTTCGTATGAATTCCAGGGCTTTGCTGGCGTGCAAAGAATTAGCGATGGCTGCAAGCGTCGTTGTATGTCTACCAACTTGTCACCGAAGGCTGGTGTCAACCAAGCACCCGCCCACCCCATGCACGCTACGCTGTCACGCCTCATGCGCGCAGACTGTGAGCGACCCTACTAGTGTGCACGCTAGCATGCACTGGCGTGCGCACGTGAGCTACTGGTGCGTGTTGACACTGTGCATGCGCTGTCTAGATTGAGAATGGGGGGGTTGCAGGGATTCGAACCCACGACCCTCCCTTGCGAACCGCCGCTCCCATCATTGCGCCACATCCGTGGATGTGTCATGAAGAGGAGTTGCGGCTGCGTAGTAAGGGCAGGCTCTCAGCCGTTGGATTTTCATCCAACGGCTGAGATCACTTCATGCGTGGCCTTTGGATATGTGGCAGGTGGCTTTGGGCTCTCCAGATGGTGCCACATGGCACCATCTGGACCATCCACCCTTCATTGTTTGTAGAGGATGCGATGGTGCTCGGATCGTGGTGATTTCTATGTTGTCAAACTGCAATCGTCGCTCTGGATCCATCCGTATAGTCGAATTTTTCTTTCGAAGTCTATAAGGACGTCACATTGCCTCCTGACCATATAAAATGAAGGAATTAATATACAAAACATACAACTATCCTAAATGCCATGCAATGGATGTTATGCAGTATTTATAACAACATATGCAATGCTAAGCCTAGGAACTATCATAAATAAGCATTTTCTCATGAATTCATGTGTGTTTATCATACCCCCATGCTTACTTTTTGCTAGTACCTAATAAAATTAGCCTAAATGCTATTTATAAAAGTAGAATTAGGATTCGATCTCTTAGGCATAATTTGTTGGTTGTTTTAGGAACTTTCAACCCAAGACCTGGTTACGAAGACTCGACAATGCCTGGGCGTATGCTAGAATGCAGGTCGTCCAAGCTCTCGCCTTATTTGAGAAGAGAAGATTAAAAAAAAATTCTTGTTTTTCTTCTTTTAATTTTTTTTTGTACTTTTGGAGTTTGAGAGTTCCGGGATAACTTTTTACGGCTACCTGACCCGCCCAAGACTCGAAAAGGACTCTAAGTGCTATGCATCTACTAGAAAGGGTGAAAGACTCACTAGGCGGTCGTTAAAACGGACTTTGGGTTTCTATGACCCTAGGTGACCTTGCCTAGAGGTTTATCTTTTCGAACGGTAGCTTTCCCCCTACTTCTTTTATTATGGGGTCAACACAAGGGCAAACCCAGTGTATATCTCCCTGGTTTATTCTACTTCCCCGCTTCTTTCCTAAGTGTTTTAGGAATTATTATGCATTTTTTTTGTGAGCTGGGTTCTGGATGATAAGACAATGGGTTGTTACCCATGACAACTTGTCAGCCATACTTATGTGGTGAAGTGTGGTTTTATTTTTTTTTTCCTTTTTCTATTTATTTTTTTTCTTTCTTTTTTTTGAATAGGTGGCTTTCCTGATCTAAGATTTATCTAAAGGCAGTACAATGAAAATGGTCTTGTGACTGGGCTCTGGACAACCGGCCAATGAGCTCTTACCACCAACAACTTGCCAGCCATACCACTCTAGATAGTTCATTAGCTACCCAATTTCCAAAGAAACCATCGAAAAGTGAGTCAGTGCAAAAAAAGTGTGTCGATGCTTAGGCTTAAAGTCCCCACAAATCAGAGGGCGGGTTGATAAGTCGCATACTTATCATCCCAATTTATTTACCAAATTAAAATGAATTTTAATTGGCAAGGACTCGAGACTAAGTCCACATTCAAGTGGACACCTAGGCTAATTAAACCTAAAGACCTGAAGAGTCTAAGGATTCAGGTCTCAAAGTATCAATTCCTAAAGTTTGCAACTCCTAATGCCTAAGTTCTCATCTCCTAATTCTAAATTTTTTTTTAATAGAATCAAATAACAGGAAATTACTATTATAGCTGACAAAAAGATTATAAGATATATCCACCCCCCATGCTAAAAATGTCCTCATTGTTAGAAATGAAAGCATGCAGGAGAGTAGAAGTGGAAGAATAATACCTGGTTTCTATGAGACTCTGGTCAGCTTGGAAAAGTCTTTACATGTGCTAAGTTTAGTGCCTTCAACTGGGCGATGATCAGCCCGCGATGGTTAAGGCAAGGTAAGAGCAACCTTGTTTGAGATGGGTTCAGGGAGCACATGGTCAACAAAGGGTTTGAGACGCTGTCCGTTGACCTTGAAGATATTACCCGTCTTTGTTTCAGAGATTTCGATGGCCCTGTTAAGGAAAATCCGCTCAATAACAAATGGGCCGTCCCACTTAGACCTGAGTTTTCCAGGGAAAAGCTTCAATTGGGAATCGAAAAGCCAAACCTTCTGGTTCAACTCAAAGCTCTTACATGAAATCATCTGGTCATGGAGAGCTTTGGTCCTTGCCTTATAGATTTTGGCATTTTCATAAGCATCATTTCGAAGCTCCTCCAACTCAGATAGTTGGAGTTTCCTGGTTTTCCTGGCCAACTCTAGGTCAAAATTACACTTCCTGATGGCCCAAAATGCCCAGTGTTCAAGTTCTATGAGTAAGTGACACACCTTACCAAACACCAGATAGAACAGAGACATACCGATAGGCATTTTATACGCCATACAGTAGGCCCAAAGAGCATCATCTAACTTTTGGGTCCAATCCTTCCCATCAAGCCTAATGGTTTTCTACAAAATGTTTCTGATCTCCTAATTAGAGACCTCGGCCTGTTCGTTCGTCTGAGGGTGGTAAGGTGTGGAAATCTGATGATTCACCCCGTATTTCCCCAGTAAATTCCAAAACTGGGCATGAGTGGAATGTGTGCCACCATCACTGATAATTGCCCGAGGAACCCCGAACCGAATGAAGATATTTTTCTTCACAAAATCGATGACCACCTTGTGGTCATTGGTCCTGGTAGGAATTGCCTCAATCCATTTGGACATGTAATCAACAATGACCAGAATATACTAGTGTCCAAATGAAGGAGGGAAGGGCGCCATAAAGTCAATGCCCCAAATGTCAAAAATTTCAATGGAAAGAATTGGGTTAAGGGGCATCATATCTCTCTTAGCCATGTTCTCAAGTGTCTGGCATCGAGTGCATGACTTTGAGAATTCCTGGGCATCCTTAAATAATGACAGCCAATAGAATCCAGATTGCAAGATTTTTGCTAGCGTCTTTTTCCCGAAAAGGTGTCCACCACACGCAGATGTATGGCAGAACTAAAGTATGCTATGGTACTTGATTTCCAGGACGCATCGACAAATAATCTGGTTTGCACCAATGCGGTACAGCTTGGGATCATCCCAAAAATAATATTTGGCCTCAGACATAAGTCTATCCTGTTGTTGTTTGGTCCAATCCTGGGGGATTTGACCAATGGCCAAATAATTGACAATATCTACAAACCAAAAGGTTCGAATACCGGAGACTATAAGGATAGTTTCATCCAGAAAAGTATCAGAGATTGAGACATCTGGATGAGGAGAATCAATTAGGATTCTCGAAAGGTGATCCGCCACTACATTTTGTGCCTCGTCTTTATCCCTGATTTCAAGATCAAATTCTTAAAGCAGTAGAATCTAGCGAATAAGTCGGGGTTTGGCATCCTTTTTGGCCAAGAGATGTTTCAAGGCCAAGTGATTGAACCTAAAAGATAAGCCCTGAATTTTTCTAAAGAGAAAACTATAGCTAGCAATTCTTTTTCAGTAACGATGTTGTTCCTCTGGGCTTCTTCCAGAGTCTTGTTAGTGTAGTAAATCACAAAGGGCTTTTTCTCAATCTTCTAACCCAAGACAGCCCCGATGGCATAATTAGATGCATCAGCCATAATCTCAAATGGGGATGTCTAGACCAGTGATTGCAACACCAGGGCACAGGTGACTACCGTTTTTAATCAATCAAATGCCTTATGGCATGATTCATCAAACTTGAACAGCGTGTCTTTGGCCAAAAGGTTACTCAAGGGTCAAGCAACCTTCGAGAAGTCCTTAATGAATCTTCTGTAAAAACCCACATGCCCAAGGAAAGGGCGGATCTATTTTATAGATGTGGGTGGAGGAAGTCTAGAGATAGCATCCACCATAGCTTTATCAACTTCAATACCTCGACTAGAGACCACATGACCCAGGACAATGCCTTCCTGAGTCATAAAGTGGCACTTTTCCCAACTAAGGACCAATTGTGTTTTGATGCATCTCTAGAGGATCAATTCCAAGTTAGCTAGGCAAGACTCAAAAGAATCTCCAAAAATGGAGAAATCATCCATGAACACCTCAAGACAATCTCCCACCATGTCAGAAAAGATAGCCAGCATGCACCTTTGAAAAGTTGTAGGTGCATTGCAAAGCCCGAAAGGCATTCTACGGAATGCAAAGGTTCCGTAGGGACATGTGAAGGTTGTCTTTTCGTGGTCTTCAGGATGGATAGGGACTTGGTTATATCTCGAATAACCATCCAGGAAGAAAAGGTACTTTTGTCCAGCTAACCTTTCAAGGATTTAATCGATGAATGGCAAGGAAAAGTAATCTTTTTTAGTGGCTGTGTTCAGCTTCCTATAGTCAATATAGACTCTCCAAGCAGAAGCTGAACGAGTGGTGAAGGTTTCCCTTTCTCGTTTGTCGTAACGGTTATTCCCGCCTTCTTGGGTACAATCTGAACGAGGCTAACCCACGAACTATCCGAGATTGGGTAAATAATACTAGCATCGAGCCACTTGATTATCTCCTTGTTGACCACTTTGCACATATTCAGGTTTAGTCTCCTTTGCATTTCGTGAGAAGGGCGGGATCCATCTTCCATGAAAATACGATGATTACAATAAGATGGCTCGATCCCCCTAAGGTCGTGGATGGTCCAACAAATTTCCTCCTTGTTGTTCTTAAGGACCTTAATTAACCTTGATTCTTACTCTTTAACCAAATCAGCACTAATAATCATAGGGAGCATGTTTTCAGGTCCTAAGAACTCATATTTCAAATTTTTGGGCAATGGTTTTAATTCTAGCTGAGGTGGGTTTAGAATAGAAGGTAGGGAGGATGCTGACGAAGATTCATTAGGACGATCCAGTGGAAGAGGCTGGGAATGAACAAAATCAACAGCCTCTTCAAGATGTGGCAGGTATACCATGGAGGGTTGTGTGTTGGGTTCGCTAAAGCTGGTGGAGTCCTTGAGTGCACTAATTGTCATACAAGTCTCAAAATCCTGAACCTCGAGCTCCTCAATGAATCCACAATCCTCAAATCCTCTTATCGCCTAAAAATATCCAGAGTTAACTTCTTATCCCCAAAGGTGATCTCCATACTACTGCTTTCATAGTTTATGTTGGCCTTGGCAGTAGCTAGGAACAGATGCCCTAGAATGATGGCCATGTTCCTCAAATCATTAGGTACATCCATGTCAAGGACGAGGAAATCTACGGGAAAATAGAAATCCTTGACCTTGACAATTACATCCTTAATAACGCCTTTCGGTGTAATGACTGAAGGGTTTGCTAATTATAGTGTTACTGAGGTTAGCCTAAGTTCACCTAACCCAAACCTCTCATAAAGAGAAGTTGGGATTAGGTTGATGGATGCACCTAGGTCCAATAGTGCCCTATCAAAAGTGTATTCCCCAATAATGCATGATATCAAAGGGGCACCTAGATCTTTCTTCTTTTGAGGAAGGTGATGTAGGATAACAAAACTTGCCTGCTCAGAGAGAATCACCTTCCTTGGAGTGGGTTCTCTCGGCTTACGCTTTTGGGTACACAATTCTTTCAAGAATTTAGTGTAAGCCGAGATATGCTTAATAGTGTCAAGGAGTGAAATATTTATCTCTACCCTCTTGAATAAATTCAAGAGCTCCTTGTTGCAGTCTATGGTTTTCTTCTTCCTAGTTTTCAATAGGGCCCCAGGGAATGGGATATGGGTGGTATTTTCAATTTTCGTTCCCTGGGCCTTATTGTCTTCTTCAACCACCTCCTTCCCTCTCTCAAGCTCCCCATGGTCTTGACTTCTAGGAGGTAATTCAGGGTTTTGGGTTTGCTTCCCACTTCTCAAGGTGATAGAGTTTGTAGAGGCATAAGGGTTTGGGTCTTGAGGTGGGTTAGTGAAGATTGGAGGGCCTTGGTTGGTCATGCAACCAGAAGAAGAAGATGATGAGGGACCCTGCTCAACCACCTGAGCATGTGCGTGTGGGTCATTTTGATTCTTGTACCCTTCGGCTCTATTGCCCTGATTTTGCACATTGCGCAGGTTGAGTACGAGTTGAGATGGTAGAGATCCTGGTTGTCAGGTGTTAGCAATTAACCTGGATTGCAAGTTATCCAATGATGTCTTCATTTGCTGCATAAGCTGAAGATGGACCCTTGAATTTCTACCATCTGCCGGTTTAGCTAAGCCTACCCTACAGATTGTTGGGCATTCCAAGATGGCTGAGTAACCAATCTCGGGGGCAACTGGGTGTATACTTGACCCTGACCCATAGGTCTTTGAGATGCATAGTTGCTGGTTCGAGTTTGGGTCTATTGACTCTAACTTTTCCAGGAGAAGTTAGGGTGGTTCCTCCAACCCAAGTTATAAGTGTTAGAATACAGGTTGGACCTAACATTCTCCTACATTGCATACGCATCCTCATAGGCCAAAACTGGAGAGAAGGAAGGATCAGAAAAACTGGGATCAAAGGCCCCAGTTTGGAACCCATAAGGTTCCGAGAAATCCTGGCTTACAGGTTGAGCCGATTCAAGTTGGTTCAAGAACTCTCGCCCAGTGGGAGCTTGTGAGGAATGGAATCTCGAATTCTGGGATTGAATAGGTATAGAAGTGTTTCCTGAATTCTGAGATATCCATTCTTCCATTCTCTTAGCAACCAACTCCATTTTATCCAGTTTATTACAAATCAATTCTATGTCAAACGAATGAGAATCCTGGATCTCATTTGCACTTGACTTGGGTTGTTGGAACTGATTGAAAGCATCCATGGAGGCATGATTAATTGAGTTCTCACTCATTTCCCCAAATAGGTCGTATGCGCTATCTGCATCCCTATTGAGGAAATTGCCTCTACAGGAATCGTCTACATGATTATAGAGTTGCTCCACCAACCAATGATAGAAAATCTACATGAATTGCCATTTCAGCACCTCGTGGTGTGGACATTTCCTCAGAAGTTCCTCGAATCGCTCCTAGGCACCATGAAATGGTTCCCCCAACCACTGGGTGAAAGTGGTAATCACTTGTCACAAGGCATTAGTCCTTCCGATAGGGAAGAATTTCTTCAAGAAAGCCAACTTAAGAGCAACCCAAGTTTCTATCGGCCTTCCTATGGTCCGATACCAATGTGCGGCTTTATCCCTAGGAGAGTGGGGGAAGAGCCTCATGATCATTTGCTCTTCATTCACTTTCCTTGCTTTGGTGGTCTGAACCAAAGTGGTTAGATTCTCCAAGTGTTGGAATGGGTCCTCCGAGCCAAGCCCATGAAAATGTTTAATCAAGCTTAAGACTTTGGGCTTGATTTCTATGTCTCTGGCGGGAATCATGACACCAGGATGTTCCCCATAGTTTGAAGGATCATAAAAATCCTTCAAGGGCCCAGTGCCCCGACCATTCATATGTTGGAACCATTGCTGCATCTGCCACATTTCGTCCAACTACCTCTGAATCAGCTCCTACTGGTTCGAGGGTGGGGGAGGTGGTTGTTGATCAGCCATGGGATCTACTTGGCTAAAGCTAAACCTCCGCCTCCTAGAATGGTCTAAAGGTCCTTCCAATCTAGGGTTCAATGACCTCCTTCCAAGCGTGCACTAGAAGGAAGTCGGAAGGACGAGGAAGAGAGGGAACCCTGCAGCACAAGAATGCAAGCCTGTCCTTAGGTTGGGTAGCCTAAAGGTCTACAGACTCTCAGAATCCGTCCTAAGATTATGGACGATTTACTCTAATGTCCAGGCAATCCAACCAGTTAGAAGGAGGGACTGGGGATAAGGTTCTTCCTTTGGCTTGCACCTCCAGTTCCTAGTGTACCCTCCAACTGTGGTCGTTTGATGCTACTACCATAGCTAAACATCAGATTGACTAATATAAGTAGGTTAATCGTGAATAATCTCAATGTAGACCCCGTAGAGCGAACCAGTCCTTAAGGCTAACGTCTACTCAATTTTAATTTTGCTTGGGACAATGGTGCTTCTGGAATGTGATGGGCCCTTAATGATTTATTCGAGAATGTGTGTACATGCACAACCAAAATGTTTTCAAGCAAGATTATTGAGGATGAGGTGAATTTTAGGGTTCGAATCTTGCTTAGTAGCTTTTAGGATTCAAATACTAGGTATATTCAATCAAGTTTTGTGAGGCAATCTAAGTTTTGAAAGCATGAGTTCAAGTATTTTTACTTTGTAAATCAAGAAAATATGGAGTGCCTAGCTTGACCTAAGTATTGAATCCTATGGGGCAGCTACAAAATGAATCTCTTTTAAATTAGGTGGTGTGGCCCAAACAATTCAATCAATTGGCCCAAATGCACCACCGATTAACGCACACAAAAAGGTGATTAACCTAATATGATTTCTACTTTTTCATGTGCTTTTTTTTTTTGAAACATTGAGGATTGCTATCAAGATCCGATAGCAATCAGGAGGGTAGTATATTCCATATCAAAAAAGCAATTACAGGTATGAAGCCCAACTTTGTATGAGAGACCAGCACTCCTTTACAATATTCTCACATCTCACCGATCTCTCCTGAAAAAGCTTATCATTACGTGCCCTCCATACACACCACAACACAGCTACCATAGGCCCCACGGGTCGACCAGGAGTGATGAACCTCTGCCACACTGAATCCCAGGAAGGAAGGGGTTCTAAACAAGCCAACCTCCAAATCTTATCCATGATCAAACAGGAGGAAAAAATGTGTGATGCACTATCAGAATGAAATCCACAGAGAGGGCATACATTCAGCACAGTCCCCATCCTTCTGTGTCGCAGATCACCAGTGATCAGCCTATCATGTCTGAATAGCCACAAGAAGATCTGAACCTTCAAAGGAACTTTAAGGAGCCAAATCTTTCTATCAATAGGGTCCCATTCCACCCCATTATTTCCTCTAATAACTTTCTCATACGCTTGCTTCACTGAAAAACCACCCTGCCAGCAGTAAGTATCTGTCTCATTATTCACAAGTTGCAACTGCTGTAGACTCGCCATCAATTTCTGCCTCTCCTCCCACAAACGAGCGCCCTGCCTGCACTATTGTAATTCTTCCAGCCACCAACATCCTTCCTCCTGAGACCACAGACTGCTAACCGTGGCTGCCTTATCTACAACAGCACCATACACCCTCGGATAAACCTCTTTCAGCAGGCCCAAGTCAGACTACCGCTCATTCCATAAGCTGAAGCCTCTGCCATCTCCTACCTCTGGTTGCAGCAGATGCCAATAGCTGGTTACAGCAGCAATCACTGAACGCCAAAATGGAGACGGCTTCTTCGATTGAAGCCTCTACAGGCTGCTATTAGATTGCCCATAACAGTCCCTGATCAGGTCCATCAATCCCTCCTTGCCATCCAGAATCGTGATGGCCCATTTCAACAAGGCTTCATTGAACTCCTTAAGAGCTTTAATTGCCAGCCCCCTGATCTCCTTAGATCTGCAGATACAATTTCATCTAATGGGCTGCATGAAACCACCCTCATGTCCTGCACCCTTCCAGAAAAATCTCTTGCTCATAGTATCCAATCTCTTCCAAATACATTTAGGTGCCTTAAAAATGCTAAAGTAGAAAATCGGTATGGCTGTTATGACTGAATTAAGTAAGATTAATCTTCCACCTTTAGAAAGGAATCTACTACTCCAGCTCTTCAGCTTACCAGACACCCTCTCAAAAAGAACATTCCAATCTGATTTTTTTAGTTTTGTGGCACTCAGAGGTAGACTAAGGTATCTCAATGGCAGTTTAGCACGAGGAGACCCCAAAACACCCTCCAGCTCCCTTTGCTCCTGCTCATTCATGCTAAAACAAATCAAAATTGACTTATCCTTGTTCAGACATAAACCTGAAATGTCACCAAAAATCTTTACCAGTAGCCCCAGAGCATGTGCCTTACGTCTGGATCCCTCAACAAAAAACACTGTGTCGTCTGCATACTGCAATATGGGGGCCAGGTTTCCCCTGTTAGACAGTGAGTATCCTCTAATGGCACCCACCTCAACCAGTTTGCAAGCATACCTCGCAAGCCCATCCACTGCAAGGTTGAAGATCAATGGGGCTAAGGGACACCCTTGTCTAACCCTCCGCTGAGGTTGGATCCAAGCTCCACATGGCCTGGCATTGACCAAAGGTGAAAAAGAAGCCGTACTGATACACTATTTCATCCATTAGATCCAGAGAGGAGGAAACCCTCTTCTTCTAAAAATCTCCCACAAGTACGACCAAGAGATCGAATCATAGGCCTTCTGGAAATCCACTTTCCACATGAATGCCTTGCACTTCCTTCGATGCCAACCCCTAACCATTTCCTGAGCCAAAATGAAGGATTCTTGAAGAGATCTGTTGGGTAAGAAGGCAGCCTGCACTGGATGAATCAGATCCTGTAGCATAATTCTCAGCCTATTAGCCAAGGTCTTGCTGATGATAAGATAGATGGAGTTTGAGAGGGAAATCAGCCTGAACTCGAAAAATTCTCTGTTCCCATTAATTTAGGCAAAAGAAATAGGTAAGACTTGTTAATCCTCTCAAAACCTACATTCCCCACCTCAAATTCTCTGATAACATCCATCACTTCCTTACCCACCACACCCCACATCTCCTTGTAAAAGAAAACCTGTACTCCATCTGGGCCCGGAGAGCCTTCCACATTTAATTCACTGATTGCTTGCAAGGTCTCCTGCTCAGTAATAGGTGCCATCAAGAGCTTTGCCTGTTCACTCGACACCCTAAGACCCTCATTGCCCACCATTCTCCAATTCCCCCTCTTAGATGCCCGAGATGCCTTTCTAAAGTATTTGATGGCTTCAGATTTAATCTCCTGATCAGAAGAGACTCTATCTCCATCACACAAAATAGAGGATATAAAATTAACACGTCTCTGAGAACTAGCTGCAAGATGAAAAAACTTTGTATTGGCATCCCCCTCCTTAAGCCACAACTGCCTAGATCTCTCCCTCCAATCGATTTCTGGTTTTAAGTCTTCATCAAGAACCACACCCCGCCACATTTTTCTTTCAGCCAACTCATCTTCCGACAACTGATCAGCTTCTTCCTTTGAATCCAGCTCCTGAATTTTACTCAGAGCTTCCCTTCTCCTCTGACCCCTCAGCAATCCAACAGTAGATCCATACTCCTTCAAGATCATGCGCAAACCAGCTAGCTTGGCTGCCAGCCTGACAGTGGCAGATCCTTGGACCACTTTAGCTCTCCACCAAGAGCTGATCATCTAGTAAAAACCTGGTTCAAAAAACCACGACCGTTTCATTTTGAAGTAGGATTCAATCTAATTTTCTTCCCCACTATCCCATACCAGCAGGGTATGATCTGAAAAGGGTCGACTCAGCCCACTCACATTCGACAACTGAAATCTAACAAGGATGTCCACATTCCCAAAGAATCTATCCAACCTAGAAGCCAGCCCCTACCCATTGCGCCACGTAAATTTCATGCCTGAGGAGGGGTATACATTCAGCTGTAGGGATTGGACCATCATTTGAAACCCAATACCCAAACTGTCCATGCTGCCATTTGGCCTATCAGCCCCTGTCAACACACAATTAAAGTCGCCACTTGTCAGCCACATCCCCCCTACACCAAATCAGCCACCGCAGACCACTCCTCCCACAGCTCCTGCCTGGCAGTTGCATTACAAGGGCCATAGACACCAGTAATCCAAATATATTCCTGCCCCTATTGGATCTGGAACTTGCATGACAGCATATGTTTGGCTTTGTGAACCTCCAAACACTAAGCCCACCTCTTCCTCCACCAAATAGCAGTGCCACCCGACCTCCCATTCGCATCCGTCTGCACACAGCCATTCATCCCTGAGGCTTTCAATTCAGACCACAGCCTGTCAGAGTTTCCTTCAATATGTGTCTCTTGACTGAGTGCACAATCGATCCCCATTCTCTCAAATATCTCATCAAGGATGCCCTCCGGCATTTATCGCGCAGCCCATGCATGTTCCAAGTGAGTACCCTCCCGATTGAGTAGATGAAAATCAAGTCTGATTATGTGACTCTGATGTGGGTGTATAAAGTGTGTAAATTGATTCGTCCCACAGAAAGTATCTTTTTGCTTTTTTCTTTTATGAAATGTGGGTGAGATGGGTGAACGTGGAAAGCAAGACAAACAAAGTCTATCCTAGGGTTTCTGCAAACACCTAAGTAGATTAGGTCTTGGTTATGATTGTGGCAAAATGAACTAGTAGGAGGGGAATGTGGGGGACACTTACAGAGTACTCTACCCGCACTTTACTTTGGTCTACCACACCTAGATCTCCATGCTAGGGTACCTGCAAGACAGTAGATCAAAGACAAGTGGGTTAGAGCTACGTAAATGCAAAGAAACATAGAAAATAATAAAGTAAATTATGTTGCCTCCCCAACAACGGTGCCAAAATGATCGCATGGGTTTTGCGTGTTTGAAATCAGGGTTACAAGTAACCCATCGTCGTAGTTGCGAAACTCGTGATCAAATATAATTTATACTGAAACTCTAAAGGAGTCCCGGGTCGAACACAGAGAGGTGATGTTTACTTTGTATGAAAACTGTGCTTCAATTTATTTCCTTTTGGTGTTTTAGGGTTTTTTTTTTTTTTTTTTTGAAATAAAATGACAATCAATCACAAGAGAGAGATAGAATTGAATCTGATATATTTGCATGAATGTCAATTACAATAATATAGGAAACATAAAAAGAGAGGGAGGTGAGAAGAAATCTCCCAAAGTAGCTATTTGGCGAGACGATAGTGCCTGGAGGAAGCTCGAATGAAGGAGTTGGGAAGCAGGATGATAGAGGTGAGAAGCAGGAGGGCGTCGGGTAGAGGAAAGCTTCAATATAGCTCTAGAATGGAGGTGAGAAGGTACAATTGATCTGCTATCGGAATGGAGGTGGGAGGATAGCTCCAAGGTGACTTATGAATGGGGATGGGAAAGTAGAGGAGTATTTGGTGGGGTAGAATTCCATTACACTAATAGGTGCCTTGGGAGCTTGAGAGCAAGCTCTAACAGAACCTTGGTAGGCGTGCTAGAGCTTGGGAGTAGGTTGGGGTAGAGTAGGTAGAGATGGCTTAAAAGGAGGGGGTGTTGGGCCTTTTATAGTGGATGAAAAGAGCTAGAATAGGCATGGGACCATTAGTGACCTCCAAGTTGTTGCTAGAAGTGTCGCTGTAGGCAGCTCATGCCCGCTCACACCCATAGTTGGCTTTGCTAGCGTGCGAAGAATTAGCGACGACTGCAAGCGTCGCTGTATGTCTGCCAAGCTGCCACTGAAAGCTAGCACTAACCAAGCATGCGCCTGCCCCATGCACGCTACGTTATCCCACCTCATGCACACGGATTATGTGGTGGCCCTGCTAGTGTGCACGCTGGCATGCGCTGGCGTGTGCGCACATACGCTGCTGGTGCATGCTAGTGCTGCGCATCGCTGGCTGGATTGAGAATGGGAGGCTGCGAGGATTCGAACCCACTCCCCTCCCTTGCGAATCATCACTCCCACCATTGCACCACATTTGTGGGTGTGTCGTGAAGAGGAGTTGCGGCCATGTGGTGAGGGTGGGCTCTTAGCCGTTAGATTTTCATCCAACGGCTGAGATCACTTGATGGGAGGCCTTTGGAGATGTGGCGGGTGGCTTTGGGCATCCAGATGGTGCCATGTGACACCATCTGGACTGTCCACCCTTCATTGCCTGCAGAGGATGCCATGGTGCTCAGATCGAGGTGATTTCTACGTTGTCGGACTATGATTGAAAGAGCGATCTTTATTTTTGTTGAAAACTTTAACATAAAATGATGTGTCGTTGTATTAATCGTGTGGTAGAAAATTACTTTTCAAAACATTTTAATTTTCAAAATCTAACCACGAATAGTTAGGTCATCTCCACAGGGAGGAATTAACCTATCAAAAATGAGTAATGATGCATCAAGAAATCGGGAATTTCAACGGATGTGCATGCTAATTAGTGTTCTCATTTCCAGCATAACTTCTCAATTTAAATAATTAACCAAGAATATGAGGGTGCACATGCAAAATCACCACTATGGAAATACCAGAATGGCTATCTTAATACTGACAAGCATCATCAAATTTATCTAAATCAGAATTTGTTCCCAAAAGAAAGATACATGTTACCTTAGTCAGGAGATGAATGTAATGTGACTGCATGTAATTCTATTGGAATTGAAGGTCATTCATGCAATCCTACCGTAATATAATAGTAAGGTAAATAAGTAAATAGTATCTTTGACAATGGCAATGCTTGTAAGTTTTAATATGTGGTTTACTGTTGCAAAACAGAGCATTGCTCTTCTTGGCACGCAAGAGGAGGAGGGCCCACGGCTAAAGGAGAGAAGCCCAGGGGTGGTTGGCCACGACAAGGGGATCACGATGGCGGTAGTGGCTTCGACTATTGTTGCCTGAGGTCATCAGCCATCGAGGAGGAACCCGTCGGTGTTGGGTTCTGCCGCACAGTTGTGTGCGCGGCCTATGGCGTGGCCTGCGGCTGCGTGCTCGTGCGCGGGTGCTTTGAGGCACCCTGCAGTCTGAGGCGTGGCCTGAGGTGCGAGGTGGGCTGCGTGCAAGGGGCGCGGGCATGGCTGTGGCAGTTGGTTCTTTGTTGCAGCAGTGGAAGAACGAGGACGACAAAGAAGATGAGAAGACAGTCTGCAGTGGGCATCCTTGTGCACTGTTAGACCACTACACAGCGCACTCTTGGAGGCAGGTGCAGTGTGCGTGGCTTCTAGCTGCATGAGGGTGCTGGTGTGCTGCGCGCGGTGGAGGCTGGTGCCTGCCTACAGAGGGCGTGTGTTCAGGCAGTGGAAGGATTGGCACGATGAAGGAAGTAGAGCGAGTGCAGGTTGGCCTACGCCTGCAGAGGGCGCGAGAGCACGGTGGGGCTGCGCCTGCAGGGGGTGCGCAAGGGCGCTGTGGGGCTGGGCGCTTGCAGTGGAAGGTGAAGCAATTGCAGGCGGGTGGTGAGGGCAGGCAGAGAAGGGCTTAGCTATTGCTTGCAAGGGATTGATAAAGGCGCTGGTGTGAACAATGCACACTTGGTTCCACAGTGTCCTTTCTCTCCACAGTGGGGAAGGTGGAGATAATTCCCTACCAGGGGGAGAAGAAGATGACAACCCCCTCTCCTTTGCTCTGCCTCCTCTTAAATACTCTCTTCCGCCCTTCAAGGGATTTTCAAAATCCTTTTCTAAACATGGCTTCCTTTGTTGTGGGAGGACGGCTGTAGATTAGATATTTTTGGGGAAGGTGTTGAGGCTGGCCGGAGGATGAGGGAGGTGTTGAGGCATTTGTTGGGGGAAATTTATCCCCCTCTCCTTGTTCTTTCCAACATCATGTCTACACCAACAAAACATAAAATAATTACATACTAAGTTATAGAATGCGATAAAATAGATAAAAACTCAAGTAATGATGCATGCACTTGTTTAATGACCTAATGTGAGTATTAACAAACATACTATGTTAGAATTAAAGTACTTAGGCACAACAATAGTCCATTAAAATGGACTCATCAAATGCCCCCATCCTAAGATTTGCTAGTCCCTAGCAAAAATGAAAAATAATAGAAGTAATCAGAAGATTTCTTCTTTTCTTATTTCAAAAGTTTAGAGATCCAGACAAATGTGACGTGATAATAGCCTAAGTAACAGATACAAGTGAAGAAAGCCAATTCGTATTGGGAGTTCGTACTTCACCCTTGGTAAATATTGTTGCAGGGATAGGCAACTACTTCCCTCAGGGATAAAGCAGAAAATAATCTGTAATTTGACCCTGGCTTTTGGCTTAGGTAGGAGATATCGAGTTGAATGGATTTGTATTTGGTGGCACACACTCATCTGGTGCTACATGTAGTCTAGTACTACAGACTCTAGATCTCTAGACTATTAGACAAGTCAACTCAGAGAGAGGCTAAACAACTGTGCTCTCTTGATGTTCCTTGGTGCTTACTCTTTTCTTTCTTTTCTTTCTGAGAACACAAATCCTGCCAGATTTAGTAATTGTACTCACAGTTTGGTGGCCTCACATGGCATTCACACTTTAATTAAAGTCCTAATAACTCTTCAACTATGTTAGAGTCCTCAACCAGTATTCGTGCGATCAAAAATACTGAAAGATAGGTATGGGTCATATTTAGTGGAAAGTAATAAGTGTTTTTGTTGCCTCAGAAACAATGTTACAACTATAAAATATAACCTTGGACTCTTTTCTTTTTCTTTTCTCTCTTTCTTTTCTTCTTTTTTTTTCTCTTTTTTTTTATTTGTTTCTTCTTCTCTTTTTCCCTTTTCTTTCTTTATCAATCTACATAACACGATACAGACTTTTATTTATGAGGCATTATTAAGGATGATGATGGTCAAGAGGATATTGTGTGGCTTATTTAGTGGAAATGCCTATTCTCAGCATCGAGAAGGAATGGATAGGATAGGTGTATTTCTGACCTTTGACACTAATACCCTCCTTCAGCTGAGGACTCTATGAAGGACGGTCGTAACCATCCACCATAGTCATAGCTTTATTAAGACTCAATCTCTGTGTATCTGCCTTATTTGGTGACTCTCAGGAATTCACACAAAGTACACATACAGGAACAAAGAGCGAAAACTACGCCTAACTCTGAAGTATCATCATCTAATTATCAAAAACTTAAGAGTCCTTGCACTAGACTTAGTGCACCAGTAATCTCTCTACTTTCATCTCACAAATATGGGGTGGATCTATTAGAAGATAGTATGCCTGACTTCCTATTAACTGTCCAAGGGTTCAGTAGACTACAAATGCTTATTGGTTTTCTACAAATATCCATTACCCAGTTTACGTGCATTTGAAGTAGATGTACTGGATTCTAAACTTAAGAAATAATTAAAGAAGAAAAAACCTCTAATGACAAAGGTATTCTACTAGGGACTAACCCAATCAGCTCAAGAAAAGAATTTTTTTTTACATATATGCTAACCTAAATGCATGAATACTTCCTAAAATACAAAATGCACCCCCAATGCCTAAACCCTACAATGTCCCCATTGTAAAATTAAAACAGGGGGAGAAAGGAAAGAAATCACCTAATAACGGTGTTATTTAGACCGCTAGGTTGCCTCCCAACAATGCTACTTTTTCTGTCAGCAGCCAGACTTAAAAGGAACCTGTAAGTTTGGTTCCAGATAGAAATGGTTAGGCCTTAAAAATATGCGTAACAACGCGGGCCTAGAAAATAGGAAGCCACGTATGTTGGCAAGTCGATGATGCAACATAATCCCAAATTCTCACCAGAATGTATGAAAGCAGAAAACCTCGTTGGCTACCTGGGGAGGTCTAGGAATAAGAAAGGGAATATGAAAAGAGGCCTCCCGAAATGGAATAAGTGGAGGATAACAAGGATTTTCCAAAACAGGATGAGTTTTAAAAGATATGAACATTAATATTTGAAACCCTTGAATGGCAAGACTAAAAGTACAAGCATCAATCCACACTCGCCATTCTACCCGAGGATGTACTGGCCTAATATGTTCTCCAGAAAAAATGTACATGAGCTAAGATCTGAGCCAAGGATCGGTTAGGGAGTATAAGGGTTGTTTGTAGTGTTGGAAGGTAATGGTTAAGTCCAATGAGGGCTTAGTCGGTGTCAGATCCAATTCCAACAATGATTCAGATTGTGTATACTCCCTAACAGTTGTAGACAATTTCACATTACCCTACCTAGCATTAATGATCGGAGTCATATTTGAATCAAGGGTAGACTCCAAATTACAACTCTTTGATGGCAGGGTCAAAATATCAGAATCCTTATCATTAAGCTCTTCCCCAGATTTGTTTGGTTCACTTAAATTTTTGTCGGGGTGTATATGTGATTCATTAGTGAAGACAGGAGTTGAATCAATAATGTTAATTATTCCTAAAGGAGGATCAGTCTTAATATTTTGGAGCAAGCCCATATCACTGAATTCGTTATTCTTCTCGAGGTATAAATCCTCAATTGACGTGTTTTGTCCCCGAGAGTCTCTACTAGGCTTCTCACTATTTTGTTTGCCCTCCTCTAATATCAACTCCTATTTTGATAGAGGATGACTCTCAAAAGAAGGGAGGAATCTGGATTTCACCATATTATTTATATCCTCTGGAGGTAAATCCTCAAATAATAAATAATTCCCTTGTAATTCACTCCAGATTTTCAATCCAGGTTCCTCTATTAGGGCATCCTCGTCCTCTGAAATAGACTCTTCATATCTCTGAGACCAAAATTGATCTAATTCATCTTCCATTCCCTTAGGGTCACCTTCATTGGGTGCATTTAAATCCTCAGGATGATAAATGGTAGGTGTTGATTCACTAAGTGGAGGGTCAGGAGTAGGCTCACTAAGGGTAGAATGGGATTCCACCAAATAATCAATAGGGGAAGTGATAGGAACAATACAACCTTGACCCGGGTTGGTAGGGGTAAGGAGAATACTGTCATTGGGGTCAAGGTCCTCAAGAGGTATCATCTTCCCTTGCTTTTGACTCCAACATAGCTTGGATGGATAATCACTATGATCATTCTCCTCTAGTGGCCATGTCTCATTGGGAGAGTCTAAGTGATAGCTACATAAAATTGGATCCCTATTGTCATTAGTTTCCTCAGAATTATTTTCATGATCATGGTCGTATGGGTAGGGATCAGAATTACTGGGAAGCATGTAGCTAAGCTGTCTTATTTCTTCATTTAACTGTTGACTATTCCTCAACATCTCTCCCATGGATTTCATCATTTCGTTTTGCTGTTTTTGCATTTCAATCATAAAAGAGGAGAGGCTACTATTATTAGATTGGAGAGGATAGTCAATTTCAGGCTCTGGTTGCCTAGGGGTATCGGTCCAACCTCGATACGGAAAATCATGAAGGGTGAGAGGGTTGGGTGTTTGCATAGAAGTAAGGATTCCAGGATTGGAAAATCTTGCTCCTAGGCTTTGCTCAAAAGTGGGAGTTATCGGGCTAGTACTCCCAAGATAAGAATAAGAATGATCCCATGAATTATCAATGTACCCATCAAAGGATGGATAAGCTCGGGGCATGGGATCCTGGCTAAAAGATGGGAAGTATTGACTCTGATAATCTAAATGATAGGAATAAGGGTGATCCATTTCTTTAAGCAAAACAGTTTTAACTCTCTTAGGATTTAGAAGAATTCAGAACACAAGCAGAAACTTCCTAGAGAGTTCTAATGCTGTTAATGCAAACACAAATCCAATGGGATCTGTTTTTAGAAGATTCTAGTTCTTAGAATTAAATGTTCAGTTGGTGGCCAAATAAGTTTTGCACAAATTACTCTTCCTAGGCAAACCTTCACTGGTGCCTATAACCTACTAGCAAGGGATGGAAGTCTCGAATCAAACCCACACACGAGGAACCGAAGTAACTTGGTGGATAGGCTTGTTGATTTCCGACTAACTCACTTGTGGTGCAAAAGAGAAGAGGTAGAAATTTATCTAGTGACCTTATGTGTGAGGTGCACAGTGTCTTAGGTATGCAAACATACGATCGTGTTTTGAGTTTTGAAATTTCGCAAACAAAATCCTTTTGCACACAATTTTAACTCAGCTTTTGAGGTCTAACCTCTTAGCAGCCCCAATTTTTAAAGTGACCATTGAATTAATTTGATTCAAGCACTTTAGTTGTCTTAGATTTAGGTTCAATGCAAATGCATGACGGGTAATTGATGCTCAAGAGAAGACATACCTTACTCCAGCTCTCTTCGTGCAAGAATGTATGCAATGCAGGAAAAATAAACTAGATGCTGCTCATTCAGTCCTAGATGGTCGTCCTATAGATATGCAACTTCTAGTAGGCAGTTCAAATTTTTTTTTTCAATAATAATAAGAAGCAAACAGACCTAATCTAACTAATTAACAAACATGCAGTTCGATCAATTCGAATAGTCCTATAATCTAAATAAATGGGAACATGCTCCCAAAAGTACGCTCCTGCATACAAGAGCGATAAGAAATATAGAAGTACTGGGAACACGTTCCCAAAATACCCGACAAGGGTCCAAAAGACATAAATTAAAGTCTAATGTCTATCTAAACTAAATCTAACTAAGATCTACTGACTAAATCAAAAACAAGCTTATCCGTAAGCCTATGCACGTGGGATCAAGGCCCACGTGTTCCGGTTGCTGGCCTCCAAGTGGTGTCAAGGTCCATCAAAATGATCATCTCTGCCTTGCGCTCCAGTCGCGTTCGTTGTTCGACTCGTGCACACAAAGAGAACCGATGTCAATAATTCAGAAAAGCTTTTAAAATAGCATCAAAATAATATAAAATTCCTAAAAAAATTAATAGGCGTGTTTCCTCCCCGGCAACGGTGCCATTTTGAAAGAGCGATCTTCGTTTTCATTGAAAACTTTAACATAAAATGATGTGTCATTATATTTAATCGCGTGGTAGAAAATCGCTTTTCAAAACATTTTAATTTTCAGAATCTAATCACGAATAGTTAGGTCGTCTCCACATGGAGGAATAACCTATCAAAAATGAGTAATGATGCATCAAGTAATCAGGAATTTCAACGGATATGCATGCTAATTAGTGTTCTCATTTCCAGCATAACCTCTCAATTTAGATAATTAACCAATAATCTGCGGGTGCACATGCAAATCACCACTATGGAAATACCAGAATGGCTATTCTAGTACTGACAAGCGTCATCAAATTTATCTAAATCAGAATTTGTTCCCATAACAAAGATACATGTTACCTTAGTCATGAGATGAATGTAATGTGACTGCATGTAATTCTATTGGAATTGAAGGTCATTCACGCAATCCTACCACAGTATAATAATAAGGTAAATAAGTAAATAGTATCTTTGAAAATGGAAATGCTTGTAATTTTTAATATGCGATTTACTGTTGCAAAATAGAGCATTGCTCTTCTTGGCGCGCACGAGGAGGAGGGCCCACAGTTGAAGGAGAGAAGCCAAGGGGAGGTTGGCTGCGACAAGGGGATCACGATGGCGGTGGTGGCGTTGACTATGGTGGCCTGAGGTCGCCTACCACCAAGGAGGAACCTATCGGTGTTGGGTTCTGCCGCACGGTTGTGAGTGCGGCCTGTGCCTACGCGCTCATGCGCGGGTGCGTTGAGGCGCCGCGTGGTCTGAGGCATGGCCTGAGGTGCAAGGTGGGCTGCTTTCAAGGGGCGCAAGCGTGGCTGTGGCAGTGGGTTCTTCGTTGCAGCAGTGGAAGAATGAGGAAGACGAAGAAGACAAGAAGACGATCTGCAGTGCACGTCCTTGCGCACTGTTAAACCACTATGCGGCGTGCGCTTGGAGGCAGGTGCAGCGCGTGTGGCTGCTAGCCGCGTAAGGGTGCTGGTGTACTGCGTGCGGTGGAGGTAGGTGCAGCACGTGATGGAGGCTGGTGCCCGCCTGCAGAGGGTGCAGGTGCGGGCGGTGGAAGGCTTGGCATGGTGAAAGCAGTAGCGCGAGTGCAGGTTGTCCTGCGCCTACAGAGGGTGCGATAGCGTGGTGGAGCTGCACCTACAGGGGGCGCGCAAGGGCACTATGGGGTTGGGTGCTTGCGGTGGAAGGTGAAGCAGTTGCAAGCACGCGGTGAGGTCAGGCAGAGAAGGGCTTGGCTGTGGCTTGCAAGGGATTGATGAAGGCACTAGTGTGCACAGTGCACGCTTGGTTCCACAGTGTCCTTTCTCTCCACAGTGGGGAAGGTGGAGATAATTCCCTACCAGGGGGAGAAGATGACGACCCCCGCTCCTTTGCTCAGCCTCCTCTTAACTCCTCTCTTCCGCCCTTCAAGGGATTTTCAAAATCCTTTTCTAAATATGGCATCCTTTGTTGAGGGAGGGCGGCCGTAGATTGGATATTTGTGGGGAAGGTGTTGAGGTTGGTCGGAGGATGAGGGAGGTGTTGAGGCATTTGTTGGGGGAAATTTATCCCCCCCTCCTTGTTCTTTTCCAACGTCATGCCTACAACAACAAAATATAAAATAATTACATACTAAGTTATAGAATGCTATAAAATAGATAAAAACTCAATTAATGATGCATGCACTTGTTTAATGGCCTAATGAGAGTATTAACAAACATACTAAGTTAGAATTAAAGTACTTAGGCATAATAATAGTCCATTAAAATGGACTCATCAGTGATCATCTCTCCGGATCCATCTATACGATCGGATTTTTCATCACAAGTCCGTAAGGATGTCACATTGCCTCCTGGCCATATAAAATGAAGGAATTAATATACAAAACATACAACTATCCTAAATGCCATGCAATGGATGTTATGCGGTATTTATAACATGATATGCAATGCTAAGCCTAAGAACTATCATAAATAATCATTTTATCATCAATTCATGTGTGTTTATCACTAGTTCTTTGCTAGCTGCTAAGCCAAGCTAAAGTAAGCTGGCTTCTGCTAAAAGATGCTAAGGTAAGCTGGGTCTGATTTTCCCGAGAATGACCTACCTAGCTGAAGTAGCTAAGGTAGCTTAGCTCAACTAAGTTGAGCTAAGTGGAGTCCCCAGGAGCTAGACTTGAGTTGGCCTGAGCTAGGGTGAAGTCATCTTCAGCTGGCTTGAGTTGAGTAGAGCTGGAGGTAGCTGGACCTGAGTTGAGGTGGACTCCAGTCAACTTAGCTGAGCTAGCTAGAGCTCCCAGTGAACTAATGGGAGCTGAGACGAGCTAGACACAACTAAGTTGAGCTGGATCTAAGATGACTTGAGCTAAGGTGATCTAAGATGAGATATCTTGAGCTACCATTCAGCTGAAATGAGCTGAATGGAGCTAGGATGAGCTAACCCTAGTTCAAGTGAGCTACCATCCAGCATTGATGTGCTAGATTAGGCTGAGTCCCAGTTGGTTTGAGCTTCTCCTTCACCAATTGCCTTCCTGAGTGCTAGGGTTCTGGGGATCGATTATCTGTTTAACCCTAACACTCAAATAAACACATCAAAAAGACAACAAAATGTGTAATGCATGCCTAACCTAATTTGTGCTTAATGCAGCCCAAAAATCCATTTGTGGAGTTAAAATCCTAAGAGCTAGATCTGTTTTAAGGCATAATAATGATGATAAACTAGAATTTATCACACCCCCATGCTTATCTTTTGCTTGTCTCTTAGGAAAATAAATTTTCATGAAATGAAATTTTTGGGAAAATCTAATTTATTTCAACTTTTGAGGAGAAAGAGATTACGAGACCTTAGTTGATCCAAACATGGGAGGTATGGGATTTGTTAAAGATAAACATCAGGATTTATTTTTAGATCCAAAAATTAGATGAATTTGGATCAATATATCCTCCAAAAAATTCACAGATTAACCCTTTGTTAATTCAGATGACTTGAAATTTTTGTATTTAAGATTTTTTTTAATCTGATTCACAACTTGCAATAACCTTTAAAATCTTATGTCAGTGCTTATGAAAAGCCAACATTTATAAGGGCATGTTTTTGGTTTAAAACTTTTTGTTTCCTCTCTCCCCTATGCTAATTCTTAGCTTAGTCTTACAACAGATGTATCAGGATCATCATTCCCATTACTAATCCTCGTGGGGGTTCTGGTGCCAGTACTTAGAGATAGCACTATCCAGGACACCACCCAAGAGCTCACAACCCCAAAATACAATGCGGTATAAAGGGGCACTCCAATCAAACCCAAGCTCTTGCCTTGATGCTATGGGTAGAGCACCATCCAAGACACTTGAGCTACAAAAATGCTCTTTAATGCTTCGTCTAAAGATATGAAATATAGATATAGAGCAGTGCTGAGGTAGTAACATGTTGACATCGCATCCTCAAAGGAGGCATTTTCCTCCTTCTCGGCGGTGGGAACTCAAACCAATGATCGGCTTTGGACTTTTACTAAGGCCAAACAAAGGGATTTTTCTAAATTTTAATTGTTTTTAGGTGTTGGCTTGTGTGTAAATTTTGACACAAGAAATTTTGCATGAGATGTAAGTCTTTGAATCCAAAACAAAGGCAGACACTTTCCATGTTACAAAAGAGGATCAAGTCACTTGAACTATCATGAGTTTAGGTGGAATTTTAGAGAAAGATATTTGATCTAGTCTAAAGGTAGACCCTGAAATTCTAATAATCAGATCTGTATCCTTATCAAAAGTTTGTTAAAGATTAAATCCCATTGTACCAAAAGTGAATGCTCAATCTTAATCCCGATTTCAAAATTTCCTCAAAAGTTTTTCAACATTTTTAATTTCTTTTTGGGTTTGCATGCAGGAAAATGATAAAGGAAAAAAATGCATATTTTTAGATTTTGAAAATCCTAAATCGATCGTCAAAATTTAAAAACACCCCCTATGCTTATGATATGCAATATCCCCATGCATTAGGAGGGAAAAGGGATCACCTCAGTGGAAGGTGGTCGGGTTTATGATTGCACAGCAATCATAGGTCATAATTGACCTAAATTAAGCTAGGACTTAGCATAAGTTAGGGTAATTCATGCATGCATAAGCATTACTAGCACCTTTATTGCTTTCTTTTAGCTATGCATAAGATAATGCTATAATGTACTGATTAGGTGCATTATGTCAATTGCAGGTAATAAGCTAATCAGAAGCTAGATCTAAAGCTAGATCAGAAGAATAAAGGATAACCGGTGTTGCAGCAAAGTTGGAGCAGAAGACATAGAATAAGATGTAGTAGACAATAATGTAAGGGGTTGAGGTATGCTATTCTATTTAAGTAGGAATAAAGCAGTAAAATATGAAGAACTTAGGACCATCCTAGCCCTAAGATAGCCTAGAAGCTTCCCCAAGCCTTAGCCACCTTTAGATTAGGTCACCACACCCTAGGAAACCTTAAAACCCTAATTCCAACCTCTATCTGGATGTGCAGATGAGTTATAGGACGTCTAGAACCCTTAGCCAACTCCTGCACACCTTAAACCCACTTCTGCAGTGTTATTGGACGTCCATACACTTGGTCAGACGTCCAATTTCTGTAGAATACCCAAGATAGAACCTAGAATCTTTTCTGACTCTGATTAGACATCCAAAATTGAAGTATGGACTTCTGATTTTTAAGTATAAGTCATTTGACACTATTATTATACGTTTGATACTATCCTCCAGTTACTGTTTTGGAATTCAAGCCTTGATCTTGGATCTCTAGGCCCTAAACCCAATTCTAACCCTATAGGAACCTAAACTAAGGTGCCCTAACCCTAGTACATCACCTCTAGTCCTCCCTAAGGGCCTAATTAGGTCCTCACTAAACCTAATTGACTTGGATCTTAGTCAATTCCATCATCCTATTCAATTGGACTCATTGAGTCCAATTGAGCCCTGATCTCAGTACACACAATTCAATTGGACTTAGTGAGAGTCCAATTGACCTAGACCTGACTTAATTGAGTTATTTTGCTCTCAATTGAGTTTTCACACACCCAATTAAACTTGTATTAAGTTTAATTACACTTTACCTTAGTGAATTAGGGTTTACAACCTTAATTTGAGACCTACCTTGACCTAAATCCACTAGAACCTAACCTAATCAACCTAGCCACCTAAGTTTTGACCCACACACACAATCCACACGAAAATACCTAGCATAGAGTTCTCTAGAACTCTCTACCATGTGTCTTTGCCTTGGTTGCTGAAATTAGCAACCAAGAGCCATTCAATTTTTAGATCCATCCTCTCTCTCACTCTCCCATGAGCTCCCATCATAGGCCTCTCTAGAGAATTTCATAATTCTCTAGAGAGCTTCCGGCCATTTGCACCCATCCATCTCTTGGCATTATTCACTTCCATTTAGGTTAGCTACATTCGCTTCCACTCCACCTCCACGAGTTGCTCACCATGGCGACCACCATCTCCATGCCAGGATGCTGGATCACTTCTCCAACCTCTCTCCAAGGGTCGACCTAAGCACCATTGGTCGTCCCTCCTCCTCTCAACCATTCAAAGGCCATCGGAGCCCACCTCCGAATGCCCTTATTTCTGCTAGATTAGTAGGTAGTTCTTCATAATTTACATGTAGCTCTTTATTCTCCCCCAATGATGCATGCAAAATCTCCCCCATAGATTCATGTATGCAATCATTTTCTGTTAGCTTGATTGATGTTTTTAAGCTTTCCTCTATAAGCTTTCCTCTAGCTCCATGTTGGAAACACTCTCTTGAATGAATGAAAGAAATTTTTCTATATATATATATATATATATCTCTATGTGTTGAGAATCACCATGAGCTTGTTGCAATATATTTTGTGTGATTAAAATTGCCTGCTTTTACTTTCTAATATTCTTGCAACTAAGCATGTCGTGCTTAAATACGTAATAACCATAAATCACCATGTGATTTTAAGCAAGTAGAGCTAGAAAAGATCGATTTCAGATTTGCATAAGCGCCTCCCAGAGACGAACGACCGGGACTCAAGTCTCGTTATCTTTACAAAAATCATTTTTTATGAGCACTTTAGCGTGACTATACTACAATTTCCGACAACTTTAAAATACGTGGAAACGGGTTTGTCGAATGGCACCGTTGCTGGGAAGCAACATCATTTTTTGATTTCGATCTTTTCAGCTATCACAGACAAATCTTCCTCTGCTTGTCTGTGTATGTGAAAGAAAAACAGGAAAAGAAAAGGGATCTGCTCACACAACGAGCGCGGGAAAAAATTCCAGGTGCAGGTTTTTTTTTGAACCCTAGGTTAGATTTCCTTCTAGCAATTTCATTTGAAAAAAAAAAGTTTATTCATTTTCGTCTAAAGGAAAAAAAATCAAAGAAAAAAAGATATCTAGGTAGTTAGGTTGGGTTTCTTTTCGAACCCTAGGTTAGTTTTGAAAAAGCAAAAAAAAAGGTTGAAAATCCTCTGAAAAAAAATCCTTCTTGAAAAGGAATTTTCAAAATTAAAAAAAAAAAATTGGTGGAATGTTTGAATTTTAAACTCAAACACCTTTAAAAAGCTTCTCTACCATCCTCTGATTTTCGGCTAGACTTTAAAATCTGAATTAAAAATTCAATTGCCAAAAAATTAGTGAACAAAAAATTCTAGAGTTTGGGTTAGACCTTCATTTTCAAATCATCTTTCAAACGGCACCATTCTTTTGAAAATATTCCAAGTATAAAATTTTTAAAAAATTCGTGAAGTGCAAGAGGGTCAGACTGACCCAGATTTGAGATTTTTCAAAATTCAAAAAGCAATTCCGAGCAATTTGTGAATTTGTTTTGACTAAAAATGGTGGGGTTTGAAAGATGATTTTATTGGCTTTAATTTTCATATTTTTCCCGAATTTTTGAAAAACATTTGATACTATTTCAATTTGAAAAATCGACTAGAGGTCAAAATTCTAGATATGACCCCTTGACATTTAAAAATCTTTATAAATTTGATTGAAATAGTAAAAATTACAAAAAAATATTCTATGAAAAGATAATTTAAAAAGGAATCTACTCGCAAAATTTTAATTTAATTGGATTCCAATTTTGTTTAGAGAACTATTTTTATTCTTGTGGTCTGCTAAAGAAGAACAAAACAAAAGAACAAAAAAACCTTAGAATTGCATGAACCCTAGGTTACATCTTTAGGGTTACAATCTAGAGGCCACATTTGGGCTAGACTAGACTTAATCAAGTCTAGTGCTTAGCCGGTGAGCTTGGTCACCTTGTGTGCCACTCACCAAAAACCCAAATTGAAGAAAAACGGGCTAAAAATCAACTCTAAAACATGAAATTAACCCAAATCCGTTATCGTACTACTAGGTGCTTTGAACCTCTTGGCTGGGTTAGCTTGAGAGGCGGGAATCACTTTCAGTCGGTTGTACAACAAATTTTTCTTCAGGAGTTCGAACTTAAAACGAAAAATTTGGTCACAAGATCATAAGGACCATCTGATTGACAGGGCCTTAGCCTTGTCTGGCTTGGCTACACCAACCCAGGGGTTGGGTGGTGTACGCAAGGAAGGAGGTCACTTAGACCTCAACTGGCTGGACCTTGAGAGCCACTCCCAAGGAGGCGAGTCACCTTGCCAAGACCATCTTCTCCCCCCACTTCTTCTACTCCCTTAGCCGCAATGGCTATTTTCTGGACCTGGACCAAGGATGGGTCAGGATGCTGGTAATCTGGACTCGATGGCTCGTCTGGAGGCCCGGGTTGTTGAATCTGAGGAGCGGCATCAGTAGTGCATGGACCGTATCTTGACGACGCTTGACAGAATGCAGCATCCACCGCGAGTAGAACAACTTCGGGATTTCTATGATCCAGCCGCACCGATCGTCGAACCCTTAGTCAGGATTCCCATAGGTGGAGACATGTTTGAGCTCAAGCCCAATGTGATCAGTTTGATCAACAATCACTTTTGTGGAAACTCAAGCGAAGATCCATTCCAGCACTTAGAGGACCTAAGTTGACTCACAGAAACGATTCGACCCACGAATATTGATCTTGGGATTGTTCTGATGAAGCTTTTCCCATTTTCTCTGAGGGACAAAGCTTCATATTGGTTCATGACCATTGGGAAGCCAATTGGAACCTGGCTGGAACTACGACGTGAATTCCTGCAAAAGTTCTTCCGATCGGTCGAACGAACGCAATGAGGCGTGCGATCATGACTTTCTCCCAAGGAGCTGGGGAGAAGTTGCATGAAGCCTGGGACCGATTTCACGACCTTCTCCGGAAATGCCCGCACCATGGTATACCCAGATGGCACTTAGCTCAGATCTTTTACCATGGGCTGGATGACACACATCGGTATCTAGCCGATGCATCTGGTGGCAGGAATTTTCTCGCGAAAGACAAAAACAGTGCATTTGAGTTGTTCGAATTTTTGGCAGAGAACTCGATGAATGCCACGTCCATGAACTAGTTCCAGCGGCCTGGTCAGCAGTGGGTTGGTGTCCATGAGGCTCACACCGAGTCTATTCGAGCAAACATGGATATCATCGTCAAGCAGCTGGATAGAATAAACCTGATCGAGAGAAAGATTGACCAAATTAGTCAGGGCCAATCTGACCTGAACTCTGCTGCTCCAAGACCCTCCTATGCACCCCGAGCCCCCCTGCTCGAGTTAATCTACTCACTTAGGATGATCTTCTCCTTATTTATGAGATCCTGCATATCATGATCTTGTAAACAATCTCGATTTGGCACAATTTGACCAGGGTTATGCACCACCCGCAGACTATAATACGTATCCCCTTGATGGATTTACGTCTCAGATGTCTTCGGCCTATGAGGACGTCAGTGCTATTCAAGGATACAGATGTAATAACCCGTATTCAGAGACGTATAACCCTAGTTGGTGCCAGCATCCGAACTTCTCCTGGTATGGTAACTCACAGAGACGACATCAAGATCCACATGACCAGGCCAGGAAATACGGGAATGTGCAAACCACATACCCTAGGCAGTAGCCATTCTCGTATCAGCAGCAGCAACCACATTCTATATACCAGCCGCTGCACCAAGCTGCCAGTCACCCTCCAAAGCGGGCTAATCCTCTGAAGGCACTGAAAGAGGAGCTGCAAGAATCGATGAGGAAATCTACACAGGATAGCTTACAGAAAATGAAGGCACAGATACAGGCTACACAGAACATGCAAAACCAGCTGTTGCAGGGGCATAGGACTCAGGGAGCCTTGCCCTCCCAACCTGTCCTGAACCCTCGGTATGTGCAGAACCAAGGCACCCCGCCTATGTTTCAGGCACCACAGGGACAGGCACACGCCATATTACAAGCACCTCCTGCACCACCTGGCTGTGCTCAAGGCCAGCGGCCTTTAATGCAGAACCCTACATACTCTACCCCTTCCGCTCCCCCACCACCTCATGGATAGCAAGCTGGCGCAAATGCTGTCTCATTAAGGAGTGGAAGGAAGACATTCAACCCACCACATAGGTAGGCGGGTCCTGATTTTTCTCACCCTTCGTCGTAGGCGGGTTTGACTCCTTTTCCATCTCAAGAGCCACCTACAGTAGATAAGGGTAAGAGGCCACTTGACCCTGAGATTCCCATCCCTTTTCCTGAGGCTCTGACGTGAAATGTAGTACAAAACAAGGATAGGCGGAATTTTGAGGACCTGAAGTCAATGTTCAAGGAAGTACATATTCAGGTCCCCCTCCTCGAGGCAATAGATCACATCCCCATTGTTGCTAGGTTCTTCAAGGACTATTGTACCCCGAAGCGACAACTTAGAATTGGACGACAGGCGATACTGTCAAAAGAAGCTAGCGCCGTGATTCTAGCCGACTTATTGCCGAAAAAGAAAGACCCTAGTATCCCACTCATATGCTACTTCTTGCAGGATTCTCCATTTGATTAGGCCCTTCTAGATCTGGGTTCGTCCATCAACTTAACTCCCACTACCGTATTTGATCGATTTTGATTTGGGGAGTTAAAGCCTACCTCGGTCACAATTCAGCTGGCTGTTAGATCAGTAAAAACACCGAGGGGGTGGTTGAGAATGTGATCATAAAAGTCCACGGATTCTACTTTCCCGCAGACTTTTTCGTTCTCGATATGGAGGTTCCTCCTAATCTCTGAGATGCACCAATCATTTTGGGTCTCCCATTTCTAGCGACAGCCCGAGCAAACATTGATTGTGCATCCAGGTGTATGGAGTGCATCAAGGAATTTTCACTGTGATCGCATAGAGGAGGATGGTGAAGACAAATATTTGGCATACTGTGGTAACATTGGGCTCCTTTGTGATGACCTAATGTCTCATTTGTCTTCACTATCAGGGTTCTTGGACCTCGATCCACATGGGACTGAGACCACTGCACTGCACATATCTCCTCGAGGATCCAACTGTTTAGGGTGTGTTTTTGACCACAGCACCCTTGAATCTAGCTATCCTAATCCATACACTACTGGATCGCCTCTATTGTTACAAGAAGACATGACCACAGCTAACGGGTTTCCCGTTAATGCAGTCACAATTGATTATCTCACAGGATGTGAATCAGCGGGAATTCACATGCATACAAATCACCAGATTCCCACCTTCGAGTTTGCTCCTCCTATTCCCATTTCTGACTCTAACCCACCTGTGATTGAATTGAAGCCCTTACCTGACTCACTTAAGTATGTGTTCTTGGGTGAAAGTGAGACATATCCGGTCATTATTAGTGCCCACTTAACCTAAGAATAGGAGCATCAATTGATTTCTACGCTACAAGACCATAGGGCTGCTATAGGGTGGAGCATTGTTGATCTCCGCGATATTCGCCCCTCATATTGCACTCATCACATCTACATGGATGAGGGGGTGAAACCTTTGAGACAACCTCAAAGAAGGCTAAACTCGAATATGCTAGAGGTTGTTAAGAAGGAGATCATCAAATGGCTGGATGCAGGTATTGTATACCCAATCTCTGACGGCCAATGGGTGAGTCCGATCCAGATAGTGCCAAAGAAAGCAGGACTCACCGTAGTGAAAAATGATAAAGGTGAATCCACCCCGACCCACACTGCGACATCTTGGTGGGTCTGCATCGACTATAGGAAACTGAACATGGCTACCCAGAAGGATCACTTTCCTTTGCCTTTCATTGATTAGATCTTGGAACGGTTAGCCAAGCGTAGTTTCTTTTGCTTTCTGGATGGATACTCCGGGTATAAACAAGTAGCGATTAGCCTGGAAGATCAAGACAAGACCACATTCACATGCCCCTTTGGAGCATTCGCTTTCAAGCGGATGCCCTTTAGCCTCTGCAACGCACCAGCAACATTTCAGCGTTGTATGATGGACATCTTCTCTGACATGATTAGGGACTATGAGGAGGTGTTCATGGATGACTTCATTTTCGGAGATGATTTCGCATCTTGTCTTGATAACCTCACCAAGATCCTGAAATGGTGTATTGAGGTAAACCTAGTACTATCCTGGGAGAAAAGCCATTTCATGGTGAGGGATGGCATAGTACTAGGGCACAGGATCTCTAAAAATGGACTCAAGGTCGATCGAGCTAAATCTGAGATTATTTCCCACTTACCGCCACCTAGCTCGATCAAGCAGATCATATCATTCTTGGGTCACATCGACTTCTACCGGAGATTTATACACGATTTCTCAAAAATTGCACGACCTTTGACGAATCTCCTTGTTGCCGATGCCCCATTTGAATTCGACACCTAGTGTCTCAGCACCTTTGAGATTTACGAAGCGCTGTCGCTGATTCCCCAATTCTCCAACCACCAGACTGGTCGCTTGATTTTGAGATGATGTGCGATGCTTCTGATTTTGCTGTCGATGCTATTTTAGGCCAATGTCGGGAGAAACAACCTTTTGTCATATACTATGCTAGCAAGATGCTGAATGAGGCTCAGTGCACTTAGTCTTTTCACAAGGATGAGATCACAGAGGTTTACAATCAACTAGCCCAGATGACAAATTCCTGCCAACCTGGCACCCTCTCTTCGCAACCTCTGCCAAACCCAAATAACGTGTCGACCTAGAGGCACGTTATGAACCCAAATTCAGGCCACGCACATATGATTTATCCAGCCCCTACTGCTCCATCACCAGATGGGATGGAAGCTTCGACATCTTATGCGGGATTTCAACAGTAGCCACCCCTCTTACCAAAACCAGCCAGGATTAAACTCCATAACAACTTGTAGTGGTAAAGCAACCTAAGACCCACATTATCCAAACCACTTTAAGCCTGGTAGTAGCCTAAGCCCTAGGATAGTTATCCAGGATACCCCTACCCCAGATCAAGAACCTAGACCTATTCTAGAGGAACCGACTAGGGTTCCATTTCCTGAGGCCTTGACCAAAGGAAAAAGGATAACCAAACCCGTGGCTCCTGAGGAGGATCTGGTCAAGCTCTTTGAACAGGTTCAGATAAACATCCCCTTGATGGATGCAATCCACCACATACCGGCTTACGCAAGATTCCTGAAAGACGTGTGTACACCCAAGCATAAGCTGCGAACCAAAAGTGGGAATCTGATCATACTATCAAAGCAATCCAGCTTTGTAATCTTGAGTAAACTCCCACCCAAGGCTAAAGACCCAGGAACTCTCCTGATTTCATGCAAAATTGGTGAAACCCAATTTGACAGAGCCTTGCTAGACCTAGGTGCCTCCATAAATCTAATACCTACATCCCTCCTTGACCACCTTGAAGAGTCCGAACTTAAACCGACTGAGGTGACATTGTAATTAGCCAATCGATCCATCAAGTCACCTCAAGGAATACTCGAGGATGTCATTGTTCGGTTGCGGGATTTCTACTTCCCAATGGATTTTATAGTTCTGGATATGGATGCACCTGAGAACCCAAGGGACACACCAATTATATTAGGGAGACCTTTTTTGGCCACTGCTAGGGCCAACATAAACTATGAGGAGGGCCAAATAGAATTAAAATTTGGGAATCAAACTCTGAAGATTGACATCTTTAAGGCCCAACAAGGGATTAATTGTGGGGTTATAGAGCAAATATGTGATATCAAAGCCATGGTTGATGAATCACATATTTAGGACAACCTGATTACCATCGATCAACCACTAGAAGATCAAAACCCGCAAACAGAGGAGTATGAACCTGATCTAGACACACCCATAACTCCGACCCTTATTCCTGATATAGACCCCGAACCACCTGCTGTTGCTGATAATCCTGTCATGGAACTCAAGCCCCTTCGCGAGCATCTGAAGTACGTCTTTTTGGGTTTGAATCAGACATTTCCTATGATTATCAACTTCTGACTCACACCTGACCAGAAATCCCGTCTAATTACTATTCTCCAACAACATCTAGGGCCATTGGATGGACTTTCGATGACATGACTGGCATAAGCCCCTCATATTTCACACATCAAATCTACAAAGAAGAGGGAGCACGACCTTCACGAGAGATGCAGAGACGTTTAAACCCTAATCTACAAGAGGTCATGAAAAAGGAGATCATTAAGTAGTTAGATGCAAGGATCATCTACCTGATCTTTGACAGTCGTTGGGTGAGTCCAATCCAGGTTGTGCCTAAGAAGGCCGGACTCACCATCATCACGACTGAAATCGGAGAGGTCATACCTACCTGAATGGCTAACTCGTGGAGAGTCTGCATTGATTACAGAAGACTAAATTCCTCCACGAAGGACCATTTCCCACTGCCGTTTATTGATCAGATTCTCAAGAAACTAGCGGGAAATAGGTTCTTCTGCTTTCTTGATGGGTACTCTGATTACAACCAGGTGGCAACCCATCCACAGGACCAAGAAAAGACCATGTTCACCTGCCCCTTCGGGACGTACTCATTTCGAAGGATACCTTTTGGTCTTTGCAATGCACCCGCGACCTTTCAGCGGTGATGCTTGCCATATTCTCAGATATGGTAAGTGATTATCTGGAAGTCTTCATGGATGACTTTTCAGTTTTTGGAGCATCATTTGACGATGGCCTCCAGCACTTGGTCCAAATAGTCAGGCGGTGCATCGATGTGAATTTGGTTCTTTCCTGGGAAAAGAGCCATTTCATGGTGCCTGAGGGAATCGTCCTAGGACATCTAATCTTGGAGAAAGGCATCCAAGTCGATCGAGCCAAGGTTAACTTGATTTCCAAACTCCCAATGCCTAGCTCGATCAAGGACATCCGATCTTTTCTGGGGCACGTCGATTTTTACCGTCGATTTATCCCTGATTTTTCAAATATCGCATGCCCCCTGACTACTCTTCTCTCCAAGGATGTGACTTTAAAAATCTCCAAGGAATGCAGTCAAGCATTTGAGATCCTTCGTGACCAAGTCACCCAAGCCCCAATCCTACAGTCCCCTGATTGGTCTCAACCCTTTGAGATCATGTGCGATGCATCTGACTTTGCTGTAGGAGCGATTTTGGGGCAGAAAATTGATGGGAACCCATGGTCATTGACTACGCTAGTAAAACACTAGACGAAGCTCAGCGTAACTATACGGTTACTGAGAAAGAGCTGTTGGCTGTAGTATTTTCCCTAGAAAAATTTAGATCATATCTCCTGGGTTCCCGCGTTATCATCTACTTGGATCACACAGTTGTGAGGCATCTCCTTGCAAAGAAGGACGTGAAACCTCAATTAATCCGATGGATCATGCTGTTGCAAGAAGTTGACCTCAAGATTCGCGACAAAGCAGGAAAATAAAACATAGTAGCTGATCACTTGTCCCACCTTCCTTCCGAAATCATTTACCCTTCCGGACCCATCACAGAACACTTTCCTGGTGAGCACCTCCTGACTATCAATACGGGGCTTCCATGGTTCGCAAACATAGTGAACTACTTGCCATCACATCAGATCCCGTTCGATTGGCCAAAGGCCAAGAAGGACAAATTACATTCCGATGCTAAGTATTACCTTCGGGAAGACCCGTATCTATTCCGCATTGATGCTGATCAAATTATTAGATGATGTGTCGCAGAAGCAGAAATCAAAGACATACTCTCCTTCAGCCATGACCAGGCAAGCGGTGGACATTTTTCAGGACAGAAAATCGCATCAAAAGTCCTCTAGTGTGGCTTTTATTGGCCAAAAATTTTCAAGGATGCATACGATCACTGTAAGGCATGTACTCGTTGCCAGACCTTGGGCAACATGAGCCATCGAGACATGATGCCTTTACAGCCGATCTCGGTATGCGAGATTTTTGACATTTGGGGGATTGATTTTATGGAACCCTTCCCTATCTCAGATGGCTTCGAATACATCTTACTCGCCATTGACTACGTGTCCAAGTGGATCGAAGCCATTCCGACCCGAACCAATGATCACAAGGTTGTTATCAGATTCATTCATCAAAACATCTTCTCAAGGTTCAGGATTCCACGAGCAATAATTTCCGACAGAGGGACCCAATTCACAAACGCTCAGTTCAAGTCACTAATGACCAAATACAGTGTGTCGCATCGAATCTCTACTCCCTACCACCCCCAAACTAATGGTCTAGCTGAGCTATCAAACTGGGAGATCAAGAAAATACTCTAGGTTACTGTTCGACCTGACAGGAAGGATTGGTCATCTCGACTTCTGAAAGCATTGTGGGCCTATAGGACTGCCCACAAGACCCAATTAGGTATGTCTCCTTTCAGACTGGTGTACGGGAAGGCATGTCACCTCCCTGTCGAATTAGAGCATAAAGCCTATTGGGCAGTACGGAATTGCAACTTAGATCTTTCTAAGGCTGGAACCCATAGAAGGCTTCAAATGAGCAAGATCGATGAATTACGCCATGATGCGTATGAGAACTCGTGAATTTACAAAGAACAGGTTAAAGCCTTTCATGACAAACACATTTCTAGAAAGATCTTTCATCCTGGTCAAAAGGTTCTACTCTTTGATGCTCGACTCAAATTATTCCCAGGAAAGCTACGATCTAAGTGGATCGAACCCTACCTAGTCTGACGAATCTTTGGAAATGGAGCCATTGAGATCAGTCCACTCAGCCACGATTCCGAACCCTTCGTCGTGAATGGTCAGAGACTCAAACCATTCATTGACATGACCAATACAGATTTGGCTAAGTCATCCTTCATCCTCCATTCTCCTTGAGCTCATTGCGCCTAGCTGATGGCGTAAAACTCAACGCTTAACGGGAGGCAACCCATCATTCTTTGAAAAAACCTGAAACCTTTCTTAACATTTCCATGCTGAATTCATATTGCACTTTAGGGTTCATCCATTAGCACAGCCGACTCCACCTCAGGTACCCGTACCTGAGTCTAGAAATCGTTCGCAATAGTCACCTCGACCAGTTCGCTCACCCAACACCTGTCCTAATGAATGAACTAAGCTGAATTCGAACCCACCTAATTTACAATGGGGACATTGCAAATCGTAGGCATGGGGGGAATGAAAGTGCAAAATGTCAGGAAAACTCATATCAAGAAAAGATTTCAACAAAAAAAGTTACATATCACAAAAAACACAAAAAAATTGAAAATTTTGGTAAAAGAAAAAAAACTGAGGGAGAGAAAAATTTTATGGGCTATACAAAATATGAGGAGGAAAAGAGCAAAATGCCAAAAAGGAGCACAAAATAAAAAAGAAAAAAAGAATAGTCATTAGTAAAAGATTAAAGGATTAACTAAAGTTCTAGACCACATCAAGAAAAGAGAAAAATGAGAAAAAGTGCTAAGGAGATACAAAAGAGATTAGTAGGAACGCTGACTTTAGGCCTTTTAGGCTAAGACTCTTAGGCTTAAAAATTCAAGTACCCGCTAAAATCTGGATACTCCTCAAGAGGTTGGGAAAAATGCAAAGCTTAAGTATCAGGTCTAAGGCTTAGGAAGTATTCGGCCTCGTTAACTGACCTTCGACTTGTGGGATTCGGTAACCTAAGCACCCCAATCCACACACAGTCTGGTTCAATGCACATAAATATCAAAATCACGCAAAAAGCATTTTAATGTTCTAAAAAAGTTGCCTAGATTAGGAGTGGCCAATCAACACAAGTTGATTTGGACGAGTTCCCGATGCGGAGAGGCGGGAAATTTCCCTCGAAGATGCGTAACAACATATTGTCTCCTCGGTGCTTGTCTCTTAGGATATTTAAATATCCTACCGGGGGCACGTAAGCACTCTGCTAGTTCAGATACCATGGACGGCATTATCATAAAATGTTGATTGCCAGGGTCTGGATTCAGCCACGAAACGCCATGGGAGGGATTATCTTGAAATCTCGAAAGCCAGGGTTCTGGGGGTTGCCATGGGCGGTGCTATCACGAAGCATCGATTGCCAGGGACCCTTGAGGATTGATGATGGGAATGAGGAATCCGATATAGATCGTGTTGAAAAGCCAATCCGAAGCTAGAAATAAAAAGAAAAAAAGAAAGAGAAAACTCTCCAAACAAATAAATCCTCTGTCACTCTCTTACAAAAATGCACTAAACTGAACCTAGGCTAAAAATGTTTCAGGCACGGGTGCTTTAACCGCGGAGTCCAACAAACCCTAGGATAGTTTCTACGAGCCTTAAAAACCTTTGTAGAGGACTGAGGCTAAAGCGGGTCAGGTCTAGATTTTGGTTGGTACTTGAGTACCTCTAGGCCTATTGTCGGCAGTCTGACCTAATCACAAAAGAAAAAGAAAAAGCACTTATCACAACCAGTAGAAGAAACTCATGGTCTAGAACAAAGGTTAAAATCTTAAAATTTTGCTAAGGGATTAACAAAAGCTAGGAATGGGGGTATGATGAGAGCCTCATCATGAGCCCTAACTAGCTCATTTTGACCTAAGAAAGAGAATAAGAGCTCCTACATAACCTAGAGAAGGGCCTAAATCAAGGAATTAATGTTCTGAGAAGGAAACATGAACTAAAGGGTTAAAACTGTAATTTTACCATTGCAGTACATAAACAAGATTTCTCAAAGACAAAACATAGGTCAAATGGTCTGAATAAGATAAAGAGTGGGTAAGTTCAGTCAGAAATGGGTTATTGTGCAATCAAAAAATTAAATGACATTCTACAACCCTAAAACAGACCCACTTAATTCAACAAGGTTCTGGTCAGGATAAAAATCAACTAAACCCTCTAAAATTCATGGAAAAATATCCCCTAGGGTTTAGAACCTTCAATTTGGCCTTTGGAACCTATTTTGAACTAGATTGGGGTCCGAGCTCATTATTTGACCTAATTTAGGTTTTTATGTAAAATGTCTAATCAAACATGGTCAAACCTAAAATCCAACTTCACCATTCGATTCCTTAGGTCTAAATTAGGTTTGTACGAAAATTTGGACTCAAGGGGAGGTCATCTTGACCTACTTTGCAAAATAGTCCACTTAAGTACATTCTGGCTCCTAACTTTTGAAAACTCTTGTGCAGACCCCCCTACTTCCTCACCACTCTTACAAACAGGCCCCTCTGCCATTAATGGGGAGAAATCCTACTCCGGCGAGGAATAGAGGGGGAGTACTCCCTGATTCCTTAGAGATCTCCTCCCAGATTTGGAAGGGAGATTCTCTGATGAATTCCCTTCCATCTGAGCACAATCACAAGATCTGAATCGCTCCCAATCTCTCGTGCGAAAGCTTGAGAGATTTAGGTATCCAACGGATTTCCTACTTCGGCGAGGACTCTTGCACTTGGAAGCTTGTCTTCTAAGCACAAGAGCCTCCGCCAACATCTATAAAAGGATCCTCAACCCCGGCCGCATCTCTTCAGCTCGACTTGGCTGGAGAATCACCCCAATTGTGTCTTCTTCTCCTCTAGTCAGGAAGTCTAGCGACCTCCCCTCCCTCCTCTCGTCACTCTGCCTCCATACCAGTGGCAGGGTTCGCTTTGCCTCGTTCCTTCGCATTGCATCGCACCAGCGCACGCTTCCCTGACCTCCTCCTCGTCGCCATTATCTCCACCTCAAGGCCGTCTTCTCCGACAACGGCACATACGCGCCGTTCGTCTACTCTGGCTCCCCTTCACTCCAATCACCATAGATAAGTTCCTCTTCTCCTACTCTTTTTTCCCTCCTTTTATTTCATAAACCATCCCTCGACTGCCACTATCCACCCTCACCTTCCTCATCTCCAGCTGACCTCCGATGAGACGCATCCATCACTCTGCACCTCTACACGTCTCTCCACCAGCCTCTTCACCTCTTCCATCACACACTACTCACTTTCTGCTCCTCCACTGATCGCCACACACGCTCCACACTTCCACCGAACAATGCCACCTTCACGGCCACAGCATGACCTAGGCACGCACACCTAGGCCATTCTGAGCCACGCTGACCCCCGCCTCACCTTCGCCGTGATGCGGTGAAGGTTTTCCTGTTATTTGATAAGGTTGTGAGGTTGTATTCATGTTGACAGGTCTCACCCCTCGCCACCATTGGAGAAGTGAAGCTTGCTCGCGAGCTTGCATACCAAGTCCCAGGTGCGTGGCTTTCCTCCGTGAATAGCATCAGCCATCTATCGAGGGCCAAAGCACTCCGCAGCTGCAGCAATTAGGAGACACCCCTTGCGGAAGCACGCAAAGAAGTGAGTGGGACTTTTAGTCCCACCTCGATAAGTTTCGAGCTACCTGTGTGATATAAGTTGTTTTTGTGCTTTTAGCTAATCGCCTCCAGCACATAGGGGTGAGGTCCCTCACCCTCTCTCACGCCTCGTCCGCAACCTGCCCCCACGGACCTAGCACCCAACCCGTTACCTAAATCTAGCACTCCTTGTGCATCACACTCACGCTGGTGCGCCTGGACCCGGGCACGCACTTGACCCGATTACCCGGCTCTAGAAGAGTGTATTGAAGAGAGAAATAGAGAGAGAGACGTGGGAGGGGTAGGGGGTAGGTTTTGCTGTGTGGTGTTGTGCAGGAAGGAAGAGGCGCAGCAGAGAAGAAGAAGAAGGTGGTGGCTGAAGGACTTAGCAGGGAAGAAGGTAGCCACAACAAGGAAGGAAAAAGGAGAAGAAGAAAAGAGACGCACTATAGCAAAGGAGCAGTAGAGCAAGGGAAGAAAAAGAAGAAGGTAGTAGAAGAAGAAAAGAAGAAAGAAGAGAAGCAGGGACTTAGCCGCAGGAAGACAAAGAAGAGAAAGAAGAGAGAAAGCAAGGGAAGAAGAAAGAGAGAAGTAGGAGCGGCCAAGCAAAAGAATAAGAAGAAGAAGACAAGGAAAGATAAAGAAGAAAAGAAGAAAAAGCCAAAGAACAAAGAAAGAGGAAGCCCAGCCGCAGAGCAAAGAGAGAAGAGAGAAAGAGAAGAAAAAAATCATATATCAAGCACTGTAGCAACATTTTTTAAGACATCTGATTTTTCATCAGACGTCCAAGTTTTGAGCATTATTTCTACATAACATTATTCTTCAATTTTGATTGAATTAGTTATTACTTCTTATTACATTGAGAGTTGTGTTCTTAAGTTTTGAAATACCCAATTTCTCCCTGTGTTCGACCTCGAATACTTTGATTTTTGAGTTATAAATTCTTATTTATTTTCGCGGCGATTTCATTTATATTACAACGAGACATCTTTTAAAACATGATTTGGCCGCGTAAACATACTATCACTAAAAAAGAACTACTAGCAATAGTATTCGGGTTGGAGAAATTCAGATCTTATTTATTAGGGTCCAAAGTCATCATCTTCGCTGACCACTCCGCCCTCCGGCATTTGCTGGCAAAGAAGGATGCCAAGCCATGACTCTTCAGATGGATCCTTCTATTGCAAGAATTTGATATTGAAATCCGCGACAAAGTCGAAAAGCAGAATGTTGTGGCAGATCACCTATTGAGACTGGACCCAGGCCACATTCCTTATTCCCTACCTATCCACAAGCAATTTCTGGATGAATCCCTTTTGGCAGTTCACTCTGTCGAGTTCCCCAGGTACGTGGATATCACAAACTATCTTGCCGCAGGCAAGATTCCAGCTAACCTATCCAATCACCAGAAACTCAAATTCACTGCGGAGGCCAAATTCTACCTCTAGGATGACCCACTTCTCTTCCACATTGGAGCAGATCAGATTATTCAAAGATGCATCCCAGATTCTGAAATCCCCAGTGTGTTATCTTTTTGCCACAATGATGTTTGTGGTGGTTATTTCTCAGGACGGAAAATCGCTGCAAAAATTTTGCAGTTGGGATTTTTCTGGCCAACTATTTTCAGAGAAACACACGAATACGCCCAACACAGCAAACGATGGCAGTCAGTCGGTTCTATGACCAGGAGAGACATGATGCCCCTCCAGCCCATCATGGTTGTAGAAGTGTTCGATGTCTGGGGCATCTATTTTATGGGTCCTTTTCCGAACGTGCATGGCTTTGAGTATATATTACTAGCCATTGACTATGTCTCGAAGTGGGTCGAGGCCATCCCGGTGAGACGGGCTGATCATAAGACCGTCATTTCTTTCGTACGACAATACATCTTTGCAAGATTTGGAATACCCCGCACTCTAATTAGCGACAAGGGAAGCCACTTCATCCACGTCCACTTTAGGACATTATTAAAGAAATATGGGGTACATCACCGTATAGCCACCCCGTATCACCTGCAAACCAATGGGCAGGCAGAAGTGTCTAACCATCAGATCAATCTTATTCTCCAGAAGACGGTTAGACTAAACAGGAAGGACTGGTCCAATAAATTAGTTGATGTACTCTGGGCATATCGGACCATGTGCAAGGCCCCACTCGGAATGTAACCATATCGTATGGTATATGGCAAGACCTGTCACCTTCCTGTAGAACTAGAACATCACACCTTTTGGGTGGTGCGAAAATGTAACCTTGACCTCGATGCAGGAGGTCAAGAACGGAAGCTCCAGCTCAGCGAATTAGAAGAGATCCGACGAGAGGCCTATGAGAATGCATTGATATACAAGGACAAGACTAAGGCCTTTCATGACCGCCACATCTGGAGAAAAACATTCACGGCCAACCAGCAAGTCTGGTTGTTCGATTCACGATTAAAACATTTCGTAAGGAAGATCAAGTCCAAGTGGACTGGCCCATATCGTGTGATTCACCCATATCCTAATGGGGCAGTCCAGATCAGGGACCCAAAATCTGGGCATATATCTACGGTAAATGGCCAGCGCCTCAAGCCATTTTCGGCCCAAGAACCTCCTCCAACTGACGAGATCATTCATCTTATTGAGGACATGTGATTGAGTTTTCACCCAGCTAGAGGCGTTAAACTCAGCATCTACTCCGCATCCATCACCCTATACATATTCATTTTTACATATAGCATATTTTCCTTTTAGCATATTTTCTTTCTACATATTGCATACTGTCAGGTTGGCCAGTGCTAAACGTTAAACTTCAGGAGCAATTCTATGTGATTTCTACCCATTTACTCCCTGCTGCATTTATTTTCTTTTATATTCATGCATGAGGACATGCAAGAACTTAGGCATGGGGTGTAGATGCAGTAAAACTAAAATATTTTATGCCAACCCTTAGGAAAACCTCGGAGCTGTATGTCAAACGTACTTTAGAACCCTAAATAAAAGAACAACCGACTCCACCTCCAATGCTCTCATTGGAGCTAGAAATCGTCTGTAACAGCCATTTCCGACTCACCCGCTCACCTCTTGTTCTAAATTTAGGGTCAAGCTAAATGTAACCCAATACGGGAATTTCATAAAGTACAAATTATACGAGGTTACTTGTTTATAGCATATATACATATTGCATTCATGAATAAGATTATTTTATTAAGAGAATGCATTAGGGATTTTATCCTTTAGTTGATTCTTATAAGCTGGAATCCAGTACAACTTTTCACACACACATAGAATTTGCCATGGATTCACGGTGATGGCTAATAAGCATCTTTAGTCTGTCGAGAAGAAGCAGTGCTTCTTTTCCTGAACCCCTAGACAGTGTTTTGGGAGTCAGGTAGATTTTCCCAAAAATCCACCAAATAGTGTGAAATGAGAGTAGACCGTACTGGTGCTCTAAAATTAGTGCAAGGAATTTGGAATCCTAGATAATTATGTGATGATACTTAGAGATTAGGCATAGTTTTCGCTCTCGGTTCCTACGTATACATTTTGTGTGAATTTTGAGAGCCACCAAATAAGGCAAATATGCGGAGAGCTAGTCTTCATAAAATTAGGGCTAGGGTGGTGTTACCGGTGCCGTGAGTAGGCACTTTCACCAAATAAGTCACCCAATGTCTCTTGAGTACCACCAATCCCTAATAATGCCTCCTCAATAAAGTTCATGGATATGTGCTAGTTGTGTTGTGTTGAAAGAAGAAAAAAAAGAAGAAGAGAAGAAAAAAAATAATGAAAAAAAATTGAAAAAAAATATATAAAAAGTAGAAAAAGCAAGAAAAAAAAAGTGTTTGTGAATATTTAGTATTTATTTCATTTGCATTGAGGCAATACCACCGAATAAATTTGAGATCTACCAAATATAGTCTTAACCTATTTTTTTGTATTTCTGATCGCCCGAATACTGGCTGAGGAATTTTGACTTAGTGTTAGGGTTATGAGAACTCAATTAAAGTGTTAATGCCAAGTGAGACCACCAAATACAGGTCATATGTGTGAATCTGATGAGATTATGAGCTCTAAGAAAAAGAAAGAAAAGAAAAGAAAAAGAAAAAGAGTAAGAGAGAATGAATACAAAGGAATCAAAAGAGAGCATAGTTTTTCTCGTCTTTCTCTGAGTTGAGTTACATAATAATTTGGGAATCTAGAATCTATAGTACTAATCTCTATGTAGCACCAGTCGAAAGTGAGCCACCAAATATATAATCTTTTCCCTCTAAGATTCTCTACCTAAGCTTTAAGCCAGGTGGAATTCATAAAATATTTTGAATATCCCGAGGGAAGAAGTCCACTTATCTCGCTAGAATTTTTACTAGGGGTCAAGTACTAGCTTTAGTGGTAAATTAGTTTTTCACTCAAATCCGTTGCAAAAGCTACACAGCTACACTTTCACGATTGTCTAGATTTCTATAGCATAGGATGAAAACAAAAAGGAGAAAAATCTCTAGGCATACACTTGATAAAATAATCAATCCCTTAGGGACCCTTTTGTGAATAATTTAGTCTCGCATTTGCTAAGGACTAGCAAGATTTAGGCATGGGGGCATGATTGCGCAGCAATCATAGGTCTTAATTGACCTAAATTAGGCTAGGACTTAGCATAAGTTAGGGTAATTCATGCATGCATAAGCATTACTAGCACCTTTACTGCTTTCTTTTAGCTATGCATAAAATAATGCTGTAATGTACTGATTAGGTGCATTATGTCAATTGCAGGTAATAAGCTAATCAGAAGCTAGATCTAAAGCTGGATCAGAAGAATAAAGGATAACTGGTGTTGCAGCAAAGATGAAGCAGAAGACCTAGAATAAGATGTAGTAGAAAATAATGTAAGGGGTTGAGGTATGCTATTCTATTTAAGTAGGAATAAAGCAGTAAAATATGAAGAACTTAGGACCATCCTAGCCCTAGGATAGCCAAGAAGCTTCCCCAAGCCTTAGCCACCCTTAGATTAGGTCACTACACCCTAGGAAACCTTAAAACTTTAATTCCAACCTCTATCTGGATGTCCAGATGAGTTATATGACATCCAAAACCCTTAGCCAACTCCCACACACCTTAAACACACTTCTGCAATGTTATTGGACGTCCAGACACATGGTCAGATGTCCAATTTCTGTAGAATATCCAACATAGAACCTAGAATCCTTTCTGACTCTGATTAGATGACTAGAATTGAAGTCTAGACTTTTGATTTTCGAGTATAAGTCGTCTGACACTATTATTAGACTTCTGATACTGTCCTCCAGTTCCTGTTTTGTAATTCAAGCCTTGATATTGGATCTCTAGACCCTTAAACCCAATTCTAACCCCATAGGAACCTAAATTAAGGTGCCCTAACCCTAGCACATCACCTCTAGACCTCCCTAAGGACCTAACTAGGTCCTCACTAAACCTAATTGATTTGTATCTTAGTCAATTCCATCAGCCTATTCAATTGGACTCATTGAGTCCACTTGAGCCCTAATCTCAGCACACACTATTCAATTGGACTCAGTGAGAGTCCAATTGACCTAGACCTAACTTAATTGAGTTATTTTACTCTCAATTAAGTTTTCACACACCCAATTCAACTTGTATTAAGTTTAATTGCACTTTATCTTAATGAATTAGGGTTTACAACCCTAATTTGAGACCTACCTTGACCTAAACCCATTAGAACCTAACCTAATCAACCTAGCCACCTAAGTTTCGACCCACACACACCCACACACACCATACACACGAAAATACCTAGCATAGAGTTCTCTAGAACTCTCTACCATGTGTTGTTACCTTGGTTGCTAAAATTAGCAACCAAGAGCCATTCAATTTTTAGATCCACATTTGGTGGATCTAAAAACCACCATCCATCCTCTCTCTCACTCTCCCACGAGCTCCCATCAAAGGACTCTCTAGAAATTTCCATAATTCTCTAGAGAGCTTCCCTTAGGTCTCTAAAAAGACCTAAGGGATGGCCATTTGCACCCATCCATCTCTTGGCATTATTCACTTCCATTTAGGTTAGCTACATTCACTTCCACTCCACCACCACGAGTTGCTCACCATGGATACCACCATCTCCATGCCAGGATGCTGGATCACTTCTCCAACCTCTCTCCAAGGGTCGACCTAAGCACCATTGGCCATCCCTCCTCCTCTCAACCATTCAAAGGCCATCGGAGCCCACCTTCGAATGCCCTTATTTCTGGTAGATTAGTAGCTAGTTCTTCATAATTTACATGCCTTTATTACTGCTTAGTAGTGTAGCTCTTTATTCTCCCCCAGTGATGCATGCAAAATCCCCCCTATAGATTCATGTATGGGATCATTTTCTATTAGCTAGATTGATGTTTTTAAGCTTTCCTCTATAAGCTTTCCTCTAGTTCCATGTTGCAAACACTCTCTTGAATGAATGAAAGAAAATTTTCTATATATATATGTCTATGTGTTGAGAATCACCATGAGCTTGTTGCAATATATTTTGTGTGATTAAAGTTGCCTGCTTTTAATTTCTGATATTCTTGCAACTAAGCATGTCATGCTTAAATGCGTAATAACCATAAACCTCCATGTGATTTTAAGCTAGTAGAGCTAGAAAAGATCGATTTCAGATTTGCATAAATGCCTCCCAGAGATGAACGACCGAGATTCAAGTCTCGTTATCTTTACAAAAATCATTTTTGACGAGCGTTTTAGCGCGACTATACTATGATTTCCGACGACTTTAAAATGTGCGAAAATGGCTACTGTCAGTTTAGGATGGTCAAAACCTAGGAAAAGAAAGAGAAAAAGAAAATAAGAGAAAATGATGGGTGACCTGCCATTCAGTGCTATCTTTTATGCTATTCAGCCGGGAGTGAAGGTATGCATGGAAGATGAAATATCATGTAAGTAGTTGGACACTTGAATGCCCATATAAAAAGGGTCTTCATCTGGATCACTAGAAAGGTGAGTGGTAAAAAGATGGGGATCAAAATTTGATGGAAAATGGTAAGTGTGACCCGAGTCTGGCCATGGTTTTAGTTCGGTTGAAGCCAAACTCAAGCGGGTCTGGTGGTAGGTCTAGTTGAAAGGGGGTGGGAGGGGAATGATCAAGGGTAGGTGAGGTTAGTGTGCAGGGGTGGGTTGAGAGAGAAGTGGGTGGGTCAGGGGAATAATCAGGGGGATCATCAGGAATAGATTTTTGTGGAAGACAAGTCTCCGACTCAAAGATTTCACCGACCACTGATTTTGAGTCAAATTCCTCGAAAAATTATGGTTAGGAAGGGTATCTACCAACATTGCCTCCTCCACCAAATTTGATATTTCTGTATTTGAGTCCTCGAAAAAATTATCATCATAAAACCTCTTAGAGGATTTAAAACTATCAAGGGTGATAGTTTGGCCTACGCAAGTGATGTCCATTTTGCCTGTATGGCAATTTATATTTGTCTTTGCAATAGTCAAAAAGGGTCGTCCAAGAATTATTGGGGCATTCGTTAAAGATTCAGGTACCTCAATGTCAAGGACTAGAAAGTCTGTGGGAAAGACACAATTCTGGACCTTGACCAAGACATCCTCGACAATCCCATGAGGTTTGATTGTAAATCAGTTGGCTAATTGAAGGGTAACCTCAAAAGGTTTTAATTCACCGATCTGAAATTCTTCAAATAAAATCGTGGGAATGATATTAACTAAGGCACCAAGATCAAGAAGGGTGCAATAGAAAGTAGTATCATCAATAATCACTAAAATTAAAGGCATGCCTGGATCTTTCATCTTAGAAGGTAGCTTGCTTTGTATGACAGAGCTTACGGTCTCCGAAAGATGCACCTGTCCTAGATTTTTAGCCTGCCTTTTTAGAGTACAGATCTCCTTCAAAAATTTGGCATAGGCAGGTCTATATTTGATGGCATCTAAGAGAGGGATATTGATTTGAACTTGCCCAAATAAATCCTTGAGTTCTTCAGTTGTGGGCTCAGATTTCTTTTTTCGATTAGTGGTGGGTTGGAGAGCTTGTGGAAAAGGGATAGGAGTCATATCCTGAGATTTTTGTGTTTCTTTTTCTTCCTAATGGGGGAGTTAGGAGTCACTTTAAATAGGAGTTGGGGTTTTACCAGGTTGTTGTGAAGGCCTGGGATTAGTGGTGGTTTTCCTACTCCTCAAGGTAACTGCATGTGCAGTAGAATTATTATTTTGAGGAGGTGGGGGGCCTGTTGTTGTGAAAACCTAGAAGGCTACTAAGGTGATGGATTAGTAGGAGGACGATTATGGTAATTTTGATTTCTGCCCGGATACTGGTTCCTTTGATGATTAGGATTGGGTATGGGCTGGGAGGGCAGATGTCCTGCAGGTCTTGGAGTAACCCCAATCTGATTATTCAAATTTGTGACAACACGAGTTACTTCCGTCATCTTACTCTGCATTTCCTATAGGATTTTCATCATCTAGGCATTGATGTCTTGTTGAGATGGCCCAAGATGAAAGGTCGGATTCAACCCATACCTGCTAAATTGATTGAAGTTTAGGGAGGAACCAGGTTATTCCAGGAGTGGTTTGGGTAATTCTTCCAGTTGGAAGAATTTCTAAATTGCTCATGGGGGGAAAAAATATTTTCAATGGGGTTAGGGTTTGGATAATTGTAATTCCCCAATGAATCATAGAAAGCCTCGGGATATTGATGATAATCAGCAAGGGTAGTGTTTAGATTGTGCAAATTTTTCTCTATGGAATGTTAGGCTGGGTTAAATGTGGAATTTGTGGAGCTTGGATTGGTGTGGTAAGTCGTTCATCAATTTTTCTATGGTTTATTTGCATCTAGTCGAGTTTTTGGGTGATCATTTGAAGATCGTCTTGTGTAGCAGAAATAGATTGAGTGCCTATTTCATGAACACCAAACTGCGGGTTTGAAGTTCTGTCAAAGGTGTTCATGGAAGCTTGATTAAATGAGTTTTCGCTCATTTCTTCAAAAAGGTCTTAGCCACTCTCTGCATCCTTATTTAAGAAGTTTCCACCACACGAGGCATCGACAAAATGTTGAATTTGATCTTCTAATCCATGATAGAAGATCTGTACGAGCTTCCATAAGGGGATCTCATGGTGTGGGCAACTTCTTAGGAGATCTTGAAATCTTTCCCAAGAATCTTGAAAAGTCTCTCCAAATTTTTTGTTGAAAGGTCATAATAGATCTTCGCAAGGAATTAGTACAACCTATGGGAAAAAAATTCTTGAGGAAGGCACTTTTGAGCTAAGAACATGTAGTAATAAGTTGACCAATGGTTCTGAACCAATAAGCAGCCTTATCTTTAAGAGATAATGGGAATAGCCTTGTCAGCCAAAGGTCTTCTTGCACATTGCGAGATTGAGTTGTTTGTGCAAGATGAGTCAGTTATTCAAGATGGCTGAACGGGACTTCCCTAGGAAGGCCATAGAAATGCTTAATCAGATTCAGAATAACCGGTTTGATCTCGAAGTCCCCTTCTGGTATGACCACCCTCGGTCTTTCATCATAATAGGAAGGATCATAGAAATCCTTTAGAGGAATGACAGGCTGCTGATGGGGTGGTGGGTTTAGCCTCTGGTTGGCTAGGTTTGTGATATTCCTAGTCAACAGTTGTTGATTAGCTTGAAGTTGAGAAATCTGCTCAGCCATCAAGGAGTAGATATTAGGTGGGGGGGCATGTTGTTGAGATTGAGGCACATCAGTATTAGGAAGCTCCAAATGTGGGAAGTCAAAGGTGGGGGGGTTGTTTTCGGTGGAAGGGTTAATGGACCTGTTTTGTTGATTTCTATATTTTTAGAAGAAGAAGACGAAAAAAGCGATCTTTTAGCGTGGGGGGCAAAATCAAATGGTCCCTCCAAGTGCGGAGTTTAGGACCGTCGCCCGTGCATAAAATGGAAGAACAAGAGGGAAGGAGAAGAGATGGAGATGAGAGAAAGTCTGCAATTCAAACAAACAAGCCTAGTCTTGTCTTAAGGTTGACTCCTTAAAACCTAAGACTTGGGAACCCAATAGATAAGAAAGCATCAAGTAAACCTGATTCCAGAAAGAGAACCCTGCTAAACTAAAGTGGTGGCTTGGGCCCAAGCAATTCCTAGAAAAATTACTAGGGGCTTGTGTAAACCCGCACCTATTGTTTGACCTCGGTCTAAGTCTGTCGCTGCATTGTCTAAAGGAAGTACGAGCGGTTAGTGATCCTTAAATATTGGATATCAAGCCTAATTGAATGAAGTCCTTAAGTGGTCAAATGACTACTTGTTTTAAGTTAGGCTTGGGTGGCTAAATGTGTACAGAAATGTGGAGGGTGTTAATTGGTGTAATGCCTTGTTATTTCAATTTTTTTAGTATGTGCAAGATTGGAAAAGTGATTCTGAAAGCAATAAAGTTGTCACACAAATTTGATGTATTTCTATTTTATAGGATTTGATTTAACTTAGTATGTTTTAGGCTTTCTTTTTAAGTTTTCAAAGAGGTTTGAAATGCCACAAACAAAGGGAAATCAAGTTGTATTGGTCAAAATAATTTTCCTTTATGTGTGACTAAAAATTTGAAAGGAACCAGTGAGTTTGTTTTAGGTTTTCATTTTAAGTAGTGGTCCAAACAAAGTAACCAAAACCAATAATGTAAATAAAATCAACCAAGGATTCCAAAAAATTTTTTTTGTGATTTTAAGAATTTGTTTGATATTTTTTTAAGATTTTTCTTTGCACTGGTGTCAAAGTCCAGAAATGATACCCGAGGGATTTTGGACTTTTTAGTATGACCACTGACCACCAAAAATTTTTGTAATTTTACATCATGTGTATAATTTCATAAGGATTCTAAAAAGATAAATTTCACAAAAAGTTGGATGAGTATAAAAGTTCCTAAAATTTGTGGACAATAGCAGAATAGGGAGATTAGAGGAGATGACCCCTCTATAGTCCATGAATTTTTAAAAATTATCTACAAATCCAATTGCTCTGAAATTTAGAATAGATGTTCCTCAATTGATTTGGAATCACTTAGTGAAATTTCTAGATTTTAGGAGGCCTACGGTGTTGGGAATTGATTTTTGAAGTCTGGACAGAAGTCTGGACACGAAAATCAGAACACCAACACTTGAAGTGGAGCGGTGTTTTAATGAAGCAATCAAGCAAACAATGAATTTTAAAGGGCACCACTCTACCTAAGTTTAATGTTTAAGATCTTGAAAGGAAAGTTTAATATTTATTTGGTAGTTTTGTAGAGAATTGTGTGATCAATTTAGAATTGCTAACCTGGAATTTTCCCAGGAAGAAAAGGTACTTCAAGTTCCAAAATCCTACTTTCTTCCTGCAACAACTGCACACATGAGAGAAAAAAGACAAGGGGATGAGATCCAATTATCAAGCAAGATAAATGATAAATGCAAAGCCATGCCTCCCTGGCAAAGATGCCAAAAAGTGATCGGGATTTTACGTGGTTTGTAAAATTAGAGTTTTAGAAGTCGTTGCAACATGCAAAAATCGAGTCACTTTTAAATTTATAACCTAGATGGTGGTGGTATCTAAGGTTGTCCAAGGAGAAAACTTTTTGTAAAATCAAATCTCTTGCTTGAATATGGAAATCACCTTTCCTTTTGTAATTTTTTAATATATAATTTTTATGGTTTTGGATAACAAGGCAATGTGATTTTGATGGTGGGAAAAAGGCTACACCTAATTCACTATGCTAACACTAAGGTGACAAGTAATTCCTCTCTCTAACCTCACTCTAGGCACGTGGAGGCCCAGGGTAATTAGAGAGAGGGAGTGAGGAAGTGCTAGAAAAGCAAAGAATAAAAATGCAAACTAAAGAAAGGCAACTTTTATAATTAGGAAAAGGGAGAGTTTTACAAAAAACCCTTGTAGAGGAATGCTTCTACTACTGCCAATTAAAATACAAAATAATGAAAAACACTAATCCTCTGCATGTCGACGAAGAAGATGAAGCTCTTGCTCCAACTACGGCTGCTCCCGTAGTTGAAAAGAACTCCTTCTCCTTCTCCTTCTTGATTTGCTCCTCCAAGATGTGTCCTTCCTGGCAAGCCCTAGATGGGGCATGCACTTGCTCCTCCAAGGGTGGACATCCACCCTAGAATCTCCTCCAATGCTTGGCTGTCCTCCTTGGTAAGAACTTGCTCCTCCTCTTGGCATGGCACAAGGAGAAGAATGGAGAGGAAGAAGGCACTAAGGAGGCAAGAGATAGCCTCCTTAATCTTCTTTCTTCCTTCTTCTTCTTGGTCATGGCTTATAGGTGGGCTTATGATAAATGCCAGTTTATCATCATTCTTATGCATTAAAACAAACCTAGCTCTTAGGATTTTGCTCTGCAAATGGGTTTTTGGGTTGCATTTATGCATAAATTAGGTTAGGCATGCATTCCATTTGTTATTGTACTTTTAATGTGTTTCTTGGAGTGTTAGCGATAAGCAGATTGATAGATCCATAAAACCCTAGTACTCTTGAAGGCAATTGATGTAGAGGAAGCTCAATTAGGCTAGGATTCAACTAATTCTAGCTCATCATGGTTGGATACCAACTCCCTTGGATTAGGGTTAGCTCCATTCAGCTCACCTTAGCTAAATGGTAGCTCAAGACAGCACATCACAACTCAACCTAGCTCAAGTCAGCTCAAATCTAGCTCAACTTAGTTGAGTCTAGCTCATCTCAGCTCCCAACAGTTCACTGGGACTCTAGCTAGCTCAACTAAGTCGACAAGAGTCCATCTCAACTTAGCCTCAACTCATTCCAACTCCACCCAGCTCATGGCAACTAGACTCCAAGCTAGTTGAGCTACTACTTGCCAACTAGTAGCTTAGCTAGCTCTAGAGTTCTCGTCAGAGGCAGTTCTAGCTCAACCTAGCTCTGGCCAGGTTGAGGTCAACTCAACTGAGCTCAACTACCCAAGCTTGGCTACTTGCATAAGAACTAAGTAGCTGAGCTCAACAGTTGAGCTCCCCTTGAAGCTGCCTCAGCAGACCCAGCTCCAGCATAGCTTCCATTAGCTCCAAAGTCTTCTCTCCTAGCTCTTCCTTCATGAAACCCTAGCTCCTCCACCTCACTTTACTATCTAAACTAGCTTAGCTAGCTTAGCTAAGTTCCAACTCCACTTAAAAATCCATGGCCATCCACTCCTCCACCATAACCCTAACTAACCTTAACCTAACCCAACCATTTTTGGTGCCAACCCACCATAAGCACCACCCTAGACACCCCTTCATGTTGATGCCAAAAAGCCCTAGGCATCTCTTCATTTTGGCACCAACATGAACCCCCATCCTAGCCCTACACCTCTCCATCTATCCCCATCTAAACCCTACTCCTAGCCCTTCTAGAAGCCCACTAGTGGCGCCAACCGTAAGCCACCACAACCAACCCAAAACCACCACTATTTTGGTGCCAAAACACCACCCACACCCTTCCATCTTGGTGCCACCTATATCTACCCTTAATCCCATAACCACCACCATAAAAAGCCATCCTAGCCTTCCCTTATGTCCATGCCAACCCTACCCCTTTAACCACACTAAAGTTGGCACCAACTCTCCCCTAACCACACCTACTCATACCTCTTCAAGCATCACCAACACACCCTAGCCCTTCATCTCATAACCACCACCACATAACTCCATCTCCACCCTACAACACACCTAACCAAACCCTTAACCCTAGTAACCACCTAGGGTTGGCGCCAACCACCAAGTACCCTTCCATTTTGGCGCCAACAACCCTAGCCCTAGGATCCTATAACCACCATCTAACCCCCATCATAACCGTCCATCCTATAACCAACCCTACCCCCTCCTACTCCTATAAAAACCCCCTCCCACCACCATTAAAATCCAACCTTGGCTACATTTTTTCTACCCAGATTTCCACCTACATGGAAGGTCAAGAGAAGAAGAAGAAGAAGAAGATTAAGGGGATACTCTAACCCCTTGGTGCCTTCCCCTCTTCACTTCTCTCTTGACCCCACGCCAGCCAAGGGAAGCAGCCAGGCATTGGAAGGAAACCTAGGGTGCACACCTACCCTAGGAGGAGGATTGAAGGGTGTTACACAACCACCATTGGAGGAGGAATCAAAGGTGGTCCATGCCACCTTAGGAGGAGCTTTTGAAGGTGGAATTCCATCTACCTTGGAGAAGATCAAGCACGCCCCCCCTTGGGCTTGCTAGGAGGAGTACATCAAATTGGAGGAGGTTGCCAGGCAAAGGAGAAGGAACCTTCTTTTCAAGCCAAGGAGCAACTTGACTTGGAGCAAGAGGAGCTTCACCTTCTTCATCATCATCAGCAATTAAGGGATTTTGTTTCTTCTTTATTTGTCTTTTCAAATTTTATAAGCTTTCCTATACTTGTAGACAATTTCCTTTAATATAGAAAAGTTGCCTACATTTCTTGTTGCATCTTTAATTGCACTACTTGCTTTATCTTAGTATAATCTCACTCTCTCTTTCTAATTAACCTAGGCCATCACGCACCTAGGTTGAGCTTCGAAAGAGGATAATTTTGTCACTTAGATTTTAGCATATTAGTTGTGTACATTTTCCCATCAACAACTTCGTTTTGCCCCTTTATTTGAAAAATCCGAAAGAAAAATGATATATTGAAAAACAACAAAAAGAAAGGTGATTTCTACTTTTCAAGCAAGAGATTGACTTCTCAAAATATTGCCTCCTTGGACGACCCTAGATACTTCCTTATCTTGGTTAGAAATTTTAAATGCAACTCGATTTTTTTGCATTACAACGATTTCCAAAACCCTAAATTAACAAACCATGCAAAAATGTGATCATCTTAGGGTGGAATTAAACTAAGGGAGGATGAGATTTTGGTGGTGTTTAGGAGGGTTTTTATAGAGATGGAGAAGAGTGGTTGGCATGGGGATTATGTGTAGGGCTAGGATGGGTTTTAGGAGGTGGTTAGTGGTGGTTATGGGGATCCAAAAGGTGTAGGATGGGTGGCACCACGTTAAGGGATGTAATGGTGGTGGTTATGGTGGTGGAGCACCAGAGGTTGGCTCCAACCATGGAGAGGTGCCATGGTTTTGGCGCCAACTATGTGGGCTTCTAGAAAGGAGTAGGTGGATGGTGGAGATGGAAGGGGAGGTTAGTTGTATGGTGGAGATGAAAGGGGAGGTTGGTGACATCTTTAAGGGTAGTTAAGGGGGATTTTGGCACCAACATGGTGGTGTCTCATGGAGGTGGTGGTGGTGTGAAGGGTTGTGGTTGAGTTGGTGCCAAGTAGGGTAGCTTAGGTGGAGCCTAGATGTAGGAAGTTAGCTTGCTAGGTGGACTAGTTAGATGGTGAGGTGGAGTTAGGTTGTAGGTGATGGATGGTGGTAGAACTCGAATAGGTTGTGTTAATATGGTGAAATTATCATTGAAGTTAGTATAGTGGGTTAACCAAAATCGAGTCTAACCATCTTTCACAAAATTTTTAACCTGGCCTACTTAATTTTATCTTGGTCACTTTTAGGCCCAGGGTCGATCTCAGGGAGGCGGGAATTAAAGGTGAAGAAGTTTCTATGCCTTTCCTAAAACGTATCTCTTCCGTGCGTTTATTATGTTTTTGGTTTTTCTATTTAAGATTTTTTTGTTGATAATATTATCCTTGAGGCACACCCTCAAAATCAAGTTCTTGGCTTTGAGCCAACTTAAGGTTTCCAAAAAAATTGGTCCTGCTATTCGCAGGACCGAGTACCTGCAAGACAAGAATTATCTTTTCTCTTTTACTCTTTTTTTTATCTTTTTAATAGCAAGAAACAAAAGATAAATAAACACAAGGAGGTTGATGGCAAAGAAAAGGAATACTTAGCTTAATATAATAAATACAATCTCTCTCTCTCTCTATATATATATATATATATATGTATATATTATATATATAGGGGTGGAGGTGGAAGTGGAAATGGAGTGTAGCACAGTGTCGAGTTGGTCCACGTCTAGTAAGACGCAACCGACAAGACGAAGTGCTGCGTAGAGTGTGGGACGGATGTGTGGGAGTGTGTGCGGAGCCGCTTGCTTTGCATGGGTATCGTGGAATATCAGCAACTGGTGCAGATATTCCCACGATATGATGCGCGGTGGGGTGACTAGTGCATGGGCGTATGGATACGGGTAGGTGATGTGTATGTAAATATATATATATATATATGTATATATATAGATAGGGTTATAACTATATAGGTATATATGTAGTTGTGTATATATATATTTATAAATATATATATGTATATATATCTATAACGATATAGATATATATATATAGTAATATAAGTATATGTATATGTATATATATATACGTATATATGTTTATATATAGTTGCATAGGTATGAATATATATAAATGTATATATATATATAGGTATACATGTATATGTATGTATGTATATATATACATATATATATTTAGGTATATAAGTGAGTGGATATATATATGTATGTGTAGGTGTGCACAAGTGAGTGTGTGACTGTACGAGTGTGTGTGTGTACGAGTGTGGGTGTGTACGCTAGCGGGTGAGTGTGAGAGAGAGGGAAGTTAAGACGTCTGGCGAGTGCGTGCGACGTCTGGCAGGCAGGACGTGCGCAGGTGCACAAGGGGCGCACGTGAGTGCGGTTGCGGGCGAGAGAGTGCAGAGGAGTGCACTGCGTAGCGCAGCGCACAGCGTTGCAGGCGGGAGCAGGCGTAGGCGAGTGAGCACGGGTAAGTGCAGGTTCGAGCGCAGACGCAGGCGAACTACTGGCACAGGTAGCAGGCGAGGAGAGAGAGTCCACTGCCACCAGCTAAGTGAGAAGCAAGCCAGTGGCTACAGTGTCGCGCTGACTGCGCGCTACAATGTGCTACAATGCGTGCGCGGTCTGCCGACCGGTAGCGGCCGATTCGCGTGTGCGGGCGCGTTGGAAGGCACCTGCGAATTTGGGAAGAGCTCGCGGAGGTCTGCTGGCGTGTGCACGGTGGCTGGCAGCTACTGCAGGCCGACGTGTGCACTACTGGAGCTTCTGACCTTGAAGCACTAGCAATGGCAAGAATGTCGAAAGTCAGTGAATCAAGAGGGTGAAACCACCACGCCCACCTACTCACGAAAGAGCTAGGCGGTGGTGGAACTCATAGTGGTGGTTGTGGGACCAATGTGAGCTTTCTCCTGCCCACAGTGTGTCTCTTCAATGAGAAGATATACTGCGTATGGAGAGGGAGAGGGGAGGAGGTTGGCCTGACGGTGGATGAAGGTGTCTGTATGTGTGGTGTTCGGCCGCCCCGGCGCAAGGAAGAAGGCAAGGCTTTTTGAAGAAGAAGAAGCATGCCACAGCCATGCTGCTGGCATTGCATGTCCAGCCATGCTGCTGGCAGAGGAGTGGCGCGAAGAGGCGCATGCCCCATGCCCTGCAGCCGTGCGAGGGAGAAGAATTCAAAGTCAAAATAGAAAATGAAAATGGTGAAATTGTAATGCAGCCCTTAATGAAGATGTTAATTAGATGGCCAATTATTCACATTCTCCTCCCCTCTCAATAAATGCATGCATGTGTTTATTTACAAATGCAACTATAGCTACATAAGATGCAATGGCAGTGCTAGGAAATAACACAAGATGGCATAATTACTGGTGTATTTTTGCTGTGCAATCATACCCCCATGACTATCTTTTGCTAGTCCCTAGCAAAACATTTTGTATTGTATTTAGAAATGATCTTAAGTTGAATATTTTCTTCTGAGGCGACATGGGTGTGTTTATCTGTTGGATATTGTGAGAACTAATTGTAGAGAAGACTACCAGTACTTCAAGTCTTATATGACATAGACCATCTCTCGACTAACCTGGACTCTTGGTATTTAAACCTTAAGTACGGTTTCCAGGGCTCAGAAGGTTTTTGCCATACTCGAGAGCTCAAGAGATTATAGTTTGTGCATAGTGAAGGATCAAGACTGACCAGATGAACATTAAGGCTCAAGCCCAGGGTTTCATGAATCTTTAAGTGCAGGTTGGTCCTAGTTTCAGCTCGTGTCTTCGGATTGACCCTTAAAAAGATGACAAAAACTCAACTCCCATTTTATTACATTTGTGGCTCAAAGAATATATGGTAGAAATAGGGTATTTGTAACTTGCCCTGAAAAACTTTTTAGGGAGAAGAATTTACAGACATTTGCGAGATATACTGACTTATTTGCACAATATTTTTTTTTTTTGAAACAAGTGTCAGTATATCTCTTACAACTTTATTTGGAGTACACTTTTTTTGGTGGGAGAGTTCCTTTTTGGTGGAAAGAGTTTCTCCTAGACACAAGACTAAAGCCTGGGATAAAAAGTCTACCTGCACGCATAGGTAAGGACTCCACCTTCCCTAATGAACACTAGGGTTGGATCTTATGTTCACCTGGTCTTTCTTAATATGTGTAGTGTGAACCAAGATTACTTCGGCTCTCGAGTAGAAGCAAACCAACGAATCCTATACTGGTGTCTCAGGTACAAGAATACGCCCTTAGTTAGGAGAGATTCTAATCTATCTTATCAATGCTCAAGTGAATTAAGCCGAGCCTGAGCGAGTCAAGCTTCTGTGGCCTAGAAAGTCTTCAAAATAGTGGTTGAATATCCATAAACACTTATTGTATTTTTGTTTCAGCCTTCAAATCATTACTAAACACCTTTTTTTTTATGTACATATTTATAGACGGATATATAATGGAAGCTGCATGATACCATATAATACCCAGATCCTATAGATGCCTATCCACCCCCCCCCACCCCCTCATGCCAAATGATGCTATGTCCTCATATGCATGCAGGGTAGAGGAAGGTGCGAAGATCGGGGGACAAGAGCTGACGTGCAAGGTATATAGTAGGGTGGTAGGGTGGGTGGATGATGGGTGGTGAAGTGAAGAAGTGGGCAGTGAAGTGACATGGAAGTGTGTGCGTGGAGGAGTGTTGCTAGGGTGCCTCCCAACGAGCGCTAAATTTAACATCCCCAGCTGGACTCAGAGTGAGGCACGAAATTAATTACCCTCCAGCAGGGTAACAGTTTCACCAACGGGGGCAGGTTCATGAGTAAGATAGGGTTTTAAACGCTGCCCATTGACCGTAAATTTATGCCCAGATTTGGGATCTTCAATTTCAATGGCCCCGTTGGGAAATGGTCTCGAGACCAAGAAGGGACCAGTCCATTTGGACTTCAATTTCCCTGGAAAGAATTTGAGTTGGGCATTGTAAAGCCAAACTTGCTGAGATGGCCCAAATTCCTTCCGCCGAATTTGGCTGTTGTGAAAAGCCTTAGTGCATTGCTTGAAAGTTAAGGTAGAATCATAGGCTTCACAACGGAGCTCTTCCAGCTCTTTGAGTTGGAGTTTCCTTTCTCGACCACACAGGTCTGGGTCGAGGTTACATTGGCGAACCGCCCAATAAGTGCGGTGCTCCAGCTCCACGAGCAAATGACAAGGCTTCCCGTAAATGATTCTATAAGGAGACATATCTAGGGGAGCCTTGAAGGCGGTCCGATACGCCCAAAGTTCGTTAATTAGCTTATCGGACCAATCCTTATGGTCAGGCCAAACTATTTTCTGGAGGATTTGCTTGATTTGCCGATTCGACACCTCAGCCTGGCCGTTCGTTTGATGATGATACGGAGATGTGATACGATGGTGGACTCCATATTTCCTCAGAAGTGCCCAAAAAGAACCATGGGTAAAATGTCTTCCTCCATCCAAGATAATGGCTCGAGGGATCCCAAAGCATGCAAAAATATGGTCTTTGACAAATCGAGTGGATATGACATGGTCAGCATGGCGCGTGGGAATAGCCTCTATCCATTTCGAAACATAATCAACAGCAACAAGGATGTACTCGAAGCCATTGGAGGAAGGAAAGGGACCCATGAAATCAATTCCCCAAATGTCGAAGATTTCAGCAGCTAGGATGGGTTGCAAGGGCATCATGTCACGACGTGACATTGACCCTAACGACTGGCACCTAGTACAATGTTTGGCATAATTGTGTGCATCCTGGTGAAGGGAGGGCCAAAAGAAACCGCACTGTAACACCTTGGCTGCAGTTTTCCTCCCCGAGAAATGACCTCTGCAGGCCTGATCGTGGCAGAAGGATAGCACACTGGGGAATTTGCTGTCAGGAATACAGCGACGGATGATCTGGTCAGCACCTATTCGAAAAAGTAGTGGATTATCCCAGAAATAATACTTTGCTTCTGTAATGAGACGCTCGCGCTGGTTTTTAGGCTAGCCATGTGGAAGCGAACCAGAAGCAAGGTAATTGTCAATATCGGCATACCAAGGTCCACTTGCCACATTAATTGCCAATAGGTGCTCATCGGGAAAAACCTCATTGATCGGCAAGGTAAGTCCAATGTGGTCAGGGTCCAGTCTTGAGAGATGATCAGCAACAACATTTTGGGCTCCGACCTTATCGCGAATCTCAATGTCAAATTCTTGGAGTAGAAGGATCCAACAAATGAGTCTAGGCTTGGCATCCTTCTTGTGCATGAGATGGCGAATGGTCACGTGGTCAGTGAATATAATAACATGCGAGCCCAGAAGGTAAGAGCGGAATTTCTCCAGCCCAAAGACGACCGCCAGTAGTTCTTTCTCAGTGGTAGTATAATTACGCTGGGCCTCATCCAACGTCTTACTGGCGTAATACACCACGAAGGGGTGTCTATCGCGTCTTTGTCCCAAGATGGCTTCGACTGCAAGGTCGGAAGCATCACACATGAGTTCAAAGTCGAGGGACCAGTCAGGTGGCTGGAGAATAGGGGCCTTGGTGATAGCATCACGCAGCTGCGTGAATGCTCGTATGCAGTTGGGGCCCATATCAAAGGGTACCTCGGTCGATAGGAGATGAGTTAAAGGTCTAGAAATCTTAGAGAAGTCTTTGATGAATCTCCTATAGAAACCGACGTGTCCCAAGAAGGAACGGATTTGTCTGACAGAGCTAGGCACAAGTAAATCAACAATTACATCAAGCTTGGCTCTGTCAACCTCAATACCCCTATTGAAGATGATATGCCCGAGAACAATTCCCTCGTGTACCATAAAATGACTTTTTTCCAAGGAAAGCACGAGGTTCACATCAATACATCTCCGAAGGATACGGGTCAGGTTGGCAAGGCAGTCATCAAAAAAGGGTCTAAAGACCAAAAAGTCATCCATGAAGACCTCAAGAAAGTCACCCACCATGTCATGGAATATCGCCAGCATACATCTCTGGAAAGTTACTGGCGTGTTACAAAGTCCGAAAGGCATCCTTCTAAATGCGAAGGTGCCGAAGGGGCAGGTGAAGGTGGTTTTCTCTTTGTCCCGGGGGTCAATTGCCTCCTGGTTATATCCAGAGAATCCATCTAGGAAATAGAAAAATTTATTTCCCGCTAACCGCTCTAGGATTTGGTCAATAAAAGGTAGCGGAAAGTGATCTTTCTTAGTTGCAGCATTCAGTTTCCTATAGTCTACACACACTCTCCAAGATGTAGGAGTGCGCGTAGGGATGGATTCGCCCTTGTCATTGACACGGATGGTGAGTCCCACCTTTTTGGGCACGACATGAATCGGGCTCACCCAGGGGCTATCACTGATCGGGTAGATTATACCAGCATCCAGCCACTTAATAATTTCCTTTTTAACGACCTCCCGCATGTTAGGGTTGAGACATCACTGCATCTCGCGGGAAGGTCGAGCCTCCTCCTCCGTATATATATGGTGAGTGCAGTAGGAGGGGCTAATGCCAGTTAAGTCTGATAAGGACCATCCGATGGCTATCTTGTGTTCTATAAGGACCTTTGTTAGTTTGCACTCTTGCTCCCTGGTCAATTTTGAACTAATGATTATGAGGAGCATTTCATTTGGTCCCAAGAAAACATACTTAAGCGTATCAGGTAGCTCTTTCAGCTCGGGAGAGGATGGTGAAAGATCTGACATTTCTTGGGATGAGAGTGTCCCAAGCGGATCAGAAGAAAACAAGGCAGAAGGAAGAAGTTGGCCCTCAAATCGGCCAAGAAGAGGGGCATCTTGGATTGATGGATCCAAAAAGGGATATCCCCAATGAGCAGTATGTGGGCTCAATGTCCCAGTGTGGAGTTGCAATTCCGCCTGATTTGGCGGGAAAGAAAGGTAATCCAGTCTTCAAGAGTGTGGACCGACGGTGAGTAGCCCGAATATAACTCAGACCATTAGGTATGGGAAGCGGAGAAAACCTCGTCAGAAGTCTGGTCAAGAGAAGGTACGGGAAAAGGGAGGGATGGGGGAACTTCACAATATGTGTCGGTCAGGCAATGGTCTGTATTCAAAGGCAATCCACAGTAGTCAGAATAGGTCCCTATTAGTCCGATACACGTGCTGACAACCATGTCCTCATCAGGCATGTCATCCTCGATGCAATCGCAATCAAAGTTCTTGGCTACCTTGAAGATGTTTAGCTTGAGTTTCTCAGAGCCAACGGCAATCTCAATGCAGCCTGACTCACAGTTAATATGGGCACGGGCTGTGGCCAAGAAAGGTCGACCAAGGATGATCAGATAATCAGAAAGTGAGCTAGGAACTTCCATATCTAAAATAAGAAAGTCAACAGGAAAACAGAGATTGTTGACCCTAACCACCACGTCTTCCACCACACCCTTCGGTATTTTCACAAAACAATCTGCCAACTGTAACGTGACAGGGGTGGGCTTCAGATTTCCTAAGGCAAATTTCTCTAGCATGATGGTTGGTATAAGATTGATGGAAGATCCTAGGTCAAGTAGAGCACGGTTAAAATTGCAGCCTTGGATGCTACAAGAAATAAGCAGTGTGCCCGGATCTTTCTGCTTCGGTGGTAGATTTGACAGTATAGCACAACTCGCATGAGGCGAGAGAACAACCGGATTCTTTGTTTTCTTTGTTGTCGCCTGGGTGTAGTGTAGTCCTTGAAAAATCGAGCGACAGTAGGTATGTCATCGATAGCCTCTAACAGGGGTACCTTGATTTCAACATCCCTGAATAAATTACACAGGTTATCAAAGGCCTGTGTATCCTTTTTCTTGCCCTTTGGCTCCCTCAGTAGAGCCTCAGGGAATGGGACTGATTCTGGCATTAGTTTAGGTGTATCGTCCTTACGAGAATGCGGTGCGCATCCCAAATGAGAGGGCGATGAAAAAGATGGGCAGGATCAGGTCGAGGCGGATTGACAGTTTGCTTACCACTCCTCGTAGTAATTGCATTGGACGTTGCTAGTCCAGTGGGATCATAAGGCGGAGGGGGGTTCATAATAGGGACATAAGGGTGAGGTGTAGTTGCTATAGGATTAGCCTGAAATCCTGGTGGAATGCTCGGAGCCTGCAGAATCTGATGAACCTACCCCTGAGAAGGTCGTACCTATGGTTGAGGACTACAGGGTACAAAATTTCACGGGTTGGGAACAGGTTGGGCTGGAAGAGTGCCCTGAGATCGAGTCACCATGCGTAGTTGACTGATCTCAGCATTCTGCTGCGCCAATTGGTGCTGAAGAGAGGTCATGTTCTCTTCATGGCACTTAGACATTTCCGTCACCATTTGCATCAGTTTATCAAGAGGACTTGATGCGTGTTCTGTTTGCGGTATGTAAGGGCCCGATGGCGGATTCGCCACAGGATTAGACTGAGCCCTTGGTATGACGGGTGCGGATGGTCGCATTGGCCCACCCGCGGGGTTTTGGCGTTGCGGGTTACTGGACCATGCGAAGTTAGGATGATTTCGCCACCCTGGGTTGTTCCCCAGGGTGCAAGCATCTTCTAGGCCAGAAGACGAGTTTGCATGCATGTATGCATTCGAACACACGAAGGCTTGGTCCTTTGTGTCGAAATACTACCTTGCAGAAGCCAAATCCACATTACTTACCGAATCGCTCGATGCGACGCTCGGTAAGGATGGTCTTACGGGGTTTTTGGGAATAAGCCTGGTATTGGAAAGATTAGGATTGTGATGAAGTGGTGAGGTGGAGGTGTTTGCCATAGAATGGGTGGGATTGGGCAGAAGCTCGTATAGCTTCTTGTGCATGACAGAGACTTCATCCAATTTTTGTGCGATAAGATTAAGATCTATGGATGAATGGGAGGGTCCCGTGTCAACTTCGTGAACATTACGGGGTAGGCTGGTATGATTAAAGGTGACAATGGAGGCATTGTTCATTGAATTCTCGCTCATGCTTTCAAGTAATTCGAATGCTCCATTCTCGTCTTTATTCATGAAATTTCCTCTGCAGGAAGAGTCTGCAATCTGCTTCAAGGTCTCATTTAGCACATAATAGAAAATATGGGATATATGCCACTTAGGCAAACCGTGGTGCGGACACTTCCGGAGGAGGTCATTATACCTCTCCCAAGCCCCATGAAACTGTTCGCCATTTTGTTGCGTGAAGGAAGTTATAGCATGGCGAAGCGCATTGGTTCGCCCGATTGGGAAGAACTTCTTGAGAAATGCTATTCGCATATCTTCCCAAGAATGGATGGTTCTCCCAAGGGTGTGTAACCATTGCGACGCTTTATCCCGCAACGAAAACGGGAACATTTCATTAGGAAAATTGATAACCCAATGTTTCTTGGTTTAATCGTTTCAGCCAATCAGGTTAGGTCTTTCCAAATGGAGAAAAGGATCTTCACTTGCAAGACCATGGAAGTGAAAGTTAATTAGGCCAATTACATTAGGTTTCAATTCAAAATCATCCCCGCCCATGGGGACTCAAATTTGTCCTATGATCTCTGTAGCAGTGGGATTTTGATAAGAGCTAAGAGACCTAGGCTCCTCCCGTTCGGGAGGGTTCTGCATTTCCTCCAAGGTTTCCCTAATGGCTTCAATCTACTCATTATACAATTCCATTTGGGCTTGGAGGTGGGTTATGGGGTCTATGGCTCCACCACCACCTGGTGGGATTTAAGGGGGGCGGTTTCCTCCCTTGGGATTTGGGGGTGGGCATGCAGCCATGTTTGTGTAGGAGGATGACGAATCGATTTCTATCCTTCTAGAATTATCAGACAATTCAAACAATTCAGGGTTTTGTGATCTCCTCCCAAACATGCACTACCGCAAGAAGAATTGGGGAGATAAGAAGGGAAAAGGGGATGAGAGAAATGACGTCGCAAAGGTACACTTGATGACAAATCAAGGCAATCAAAGTCCTAACCTTTACAATGTGCCCTTAGACCTAAAGATCTAAGTTACCTACTATCACAACCTACGAAAACAAATGCGAGCACTACGGAACCACCGGGCCAGATTGAAAGGCCATTTGCCCCAGTCTTAGACACCCGATAGCACGCGGGAACCCACACCAACACGTAGGCACTGCACGCAGGTAGTTAAACCTCCAATCCTTAATAAGGGTAAGTTGCTACCAATTTTAATTAGAGGCTTAGGATCAAGTGCTCTAGGAATGTGAAGGGCATTGTATACGAGTAATGCCCAAGTGCGTTGATTTTAGAAAGTGTGTAAACCAAGCATGCAATGGGGAAATCTCCTCGAATTGAAGTTTTAGTTGGTGAATGGTTTTTAGAATTTCAACCTTAAGTAATATGGATTTTAAGATTTCGTTGAGTTACCAATTCAACCAATCTCCAGGTTTTGAGAAAACACAAGTTCTTCTATGCCCAACAAACCCTTCTTCAATGTGAGTTGGTTAATACATGCTAAAAATGCAATGGGCTTCCCTAGGTGGAAATTTCTATGTGTGGATGCACGAGTCAATTTTAGGTTAGTGTGAAAGGGAGACAAAGCACTTCAATTTAAGTGCTCCCAATCACCAAAAATGACATTCCACACACAAGGCTCAACCACTAGATAATGTAGAGAAAATTGAAGTGTTGGGGTTGAAATATTCAGGATCAAATCTAAGGCACGTGAAAGGTCGTGGTGGGGTTGGAATCAACTCAATTCCAAGTCTTCCCACCAAAAATGTGATCCTGAATTGTGGATAAATGAGGGAAGGAGGGATGGCAATCAATCTATTTAATCTTGCCTCAAGGAATACTTCACACGACGAAAGATTCAAGAATCAAGATTCCTGGATCTTCGTTATGCGAAGTTGGGCAGGAAATCCAAGGGGGGTGGGGGTGATAGCAAACAATCAAGCAAGTGATTTTTAATCCACTTGCCCCAAGAAATTCCCAAGAAGTGTTTTTAGGTTTTTTTTTATTTAGGTGACAAGCTAACCTAAGTTCCTAAGAGAGAGAGACCTACTTATTCAGCAACGTGGGTGAATATCCAGTGCGGCGCTGGTGACTTCACACGCTCGCTCCTACCTTGGATCTACCCACATCTCCAACTTCCTCTGCTTGCTTCCTCCTTACAACTGGTTTACCTGCACACCAGCAAACAAAAACACTCGTGAAGAGTAGGGTGTGAGAAGAGAAAATCAAAGGAATGGAGTAGAAACCTACCTCAATGTGTACCTCCCCAGCAATGGCACTAGAAAAAGCGTGGTAGAACTCAAATAGGCTGTGTTAAAATGGTGAAATTATCGTTGAAGTTAGTATAGTGGGTTAACCTAAATCGAGTCTAACCATCTTTCACAAAATTTTTAACCTGGCCTACTTAATTTTATCTTGGTCACTTTTAGGCCCAGGGTCGATCTCAGGGAGGCAGGAATTAAAGGTGAAGAAGTTTCTATGCCTTTCCTAAAACGTATCTCTTCCGTGAGTTTATTATGTTTTTGATTTTTCTATTTAAGATTTTTTTGTTGATAATATTATCCTTGAGGCACACCCTCAAAATCAAGTTCTTCGCTTTGAGCCAAATTATTCTTGCCTTTGAGCCAACTTAGGGTTTCCAAAAAAACTGGTCCTGCTATTCGCAGGACTGAGTACCTACAAGACAAGAATTATCTTTTCTCTTTTACTCTTTTTTTTATCTTTTTAATAGCAAGAAACAAAAGATAAATAAACACAAGGAGGTTGATGGCAAAGAAAAAGAATACTTAGCTTAATATAATAAATACAATCTCTATATATATATATATATGTATATATTATATATATAGGGGTGGAGGTGGAAGTGGAAATGGAGTGTAGCACAGTGTCGAGTTGGTCCACGTCTAGTAAGATGCAACCGACAAGGCGAAGTGCTACGTAGAGTGTGGGACGGATGTGTGGGAGTGTGTGCGGAGCCGCTTGCTTTGCACGGGTATCGGGGAATATCAGCAACTGGTGCAGATATTCCCACGATATGATGCACGGTGGGGTGACTAGTGCATGGGCGTATGGATACGGGTAGGTGATGTGTATGTAAATATATAGATAGGGTTATAACTATATAGGTATATATGTAGTTGTGTATATATATATATAGATATATAGATATGTATATATGTGTATATACATATTTATAAATATATATATATATATGTATATATATTTATAACTATATAGATATATATATATATATAGATATATATGTATATATGTTTATATATAGTTGTATAGGTATGAATATATATAAATGTATATATATATATATATATATATTTAGGTATATAAGTGAGTGGATATATATATATATATGTATGTATGTGTAGGTGTGTACAAGTGAGTGTGTGAGTGTCCGAGTGTGTGTGTGTACGAGTGTGGGTGTGTACGCTGGCGGGTGAGTGTGAGAGAGAGGGCAGTTAAGACGTCTGGTGAGTGCGTGCAACGTCTGGCGGGCAGGACGTGCGCAGGTGCACAAGGGGCGCACGCGAGTGCGGATGCGAGCGAGAGAGTGCAGCGAAGCACACTGCATAGTGCAGTGCACTGCATTGCAGGCAGGAGTAGGCGTAGACCTGGGGGACCGACTGGCACGGGTAGTCGGCAAGGAGAGAAAGCACGCTGCCACCAGCTAAGTGAGAAGCGAGCCAGTGGCTACAGTGTCGCGCAGACTGCATGCTACAATGAGCTACAGTGCGCGCATGATCTGCCAACCGGTAGCAGCCGGTTCGGGTGTGCGGGCGTGCTGGAAGGCGCCTGCACACGCGGGAAGAGCTCACGGAGGTTTGCTGGCGTGCGCGCGGTGGCTGGCAGTTGCTGCAGGCCAGCGTGAGCACTACTAGAGCTTCTGACCTTGAAGCTCTGGCAATGGCGGAAATGGCGAACGTCAGTGAATCAAGAGGGTGAAACCACCATGCCCACCTACTCACGAAAGTGCTGGGCGGGGGTGGAACTCACAGTGGTGGTTGTGGGACCACTGTGAGCTTTCTCCTGCCCACAGTGTGTCTCTTCAATGAGAAGATATACTGCGTATGGAGAGGGAGAGGGGAGGAGGTTGGCCTGACGGTGGATGAAGGTGTCTGTATGTGTGGTGTTCGGCCCCCCCGGCGCAAGGAAGAAGGCAAGGCTTTTTAAAGAAGAAGAAGCATGCCACAGCCATGCTGCTGGCAGAGGAGTGGCGCGAAGAGGCGCATGCCCCATGCCCTGCAGCCGCGCAAGGGAGAAGAATTCAAAGTCAAAATAAAAAATGAAAATGGTGAAATTGTAATGCAACCCTTGATGAAGATGTTAATTAGATGGCCAATTATTCTCATTCTCCTCCCCTCTTAATAAATGCATGCATGTGTTTATTTACAAATGCAACTATAGCTACATAAGATGCAATGGAAGTGCTAGGAAATAACACAAGATGGCATAATTACAGGTATATTTTTGCTTTGCAATCAGATGGCCGTGGCAGCTAAGGTGTAGCTAAGCTAAGCTAGCTTAGCTAGTAGATGAGTAGGGTAGGGAGTAGAGGAGCTAGGGTTTTTAGAGGAGGAGCTGAAGGAGAGCTGTCTGGAGCTACATAGGAGCTGGTGGCTGCTGAAGAGAATAGCAAGGAGCTACTTTAGCTAGCTTAGCTTGCTAGTTCTTTGCTAACTATTAAGCCAAGCTAAAGTAAGCTAGCTTCTGCTGAAAGATGCTGAGGTAAGCTGGGTCTGATTTTCCCAAGGATGACCTACCTGGCTGAAGTAGCTAAGGTAGCTTAGCTCAACTATGTTGAGCTAAGTGGAGTCCCCAGGAGCTGGACTTGAGTTGGCCTGAGCTAGGGTGAAGTCATCTTCAGCTGGCTTGAGTTGAGTAGAGCTAGAGGTAGCTGGACCTGAGCTGAGGTGGACTCCAGTCAACTTAGCTGAGCTAGCTAGAGCTCTCAGTGAACTGATGGGAGTTGAGATGAGCTAGACACAACTAAGTTGAGCTGGATCTAAGCTGACTTGAGCTAGGGTGAGCTAAGATGAGCTATCTTGAGCTACCATTCAGTTGAAATGAGCTAGGAGCTAGGATGAGCTAACCCTAGTTCAAGTGAGCTACCATCCAACTATGATGTGTTGGATTAGGCTAAGTCCCAGCTAGTTTGATCTTCTCCTTCACCAGTTGCCTTCTTGAGTGTTAGGGTTCTGGGGATCTGATTATCTATTTAACCTTAACACTTAAATAAACACATCAAAAAGACAACAAAATGTTTAATGCATGCCTAACCTAATTTATGACTAATGCAGCCCAAAAACCCATTCGTGGAGTTAAAATCCTAAGAGTTAGATCTGTTTTAAGGCATAAGAATGATAATAAACATGTGTTTATCATCTCCACACCTACTGCTTCACATGTCTCAACCCACCAAACTGATTGGGTTTGATCTGCATCATCAGCCAATCAATCTAAACAAATACCTGGTTGGACCAACCAAACTACTCATCAAGGTGCTTGTTCTATAAAATTCCTCCAATCTGATCATCTCTTCTCCTTGACCACCTTCTGCTCTGCTGAAGGCATTGAATTTAACACCTAACGGGAGGAAACCTGTCATTCCGAAAACCTGAGATCCTTTTGATTATCCTTTTGAGATATACTCCTACTTTACTTTAGGGTTTAGACTTTAGAACAGTTGACTCCACCTTTGATACTTTTATCAAATCTTGAAATCATCCTCAACAGTCATCCTGACTCATTCCCCCACACTTTGACCCTATTCTAATCATTGAACTAAGTTGAATTCATGCCCACCTGGTTTACAATGAGGACATTGCAAAACTTAGGCATGGGGGGTATTAAAGTGCGAAACAAATGAAAATTGAATTATTTGAGGGGTTCTCACAAAAAATACATATTGAAAAAAAATAGATGGAGAAAGGGATGGAAAATTTTGACAAATCTGATTGAAAAATCTTTCTTGAGGAGGAAAATGGAGGAAATACAAAAAGACAAAGGAGCAAAATCAGAAAAACTTGATAGTCTTAGCAAATGATTATGGGATCTACTTAAGTTTTAGACCAAAATCAAAATAAGGATTAAGTTTTGAAGTGCTATAGACAGGGAGATAAGTAATGATTACTGACCTTAGGCCTCTTAGACCTAGTCTAGGGCTTACAAACTCACATATTTATTAAGATCCGGATTAGTCCTCAAGAGGTTGTGGAAAGTGCAAAGCTGATGTATTAAGTCTAAGGCTTAAGGATTATTTGGCCTCGTTGCCTACCCTTTGGTTTACTGGACTTGGTAACCTAGGCACCTAAAAATCACACACCGGTCTGGTTCAATGCGCTTAACAAAGAAATAATGCCAAAAGTGTTCCATTCTGAAAATGATTTTCTCAAAGATCTAGCTTAGGAGTGGCTCGAAGACACAAGTTGATTGTACAAGTTCCTGGCGCGGAGAGGTGGAATGAAAAATACTCCCCTCGAAGATGCATAATAATATATCGTCTCCTCAGTGCTTGTCTCCTAGGATATCTAAATATCCTACTGGGGGCATGTAAGCACCTTGTGCTGATTCGGGTGCCATGGGTGGGATTATCTCGAAATGTCGATTATCAGGGCCTAAATTTAGCTATAAAACTCCATGGGTGGCACTATCCTAAAGTGTCGAAAGCCAGGGCTCTGGGGGTTACCATGGGCGATGCTATCACGAAGCATCAAAAGCTAGGGACCCTTCGAGGATTGATGGTAGGGACAAGGAATCTGATACAGACCGTGTTTAACGCCAATTCGATGTTGGATTTATAGGAACATAAAAGAAAAAGAGAAAACTCTCAGAATAAAAATCCTTCTCTATCTCTCTTATCAAAAATACATTGGCAAACTTAACCTAGACTTGCTATAAATACGCACAAGTGCTTTAACCCCTAGGTTCAACGAACCTCTAGGCAGTTTTTGTAGGCCTTAGAAACTTTTGTGAAAAACCCAAGGATGAAGCTAGTCAGGTTTGGATCTTGGCTGGTACTGAGTACTTCTAGGCCTATTATTGGTATTCTAATTTGATTTCTAAAGAAGAGGCACAAACAGGCATCTGAGCATCAAAAACATGGTCTAGAGATCTAGTTATTTCCATAGGATTTTGCTAGGGACTAGAAAAAGTTAGTCATGGGGTATGATGGTAATGCCATCAGTCATCATTACTAACTTGAATTAGTTGGAATCAAGAGATAAATGCTTCTAAATGATTGCCTGAGGACCAAAATTCCAGTATGATCTATTTTGAGGAGAAGACAATAAAATAGGGTTAATTCTACTGTTTTAACAGCACATCACAAATGCAGATTAGCCACGGGGCTACCCAGGGGTTAATTAGAGGTTAATTGAGCATAAAAGGCTAAAAAGTGGGTCTACACTGATTGAATCAAGGCTTCACGCATTTCGAAGATAAAAATAGGACTAAAAATCCTAATTATATATCAACCCCACTTAAATTAGAAAGGTTCTTATCAGGATAAAATTAATCTAAACCCCCTAAAATTTATAGAAAAGTATTCTAAGAGGTTTGGTACATTTGGTTTGACCATCTGAACCCATTTTGACCTAGAATAAAGATTTAGATGGGAATTTACCTTAATTTGGGATTCTATGCAATTTACATAGTCAAATGTAGTCAAAAAGTAAATCCAAGCTCACCATTAGATTCCTTACTTCCAAATTAGGTTAACACCAAAATTTGAGTCCAACCAAAGTCTATCTTGACCTAGTTTGCAATTTAGTCCATAAAATCTCTATTTCTTACACTCAAGCCCCTAGGTTTCAAGTTTCTTTCATTTAGGTCCCTAACTTTGTTGTCATACTTGCAAGGAGGTCCCTACTGCAATGAGTGTGAACAGGACCTCCACCGTCGACTTTGAGCGAAGATTTTGCACTCGATTCTCGCTCAAGTCTCTCTAAACTTGGAGGATTATTCCTAAAATAATTCCCTACAGTTTGGACCCTCTCTCGAGACCTTTGATGGATCATAAAGCTCAGGCGAACCCCATGATTTCAGTGGGTTCCCTTTGCGAAAATCATAAGGAAATTTCATGATTTCCTTGCAATTAAGAGCCTAAGGTCCCTTTATTTAAGCTCCCCAAGCTTCCAAGTCTAATTGGCACCTAGTTTCGACCTAAAACACCTACTTCTTCCCTTCTCCAGCCACCTCTACCGTGGCTCCGGTGACCTTCTTCCTCCATTGTCCTACGGCCGACCAACGATCAAATTGGCCAACCCTCCACCTTCCTCCCACTCTTCCACCTCTCGCCAGCCACAACGGAGTCCGTCTCCCCCTCTCCTCATCGCCCTTTCTATCACCGAAGGTGTTTGTCTCTACCACATCCAGCAAGTCATGCCAGCATGGTCTCCTCATCCCCTTCGACCATTAGCTAGATAGCCTTATTCTCCTCCCTCTCTAGATTCTTCCTATCCTCGTAACACCTCGATTCGATCGCCGCACCACCGTCTCCCCCTCCGTCTTCTCTAGTGCCGGCCATGCCTCTGGCGAACTCGTGAAACCACCACACACACTCAAACTCACAACCACCACCACTACTACTTTCACCTCGCCTCCTCGAACAAAAGCCCTCAACCTATTAGGCATTTCACTTTGGACATTTAAGACATTTGTGCCTTGTGCTAAGCTTGATGACTTTGGCTTGGCTCTGATCACTGTGGAAATATTTGGTACTTATCTGACGTGGATATTTGTGAATAAGTGGTTCAAAACCACTGTTGGAAAATTGAATTGGTTGAGACCTTGGGATATGTGCTTAATTGTGGGATTAAATTGGTGACTCAAATCGCCATTTTTAGGGTTTAATTATTCCTTTTATCCCATTGACTTTTGAGATACAATTTGCTATTATTGAATATACTTTTGATTGATATTCATTTCATATCTTTTGTGAATTATTGTGCTCATTGTTTATAATTGTGACTAGTATTTTGAATTTCGTATTTGTTCCCTATGAATGACCTTGGACTCACGTTTGATTTTCAAGACTACAAATTTTAAATGTCAGTTCACTTTTGTTGACTATACTATGACGCATATTTCAAACTCAACGAAAGCATGCCAACACCTCTGTCACTAATGATGGCTTTAGGTACCCCAAAACAAGAAAAGATATAATCCTAAACAAAATGATTAACCACCTTATCATCTTTAGTTCTCATGGGGATGGCTTAAATCCATTTTTACACATAATCTACAGCTAATAATATGTACTCGAAGCCATGAGAATTAGTAAAAGGTCCCAAAAAGTCAATGCCCCAAATATCAAAGACTTCGCATACTAGAATCGGGTTCAAGGACATCATGTCTCGGTAGCCAATATCACTGAGAGATTGATAGCAGGAACATGCCCTACTATATTTACATGTGTCTTTGAAATTTGTAGGCCAAAGAAACCACTTTATAATACCTTGGTAGTGGTCTTTTTGCCAAAGAATTGACCTCCACACGCCTAGTCATGGCAGAACAATAGGATGCTATCTATCTCCTTATCAGTGACACACTTTCTAATGATCTAGTCAGTGCAATGCTTAAACAACCAAGGTTCTTCCCAAAAATACTACCTAGCTTCGGTTCTAAGTTTATCAATCTAATGTTTAGCCCAATTAGGGAGAACTACTCCAAAAGCCAGGTAGTTGATAATGTCAGCATACCAGGGAAGATCAGAATGAATGACCAGCAATTACGCATCAAGAAAGTGGTCTACTATAGGAAGTGAAGGAGAAATCGCTTCAGAAGGAAGGCGGGATAACTAGTCAGCTACCACATTCTGCTTCCTAGCCTTATCACGAATCTCTAAATCAAATTCCTACAGAAGCAGGATCCATCTAATCAGGCGAGACTTCGTATCCTTCTTAGTGAGAAGATGTCGAACTGTAGTGTGGTCAGTGTAAACTATGATGTGGGAACCTAAAAAATAAGGTCAAAATTTTTCTAGTGCAAATACTATTGCTGGCAATTCCTTTTCGATGACTATGTAATTCCTCTATGCTTCATCTAAGGTCTTGCTAGTGTAGTAAATGATTGTGGGGTTCCCATCTAGTTTTTGCCCAAGGACAACCCCTATTGCATAATCAGAGGCATCACACATGATCTCAAAGGGGTGAGACCAATCCGAGGGTTGCAATATTGGTGCCTTGGTAACCAAATCACAAAGTGTCATATAGACATGAACATAATCGTTATAGATATTAAAGTCTACATCCTTAGAGAGGAGATTGGAAAGGGGTCAAGTTATCTTAGAGAAGTTCACTATAAATCAGCGATAGAAACCAACATGCCTGAAAAGAGATCTATTCTATTTAACTGAAGAAGGTAATGGCAAGTCAAATATCAATTTTATCTTCGAACGGTCAGCCTCAATTCCTCTCTCCGAAATAAGGTGACCTAAGACAAGTCCCTCTATACCAAAAAATGTGACTTCTCCCAGGAAAGTACTAGATTCACATTAATACATCTTTGTGGGAGCTTGGTTAGGTGATCTAAACATGTGTCAAAATGTGCCCCCAAAGATCGAGAAGTCATCCATGAAGACCTCTTGGCAATCACCTACCAAATCGGAAAAGATGGCAAACATATATCCTTGGAAAGTAGTGGGTGAGTTGCACAATTCAAAGGGTATCCTACGGAAAGCAAAGATTTCATAGGGGCAGGTGAAGGTCATTTTCTCTTGGCCATCAGGGTGAATTGTCACCTGATTATAGCCTGAATAGTCATCCAAAAAGCAAAAGAATCTATTCCCTACCAATCTTTCTAGTATCTGGTTAATGAAGGGTAGTGGAAAATGATCTTTCTTCATGGCTTGATTGAGCTTGCAGTAATCAATACACACTCGCCATGAGCTTAAAATCTATGTTGGAATGACTTCTCTAGACTCAGTGGTTATGACGGTTGATAAATCCATTTTGGTGGGCTATAATAATGCCTAAGAATATTTAATTTGGAGTTGGAAATAGATGTCGAGCATGCATTGCATTGAAATATTAGTTAAGTTCGAGATTTGTTATCTCTGCATTTTTATTCAATTGATATACTCCATATGCATATATTTCCTTAATGCATAATCATATACTGATATACTGATTACATGTACATGTTATTCTTAGGAATTAATTAAGGATCAATAATTATAAGGTTATCTTGGCATGAGTATTTTTTCCAATAAAAATGGCAGCATTGGTTTTCTTTGGGCAAACTCACTTATATAGGAAAGAGAGTGAAATAATTTTAGCTTCCTTATATTCTCTCTCTCTCTCTCTCCACCATCAAATGGCAAGGCCTTTCTATCTTTCTTTAAAACCCTCCCTCACGTCATCTCTATTCTTTCCATTAAATAAATAATCACCAAAAGGAGAATTTCTCTCCTGCCATCTTCGGCTCCAATCATGCACAACCGCTCCCATTTCTTCCTTATTTTTCATTGCACAGCACTCATCTCTTCCCCCCTCTACGGTTCTGCATGCATATACGAAGAGCACCACCATGTCCCTCTGGGGAGGTCTACATCGCACACACCACATCTTCATCTTCCCCTCTAAATAGACCCAACCATGAGTCACCCTCTCTACCTTCATCTCTTTCACCTTCATCTTCTCCCCTGCGAGCACCAACAGGGACCGTCAACCGTGACCTCCGCCAACAACTACAACCACGCCTCCATCCAATGACCGTGACTTCATCGACACCGTGTGCCACCATCATGGTCGAAGGTGACAACTCTGATGTCGCCACTGCGACTCTTCTCCTGACACCACGACCGTTCATCACCATGAAGCACCATCGCACCTTCATCTCCCTCTCGCGGCAGCAGCAACAGCTTCATTCTTCGACTCTTCGACGCCTACGCATGACGCTCCTCAACCATGACCTTCCTCCTTGCAACAACCACCTCTAGCGACTGTGAGCCACCCCTGCATCCTCCTCCTCTGGTAGTACAGCAGCGGTAACATCCTTTCATGACCAACAGCACCGTGATCCACCACCTTGAGATCCTCCTTCGTTTCCAGCAAAGCAGGTGGCCCCAACACCTCCAGCAAGAGCCAACAACCGTCGGCTCTCATCTCCTATGTCCGACCACCTCCGGCAGCTGTTAACCACACCGCCACCATCATTGTGATGACCATGTCGCAAAGCATCTCCGTCGAAAGCCATCCGTGCTACCATCAACTCCTCGTTGTGCATGACAGGGAAGAAGAACTCCTCTATTTTGGGTTTTATTTTAAACTACATTGAATGTGGGAGATTAGGTTTATGTTTTATTTATTTTATTAAGGCAAAATTATTTGCATGGCCCTTGTATTATTACGTTATCATGTAGTCTCTTCATATCACCCTATTTTGGCTACATTTTGATTGAAAATTTCAATGGCAATATGGATTTTGAATTTATGATCGAGAATGATACATCTTTGTGATTCTATTGTGTTTGTGCCTCCCTATGATACTGTTGAAGCTACGAGTTACTATGCTAACGTATTTGGTTTTGAAAAACCTGTCGCTGTAGTTTGAAAGCGAAGAACTCGTGTTCAACAAATAAAATTTATACCAGAATAGAAATCCCGGGTCGAACTCAGGGAGGCAGACGTTTGATTAAAAATACGCATTTGTTTTATTTGTCATGAAGAAGATTAATTGATTAGAAACTATCCATCTATTTACAATAAATAGAAGAGAGAGAGACAGAATATTACAAACAAAAACCAAAAAGAGATGTAGAATGAACATGGAATTCAATATCAAAGAGATTATTTGTTAAATTACTCATTACGACTAGAAAGTAGAAAATGATTACACTAGAAAGTAGTAAATCTACTCTAGAAAGCATTAAAAAGAATGGAGAGAGAATTATCCTCCTTGACGGTCGCTTGAAGGATGAGCCGGACGGGACGACGCCTGGAAGACGGGGAACGGAGTAGGATGAAGGAGGACGAAGCGGGAAGAACGGGAACGGGGCAGCACGTCATCATCGTCGCAGGATCCACTTTCGAAAGGGGGATGAAAATTTGACTTTATCACTTGAGAAGCATCCCGGGTGTGGGACAAGCTTCCCTTGAGCTTTGAAGAGGGAGAGAAGAGAAAGAAGGGATGAAAATTTCGTATGGAGGGGGTCACCCTTTATAGTTGCAAGGAGTGAGCGCAATTTGGTTTTTTTAATTTGAAAAACATTAATTTTGGACCTTTAGTGAAGGATAAAACCGTCACTAAAGGTTCGAACGTGGCCTTCGTGGGCGTGCTTGCACGCCCGCTCGCCTCCCTCACGTGAAACGCGCATTCATGTTCTTGAAATCTCAGTCCGATCGCGAGATTGAACGGCTGAGATGCGTCCTAGCCGCGCCTCAACCGCGCACTCGCCCACGTTTGATCCCGCGTTACACATGGATGTCTGATGCAGCATGAGCGCTATCGAGCCCACGCGACTGCTGGATCGCGATCGAGCAGTCGATCGCGCCTGCACCTTCGCGCCTCAGCGCCTCTCGCTAAAAATCGAACGCACGCCTCTACATCGCGTAAGCACGTTCGACCAATGCGCTACGAGCGCGTTTGTGTCGTGCTTACATTTTGTGCACGTGCATCCACAGCCGTTGGATGTGCATCCAATGGCAGAGAAGCGCTGATGCGGTGGCCTTCAACTGATGCATGCGGTCGGTTGGGCGGCCGAGATGACGTCACGTGGTGCCATCTTGGCTGTCCATCTTCTGGATGATGTAGATGGTGCCACAGGTGTCGTGCGCCGTTAGGCTGCAATCATCGATCCGAATCCATCCATGCAGTCGGATTTGTCATCTGAAGTGCGAATTCACACCATCTTGGCCCTTGATCTTCTAGGGTTCCTCAGTCTCTATCTGATGCTATAGATGTCTAATTAGGGCGATCTTGGAGTTGTTGAACTCCAATCATCGTCCTGATCACATCAGTACAGTTGGATCTTTGATCCGAGGAGTCGGTAAAAATTTGCCTTGTCCCTGAACATAAAAGGAGATAATTAACCTCCATTTTATTCAAACTAATCTAAATGCAAGATGATGAATGCTATGCAATATTTATAGTATGTAATGCAATCCTATGCTTAAGAACATGCATAAATAGACATCTTATGTAGTGTAAACATGTTTACATCTTACCCCCGTACCTATCTTTTGCTAGTCCCTAGCAAAAACTATATGCTATTTATAAAAAAATTAGGTTGGATTATTTGGGCATAAGTTATTTTCAATGATTAAGAAAATATTTACTTAGGATCTGAACTTTCAAAGATACAATAGTGCCCGGGTATCTACCAAAATGTAGACCGCCTCAAGCCCTCGCCTTATTCAAAGAAAAATTTCTTTTTCTCTTTTTCTTCTTCTTTAATTTTTTTGGATTTTAGAGTTTTAGGATTTTAAGAGTGGCTTTCTACGGCCATTCAACTCACCCAAGATTTGATGAGAACCCTAAGTTGTAAGCATCTTATTGTAAATGTGATAGACTCGTTGATCGGCAGTTAAAATGGACTTCGGATTTCTACACCTCTAGGTAACCTTAAAAAGAGAATTCTGCCTAAAGGTGTATCTTTACAGCCGGTAGCTTTCTCCCTACTTTTATTTTTATGGGGTCAACACAAGGGTGAATCCAGTGTATATCTCCCCAGTTTATTCTACTTCTCTGCTTCTTCCTAAGTGTTTTGGGAATTTCAGTGCATTTATTGAGCTGGGTTCTGGACAACAGTTCGATGAGCTATTACCACTGACAACTTGCCAGCTATACTCATGCAGCAAAGTGTGGCTTATTTCTTTTGTTTTCTTTTTTTTTCTTTTCTCATTTTCTTTTCTTTTTGACTTTATTTTTCTCTTTTTTTTTAAGTAGGTGGCTTCCCTGGTCTAAGATTTACCTAAAGGCAGCAAAAAGAGAATGGTCCAATGACTGGGCTCTGGACAACCTACCTATGGGTTGTTACCCATGATAACTTGCCAACCATATCACCTTAGAAGGTTCATTAGCTACCCAATTTCCATTAGAACCGCCGATTAACGAGTCAGTGACATGATAGTGTGTAGATGCTTTTAGGCTTAAAGTTCCCTCAAATTAGAGTGCGGGTTGATAAGTCATGTACTTATCACCAAAACTTATTTACTCGAATTAAAATAGAATTTAGGTTGGCGAGGACTCAAAAAACAAATCCACATTTTAATGGATACACAGGCTGATTAAGTCTGAAGGCCTAAAGGGTCTTTGTGTTCAGATCCTAATGTAATATTTCCTAAGATTGAAAATTTTCTTAAGCCCAAGTTCTCTTTCCTAATTCCATAATTTTTTTAATATATAAATAAAAGAAAATAAAATGAATCTACGGAGCTAACGAATTAATTCAGAGATGAATATCCACCCCCCCATGCCTATCTAATGCAATGTCCTCATTGTATTAAAAAGACATAAAAAAGAATGGAATAGAGTAGAAAGCACCTGAATTGCGTGAATATCGGATTTGCTCTGAGATAAACAAAAAACTGTATATGTGTTGAATTTAGTGCCTTCAACTAGGCACACTATACAAAGAGGAGAAATAAATAATTCACAGGTGCAGATTAGAGTCAGAATAAAAAGAAGAAACCTCTGACCTACCAGCAGATGTCCACAAATGTGGACCAAATTATGGTGCAGACCCATACCCCATAATCGAGAATATCTAGGGTTCTGGATAAAAATTACCCAAAACCTAAAATCAGTATGCAAGCAGGGTCGGGCCTGTATTTTATGAGGATGCAACCCAAGACCAAAAAAGTCGAGTTACAGAGAATTCGATATCGAAAGGATAATCAATGAATGTATACTTGGGTTGAACATCCTCATAACAAATGTCATAAGGGTTTTGGTTTGATGGTTTCAGATGAATTGGAACCCTTAGACTCAGTCTTCTATTTCCTCTAGAATTTGCTTCCCAAATCAAAATTTCCCAGCTCCTATCCTCCTCATTCAAAATGTCAAATTCTGGAACCTCCAACATATTAATCACCCCATCTGAAATTTCCAAGTCTAAAAGATGTATCTCAAAAGCATAATCATTGATAAGCTCAATGGGGTGTAACTGACAATCAGGGCATTGGATTAAATCCACCAGAAAATACGATTCTGGATCCATAATGTGAGCCCCAATAAGATCAGTTTCCTCAGTTATTGGGCTATCAAATGATCCATCAGATTCCTTAGGCCCAATCGTCTCACAGAAATCATGTTCTGTAAACTTGCATGAGACTTCACAACTTGAATCTTCACCATCAGAATCAAAGAAATCCAAATCCATATTAATATATGTCCCAAAATCATCTGTCATTTTATGGTCAATGGAGACATACTTTTCCTTGTACCCTGGCTCAGGGATTTCAGGTGAAGAAATCAGATCATCCTTAATTGGTTGCTCTAATTCAATCTGATCAGCCTCGTAACACGTGTCCCCCCGATAGGTGCCTGAGCGGGTTCTGACCTTGGTTCTCCTGAAGGGGGTTCATCTTGGGAATCATCCCACGATTGAACCAAAGCAACAACAAATCTCATTCTCAATTTCGCTAACCTCCCAAGTAGAAACTCACCCGGGTTCTTATGCTTAACATCCTGGAGCCAATCCAATAAATACTTGTTCAAATCATCAATCATCTCAATCAGGGACTCCAATTTTTCAATGCAAGGTATTGGTTGAACTTCTAAAGATTGTATGGTATTCCTCAAGTTAGCCAAAACCTTGTTTTGAACCTGGTTAACCTGAACCAAATGAGTTGGTTCAGGGTTGGGTGGGTTTGGGATCAGTGCAGAGGAGTTAACGAATTGAGATTCATTATACCCTTCCTAATAATAGGTCATTTCGGATTATTGAAAAGGTGGTGATGACCTTAAGGAAATGTAATCAGAGGATGGGTAAGAATCAGTGTATCCTTCTTGATTATAGATCGTATTAGGTTGTCCATGAAAGGGTGACGATCTATAATCGATGTGGCCCTGAGAAGGGTAGAAATCATGATCATAGTGTTTAGGGTTAGACCCTAAACACGGAGGTCCGGAATTGTATCCCCAATCTGAGTTATCCCAACTAACTGATGGTTGATTATAGTACGAGTCGGGATAATCGTCATGTTGAGGATAACTCAAAACAGGAGGGAAAGAGTGGGAATGCGTATAAAATGTGGAAGGATTCATGAGAGATGGGAGGAAGAAAGGTGCCCTGCAATACAAGCAATCAAACCTATCCTTAAGTGGGCTAGCCTAAAGGCCTACAAACTCCCAAAACCCGTCTTGAGATAAAGAAACGATTTGATTTGCTTCTGTCTGTTCAATCCAACCAGTTAGGAGGCACTGGGGAGAAGGTTCTTCCTTCGGCTTGTGCCTCCATTTCTTAGTGTACACCTCCCCAGCCGGGATCGTTTGATTCTGCTCCCCTAGCTAGACATCAGATTGAATAGTAAAAATAGACTAATCGAAAATAATCTCGTTCTGGGCTCTAAAGATCGAGTCGAATCCTTAAGGCCAATGTCTACTCTATTTTATTTTGGGCTAGGTTTGAATGTGATTTGGAATGTGATGGGCCCTTTATCTGGGTTGTGCCCTGAATGATTGATTGATGTGTGTGTGCGTGCACAACCAGTGATTTTCAAGCAAGATTATTTTTGATGCGATGAATTTTAAGGTTCAAATGTCGCTTAGTAGCTTTAGGATTAAACTTTAGGTATTTTCAAACAAGTTTTGTTGGCACACCAAGTTTTGAAAGCACAGGTGAAGATGTTTTCCTTTGAAATTTAAAAGAATGTGGAGTGCCTGGTAAATCACTAAGAGTTGAACCTAAACGGCAGCTACTTGATGAGTTGATTTTAATTGAAGTGGTGCAGTCCAATCAACTCAAACAATTAGCCTATTGCACCACTTAATTAGGCACACAAGTGATTACCTAATTTTATTTCTACTCAATTATGTGTTTGGATGTGTGTACTGGCTCCAAAGATCGGTTTACCGATTGAGTTTGAAAATCAGATGAGGTTATGTACCTCTGTGAGATTTTTTTTATTTCTTTTTAAATCTGGAGGTTGAGGTAGGTGTGGGTATCAAACAAACAACCAAAACTAACCTTAGAGTTTATAAGAACACCTAGGTTGATTGATGTTTGTGTTATTATATGGTGAAATGAAAACTAATGGGTGGGAGGTGGGGGATAACTTACAGAACCTTCAACAGCACTTTGCTCCATTCTACTGCTTTTGCTCGTCTCAAAAGAGTACCTGCAATCACAATAAGAAAGGAGAGAAGTGAGGTAAATTATTCGTAAGTTGTAAAACGCGAAAAAAAATCAAAGAGCGTCGCCTCCCCAGCAATGGTGTCAAAATGTTGAAGCTACGAGTTATTACGCTAACATATTTGGTTTTGAAAAACCTGTCATTGTAGTTTGAAAGTGAAGAACTCGTGTTCAACAAATAAAATTTATACCAGAATAGAAATCTCCAGTCGAACTAAGGGAGGCGACGCTTGATTAAAAATACGCGTTTATTTTATTTGTCATGAAGTAGATTAATTGCTTAGAAACTATCTATCTATTTACAATAAATAGAAGAGAGAGAGAATATTAAAAATAAAAATCAAAAGAGATGTAGAATGAACATGGAATTCATTATCAAAGAGATTGTTCGTTACACTACTCATTACGACTAGAAAGTAGAAAACGATTACACTAGAAAGAAGTAAATCTACTCTAGAAAGCATTAAAAAGAATGGAGAGAGAATTATCCTCCTCGACAATTGCTTGGAGGATGAGCCGGATGGGATGACGCCTGGAAGACAGGGAATGGAGCAAGACGAAGGAGGACGAAGCGAGAAGAATGGGAACGGGGCAGCACGTCGTCATCGTTGCGGGATCACCTCCGAAAGAGGGACAAAAATTTAACTTTATCTCTTGAGAAGCATCCCAGGTGTGGGAGAAGCTTCTCTTGAGCTTTGGAGAGGGAGAGAAGAGAAAGAAGGGATGAAAATTTCGTATGGAGGGGGTCTCCTTTTATAGTTGCAAGGAGTGAGGGCAATTTGATCTTTTTAATTTGAAAAACATTATTTTTTATTGGAGATCACGAGATCGAACCTGAAGTTGTGGTATAATTTCAGTATATTTCTATTAATTTTTTATTAAAGATTTTCCACTACACGAATTATTGCGATGACATATTTTCTAGATATTATCTTGACCAAGCAAAATTCTCTCCATCAAATGGCATCGTTGTGAGGGACACAATAGACACAATAGGTTCACTTGATTTATTTCTAATCTATTTTGGGGTGAAATTTATCTTGACTCATTTTATGTTTCTGTGTGAGGACTTGATGAGTTGAGATGACACACGCGACAGAGCCCAACATGGACCGTGAGCTATGCCCACGAGACAATGTGAGGAGATAGAAGGAGACCTGGATCCCACAGGGGATTCTCGTTCGACACTGATTGGCTTAGGAGCTTACCTTCATATTCTCCTTGTAGAATCGGGGCTGGTTTTTGGGGGTCTTTCCCTACTTTCTTTAGCTATTAGGATTATTCTATTATAGACTTAGACGTTAGACTCGTATTTTGTTTGCTTGCTTCTTATATAGAAAAAAAACCTATCGAGTTGCCCGCTTAAAAGTTGCATACCATTACGTGAGAGCATTTAGGGGTGATTGATCAGCACTTTAGATCTATTTCTTTGCATTACTCCATTATCTGCACGAAGATTGCTGGAGTCGGGTATATTTTTCTATCTTTGTATCTAGCTCATGTTCATGCATTTCATTTGGACTAAATTTCAAGACCACCAAACTGATTGAATTTACCTAATTCAATGGTCACCTAACTAAAATTGGGACTACTAATCAGATTCGACCTTAAAAACAAAATCACATTTGATCTGATCAAAAGGACTTGCGTATGACTCTTTACAAAAACAAATTGATTTTCGATGTGATACACACTTCTTGCATTGAGCATGAACTATAGGCCCTGCACTAGGTCTCAGTCCCTTGAGGCTATAGGCACCAATCTCTTTATCGGTGCAAACCCTCCTATTTCACTTTGCAGTGGTGGTATTACCCTGTGACCAAGTGTTTTGATACTCTAAGGAGGGGGACACCCCTTAAAGGAACAAAAGGGTAGTTAGGAGTCACTATATACACATCGCCTCAAAGAAATGGTTCACTCTACATGCATCCTTTAGTCCCATCCTTGGAGTAACTTCTTACCAGATCACTTAAGAATATCATTCAAGTAAGGTGCAGGTCTTAGGGGACTCAAGGTTGGCTTAGGTCACATAACTAATTGAATAACTTGTTTGGCCTTCTGTATCAACTAATTAGACCTCAACCTTCTTCAAAATAGGATTGGTTAGGATCTCAAGTAGCTCCTTTCCTCTTATACCACTTAAATGGGAATGGAGAGACACCACCTTGACCCTATTCGACTAATCTATGAAGTTGGTTTTGGGGTTGCACCTACTCAATTGGTAAGAACTTGAATTGTGTGTTGTATGCTTGATAGATGCTCTCTTGAGGGTACTTTAGTATTTGATCCTGAGCCTGAGAGAATCCTTAAGAGAGCCCACCAAAGAGAGGGGAGAGAAGAGATGGCTGATCCAAGGGCAAATCAACAGAAAACTTTGAGAGACTATTTCATTCTGACCAACCAACCTACTCAAGCACTGGCAAGACCGGCAGGGGACAATCTATATGAGTTCAAGAGTAGTTACCATATCCTTGTTGCCCTCCTTTTATGGTACTATTAGGGTGGACTCTTATCGACATTTAGAGGAATTCACTGAGGTCTGCTCCACGGTGAAACTTCATAACTTTACTGATGAAGCTCCAATGAGAACCCTCTTTCCATTCTCCCTTAAGGATAAGGAAAAACATTGGTATCTCACCTTAGATGCTAGGGTAAATGATTATAACGCCCTTAAGGGAGAATTCTTGAAGAAATACTTTCCAATGAGCAAAACCAACCGCCTCAAGAGGGAAATCATGAGTTTTACTTAGTTTGATGGGGAGAAATTCCACGAGACTTGGGAGAGCTTAAATGACCTAATTTGGTTATGCCCCCATCATCAAGTCCCTAAATAGCAATTCGTAGAAAGGTTCTATACTGGACTATCTGATAGGCATAGGCAAGCAGTGGATGCTGCTTGTGCTGGAACCTTTCTTTCCAAAATAGAGATGAGGCCTGGACATTATTTGAGTCACTAAGTGATAATTCTATCCACTTGACCTCAGCCTATTAGGATAGAAAACCATCCATCCTCCAAAAGAAAGTGGAAGCTAGTGAAGCTGGGGCTACTTAGAATTTAGTCTTCCAAATCCAATTGTTGAACCGGAACTTTGAAAGGCTTATGTCAAACTCCGACACATTCCCGCAATCAGCTTCCCAAGTTCAGGCTATTTCTGAAAGCTCCATTTGCCAAATCACTTTTTACACCACTGTTGAGTTTCATTTAGCTAATCAATTCCCCGAGTTAGTTTAGGCAAACCTGAATGCTACCTAAGGGTTTCATCCACCTCTCAGGAACAACCCTTTTCAAAACACCTACAATACTGGTGGAGAAACCATACTAATTTCTCATGGAATCAAGGTGATGCTTCCAACTCGAGGAACTCAAGAACCCAACCCACCCAACCCTTTCAGGCACAACAATTCCAACCTCCTCGTCAGCCCAACAATTCTAAGTTGGATGACCTTAAAGCAATGATGAAGGCCATGCAAGAAAGCCAAAGTATGATCATTCAATCTTAGAATAAGGCAATCCAAGAAATGCAATCTCAAATTGCCCACCTTGTTGAGGCTGTTAGGCAACGTGATCCTGGGAAATTGCCCAGCTCATCTAAGGAGAATTCTAAGGGTAAGGGCCCTTCTTAAGGGAGCAGGCTAAGGCTATGACTGTTCTGAGGAGTGGCAAAAAATTTTTCAAACTTGAAATCACACCTACGACCACCCCTCCAACCAACCCGACACTAACTTACACATCCACTGAGGAAGTGCCACTCAGCCTCTCCTCACTTGAAATCACTCATTCAAAGGATGTTGTCATCGTTCCACCACTGTCTCACCATGACAACCCCTCCACCCAGAGGCTGAGAGTGCCCTTTCCTGAGCGCTTATCCACCTCTGACGCATCTTCTACAGGCTCATCTAGAGCCAAAGATAGGATACAAGAGATTATGGAGACATTCAAGCAAGTTCATATCAACTTGCCTCTGTTGGATGCTATCAGGTAGATTCCATTATATGCTGGATTTTTGAAGGACCAGTGCATGTATAAGAGAAAAATCACAAAAATAGGTCTAGGCTAAGGTTACCTTGCCCGACCTAGCTAGCTCGGTCCTACAACAAGGTACACACACCAAAATGAAGGACCTAAGAGCCCTGTATATTTCTATGGTCATTGGAGACCAATGCATTAATGAGTCTCTCCTTAATCTAGGTGTTGGGGTTAATATATTTCTGAGCTCGATCTATGAGCTACTAGGAGGAGTTGAGTTGAAGCCTAGTCCTGTCATCCTCCAAGTAGCTAATAGATCACTGAAGACACCACACGAGCTTTTAGAAGATGTCCTGGTGAGAGTGGGGGACTTCTTTCCCATTGATTTTTTGATATTGGACACTAAGCCGTCCAACATGCTCACCAGGCCTTCGATTATCTTAGGGAGTCCCTTTTTGGCTACTGCCAATGCCTCCATCAATTGCAAATCAAGGGCGTTAAAGATGGGCTTTGGGAACCAGAAAATTCGATTGAATGTGTTTGATGCCTATAAACATCCTAGATTGGAAGATTGTTCCCAAATCGAGCTGATCTATGATATTGTAGTGGAGACAACACCTGCTCTTTTGTGTGATGATCCCCTCCAAATGGTCATCTCTAATGACCATAACCCAACTCTTGAAGAAGGAGGAGATATGCCAAAATTAGAAGAGCTACTGGGTGTGAAGATCGAGTCCCTCTCCCTGCCATGGACAATCAAGGTAGATCAGATAGCAGAGGTTGGGACATCAAACCTAATTCCCTTAATTCAGAGAGCTCCCGAGTTGGAGATTAAACCACTCCCAAAGTCCCTCAAGTACATTTTCCTTGGACCTAATGCTATGCTCCCTGTCATCATCTCGACTGCTCTATCTGAAACACAGGAGGGAGCATTGATTAAATGCCTCAAACGACATAAGGAAGCCATTGCTTGGACTATAGTTGGCATCAAAAGGGTTGACCCAACTCTTTGCATGCACCACATTTACATGGATGACTCCATGAAACCCTTCCGAGATATGTAGAGAAGGTTAAACCCCAACATGCAGGAAGTGGTGAAGAAGGAGATTTTGAAGTGGTTGGATGGTAAGATAATTTATCCCATTTCTAATAGTAAATGGGTCAATATATTCATGTGGCGCCTAATAAGGTAGGATTCACTATTAAGACAAATGAGAAGGGGCAGAAAGTAACCACCAAACCCACAACTGGCTGGAGGGTTTGCGTAAATTATCGTCACCTAGACACCGCAACCCAAAAGACCACTTCCCTTTGCCATTTATTGATCAGATACTAGTGAAATTGGCAGGGAATAAGTATTTTTCTTTCTCGATGGATATTCTGGATATAATTAGATTGCTGTCTTTCTAGATGACTAGGAGCATACTACTTTTACGAGTCTTTATGGCACATTTGCCTTCCGTCGGATGCCATTTGGACTATGTAATGCTCCGGAAATGTTTCAGCAGTGTATGATGTCCATCTTTTCAGACATGATTGACAAGTTTGTAGAGATTTTCATGGATAACTTTTCCACCTACGACACGTCGTTTGACCACTGTCTCATGAGAAAAACCATTACTTGGGAGAAAAATTTCTCACCTACTACAAAGAGACAGGATTGGTGCTCAGCTAGGAGAAAAACCATTTCATGGTTTAGTAGGGCATTGTTCTTGGGCATGTAGTATCTAAGAGAGGTTTAGAAGTGGATAAAGCCATGGTTGAGTCCATTTCCAAGCTTCCACCGCCCACCAATATCAAGCAAATCTGATCATTTCTGGGCCATGCAAACTTTTATAGGCCCTTCATTAAAGACTTTAGCAAGATTTCTAGGCCACTTTGTGACTTATTGAAGGAGGACACTGCCTTCATTTTTTATGTAAAGTGTGCTGAGGCCTTCCAAGTCTTGAAGGAGGCCCTCATAACTATGCCAATTCTAAGTGCATTTGATTGGACCCTCCCATTTGAGTTGATGTGCGATGCCTCAAATTTTACCTTGGGAGTGGTCCTTGGTTAAAGGGTTGATTAAAAGCCTCATGTGCTTTATTATGCTAGTAAGACCCTTACTGATCCATAGCAAAACTACACTATAACAGAAAAAGAACTTGCGGTAGTTTTTACTCTAGAGAAGTTTAGATCTTATCTTCTGGGGTCTAAGGTTGTGGTGTATACTGATCATTCTTCCTTGAAGCATTTGCTTGCTAAGAAAGACACCAAACCTAGGCTTATTAGATGGATTCTATTACTATAGGAGTTCGACCTTGATATCCGTGACAAGAAAGGGGTCAAAAATGTAGCAGTAGATCATTTATTCAGGATCCCAATTGAGGCTTCAACCCCGTCAGGAGATATTCATGACACCTTTCTTAACAAAACTGTGATGGCAGTACACTCGATGACCCCTTGGCATACTGATGTTGTCAACTACTTGGTCACTGGTGAGATCTCCAGTATATGAAATAAGCAGAAGCAAGATAGATTTCTCGCTGACACAAAGCATTATCACTAAGAGGACCTCGAGCTCTTTAGAATAAGCTGTGACCAAGTCTTCAGTAGGTGTGTTCCAAAGGAGAACCAACTGAGTGTTTTGAATTTTTGTCACACGTTGCATTATGGAGGACACTTTAGTGCTATGAAGACACAACAAAAAAATTAGCGTACACCAACAATATACCTACACCGACATCTAATACATGTCACTATAGGATCTTTTGTAAGTTGCTAATGTTCCTTGTTTCACCAGCGGGCAACTTTAGGGAAAAAAGAAAACATGAGGGCAAATGTGTCTGTTTGTTTCACTTGCCCTTCTGTTAGGCCTAAAGCAATGCCACTTCTCCCTGACGACTGCACTCTTATCCCCGACCTCAGAGCAACGCCTCTTGACCTCGGATGTTATCCTTAACTCCAACCTCATAGTGATGCCACTCTTATCCTCAACGTCGACCTTAGAGCAACGATACTCGATGGAGTCGATGCTTCTTCTTCGCAATTGAGCTTAGAGGCCATAGCATTGTCACGTTCTCGGACCTCAGAGTCGCCACCCCTAATCAAGGTCCCCATTCTCATTGACTCAGGTTATTTAAAGCTCTCGATCTCTCACATGTCAATCTGTCCCCGTCAAAGATCATTGAAGGCAGAGGTTTCTTTTAGGGCTTTGGATTGATCTCATACTCAAATTTGATCTCGTGCTCAATCTTTTCCTTTTTGAATCAATCCCTCACTTTCTCAATCTTTCTCAATGTTCTATTGATCGGATTCTACTCGGCCAGATGATCTCTCCCCCTAGATTAAATCTTTTTCATTCAATTTCTCTCTATCAATCTCACTCACTAATCCTTCAATCAGATCCATGATCGATTAGACCTCTCCCACTTAATTTCTCTTATTCAATCACTTTCTCTCTCTATTGATGTTTGTTCCTTTTCTCGATATGATTCGATCACTTTCTATCTCTATTTGAGTTTGCGATTAAATTTCATGTTTGTCTCAAATATAATTACAATATCTAAATATTTGCTTCAACTTTTATTGTTCAATAATATATTTCTAGGAGAATATTGATTCTATCCATAAGATGGCAGATTCATGAACAATTGATTACAATAAAGTGTTTAATAATATATTGATTCACCTTAATGGAGTTTGCTAAGGAAAAGGTGAAGGAACAATAACATCAAAAGTGAGTATCATTTTAGTAAGGCTAGAATGAAGGGTGAAAATAGAGTGGTTTCATCAAGGTCCTTATTGAAATTTACAAAAAAAGTAAGCAAGTGGGCAATAAATAGGCATAGGCTGATTGTTATCAAATTTTCCTTATTATTTGACATTTCTCATAGATATAGTTATGAGGATGTTTGAGAATCTAGCCTCTTGGGATTATGGATTCTTTCTATCCAATCATTGATTCTAGTTTTGTTGTTGATTAGCTATTATTTTGTGAAATCTAAAGTTTATGTCAGATAAGCATCAAAGCATTGAATAACATGAAATTATGTTTTGGAGTTGGTTTACATGCTGAATTTGGATCTTAAGCTTCTGATTTTTGAATCTAGACGTACAAGAAGAATCATTGAGGTATTGATATTCTCATATCCAGTTAAATGGGAAACTTGCTAAGAGATTGTTTTCAACAATCTATTTTGTTTATTCATGGTTTCCAACCCATTTTCACTATGAAATTTTAAGGTGAAATATATATCCAACACAACTGAGTTTGCTATTGGAACCACAATTCTTCAGTCAAGAACAATCGAATAGGTTTAATTGGAAGATATGGATGCGTTTAGATGTTGTAGCATCAAGAACAATCTGAGGTGATGTCAATGTTGTGAGGGTCATTTTCATACATAAGTTACAACCTTGACCTGAAAATCCTTCAAGCACTTCTTGTTTGGGTTGGTTTCAATCCATAACTTTCCACTTTGCAGATGTTCTCTTGAAGGCAAATTGATTTTTTGAATCAGAATTACAATTCCCACTTAAGAACTTGAATCAGAAAAAGGTCTTGGTGGTGATTTTCAGAAGGCTGAGAATGTTGGCAACTATTTAAGTTGAAGGTACTTCATTACTTCATTCTTGCCAAAGGTTTCCTTATCTGTACTTCATGCATAAAAAATCAAACATAAGAGCCAACTTGAATAGTTTGGTGTTTGATGATGGACTTCTATCCAAAAGATGAGGGTCCAATCTGACCTTTTTAAGAAAAAGCTAGAAGAGGGGTTACCAGGATTCAAAAGGATAAATCTTCCAATCTTGCACAATGTATTCATCTCATACCATTGCCCACTTCATTTCATTTTTTACTATTCTATCTAAATAATAAGTTCCCAAAGCAAAGTCAATATATAGCTAGACAACTCTAAATACTAAAGGTACATGATGTAACATCCCTCAGATATGAGGTCATATTTGAAACTATGGCAAATAACACCTCCTTTTTGTAATATCATGGATATCCAAAGCATGTTGCAATGAAGCTTCACAAGTGCCACTGAAAGATGCTTTGTGATTTTTCGAAAATTTCAAAATCGCAAACCATTGCAGAAGATCTCAATTGTTTATATCGGACATTGCTTCAAAAGGCAAATAAAATCCAAAAACAGCATTTATCTTCATTGATTTTGCATACCAGTTGCCAACCATAACCTGTTAGAATGAGGGGAATTGAGATAATATCAACAAGATAAAAGCACATAGAAAGGCATCCAATAAAATTGATACTCAAGCATTATAAGCTTAAACTCTAGCTCAACATGTGCCAACTAATTAAGGCCTAAGAATTTAAGACTTTGTTTTTCTCTTTATGAGCCAAGCTAAACTGATACATGAGGTTTGGTTTACTCATACATCAAACCCTAGTTTAGTATCAAAATTTATGTCTAGAATTGAAATAGGAGCCTCTTCCTATCTCACAGCTGTCTGTAATATGATTACCAAACCCACTTACCAATTTTTGTTTTAAACAAACTGCAGCACTTGACCCTTTTTCTAAGTGTTGCGACTGACTTTTGCTGACTTAGCTAAATGAATGGTGTTAGGGTGGAAAATAATTACTCACAAAATGGGGTTGGGTTCCAATGAAACCTCACCACATTTTTATTTCAATAAAAAGAAGAAAATTTGTATAAATTTTCAAGTGTGTATAGGTTGTTTATCATTTTTCTACTTTTATATGCTCCTTTTTGGGATTTATGGGTTTTTTTATGTTTATGGATGTTGTGATGCCAATTAGGTTGTTGCAAATTTATTTTAAAGTGGCATGCCGATCCACTAGGTTTTAATATGGTTAGTGTTGAGACTAGTTGCTACTCAATGTAAATTTGGGACTTCCATTAGTGTAAAGCTTCTATCCTAGGGCTTACATAATGTGTTTGGATGCAGAACTTCTTTCTTCCTTTGTCTCTATAAAATTAGCAGTAGTTTATTAAGAAAGAACATTTGGTCATTCTTTTTGTTTACATAAAATAGTGTTTGTAAAGCTCCTTTTTTTTAAGCACATTTGGTCATTACAGACAACATTAAAAGATGTCACTTCGTCCAATAAACTTTGTGGATGTTTTCAATATGAGTACTATGGCTATAATTGAAACTTGGAAGGTAGTGTAGGAAAATTTCCTCTATCTTTTCTTCTTTTTTGAAATGGCTATGTTTACTTTCTTAATAGTTCCACATAGATGTTACATCCCCGAGGTATGCTTTTATATCAACATATTATGGTCTAATAGTTGTACTTATGTTGAAATCTAATAACCTGCGGACATGCGAAATGTCTGTAAAATAGTGGGTATACACATAGGCTGACCATTTTCAGGAGGAATTATATTGATATGAACTATGTTGTTCCAAAAGTCATGTTTCTATTTTGTATGTCTAATATTGTGCTTAAAAGAAGTCAACTAATGGTTTTGGTTTATTTTGGCTATCTTGTTGAGTAGACCTATTTTATGTCCTACTTAATAATTAATTTATCTTACATAGGCCCAATTTAAATTTACTTCATTCAAGAAGGGACTCTTAGATAACATTTGGATATCATGTGAATTACCTTATTCGCAGTTTGGCTAAGCATGGCTTAGGATGAATAAGAAATAGAAAATTTTATTTGGCTTCGATGTGATGTAGAGATAGGAGGAATAAATTTTATTCCTTCCTATTGGCAGAATAAGTTGGCAGAATAGGGGTGGAAGAAGATGGGATTTTTTCCTCGATGTGATTAAAAGAGATGTCTACTGGTGGAAGAATAAGACAGATTGCTTTTGGTCTTTGAATTATGGAGTTTGGCATGAATTTGCTTATTAAAGTTTGGCATCAGTTTGATTGGAATTGAAGTGTTGTTTGGATTATTAGAAATTACTTTGGACATTGATGAGAACCTTATCATGAACCCTAACTAGCTTACTTTGATCTAATAAAATGAACAAAAGCTCCTACGTAACCAAAAGGAAGGCCTAATTCAGGGGATTACTAATCTGAAAAGAGAACATGAAACAAGGGGTAAAACTGCAATTTTACCATTGCAGTGTATCAACAGGATTTCTAAGGGTCTATACATAGGTCAATTAGACTTAATAAGAGAAAAAGTGGGATAGTTCAGTCAAAAAAGGGTTATTGTGAAATTTAAGAATTAAATGGCATTCTATAACCCTAAAACAAATCCAGTCAAATTCACAAGGTTCTAGGAAAGATAAAAATCAACTAAATCCTCTAAAATTCATGGAAAAATATCCCCTAGCGTTTAGAACCTTCAATTTGGCCTTTGAATCCTGTTTTGACCTAGATTGGGGACCAAGCCTAATATTTGACCTAATTTGGGTTTTTATGCAAAATATCTAGTCAAACGAGGCCAAACCTAAAATTTAACTTCACCATTGAATTCATTAGGTCTAAATTAGGTTTGTACCAAAATTTGGACCTAAGGGAAGGTCATCTTGACCCACTTTGCAAATTGGTCCACCCAACTACATTCTAGCCCTTAACTTTTGAAAATATTTGCAAAGACCCCCTCAACTTTCTCATCACTTTCTTAATTTTGGCCCCTCTTCCATCGCAGCAAGGACCCATACCTTCAGAGACTTTGTGCAGAGGTTTTCTTCTCGATTTCATGGGGAGCTGCTCCCAGATTTGAACGTGGAGCTCCCTACGAAGCCCCTTACTACATGGGTAGCTCCCCATGCCCTGAAATGTCCCATACCTCTCGTGTGAATGCGCGAGAGGTATGGGTCTCCTCCACCTCCGAAGTGGTCTTCCCACCGTTTCCTCACAACCCTTCCCTCTGCCCTTGCCTATTTAAGGAAGCCTAGATCCCTCCTCTTCCTTCAAGCCTATTTTGGCCGAAGAAATCCCCCCAAATTTGTCTCCTCCTCCTCCAGCCAACTACCCGCAACTTCCGGCGACTATCCCTCCTTCTCGTCACTCTGCCACCGTACCAGTGGCAGAGCCATCTCCGCCTCACTCCTCTACGCCGCGCCGTACTAGCGCGTGCCCCTCCAACCCTCTTCCTCATCGCCGCTTCTTCACCACAGGGCCTTCGTCTCCAACAATGGCAAATACCCGCCGCTCACCCTTCGCCTCCCCCTTCACTATAAACACCCTAGATAAGTACCTCTCTCTCCCCTCTTTATTTCCCCCTTATCAATTTCTATTTTTGACCCCTCGACTGCCACTACCACCACCATCGTTCCCAACTCCGATCAGATCACCGGCGAGGTGTGCCCGCTGCTCCACACCTCCATCCACCTCGCCAAACCCCTCAGAAGCTCCGCCACCATCCACTGATCATTTCCCCCCTCTCCATCGACCACCAAACGTCCCACATTCTTCCCCCGAACACACCCACACATTCACACACAATGTGCCCTAGGCACGCACTCACAGGCACTATCGAGCCACGCCAACACCCCCAGCGCCTTCACCATGGTCCAACGACCCTCTCTGAATGTTTTGACGTGGTCACAAGGCCAATCTTGTGTTTTCAGGTTCATGGAAGCTTGAAGCAAGCTTATTGCAGCTCCAGGCCTTGCTATTCCAGGCTAATACCCCCAGGTTGCGTGGAATAACTTCGCGCATGTACTCAGGCCTTCAATTGGAGTCAAAGGCCTTCGCAGTAGCTGTAATTGAGAGCTCAACCTCTATAGGTGTGCGTGAGAAGAAGGTGGGACATTTAGTCCCACCTCGGAAGTTGACGAGCGGGAGGCGCCACTTAAATTGAATTTATGAATTAGCCTTGTCACCTCATATCCACGGGGTGAGGTCTCACTCACCCGACCCTATCTCGTTCGCGACCCACACCTCCATGGACCTGGCTTAACCTGACTACACACGCACTCCTCGCCCACCACCGCACGTCGGTGGGCCTGGTCCCGGGCATGCATACCCGACCCGTTTACCCTAGTAAGGCTCTAGGAGAGCTATCCTAAGAGTGAAATAGAGAGAGAGAGACGCGGGGAGGGTAGGGGTAGGTTTTGCTTCGCTCTATGCAGGGAAAAGGAGGAGAAGGTAGGAGCAGCTAAGGGAGAAGAAAGTGCTGCTGAAGAGGAGGAGGCGCAGCAGAGAGCAGCTGAAGGAAGGACTTAGCTGCGGAAAGCAAAAGAGAAGAAGGCAGAGGAAGGAGCCGAAGAAGAAGAGAACTGCAGAGGCAGAGGAAGGAGAAGCTGAAGATGCAGCCAAAGCCTAAGGCAAGGAAGAAGAAGGAGGAGGCGCAGCAGCTCAAGAAGAAGAGAAGAAGAAAAAGCCAAGAGAAGAAAGCAGAAGAAAGAAGAAGGCTCGGCACATAGCAATAGTCAGTTAAGGCATCTGATTCAAAGAATCAGACATCTGAGAAAGGAAAGATAGAGAAAGAAGAGAAGGAACAGAGAAAGCAAAGAAAAAGAAAGAGAGAAGAGAAGAAGAAAGAAAAGAGAAAATCTATTTCTTTTTACATTTTTTTCTCTCTAGCGTTTATCTTCATTACATTATTACTGAACATCTTTCAAGTAGAAATTTGAGATTGTGATTTTCTACTTCTAAATGCCAATTTGCTCCCTGAGTTTGACCTCGGAATATTTTTTGAATTTTGAGTAACAAAAATTGTTATTTGTTCATACGCTTTTTCAACTATACTAAAACAAGGTTAATTTAAAACACGAAAAAGCGACACGAACATTTTGGCACTGTTGCCGGGGAGCAACGGGCATTTTAGAAGCATTAATCACAACTTCTAATTCATTACTGACTTAATCTCTCTCTTTTGTTGTGTTTGTTGCAGGAAAGCCAAAGAAGAAAAGCAGCCGCACAACAACCACACCAAGAAATAGGTAAACTCTTGTTAGCCCTCTCTCTTAAATCCCCTAAAACTCAAAAAAGGAAAAATAAAGAAAAAATCAATCTAGGGTTACCTGTTTCTATAATTAGTAACTCACAAAAGTTGCCTGATTTTTAATTTCAACACATTTTTAATTGCACATCCAGTTAAGGTAACTAGGGCTAAAACCTTCTTAATTGAACCCTAGATACCCATTTCTGAGGCAACTAAATTGGATCAACTAGAGCCAACCTAAGGATTACGAGCTAGGGTTTTAGAGACGCATCTTCTTCTAAGAAAAGAGCAAAAATTCCAAAAAGAGGTGTGCCTAAGCCTTGTTTGAAAAGACCTATCTATGAGAAACCCTAAGCAAATCAGGCTCTTAATCTACTTGAACCCTAAAAGAAAGGACCTAAGAAGCTCTCAAAGGAACAAAGAGGTGAAGTTGATCCTTTGGGTCAACCAACCTTTAAATTAGGTCACTTCGCACTCAAAAGGCTTAAAGTTCAAGTGGAACCCTAAGCACCTTGATCTTAACTGAAAGAGGTAGACTTAAGAGGTCAAGGTCCCCATTCTAGTCTATCTGGAATCTCAGTGACAAGAGAGGTTGGGTGGGGGAAACTCTATAACCCGTGGGGGTGCTCTACCGTGTAGGGGTCTTCGCGAGACTCTCCCTCTCTGGCTGCCCAGGTAATTCTCAGGTGGATGACCTTTCTGATCCAAGGGTATCATCCGCCCCGAACCTCTATTGTCACCCAGCATATTTTGGGTGTCTTGATTGGGTCCAACACATTCTGATCTCATCCAATCCTTCAATGTATGTTTGGTAGGAGGTCCTTGAAACCTCCTTTAGAAATCTACTCTCCCCGAGGCCAAGCCTCGGTACTCTTGTTTGGACAGCAACCCCATCACATAGACCTCTCCTCTGATTCTAAACCAATTTCTCCTTCTTCCATCATGGCACAACTTGATTCTACATCAAAATTCTGATTCTACATCTTAATTCCACCACGTGATCCAAATATGCAGCCTAGTTACTTAGCATTACCCTTCAAGAAACCTGAATCACAAAGATCCATGAGAGATAGGATGATTAAGGATGCCCTTGAGTTCTATAAAATTAAATATAAACCCTCAACACCAATAGAAGACATTCAGGTTGATGTCCCAACAACCACAACTTTCATCATAAACTGTACCCAAATTCTGTTGACAGAAGCCACAAAAGGATCAACCTGAGACATGCTCATAACAAGGTACATTGAGATAGAAAAATTACACAATTCTGAATACCTTCAATGCATGACAAATCCTATACTTTAGGAACAACACCAAGATGCTTTTGAAAAATGGGTGGAGATGATGAGATTACTGAAACAAACTATTGACCAGAAATACCCGTATATACCACAAATAGAGGATTGTTGGACCCTAGTTCCATCTCTCTTCTTTGTTTTGATGTTAACAAAATCGTTTTAAAATCTAATATGTTTCTAAAGTGATTACAGGTCCAAAGAATTTGTGGATGCAAGCAAAAAGATTGCACATGAAGGAAGAAGTTTTTGAAGACTTTAGTTTTTATTGTATCTTAGAATTTTTGTATGTCTCCAAACAAGTAAAACATAATCTAGGTATTAAAATCAAAGTAGAGATAACTAGGATCCAGAATATCGTTCATTTACTCGATTCTTAACTCAAAATCGACTCTTTCAAAACAAAGTTGCCTAAAGCAGATTGGATTTCTCTAATTGATCTTTGGTACTTGCTCGGCACAGGTTTGGACCTAAGTTCCAAACTGTGAACATCAAGTACCGGTACTCATCATGAGTATCGGTACCAAGTGATCACAGTTTATGAACTGGGCTTTTCCCTGGACCTTACAAGTACCGGTACTCATCATGAGTACCGGTACATGAAGGTCACAAGACCCAAGACTGTGCGTTACAAGTACCGGTACTCATCATGAGTACCGGTACATGTAGGTCACAGGACCCAAGACTATGCACCCAGTGATTTGGCTGTACTGACTGTATCTAGTCAGTACCGGTACCAACTAACCGTTGTGACCAGTCTGAACGGCTAGTTTGCAATTAATCATAATTCTAACATTCCTAAAATACCCCTAATGGCTAGAATTCGTGGGAGAGGTGATTAGTGGTCTATATAAGCACTAATCACCTTCAATTCTCAATTTTCAAGCTGAAAGAGAGTTTGTTTTGTTGCATATCTTTCAAGGCATCTCACCACTTGCAACAAATCATCAAAGGCGATCGTATTTTTCAGTAATCAATCGTTTGTTTTATGCCTTAGTTTTTCTTGTTAGATTTGGTTATACTTGTTATAAGATATACTCTTGTTGGAGACTTAGGAAATAGTTGTAAGCTTGTATTTACAATTTGCTTACACCTGTATCTTTATCTTTTCTTCATATCTTGTAATTGGATTGAGGTAACCCGTTAATTACCTCTGATATTAGTAAATTGATTCCCTCTGAGTTGAGGGAATCGGGTTAAAAATCCTAAGTCAGGAGACTTAGGTAGTGGAGTACCCAGGTGAGGGGAACCACTATACATCTCAAAATGTTGTTAATTCTGGCATAACCTATGAACTTTGCTCTTGGAGTCTAAGCTTCAAAAATATTTCTGGGCAGAAGCCATTAATACAGCATGTTATGTTCTAAATAGAATACTCTTAAGGCCTATTATGAATAAAACTCCATATGAGCATTATTATGAGAAGTCTCCTAGGATATCATATTTCAGGGTGTTTGGAAGTAGATGTTATTTATTAAACACCCGTGACCGGCTTGATAAGTTTGATGCTAAAAGTGATGAAGGCATTTTTATTGGCTATTCAACAAGAAGCAAAGCTTATCGAGTCTTTAATAAAAGGACTTTTGTCATTGAAGACTCCCTGCATGTTTCATTTGATGAAACAAACTTAGGTAGACTGGAATCAAATCATTTAGATTCTAACGATGAAGATATCCCCTTAATTGATGTATCAAAAATAGAAGATTCACGAAATATACATGATCTTCCAAAAGAATGGGTACACCATAAGGATCACCCTCAAGAACAGATTATTGGTGATATTGAACAAGGTGTAAAAACCCGATCTCACTTTAGAGCTGATTTTGTCCTTAATGCTTTTGTTTCACAACTTGAACCCAAGAAAGTTGATGAGGCATTAAAGGATGAATCATGGGTTGTAGCTATGCAGGAGGAGCTACTCCAATTTACTAGGAACAATGTATGGAACTTGGTACCCGCTCCTGAGGGTAATTCCATCATTGGAACCAAGTGGGTGTTCCAAAATAAATTGGATGAATCTGGTTCAGTGATTAAGGATAAAGCCAGACTTGTAGCTCAAGGCTATAACCAACAGGAGGGTATTGACTTCTATGAGACATATGCTCCTGTTGCTTGCTTGGAGTCCATACAGATACTACTTGCCTTTGCAAGTGCAAAGGACTTCAAGTTATATTAAATGAATGTCAAGAGCACTTTTCTTAATGGTTATATTAAGGAAGAAGTTTATGTTCATCAGCCTCTCGGGTTCGAAGACCCAACACACCCAGAGCATGTATACAAGCTCAATAAGGCATTATATGGACTTAAACAAGCTCCTAGGGCCTGGTATGATAGGCTCAGGACCTTTCTTCTTCAGCACGATTTTAGAATTAGAGTTATTGATTCAACTCTTTTTGTAAAACAAGAAGGTAATGACATCTTATTGGTTCAAATATATGTCGACGATATTATATTTGGATCAAATAAGGAGTCCCTGTGTCAACATTTCTGTGAGATTATGAAGACTGAGTTTGAAATGAGTATGATGAGTGAACTCAGATTCTTTTTAGGACTCCAAATTCAACAATTAGACACAGGAATTTACATTAGTCAAACAAAATATGTTCTTGAAATTCTCAAGAAATTTATCTTTGAAAATGTAAGGCAAACAGACTTCTATTGCTCTATCTACTTCTCTTGGTGAAGATTTATCCGACAAGAGGGTAGATGAAAAGAAATACTGGGGAGTGATAGGTTCACTACTATATCTCACAGCTTCTAGACCTGATATTCTTTTTGCTACATGTTTATGCGCGAGATTCCAGTCCAAACCCAAGGAATCTCATTTTAATGTAGTAAAAAGAATATTTAGATACCTAAACAGCATAGAAGACCTTGGTCTTTTCTAGCCTAAAGCACAATCCTTTGATCTATTATCCTATAGTGATGCAGACTATGCAGGGAGTCAGACAGACTGAAAGAGCACTAGCGGCACAAGTCATTTTATTGGAGAAACTCTAGTCTCATGGTTCTCTAAGAAACAGACTTATGTTTCACTTTCTACAACTGAAGCTGAGTATATTGCAGCTTCACTTGCTCTTAGGTCATTTGGATGAGACAGACTTTGTCTGACTTTGGATTGATTTTTGCACAATCCAAGATATTATATGATAATACAAGTGCAATAAATCTATCCAAAAATCTGGTACATCATTCACATACCAAACATATAGACATTAGACATCATTTCCTTAGACATAATATTCTTCAAGGCTCTATTCAATTAGAATTCATTGACACTCAAAACCAATTGGTAGACATCTTTACAAAATCTCTTGCAATAGAGAGATTCTGCTTTATAAGGAGAAAATTAGGACTTTGTACAATAAAAGAGATTCTAATCTAACATTTTGTTTGATATAAACTTTATTTGTACTTATGAAAATTCGTAAGGGTTTTTTTGCAAATTACCCATGCATACTAAAAGAGAGGTAAAATGTAATATTTCCATATGTCTGGAAATACCAAGGTGTTGTTTGCAATTTGGTTGCTTAACTTAGGTTGTTGATCACATTATTTTTCAACACCTAAGTTGTCAATTTTTCTTCTCTCAACCACTTAAGTGGTCATGTGACAAGCACATGACCCATCCCATATAAAAGAGGTCAAGTGCAAACACTTGCCTCATTTCTTCACAACCAAACCCTAGTTCCACCTCAAGCCCCTCCAAGCCCTTGCCAAGAAGAAGAAGAATCATCTCCAATCTTCATACCCTAGGTACATTCTTCTCTTCTCATCAAATCTTGTTTCCTTGATTCGTTCTATATCATGTTTTTTGTTTCTCATCGTCATTTTTGCTGATGCGATACACTTTCATTAGGTACTAGTTGGTATCGGTACCGATACTCGCCGGGCGCAGCAGTGCCTGCTTTACAGAGCAAGTACCGGTACTAGCTCGTATTTCTGGTTGGGACAGAAACCAACCAGTATTGGTACCAATCACTAGTACTAGTACATGCAGGCTTAAATGTGTTGTTACTTGAACACATGATCTTTATCTCTAATTGTATTCCTATTTCTTGTTGTTGTGTGTTTTCAGATGGCACCAAAATCTAAAAGTAAGGGAAAAGCTCCTCAAGATGCATTCCACAAGTTTTGATTGGTATAAAGGCCTAAAACTTTATCACTGTAGGCCTATTGAGTGGAAAGATTTTTCTCTACAAATCTATGAGTTCACTACCTGTCTTTCCAATCAGCATCTTATGCATTTCTTTGATGAGGCATTTTTTGCTGATGATCCTGGAGTTTACCCTGACATTAATTATCTATTTTTTTCTAATCTCCAATAACAAGAAAATCGGGGCCATCTTGTCTTAACATCCAAAGTTTTTGGTCAAAAAATCACCATTACTCCTAAATTTTTATCAACCATCACCCAATGCCCTAATGAAGGTCATCCTTTTAACACTCTTAAGGAGTAATTTCCTACTCACAAAATTCATGAAACTCTATTGCTTCCTAATTGCCAGGGCAATGCATTGGTTGCTCCCAACATGACTCTTTTTGCTCATGTTCTTTTTCGTATCTTAGCATGGAATTTAAGGGCTAAAAATTCGGGTTTTCACAAAATTCTTGTTGACATTTTACCCTTAATTTATAATATCATTACATGATTTTCAGTCAACTGGAACACAGTTTTCATTCACTTTCTTAGACCTCATTACCGTGCATCAGCTTTACCCTTGGATATCTTGGTGTCTCACATATTTCATAAAAATAAAATTGATCTTTCTAATTTCACTCCTCTTAGAAAAGTGGTTTATTTCAAATGGACCACTCTCCGAAAAATGGGAGTGAAACCCGCTAGAGAGGAATCTCCTAGTGATGATGAAGAAGATGAAGTTGATCCAAATGCTCAATCTTCTTCTCATCCACCTCCTAATCATCTTCGGCTTTTGTCCCCATTACCTATCCCTTTCCGGAAGCCAAAACTGCTTGGAAGAACCTATCTCACGAGTCTGGGACCGATCCCTACATAATTAACACTTTCAATTATATTGGTCAAAATTTAACCAATCTGAATTTTGCCTTCCGTCACATGCAACGCAAATTTCATGATCTTTCTATGTCTCTTGAGTCTTCCTATGTTGCATCTTCCACTCAACATACCAAACAAAGGAAGCAGACTCAACCACAAGCACCTTCGGAATACAGCGAAAGAAGACAGAAATACTTTCAAGATCCATCTTTTGTAGCAGAAAAAGAACCAATTATCAATGAAGATGAAGAAGAAGAAGACATAGAAGATGAAGAAAATGTTTCATATGAAGAAGACGATGATGATGATGACAATGGCACCAATGATGATGACAATGACGATGATGAGGATGAACAACCACTTATTAGAAAACGTCGTAGAAATTAGTTTAGTTTTTTAAGTATGTAAGCTTGTTGTTGATTGTATGACTCTTAACATTGTTAAATTTCTATAGCTCTTAATATTTATTTTGTCATTAACTTTATCATGTTATGAAATTTGATGCTTTGCTTAATTATGTATTTATGCTTTATTATGAAATTTGAACTTTTATGGTATTTGCTCAATTTTTTTGCTTTCTTGACAAAAAGGGGGAGAAATGAAATGAATGAATGGATACTTCATATCTAAAATAGGGAGAGCTTAGTTTGAGGGGGAGGTTTCTTACTCTCTTGTGGAGCTTTTTATTCTTCTCTTATTAAGTCTCTGTTTATTTTTAATATGAGTATCTTATTTGTTTTGTCAACATCAAAAAGGGGGAGATTGTTGGATCCTAGTTCCATCTCTCTTCTATGTTTTGATGTTAACAAAACCATTTTAAAATCTAATATGTTTATGAAGTGATTACAGGTCCAAAGAATCTGTGGATGCAAGCAAAAAGATTGCACATGAAGGAAGAAGTTTTTGAAGACTTTAGTTTTTATTGTATCTTAGAATTTTTGTATGTCTCCAAACAAGTAAAACATAATCTAGGTATTAAAATCAAAGAGAGATAACTAGGATCCAGAATATCGTTCATTTACTTGGTTCTTAACTCAAAATCGACTCTTTCAAAACAAAGTTGCCTAAAGCAGATTGGATTTCTCTAATTGATCTTTGGTACTTGCTCGGCACAGGTTTGGACCTAAGTTCCAAACTGTGAACATCAAGTACCACTACTCATCATGAGTATCAGTATCAAGTGATCACAGTTTGTGAACTGGGCTTTTCCCTGGACCTTACAAGTACCGGTACTCATCATGAGTACCGGTACATGAAGGTCATAGGACCCAAGACTGTGCATTACAAGTATCGGTACTCATCATGAGTACCGGTACATGTAGGTCACAGGACCCAAGACTGTGCGTCACCGGTACCCAGTGATTTGGTTGTACTGACTGTATGTAGTCAGTACTGGTACCAAGAGTTCAATACCGATACCAACTAACCGTTGTGACCAGTTTAAATAGCTAGTTTGCAATTAATCATAATTCTAATGTTCCTAAAATATCCCTAACGGCTAGAATTCGTGGGAGAGGTGATTAGTGGTCTATATAAGCACTCTTTGAGTGTTGTTTTAGACACATCTCTTAAGAAAAATCATACTCTTGCCTACACCTTCGATTCTCAATTTTCAAGCTGAAAGAGAGTTTGTTTTATTGCATATCTTTCAAGGCATCTCACCATTTGCAACAAATCATCAAAGGCGATCGTATTTTTCGGTAATCAATCGTTTGTTTTACGCCTTAGTTTTTCTTACTAGATTTGGTTATACTTGTTATAAGATATACTCTTGTTGGAGACTTAGGAAATAGTTGTAAGCTTCTATTTACATTTTGCTTACACCTGTATCTTTATCTTTTCTTCGTATCTTGTAATTGGGTTGAGGTAACCCATTAATTACCTCTGATATTAGTAAATTGATTCCCTCTGAGTTGAGGGAATCGGGTTAAAAATCCTAAGGTAGGAGACTTAGGTAGTGGAGTATCCAAGTGAGGGGAACCACTATACTTCTTGTGACTTTATTTTTGTGGTTTGATTTGTCTTGCAATTTTTTATTTCCCACACTATTCATCCCCCCTTCTAGTGTGCTTCTAATTTACAGATCCTACAAGGATGTACCATCTTGGAATAGTATTGAGGATCAATTTGATTTCCTAGATCTCGGATTGAGGCATAAAGTGATTGTGGATTCCCAACCTAGATAGAAGACAACATGCCTAATATTGAATTAGGTTGGGAAATTGTAGGAGAACACCATGTTGAGCCAACCTTAGACCATGAATCACCAAGCTTAGAATTCCAAGACTCCTGCAATAATGAGTTTAAAACTAAACCTCTTGAGGGTGTAAATCCCTCCCCTTATTTCGATAAGGTGACCCTCGAAGGTTATTCAGACTTAGATTCTAGTAATTCCACCCACATCCTAAGCCTAGAATTTGGATCTAAAACTTATTGGGAAGATTACGAGGCTCTGTATGATGAAGATCAAATTTTCAATAAAGATTATGATTCTGGACCTCTATTTGATGAATATCCCTCTCCAACTTCCTCAGGAAATCAGATCGATTTTCTAGAAATAAGGCCAATTTATGATACAGAAATCGAGGAGTTGGACGAGTGTGGTGTCAATTAGGTCTGTCCTACCAGCTTGGAACTTGAGCCTAGAAAGAACACCTTTTTAAGCTCAGAATTGACATATAGGCTAGACCCCAGTCAGGCTACTAAATCCACATCATGTGATTTATTCTGTGGTGGAATTCATGATCTTGAATCTCATTCAGAACTTGATTTTCACAAACTCTCCGACGATTTTGAATCTGATTATAATTTCGGAGAGACTCTACTTCCTGAATACACCAAGCCTATCTATGACCTCAGCTCACATGACTCATTCTCTGACTCCAATTCTGAGGTCTCGATTTCAGAGATCACTGATTTCAGTTCAGGTTCCAGTAACATGGAATCATTTCTTTTCAATCCTCAAGAACCAAAACCAGGAAATGCCGAGAGTAATTGTAACCCAGAATTCGAATCTTTTCTCAATTCAGATTTCCGTCATCCTATAAACACTCTCCAGGCATTCACTTTTGAAAGCTACTATGAGGACTCTCTACAAGAGACCACCTGTCATTCATTTCTAGAAGAGCCCTCATACACAAGTCTCATTGAAGACACCTCTTCCAAACATACGGAACCAATCAAAATCCATTTTCAAACCCGACCCGCAATCGGACTCAATTTCTATTTAGATTCACCTCCCACTGAGCCGATTGCAGACGATTCAACTCCACATCTATACTGGGTTTCAGTCATTGATCAGACTTAAGACCATGCTCCATCATTCTATGATCATCCTTGTAGGGTTTTCTCAACATTCACTGATTATTTTACGGATCCCTACTCTGACCAAGCTGATTTGACTCAGCCAAACCCCGCATTCACACTTCCACATCCATCCAAGCTTCATAGTATATGGTGGGTTCCACACCTCTTGATCTGCATTTATCAGCCCACCAGATTGATTGGGTTTGGGTTACATCATCAGCCTACTAATCTGAACAAGCACCTGGTTGGACCAACCAGGCTCTTGATCAAGGTGCTTGTTACACAAAACTCCACTGATTTGACCATTCCCTCTTCATCTCATTTCCCACTTGGCTGAAGGTGTCAAATTTGGCGCTTAACGGGAGCAACCCGTCATTCTTTGAAAAACCCAAAACCTTTCTTGACATTTACATGCTGAATTCATATTGCACTTTAGGGTTCATCCATTAGAACTGCTAACTCCACCTCTGGTACATGTGCCAGAGCTTGAAATCGTCTGCAACTGTCATTCTCGACCCATTCACCCACGCAATAAATCCTGTTCTAAGTCCCTGGACCCAACACTGTTTCACACCCTCCATTTACAATGAGGACATTGCAAAACTTAGGCATGGGGGGGTGGTAAAGTGCAAACATACAGAAACCAAGAAAAGGTAGAAGGATTCTCAGAAAAAAATCACACATGTCAAAAACACCAAAAAAATAAAAAATTGAGAAAAATAACAAAAAAACTGGAGGAGGGAAGGAAAATTTTTGTGGGCTATGCAAATAGGGGGAGAAAAAGAGCAAAGTGTTAAAGGAGCACAAAATGAAAAGAAAGAAATAGTCATTAGTAAGATATTAAGGGATTAACCGAAGTTCTAGACCACATTAAGAAAAGTAAAGAGAAAGTGCTAAAGAGACACAAAAAGATTAGTAAGAACGCTAACCTTAGGCTTTTTTGGCTAGACTCTTAGTACCCGCTAAGATCTGGAAAATCCTTAAGAGGTTGGGGAAAATGCAAAGCTTAAGTATTAGGCTTAAGGCTTAGGGAGTATTCGGCCTCGTTAACTGACCTTCGATTTGCTGGACTCGGTAACCTAAGCACCCCAATTCACACACAGTCTGGTTCAGTGTGCATAACTATCAAAATCATGAAGAAGAGTTTTAATGTTCTGAAAATGTTGCCTAGATTAGGAGCGGCTAATCAACACAAGTTGATTTGGTCGAGTTCCCAGCGGGAGAGGCGGGAAATTCCCCTCAAAGATGCATAACAACATAACGTCTCCTTGGTGCTTGTCTCTTAGGATATTTACATATCCTATCGGGGGCATGTAAGCACTCTGCTGGTTCAGATACCATGGATGGCATTATCACGAAATGTCAATCTCCAGGGTCTGGATTCGGCCACGGAACACCATGGGTGGGATTATCTCAAAATCTCAAAAACCAGGGTTCTGGGGATTACCATGGGCAGTGCTATCACGAAGCATCGATTGCCAGGAACCTTTGAGGATTGATGATGGGGACGAGGAATCAGATACAGACCATGTTGAGAAGCCAATCTAAAGCTAGAATTAAAAAGAAAAGAGAGAGAAAACTCTCCAAACAAATCAATCCTCTATCTCTCTCTTACAAAATGCACTGCAAACTGAACCAAGGCTAAAAATGTCTCAAGCACAGGTCCTTTAACCATAGAGTCTAATAAACCTTAGGTAGTTCCTGTGGGTCTTAAAAACCTTCACGGAGGATCGAGGCTAAGGCTGGACAGGTCTGGATCTTGGTTGGTACTAGAGTACCTTTAGGCCCATTTTTGGCATTCTGACCTAATCATAGAGGAAGAAGAAGAAAAAGCACTTATCAAAATTGGTGAAAGGAACTCATGGTCTAGAACAAAAGTTAAAACATTAAAATTTTGCTAAGTGACTAGCAAAAGCTAGTCATGGGGGTATGATGAGAACCTCATCATGAACCCTAACTAGCTTACTTTGATCTAATAAAATGAACAAAAGCTCCTACATAACCTAAAGGAAGGCCAAATTCGGGGGATTATTGATCTGAAAAGAGAACATGAAACAAGGGGTAAAACAATAATTTTACCATTGTAGTGCATCAACAGGATTTCTAAGGGTCTATACATAGGTTAATTGGACTTAATAAGAGAAAAAGTGGGATGGTTTAGTCAGAAAAGGCTTTTTGTGAAATTTAAGAATTAAATGGCATTCTATAACCATAAAACAAACCCACTCAAATTCAAAAGGTTCCAGGCAAGATAAAAATCAACTAAGCCCTCTAAAATTCATGGAAAAATATCCCCTATGGTTTATAACCTTCAATTTTGCCTTTGAAACCTGTTTTGACCTAGATTGGGGACCAAGCACAATATTTGACCTAATTTTGATTTTTGTGCAAAATATCTAGTCAAACGAGGTCAAACCTAAAATCCAACTTCACCATTGAATTCCTTAGGTCCAAATTAGGTTTGTACCAAAATTTGGACATAAGGGAAGGTCATCTTGACCCCCTTTGCAAATTGGTCCACCCAATTACATTCTGGCCCTTAACTTTTGAAAACCTTTGCAATGACCCCCTCAGATTTCTCGTCACTTTCTTCATTTTGGTCCCTCTGTCATCGCAGCAGGGACCCATACCTCTGGAGACTTTGCACGGAGGTTTTCTCCTCGATTTCATGGGGAGCTGCTCCCATATTTGAAAGGGGAGCTCCCTGCGAAGCCCCCTATCGCATGGGCAGCTCCCCATGCCCTGAAATGCCTCATACCTCTCATGCGAACGCTCGAGAGGTATGGGTCTCCTCTAGCCATACCTCCGGCGTGGTCTTCCTGCCGTTTCCTCGTGACCCTTCCCTCTGCCCTTGCCTATTTAAGGAAGCCCAGATCCTTCTGCTTCCTTCAAGCCTGTTTTGGCCAAAGAAATCCCCCAAATTCGTCTCCTCCTTCGGCCAACTGCCTACAGCTTCTGGCGACTCTCCCTCCTTCTCATCGGTCTACCACCATACCAGTGGCAAAGCCATCTCCACCTCACTCCTCCGCACCGTACCGGCGTGTGCCCCTCCGACCCTCTTCCTCGTCGTCGCTTCTTCACCACAGGGCCTTCATCTCCGGCGATGGCAAATACCCGCCGCTCACCCTCCGCCTCCCCCCTTCACTCTAAACACCCTAGATAAGTACCTCTCTCTCCCCGTTTTATTTCCCCTTTATCAATTTCTATTTTTGACCCCTCGACTGCCACTACCACCACCATCGTTCCCACCTCTGATCAGATCACCGGCGAGGTGTGCCCACCGCTCCACGCCTCCATCTACCTCGCCAAACCCCTCAGAAGCTCCGCCACCATCCACTGATCATTTCCCCCCTCTACATTGACCACCAAACGTCCCACATTCTTCCCTCAAACACACCCACACATTCACACACAATGTACCCCAAGCACGCACTCACAGGCACTATCGAGCCACGCCAACACCCCCAGCACCTTCATCATGGTCCAACGACCCTCGCTAAACGTTTTGACATGGCCGCGAGGCCAATCTTGTGTTTTCAGGTTCGTTGCCCCTCCACCATTGACGAGGAAGCTTGAAGCAAGCTTGCTACAGCTCCAGGCCTTGCTGTTCGAGGCTTATACCCATAGGTTGCGTGGAATACCTTCACACATGTACTCAAGCCTTCGATTAGAGTCAAAGTCCCTCGCAGCAGCTGCAATTGAGAGCTCAACCTCTGCGAGCGCGTGCGAGAGGAAGGTGGGACATTTAGTCCCACCTCGGAAGCTGACGAGCGGGAGGCGCCACTTAAATTGAATTTGTGAATTAGCCTTGTCGCCTTAAATCCATGGGGTGAGGTCCCACTCACCCGACCCAGTCTCATCTGCGACCCACACGTCCGCGGACTTGGCTTAACCCTACTACCCGCGCACTCCTCGCCCACCACCGCATGCTGGTGGGCCTGGTCTCGGGCAAGCATATCTGACCCGTTTACCCGAGTAAGGCTCTGAGAGAGCTGTCCTGAGAGTGAAATAGAGAGAGAGACGCGGGGAGAGTAGGGGTAGGTTTTGCTTTGCTCTGTGTAGGGAAAAGGAGGAGAAGGCAGGAGTAGCTAAGGGAGAAGAAGGTGCTGCTGATGAGGAGGAGGCGCAGCAGAGAGCAGCTGAAGGAAGGACTGATAAATGCCAGTTTATCATCATTCTTATGCATTAAAACAAACCTAGCTCTTAGGATTTTACTTCGCAAATGGATTTTTGGGCTGCATTTAAGCATTAACTAGGTTAGGCATGCATTGCATTTTCTTTTGTTGTTTTAATGTATTTTTGTGAGTGTTAGGGATAAACAGATATATAGATCCCTAAAACCCTAGCACTCAAGAAGGCAAATGGTGAAGCAGGAGCTCAGACTAACTGGAACTTAGCTTGATCCAGCATACTACAGTTGGAACCTAGCTCACTTAAACTAGGGTTAGCTCATCCCAGCTCCATTCAACTAATCTCAGCTGAATGGCAACTTAAGAGAGCTCACCTTAGCTCACCCTAGCTTAAGTCAGCTCAGATCTAGTTCAACCTAGTTGAGTCTAGCTCATCTCAGCTCCCACAAGTCCACAGGGAGCTCTAGATAGCTCAACTGAGTTGACTGGAGTTCACCCCAGCTCAGATCCAGCTACATCCAGCTCCACTCAACTCTAGCCAGCTGAAGAAGAACTCATCCCAGCTTAGGAAGCTCAAGTCTAGCTCCCGGGGACCCAGCTTAGCTCAAGCTAATTGAGCTAAGCTACCTTAGCTGTCTCAACCAGCTCAATCCTCCCCGAGAGCACCAGACCTAGCTCACCTCAGCTCCATTCAATAGAAGCCAGCTCACTTTAGCTTGGCTTAGTAGCTAGCAAAGAACTAGCAAGCTAAGCCAGCTGGAGTAGCCCCATGTTGACCTCTTCAGCAGCTGCCAGCTCCACTTCAGCTCCAAATTCTTCAGAACCATCTCCTCCCTCCAAACCCTAGCTCCAACACCTCCTCCTCTACTCCACCATTAGCTAAGCTAGCTTAGCTTAGCTATGCTCCAGCTTCCTTGGCTTGTACCACCCAAAAACCCTACCTAACAACTCCACCAACTAGCTCCACATAAGCTAACCCTACTTGGCGCCAACCTAGCCTACCCACAACCTCCAAAAGACACCAAAAAAGTGGCGCCAAAACCACCCTAACTACCCCCTTGTTGGCGCCACTTTTCCCTCCAAAAACCCCCTTCATCTCCACCACACATCTCCCCTTAAACCCATCTCCACCATCCACATAATCCCACCTTCTAGAAGCCTCAAAGTTGGCGCCAACCCATGGCACCTCTCGATGGTTGGCACCACTTTTAGGTGCCCCTTGACTAACCCTAACTACCCCCCTTACACCCCTTTGGTGGCGCCAACCATCCTTAACCCTAGGATTAACTAACCACCTCCATCTTCCCATCTTAGCCCTCCATTTCAAGAGTCACCTTAACCCCCCCATCCTACCCTACAAAAAGACCACTACCCACCACCATTCAAACCATCCTTGGCTAGCAAATTCACTCTCATACTCTACCTAGAGCCCACACCCAAGAGAGAAGAAGAAGAAGATTAAGGGGATATTGTGTCCCTTTGGTTTCTTCCCCTCTTCCCTTCTCTCTTGAGCCCACGCCTGCCAAAGGAGGAGCCAGGCAAGGAAGATCTTTGGAGGAGATCTTGAAGGTGGCCCACGCCCACCCCTTGGAGGAGAGCATTGAAGGTGGTAGCATCCACCTTGGAGGAGCTCTTAAGGAAGGAGAAGAAGGAGGCCCTCTTTTCAAGCCAAGGAGCAGCTAGGCTTAGAGTAAGAAGACTCCCTTCTTCACCAAATTTTGCAAGAGGATTTGTGTTTCTTTTATTGCTTTTAGATTTTTTCATTTCTAGTAGAAGCATTCCTCGACTTGTCTTTAAAAAGAACACAAATTCTAGTTAATCAAATTGCCTTCTTTTTAATTTCCTATTGCAATTGTTACTTTTGTTCTAGCACTTATTCTACTTCCACTCCCTAATTACTCTAGGCCTCCACTTACTTAGAGTGAGCTTAGGTAGTGGACATTTTAATCTCTTAAGTTTTAACTTAGTATTTTAGCTGTTAGTACTTTTTCGTTACAATTCGCACTTTGCCCATATTATTTCAAAACACAAAAAATATATATATATTTAAAATACCAAAAAGAAAGTTGAGATTATGTTTAGAAAGAGAATTGAATTGCAATTTTTACCTCCTTGGACGACCCTAGATACTCCCCTATCTAGGATACAAATTTAAAAGCGTATGCGAATTCGCATGCTACAACGACATTAAAAACCCGCTTTTACAAATCACGCGACTTTTCTCATCAAGGACTTAGCTGCAAAAAGCAAAAGAGAAGAAGGTAGAGGAAGGAGACAAAGAAGAAGAAGAGAACTGTAGAGGCAAAGGAAGGAGAAGCTGAAGACACAGCCAAAACCTAAGGCAAGGAAGAAGGAGGAAGCGCAGCAGCTTAAGAAGAAGAGAAGAAGAAAAAGACAAGAGAAGAAAGTAAAAGAAAGAAGAAGGCTCAGCACTGTAGCAGTAGTCAGTTAAGGCGTCTGATTCAAAGAATCAAACATCTGAGAGATGAAAGACAGAGAAAGAAGGGAAGGAAGAGAGAAAGCAAAGAAAAAGAAAGAGAGAAGAGAAGAAGAAAGAAAAGAGAAAGTAAGAAACTTGCTTGTTTCTTCAGTACAGCTGATGGAGATATGATGGTGAATTGTTGCCTCCTTTGAAAGTTGAAGATTCTGCTGAAGGTTAAGTCGTTCTTTGTTCCACATGATTCATTGTTTTTTATTCTCTATATTCTTTACATTACACATTTTGTTTGTGACTATTGCTTTACCTAGGGGTAGTGGCTGTGGAAGCCCTACTTTCATTAAAAAAAAAAAAGTTATTGACATGAATGTGTGACTAGTGTTCGGGAAATTTTCACTTGTCAAAAAAATATGTCGTCACAGTATGAATAGTATGGCGAAAAAATCTCGAACAAAAATATTTATCAGTAAACTAACCTTGAACAGTCAGGTCATATCCACAGGGAGGAACAAATGCAATAAATTCATAAATACTTTCCCATGATATTTGCCTAATCATGTGCGGAATCCGTGCCCACATCTGATGCGAAATGAGATGAAAGGAAGAAGACACATAATAACCAAAGAATGCAAGGGTTATGTGCACAATTTTACCTCAATAAAATGACCCACAACTTAAATGCAAATAACCCACATTGGCATGTAGTGTAATTATACTTCAATACATTGGGCTTTCTCCTCTAGGCCATGTAGGTGCTTAATGATATTTCAGGCATTCATAATGTAATATCGAGAGAGTTAGTGCATGAGAAGGGAAAAGAAAGAAATACAATGGCCTGCAAGCAAAAGTCACTTAAATAATTTATTCATCAAAAATATGGGAATAGTGTCATGACAATGGCATATTTCGTAAACACTAATAGGATGCAAAATAGAGGATTTCTTGCCCTTGCACGCACATGCGCGTAAGGTTGTGGCAAGCTGCGGGAAGCTTGGAGGAGGTTGAGGATGCGAAGAGCTTCACTATGGTGGTTGTGGCATCGATGGAGACGGCCGGAGGTGGCTGGCTAGCTGATAAACGCCAGTTTATCATCATTCTTATGCATTAAAACAAACCTAGCACTTAGGATTTTTGCCTCGCAAACAGGCTTTTGGGTTGCATTTAGGCATAAATTAGGATAGGCATGCATTTTACTTTTTATTATCTTTTTGATATGTTTTTGTGAGTATTAGGGATAGACAGAGAATCAGATCCCCAAAACCCTAACACTCTAGAAGGCAACTGGTGAAGGAGAAGCTCAAACCAGTTGGGACTTAGCTTTATCCAGCTTACCATAGCTGGATCCCAGCTCACTTGGACTAGGGTTAGCTCATCCTAGCTCCATTCAGCTCATCTCAGCTGAATGGCAGCTCAAGAGAGCTCATCTTAGCTCACCTTAGCTCAGGTCAGCTCAGATCCAGCTCAACTTAGCGGAGTCTAGCTCATCTCAGCTCTCAATTAGTTCATAGGGAGCTTTAGCTTGCTCAGCTGAGTTGATTGGAGTTCACCTCAACTCAGGACTAGCTTGAACCAGCTCCACTCAACTCCAGACAGCTGAAGATGACTTCATTTCAGCTCGGGAAGCTCATGTCCAACTCCCAAGGACTCAACTTAGCTCAACTCAGTTGAGCTGATCTACCTTAGCTGCCTCAACCAGCTTAATCCTCCCCAGGAGCACCAAACCTAGCTCACCTCAGCTCCTTGTGGTAGAAGCCAACTTGCTTTAGCTTGGCTTAGCAGCTAGCAAAGAACTAGCAAGGTAAGCCAGCTAAAGTAGCTCCATGCCACCCTCTTCAACAGCTACCAGCTCTAATTCATCTCCAGACTTCTCCTCTTTGGCTCCTCTCCTCAAACCCTAGCTCCCATTGCCTCCTCCTCTACTCCATTACTAGCTAAGCTAGCTTAGCTTAGCTTAGCTTAGCTAAGCTCCAGCTCCTTAGGCTATCCATCACCCTAAAGTCCAACCTAACTAGCTCCACCAAGTAAGCCCACCTAAGCTTCCACCTAAGCTACCCTACTCCACCTGAACTTGGCACCAACAAGACACACCTCTTCAACCCACACCATCACCAAAAGACACCATGAAAATGTTTCCAAAAATTTGAAAAAGCTGCTGAAAATTTGAATTCTCTTTTAGGTGGGAAACTTCGGTGAGGATGGATGGCCGCCTGAGGGGGCCCGGCGGCCGCGCTGCCGGCTCTGATGGATGGGCGGTGTGGCAATCGCGGTCTTGGAGAAGGAAAGAGCGAGGCGCCCAGGCGTCTGGTGGAGATGGGGCTATGGACAAGAGGGGTTTTCATGATAGGTGGGCTCGGAGCTGTAGGGAAGTGATCTGCTTCAGATGTCGATTCCGTGGGCATTTGGCGGCGATGTGCCATTGGCCGGTGCTCTGCTTGGCATGTGGGGGCTATGGTCACAAGCGATACTCCTGTCTGAATTCTCATGGTGGTTCTGGGGGCAGGATGCGCACTGCACCTTGGATTCCTAAGGGTGAGGCGCAACTGCCTCTTCCACCCCCCATCAACTTTCGGGGGGCACACTATGGATGTGGAGATTCCCCTGAGCGAGGACATTAATGTGGCAGAGCTGGTTTTGCGTGGGACCTTGATTGGGGAACTGATGTTGGGTACTCTATCCCTAGAGAGAGCTCGACAACTGGTAAACTCTCTTTCCCTCTCGACTGATGCTTTGAAAATTGCGTTTATCTCTCCATCGCGGTTTGTGCTCTTTGATTTGGGGGTGGCGGATGTCGAGCATCTATGTTTTCAGACCAGCACTTTGTGTGGATTGACAGTGATGTGGCATTTGGTATCCCCTTTTGATGGATCCTTTCCTGAGCGACCACCTCAAAGAGTTGATCCTAGATCTGGTTTTCTTGAAATCAAAGGCTTGCCTCTACACTTGAGGTCTAGGGTGGTGATGGAAAATATGGTTGCTGGGTTTGCGATTGTGGCTAAGGATACTGAAGTTGGTCTGTCTGAAGGAGATGACAATGTTCTGAAAGTGAGGGTGGATGTCTTCAGGGCTGGATCTGTTCCAGATAAAATGATTCTCAGGTGTGGGGGAAGCTCTTGGATGCTCCTCTTGGAGTTTCATGTGGCAAACAGCGGTATGGAGCTGAGTCATCACCCCCCCTCTTATGCTGAGGTGCTACAAGCCAAAGCAGGTTCTTTACAACCAATTTGTGCTAATCAGGAGATGGTGGCCGAACACACTAAAAGTGTGGAAATGGAAGATGGGGTGGGGGGCTTGAGGGTAGAGGAGGTGACGAATGAAAATCTAGAGGTTGGGGGTGGGATACCTTTGATCCAAGTTGATTCTACAGTGGTGGTTAAAGAAGGGGAGGAGGTAACTGTGATAAATGAAGCTGTGGCTGAGGACCTGAAAGCTGTGACTTCCCCAACTAGTGCTCCTGTTGGTTTTGATATGTTAGATCCCCTTGTGAATTCCTTTGATTTACAGTGTAGCTCTCTTGTGGTTGATGATCTGCACCTGGAGTTTAAGACTCCGTCTACCTCTGGTCTTGGGATACCTCCATACAAGCTGAGGTTGAGAAGACATATTCCTACACAAAAAGTCGATGAGTCTACCATTGCAGCTGTGATGAAGGTGAGTAGAGCCTCTGGTGCTAAGAAGGGGACAGGTCAGATGTCCAAATGAGGATTCTTACCTGGAATGTGCATGGGCTGTGCGATAGAAGTCGGAGGGCATCTCTACTTAGATATTTGCGAGAATGGGAGATTGATTGTGCCATCCTCCAAGAGACGCATATTGATAGTGAATCTGACAGGGCTTGGGTTGAGATGAAAGCTGGTCTTACAAATGACATTGTGATGATCAATTCTAATGGCAAATCTGGGGGTATTGCCATCTGGTAGAAGAAGCATGTGCTGCACTTGGAGGAGGCTTCTCTAGCTAGGCACCGACTGAATTGCAGGTTCAAAAGAGGCCAGGGGGACAGTGACTTCTTTGTGATAGGTGTTTATGATCCTAGTGACCCTAGCAGAAGATAGGAGCTGTGGGAGGATTGGAACTTGGCTGCAGATTTTGTGAATGGGTCGGTCTAGCTTGTTGGAGGGGACTTCAATTGTGTGTTGATGGGGAGTGATAGACCCAATGGTGTGGTGGATAGCTCTGCCACTGGCTTCCAGCTAATGGTCCAAGCTTTGGGCTTGAGTGAATTTCCCTCCTCAGGCTCTGAATTCACTTGGAGGAATGGTAATGGTCTCATGTCCAAGATTGATAGGTTCTTTGGCAATGCTAGGCTGCTGGATCTCTTCCAATTGTTCTTTGTTTGTGGTCTTGAACGTCCCTTCTCTGACCATATGCCCTTGGTCTGGGACAATGGGGAACAGGTGTTAGCTGGATCTTACTTCAAATTTAGGAAGTCAAGGCTGAGGGAGCCAGGATTCAGAGAAATGATTGCTGGTTGGTGGAGGGCCCAGCAGTTTGAGGGCACGGCTACCTTCAGATTGGCTTCCAAGATTTTGGCTTTGAAAGGAATGTTAAAGGAATATGGTGATGTTGTTTCTATCCTAAGGCATCAGAAACGTCGAGAGGCCTTGATGAAGATTCAGGAACTGGATGCCAAGGAAGCCAATGCTTGGGTGTCTGAGCAGGATACTACTGATAGAAAGAAATGGCAGGGGGTGGTGGCTGAAGAAGACTTGAAGCTAGAGATGGATTAGAGGGAACGATCAAGGCAGTTACAGTTAAGTGAGGGGGATGCAAACACTAAATTCTTCCACTTGGCTGCTAGTTCTAGGAGAAGAATCAATCTGATCTGTTCTATTGTTAAAGAGGGGCAGAGAGTTATCTCCATCTCTGATATCAGAGCTGAGGCTGTCAGGTACTTCAAGGAGTCTTCAAGAGTTGCTGGTAGGGGCTGTTGGAGGATGGCAGCCATCGATATTCCCAGAATTACTGAGATTCAGGGGTCCAGCCTGATTGACTCTGTGCTTCAAGCTGAAGTCTTGAAGGCCATCAAGGATCTCAATTGTGAAGGGTCACCTGGTCCTGATGGGATCCAAGTCTTCTTCTACAAAGAGTTATGGGATATTGTGGGCACTGAGGTAGTGGAAGTGATTAGAGAATTTGAGAGTGGCAACTTTGGCTTTGAAAGAATCAATAGATTCTATCTTTTTCTTTTGCCAAAGACTCCAGGAGCTGAATCTTTTTAGGAGTTTAGACCAATTGGCCTCTCTAACTCTTTATATTTGGTGATTAGCAAGGTCTTGGCCAATAGATTGAGGCCTGCTTTGCAAGAATTGATCCATCCTGTTCAATCAGCCTTCCTTCCTGGCAGATCTCTACAAGAATCCTTTATCATGGACCAAGAGATGGTTTGTGGTTGGCACAAGAGGAAATGTAAAGCTTTTCTATGGAAGGTTGATTTCCGTAAAGCTTATGACTCCATCAGTTAGCCCTATCTTTGGGAATGCTTAAAAGAAGAGGTTTTCCCCATGCTTGGATTCAGTGGGTGAAAAGGTGTATCACCACAGCCTCTTTCATCCCTTTGATAAATGGGAAACCCTGTGGCTCTTGGATTCAGCCCCAATGTGGGATCAGACAAGGATGTCCTCTGGCACCCTTGATTTTCAACCTGGCAGTTGACAATTTGGCCTGGTATTCTTGTAATCTCGCTGAAACAGGTCTTATTAGAGGGTACTCCTTATCTTGTAGGAGTAATTTGGCTCCCATTCTTCAATATACGGATAATACAGTTTTTTTATGGAAGGTTCTATGGATGAAGCACTAGCTTTGTTTCATATGGTCAACACCTTTGGTGAGCTCTCTGGCCTTAGGCTGAATAGGGATAAATCTAGTTTGGCCTGTTTTGGCCTACCTGAGGATGAGCAAGGTGCTATAGCTGCTATTCTGGGGACCCCCCACATCAGTCTTCCTATTAAATACTTGGGGCTGCCTTTGCGATGTTCTAGAATGGAAAAAAAAGATTGGAGATGCCTCTTTGACAAAATTTTAGTAAAATTGGATGGATGGCATAGCAGTTTCCTCTCCAAGGGTGGAAGACTTATCTTGCTCAATTCTGTGATCACCTCCATCCCTGTTTTCTACTTTTCCATCTTTAGAGCTCCTAATTCCATTTGGAAACGGTTGGATGTATTGAGAAAAAGGTTCTTTTGGAAGGGAGCAAAGCATGAGGGCAGATTCTTGTAGCCACTAAAATTGGAGTAGATCTGCCAACCAAAAGATAGGGGTGGACTTGGGATTAAGTCTCTCAAACACTTCAATGATGCTTTGTTGCTTAAGTGGGCAGTTAAGCTCTTGCAAGGAGGCCTAAAACCATGGACTGCTCTAATCAGGGACAGCTATGGTGCCTCTAACAGTGTGCTATCCAGGCTACAACCCAGCAGATCATCTCCATTCTAGAAATCAGTAACCAGAGCTTTGGTGATCACTTCCACCTGCTGCAGCCAGCTCTTGGGGATGGCAAGACCTTCAGCTTCTGGAAGGAAGGTTGGTCAGTGCTGGGAGTCTTGAAGGAGCTCTATCCTAGGGCCTTTGCTGCAGCATCTGATAAGGAGGGTTCTGTCAGCAGTTCTGGTCTTGCAGCAGCTGCAGCTGGAATCTGAATGAAGAGGAATCCAATAGGAGGGGCACCCGGCTGTGGGAAGAAAGGAGGAAGCTGCTATCAGACCTTGAGAGCTTTAGGCCAAGGACTGGAGTGGAGGATAAATATGTTTGGGAGGGGATTTACAATGTGCAAAGTGGCTATAACAGAATCTTAAACTCTAGAAGTGGGTGGAGCTGCGATTTCATTGACAAGAAAATTTGGCTTCTGAAAATTCCTCTTAACGTACAAATATTTCGTTGGCTATGTAGGAGAGATGGTTTGATCACAGGTGATTTGCGACATAGAAGGATGGGAGCTGATCATCATGAATGCTACTTATGTGGGATGCATACTGACAATGCGTATCACATCTTCTCATCATGCCTTATCACTGATGCTATTTGGAGGAGGACTTGTCAGGAGCCACTACCAGCTTGGGATTCCATTTGGCATGGGTTTGGTATAAGAGAGAAGCCACATGTATGCATGGCTGTCACTCTCTGGTGTGTGTGGAAGGCGAGAAATGGAAGACTTTTTCAGGAGAGACCAGTGTGCTGTGAAAGAATTGTAAGAGAGTGCTGGTCCCTTATACATACGTGGGGATCTGTTTTGTAATTCCTCTTACTTGTTTATATAATATACCTCTCCAGATTGCTATCGTAAGGCGATAGCTTTCCTTTTTGTTTCAAAAAAAAAATGTTGCCAAAAACCACCTCCAACCACCTTAGTTTTTGGCGCCAACTCTCCCTTCATCCAAACCATCCGTCTAACACCTAAACCCATCCTAACTTGGAGCCAAAAATAACCTTCTAGAAGACACCTAAGTTGGTGCCAATTTGTGGTATCTCTTCACCACCAAAAGCCACCAACATCACCATAACTACCCCCCTCCCAACCCTTCATTTGGCACCAACTTCCTCTCCCCTTGGATCACCTAACTACCCTCATCATCTAATCCTAGCCATCCATCTAAAGGTCACGCCAACCACCATTTCCCATCTTATAAATACCTTACCCTACCACCACATAATTCCCATCCTCCCATAGTATATTCTCCACTCTAATTCCACCCATAACCCATGGCCAAGGAGAAGGAAGAGAGAAGAAGATTAAGGGGGCACATCACCCACCCCCTCGGTGCCTTCTTCTTCCCAGTCCTTAACCTTGTGCCACGCCTAAGAGGAGGAGCAATCCATCACTAGGAGGATGGCCAGGCAAAGGAGGAGTTTTTAGGGTGGACATCCACCTTTGGGAGAAGCAAGTGCACGCCCCCCCTTAGGCTTGCAACTATCTTGGAGGACACCTTCCTGGAGGAACCTTTCAAGGAAGGAGAAGAAGGAGCTCTCTTTTCAAGTCAAGGAGCTACTCAGCTTGGAGCAAGAAGCCCCCTCTTCTTCACCATTTTATATAGAGGATTTGTGTTTTTCTTTTCTTGTATTCTCAAGTAGAGTAGAAGCATTCCTCTATAGGTTTTGTGTAAACAATTTCCATCAATTCAAGTTGCCTTCAGTTATCTTTTTGTTGCATAGTCTTTTAGAATTTTTGTCTAGAATTTTTTTCACTCCCTCTCCCTAATTACTTTAGGCCTCCACGTGCCTACGATGAGCTTAGGGAGAGGCTCTACTTGTCACCTTAGTAGTAGTGTAGTGAATTAGATGTAGGCTATTTTCTCGCTATCAACAATTCGCGTGTTTCCCGTCATTTCAAAACTATAAAAATTATAAATTTGTAAAGATAAAAAAGAAAGTTGATTTCCATTTTCAAGTAAGAGACATATTTTGCAAACATTTGGCCTCCTTGGATGACCCTAGATACTCCACTATCTAGGTTATAAATTTTAAAAGCGAAATAGATTTACGCATTACAACGATTTCCAAAACCCCAATTAACAAATCGCGTATTTTCGCGATCACTAGCGAGGTGGTTGGCCAGTGGCGTGGGTGGTTCTAGGCGGTGAGATGGTTGCTGGTTGGCGAGTTTGAAGGCATAGATGTGCTCGTGGAGTTGAGGTGATCGCGTTGGTGTCGATGGTGAGTTGAATGGAGGGGTGTAGTGGAGACTATGTTGAGGTTGAACCCACCAGTGATGGGTTCTGTTCGGGAAGATGATGAACAGTGTGCAAGGAGGAGACTATTGATGTGTGAGCTACTGTGCGTGATGGTGTGCACACGAGGGTGTGCAGCTTGCAAGCACTACACTTGCGAGAGGCAGAGGTGGTGCTGGTGGGTGCAGCTGTGCATGGGCGGAGGTGCTTTTGCGGGAGGCGGTGGCGCCAATGGGTGGTTGCGGGCGATGGTTGCGCGTAAGGGGAGGTGACCGAGGGTAGTGAGCATATGAGGAGGAGAGGTTGGAGCCTTTGTTCATGGTTTGAAAGAAGAAGATCATGGAGGAGGGGGCGCAGGTCTCTAGACGTCCAGGAATGCTCCTAGACAACTTAACACTTCCCCCCGATCCTACGTGCGTGTAGGATGTGGAAAGAGAGAGGAGGGAGCCTATTGCCTCGTCGGAGATCTTCCAAAGAAGGAGGAGGCACGGTTGTGCTTCGTGGAAGTTGTAGTGGCGGTGCCGATGAACAACACACGGTGGTGATGAAAGTGGTTGCAGATGTAGACAGGACACGATGGTGGTGTCAGTGTTGTCACTGTCGACCATGTTGGTGGTTTCGCAGTGATGAAAGTCGTTGCGGACATGGGTGAGACGTGGTTGTGGGCACATAGTCGTAGAGGAGATGCGTCAAGGTCAAGCGCAGGGGTGGCTGTTGTTGGCTTGGTGGTTGTTGCAGTGGGGGGAAGGCACGCAGTGGTGGACACTACTAAAAAAAGGAGATTTGGTTACAGTCATTTGGTCACGAATCCTAAAACCATGACTAAAATAACCTATGCTCACGATTCCACCCAAAATCGTGACGAAAAAGGGGGCGAGTTTTGTTTTGTATTTTGACCTTTGGTCACAATTTTAAAAATCGTGACCTAAGCCTTTGGTCACGATTAAGAGTGGAACTGTGACCGAAGCCTTTCGTCACGGTGTTGAGTAAAACCGTGACGAAATTAATTTTATATTAAAAAAAAAAAAGACCTTCCTTCCCAAAATTTCCCCGAAAGCCTACTCCTGCCCCCGTCACCTTCCCCCTCTCCCGACTCCCCAATTCCCCGACGGCGTCACCTCTCCCTTCCCTCTCCTGACGTAGGTGGCCCCACTCCCCAACCATACCATTCCTCGACGGCGCACGGCGGGGCGGTGGCAACCCAATCCCCCCCCTCCACCCACTCTGCCGTCGCGCTCTCTCCCTCCCACCTTTTCCTCCGCTTTGTCTAGAGGAGCATCAGAGCGATGAGTCTGGACCTCCCTCCGCAGCCACCAATGACGCCTCGAGGCTCGACGAGAACTCCTTCCTCGCCTCCCTAATGCCAAAGAAGGAGATCGACGCCGATCGCTTCCTTGAGGCACATCCCGAGCATGACAGGGGTTGCGATCTTCATTGCCCTCCATTTCCCAATCATCGCAACAGGATTGCTGATCGCCAATCCCACATCTCGCCACCGATACAGTGTCTGTCACTTGGCCACTTCGCACGTTCATCTATCCGGTCAAACCCCTGAATCCGAACGCCGAACCATCATCCATTTCGAAATCCCTCCCAAACCCCTTCGAGCGAGCAAACCCAAACCCTAAACCCATCTCTCAACCCATCGCCCTCCTCCTCGCGTTGCTTGATCGGACCAACATCATCCTCTTTGTCCTCAACTAAACTAGCATTGCCCTCTGACTCTCGTCTCCAACTTGCCCTCCCTCTCGTTGACCGGATCAGCGTCGCTTTCCAGCTCTACCTCCTCACTGTGCCATCAACGAACAATGGACAGAGCATCGCCTCCTCACCTCCAACCCTTCTTCATCGATAGAGATCTATTCTCCTCTTATTCTCTGGAAATTGGTCATTTTTATTTGTTTTTCTTTGCAAATTTAATGTGTTGGTCTTCCTTTATGGGATATGATTTTTAAAATTAGTTGCTTATGTTTGAAATCCTCATATTACAAGGGGTTAGCTTCAGGATGTTATATCTTGTTTCTGAAGGTATTTTAGTATATCTCTTTCTCCTTTTTGTTGTAGACTGTAGCTTTTACAGGTCTATTCAATTGCGTTCTTATGTTGTATTTGTTTTCTATTATGATAACTTTACAGCTCCATTAAGCGAGATCTTTGTTAGACTTGAAATGATTGTTAATCTCATTTTTTACTGGAATCCGTACAGTTGTACATCCCATCATTTTTGTGAATTTCAAGAAGTTCCCTGAGAATGATGTAGCATGCATATCTGTATGATGTCTATCAGCAAAATTTTACCATCCTTTTGATAAGGATGATTTTCTTTGGGTATCCTGTAAGTATTCCTGTTGTATTGTTGGCATAGTCCACATATGTTTATTTTTAGCGTAGCAGTTAGCAAAAGATTTGTAGGGATATTACGAAGTTCCTTTTTGATGTTCTTGCCTGCATTGTCCAAATTTAAACTGGCATGGACTATCTGACTTTTTCCATGTGCTGGCTAGATTTGTTTCAAAGAGTGATTTGAACTTTCTTTCTTGTGTTCTTTACTGAATTGCAAAAATTAGGAGTCGTGTTTGATTTTTGTGATCTTCATTAATAGAAGAGTTTCGTCATTTATGTTTGTTTGATTAGAAGGTATTCTACCGGTTTTGTTGTTTTTAACTCCGCCATTATTGGTCCCAAGCCCAGGTGTGAAAGGAGGGGAAACAACTGAAGGACAACTTTTCTGGATTTGTTTTCATTGAATGTGAGTTAAGTTGTTCTTTTTATATACAAAAGAAGAAAATACTATAGGAAGTTGGTAGGGTAACATTTATTTTTAATGTTGTTTCCACTCATTTCAAAATTGGGTAACTTTTATTGCTCAAAGCACCCATTTTTAGGTGAATTTTTCCCTTGCTGCTTAAAATATCAAAAAATCAAGGATCCTTTTTTTTGGTTATTATCTGATTGTAAGTTTACTTGTTGAATATAGGGGAAGATCTTCTTATAAACATTTGATTCAAATGGCTTTGCAGGTCACTTTCCTTGATTTACCAGTGTAAGTCATGTTCATGGAAGTACAATCTAGTCAGGCAAAGCATATGACTAAGGAGGTTAGTAGCATTTCAATTTTCCTGTGCATTATTAAATTTGCTTCCATATCTTCAGTTCATATTCTTTATTCCATGCAGTCTGAAAGAGCAAAAGTCACATCACAATTGAATCTGTTAAACTACTGAGGACAAAAGCTTCAGGGCAATTATAAATGAAAAGAAGATGGAAATGGAACCTTTTCAAGCTGCACTAACCAAATTGCAAGCTGTAGAAAGTTCCAGAAAAAGTGAGGGCTTATGCACTTTTGAGGAGGAACTTGATAATGTTGTAAGATTCAATCTTTCGTCCATGAAAACTTTTGTTTGGGTTGAGGTTATCTTTCATTAAAGAACAGTAACTGTTTGACTTGTACTCATTGATCTGATATAGATAAGGACCTTGAATTTTTGTTTGTAACATAAGAGCAACACAATAGCTAAGGAAAATTAGATGCTTGGTAACTTATTTTTGGCGGTGGTTACTACTGTCTTTTTGAAGTGGGGAGTTCCTTTCATTCTTGAGAAGGTAGATGGGAATCTAGTATTTATTTTTCATGGCATGGAGTCGATTGCAGTCCTTACCCCCATGTGGCTCCTGTTGGCCTTTCTATTTTTAATTACCATCATTCCATGTCTATAACTTTTGCAGGTTGTTTGCCTTGTTTCCATGGAGAAGCCGGTCTCTCTGAACCCTGAACATATACAGGATGAGAAAGTTAAGGTTTGCAAAAACTCTCCTTCAATTGATTTCTGTGAAATATAACTTTTGCTTCTTATGTAGTAATTCCACTTGGCTATATATTTTGTTATTTATAACTCATTTTCGAAGAGAAGTGTTTTCTTTTGTAATTCTCAGGTTCTTCAGTCAATCCTCCCAATAAAAGATGAAGTTATTATTGTTTGGACAATATGAAGGATATAAAGACGATCGTACAGTTCCAAAAGACTCATAACACTAAAACTTTTGCAACTGTTATTCTAAGGATACACAATGAAAGATGGCAAGGTGTTGATATCCTACGTTTTCTTACAGTAATGAATGTTGGATTATTGGATTTACTTTTCAATATGCTCCAAAAGATGGGGTGGATTTATGTGTCATGAGTTCACCTTTTTCTTTGTGTCCAATTCTGAAAAGCATGGGTTCTCATGGTTCTCATGTTATAATGATTTTGTTCATTTGTTTTGAAGAAAAAATCTCTCCTATAAACTACATTGCATCATTAATTTATAAATTTTATCTATTCAGATCCTTTCATACCCAAGGCAGGTAAAGCATTAAACTTGAGAAAAGCAGAAATCCAAATTCAGTTTAAAGATGCCCCTAGTGACATCTTTAGATGTATGATTTGAGTTCGTGGTTACGTGATTAGCTAGACATTGGATTTATCAAGGGTCCATGACATAAATTTTTTATTTGACACTTGCATAGAACTTGATTTCTTATTGTGGAATCTTCAATTAGGATGAATCTAGTGGATTTTCTAATACAGGAGGATTTTCAATTTTAGTATCGAAAGAGAGCAGCTATTCCAACATTATGCTAAATGCATCAGCCCTTATCTGTCGTACTCCTTTCCTAGCCGATGTGGATTCTAAACTCTTATGTCACTGACCTTATCCTATTGCTTCTTGGAACTAGACAGTGTAATTAGAGGGTTGCCTTGCAAGTTTTCTTTTGGGTCATACAAAAGTAGAATCACTCTAGGATTTGAACCTAAGGCATTGGATTTTAGAGACCCACATTCTACTAAACTGAACTAAAACCACTTTCCTACGGTTGCTTGTATATATATGTTGCGGGGTGAATGCTTTGCCCTACCACATTATAACTGAATAATGTGGTGAATGCTTTCCCCAGCACATCTAGATGCTCAAGGCATTATAACTGAATACTTATTTGATCAACCTATTTGTTATATTTGAAAGCTCAAGATTGGATTTCCTTTGGACTTATAGTTTGGGGTTCAAAATGAGACTTAGCCTAAAAATCCCCTATGCTGATTTTACCTTGGTTTTCCTCCAAGTTGGCTTGATGGAGCAGATAAAACTGGATCAGTATCTGCAGCCCCATTTCCGTCACTACACGAGGGAAATTCGTGTCATGGTTTATTCCCAATTCCTTGAATTGTATAAGAGTGTGACAATGGAAGCCATGGCAAATGCCTTTGGTGTTAGTGTAGACTTTATTGACCAGTAAGTATTCTTACTTGTCCAACCTGCTGGAAATTTGATTACCGGTTCCAAATTATACTGTAATCAGTCCTATGATTGTTGTAAATCATTTCCCAAGGAATTGTCTCGTTTCGTAGTGGCTGGCAAGCTCTGCAAGATTGACAAAGTAGCTGGGGTGCTAGAAACGAGCAGGCCTGATGCACCAGCCATGTTTGTACAGGTAATGTCACATTTACGTCAGCATTTTTTCCCTACTAGAATTCTACGTCTCATTTGCAGTTCTCTGTTGCTTGACCTATACTATTTGGTTATGAATTCAGAGTAGCAATGACAATCTATGCCCATTGCAAATGCTTGAAAAGACCAGGAAGAAGATGAAGTGTGAAAATGATTTGTACATGGTTGATGGTGCAGATCATCTTTCAAGATTCGTAAGAAACTCCTGTAATCCTATGGCGTAAGCTAAGTTGTTGGTAAAGAAAAAGCTGCAGAAGATATCTCAGACTTTGTTACTAAACATGTCAAAATAAACTAGTGCTGGTGTCTTACAATTTGCAGTGGCACTCTATTGTGCCTTTGTAGATATTTTGTACCCTTTGTTCTTGTATCTACCATCTAGTGTAGGCTTTAAGAACCAGTTAATGTATGTATCACCTATCTTGTTTGGATTGTCAACTTTGAAATTGAGAAGTGAATTCTACTTTTTCACGAATCATTACCTTTTTTTTTTGTGATCACTATATGTGATGCAATTGTTTCTACAGAGTCTTGGAGCCAATAAAATTAAGGGCTCATGCTTTTGTTACATTCTTTTGTGGTAGATGTCTCATATATGATACCTGCATCTTGTAGTCTAGTGATTTGGGGAGCTCACCAATGAAAGGAGGTGTCGGAAGGATGAGGAGGAATGGCAGGAAATGAAAAATATATATTTTTCTTTTTAAGAAATATTTGGTCACGGTTGGAAAATCGTCACCAAAGGTCTTTGGTCATGGTTAATGAACCGTGACCAAGCCCTTTTTTGTCTTCTGCTCCAAGTCTTTGGCAAAGGAAGACCAAATATCTCTCTTTGGTCACGGTTTTTAACCGTGACCTTTAACCGTGACCAAAACCCTTCTTTTTTGTAGTGGGATATTGTGGTGGTGGCATGCTATAGTGGAGGAGATGAAGATGGACAAAAGGTTCTCCCTCGTAGGGAGGAAGATGATCTCCTAGCCATCCTTCATATCCTTTATATAAAGAAAGAGAAAAGAGAGAATATCGAGGAGAGAGATTGAGGGGAAGAATAAGAGAAAGTATTCATTTGATCATTGTCAAAAATATGAGAGCCATTATTTCCTTCTAAACTAACTTGCCAAAATCATACGATTGAAAATAAAGCAAGCCTTAAGAGAGACTCTCTAATGATTTTCTTGGCAAATCAAATGTCACGATGGTATTCTAATTTATGTCAATAAAATTGAACTTCCAAAATTGCTCCTGCATCAAAAGTAATTAATCAAATATGTAAAGGAAATACAGGAAATTGAAAGCTTAATCAATTTGGTCAACATAATGCATGCTCTAAATTAAACTTCTGTCCCAATAATAATGTATTTAGGCACTAAATTAGTCTACTAAAGTGGATCTATCAAATACCCCCATGCCTAAATTTTGCTAGTTTCAAGCAAAATCATATGAAATAAACCAAGTCTCTAAGCTAGATTTAATCAAGAGGATGCCTTATTGTGCCACACTTCTAGAGATTAGATCGAAATACCAACTATAAGCCAAAAGGTACTCAAGTACCATCCAAGATATGGACTTGACCAGCCTCACCCTTGGGTCACCATGAAGGTTTCTAAGGCCTGCAAAAATTGCCCAGAGGTTCGTTGACCCCAGTGGTTAAGGCACCCTTGCGTATGTGCAGTAAGTCTAGGTTCAGTTTGCCTGTACTTTTTTTATAATAGAGGGAGAGAGATTTATTTTAAGAGTTTTCTCTCTTTTCTTTTTAAATTCCCCTAAATCTAACCTCAAATTCTTTGCCCCACTATCAATCCTCGTAGGGTCCTTGGCAATTGATGCTTTGAGATAGCACCGCTCATGGCAAACCCCAGAACCTTGGCTTTTGACACTTTGGGATAGTGTTGCCCATGACATTCTGTGACCAAATTCAAATCCTGGTAATAAACATTTCAAGATAATGTTGCCTATGGCATTTATTCTCCCGGTAGGATATTTAGATATCTTAGGAGACAAGCACCGAGGAGACGGTATGTTATAACAAATCTTCGAGGGGAGTATTTTTCACTCCTCTCCGCGTTGGGAACTCATCCAATCAACTTGTGACTTCAACTCACTCCTAAGTCAAATCTTCGAGAAAATCTTTTTAGAACAGAACCGTTTTTGGCATTATTCTTAATTATGCGCATTGAATCAGATCGGTGTGTGATTTTTGGGTGCCTAGGTTACCAAGTTCCACAAACCAAACGACAAGTAAAAGGGTTGAATAATCCCTAAGCTTTAGACATAATACATTAGCCTCGCAACTTTCTCAACCTCTTGAGGAATAGTCCAGATCTTAACAAATACGTGAGTGTTTAAGCCCTAAAACAAACCAAGGAGGCCTAAAGTTGGTATCCCTCACATATCTCCTTTTCTATAGTACTTTAGGACTTAATTAATCATTCATTCTAGCCCAAAACTTAGGTAACTCTTCCATAATCAAATGTTGGGACCAACACAATTTTTACACCTTTTCCTCTCTGTCTCTCTCTTCTTGTCTTTCTTTTTCCTCCTCAATATACTTGCAATTTAGTTCACAAAGATTTCATCTCCTTTTCTTTAATACAATATGGATGGCCTAACTTCATGTAGAATATGTATAAATGCTATAAACTACCTCAGGTTATACCCACCCATGCCTAAATTTGACAGTGTCCTCATTGGAAAGCAAAAGTAAGGAAAGATATTATCTAAGGTGTAGTTGGGATGTCTCCCAACGGGTGGTTCTTACAAATCGAGCCCTATAAGTGAAGCAGAAGGAGGCCCGAAAAAGATATGTAACAAACTGATGATAACATCATCATGAGTCATAACTAGCTTTAATTAGTTAGAATCAATTAGCAAAAGCTCCTACATAATCACCTAAGAGTCGTAATTCCTTGCATATCCTTTCTGAGAAAAATGCATTAAATTAGGATTAATTTTACAGTTTTAGTAGCATATCATGAATGCAGAATAATCATGGGATTTTCTAGGGGTTAATCTAAGGTCTAATGAGCATTAAAGTCTAATAAGAAGGTCCACATAGATAGAAATATGATTTCACATATTTCGAGAATTGATACAACTCCTAAACCCTAATTTCAAACCCACTTAAATAATAAAGGTTCTTGTCAATAAAATTCATCTAAGCCTTCTAAAATTCATAGAAAAATATTCCATGAGGTTTGTTATCCTTGATTTGACCTTTGGAACCTATTTTGACCTTAAATAGAGTCACAGACATAATTCTACCCTAACTTAGATTTTTGCATAAATTACCCAATCAAACTTAGTCAAAACTAAAATTCAAGTTCACCAATAGATTCCTTAGGTCTAAATTAGGTTTATGCCAAAAATTGGGCCCAATCAGAGTTCATCTTGACCTAGTTTGCATTTTAGTGTAGTCAGACTCTTTCTCTCTCACATACACCCCTAGATTTTGAAATCCTGGCAATCAGGTCCCTAGGTTTTTCATCACCTTTGCAGTTAGGTCCCTACTATGTGAACAGAAGCTTCACCATTGAGATTTGAGCGAGGATTTCTCGCTCAATTCTCAATCAAACATTTACAAAATTGAAAGGGAGATTTCTTGAGGAATTCCCTTCCAAATGAACCCAACCATGGACCTTGATTCCTTCCTAATCTCTCATGCGAATGCTTGGAAGATGTGGGTATCTCGTTTGCGTGAAATAGCCAGAGTTTGCGAGCTTGTTTCCAAGCTTGAAACTCCTCTCTTAGGCCTATAAAAGGACTTCGGACGAGAATCCTTACTCCTTAGCAAGGTACAGGGCCAAAAATCCCCTCCTTTCCCTATCTTCGGCCTCCTCCGACCTAGACTCCGGTGACCCTCTCCCTCGTCCTCCTATGGCCTCCCAACAATCAAATTGGGAGTAACAAACTCTTCCTCACGCTCATCCACGCCTGGTGGGCCAAAGTCAGGGCTTCCAACCCCTTTTGTCGCGTTGTCTACCCTCACTGGAGGCATTCTCTTCCATGGCGCCGACCAATCAAAGCTGGTGCCTTCCTGCCCCTTTCGATCGTTAACATTAGGTTCCCTAACTTCCTATTCCCCTCTACTCTTTTTCCCCCTCTTTAAACACTTGTTTCGACCATCGTTCACCTCTTTTCCCCTCCATCTTCCTTCGCTTCGGCCAAGCTCCGACGAGGTTGTGATCTTGCTACACCACACCGCTCGCCTCGCCACAACTTCCGAAGCATTGCCGTGCTCCCCACTTCAAAAGCTCTCTACCAATTTCATCTTTCATCCACCCAAACACTCCAACCACCAACCCACCTTAACACCTCCACCTTCGACACCGTCACACCTCCATACACATCCCAATGCCAAGAGAACCCCACCATCATCTTCTTCACCATCCAGTGAAGCTGTTGAACCATCTAACTGGGACATTAAGCCCATATTCATGTGTTTCAGGTCTTCGCCAAACTCCGCTTGCACCGCCATCATCTTCGGCTCCAACTGTAGTAGTCCGTCCTATTCCAAACTTGTAACCACGCCCAGGCGCTACGGTTTGGCTTCAAGACCTTTCCTAGGTCCTTAATTGAAGACCACATCCACGCCTTCACCTTCAATTGGATGAAGCATCATCCTTTGCTACATGCAAGAAGGGAGCAGGAAGGATAGTCCCACATCATGTGGGACAAACCCTTTGCAGCACTATATCACGTTTTTGTGAAGAGAGCTTCCCACCCAACACACGGGGGTCAGGTCCCCATACACCTGCACACCTGCTTACCCGACTATTCACACCTCGCTTGCGATCGCACGTCGGCAAGCTTGGTCCCTATTCACGTCCGATTACCTAGTTACTGTGCATGCTCGTATACCCGAATATACTGGGTTTGAGAGAGGAGGGATTTGTGAGAGAGAGGGGCGAGGGTTTTGCTCTTGAGGGCTCTACACTTAGCCTTTGACGGAAGTTGGTGCCCTTGTGCCCCTTGGTCGGGCCTGGATAGGTTGTGTTAATATGGTGATTTTATCGTTGAAATGAGTATAGTGGTTAACCTAAATCGAGCCTAACCATCTCTTTACAAAATTTTTTTACCTAGCCTGCTTGATTTTATCTTGGTCACTTTTAGGCCCAAGGTCGAACTCAGGGAAGTGGGATTAGAGGTGAAGAAGTTTCTACGCCTGTCCTACAACAAATCTCTTCCATTCGCTTATTATGTTTTTGGTGTTTTTCTATTTAAGATTTTTTTCTGATAATTTTTGTCCTTGAGGTACACCCTCAAAATCAGGTTCTTAGCTTTGAGCCAAATTAGGGTTCCCAAAACTGGTCATGCTATTTGCAAGACTAAGTACCTGCAAGTCAAGGATTATCTTTTCTCTTTTATATATTTTTTTATCTTTTTAATTGTAGAAAAGAGAAATAGAAATAAGATAAATATAGTATATATATATGTATATATTATATTTGTATATAGGGGTGGGGGTGGAGGTGGAGATGGCATGTGGCACGGTGTCGAGTCGGTCGTCGTCTAGGAAGACGCAACCAACAGGACGAAGTGTCGCGTGGAGTGTAGGATGGATGGGTGAAAGATGTGTGCGAAGATGCTTTCTATACGCGTGTATCGGGCAATATCAGCAACTGGTGCAGATATTCCCGCGATACAACGTATGGTATTTGATATGAAAATATATATATATATATATGTATATATGTAAATATATATCTATATGTATATAGATAGGTATGGTTATAATTATATAAGTGTATATGTAGCTATATATGTGTATATATATATATTTATAATTAGATATATGTATGTATGTATATATCACTATATATATATATATATATATATATATATAGTAATATATGTATATAGTTATATATATGTGTATATGTATATATATATATATAGTATAAGTATCTATGTATGTAGATATATGTAGATAGATATATATATATGTATATATTTATAGTTATAGATATATGTATATATGTATGTATATTTGTATATATATATATATATGTATAAGTATATGTGTATATATATATATATATATGTGTGTGTGTGTGTGTGTGTGTGTGTGTCTATACTTATACTTAGTTATATAGGTACTACTATATGTATAGATATATGTATATATATATATATAAGTATATAGTAGTGTATAAGTGAGTGGGTGTTTGTGTATGAGAGAGTATGTGTGTATGTGTCTGCAGGAGGGAGTGAGAGAGTGCTGAGAGAGAGAGAGAGAGAGAGAGAGAGAGAGAGAGAGAGAGAGAGTGCATCTGCTGGCGTGAAGAAGCGACGAGTTAAGCCATCTGGATGCTTTAGCCGTCGTCTGATGCCAACGCGTAGGCATAGGCACGTAGGCGCGTGAAGAGGAGTGCGCACGCAGGAGGGAGTGACCGCGAGGGGAAGGAACCGCAGTGCACCACGCTGCTCGCTGAGGCGGGCGCAGGCGAAGGAGCGGGCGCAGACGAGTGCGGGCGCTGGCGTACGTGGGAGCGAGCATGCGGACGGGCGAGCGACGGATGCAGCGAGGAGAGAGAGTGCCTGGTGACCGAAAAAGTGAGAAACTTTCCGGTCACCGCACTGTAGCAGTGTGAGATTGTGGCTACAGTGCAGGGGCAAAAAGTTGATCGGCTGGCGTGCACGAAATCGGATGGGCTACGGGAGGAGTTTCGCGACAGGGCGAGGGCGGCCTGCTAGCCCGCGTAGAGCACGCGGAATAGGCGCCTGAACCGCGTGGAGGCCTGCGTTGCTGCTGGCTGCCGCTGTTGCTGCTGTGGAGCTTCAGACCTTGAGTCCTGCGGCAATGACGGAAATGGATGGAACGGCAAAATAGAGAGGAGAACCACCATGCCCACCGGCTCTTTGATGAGTTGGGCGGTGGTGAGACTCACAGTGGTGGTTGTGCACCACTGTGAGTTGCTCCTGCCCGCAGCGTGGCTCCTCAATAAGGAGGAGAGGTTGCGTATGGAGGGGAGATGGAAGGAGATGGCCTGGAAGGGTGCTGCGTTTGTTTTTTTTGTGTGACCCCCTCTCCGCAAAGAAGATGGCTGGGCTCTTTTTAAAGAGGAAGGAGGCAAGCACAGCCATGCCCTGGCTGTGCATGGCTGTGCAGGGCAAGTTGGCGCAGAGAGTGGCGCGAAGAGCACGCCATGCCCTGTAGCCGCAGAGAAGAAATTCAAAGCCATAATGAAAATAAAAAATAAAGATGGTGAATTTGCGAGGCAGCACTTAAGGAAAACATTAATTTCAAGGCCATTTTATTCACTCTCCTCCCCTCTCAAATAAATGCATGCATGTATTTATTTTCACAAATGCGACTATGGCTACCTAATATGCACTGGTAATGCTAGGAAATAGCACAAGATGACACACTTGTTGGTGTATTTTTGCTGTGCAATCATACCCCCATGCCTATCTTTTGCTAGTCCCTAGCAAAACATTTTTTTTATATTGTATTTAGAAATGATCTTAAGCTGAAGATTTTCTTTTGAGGCGACATAGGTGTGTTTATTGTTGGATATTGTGACAACCAATTGTAGAGAAGACTACCAGTACTTTAAGTCTTACATGACATAGACCATCTCTCAACTAACCAAGACTCTTGATATTTAAACCTTAAGTACGATTTCTAGGACCTAGGAGGTTTTTGCTGTACTCGAGAGCTTAAGAGATTATGGCTTGTGCTTAGTGAAGGATCAAGACTGACTAGATGAACATTAAGACTCAAGCCCAGGGTTTCACGAATTTTTAAGTGCAGGTTGGTCCCAGTTTTAGCTCATGTCTTCGGATTGACCCTTAAAAAGATGACAGAAAACTCAACTCCCATTTTCTGACATTTGTGGCTCAAAGAAAACAGGGTATTTGCCCTGAAGAACTTTTTTGTAGGAAGATTTTACAGACATTTGTTAGATATATAGACTTATTTGTACCTTTTTTTTTTTTTTAAACACGTGTCAGTATATCTCTTACAACATTATTTGGAGGAGCACACTTTTCTTTTGCTGGGAGAGTTCCTTTTTGGTGGAGTCTCTCCTAAACACAAGACTAAAACCTGGGATAAAAAGTCTACCTGCACACACAGGTAAGGACTCCACCTTCCCTAATGAACACTAGGGTTGGATCTTATGTTCACTTGGTCTTTCTTGATATGTGTAGTGTGAACCAAGATTACTTAGGCTCTCGAGTAGAAGCAAACCAACGAATCCTGTACTGGTGTCTCAGGTACAAGAATATGTCCTTAGTTAGGAGAGATTCCGATCTATCTTGTCAATGCTCAAGTGAATTAAGTCAAGCCTGAGTGAATCAAGCTTCTGTGGCCTGGAAAGTCTTCAAAATAGTGGTTAAATATCCATAAACACTTATTGTATTTTTGTTTCAGCCTTCAGATCATTACTAAACACTTTTTTTTTTTAACATATTTATAGATAGATGAAAACTACATGATACCATAAAATACCCAGATCCTATGGATGCCTATCCACCCCCCTATGCCAAACGATGCTATCTCCTCATATGCATGCAGGGTAGGGTAGAGGAAGGACGAAAGATCAGGTAACGAGAGCTGAGGTGCAGGGTATACAGTAGGGTGGTAGGGTGGGTGGATGGTGGGTGGTGAAGTGAAGAGTGAAGTGAGCATGACAGTGGCGGAGTGTTGTTGGGGTGCCTCCCAACGAGCGCTGAATTTAACGTCCCCAGCTGGACTCAGAATGAGGCACAACATTAGTTACCCTCCAGCAGGGCAATAGTTTCTCCAACGGGGGCAGGTTCATGAGTAAGATAGGGCTTCAAACGCTGCCCATTGACAGTAAATTTATGCCCAGATTTGGGATCTTCAATCTCAACGGCCCCGTTGGGAAATGGTCTCAAGACCAAAAAAGGACCAGTCCATTTGGACTTCAGTTTCCCAGAAAAGAATTTGAGCCGGGCATTATAGAGCCAAACTTGCTGAGATGGCTCAAATTCCTTCCACCGAATACGGCTGTCGTGAAAAGCCTTAGTGCGTTGCTTGAAAGTTAAGGCAGAATCATAGGCTTCACGATGGAGCTCTTCCAGCTCCTGGAGTTGGAGTTTCCTTTCTCGACCACACACGTCTGGGTCGAGGTTACATTGGCGAATCGCCAAATAAGTGCGGTGCTCCAACTCCACGGGCAAATGACAAGGCTTCCTGTAAATGATTCTATAAGGAGGCATACCAAGGGGAGCCTTGAAGGCGGTCCGATACGCCCAAAGCGCGTCAATCAGCTTGTCAGACCAATCCTTACGGTTAGGCCGAACCATTTTTTGGAGAATTTGCTTGATTTGCCGGTTCGACACCTCTGCCTAGCTGTTCGTCTGAGGATGATATGGAGATGCGATACGATGGTGGACTCCGTATGTCCTCAGAAGTTCCTGAAAAGAAGCATGGGTAAAGTGGCTTCCTCCATCCGAGATAATAGCTCGAGGGATCCCAAAGTGCGCAAAGATGTGGTCTTTGACAAATCAAGTGGATATAACATGGTCAGCACGTCACGTGGGAATAGCCTCGATCCATTTCGAAACATAATCAACAGCCACGAGGATAAATTCGAAGCCGTTGGAAGGAGGAAAGGGACCCATGAAATCAATTCCTCAAATGTCGAAGATTTCCGCAGCTAGGATGGGTTGTAAGGGCATCATGTCACGACGTGACATTGACCCTAACGACTGGCACCTAGTGTAATGTTTGGCATGTGTGCATCCTGGTGAAGGGAGGGCCAAAAGAAACCGCACTGCAACACCTTAGATGCAGTTTTCCTCCCAGAGAAATGGCCTCCGCAGGCCTGATCGTGGCAGAAGGATAGCACACTGGGGAATTCGCTGTCAGGGATACAGTGACGGATGATTTGATTAGCACCTATTCGAAAAAGAAGTGGATTATCCCAGAAATAATACTTTGCTTCTGCCATGAGACGCTCATGCTGGTTTTTAGGCCAGCCACGTGGAATGGATCCAGAAGTAAGGTAATTGGCAATGTCGGCATACCAAGGTCCACTTGCCATATTAATTGCCAATAGGTGCTCATCAGGAAAAATCTCATTAATCGGCAGAGTAAGTCCAATATGGTCAGGGTCCAGTCTGGAAAGATGATCAGCCACAACATTCTGGGCTCCGGCCTTATCGCGGATCTCAATGTCAAATTCTTGGAGTAGAAGGATCCAACGAATTAGTCTGGGCTTGGCATCCTTCTTATGCATGAGATGGCGAATGGCCGCCTGGTCAGTGAAAACAATAACATGTGAGCCCAGAAGGTAAGAGCGGAATTTATCCAGCCCAAAGACGATCGCCAGTAGTTCTTTCTCAGTGGTAGTATAATTACGCTGGGCCTCGTCCAATGTCTTACTGGCGTAGTACACCATGAAGGGGTGTCTACCGCGTCTTTGTCCCAAGATGGCTTTGACTGCAAGGTCGGAAGCATCACACATGAGTTCAAAGTCGAGGGACTGATCTAGTGGCTGGAGAATAGGGGCCTTGGTGATAGCATTACGCAGCTGCGTGAATGCTCGTATGCAGTCGGGGCCCATATCGAAGGGTACGTCGGTTGATAGGAGATGAGTTAAAGGTCGAGAAATCTTGGAGAAATCTTTGATGAATCTCCTATAGAAACCGACGTGTCCCAGGAGGAGCGGATTTGTTTGATAGAGCCAGGCACAGGTAAATCAACAATTACATCAAGCATAGCTCTGTCAACCTCGATACCTCTGTCGGAGATGATATGTCTGAGAACAATTCCCTCGTGTACCATAAAATGACTTTTTTCCCAAGAAAGCACGAGGTTTACATCAATACATCTCCTAAGGATACGAGTCATGTTGGCAAGACAGTCATCAAAAGATGGTCCAAAGACCAAAAAGTCATCCATGAAGACCTCGAGAAAGTCACCCACCATGTCGTGAAATATCGCCAATATACATCTCTGGAAAGTTGCTGGCGTGTTACAAAGTCCGAACGGCATCCTTCTAAATGCAAAGGTGCCGAAGGGGTAGGTAAAAGTGGTTTTCTATTGGTCCCGGGGGTCAATTGCCACCTGGTTATATCCTGAGAATCCATCCAGGAAACAAAAAAATTTATTTCCCTCTAACTGCTCCAGGATTTGGTCAATGAAAGGTAGCGGAAAGTAATCTTTCTTAGTTGCAGCATTGAGTTTCCTATAATCTACACACACTTTCCAAGATGTAGGAGTGCGTGTAGGGATGGATTCGCCCCTGTCATTGACATGGATGGTGAGTCCCGCCTTTTTGGGCACGACATGAATCAGACTCACCCAGGGGCTATCGCTGATTTGGTAGATTATACCCGCATCCAGCCACTTAATAATTTCCTTTTTAACGACCTCCCGCATGTTAGGGTTGAGACGTTGCTGCATCTCGCGGGAAGGTCGAGCCTCCTCCTTCGTATATATACGGTGAGTGCAGTATGAGGAGCTAATTCTAGATAAGTCTGATAAAGACCATCCAATGGTTTCCTTGTGTTCCATAAGGACCTCAGTTAGTTTGCACTCTTGCTCCTTGGTCAATTTTGAACTAATGATTACGGGGAGCATTTCATTTGGTCCCAAGAAAATATACTTAAGTGTACTAGGCAGCTCTTTCAGCTCGGGAGTGGATGGTGAAAGGTCTGCCATTTCCTGGGACGAGAGTGTCCTAGGCGGATGAGAAAATAAATCAGGAGGAAGAAGTTGGCCCTCAGATTGGCCAAGAAGAGGGGCTTGTCGGATAGATGGATCCAAAAAGGAATAGCCCCAGTGGGTAGCATGTGGGCTCAAGGTCCCAGTGTGGAGTTGCAAATCTGCCTGATTTGGTGGGAAAGAAAGGGCAATCCGATCTTCAAGAGTGTGGACCGGCGGTGAGTAGCCCGGATATGACTCAAACCACGAGGTATGGGAAGCGAAGAAAACCTCGTTAGAAGTCTGGCCAAGAGAAGGTACGGGAATAGGGAGGGATGGGGGAAAGTCACAATATGTGTTGGTCAGGCAATCGTCAGTGTTTAAAGGCAATCTGCAGTAGTCAAAATAGGTCCCATTTAGTCCGAAACACGTGCTGACGGCCATGTCCTCGTCAGACGTGTCATCCTCGATATAATCGCAATAAAAGTTCTTGGCTGCCTTGAAGATGTTAATCTTGAGCTTTCCAGATCCAACGACAATCTCAATACAGCTCAACTCGCAGTTGATATGGGTGAGGGCTGTGGCCAAGAAAGGTCGACCAAAGATGATCGGACAATCAGAAAGTGAGCTAGGAACTTCCATATCTAAAACAAGAAAGTCAACAGGAAAACAGAGACTGTTGACCCTAACCACCATGTCTTCCACCACACCCTTCGGAATTTTGATAGAACGATCTGCCAACTGTAATGTGACAGAGGTGGGTTTCAGATTTCCCAGGGAAAATTTTTCGAGCATGATGGTTGGTATAAGATTGATGGAAGATCCTAGATCAAGCAGGGCACAGTTAAGATTGCAGCCTTAGATGCTATAGGAAATAAGCGGTGTGCTCAGATCTTTCTGCTTCGGTGGTAGACTTGACAGTATAGCACAACTCGCATGAGGCGAGAGAACCACCGGATTCTTAGTTTTCTTTGACTGTCCCCTGGGTGTTGTGTAATCTTTGAAAAATCAGGCGACAGTAGGTATGTGGTCGATAGCCTCGAGCAGAGGTGCCTTGATTTCTACATCCCTCAACAAATTACGTAGGTTATCAAAGGTCCGCATATCCTTCTCCTTGCCTTTTGGCTCCCTCAGTAGAGCCTCAGGGAATGGGACTGATTCTGGCACCAATTTGGGTGTATCGTCCTCTCACGAATGCGGTGCGCATCCCGAATGAGAGGACGATGAAGAAGACGGGCCAGGACAAGGTCGAGGTGGATCGACGGTCTGCTTACCGCTCCTCGTAGTGATCGCATTGGACGATGCAGGTCCAGAGGGATCATACGGCTAAGGAGGGCTCGCAATGGGGACAAAAGAGTGCGGTGCTGCAGCGGGATTAGCCTGAAATCCTGGTGGAATGCTCAGAGCTTGTAGAATTTGATGAACCTGTCCCTAAGAAGGTTGTACCTGTGGTTGCGGACCACGGGGTACGAAGTTTCGCGGGTTTGGAACAGGTTGGGCGGGAAGAGTGCCCTGAGATCGAGTCGCCATGCGTAGTTGACTGATCTCAGTATTCTGCTGCTCCAATTGGTGCTGAAGAGAGGTCATGTTCTCTTCATGGCGCTTTGACATTTCCGTCGTCATTCGCATCAATTTATCAAGAGGACTTGATGCGTGTTCTGTTTGTGGTACGCAAGGACCTAATGGAGGATTCGCCATAGGATTAGACTGGGCCCTTGGGATGACGGGTGCGGACTGTCACATTGGTCCACCCGCGGGGTTTTGGCGCTGCGGGTTGTTGGACCATGCGAAGTTCGGATGATTTCGCCACCTTGGGTTATAAGTGGCAGAGAACGGGTTGTTCCCCATGGTGCAAGCGTCTTCTATGCCAGAAGATGCATCTGCATGTAAGTATGCTTCCGAGCACACGGAGGCTTGGTCCTCCGTGTCAAAATACTGGCTTGCAGAAGCCAGATCCACATGACTCATAGAATCATTCAGCGCAACACTCGGTAAGGAAGGTCTTACGGGGTCTCTCGGGATAAGCCTGGTGTTGGAAGAATTGGAATTGTGACGAAGTGGTGAGGTGGGGGTGTTTGCCATAGAACGGGAGGGGTTGGCCAGAAGCTCGTCCAGCTTCTTGTGCACGACGAAGACTTCATCGAATTTCTGTGCGATAAGGCTGAGATCTGTGGATGAATGGGAGGGTCTCATGTCAACTTTGTGGATATTTCGGGGCAGGCTGGTATGATTAAAGGCGACAATGGAAGCATTGTTCAGAGTTTTCACTTATATTTTCAAATAATTTGAATGCTCCATTTTTGCCTTTATTCATAAAATTCCCTCCGCAGGAAGTGTTTGCAATCTGCTTCAAAGTCTCATTTAGCCCATAGTAGAAAATCTGGGCTATATGCCACTTAGGCAGACCATGGTGCGGAAACTTCTTGAGGAGGTCGTTATATCTCTCCCATGCCTCATGAAATTGTTCACCGTTTTGTTGGGTAAATGAAGTGATAGCACGGCGAAGTGCATTGGTTCGCTCGATTGGGAAGAACTTCTTGAGAAACGCTGTTTGCATCTCTTCCCAAGAGTGGATGGTTCTCCCGAGGGTGCGTAACCATTGTGACGCTTTATCCCGCAATGAAAATGGGAACATTTTCATGAGGACTATAGGTAACCCGATATTTCTTGGTTTAACTGTTTCAGCCAATCGAGTTAGGTCTACCAAGTGGAGAAAAAGATCTTCACTTGCAAGACCATGGAAGTGAAAATTTATTAGGCCAATTATGTTAGGTTTCAATTCAAAGTCGTCACCGCCCAGGGGGACCCAAATTTGTCCTATGGTCTCTGTAGCAGTGGGATTCTGATAGGAGCTAAGAGACCTAGGCTCGTCCCGTTTGGGAGGGTTCTACATTTCCTCTAATGTTTCCCTAATGGCCTCAATTTGTTCATTATACATTTCCATTTGGGCTTGGAGGCGGGTTATGGGATCTAAAGCTCCACCACCAGGTGGGTTTTGAGGGCAGTTTCCTCCCTCGAGATTTGGGGGTGGGCGTGCAGCCATGTTTGTGGAGGAGGAGGACGATGCGGCTTCTTTTCTAAAATTATCAGGCAATTCACACAGTTCAGGGTTTTGTGACCTCCTCCTAAACATGCACTACCGCAGGAAGAATTGGGGGGATACGAAGGGAAAAGAGATGAGAGAAATGACGTCGCAAAGGTACACTTGATGACAAATCAGTACAATCAAATTCCTAACCTCTACAGTGTGCCTTTAGACCTAAAGATCTAAGTTACCTACTATCATGAACTACGAAACCGAATGCGAGCACCGCGGAACCACCGGGCCAGATTGAAAGGCCGTTTGCCCCAGTCTTAGACACCCGATAGCACGTGGGAACCCTCACCAGCACGTAGGCGCTACACGCAGGTAGTTAGACCTCCAATCCTTAATAAGGGTCAAGTTGCTACTAGTTTTAGTTAGAGGCTTAGGATTAAGTGCTTCTGGAATGTGAAGGGCGCTATTTATGGGTAATGCCCAAGTGATTGATTTTACAAAGTGTGTAAACCAAGCATGTAACAGGGAAATCTCCCTGAATTGAAGTTTTAATTGGTGAATGATTTTTAGAATTCAGCCTTAAGTAGTATGGATTTTAGGATTTCTCTGAATTACCAATTCAACCAATCTTCGGGTTTTGAGAGATACAAGTTTTCCTCTAAGCCCAACAAACCCTTATTCAGTGTCAGTTGGTTAATGCATGCTAAAATGCAATGGGCTTCCCTAGATGGAGATTTCTATGTGTGGATGCATGAATCAATTTTAGATTAGTTTGAAATGGAGCCAAAGCAGTTCAATTCAAGTGCTCCCAATCACCAAAATGATTTCCACACACAAGGCTCAACCATAAGATAAAGAAAATCAAATTGTTGGGGTTGAAGTATTCGGGATCGAATCTTAGGCACGTGAAAGGTCGTGGTTGTTGGTGCTAGAGCACCACGATCATTTGTTTTGATGATAACAAAACACGTGTTATTTAACATTTGCACTTGGAGTCTTAGATTTCAGGTCAATTGCAAATGTAGACATGATTAGACGAAATTTGAGCTCGCATCCAGGATGGATTGGAGGAGCTTGATGGAAAACAGAGGAGATTTGTGAGGAGCGATAGATTGAAGAAGGAAGGAGATGAAGAATAGGATAGATTTCCTTCTCTTGTACTCCTTGTATTTTTCGTTTCTTCTGTTGCTCTTTATTTTTGTGATAGATTCATGTTAAAGAGCCTCAAAGTAGCCTAACAGTAGTCCTAGGAACACCGGCACAACCCTAGGATACTTAGGTTTTCTGTAGAGAACTTAGAAAACCAATGTAGGGTTCAAACAGAGTTTCCAGACGTCTAATTCCCAAATCAGATGTCTGATAAAGTGTTTTAAGACGTCTGACTGTTGATTCAGACATCTGATAATATTTAGGCTAGACATAGTTAGTTCTGTCTGATGAAATCAGACGTCCAAACCTTAGACCAGACGTTTTAGGAGACGTCTGATGCCTTTTCCAGACGTCTAATTAATGGACCGTTGGCTCTCCTAGCATACACTCAAGGATTTGACCGTTAGAGCCTTATCAGGCGTCCATAGGCCTTTCCAGACGTCTGATAATTGACCGTTTTGCCTCGGCTGACCCGAAAATCCCTTCTCAGAGATTTTCTAGCCGTTACAAATCCATTCCCACGAAAAAGTAGGTTTCCAGACATCCAGACATAGTACCAGACATCCTGTATGTCGTCTGATGGACTTGCGCTAGAACCCCGTTTAAATCTAATTCAAGTCAGGAAGAGACCCGCCCAAAATCAGATGTCTGACCTTATTTTCAGACGTCTTAAAGTGGTCTTCCAGACGTCTGATGTCATAATCAGATGTCTGATAACCCTATCAGGGCAATGATTGTTCCTGATTTCGGGTTGATTCACTTGGGCTTTGCACCCAATGGCTATGGAGCCTTTCCTAAGCCATCCAAAGCCTTCCTAAGGCCTCTATAAATAGAGGGGAACCTCTTGCACACCAAAACACACCTAGAAACACAAGACACACCCAAGCAACATACTTTCTACCATTTTGTGTCTCTCTTGCTCTCAAAGCTCAAGTTCTACATCTTGAGAGCATCAAGCTTTGCGCACCCGCTCTCCCACCGTAGTTCACGAGAGCGACGTAGCACCGTCGTGTTGTTCACGCATCCATGTCACCGACGCACTCCTTTCAAAGGGAAGCATCCTATTTCTTATAGAAGCCTAGGTTTAATATTACTTTGTTGGCTCTATAGGATTATTGTTATTTTATCTTTGTTATTTGGTTGGGTATTTGCTTTGCGAATTCCCGTTCCTTCGTGGGACAAAATCCTTCTCGTGGAGAGAAGGGGTTGAGGAACGCTACCCTCGCACTTGTAGCGTGGTTGTAATTGAGGATGAATCACCCTCGTTTAAAGTGATTCATTTAGTGGTTTTTGATCAACTTGGTTGATTGGAAAATCCTAACTCGAGAGGGTTAGGTGGTGGTTTTCACCCGGTTTAGGTTTCCACCTAAAAATCTTTGTGTACTTTGTGTGATTGCTTATTTTGTGAGATTGTTTATATTTCAATTCCGCATTTTTTACGTCGCGCTGATCTCACCCACTCCAAGTAGGATCCTACAATTGGTATCAGAGCAGGTCTTACTGTTTCGGCATAACAACCCAGCAAGAAGATCATGGAGGGAAGCAGTTCCGCAAGTAGGATTTCTGAGGGTCAGTCTACGACTCGTCCACCATTCTTCGACGGAAGCAAGTACCCTTACTGGAAGCTGCGGATGAGGACGTGGCTTCAAGCCACCGATTTCACAATATGGGCCAGGTGCGAGACCCCCTTCGACATCCCAGAAAAACCCATCAGAGGATACTTGCAGCAGCAGATCCGAGAGCTCTCTCTCAACGCGAAAATAATGAATGTGTTGTATTGAGTGCTCAGCTTGGAGGAGTTTAATAGAATCTCGTAATGCGCCACCGCATACGAGATTTGGCACACACTTGAGGTAACCCACGAAGGTACCTCTAAGGTAAAAACCTCTAAAATTAATTTACTTTCTCAAGAATTTGAATCTTTTTCAATGAAATCTAACGAATCTTTAAGTGAGATGAACACTAGGTTCACTCTCATTGTAAATAACTTGAAAGCTTTAGGGAAGACTTTCATTAAGGGGGAGCTTCAAGGGAAGCTTCTTCGTTCCCTTGGACCAGAATGGGAATAGAAAGTCACCGCCATCGAGGAGGCAAACGAAGTGGAGGAGCTCAACATGGAAGATCTCCTAGGCAATCTAATGGCCTACGAGACAAAGTTGAAGAAAAAGAAGAAGGATACACTGGAGCCTAAACCGAAAAAGATTCTCGCCTTCAGAGCCGCGTCGGATAGCGAGGTAAGTTCCGACGACGAAGACTTTAGAATTTTACTTAAAAAGTGTTGCAAGTTTTGTAGGGAATTAAAGAAAGAGAAAAAGGAGAAGGAAAGTCTGAGACGTTACTACCACTGCAACGAGAAAGGGCACCTACGACCAGAGTGCCCTCTTCTCAAAAAGGAGAAGAAGAAGGAAAAGGAAAAGAGATCTAAGAAGAAGGCGTTCCAAGCCACTTGAGACGATTCCAGCTCGAAGGAAGAAGAAGAAGAAAAGTCCATAGAAGAAGAAACCGCTTGCTTCGATTTCATGGCCAGAGGAAGCGACAGCGAAAGTAGAAGCGACTCAGATAACGAGGTAAGTTACGACTTACAAGAAGCTTTTAATGAACTTTTTGAAGTTAGTAAAGCACTTAAGATAGAAAATAAAAGCATGAAAAAGAATCTTAGTTTTCTTAGAAGTGAAAATGATAGGTTAGAAGTAAAACTTAAGGATCTAGAAACTAGTCCTAAAAATGATAACCTATTATTAGAAAATCATGACCTCATCAGTGAAAATAATAAATTGATTGAGGAAAATGTTAGTCTAAAAATAGAAATTTCTGATTTAAAGACTAAGATGAATATTATAGAAAAAAAATTGCATGTCTTAGGGAAAACTCTAACAAATTAATCAACAAAGTAGATGATTTATATAGTCCTAAGATTGAGAAAGGATCTCCATCAAGGAGACCCGCTAACAGATCCGGATCCAAGCCCACTTGGATACCGAAAAAAGAATTGGAATCTTGTTTTGTAGGTTTCAGGGATGACTACAACACAAAGGACTGGACCTACAAGCTCAAAGCTGGTTAACTCAAGTTGGGAGAACCAAGGAGGAGAACAAGAAGACCGACGAGACGGCGAACAAGCAATGGACACGCCACACGTCGACCACCAGACTGGAGACCGACGCCAATGCCCGGGCCTCCAAGCTATGGATGGGAGTCCCATCCGATGTGGCATCCACCATCACCATTCGGGTCATTTTATTGGCCATGGTAGGTGAGGTAAAACCCTTTACCCTGTCCTTTTATCATAAGCATTTAGATAGGGGGAGCAAAAAAATTATAAGCTAATTGTCAATTTTTAAGGGGGAGATATAAGGTAGCTAAATTTCCTTTAAAAAGGGGGAGAAAAATAATGGCTATCTTGTTGTTATAAAAAGGGGGGAGGATATTACCTTTGTTAAAAGAAATTTATAGAAGAGCATGTTTTAAGGGGGAGTTATATAAATTTTAAAATCAATCAAACCTTTTTGATAATGTCAAAAAGGGGGAGGATTTTTTGCATTATTATTTATGATTTTGTCATCATCAAAAAGGGGGAGATTGTTGGTGCTAGAGCACTACGATCATTTGTTTTGATGATAACAAAACACGTGTTATTTAACATTTGCACTTGGAGTCTTAGATTTCAGGTCAATTGCAAATGTAGACGTGATTAGACGGAATTCGAGCTCGCATCCAAGATGGATTGGAGGAGGTTGATGGAAAACAGAGGAGATTCGCGAGGAGCGATAGATTGAAGAAGGAAGGAGATGAGGAATAGGATAGATTTCCTTCTCTTGTACTCCTTGTATTTTTCATTTCTTCTGTTGCTCTTTATTTTTGTTACCTAGATTCATGTTAAGGAGCCTCAAAGTACCCTAACAGTAGTCCTAGGAACACCAGCACAACCCTAAGATACTTAGGTTTTCTGTAGAGAACTTAGAAAACCAATGTAGGGTTCAAACAGAGTTTCCAGACGTCTAATTCCCAAATCAGACGTCTGATAAAGTGTTTTAAGACGTTTGATAACATTTAGGCTAGACATAGTTAGTTCTGTCTGATGAAATCAGACGTCCAGACCTTAGACCAGATGTCTGATGCCTTTGCCAGACGTCCAATTAGTGGACCATTGGCTCTCCTAGCATACACTCAAGGATATGACCGTTAGAGCCTTATCAGATGTCCATAGGCCTTTCCAGATGTCTGATAATTGACCGTTTTGCCTCGACTGACCCGAAAATCTCTTCTCAAAGATTTTCTAGCCGTTGCAAATCCATTCCCACGAAAAAGTAGGTTTCCAGATGTCCAGACATAGTGTCAGACATCCTGTATGTCGTCTGATGGACTTGCGCTAGAACCCTGTTTAGATCTAATTCAAGTCAGGAAGAGACCCGCCCAAAATCAGATGTCTGACCTTATTTTCAGACGTCTTAAAGTGGTCTTCCAGACGTCTGATGTCATAATCAGATGTCTGATAACCCTGTCAGTGCAATGATTGTTCTTGATTTCGGGTTGATTCACTTGGGCTTTGCACCCAACGGCTATGGAGCCTTTCCTAAGCCATCCAAAGCCTTCCTAAGGCCTCTATAAATAGAGGGGAACCTCTTGCACACCAAAACACACCTAGAAACACAAGACACACCCAAGCAACATACTTTCTACCATTTTGTGTCTCTCTTGCTCTCAAAGCTCAAGTTCTACATCTTGAGAGCATCAAGCTTTGCGCACCCGCTCTCCCACCGTAGTTCACGAGAGCGACGTAGCACCGTCGTGTTGTTCACGCATCCATGTCACCGACGCACTCCTTTCAAAGGGAAGCATCCTATTTCTTATAGAAGCCTAGGTTTAATATTACTTTGTTGGCTCTATAGGATTATTGTTATTTTATCTTTGTTATTTGGTTGGGTATTTGCTTTGCGAATTCCCGTTCCTTCGTGGGACAAAATCCTTCTCGTGGAGAGAAGGGGTTGAGGAACGCTACCCTCGCACTTGTAGCGTGGTTGTAATTGAGGATGAATCACCCTCGTTTAAAGTGATTCATTTAGTGGTTTTTGATCAACTTGGTTGATTGGAAAATCCTAACTCGAGAGGGTTAGGTGGTGGTTTTCACCCGGTTTAGGTTTCCACCTAAAAATCTTTGTGTACTTTGTGTGATTGCTTATTTTGTGAGATTGTTTATATTTCAATTCCGCATTTTTTACGTCGCGCTGATCTCACCCACTCCAAGTAGGATCCTACAATTGGTATCAGAGCAGGTCTTACTGTTTCGGCATAACAACCCAGCAAGAAGATCATGGAGGGAAGCAGTTCCGCAAGTAGGATTTCTGAGGGTCAGTCTACGACTCGTCCACCATTCTTCGACGGAAGCAAGTACCCTTACTGGAAGCTGCGGATGAGGACGTGGCTTCAAGCCACCGATTTCACAATATGGGCCAGGTGCGAGACCCCCTTCGACATCCCAGAAAAACCCATCAGAGGATACTTGCAGCAGCAGATCCGAGAGCTCTCTCTCAACGCGAAAATAATGAATGTGTTGTATTGAGTGCTCAGCTTGGAGGAGTTTAATAGAATCTCGTAATGCGCCACCGCATACGAGATTTGGCACACACTTGAGGTAACCCACGAAGGTACCTCTAAGGTAAAAACCTCTAAAATTAATTTACTTTCTCAAGAATTTGAATCTTTTTCAATGAAATCTAACGAATCTTTAAGTGAGATGAACACTAGGTTCACTCTCATTGTAAATAACTTGAAAGCTTTAGGGAAGACTTTCATTAAGGGGGAGCTTCAAGGGAAGCTTCTTCGTTCCCTTGGACCAGAATGGGAATAGAAAGTCACCGCCATCGAGGAGGCAAACGAAGTGGAGGAGCTCAACATGGAAGATCTCCTAGGCAATCTAATGGCCTACGAGACAAAGTTGAAGAAAAAGAAGAAGGATACACTGGAGCCTAAACCGAAAAAGATTCTCGCCTTCAGAGCCGCGTCGGATAGCGAGGTAAGTTCCGACGATGAAGACTTTAGAATTTTACTTAAAAAGTGTTGCAAGTTTTGTAGGGAATTAAAGAAAGAGAAAAAGGAGAAGGAAAGTCTGAGACGTTACTACCACTGCAACGAGAAAGGGCACCTACGACCAGAGTGCCCTCTTCTCAAAAAGGAGAAGAAGAAGGAAAAGGAAAAGAGATCTAAGAAGAAGGCGTTCCAAGCCACTTGAGACGATTCCAGCTCGAAGGAAGAAGAAGAAGAAAAGTCCATAGAAGAAGAAACCGCTTGCTTCGATTTCATGGCCAGAGGAAGCGACAGCGAAAGTAGAAGCGACTCAGATAACGAGGTAAGTTACGACTTACAAGAAGCTTTTAATGAACTTTTTGAAGTTAGTAAAGCACTTAAGATAGAAAATAAAAGCATGAAAAAGAATCTTAGTTTTCTTAGAAGTGAAAATGATAGGTTAGAAGTAAAACTTAAGGATCTAGAAACTAGTCCTAAAAATGATAACCTATTATTAGAAAATCATGACCTCATCAGTGAAAATAATAAATTGATTGAGGAAAATGTTAGTCTAAAAATAGAAATTTCTGATTTAAAGACTAAGATGAATATTATAGAAAAAAAATTGCATGTCTTAGGGAAAACTCTAACAAATTAATCAACAAAGTCGATGATTTATATAGTCCTAAGATTGAGAAAGGATCTCCATCAAGGAGACCCGCTAACAGATCCGGATCCAAGCCCACTTGGATACCGAAAAAAGAATTGGAATCTTGTTTTGTAGGTTTCAGGGATGACTACAACACAAAGGACTGGACCTACAAGCTCAAAGTTGGTTAACTCAAGTTGGGAGAACCAAGGAGGAGAACAAGAAGACCGACGAGACGGCGAACAAGCAATGGACACGCCACACGTCGACCACCAGACTGGAGACCGACGCCAATGCCCGGGCCTCCAAGCTATGGATGGGAGTCCCATCCGATGTGGCATCCACCATCACCATTCGGGTCATTTTATTGGCCATGGTAGGTGAGGTAAAACCCTTTACCCTGTCCTTTTATCATAAGCATTTAGATAGGGGGAGCAAAAAAATTATAAGCTAATTGTCAATTTTTAAGGGGGAGATATAAGGTAGCTAAATTTCCTTTAAAAAGGGGGAGAAAAATAATGGCTATCTTGTTGTTATAAAAAAGGGGGAGGATATTACCTTTGTTAAAAGAAATTTATAGAAGAGCATGTTTTAAGGGGGAGTTATATAAATTTTAAAATCAATCAAACCTTTTTGATAATGTCAAAAAGGGGGAGGATTTTTTGCATTATTATTTATGATTTTGTCATCATCAAAAAGGGGGAGATTGTTGGTGCTAGAGCACTACGATCATTTGTTTTGATGATAACAAAACACGTGTTATTTAACATTTGCACTTGGAGTCTTAGATTTCAGGTCAATTGCAAATGTAGACGTGATTAGACGGAATTCGAGCTCGCATCCAAGATGGATTGGAGGAGGTTGATGGAAAACAGAGGAGATTCGCGAGGAGCGATAGATTGAAGAAGGAAGGAGATGAGGAATAGGATAGATTTCCTTCTCTTGTACTCCTTGTATTTTTCATTTCTTCTGTTGCTCTTTATTTTTGTTACCTAGATTCATGTTAAGGAGCCTCAAAGTACCCTAACAGTAGTCCTAGGAACACCAGCACAACCCTAAGATACTTAGGTTTTCTGTAGAGAACTTAGAAAACCAATGTAGGGTTCAAACAGAGTTTCCAGACGTCTAATTCCCAAATCAGACGTCTGATAAAGTGTTTTAAGACGTTTGATAACATTTAGGCTAGACATAGTTAGTTCTGTCTGATGAAATCAGACGTCCAGACCTTAGACCAGATGTCTGATGCCTTTGCCAGACGTCCAATTAGTGGACCATTGGCTCTCCTAGCATACACTCAAGGATATGACCGTTAGAGCCTTATCAGATGTCCATAGGCCTTTCCAGATGTCTGATAAGTGACCGTTTTGCCTCGACTGACCCGAAAATCTCTTCTCAAAGATTTTCTAGCCGTTGCAAATCCATTCCCACGAAAAAGTAGGTTTCCAGATGTCCAGACATAGTGTCAGACATCCTGTATGTCGTCTGATGGACTTGCGCTAGAACCCTGTTTAGATCTAATTCAAGTCAGGAAGAGACCCGCCCAAAATCAGATGTCTGACCTTATTTTCAGACGTCTTAAAGTGGTCTTCCAGACGTCTGATGTCATAATCAGATGTCTGATAACCCTGTCAGTGCAATGATTGTTCTTGATTTCGGGTTGATTCACTTGGGCTTTGCACCCAACGGCTATGGAGCCTTTCCTAAGCCATCCAAAGCCTTCCTAAGGCCTCTATAAATAGAGGGGAACCTCTTGCACACCAAAACACAGCTAGAAACACAAGACACACCCAAGCAACATACTTTCTACCATTTTGTGTCTCTCTTGCTCTCAAAGCTCAAGTTCTACATCTTGAGAGCATCAAGCTTTGTGCACCCGCTCTCCCGCCGTAGTTCACGAGAGCGACGTAGCACCGTCGTGTTGTTCACGCATCCACGTCGCCGACGCACTCCTTTCAAAGGGAAGCATCCTATTTCTTATAGAAGCCTAGGTTTAATATTACTTTGTTGGCTCTATAGGATTATTGTTATTTTATCTTTGTTATTTGGTTGGGTATTCGCTTTGCGAATTCCTGTTCCTTCGTGGGACAAAATCCTTCTCGTGGAGAGAAGGGGTTGAGGAACGCTACCCTTGCACTTGTAGCGTGGTTGTAATTGAGGTTGAATCACCCTCGTTTAAAGTGATTCGTTTAGTGGTTTTTGATCAACTTGGTTGATTGGAAAATCCTAACTCGAGAGGGTTAGGTGGTGGTTTTCACCCGGTTTGGGTTTCCACCTAAAAATCTTTGTGTACTTTGTGTGATTGCTTATTTTTTGAGATTGTTTATATTTTAATTCTGCATTTTTTACGTCACGCTGATCTCACCCCCTCCAAGTAGGATCCTACTGTGGTGGGGTTGGAATCAACTCAATTCCAAGTCTCCCCACCAAAAAGGTGATCCCGAATTGCAGATAAATGAGGCAAAGAGGGATGGCAATCAATCTTTTTATTTTTGCCTCAAAGAATACTTCACACGATGAAAGATTCAAGAATCAAGATTCTAGGATCTTATCTATGCAAAGTTTGGCAGGAAATCCCGGAGTTGTGGGAGTGATGACAAATAATCAAACAAGTGATTTTTAATCCACTTGTCCCAAGAGATCCAAAGAAGTGTTTTTAGTTTTTTTTTTAGTTATTTTTTTTCTTTTTTTTTTATATTATTAAGGTAACAAGTTGACCTAAGTTACTAAGAAAGAAAGACCTACTTGTTCAGCAACATGTGCGAAGCTCTAGTGCGGTGCCGGCGTCTTCACGCTCTCGTTCCCGCCTTGGATCTACCCACGTCTCCGACTTCATCTGCCTGGCTTCTCCTAGCAACTGGTTCACCTGCACACCAACAAACAGAAACACCCGTGAAGAGAAGGGTGTGAGAAGAGAAAAATTAAAGGAATGGAGTAGAAACTTACTTGAATACGCACTTCCCCAACAATGGCGCCAGAAAAGAACCATGGTCGGGCCCAGATAGGTTGTGTTAATATGGTGATTTTATTATTGAAATGAGTATAGTGGTTAACCTAAATCGAGCCTAACCATCTCTTTACAAAATTTTTTTACCTTGCCTACTTGATTTTATCTTGGTCACTTTTAGGCCAAGGGTCGAACTCAGGGAAGTAGGATTAGATGTGAAGAAGTTTCTACGCCTGTCCTACAATGAATCTCTTCCATTCGCTTATTATGTTTTTGGTGTTTTTCTATTTAAGATTTTTTTCTGATAATTTTTATCCTTGAGGTACACCCTCAAAATCAGGTTCTTGGCTTTGAACCAAATTAGGGTTCCCAAAACTGGCCTTGCTATTTGCAAGACTGAGTACCTGCAAGTCAAAGATTATCTTTTCTCTTTTATATATTTTTTTATCTTTTTAATTGCAGAAAAGAGAAATAGAAATAAGATAAATATAGTATATTTATATATATGTATATGTTATATTTGTATATAGGGGTGGGGGTGGAGATGGCGTGTGGCACGGTGTCGAGTCGGTCGTCGTCTAGGAAGACACAACTAACAGGACGAAGTGCCGCGTGGAGTGTAGGATGGATGGGTGAAAGATGTGTGCGAAGACGCTTTCTATACGCATGTATCGGGGAATAGCAGCAATTGGTGCAGATATTCTAGCGATACAATGTATGGTATTTGATATGAATATATATATATATGTATATATGTAAATATATATCTTTATGTATATGGATAGGTATGGTTATAATTATATAAGTGTATATGTAGCTATATATGTGTATATATATATATGTATATATGTATAGATATGTAAATATATGTATAGATAGATGTATATATATGTGTATATATATATATATATTTATAAATATATATATATATATATAGATATAGTTATATATAGTTATATATATGTGTATATGTATATATATATATGTATAAGTATCTATGTATGTAGATATATGTAGATAGATATATATATATATATATGTATATATTTATAGTTATAGATATATGTATATATGTATGTATATTTGTATATATATATATATATGTATAAGTATAAGTGTATATATATGTATCTATACTTATACTTAGTTATATAGGTACTACTATATGTATAGATATATGTATATATATATATCTTTATATAAATAAATAAATAAATAAATAAATAAATATATATATATATATATATATATATATATATATATATATATATAAGTATATAGTAGTGTATAAGTGAGTGGGTGTGTGTGTACGAGAGTGTGTGTGTGTGTGTATGTGTCTATAGGAGGGAGTGAGAGAGTGCTGTGAGAGAGAGAGAGAGAACGTCTACTGGCGTGAAGAAGAGGCGAGTTAAGCCGTCTGGATGCTTCAGCCGTCTGGATACTTCAGCCGTCGTCTGATGCCAATGTGTAGGCGCAGGCGCGTAGGCGTGTGCACGCAGGAGGGAGTGAGCGAGAGGGGAAGGAACCGCAGCACACTACACTGCGTGCTGAGGTGGGTGCGAGCGAAGGAGAGGGCGTAGATGGGTGCAGGCGCTGGCATATGCAGGAGCAGGTGCTGGCGTACGTGGGAGCGGGTGAGCAACGGTTGCAGCGAGGAGAGAGAGTGCCTGGTGATCGGAAAAGTGAGAATCTTTCCGGTCACTGCACTGTAGCAGCGTGAGATCGCGGCTACAGTGTAGGGGAAAAAAGTTGACCGGCTGGCACGCGCAAAACCGGTTGGGCTGCGGGAGGAGTTTCACGACAGGGCACGCGGGGAGGGGCGAGGGTGGCCTGCTGGCGCACGCAGAGCACACAGAATAGGCGTCTGAGGTGCGTGGAGGCCTGCACTGCTACTGGATGCTGCTGTTACTGCTGCGGAGCTTCAGACCTTGAGTCCTGTGGCAATGGCGGAAATGGCTGGAACGGCAAAACAGAGAGGAGAACCGCCACGCCCATCGGCTCTTTGATGAGCTGGGCGGTGGTGGGACTCACAGTGGTGGTTGTGCACCACTGTGAGTTGCTCCTGCCCGCAGCGTGGCTCCTCAAGAAGGAGGAGAGGCTGCATATGGAGGGGAGAGGGAAGGAGATGGCCTAGAAGGGTGCTGCGTGTGTTCTTTTTGTGTGACCCCCTCTCTGCAAAGAAGATGGTTGGGCTCTTTTTAAAGAGGAAGGAGGCAAGCACAGCCATGCCCTGGCTATGCATGGTTGTGCATGGCTATGCAGGGCAAGTTGGCGCAGAGAGTGGCACGAAGAGCACGCCATGCCCTGCAGCCGCGGAGAAATTCAAAGCCATAATGAAAATAAAAAATAAAGATGGTGAATTTGCGAGGCAGCACTTGAGGAAAATGTTAATTTCAAGGCCATTTTATTCACTCTCCTCTCCTCTCAAATAAATGCATGCATGCATTTATTTTCACAAATGAGACTATGGCTACCTAATATGCATTGGTAATGCTAGGAAATAGCACAAGATGGCACACTTGTTGGTGTATTTTTGCTGTGCAATCACCCCTATGAGACCCTTAGTCTCTGATGAAGAAAGGCCATGCTCTGTGGTTGAAGAAGAAGACTTTCATTTCAAGCCTTAAGTCTCTGAAGGCATTGAGAAAAAGAAGGCCTTGAGAAGGGAGGAAGCTTTAGAAGAAGAAGAAGAACAGAAGAAGGCTCTGAAGAGCCTTGTGCTTGTGCTCACTTAAGTTGTCTGATTGAGCTAATTCTGAGCACTGTTGAATAATTTAAGAACCTAAGTTTACATTGAATTCTAATTGAACATCTCTATTGAATAATTTAAGTAATTGGATGCATGCTTAAATTAAGAGGATATACATGGTGATTTAAATCACCATTATTTTTTATTCTCTTATTCTTTTTGCTCCATCATACATTGATTCTTATTGAATATACTTTTGCATATATTATTCATTGAATATCTCTACTGTGCTCCATTTATTGTGCTTATTCATTTCAATTCAAGATTAGTGTTGTGAATTTCATATTTGTTCCCTATGTTCGACCTCAGACTCTTTTAGAACCTGAGTTTATAAATTTAAATGTTTGTTGTAAGATTTTGTCGACTATACTACAATGCATGTATTTAACACTCAACAAAACCCCATCAACATTTTGGCGTCGTTGCCGGGAAGTAACGCGCAATTCATGCATTAGTCTTATTCTTTTTGATTGTTATCTGAGCACTAACTTGCCCTATTTGCTTTATTTATGATTTTACGAGGCATATCATGAAGAAATCTTTCGCTTAAATCAACCACTCCTGGGGCAAGTAAAATTTCTCTTCTTCCTTAAATCAACCTCCTAATCTTGGGAAGAGAAAAAAGGAAACAAATAATTAGGATTCACCTGCCTTATTTGCTAGTAATCATCATTTCTAAGGCAAGTTTCCTAATTTGTGAATTCAAAATCATTATTTAATTGAAGATTGAGATGATTTTGTTTTGAGATTCCTACCTTAATTTATAATCATCTTGGAGTACGCACTTCTTGTTTCAGTTCAAGGTGTACATTTAAAATCAAATTAGACTTGAAATAGAGCCAATTAGGGTTTCTACATTGGGGTTTTGAAGTGTTAGTTCACACTTGCCTGAATTAAATGAAATTGGCTCTCTTGCATTTGTATGCTACCCAAACCCTTGGTTGAAAAGATCTAATAAGAAGAACCCTAAAATCAGGCTCTAAATTCATTTGAACCCTGAAATTGTGGACCTAATAACTTGAGAGTTAATTCAGGTTGATCTTTGGGTCTTAACCCAGATTTCATTCTTCATCTTTTAGGGCAGGTCAGGTGAAATTGGTCTACTTTGTGGGCCAACCAACCTCCAAATTAGGTCACAAATTGAATTAACTTCTAATCAAGTGAAATACAAGGCACAAACTAGGAATAAAATTTGGTAGACTGAAGGTCTCAATTTATACATTCCGGTATACTTAGAACTGCAATGACAAGGAAGGTCGAGTAGGGGAAACCCTGTAACCCGTGGAGATGCTCTATCTTGTAGGGGTCCTTGCTGGGCTCTCCCTTCCTTGCTGCCCAAGTACTTCTCGATTGTGTGGATTTTTCATTCAGAGGTATCATCCGCCTTGAAACAAGCCTTAGTCATCCAAAAATCTTTGGGTGCCTTGATTGGGTCCAATTCACATCCAGTCCCTCATCTATTCTTTAGATACATAGGAAAGGTCCCTAGGATTTTGATCTAAAGGCCTCATTAGAATTGATCTTCTTGGGGATTTCTGATATGATCCAATCACTTCAATCTGAGCCTAAATTTGATTCTATATCTTGATCCACCACCTGATTTGAAAAATGCAACGTAACAAATTAGGAAGAATTTGTAGGAAACCTGAATCCCAAATGACCATAAAAGAGAAAATGATCAAGGCTGCTTCTAGATATCGTGATGAATATTACGAAACCTTTGATCCATCTAGGCACATTCAGGATAATGTGACAGAAACAACCCTCATTATGAACATTGCTGGAATGATATTTAAACAAATGCTACATGGTTCAACCCAGAATGAGCTCTTGTCAAAATACAATGAATTGTGGAGACTACACAATATTTGATATATACAATGTCTGTCAAATCGACAACTTTGGGAAATACACCAGGGTCTCATGGAAAATTGTGGGTATATGCTAAATATATTACACCAAGACATTAATCAAAATTACCCATATCAACATTTAGAGATTGATGAGACACCTTGGAACAACATTGAGGATCAATATGATTTCCCAGAACCCGGGTTTGAGAATAGAGGTTGTTGTGGACCCCCAACCCAAAGGGAATTAGATTCAAACTTCATAATGATTGACATTCCTGATTTTGATGGGGGTTGGGAGGATCCAATTGTAGGTATTTCTGATTTTGAACTAGCCTTAGTGAGCCTTGAAGCTGGTCCATCATGCCTTTATTTGCCAAACACCTGTAGTAAACTTGAATCAAAACCTCTCGAGGTTGTAATTCTGTTTGTCGTGCTGAAATGGTGCTTTAAAATCACTTGTTGTAATATAGCCAAAAATAGCGTGTGAACAAATACAATTTATAGCTCGAAAGAAATCCGAGGTCGAATGCAGGGAGCAAGTGTTGCAATAAATCTCAAAATTGCAATTCTATCATAAGATATCAATGTATGATGAAATTTTCAAACTCAAATGATATGTATATAAGAGAAAATGTTGATAGTGCAAAAAGATTATGGTAAAATGGTGATTTGTATCACCAATTATCCTAATTACAATAATATCAAATATTTCAACAGTATCAACCACGTTTAATCCACGTAGGATAAGTGCACAGTGCACTCAGAACCAGCACATAGAGGTAAGGTCTCTCTTTCTCAAGCCTTAGGTAGAGGCACAGCAGAGCTCAGCACCAATAGAGGCGAAGCCCTCCCTCAGAATTTCTCTAAGTGTAGAGAGTTACAGAGCAAGGAAAAACCCCCCTCCCCCTTCTCTCTTCTTCCTTCCTTTCTTTCTTATCTTTTTCTTAAACCCGAGATTAACCGGGTAATCGGGTAGGAATAGTAACCAGATCCAGGTGCAGGGTTGCGTGCGTGAGGTCGCAGCTGAGTGATGATGTGGGTTGGGTTGGATCAGGTGTGGGTGGGCGGGGACCTCACCCCTGGTGTGTCGAGGTGATAAAGCCTCGACACAAAAACACTATATCCAGCTTCAACTGGTCCAAATCCCACGATGTGGGACTATACATTCCACTCCCTTCGCGTGTCAGCTGTAGTGAGGCATCTTCCTTGAATTGGTGAGTAGCAGCTACTAGGATCCTCAATTTAGGACCTAGAGACCCTCCTGGAAGTAGTTCGGGTTGCCTAGAGCTTTCGACTGGAGTGGATGCCTGAAGAACGTGATGAAAGCCTGCTTGAAGCAGCTGCAGCAATGGCGGCGAAGGTCCTGAACCTGAAATCCAAAGAGCGATCTTTTGACCCTGTTAAACTTGCTCAGTAGCGTCGTTGGACAACGACAAACTTGATGGTGGCCGTGCAGTGGTGTTTTTGTAGGTAAGGACGTCGTACGACATCAAAACGTGGGTACGGTGAGCGTGGAGTTTGGCAGAGGGTAGGAGTGAGCAATATGCCTAACTAAGTTAGGGCTTTTTCTCATGTGAGGATGGAGGTGATTTTGGAGGTGGAGCAGGCGTGTTTGGTGGGGTGTAGTGTGCTCGTAACCTTGCCGGAGCTTGGCTGGAGCGAAAGATGATGATGGCGTTGAGGGAGAAACAGTGGTCATGTGTGTTGTAAGTGTGGGGAAAAGAAGTGAGTAGAGAGAGAAGAGGATAGAGAGGCTTAGGAGAGGAGGACATAGGTAGAGGGCTCCGATTGTGGCTGACTAGAGCCAGAGAAGATGGAGGCGACGACGAAGCGACGACTGCAATTTAGGCAGAAGAACGCCCTCCCTTTGATTGGAGAGGTGCATGATGAAGAGAGGAAGATGTTGGCACCTCCAATTTGATGGTTGGAGGTGTGGAGGAGGAGGTCGGAGAGAGATTGCTGGAGCAAATTGCGGAGGTGGCCGGAGAGGGGGAAGAGAGGGATTTCTCTGGCCAAGATTTGCTAAGGAGCTAGGGTTCTTGCTCCTGCTCCTTTTATAGGCCATGGGAAGGGGTTTAAAGCTTAGAGACCAAGATTTCAAGCTTGGTAAGCTTGTCAGAGAAGGATACCCACATCTCTCATGCGTTCGCATGAGAAATTGGGAAAGAATTGAGGCCCACGAATAGGTTAAAAAAAAAGGCAATTACTTGACGAATCTCCCTTTCAATTTTGAGAGAGATTCATCAAATAATCAATAAGTTCTTACCAAACGAAGATTTCTAGAGTAGGATTTTTTCACAAAAATGGTGGAAGGACATTTTTGCAAAGAGTGACAAAAAAGATAGGGACTTTTTGTAATAAATTCAAAAGTTGAGGAGTTATTTGGGATAATAAGAGTCAGACTTATACTAAAATGCAAATTAGGTCGAAATGATTTTAGATTGGGCTCAAATTTTGATACAAACCTAATTTGAATCTAAGGAATCCAAATTTTGGTTTTGACCTCGTTTAACTGGATAATTTATGTAAAAACCCAAGTTAGGGCAATAGTCTGTCTATGACTCTATTTTAGGTCAGAATGGGTTTTGATGGTCAATTCAAAGATGCTAAACCCTATAGAATATTTTTCTATGAAGTTTAGAGGGTTTATGTGAATTTTCTCTTGACCAGAACCTTTGTTAATTAAGTCGGTCTATTTTTAGGGTTTCAAATGTCCATTAATTCTTGAAATGCATGAAAATCCATTTCTTTGTACATGAACCCACTTATTAAACATTAATGACTAAATGACCTTTAATAAACCCCTAGCATACCCCGTGGTTATTCTGTATTTGTGATGAGATGGTAAAATTGCAGAAATAACCCTATTTTCATCTTTTCTTCTCAAAATAACTCACCCTGCTCTAGAGACCTTCTGACTGATATGTAGGAGCTTTTATTGACTTTATAAGACCAAATTGAGCTAGTTATGGCTCATGATGGCGTTCCCATCATACCCCCATGCCTAGCTTTTGCTAGTCCCTTAGCAAAATTCTATGAATCGAACCAGTTATCTAGGTCAGATGTAACCATTAGGATACCCTAATAAGCCGCATTTCTAGGAATCAGATCTTAATACCAACAATAGGCCTAGAGGTACTCAAGTACCAGCCCAAATCCAGACCTGGCTAGCTTTCGTCTCAATCTGCCGTGAAGGTTTCTAAGGCCCACAGAAACTAACCTAAGGTTTGTTGTACCCAGCGGTTAAAGCACTTGTGCTTGAAACATGGTTAGTCCATGTTTAGTTTGCCAGTGCATTTTCTAAGAGAGATATAGAAGGAGAATTTGATTTGTGGAGAGCTTTTTCTCTCTTTTTCTTTTCATTATATTTTTCCTTAGATCCATTTTCGGATTGGCCCAAAACACGATATGTATCAGATTCCTTGTCCCCACCATCAATACTCACAGGGTCCTTAACAATCGATGCTTTGAGATAGCACCGCCCATGGCAACTCCTAGAATCTTGGCTTTCAAGATTTCAAGATAATCCTGCCCATGGCATTCTGTAGCTAAATCCAGACCCTAGCAATCGACATTTCGTGATAATGCCTCCCATGGCATCTGAACCAACACAAGGTGCTTACATGCCCTTGGTAGGATATTTAGATATCCTAGGAGACAAGCATCAAGGAGACGATATGTTATTGCGCATCTTCGAGGGGAATTTCCCACCTCTCTACGTCGGAAACTCATCCAAATCAACTTATGTTTTCAAGCCGCTCCTAATCTAGATCTTAGGACCTTTTTCAGAATAGATTAAATGCCCTTTGGCATGATTTTATTATTTAAAGCACACTGAACTAGACTGTGTGTGATTTAGGGTGCTTAAGCTACCGAGTCCCGCAAACCAAAGGTCAGTTAATGAGGCCAAATACTACCTAAGCCTTAGACCTAATACACAAGCTTTGCATTTTCCCCAACCTCTTGAGGATTAATTCAGATCGTGACAAGTACGTGAGTGTTTAAATCCAATCAGATCCAAGAGGCCTAAGGTCGGTATTTGCCACTAATCCCATAAGTTTAACCTTTTAGGTCTTAATTCATCATTCGATCTAACCTAGAAGTTAGGTAAGTTCCATATTACTTTGAAGGGACTTAATTTCGTTTATATTTTTGCTCCTTTCTTTTCCTTTCAATTTTTCTTCCCTCCGTTTTTTCAAAAATGGCTCTCCTTTTTCCCCAATCCTCTCTCTCTATTTTTTTTTCTGATGAAACCCTTTTTGTGACTTGATTCTCATGGCATTTTGCACTTTAATACCCCCCCATGCCTACGTTTTGCAATGTCCTCATTGTAAATTAGGTGGGTTGGAGTTCAGCTTTGATCGTACATTAGAATAGATTCAAAGGATGGGTGGATGGGTCGGGATGACTGTTGCGGATGATTTCAAGCTTTGGTATGAGTACCAGAGGTGGAGTCGACTATTCTAATGGACGAACCCTAAAGTGCAATATGAGTTCAGCAAAGAGATGTGTCAAAAGGGTTTTGGGTTTTTCAAGAAAATGACGGGTTGCCTCCCGTTAAGTGCTGAGTTTAATGCCATCAGCCAGGTGCAATAAGCTTAGGGAGAATGGATATCAAAGGATATTTCAGCCAAGTTCATATCAGTGAGTTCAATGAATGGCTTGAGTCGCTGGCCATTCACGATGAAAGGTTCAGAATCAAGGCTGGGTTAACTGATTTTGACGGCTCAATTTCCAAAGATTCGTCTTACCAAGAATGGTTCAGTCCACTTAGATCTGAGTTTTCCTGGGAAGAGTTTGAGCTTGGCATCAAAGTGTAAGACTTTTTGACCAGGGTGGAAAGATTTTCGCACAATGTGCCTATCATGGAAGGCTTTGACCCGCTCTTTGTAGATACATGAGTTCTTGTATGCATCATTACGTAGCTCCTTGATCTCGCTTAATTGCAATCGACGGTGTATTCCAACCTTGATCAGATCCAAATTGCACTTTCGTACTGCCCAATAGGCCTTATGCTCAATCTCTACGGGAAGGTGACATGCCTTTCTGTACATTAATATGAAGGGAGACGTGCCTAATTGGGTCTTGTGGGCAGTTCTATAGGCCCACAAAGCTTCCAGAAGGCGAGTAGATTAGTCCTTCCTATTAGGCCAAATAGTGACCTGAAGGATCTTCTTGATCTCTCGATTCAATAGTTTTGCCAATCTATTAGTCTTGGGGTAGTAAGGAGTCGAGATCCGATGTGACACCCCATACTTTTTCATTAGGGACTGGAAGTGCACATTGTTGAAATGTGACCCGCCATCGCTGATGATGGCCTTAGGAACCCCAAATTTGGAAAAGATGTTCTCCTGGATAAATTAGAGGATAACTTTATGATCACTAGTTCTTGTGGGGACAGCTTCAATCCATTTGGAGACATAATCAATAGTGAGTAGAATGTATTTGAAGTCTTTGGATCTGGGAAAGGGTCCCATGAAATCGATTCTCCATATGTCAAAGATTTCACACACAATTATCGAGTTTAAGGGCATCATATCCCACAGGCCCATGTTGCCGAGGGTTTAACGAGCGCATGCCCTACAATACGTTTGTGCATCTTTGAACATCGTGGGCTAGAAGAACCCACACTGGAGAATTTTCACTACAATTTTATGCCCAGAGAAATGGCCACCGCAGGCCTGGTTGTGACAGAATGAGATCACGTCATTGACCTCGTTGTCAGGAATGCATCTCCGGATCACTTGATCGTTGCCAATGTGGAAGATGTATGGTTCCTCCCAAATATAGTACTTGGCCTCGGAAATTAGCTTGTCTCACCTGGAAGTCACCCAATCTAGTGGGACTTTCCCCGTAGCCAAGTAGTTTACAATATCAGTAAACCATGGGAGATCATGAATGGCCAGTAGGTGCTCATCCAAAAAATGCTCGGTGATCGAACCAGACAGGTCAATGACTGAAGAAAGAAGATGGGACAAATGGTCAGCTACCACGTTTTGTTTTCCCACCTTATCACGAATCTCGAGATCAAATTCTTGCAACTGTAAGATCCAATATATTAGTTAAGGTTTCGCATCCTTCTTCGTGGGTAAGTGCCTTACAGCGGTGTGATTCGAGTAAATGATGACACGAGAACCTAGAAGATAAGATCTGAATTTCTCCAGGCCAAATACTACAACCATCAACTCTTTCTTAGTAACTGTATAGTTACATTGAGCCTCGTTCAATGTCTTGCTGTCGTAGTACATGACCACGAGTTTCTAGAAACCCATCGAATTTCTATTCAAGCACTGCACCCACTGCATAGTCAAACGCATCACACATGATCTCAAAAGAGAAAAGACCAGTCAGGGGATTGTAGGATCGGTGCTTGAGTAACCCGTTCACGTAGGCTCTCAAATGCGTGAGTGCACTCATCGGTGATCTCGAAAGGGACATCCTTAAAGAGAAGATTAGTCAGGGGGTGCATGATTTTCTAGAAATCAAGAATGAAATGGCGGTAAAAATTGACATGCCTCAGAAAAGAATGGATGTCCTTGAACGAGCTAGGCATGGGTAGCTTGGAAATCAAATTAACCTTAGCTTGATCAACCTGGATGCCTTTTTCAGAGATGATGTGACCCAGGACAATTCCCTTAGGTACCATGAAGTGGCTCTTTTCCCAGGAAAGAACCAGATTCACGTCGATACAACGCTTGAGAATTTGGACCAAGTGTAGGAGACAATCATCAAAAGATTCCCCAAATACTGAGAAGTCGTCCATGAAGACTTCAAGGTATTCACCTACCATATTGGAGAATATGGCAAGCATGCACCAATGAAAGGTAGCAGGTTCATTGCAGAGACCGAAAGGCATCCTACAGAATGTGTATGTTCCGTAGGGACAGGTGAAGGTGTCTTTTCTTGGTCCTCAGGATGGATTGATACCTTGTTGTAACCGGAGTACCTGTCCAAAAAGAAAAAGAATTAACTTCCCACTAGTTTCTCGAGTATTTGATCAATGAATGGTAGTGAGAAATGATCCTTCTTCGTGGAGGCATTTAGTCTTCGGTAATCAATATAGACTCTCCACGAGTTAGCTATACGGGTTGGTATAGTCTCTCCGATTTCAGCCGTAATGATGGTGAGTCTTGCCTTTTTAGGCACAACCTGGATTAGACTCACCCAACGACTGTCGGAGATCGGGTAGATGATACCTGCATCTAAGCACATGATGATCTCCTTTTTCATGACCTCCTGTAGATTAGGATTCAGACGTCTCTGCATTTCACAGGATGGTCATGAGTCCTCTTCGGTGTAGATGTGATGCATGCAATAAGAGGGTTGATGCCAGTCAGGTCATCGAGAGTCCATCCAATGGCTCTCTGATGCTGCTGGAGAACAGAAATCAAACGTGTCTCTTGATCAGAGGTGAGATGGGAATTGATAATCATAGGAAAGGTCTGATCGGAACCCAAGATAACATATTTTAGATGATCAGGAAGAGGCTTCAGTTCCATAACAGGGTCATTAGTAGCAGCAGGTGGTTCAGGAGCAATGATAGGAGCTGAAGGTATCTTTAGGGCTAATTCAGGCTCCTCTAAGTGTGGGTTTTGATCCTCTTGTGGTTGATCATCAGAGATAAGAAGGTTTTCCTCGACACATGGGTTGTCAACCATGGACTCGATGTCGCAAATTTGCTCGATAACCCCACAATTAATTCCTCCTTGGGCCTTAAAGATATCAATTTTTAGTGTCCTGCTCCCAAATTTTAACTCAATTGGCCCTCCTCATAATTGATGTTGGCCCTAGCTGTGGCCAGAAAAGGTCTCCCTAAAATGATCGGTGTGCTCTTCAAGTTCTTAGGAGCATCCATGTCTAAAACTATAAAGTCCACAGGGAAGTAGAAATCACGTACCCTAGATATGTAGTTCTCAAGAACTCCTCTAGGTGACTTAATAGATTGGTCATCCAACTGTAATGTCACCTCTATTGGTTTAAGCTTAGATTCTTCAAGGTGGTCAAGTAGGGATATAGGTATTAGGTTTATGGGGACTCCTAGATCCAATAATGCATGATCAAATTAAATATCACCGATTGTACAGGAGATCAAAGGGGATCGGGAACTTTTCCCTTAGGTGGGAGTTTACTCAAAATGACGGAATTGGCTTGCTCTGACAGTACGATCGGGCTCCCGCTTTTGGTTTACGGCTTACGCTTTGGTGTACATACATCTTTCAGGGATCTTGCATAAGCTGATACGTAGCGAATTGCATCCATCAACGGGATGTTTATTTGGATCTGCTCAAAGAGCTTGACTAGGTCTTCCTCGAGAGCCATGGGTTTGGGTTTCTTCTTTCCCTTGGTCAAGGCCTCAGGAAATGGAACCTTTGCAGGTTCCTCTAGAATTGGTCCATGTTCTTGATCTGGGATAGGAGTATCTTAAATGACAAACCTAGCATTTGGTTTTGAACTACCAGGCTGAGAGTGGCTTGGGTAAGGTGGCTCTTAATTTATTTTGCCACTACGGGTTGTAACAGAGTTTAGTCCTACCTGGTTTTAGGTTTGGTTAGGAAAAAGAGGTGGTTGCTACTAATAGCCCGCGTACGATGTCGAAGCATCCATCCCATCAGGTAATGGAGCAGAAGGGGCTTGATAGACGTAGTGAGCCTGGCTGATCGTACGGGTTTCACGTGTTTAAAATCAAGGTTACGAGTAACCCATTGTCGTAGTTGCAAAACTCGTGATTAGATAAAATTCATACCGAAACTCCAAGGGAGTCTTGGGTCGAACATAGGGAGGCGACGTTTACTTTAATTGAAAACTGCGGTTCGTTTTGTTTGTTTTTGGTATTTTAGGGTTTTGTTATTTTTTTTATTTTTGAAATAAAAGACAAGAAATCATAAGATAGAGATGGACTCAAATGTGATGTATTGCATGAATGTCTATTACAATAATCTATGAAAGAATAAAAAGAGAGGAGGGTGAGAAGAAATGTCCCGAAGCGGCTGTTCGATGAGATGATGGTGCCTGGCGGAAGATCAGACAAAGGAGGTGAGGAGCGGGATGACGAAGGTGAGATACAGGAGGACGTCAGGTAGAGGAAAGCTTTAATGTGGCTCCAGAATGGAGGTTGGAAGGCAGAGATGATTTGCTAGCGGAATGGAGGCGGGAGGACCGCTCCAAGGCAACCTATGAATGGGGATGGGAAGAGGGATGAATATTTGGTGAGGCAAAGGTTCGCTACACTAATAGGAGCATTGGGAGCTTGAGCTTAATCTCTAATGGAGTGTTGGTAGGCTTGCTAGAGCCTAGGAGTAGGTGGGAGTAGAGTAGGTAGAGATGAAGAGAAATGGGGGGTGTAGGGGTGTTTATATAGTGGAGGGAAGAAGAGCATCCCGCGCACAGGCATTCAGCGACAGCTACAAGCATCACTAATGGCCACTCAAGCTGTCACCAAAAGATTTGCACCTCTTCAATGCCTTGGCTGGTGCATGCAATGTGCAAGCCATTTTGTGACAGCTGCAAGTGTCACTAAAGGCTTGCTTTTCCGTCATTGTAAAGCCCATGCCCAATGCTCACGCCTGCAGCTATCATAGCGCGGCAATCATCGGTTGTTGGATCAGGCGTGGACAGTTGTGATTGCGAGAGGAGAGCACGCGCCTGCTAGCATTTGAAATTCACACCGCTGGCTCGTGCACTGGCAACCGTTGGATGATGTATCGCACGGTCGAGACACGCCCGCAGATCGCGAGTGCTCTGATTTGAATCATACGCCTCGCGCGATTGTGAAGATCGGATGGTGGGCATTGCTCACGGTTGACTTAAATGCACGCCCCAGATGGCATGCGTGTGATCTGACGTGTGCCTTCATGTCGGTGGGCGGAGTTGGATCGCACGTGGGGAATCTCGACCGCTCGATTACGATCGAGTGGGCCTATTGCAGCTGGCACTATAGCGGGGTGCGGCGAATCGCGGCTCGATTTCGTGCTCGCTCTTTGAGAGTGCTCGACCTCACCATTGTGCCACATCTGTGGGTGTGTTGCGGAGAAGAATTGTGCCTGCACAGTGAGGGCATCCTCTCAGCCGTTAGATTTTCATCCAATGGCTGAGATCACTCGATGGACGACCTTTGGAGATGTGGTAGGTGGCTTTGGGCGCTCCAGATGGTGCCACGTGGCAACATTTGTACTGTCCACCCTTCAATGCTTATAGAGGATGCCATGGTGCTCGGATCGAGGTGATGTCTATGTAGTTGAATTGCGATCTTCGCTCTGGATCCATCCGTACGGTCGGATTTTTCATTTGAAATCTACAAGGATGTCTCATTGCCTCCTAGCCATATAAAATGAAGGAATTAATATACAAAACATACAACTATCCTAAATGCCATGCAATGGATGTTATGTAATATTTATATCATGATATGCAATGCTAGGCCTAGGAACTATTATAATTAAGCATTTTATGATGAATTGATATGTTCTTATCATACCCCCATGCTTACTTTTTGCTAGTCCCTAGCAAAATTAACCTAAATGCTATGTATAAATGTAGAATCAGGGTTCGAGTATTTAGGCAAAATTCGTTGATTGCTTTAGAAAATCTCAACCTCAAGATCTAATTACAAAAACTCAACAGTGCCCAAGTGTCTGTCAGAATGTAAACCATTTAAGCCCTCACCTTATTTGAGAAGAGTAGATACAAATTTTTTTTTCTTGTTTTCCTTCTTTTCTAATTTTTTGTACTTTTGGAGTTTGAGAGTTCCAGGATAACGTTTTACGGCTACTCGACCCACCTAAGACTCGAAAAGAACTCTAAGTGCTAAGCATCTTGTGAAAATGGTGAAAGACTCACTAGGCTGCCGTTAAAACGGACTTCGAGTTTCTACGACCCTAGGTGACCTTGTTTAGAGGTTTATCTTTTCGAACGGTAGCTTTCTCCCTACTTTTATTTATGGGGTCAACATAAGGGCGAACTCAGTGTATATCTCCCCGGTTTATTCTACTTCCCCACTCTTCCCTAAGTGTTTTGGGAATTATTGTACATTTTTTTGTGAGCTGGGTTCTGGACAACTTGTTGGAATCTTATTCCACATCTTGTTTTGGTGTTAACAAAATTATTATGGATTAATGTTTGCCATTAAGTGTTTCTCATATTTAGGTGAAGGAGCAAGGAAAACAAGAAATGATGAAGGCATGATGGTGAGAAGAAAAAGATCATGTCATGGAGGATGAGAAGGATGAGTCAAGGAGAAGAAGATCATCTTTGACCTTTAGTTTCTCTAGTTTAGATTTTATATTTATAGATTGTATACGCCTCTTAACAAAGAATTATAACATAGATCATAAAATCAAGTAGAGATAAATTAGGATTAATTTATATTGCAAACATTTTCAAAGTACGTAATGGATTAAAACACTTAAAACAGGTACTTGTAAGCAAGTACCGGTACTATTCATCAGTATTGGTATTTGCAAGGCACAGGTTTGAGAATTCATCTCAAACTGTGAACAACAAGTACCGGTATCAACCATGAGTACCGGTACATGTTGGCCACCAGTTGAAGCCTTTACTTTGACCTGAACCTTACAAGTACCGGTACCCATGATGAGTACCAGTACGGGTAGGTTACTGTGCCCAAGGAATTTCAAACCTGGGAGTCACAAGTACCAGTACCCATGATGAGTACCGATACCTGGACTCATGTACTGGTGGCAGTGAGTTGCTAGTACCGGTACAGGTACTTTAGTACCAGTACCAGTAGCCGTTGGCCCAAAACAGAACGGCAGAAATATTAATTCCAATAATATGAATGTTGGGAATTAAATCCCAACGTCTAGTAGATGAGTATCCTAGGTCCTAAACTCTATAAAATGACCTTAGGACTCTTTATTTGCACACTAGAGACAAGAGAAAAGAGAAGAAAATTCCTAGAACTATAATTCATATTTTCCACCACAAATTCAAGAGAAGAAATCGTATTTGCTGCTTTCCAATCATGCTACGGGTTTGCAAACACATTGACGCATTTTGTTCACTCAATTCAACACGATTTGCACCCTTTCTAAGCTCTCAAATCGGTAACATTATATTTACATTTGTTAAGAGGCTTAGGTTTTAGTTGTAAGATCTTTCCTTTCTTACACCTGTATTTCATTTGTTCTTGAGCATTTGCTCGTTGGGTTGTAACAAACCCGTTTTTGTACTTGAGTTGAGGTAACTCGTTAATTACCTTGATTTAGTAAATTGATTCTCTCAGGGTTGAGAGAATCAGGTTAAAAACCCTAAGCTGGGAGGCTTAGGTAGTGGAGGACCTAAGGGAGGGGAACCACTATACATATTGTGCCTATTTCTGTGGTTTGTTTGATTGTGCAAATTGTCTTGTTATTACTAATATTGTTTGAGTGCTTGTGCGCATAGTTATATATATTTCACATATCTTTAGATCCCTTCAAGTGGTATCAGAGACAAGTCACGAGAAGACGTGACAAATCGACTTATAATGTCATCAACCTCAAGGCGCATCGAAGGACAATCGTCGACCCGTCCTCCCTATTTCGATGGGACGGATTATGGGTATTGGAAGAGGAGGATTCAAGTCTTCCTCAAGGCAATGGATGAGGAGTTGTGGACACCTATTCAAGAGAAATATTCAAATTCGGAGTCGCAAGAAGGAGTGGCATGGACGGCGGAGCAAAAGAAAAAGATTGCCGACAATGCGAGGGTGATGAACGCACTTTATTGTGCATTGTCAAGGGAAGAATTCAATCGTATCTCAGCATGTGAGACAGCATTTGAGATATGGAACACACTTCAAATCACCTACAAAGGTACTAACAAGGTAAAAGAAACCCATATTTCTATTCTAACAGAAGAATATGAGTGTTTCAGGATGACAAAAGGTGAAACGATCAAAGACATGTACACAAGGTTTGGGGAAATAGTTAACCCCCTAAAGAACCTTGGAGTGAAGTTCACAGAAGAGCAGCTGTAAAGAAGATCTTAAGATCTCTTACAAGTGATTGGTCTCCAAAGACTACAGTGATCCAAGAGGCGAAGGATCTATCCACTCTCCCCTTGGATGATCTAATGGAAGCCTCATGGCATATGAAGTACAATTGGAGAATATCAAGAAGAACGAGGAGAAGGCGACAAGAAAGAAGAAAAGCATTGCTTTTAGAGCAATCAAGGAGGACTCAAACTCAACAACATCAAAATCCGAAGACAAGGAGATGGAAATGCTCACTAGGAAATTCCAGAAATTCCTCAAGAAATAAGGTAAGCAAGTCAATAAAATTTCAACTAATGTTATTTGCTATGAGTGCAAGAAGAAGGGCCACTTGCGGAAGGATTGCCCTATGAATAAGGAGAAGGAAGACAAAAGGAAAGACACAAAAGAAGTCAAGAAGAAGAGGAGAGCTTTAAAAGCAATATGGGATGATAGTGACTCTGACATGGACACCGACTCTAGCAAATCTGATGACGATGAGATCTCACATCTTTGCTTGGCAGCAACTACGAAAGATACGGACAATGAGGTAAACCTTGATTTCTTTTTTGAAGAATTATTACAAGCTTATGAAGAACTATATCAAAAAGTTAAGTCATTTAAAAAGGAAAATAAGGTTTTAAAGAATAATTATCAAACATTAGAATTATAAAAATCATGTTTAGATAGAGAATTAGAAATGTCAAAAGAAACTAATAATCAGTTGCATGCAAAGATAGTAGAATTAGAAGATATTTATGAGCACTTTGAAGGTACTTTAAATAATCTCAAAACAACAACTAGGTTAAATACTGAATTTTGTGAAGCTATAAAATCAAAATTTCATAATAAAAAGAATACACATACTAAATCACATGCACCTAGGCATGCATGGATGTATCAAAAGGCTAAAAATCCCAAGAATTATAGATCAAACACTAAAAAGTTCTATAAATCTCAGGATTTGAAAGGTGCTAACTCTAAAGGACCCACAAGAAATTAGGTACCTAGAAAAGATATTTGTTTTGCAGGAGTAGATCAAAGTAATGAATGGGTGTTCAAGGCACATAACGGAATACTTCAACCTTTCTATAGGTTGAATGAAGACCAAGAATGTTGGATGAGAGATGCTTGGTATCCACAAGCTCCATTTTACTATTGGTTAATTTTATGGTATGATATTTTTCCATTTTTTTGTGATTGACAAAAAGGGGGAGATAATTATTAAAGATAGAGAGCAAATAGTAATATTTTTAGGGGGAGCAGGGGGAGGATTTAATTAAAAGTTTTTTTCCTTCATATAACATTGTTAAAAATTATTTTATTCTTATAATTATCTATTTGCAAGATAGTTTTGTCAACACCAAAAAGGAGGAGATTGTTGGAACCTTGTTCCACATCTTGTTTTGGTGTTAACAAAATTATTATGGATTAATGTTTGCCATTAAGTGTTTTTCAGATTTAGGTGAAGGAGCAAGGTAAACAAGAAATGATGGAGGCATGATGGTGAGAAGAAAAAGATCATGTCATGGAGGATGACAAGGATGAATTGAGGAGAAGAAGATCATCTTCGACCTTTCGTTTCTCTAGTTTGGATTTTATATTTATAGATTGTATGTGCCTCTTAACAAAGAATTATAACTTAGATCGTAAAATCAAGTAAAGATAAATTAGGATTAATTTATATTGCAAACATTTTCAAAGTACGTAATGGATTAAAACATTTAAAACAGGTACTTGTAAGCAAGTACCGGTACTGTTCATCAGTATTGGTATTTTCAAAGCACAGGTTTGAGAATTAATCTTAAACTGTGAACAACAAGTACTGGTACCAACCATGAGTACCGATACATGTTGGCCACAGGTTGAAGACTTTACTCTGGCATGAACCTTACAAGTACCAGTACCCATGGTGAGTACCGGTACAGGTAGGTTACTGTGCCTAAGGAATTTCAAACCTGGGATACACAAGAATCGATACCATGATGAGTACCGGTACCAGGACTCATGTACTGGTGGTAGTGAGCTGCTAATATCGGTATAGGTACTTTGGTACAGGTACCAGCTAGCCATTGGCCCAAAACAGAACGGTAGAAATATTAATTCCAACAATATGAACATTGGGAATTAAATCCCAGCGTCTAGTAGACGAGTATCCTAGGTCCTAAACTCTATAAAATGACCCTAGGACTCTTTGTTTGCACACTAGAGACAAGAGAAAAGAGAAGAAAATTCCTAGAGCTATAATTCATATTTTCCACCACATATTCAAGAGAAGAAATCGTGTTTGCTGCTTTCCAATCATGCTACGGGTTTGCAAACACATTGCCGTGTTTTGTTCACTCAATTCAACATGATTCGCATCCTTTCTAGGCTCTAAAATCGTAACATTATATTTACATTTGTTGAGAGGCTTAGGTTTTAGTTGTAAGATCTTTTCTTTCTTACACCTATATTTCATTTGTTCTTGAGCATTTGCTCGTTGGGTTGTAACAAACCCGTTTTTGTACTTGGGTTGAAATCCATTAATTGCCTTGGTTTAGTAAATTGATTCTCTCGGGGTTGAGAGAATCGGGTTAAAAACCCTAAGCTGGGAGGCTTAGGTAGTGGAGTACCCAAGGGAGGGAAACCACTATACATATTGTGCCTATTTCTGTGATTTGTTTGATTGTGCAAATTATCTTATTATTACTAATATTGTTTGAGTGTTTGTGTGCATAGCCATATATATATTCCATATATCTTTAGATCCCTTCACAACTGGCCGATGAGCTGCTACCACCGACAACTTGCCAGCCATACTCATACGGTGAAGTGTGGTTTTATTATTATTTTTTTCTCCTTTTTATTTTTTTTATTTTTTTATTTTTCCTTTTTTTCTTTTTCTTTTCTTTTTTTTTAGGTGGCTTCCCTACTCTAAGATTTACCAAAAGATAGTACAATGAAAATGGTCTTGTGGCTAGGCTCTGGACAACTGATCGATGAGCTGTTACTACCGACAACTTGCCAGCCATACCACCCTAGATAGTTCATTAGCTACCCAATTTCCTAAGAAATTGCCGACAAGTGAGTCAGTGCAAAAAAAGTGTGTAGATGCTTAGGCTTAAAGTCCCCCCAAATCAGAGGGTGGGTTGATAAGTCGCATACTTATCATCCCAATTTATTAGCCAAATTAAAAATGAATTTGAATTGGCGAGGACTTGAGACTAAGTCCACATTCGAGTGGACACCCGGGCTAATTAAGCCCGAAGACCTGAAGAGTCTAAGTATTCAGGTCTCAAAGTATCAATTCTTAAAGTTTGCAACTCCTAATGCCTAAGTTCTCGTCTCCTAATTCTAACTTTTTTTTTAAAGAATAAAAAAAAGGAAATTACTGTTATAGTTGACAAAACGATTATAAGATATTTCCACCCCCCCATGCTTATCTATTGCAATGTCATCATTATTCAAATTGAAAGCATGCAGGAGAGTAGTAGTGGAAGAACAACACCTGGTTTCCGTGAGACTCTGGTCAACTTGGAACAGTCTTTACATGTGCTGAGTTTAGTACCTTCAGCTGGGCGATGATTGGCCTGTGGTAGTTAAGACAAGGTAAGAGCAACCTTGTTTGAGACGGGTTAAGGGAGCACATGGTCAACAAAGGATTTGAGATGCTGTCCATTGACCTTGAAGATATTACCCATCTTTGGGTTAGAGATTTCGATGGCCCCATTAGGGAAAATCCATTCAATAATGAACGGGCTATCCCACTTAGACCTGAGTTTTCCAGGGAAAAGCTTCAATCGAGAATCGAAAAGCCTGACCTTCTGGTTCGGCTCAAAGCTTTTTCATGAAATCATCTGGTCATGGAGAGCTTTGGTCCTTGCCTTATAGATTATGGCATTTTCATAAGCATCATTTCGAAGCTCCTCCAACTCAGATAGTTGGAGTTTCCTGGTTTTCCTGGCCAACTCAAGGTCAAAATTACATTTTCTGATGGCCCAAAATGCCCGGTGTTCAAGTTCTACGGGTAAGTGACACACCTTACCAAACACCAGACGGAACAGAGACATACCGATAGGTGTTTTGTACGTAGTATGGTAGGCCCAAACAGCATCATCTAGCTTTTGGATCCAATCCTTCCTATCAGGCCTAACGATTTTCTACAAAATATTTTTGATCTCCCTATTAGAGACCTCAGCCTGTCCATTCGTTTGAGGGTGGTAAGGTGTGGAAATCCGATGATTCACCCCGTATTTCCCCAGTAAATTCCAAAACTGGGCATGAGTGAAATGTGTGCCACCATCACTGATAATTGCCTTAGGAACCCTGAATCGACTAAAGATATTTTTCTTCACAAAATCGATGACCACCTTGTAGTCATTGGTCCGGGTGGGACTTGCCTCAATCCACTTGAACACATAATCAACAGCGACCAGAATATACTGATATCCAAATGAAGGAGGGAAGGGTCCCATAAATTTGATGCCCTAAATGTCAAAAATTTTGATGGAAAGAATTGGGTTCAGGGGCATCATATCACTCTTAGCCATGTTCCTGAGTGTTTGGCATCGGGTGCATGACTTTGAGAATTCCTGGGCATCCTTAAATAATGACAGCCAATTGAATCCGGATTGTAGGATTTTTGCAATCGTCTTTTTCCCGGAAAAGTGTCCACCACACGCGGATGTGTGGCAGAACTCAAGTATGCTATGGAACTCAATTTTTGTGATGCATCAACAAATAATCTGGTCTGTACCAATGCACTACAGCTCAGGATCATCCCAAAAATAATATTTGGCCTCAGACACAAGTCTATCCTATTGTTGTTTGGTCCAATCCTGAGGGATTTGACCAATGGCCAAATAATTGACAATATCCACAAACCAGGGTGTCCGGATACCTGAGACTGTGAGGATAGTCTCATCAGGAAAAGTATCTGAGATCGGGAGATCTGGATGAGGAGAATCAATTAGGATTCTCGAGAGGTGATCCGCCACTACATTTTGTGCTCTGGCTTTATCCTTGATTTCAAGATCGAATTCTTGAAGTAGAATAATCCAACGAATAAGCTGAGGTTTGGCATCCATTTTGGACAAGAGATGTTTCAAGGCCAAGTGGTCGGTCTAGATGATGACATGAAAACCTAACAGATAAGCCTTGAATTTTTCTAAAGAGAAAACTATGGCTAGCATTCCTTTTCAGTAACAGAGTAGTTCCTCTGGGCCTCGTCCAGAGTCTTGCTAGCATAGTAAATCACAGAGGGCTTTTTCTCAATCTTTTGACCTAAGACAACCCTGACGGCATAATCAGATGCGTCGGCCATAATCTCAATGGGGCTGTCCAGACCAGTGGTTACAACACCAGGGCACAGGTGACTACTGTTTTTAATAAATCAAATGTCGTACAGCATGAATCATCAAACTCGAATGGTGTGTCTTTGGCCAGAAGGTTACTCAAGGGTTGAGCAACCTTTAAGAAATCCTTAATGAATCTTCTGTAAAAACCCACATGCCCAAGGAAAGAGCGAATTTGTTTTACGGATGTGGGTGAAGTCTAGAGATAGCATCCACCTTAGCTTTATCAACTTCAATACCTCGACTAGAGACCATGTGACCTAGGATAATGCCTTCTTGAGTCAAAAAGTGGCTCTTCTCCCAGCTAAGGACCAGTCGTGTTTTGATGCATCTCTGGGGGATCAATTCCAAGTTAGCCGGGTAGGACTCAAAAGAATCTCCAAAAATGGAGAAATCATCCATGAACACCTCAAGACAATCTCCCACCATGTTAGAAAAGATGGCCAGCATGCACCTTTGAAAAGTCGTAGGCGCATTGCAAATCCCGAATGGGATTCTATGAAATGCAAAGGTTCCGTAGGGACATGTTAAAGTTGTCTTTTCTTGGTCTTTGGGATGGATAGGGACTTGGTTATATCCCGAATAACCATCCAGGAAGAAAAAATATTTTTGCCCAGTTAACCTTTTAAGGATTTGATCGATGAATGGCAAGAGAAAGTGATCTTATTTAGTGGCTGTGTTTAGCTTCCTATAGTCAATACAGACTCTCCAAGCAGAAGCTGAATGAGTGGTGAAGGTTTCCCCTTTCTTGTTAGTCGTAACGGTTATTCTCGCCTTCTTGGGAACAATCTAAACGGGGCTAACCCACAGATTATCCTAGATTGGGTAAATAATCCTAGCATCGAGCCACTTGATTATCTCCTTCTTGACCACTCCTCACATATTTGGGTTTAGTCTCTTTTGCATTTCGCTAGAAGGGCGGGATCCATCTTCCATGAAAATACGATGATTACAATAAGATGGCTCGATCCCCCTAAGGTTGTGGATGGTCGAACCAATTGCCTCCTTATTGTTCTTAAGGACCTTAATTAACCTCGATTCTTGCTCCTTAGTCAAATCAACACTAATAATCACAAGGAGTGTGTTTTCAGGTCCAAAGAACTCATATTTGAAATTTTTGGGCAATGGTTTTAATTCCAGCTAGGGTGGGTTTAGAATAGAAGGTAGGGAGGATGCTAATGAAGATTCATCAGGACGATCCAGAGGAAGAGGCTAGGAATGAACAGAATCAACATCCTCTTCAGGATGTGGCAGGTCAACCACGGAGGGTTGTGTGTTGGGTTTGCTAAAGCTGGTGGAGTCCTCGAGTGCACTGACTATTATACAAGTCTCAAGATCCTGACCCTCGAGCTCCTCAATGAATCCACAATCCTCAAATCCTCTTATCGCCTTAAAAATATCCAGAGTTAATTTGTTATCCCCAAAGGTGATCTCCATACTACTGCTTTCACAGTTTATGTTGGCCTTGGCGGTAGCTAGGAACGGATGCCCTAGAATGATGGGTGTGTTTCTTAAATCATTAGGTACATCCATATCAAGGATGAGGAAATCTACAGGAAAATAGAAATCCTTGACCTTGACAATTAATCCTCAATAATGCCTCTTAGTGTGGTGACTGATTGGTTCGCTAATTGTAGCGTTACTGAGGTTGGCCTGAGTTCACCTAACCCAAACCTCTCATAAAGAGACGTCGAGATTAGGTTGATGGATGCACCTAGATCTAATAGTGCCCTATCAAAAGTATATTCCCCAATAGTGCATGAGATCAAGGGGGCACCCAAATCTTTCTTCTTTTGAGGAAGGTGATGCAGGATCACAGAACTTGCCTGCTGAGAGAGAATCACCTTTCTCGCAGTGGGTTCTCTCGGTTTACGCTTTTGGGTACATAGTTCTTTCAAAAATTTGGCATAAGCCGGGATGTGCATAATAGCATCGAGGAGTGGAATATTGATCTCTACACTCTTGAATAAATCTAGGAGCTCCCCGTTACTATCTAGGGTTTTCTTCTTCTTGGTTTTCAATAGGGCTTCAAGGAACGGGATATGGGTGGAATTTTCAATTTCCGGTCCCTGGGCCTTATTGTCTTCTTCAATCTCCTCATCTTTCTTAAGCCCCCAAGGGTTTTGGCAACTAGAAGGTAATTTAGGTTCCCGAGTTTGCTTTCCACTTCTTAAGGTGATAGAGTTTGCAGAGGCATACGAGTTTGGGTCTTAAGGTGGGTTAGTGTTGAAGCTTCGAGCTACTACGCTAACATATTTGGTCTTGAAAACTTGTCGTTGTAGTTTGAAAGCGAAGAACTCGTGTTCAACAAATAAAATTTATACCGAAATAGAAATCCCAGGTCGAACTCAGGGAGGCTATGTTGATCTATATTTGCAATTATATTTTTTTTAGAATTTTTGTTGAAAACTGAAGTAATGTAATTACAATGAAGCCATATTAACAATCAGAATAAATGAGAGAGAGAGAGAAAAAACATGCATTCAATAATTCAAAATGTTTATACAATAAAACCAGAGAAGAATTACACTAGAAAGTGAGAAATCAGCTACACTAGAAAGCAGGAAAATTCTACTCTAGAAGGCTGTACAGAAGAATGGGAGAGAGAAGTTATCCTCCTTGACGATCGCTTGGAGGACTAGCCATACGAGACGTCGCCTGGACGAAGGAGGATGGAGCGGGAAGAAGGAGGTCGAAGCAGGAGGAACAAGAACAGGGTAGCACATCGTCGTCGTCGCAGGATCTGCTTCCGAAATGAGAGTGAAAATTTGACTTTATCTCACGAGGAGCATCCTAGGTGTGGGACAAGCCTCTCTTGAGCTTTGGAGAGGTAGAGGAGAAAAGGAAGGGATGAGAATTTCGTATGGAGGGGTTCTCCTTTTATAGTTGCAAGGAGTGAGGGCAATTTGATCTTTTTAATTTGAAAAACATTAATTTTGGACCTTTAGTGAAGAATAAAATCATCGCTAAAGGTTCAAATGTGGGCGTAGTGGGGCGGCCCGCATGTGCCCACTCGCCTCCTTTCTTTAAACCCCTACCCACGATCTTCAAATCTCGGCCATTCGATCATGAGATCAAATGACTGAGAGCTGTCCTTGCCGCGCTTCCTCTGCGCACGCTCGCCGTGTCTAATGGCGCATCACGCGTAGGCATGTGATAGCGCGTGAACTTGATTGGGCACGCACAGCCGCTAGATCCTGATCGGGCGGTCGATCACGCCCGCGCACCTTCGCCAAACCGCAGCTCGCGAGGATTCGAATGCTCGCCCGTGCTGTGCTTAAGAGCTCTCGCTCACTGCGCTATGCGCATGGATGGGCAGGAGGAGTGATTCTTGATCGCGCGTTCTGGATCGTTGGATTGAGACCCAACGGTCATGGTTGCGCCTTCCAACGGTCCTTCAGAATCTTCAAGCATCGGTTGAGCTCCTCTCTCAGCCATTGGATCTTGATCCAACGGCTGAGATGCGTGGGTGCTAGAAGCTTCAGCGGTTGAGGGCGGTCGATTGGGTGGCCGAGATGGCGCCACGTGGTGCCATCTTGGCCGTCCATCTTTTGGATGATGTAGATGGTGCCATGGGTGTCCGATTAAGTCAATTTTTGTGTCGTTAGGCTGCAATCATCAATCCAAATCCATCTGTGTGGTCGGATTTGTCGTTTGAAGTGCGGATTCACACCATCTTTGCCCTTGATCTTCTAGGATTCCTCAGTCTCTATCTGATGGTATAAGTGTTTGATTAGGGCGATCTTGGAGTCGTTGAACTCCAATCATTGCCCTGATCACATCTGTACGGTTGGATCTTCGATCCGAGGCCTTGATAAAAATTTGCTCTGTCCCTGAACATAAAAGGAGACAATTAACCTCCATTTTATTTAAACTAATTTAAATGCAAGATGATGCATGTTATGCAATATTTATAGTATGCAATGCAATTCTATGCTTAAGAACATGCACAAATAGACATCTTATGTAATGTAAACATGTTTACATCACATCTCCATGCCTATCGTTTGCTAGTCCCTAGCAAAAACTATATGCTATTTATAAAAGAATTAGGTTGGATTATTTGGGCATGAGTTCTTTTCGATCATTAAGAAAATGTTTACTTAGGATCTAAACTTTCAAAGACACAACTGTGTCTGAGTATCTGCCAAAATGCAGACCGCCTTAAGCCCTCTCCTTATTCAAAGAAAATTTTCTTTTTCTCTTTTTCCTCTTTTCTAATTTTTCTTTTGGATTTTCAAGTTTTAGGGTTTAAGAGTAGCTTTCTACGACCATTCAACTCACCCAAGATTTGATGAGAACCCTAAGTTCTGAGCATCTTAGTGTGAAAGTGATAGACTTGTTGATTGGTAGTTAAAATGGACTTCGAGTTTCTACACCTCTAGGTGACCTTAAAAGGAGAATTCTACCTAAAGGTGTATCTTTACAACCGGTAGCTTTCTCCCTACTTTTATTTTTACGGGGTCAACACAAGGGTGAATCCAGTGTATATCTCCCCGATTTATTCTACTTCACTTCTTCCTAAGTGTTTTGGGAATTTTTAGTGCATTTATTGAGTTGAGTTGTGGACAATCGGTCGATGAGCTGTTACCATCGACAACTTGCCAGCCATACTCGTGCGGCGAAGTGTGGCTTATTTCTTTTGTTTTCTTTTGTTTTCTCCTTTTATTTTTCTTTTCTTTTTGACTTTCTTTTTCTTTCTATTTTTTTTTAAGTAGGTGGCTTCCCTGGTCTAAGATTTACCTAAAGGCAGCAAAAAGAGAATGGTCCAGTGACTGGGCTCTGGACAACCTACCTATGGGCTGTTACCCACAATAACTTGCCAGCCATATCACCCTAGAAGGTTCATTAGCTACCCAATTTCCATTAAAATCACCAAACAACGAGTTAGTGCAAAGAAAGTGTGTAGATGCTTAAAACTCAAAGTTCTCTCAAATCAGAGGGTAGGTTGATAAGTCGTGTACTTATCACCCAAACTTATTTACTTCAATTACAATAGAATTAAGATTGGCGAGGACTCGAAAAATAAATCTACATTTTAGTGGATACACAGGCCAATAAAGTCCAAAGACCTGAAGGTTCTTTGTGTTCAGATCCTAATGTAATATTTCCTAAGATTGAAAAGTCTTAATGTCCAACTATTCCTTCCTAATTCATTTTTTTTATGTATAAATAAGAAGAGAAAAATAATTTACATGAATTTCACAAAGCTGACCAAATGATTCAAAAATGAATCCACCTCCTATGCCTAGCTGATGCAATGTCCACATTGAGAAAGAGACATGAAAGAAAGGGTAGAGTATGAAAGATGTCACCTGAATATGAAGCTCGTGTTAGCTTTGTGTCATATGTACAACTGCTGAGTTTAATATCGTCAGCTAGGCGAAGTCTAGCCAAAGAAGTCACAGAATGGCTAGAGCAACTGTGTCTGAGATAGGTTCTGGAAGAGTACGGTAAATAACAGGCTTTAGACATTGACCGTTGACTTTAAATGTGTTACCCATCTTTGGGTCAAAAATATGAACGGCTCCATTTGGAAAAATCTGGTCAATTATGAATGGGCCATTCCATTTAGATCTAAATTTGCCAGGAAAGAGCTTAAGTCTAGAATCCAATAACCAAACTTTCTGGTTTGACTCAAAGCTCTTGCGGGAAATCAATTAATCATGTAGAGCTTTGGTCTAAGCCTTGTAGATCTTAGCATTCTCGTATGCAACATTTCTAAGCTCTTCCAACTCAGGTAGTTGGAGTTTCTTGGTCTACCTAGCTAAATTCAGATCTAAATTGCATTGTTTGATTGCCCAAAATGCCTTGTGTTTAATCTCTACGGGTAGATGGCATGCCTTCCCATACATCAAACAAAATGGAGACATGCCGATGGGCATTTTATATGCCGTACGGTAGGCCCAAAGAGCGTCCTCAAGCTTTTGAGTCTAGTCCTTGCGATCAGGCCTAACCATTTCTTTGCAGAATGTTCTTGATCTCCTGATTGGAAATCTTGGCTTGTCCATTCATTTGAGGATGGTAAGGTGTAGAAATTCGGTGATTAACACCGTATTTGGCTAACAAATTTTGGAATTAGGCATTAGTAAAATGAGTGCTACCGTCACTGATGATGGCTCTCAAAATCCTGAACCTACTAATGATATTTTTCATGACAAAATCGATGACCACCTTGTGGTCATCGGTTCGGGTGGGAATCGCCTCAATCCATTTGGACACATAATCAACAACAACAAGAATGAACTGATGTCCAAATGAAGGGAGAAAGGGTCCCATGAAATCGATGCCCCAAACATCAAAAATTTTGACTAGAAGAATTGGGTTTAGGGGCATCATATCTCTCTTAGTTATGCTCCCGAGTGCCTGACATCGAGAACATGACCTTGAGAAATCCTGGGCATCCTTAAATAAAGATGGCCAATAGAAGCCAGATTGCAAGATTTTTGCAGCCGTCTTTTTCCTGGAGAAATGTCCGCCACATGCAGATGCATGGCAGAACTCGAGAATATTGTTGAATTCATTCTCCGGTACACATCGGCAAATAATCTGATCAGAGCCGATGTGGTCCAGTTCAAGGTCCTGCCAGAAGTAGTATTTGGCCTCAGATTTGAGTCTATCCCGTTGTTGCTTGGTCCAATCCTGGGGGATTTGACCAACAGCCAAATAGTTAACAATGTCAGCAAACCATGGGGTTTGGACACCTGAAACTGTAAGGATAGCTTCGTCCAGAAAAATGTCAATAATCATGATGTCACGACGAGAAGAATCACCTAGGAGTCTTGATAAATGATCCGCCACCACATTTTGTACCCCAGTTTTATCCTTGATTTCAAGATCAAATTCTTGAAGCAGAAGAATCCAACGAATAAGCTGAGGTTTGGCATCCTTTTTGGCCAAGAGATGTCTCAAGGCTGAGTGGTCGGTATAGATGATAACATGAGACCCTAACAGATATGCCCTGAATTTTTCCAAAGTAAATACTACAGCTAGTAATTCCTTCTCAGTAACAGTGTAATTCCTCTGGGCTTCATCCAGAGTTTTACTAGCATAGTAGATGATAGAGGGCTTTCTATCAATCTTCTGACCCAAGACAGCCCCAATAGCGTAATCAGAAGCGTCGATCATGATCTCAAAAGGGGCTATCCAAATTGGTGGTTGCAATATTGGAGCACAGGTGACTGCCGTTTTCAGGAAATCAAATGCCTTTCGGCATGATTCGTCAAAAACAAATGGCATTTCTTTGGCAAGAAGATTGCTCAGGGGACGAACGACCTTCAAGAAATCCTTGATGAATCTTCGATAGAATCCCACATGACCAAGAAATGATCGGATTTGTTTAATAGATGTGGGAGGAGGAAGTTTAGCGATAGCATCAACCTTAGCTTTATCCACTTTGTTTCCCCATTCAAAGATTACATGACCCAAGATGATGCCTTCTTGGGTCATGAAATGATTCTTTTCCCAGCTAAGGACCAATCATGTTTTGATACATCACTTAAGAATCATTTCCAGATTAGCCAAACAAGAGTCAAATGATTCTCCGAAAATAGAGAAATCGTCCATAAAGACTTCCATAAACTCTCCCACCATGTCAGAGGATATGGCTAACATACACCTTTGAAAAGTCACAAGTGCATTGCATAAATCGAAAGGCATCCTACGGAAAGCAAAGGTTCTGTAGGGATAGGTGAAAGTAGTTTTTTTCTGATCCTCGGGATGGATAGGAACTTGGTTGTATCCTGAGTAGCCATCAAGAAAATAGTACTTCTGCCCAGCTAATCTCTCCAAGATTTGATCGATGAAAGGCAGGGGAAAATGTTCCTTTTTAGTGGCTGTGTTCAGCTTCCTATAATCAATACAAACCCTCCAAGAGGAAGCTGAACGAGTTGTGACATATTCTCCTCTCTCATTAGTCACAACGATAATCCTGGCTTTCTTCGAAACAATCTGCACGGGACTTACCCAGGGACTATCAGAGATTGGATAAATAATTCCTGCATCGAGCCACTTGATGATTTCCTTTTTGACCACTTCTTGCATATTTGGATTTAATCTCCTCTGCATCTGGCCAGAAGGGCGGGATCCATCTTCCAAGAATATTCTATGATTGCAGTAAGATGGCTCGATCCTCCTAAGGTCATGAATGGTCCAACCAATTGCCTCCTTGTGTTCCTTCAAGACCTTGATCAATTTAATCTCTTGCTCCTTTGTTAATTTAGCACTGATAATCACAGGGAGCATCTTCTAAGGTCCTAAAAATTGATATTTCAAATTCTCAGGCAATGGTTTCAGTTCAAGCTGGGGCGGGTTGATGATTGATCGTAAGGAAGATGCTGAAGACTCAATAAGAGGAAGAGGTTGTGAGTGAACAAATCAATAACCTCTTCAGAAGATGGTAGTTCTACCATAGAGGGTTGTGGGTCGAATTCGTCATCAAAGGAGGAACTTTCAATTGAAGAAACCATCAAACAAGTTTCAACATTTTCATTATCCTCCTCAAGTTCCTCAATAAATCCACAATCCTCAAATTTATTAATCACCTTAAAAATATCCAATTTCATTCGTTGATCCCCAAAGGCGATTTCCATGCTACTGCTTTCAAAATTAATGTTGGCCTTAGCGGTAGCCAGGAATGGATGCCCCAGAATGATAGGCATGTTCCTCAGATTTTCAGGTACATCCATGTCAAGGACAAGAAAATCTACTTGAAAATAGAAATCCTTGACCTTAACTATAACATCTTCAATAACGCCTCACGAATTTGTGACCAAGCGGTTTGCTAACTATAGCGTTACTGAAGTTGGCCGAAGTTCACCTAATCCAAACTTCTCGTAAAGAGAAGTCGGAATTAGGTTGATGGATGCACCTAGATCCAAAAGTGCTCTATCAAATGTGTAATCTTCAATGACACAAGAAATCAACGGAGCACCTGGATCTCTCTTTTTCTGTGGGAGGTGATGCAGGATAATAGAACTAGCCTACTCGGAGAGTACCACCTTCCTTGGAACAGATTCTCTCAACTTATGCTTTTGTGTACATAAATCCTTTAAAAATCTTGTGTAAGCCAGTATGTGCTTAATAGCATCGAGGAGCGGGATATTGATCTCAACATTCTTAAATAGATTCAGAAGCTCCTCATTGCTATCAATAGACTTCTTCTTCTTTGATTTGATCAAGGCTTCAGGAAAAGGAACATGACTCAGATCTTTGGAATTAGGTTCCTGAGCCTTGATTTCTTCTCCAGAATTCTCCTCTCTCTCCTCAGGTTCTTCAGGATTCAGTAGATCAGAATAGTGTGGTTGTGGATCCTGAGTCTGTTTACCACTCCTCAAGGTGACAGAATTTGCATATGCATAAGAGCTTGGGTTTTAGGGAGGGTTAGGAAAGATTGGAAGGGCTTGATTAGCTAGGAATTGTTAATTTGAAGAAGAAGAAGAGGAGGGACCCAGCTTAACCACTTGAGCATGTGCGTGTGGGTCCCTCTGATTTCTGTACCCATGGGCTTGGTTGCCAGGATTCAGAATATTTCGCGGGTTGGGTTTGGGTTGGGATGGTAGAGATCCGGGTTGACGAGAGTTAGCAATGAGCCTGGTCTGCAAGTTGTCCAGCGAAGTTTTCATTTGCTGCATGAGCTGGAGTATGGATCCTTGCATCACTACCATTTGCCGGTTCAAATCAGCCTACCTTGCGGGTTGACGGGCATTCCAAGCTGGTTGATTGACTTGATTTGGAGGCAACTGAGTATATACATGACCCTGACCCATTGGTCATTGCGGAGCATAGTTACCGGGTCGGAATTGGATCTGTTGCCCCATGTTTTTCCAAGAGAAGTTAGGGTGGTTTCTCTAACTCGGATTATAAGCATTAGAGTAAGGGTTTGATCTAACATTCTCTTATATAGCACAGACATCCTTATAAGGTGAGGATGGAGAGAAAGAAAGGGAAGGATCAGAAAAACTGGGATTAAAGGCCCCAGTTTGGAACCCGTGAGGTTCCGAAAAATGTTGACTCACAGGTTGAGCCACATTGAGTTGATTCACAAACTCCTGTCCAGAAGGAGCTCATGAAGAATGGAATCCCAAATTTTGGGATTGAGTGGATTGAGAGTTGTTTATAGAATTTCCAGCCATCCACTCTTCCATTCTCTTAGCAACCAAGTCCACCTTGTCAAGTTTGTTACAAATCAATTCCATATCAAATGAATGAGAGTCATGGACTTTATTGACATTTGATCTGGGCTGCTAGGACCGGTTAAATGTATCCATAGAGGCATGATTGATTGAATTCTCGCTCATTTCCTTAAATAAATCATGTGCACTATCTACGTCTTTATTGAGGAAATTGCCTTCGCAAGAAGCATCCACATGATTTCTGAGTTGCTCAGTCAACCCATGATAGAAGATCTGCATGAGTTGCCATTTCGGCACCTCGTGGTGTGGACACCTCCGCAATAGGTCCTGGAATCGCTCCCAGTCCACATGAAACTGCTCCCCCAACCTCTAGGTAAAGGTAGTAATTGCCCATCTCAAGGCATTGGTACGTCCAACTAGGAAGAATTTCTTCAGAAAGGTCGATTTCAACTCATTCCAAGTTGCAATTGGTCTTCTTATTGTCCTGTACCAATGCGCGGCCTTATCCCTAAGAGAATGGGGGAAGCGCCTCATGATCATTTGCTCCTCGTTTATGTTTTGTGCCTTGGTGGTTTGGACCAAAGTGGTCAAGTCCTCCAAGTGCTGAAACGGATCGTCGGAGCCAAGCCCATGATAATGTTTGATCAGGCTTAACACCTGGGGCTTGATTTCTACATCGGTGGCTGGAATTTAGATGCTGGGACATTCCCCGTAATTTGAAGGATCATAAAAATCCTTCAAGGGCTGAGTGCCCTACATTCTCTAGAACCATTCCTGCATTCTCTGCATTTGTTCCAGCTGCCTTCGGAATTCTTCCTGTGGATCTCCAAGCAGAGGAGGTTGTTGGTCGGCCATGGGATCAATTTGACAAAAATCCAATTTGCGCCTCCTAGAATACTTTAGTGGTCCTTTCAATTGGGGATTCAATGACCATCTTCCCAGCATAAACTAGGAGAAGGTTGGAAGGACTGGGGATAGGGACCCTGCAGCACAACAAAATAAAGCTATCCTTAAGAGGGGTAGCCTAAGGATCTACTAACTCCCAAAACCTGCCTTAAGATTGTAAATGATTTACTCTAGTTGTGTCTGCTCAATCCAACCAATTACAAGGAGGGACTGGGGAGAAGGTTCTCCCTTCAGCTTTCACCTCGGTTCCTAGTGTACCCCCCAGCTGCAGTCGTTTGACGCTACTCCCCTAGCTAGACATCAAATTAATCAGTACAAGTAGGTTAATCAAAGACAATCTCAAACTAGGCACTGAAGAGCGAATTAGACCTTAAGGCCAACGTCTACTCAATTTTATTAAGGCTTGGGATTGTGGTGCTTATGGAATGTGATGGGCCCTTAAAATGGGTTGTGCCCTTAAAGATTGATTGAGAATTATGTAAGTGCGTGCATAACAAGGGTTTTCAAGCAAGATTATTTGTGATGCGTGGATTTTAATGTTCAAATCTTGCTTTAATTAGCTTTTAAGGTTTAAACTTAGGTTGATTGCAATCAAGTTTCAAGGCAAACCAAGTTGTCAAACACGGGTAAAGATTGCTTTCCTTTAAAACCAGAAAGAAAATGGAGTGCCTGGAATAGACCTAGATTGAAAACCCTAAAGAGGAGCTACTTGATGAGTTGATTTTAAGTAGAGTGGTGCGACCCAAATAACTCAAACAATTGGCCACAAATGTACCACTAAGTTAGGCAGATAAAGATGGTTAGCCTAGAATGATTTCTACTTATTTGTGTTGCTTTGTGTGTAGCGGTTCCACATATCAGAACCCGGTTGAGTAGAAACAAATCAATTAGGTTAAGTGCCTTGAATGTGGGTGTACGTTATGTGTTTGTTGAAAATTGCCCCACAAGATTATCTTTTTGTTATTTTTTTATAAATGAAGGTGAAATAAATGTGAGTGAGAATCCAAACAACTAAACTATTCCTAGGATTTATGCAAACACCTAGGTTAATTGGAATTTGGATTTAATGTGGCAAATGAAATCTATGGAGGGGGGAAGAATGGGGAGCACTTACAGTTGTCTTCAACTGCACTTTACTCCGGTCTACCGCTTGATGATTCCTTGATGGAGGTCTCTGCAAAACAATAGACACAAGAGAAGGCAAGTTAGAAAGCAATAAAGTGTGTGAAATGCGAAAAGATCGGAAATCGTTGCCTCCTCGGCAACGGCGCCAAAATGTTGAAGCTTCGAGCTACTATGCTAATGTATTTGATTTTGAAAAATCTATCATTGTATGAAAGCGAAGAACTCGTGTTCAACAAATAAAATTTATATTGGAATAGAAATCCTGGGTCGAACTTTGGGAGGCTATGTCGATCTATATTCGCAATTATAATTTTTTTAGAATATTTGTTGAAAAGTAAAGCGATGTAATTACAATGAAACCATATTAACAATCAGAATAAATGAGAGAGAGAGAGAAAACATGCATTCAATAATTCAAAATATTTATACAATAAAGCCAGAGAAGAATTACACTAGAAAGCGAGAAATCAGCTACACTAGAAAGCAGAAAAATTGTACTCTAGAAAGCTATAAAGAAGAATGGGAGAGAGAAGTTATCCTCCTCGACGATCGCTTGGAGGACAAGCCAGATGAGACATCGCCTGGACGAAGGAGGACGGAGCGGGAAGAAGGAGGTCGAAGCAGGAGGAACGAGAATGGGGCAGCACGTTGTCGTCGTCGTGGGATCCACTTCCGAAATGAGAGAGAAAATTTGACTTTATCTCGCGAGGAGCATCCCGGGTGTGGGACAAGCTTCTCTTGAGCTTTGGAGAGGTAGAGGAGAGAAGGAAGGGATAAGAATTCGTATGGAGGGGTTCTCCTTTTATAGTTGCAAGGAGTGAGAGCAATTTGGTCTTTTTAATTTGAAAAAATTAATTCTGGACATTTAGTGATGGATAAAACCATCGCTAAAGGTTCGAATGTGGGCATAGTGGGGCGGCGCGCATGTGCCCGCTCGCCTCCTCTCTTTAAACGCCTGCCCACGATCTTCAAATCTTGGTCGTTCGATCGTGAGATTGAAAGATTGAGAGCACTCCTCGCCGCGCTTCCTCTGCGTGCACTCGCCACGTCTGATGGCGCATCGCACATAGGCATGTGATAGTGCGTGAACTTGATTGGGTGTGCACAGCCACTAGATCCTCATCAGGCGGTCGATCGCGCCCGTACACCTTTGCCCAACCGCAACTTGCGAGGATTCGAACGCTCGCCCACACTGCGCTTAAGTGCCCTCGCCCACTACATTATGCACGTGGATGGGTGGGCGGAGTGATTCTTGATCGCACGATCTGGACCATTGGATTGAGATCCAATGGTCATGGTTGAGCCTTCTAGCGATCCTTCAGAATCTTTAAGTGCTGGTTGAGCTCCTCTCTTAGCCGTTGGATCTTGGTCCAACAGCTGAGATGCGTGGGTGCTAGAAGCTTCAGCCATTGAGGGCAACCGAGATGACACCACATGGCACCATCTTGGCCGTCCATCTTCTGGATGATGTAGATGGTGCCACAGGTGTCGCATTAAGTCGATTTTTACGCAGTTAGGCTGTGATCATCGATTCGAATCCATCTGTGCGGTTGGATTTGTCATTTGAAGTGCAGATTCACACCATCTTGGCCCTTGATCTTCTAGGGCTCCTCAGTCTCTATCTGATGTTACAGGCATCTGATTAGGGCGATCTTAGAGTCGTTGAACTCCAATCGTCGCCCTGATCACATCTGTACTGTTAGATCTTTGATTTGAGGCCCCGATAAAAATTTGCCTTGTCCCTGAACATAAAAGGAGACAATTAACCTCCATTTTATTCAAACTAATCTAAATGCAAGATGATGCATGTTATGCAATATTTATAGTATGTAATGTAATTCTATGCTTAAGAACATGCATAAATAGACATCTTATGCAATGTAAACATGTTTACATCAGTTAGTGAAGATTGGAGGGCCTTGGTTAGCCATGTAACCAGAAGAAGAAGATGATAAGGGACCCTGCTCAACCACCTAAGCATGTGCATGTGAGTCCCTTTGATTCTCGTACCCTTGGGCTCTATTGCCTTGATTTTGCACATTGCGTGGGTTTGGTATGGGTTGGGATGGTAGAGATCTGGGTTGTCAGGTGTTAGCAATTAACTCAGATTGCAAGTTATCCAATGACGTCTTCATTTGCTGCATAAGCTGAAGCATGGACCCTTGCATTTCCACCATTTGCCGGTTTAAATCAGCCTGCCGTACGGATTGTTGGGCATTCCAAGATGGTTGAGTAATCGGTCTCGGGGGCAACTGTTTGTATACTTGACCCTGACCCATAGGTCTTTGAGATGCAAAGTTGTTGGGTCGAGTTTGGGTCTGTTGCCCCTGATTTTTCCAGGAGAAGTTAAGGTGGTTCCTCCATCCCAAGTTATAAGTGTTGGAATATGGGTTGGACCTAACATTCTCCTGCATTACATACGCATCCTCATAGGATGAGGATGGAGAGAAAGAAGGATCAGAAAAACTGGGATCAAAGGCCCCAGTTTGGAACCCATAAGGTTCCAAGAAATCCTGGCTCACAGGTTGAGCCGAATCGAGTTGGTTCATGAATTCCTACCCGGTGGGAGCTCGTGAGGAATGGAATCCCGAATTCTGGGATTGAGTAGGTGTAGAAGTGTTTCCTAAATTCCCAGACATCCATTCTTCCATTCTCTTAGCAACCAAGTCCATTTTATCCAGTTTATTGCAAATTAATTCCATGTCAAATGAATGAGAATCCTGGATCTCATTAGCACGTCACCTAGGTTGTTGGGATCGGTTGAATGCATCCATGGAGGTGTGATTAATTGAGTTTTCACTCATTTCCTCAAATAGGTTGTATGTGCTATCTGCATCCCTATTGAGGAAATTGCCTCCGTAGGAGGCATCCACGTGATTATGGAGTTGCTTAACCAACCCATGATAGAAAATCTGCACGAGTTGCCATTTCGGCACCTCATGGTGTGGACACTTCCTCAAAAGTTATTGGAATCACTCCCAGGCACCATGAAACGTTCCCTCAGCCATTGGGTGAAAGTGGTAATCGCCCATCACAAGGCATTGGTCCTTCCAATAGGGAAGAATTTCTTCAAGAAAGCTGACTTAAGAGCAACCCAAGTTTCAATCGGCCTTCCTATGGTTCGGTATCAATGTGCGGCCTTATCCCTGAGAGAGTAGGGGAAAAGCCTCATGATCATTTGCTCTTCATTCACATTCCTTGCTCTGGTGGTCTGAACCAAAGTGGTCAGATCCTCCAGGTTCTGCAAGGGGTCCTCCGAGCCAAGCTCGTGGAAATGCTTAATCAAACTTAAGACTTGGGACTTGATTTCTATGGTGGGAATCATGATGCTGGGACTTTCCCCATAGTTTGAAGGATCATAAAAATCCCTCAAGGGTCGAGTGCCCTGACCATGCATATGTTGGAACCATTGCTGCATCTATTGTAATTCTTCCAACTACCTCTGAATCAGCTCCTGCTGGTTCAGGGGCAGAGGAGGTGGTTGTTGATTAGCCATGGGATTTGCTTGGCTATAGCTCAACCTCTGCCTCCTAGAATGGTCTAAAGGTCCTTCCAATCTAAGATTCAATGACCTCCTCCCAAGCATACATTGGAAGGAAGTTTGAAGGACGAGGAAAAGAGGGGAACCCTGCAACACAAGAATACAAGCTTGTCCTTAGATGGGGTAGCCTAAGGTCTACTGACTCTCAGAATTCATCCTAAGATTATGGACGATTTACTCTACTTATGTCCAGGCAATCCGACCAGTTAGAAGGAGGGACTGATGAGAAGGTTCTTCCTTTGGTTTGCACCTCTGGTTCCTGGTGTACCCCCCAGCCGCAGTTGTTTGACACCACTCCCCTAGCTAGACATCAGATTAACTAGTATAAGCAGGTAATCGTGAATAATCTCAATCTGGATCCCGTCGAGCGAATGAATCCTTAGGGCCAACATCTAATTGATTTTAGTTAGGTTTGGGAAATTAGTGCTATGGAATGTGATGGGCCCTTAATGGGTTGTGCCTTGTTTGAGAATGTGTGAATATGCACAACCAAGAGGTTTTCAAGCAAGATTATTAATGATGAGGTGAGTTTTAGGGTTCGAATCTTGCTTAATAGCTTTTAGGATTCAAATATTAGGTGTTTTCAAACAAGTTTTGTGAGGCAAACCAAGTTGTTTTTAAAAACATGTGTTCAAGTATTTTCCATTAGAAATCAAGAAAAATATGGAGTGCCTGGCTTGACCTAGTTATTGAATTCTATGGGGCAGCTACAAAATGAACCACTTTTAGATTAGGTGGTGCAACTTAAGAAATTCAATCAATTGGCTCAAATGCACCATCGATTAAGGCACACAAAGGCGATTAACCTAATATGATTTCTACTCTTTTATGTGTTGAATTCGTGCACTGGGTCCACAAGTCGAAATTCCGATCGAGTAGATGAAAATCAAGTCAGGTTATGTGCCTTTGATGTGGGTGTATAGAGTGTGTAGATTGATTCATCCCACAGAAAATATCTTTTTGTTTTTTTTTTATATAAGAGGTGGGTGAGATGGGTGAAGGTGGCAAACAAGACAAACAAAGTCTATCCTAGGGTTTATACAAACACTTAAGTAGATTAGGTCTTGGTTATGATTGTGGCGAAATGGACTAGTGGGGGGGAATGTGGGGGACACTTACAAAACACTCTACTCGCACTTTACTCTGGTCTACCACACTTGGTTCTCCATGCTAGGGTACCTGCAAGATAGTAGATCAAAGACAAGTGGGGTTACTGCTATGTAGACGCAAAGAAGTGCAGAAAACAATAAAGTAAATTCCATTGCCTCCCCAGCAATGGAGCCAAAATGATCGCACAGGTTTCGCGTGTTTAAAATCAGGGTTACGAGTAACCTGTCGTCGTAGTTGCAAAACTCATGATCAGATAAAATTTACATCGAAACTCCAAGGGAGTCCTGGGTTGAATACAGGGAGGCAACATTTACTTTAATTGAAAACTACCCTTTGTTTTGTTTGTTTTTGGTATTTTAGGGTTTTGTTATTTTTTTTTCGTTTTTGAAATAAAAGACAAGCAATCACAAGATAGAGATGGAATCAAAAGTGATGTATTGCATGAATGTCTATTACAATAATCTACGAAAGCATAAAAAGAGAGGAGAGTGAGAAGAAATCTCCTGAAGCGGCTGTTCGGTGAGACGATGGTGCCTGGCAGAAGCTCGGACGAAGAAGGTGAGGAGACGGATGATAGAGGTGAGATGCAGGAGGACGTCGGGTAGAGGAATCCTTCGGTGTGGCTCCGGAATGGAGGTGAGAAGGCAGAGATGATATGCTACCAGAATGGAGGTGGGAGGATGGCTCCAAGGTGACCTATGAATGGGGATGGGAAGAGGGATGAATATTTGGTGAGGTAGAGGTTTGCTACACTAATAGGAGCCTTGGGAGCTTGTGAGTAAGCTCTAATGGAGCATTGGTAGGCTTACTAGAGATTAGGAGTAGGTGGGAGTAGAGTAGGTAGAGATGAAGAGAAATGGGGGTGTAGGGGTGTTTATATAGTGGAGGGAAGAAGAGAATCCCATGCACAGGCATTCAATGATAGCTACAAGCGTCACTAAAAGCCGCTCAAGCTGTCGCCAAAAGATCCGCACCTCTTCAATGCCTTGGTTGGCGCACGCACTGTGTAGGCCATTTAGTGACAGTTGCAAGTGTCACTAAAGGCCCGCTCTTCTGTCGTTGTAAAGCCTACACCCAATGCTCACGCCCGCAGCTATCATAGGTGCGGCAATTGTCGGTTGTTGGATCAAGTGTGGATGGCTGTGATTGCGAGTGGAGAGCACGTGCCTGCCAACGTTTGAAATTCACACCGCTGGCGTGTGCACTGGCAGCTGTTGGATGATGCATCGTACAGTTGAGATGTGCCTACAGATTGCGTGTGCTATGATTTGAATCACGTGCCTCGCGCGATTGTGAAGATCGGATGGCGGGCACTGCTCGCTGTTGACTTAAATGAACACCCCAGATGGCATGTGTGTGATCTGGCATGCACCTTCTGGTGGGCGGCATTAGATCATGCGTGGGGAATCTTGATCACTTGATTGCGATTGGCCAGCCCTATTACAGTTGGCATTGTAGCGGGGCGTGGTGAATCACAGCTCGATCTTGGGCTTGCTCTTTGAGAGCACTCGACCTCACTGCTGTGCCACTTCTTTGGTGTGTTGTAGAGAAGAATTATGCCCGTGCAGTAAGGGCGGCCTCTCAGCTGTTGGATTTTCATCCGATGGTTGAGATCACTCGATGGGCGGCCTTTGGAGATGTGGCGGGCGACTTTGGGTGCTCCAGATGGTGCCACGTGGGAACATCTGGATCGTCCACCCTTCATTGCTTGCAGAGGATGCCACAATTCTTGGATCAAGGTGATTTCTATGTTGTCGAACTGTGATCGTCGCTTTGGATCCATCCATACAGTTGGATTTTTCATCCAAAATCCGCAAGGATGTCACATTGCCTTTTGGCCATATAAAATGAAGGAATTAATATACAAAGCATACAACTATCCTAAATGCCATGCAATGGATGTTATGCAATATTTATATCATGATATGCAATGCTAGGCCTAGGAACTATTATAAATAAGCATTTTACGATGAATTTATATGTGCTTATCATTGGTCCTAAGTCGGGTTCATAATGTGCCTCTGGTTCGGCACGTTATTTGGATTGAGCAGAGGTTGCGAAGGGAGTGCACCAGGTTGGCAGGGATTTGCCATCTGGGCGAGTTGATTGTGAACCTCTGTGATCTCGTCTTTGTGCTATTTTTGCATAGCCGCATTTGTCTTTTGAATGTCAGTTAGAGTCTGAAGGATAAGAGTAATTTGATCTTCTTCAGTTGGCTTGGTTTGGTAAGTTGGGTTGGGCTGAGTTTGAGGCAGTTGATATGGACGAGAAACTTGTGGTCGGGGCTGATATTGAGGTCTTTGATTTTGATTGTTCCCTGACCACATGAAATTAGGATGATTACGCCATCTAGGGTTGTACGTGTTTGAGAAAGGATTGTTCTGGATGGCGTTGAGGTCCTTGCAAGTCTGAGGAGCCTTGGAGAAATCAGCAGATGAGGGCTCAGAGTTCCCCCAACTAAAGTAGGCGTGGGTGGGTATGGATCCATCCTCTGTGGAGGTCGGTGATAGATGTTGTGCATAGACTCCCTCCCAGAGGGTGGTTGTGCAAACGGGTTTTGCACAGAGATGGCTTGCTATAGATGTCAAGTTAGCTCATCCACCTTCTTCTCAATGATAGAGACCTTGTCCAGACGACTTGCCATTAACTCCAAGTCGACGGAAGAGGACAAGCCCTGCATCTCATGTGCTCCCCGCGGATTTGTCAATGCACAGGCAGTAGTCTGGTCGAACATGCCCATGGATTCATTGTTGATGGAGTTCTCGCACATGTTCTCGAGAATCTCCTACACGGTGTCTTCGTGTTGACCCATGATGTTTCCTCCATAGGTCGCATTGACAAGCAATCGAATATCCTCATAGAGTCCCTGGTAAAAAGAGTGGACTTATTCTCATTTAGGAACTCTGTGTTGGGGGCACTTTCGCATGAGATCCAGAAAGCAATCCCATGCCTCATGAAGTGGTTCTCCTACCTGCTGTGTGAAGTGTGTGATCTGGTGCCGCAGAGCATTTGTCCGACCGACATGGAAGAACTTCTTCAGGAATTCGGATTGTAGTTTAGCCCATGTGTTGATTGAACGAGTCAGAGTTTGGTACCAGTGAGCGACCTTGTCCATGAGGGAGAAGGAGAACATTTTCATGAGAAGATATCTCGATTGTGAGCTTTTGACTTGAAGGTTAGGGCTAGATGCTTGAGTTGCTTGATATGATGGAAGGGATCTTCAGAATTAAGCCCATGGAATTTAGGAATAGCATGAATCATGTTGGGTTTGAGTTCATTATTAGGACCTTCAGACAGGATTTGGACTCAAGGTTCGACCACCACTGCAGTGGGATTGTAATGATCTCTCATCATAGGATGCTGCGGTGGATTCATAAAGGCTTGGAATAGATCGTTGAGGCGCTGAAGCTGATTTTGGAGATTGTTTTCTTCTACTAGTTGTTCCATAAGTATGGATGAAGGATATCTAGGCTCAGATGAAAAAGAAGATATGTCAATGTAGTTAGGTGGTTGCACAAATAGGGAAGTTGAGGCTTGGCCTCGACGGGAGTGAATAGTTAATGGAGGCCTTAAGGGTGGTCTTAAGGACCTCCTCCTAAACATTCACCGATGGAGTAGATGAGGAATAGAAGGTGCGATGGACCCAATTAAGACACCCAAAGATTTTTGGATGACAATAGAGGTTCGAGGTGGATGATACCCCTAGATCAGAAAGTCATCCACCTGAGAATTACTTGGACAACTAAGAAGGGAGAGTCCCAGAAAAACCCCTACATGGTAGAGCACCTACACGGGTTATAGGGTTTCCACCATCCGACCTTCCTTGTCACTGTTGATCCAGGTAGACCAGAATGGTGACTTGACCTCTTAAGTTGACCGATTTTAAGTTTAGAGAGTGGGTGCTTAGAATTTCACTTGAACTTTAAGATATTTTTGTGTAAGGTGACCTAATTTGAAGATTGGTTGACCCCACAAGGTGGGTCAACTTCACCTTTTATCCTTTGAGAATATTGGGTCTCGCTTTTAGGATTCAAGTGAGATTTAGGGTCTGATTTTAGGATTTGCTTGATTAGGTAGATTCAATCAAGGCTTAGGCACACACTGTTTGGAAAGGTTGATTCTTCTTTTTAAGCAAATGTGTCTGTAAGATGTTGAGATGGAAACCCTAATTGGCTCTAATTGGTCCAATTAATTGATTCCAAATGTAGTACCTAGGGCTCAAGCAAGAAGGTGATAGCCATAGATACCTTAAACCCTAAGTAGGTGAAAGAATTAGGGTTAGGGTTTGTCTACAAAAAGAGTCAAATCAAATCAAATCAGGCAACTTGTAATGATTGATTCTAAGAATAGAATGCAAGTTGATCCTAATTAATTTTTCCCTTTTTAGATTTTCATAATCAGGGGCTTAATGAGGATGGAAAACAAGATTACCTACCTCCGGAGTTGCTATTGTGCAGTTGATCTTACTCCTTGACTAAATTCCCTGCATAGATCACAACAAAATAGATAGAGCAAGTTAGTATCAAATTAGATATTACAATTAAGAGATCAAATTGCCCGTTGCACCCCGGCAACGGTGCCAAAATGTTTGTCGTGCTAAAACAGTGTTTTAAAATCACTTCATTGTAATATAGTTGAAAATAGCGTGTGAACAAATACAATTTATAGCTCGAAAGAAATCCAAGGTCGAACGCAGGGAGCAAGTGTTGCAATAAATCTCAAAATTGCAATTCTATCACAAGATATCAATATATGATGAAATTTCCAAACTCAAATGATATGCATATAAGAGAAAATGTTGATAGTGCAAAAAAATTAGGGTAAAATGGTGATTTGAATCACTGATTACCCTAATTACAATAATATCAAATATCTCAATAGTATCAACCAAGTTTAATCCACGTAGGATAAGTGCACAATGCACTCAAAACCAGCACACAGAGGAAAGGCCTCTCTTTGTAAAGCCTCAGGGAAAGGCACAGTAGAGCTCAGCACCAACAGAGAAGGCCTCCCTCAGAATTTCTCTAAGTGTAGAGAGTTAGAGAGTGAGGCAAAACCCCCCTCCCCCTCTCTCTTCCTCCTTTCTTTCTTTCTTCTCTTTCTCTCAAACCTGGGATTAACTAGGTAATCGGGTAGGAATAGTAACCAGATCCAGGTGCAGGGTTGCGTGCATGAGGTTGCAACCGAGTAGTGACGTGGGTCGGGTCGGGTCAGGTGCGGGTGAGAGGGGACCTCACCCCTGGTGTGTTGAGGCAATAAAGCCTTGACACAAAAATAATATATCCGGCTTCAACTGGTCCAAATCCCATAATGTGGGACTATACGTTCCACTCCCTTCGCGTGTCAGCCACAATGAGGTGTCTTCGTTGAATTGGTGAGTAGCAACTACTAGGATCCTCAATTGAGGACCTGGAGACCCTCCTGGAAGTTGTCTGTGTCGCTTGGAGCTTTCGACTGGAGTGGATGCCTGAGGAATGTGATGAAAGCTCGCTTAAAGGAGCTACAATAATGGCGGGGAAGGTCCTGAACTTGAAATCCAAAGAATGGTCTTTTGACCCTGTTAAACAAGCTCAATAGCATCGCTGGATGACGACAAACTTGATGGTGGCCATGCGGTGGTGTTTTTGGCGGTGAGGAGGTCGTATGACCTCAAAACATGGGTGCGGTGGGCGTGGAGTTTGGTAGAGGGTAGAAGTGAGCAATAAGCTAAACTAAGTTAGGGTTTTTTCTCGTGTGAGGACGTCAGTGCTTTTAGAGGTGGAGCGGGCGTGTTTGGTGGGGTGTAGTGTGCATGTTACCTCGCCGGAGCTTTATCAAAGCGAAAGAAGATGACGACGTTGAGGGAGAAATAGTGGTCGTGTGTGTGTCGTAAGTGCAGGGAAAAGAAGTGAGTAGAGAGAGAAGAGGATAAAGGGTATTAGGAGAGGAGGAGATAGGCAAAGGGCTCTGGTTGTGGCTGATCGAAGCCGGAGAAGATGGAGGCGACGGCAAAGCGGCAACGGCGATTTAGGCAAAAGAACGCCTTCCCTTTGACCGGAGAGGTGCGCGATGAAGAGAGGAAGATGTTGGCACCGTCAATTTGATGGTTGGAGGTGTGGAGGAGCATGTCGGAGAGAGGTCACTGGAGTAAATTGAGGAAGTGGCCAGAGAGGGGGAAGAGAGGGATTTCTCTGGCCAAGATTTGCTAAGGAGCTAGGGTTCTTGCCCGTCCTCCTTTTATAGGCCATGGGAGGGGGTTTAAAGCTTGGAGACCAAGCTTTCAAGCTTGGCAAGCTTGCCAGAGAAGGATACCCACATCTCTTATGCGTTCGCATGAGAGATTAGGAAAGAATTAGAGCCCACGAATAGGTTCAAAAGGAGGGCAATTACTTGACGAATCTCCCTTTCAATTTTGAGACGGATTCGTCAAATAATCAACAAGTTCTTGCCAAATGAAGCTTGCCAGAGTAGGATTCCTTCACGAAAGTGGTGGAAGGACCTTTTTGCCAAGAGTGACGACAAAGATAGGGTGCTTTTTGTAATAAATTCAAAAGCTGAGGGGTTATTTGGGATAATAAGAGTCAGACTTGGACTAAAATTCAAACTAGGTCTAAATGATCTAAAATTGGGCTCAAATTTTGGTACAAACCTAATTTTAACCCAAGGAATCCAATGGTAAAGTTGGATTTTGGTTTTGACCTTGTTTGACCAGGTAATTTATGTAAAAATCTAAATTAGGGCAATAGTCTGTCTATGACTATTTTGAGTCAGAACAGGTTCTACTGGTCAATTCAAAGATGCTAAACACTAGAGAATATTTTTCTATGAATTGTAGAGGGTTTATGTGAATTTTATCTTAACCAAAATCTTAGTTAATTAAGCGGATCTATTTTTTGGGTTTCAGATGTCCATTAATTCTTTAAATATGTGAAAACCTGTTTCTATCTGCATGAACCAACTTATTAGACATTAATGACTAAATGACCCTTAATAAACCCCTAGCATACCCCGTGGTTATTCTGTATTTGTGATGAGATGGTAAAATTGTAGAAATAACCCTATTTTCATTTTTTCTTCTCAAAACAACTCACCCTTCTCTAAAGACCTTCTGACTAATATGTATGAGTTTTTATTGACTTTATAAGACCAAATTGAGTAGTTATGGCTCATGATGGTGTTCTCATCAAATTCTCGACCCTTATCCTGTTAAGGTAATTCTCGAGAGTGATTCTGACACCCCAATATAAATTAATCCAGATTCTAGTAACCCAATTCTTACCTTTAACCTAGAATCTAGATCAGAGCCTATTTAGGATGATCAAGAGGCCCAATTTGATGAGAACCAGATTTTGGATATGGGTTATGATTATGGGCCTATGTTTGATGATTACACCTCTCCAACCTCCTCAGAGATACAAATTGATTTTTCGGATGTCAAACCAATCTATGATACAAAAATCGAGGGGTTAGAAGAGCTGGGATTCAATTGGGTCTACCCTAGGAGCCATGAACCTGAGCTTATGCCTAATAAGGACACCTCTTTGAGCTAAAAATTTGAGATTAGGTTAGATACAAGTCAGGTTGTTGATTCTACACATCTTGATACATTTTATGGTGGAAATCTCAATCTGGAATTAGGTTTAGACACTGATCTTCGCAAATTCTCCAATGATTTCGAAACCTACTCTGATTTTGGAGAACCTTTGTTTCCTGACGATTATGATCCAATCTACGACCTCAACATCTATGACCCTTTCTTTGATTCTAACTTTAAGATTCCTGCTCCCGAGATCATTGATTCAAAATCATGTTCCATCGAGTTGGAATCATTCTGTTATGATCTTCAAAAATCAGAAACAGTAACTACTAAGTGTTTCCACACTCCAGAGTTTGAATTTTTTACTAACTCAGAATTCCATGATCCTATAAGCACTCTCCAGGCATTTACATTTGATTTGAATGAGCAGCAAGAAGACTCTCTAGATGAACCTATCTTTGAATCATTTCTAAAAGAGCCTTCTCAGCACCCAGATCTTTAAGAAGCCACACCTTCTGATTCACATACCAAGCCTTCCAAAAGCCGATCTCAACCCCGACCCACCACCGAAATTAACTTCTACTCTGATTCACCTCTCTCTGATCCAGTTGCATATGATCTCCATCTTTTGATCGGGTTTCGAACATTGATTAGACTAATAATCACTTGCTATCCTTCTCTGATCTCACTAGTAGGGTTCTTATATCCTCTACAGATCCTTTTTCTTTTGAGGACCTCTACTCTGATCAGGCTGAATTGACTCAGCCAAACCCTGGATTTTCATTTCCATATCTCTTTGAGCCTCAAAGAATCTAGTGGGCTCCACATCTATTGAATCATATCCATCAACCTAGTAGACTGATTGGGTTTAGGCTGCATCATCAGCCTGTCGATCTGAACAAGTACCTGGTTGGACCAACCAAGCCATTGATCAAGGTGCTTGTACTACAAAACTCATATGATTTGACCACCCCTTCTCTTTGAGCACTTTCTACTCGACAGAAGGCATTGAATTTAGCGCTTAATGGGAGGCAACCCGACATTCCAAAAAATCGAGACCCTTCTGATCATCTTTTGAGCTACATTCCTACTGCACTCTTGAGAGCAGTTGTATAGTAGTCAACTCCACCTTTGGTACTTGTATTAAAGCTTGAAATCGTTTGCAACAGTCATCTTGACTCGTTCACCTGCCCTTTGATCCTATTCTAAACTTTAAACCAAACTGAATTTGTTCCCTCCTGCTTTACAATTTGGACATTGCAAAACTTAGGCATGGGGGGTGTTAAAGTGCAAACATATGGAAATTCAACTCTCTGAGGGGTTCTCATAAAAAAATACACATATTCAAAAATAAAAAAATGAAAAAGAGAAAAAAATGAAGGGGAGGAATTTTGAGAAATGATTGCAAATCTCTCTTGAGGAGGAAAAAAAGAGAAGAAAATTGAAATTTCAAAAAGGAGCAAAAATCAAGAAAAAAATGATAGTCATTAGCAAATGATTATGGGATTTACTTAAGTTCTAGACTTAATCAAAAGAAAAATAAAGTCCTGAAATGAAAGAGATAAGGAGATTAGTATGAGTGCTGATCTTAGGCCTCTTGGGCTTCTTTTAGGGCTTAAACATTCATATATTTGTTAAGATTTGAATTAGTCCTCAAGAGGTTGAGGAAAGTATGAAGCTGATGTAGTAGGCTTAAGGCTTAGGGATTATTTGGCCCCATTGCTTGCCCTTTGGTTTATGGGACTTGGTAACCTAAGCACCCAAAAATCACACACTAAGTCTGGTTCAGTGCGCTTAATAAAGAAAAAACATGCCAAAAGTGTTCTATTCTGAAATGCCACCTCAAAGATCTAGCTTAGGAACGGCTCGACAACACAAGTTGATTGGACGAGTTCCCGACACAGAGAGGTGAGAAATTCCCCTCGAAGATACGTAATAACATATCATCTCCTCGGTGCTTGTCTCCTAGGATATCTAAATATCCTACCAGAGGCATGTAAGCACCTTGTGCTGGTTCAGGTACCATCGGTGGGATTATCTCGAAATGTCGATTGCCAGGGCCTGAATTTAGCTACAGAATGCCATGGGCAGTACTGTCCCGAAGTGTTGAAAGCTAAGAATTTTGGGGGTTGCCATGGGTGGTGCTATCTCGAAGCATCGAAAGCCAGAACCCATCGAGGATTAATAGTGGGGACAAGGAATATGTTATAGATCGTGTTTAGGGCCAATTCGAGGCTGGACCTAGGGAAATCTAAGAAAAAAAAAGAGAGAAAACCCTCCAAATAAAGCTCCTTCTATCCCTCTCTTATAAAAATGCACTAGCAAACTGAACCTAGATATGCTACATTCTATGCACGAGTGCTTTAACCACTAGGTTCAACAAACTTTTGGATAGTTTTTGCAAGCCTTAGAAACCTTCATGGTAGACTCAGGATGAAGCTGGTCAGGTCTGAATCTTGATTGATACTTGAGTACCTCTAGGCTTATTGTTAGCATTTTGACCTAATTTCTAAAGAGTGAAACAAATCAGGCATCTGAACTTAAAAGGATGGTCTAGAAATCTAGTTCTTTCCATAAGATTTTGTAAAGCGACTAACAAAAGTTAGGCATGGGGGTACGATGATAACATCATTAAGAGTCATAACTAGCTTTAATTAGTTAGAATCAATTGACAAAAGCTCCTACATAATTGCCTGAGAGTCGTAATTCCTTACATATTCTTTCTAAGAAGAATGCATTAAATTAGGGTTAATTCTACAGTTTTAACAGCATATCAAGAATGCAGAATAATCATGGGGTTTCCTAGGAGCTAAGCTAAGGTCTAATGAGCATTAAAGTCTAATAAGAGGGTTCACACAGATAGAAATAGGATTTCACGTATTTAGAGAACTGATACAGCTCCCAAAACCCTAATTTTAGACCCACTTAAATAACAAAGGTTTTGGTCAGAATAAAATTCATCTAAACCATTCTAAAATTCATAGAAAAATATTCCATGAGGTTTGAGATCCTTGATTTGACCTTTGGAACCTATTTTGACCTTAATAGAGTCACAGACACAATTCTGTCCTAATTTAGATTTTTTACATAAATTACCTAGTTAAACTTGGTCAAAACTAAAATTCAACTTCACCACTAGATTTCTTGAGTCCAAATTAGGTTTATACCAAAATTTGGGTCCAATCAAAGTTCAACTTGACCTAGTTTGCATTTTAGTCCAATCAAACTCTTTCTCTCTCACATACACCCCTAGCTTTTGAAATCCTTAGAATAAGGTCCCTATATTTTTTTTCACCTTTGTCTTAGGTCCCTATCGCCATTAGTGTGAATAGAAGCTTTACCGTTGAGATTCGAGCGAGGATTTCTCGCTTGATTCTCAATCAAACACTTCCAAAATTAAAAGGGAGATTCCTTGAGGAATTCCCTTCCAAATGAACCTAGCCATGGACCTTGATTCCTTCCTAATCTCTCATGTGAATGCTTGGAAGATGTGGGTATCTGATTTGCATGAAATAGCTGAAGTTCTTGATCTTGTTTCCAAGCTTGGAACTCCTCTCTTAGGACTACAAAAAGACCTAGGACAAGAATCCTTGCTCCTTAGCTAGGTACAGGGCCAAAAATCCTCCTCTCCCTATCTCTAACCTCCTCCGACCTAGACTCTAGCGACCCTCTCCCCCGTCCTCCTATGACCTCCCAACCATCAAATTGGGAGTGCTAAACTCTTCCTCATGCTCGTCTGCACCTAGTGGGCCAAAGCCAAGGCTTTCAACCCCTTCGTCATGTCGTCTACCCTCACTAGAGGCATTCTCTTCCACGGCGCTGGCCAATCAAAGCCAGCGCCCTCCGACCCCTTTCGACTGTTAACATTAGGTTCCTGATGATAATGTCATCATCTACCATAACTACTTTAATTAGTTAGAATCAATTGATAAATGCTCCTACATAACCGCCAGAGAGTCGTAATTTATTGCATATCCTTTCTGAAAGATAGACATTAAATCAGGGGTAAATCTACAATTTTAACATCGTATCCTAAATGCAGAACAATCTTGAGCTTTTCCAGGGGTTAATTAGAGGTCAAATGGTCATAAATGTCTAATAAGAGGGTCTGCATAGAAAGAAACGGGTTTTCATGCATTTCAAGAATTAATGGACATCCGAAACCCTAATTTCAGGATCGCTTAGTAAATAGAGGTTTGGTTAGGATAAAATTCACCTAAACCTTCTAAAAATCATGGAAAAATATTCTATAAGGTTTGGTATCCTTGATTTGACCATTGGAACCCATTTTGACCTAAAATAAAGTCTTAGACAGAAAACTACCATAATTTGGGTGTCTGTATAAATTACCAATCCAAACTTGGTCAAAACCAAAATCTGACTTCTCCATCAGATTTCTTGGGTTCAAATTAGGTTTGTACCAAAATTTGGGCCTAATCAGATATCATCTTGACCTAGTTTGCATTTTAGTCCAATCAAACTCTTTCTCACTTAAACCCCTAGCTTTCAAAATCTATTGCAAGGACCCCCCTAACTTTTTCATCTTCTTCACTAACAAGTCCTTGCCGCCATGACTGTGTGAGTGCATCAAGCACCGACCTTTCAATCAAGGAGTTCTCCCTGATTTCTCGCCCAATCTCTTCCAAAATTGGAAGGAGAACTCCTGAAAGAATCATCTTCAATCTGAACCACGCATTGGGCTCTAATTCTTGCCCAACTCCTCATGCGAACCCTTTGAAATCAAGGGTTTTCTATTTCACGAAAGCTCCAAGCTTCCAAGCATGGAACTACCCCCTAAACCCTATAAAAGGACCCACATTGCATTTTCGTGCTCCTTATATTGGTTTGGAGGTTGGAATCCCCTTCATCTCTTCTCCCCGACCACCATCTCACCGAAATCCGATGATCTCCTCCATCCACCTTCCTCATCTGCCATCATGGACAATAGTCGACTAATTCCTCTTTGTCTCGTTCTTCCGCGTCTCACAACATCGGTGAATGCCTCCTTCCTGATCTTCCTCGCCACTTCTTCACCACGGGAGACTTCATCTCCTCCAAGTCTGACGTACCACCGGCAAGGACCTTTCTCCCCTTTCATCCAATTAGGTTAGCGTAGTTAGGTTTATCTTCTCCCTTACTCTCTTTCCCTCTCTTTATCCCTCGATTCAACCCCTCGACTGCCGTTCACGTCATCTTCCCCATCTCCGGCCGCACCTCCGGCAAGGCTTTCCCATTGCTCCATTGCGCCACACGCCTTGCCAACACCATAATCTCTGCCATCCCTCCACCTTCAAAAGCCCAATTCCATCAATTGCCTACTCATGACCGCCACCGAAAAACCCACCTTCGTACCAGCAACTCTGACTCTGACATACCACCACATGCACTCACAAGCCACGAGACCACCACCACCACATTCACCAACACCTGGCGAAGCTTTTGAGGTATTCTAATGTAGTCGTGAGGCCTTATTCAAGATTTCAGGCACTCTCCATCATCCTCTGCCACCGCTACCTCGTCTGACCACGAGTGTAGTCCTCCAGTCGTGTTCTTCATCCAATGCACCTCCAAGTGATGCGGAATCATCCCAAGTACACGCCCAAGTCTTCAATTGAGAGCCACGACCTCAGTTGCTGTGCTAATTTGATGAGGCTTCATCTGATAGATACATGCGAAGAGGAAGAGTGGGTTTAGTCCCACATCGGGTGCGGAAGAGTGTGTGATCGCTTAAATTATTTCTGTGTTCTATCCTATTCACCCAAGTACACGAGGGTTGGGTCCCCTTCATCCTCATGTTCAGCGCGTAATTCTCATTTTAAAAGTTAATTAGTTGTAGTATAGTGCGAAAACATGTCAACAAATAAATTTATAAAACTCCGGGGAGTACCGGGTCATTTGCAGGGAGGAAATTTTGATTTGAACAGAAGCTTTTCAATAAAACTAGTTCTAATAGGTATTTATATATGTATATGTGTATAAAGCGGCATCAAATATTCATGAGATCAAATTTCATTGCATTGATAAAGAGTTTTTCACAGTAGAAATTGCTATGCTAAATAGAACTGATAGATAGAAAGAGAGATAAAGAGAGAGAGATAGAAAGTGGCACAGAGATGACGTCGCTTGTAGGATTCTTGTGCGAGATGCGGCAACACCTCAGATCCAGAGTGTCGGGATGAAGATCGGAGCAGAATTGTAGAGGGAGAGTTGCAGAGAAGGTGGAAGATGTCTGGAGTTGATGGAAGAGAGATGCTTTACCTAGGGGGTCATGTCCTTTTATAGCTTTTATGGAGGGAAAAAAGGGTATTTAACCCTTTATCTCGTGAAACAACTCTTATTTGATTAGATTTGTTGATCAGGAGATCAACGGATCAGATCTGACCTCAAAACACCTTCAAATTCACCTTCTACGCGTAGATCACTTCTTTGACCAACACATGGCGTGCCCATGTCCCTTGGATCGCGATCTGATGGCCCCGCTCCTACCTCGCGCCTGCCCAACGCCCGCTTGTTGCTTCTTCCTCCTCGTGCACCTACGTGAATTCAAATCATGCCCAATGATCTAAGTCATCCGATCTTACGATCATATAGCTCATGCACATTAGCAACTTTCTAGTTTTGCAAAATGCATGAGATCACGCGTTCGGCCGCGATGTGCTTTGATCGTGCCACGTGGTCGTGCCTCTGCCTTCCAATGGCACAATTACACCTGCACCCAACATCGCTTCAATTTTACGTAAGGCGAGGTCGACGTGTGTCACGCGCTTCCAAGGGAGCACGTGAGCCAACGCACTATGCGAACATTCTATTATACCTTCTTGTTTGTTTCTATTTATACTTATTCGACTGGACGGGTGACGTGGCACGCTCGTGGCAGTTGGATGAAGATCCAATGGCCTACAACATGCGGTGTAGCCTTCCTAGATAAGGCAGTGGTGAGGGAGTTGTTATGATGGCATTACATGGCGCCATCATGGTTGTCCTTCTTTTCATTGTATCTAGTGATGTAGACCTCCGATCAAGTTGATTTTTGCGCCATTGGATTGCGATTGTTGATCCGGATTCATCTATGTAGTTAGATTCTTCGTTTGAGGCTTGGATCTTTATCCTTTGGCTTTATGGTCTCCATTCTTTTATTGACTGCACAAGGTGCCTTGGTTGTCTGATTGCGACGATTTCGGAAGAGTTGAACTCTCGTCATCGTTTTGATCAGATCTGCTTGGTTTGATCTGACATCCGTAGGTTTGAATCATCTACGATTAGAATTGAGATGATTTTAGGTAATAAAATGACGATATTATTTGTGACTAATAAACTAGCTATTATGCAAATTACGATGCCTATGAATGCATCGTTCCTAAGTTATGCTAGAATCTAGCTTAATTCAGGTGATTTAGGTTGCATGATTGCTGTGTGATGAGACACTCATTATGATCTCTAATTGCCCCTAATTAACTAGTCTTCCTAGTTAATTACCTAAGGTTATGAATATATAAGGGTTAATTATAAAATAAGGGATATTTAGTAAAGGACTTTAAAATAAGTTAAAAATGACATTTTATCATTCAATTAACATTATTAATAATTTAGATAATAATTGGACTCGAAATCCTATTAATCATTCCCTTAATTAATAAGTTAAGTAACTTAAACATAATGTATACCTAAGCATATAATAACTTAAGTAATTTTACTTAATCTAATAAATTAATCTGAAAAGGTCAAAAATGTAAATTCAAGGTGAAAATATAATATTTACCTTATTTACCAACATATATAAAAAGTTGAAAAAGATCTAAATTAAAATAAACCTTCAAAACCTGAGTTTACAATTTGGTCCTTAAAATTCATTACAGTTGGGTCCTTATTTCTCACATAGTTCCTTAAGTTTTATTTCATTTAAGTCCCTTTTCCTCTTCTTCTTCTTCAGCCGAATGAACGGCTGGTGGCAGAGAGTCACCCCACAGCGCGATTACCGCCCTGCTGACATCAACCTTCTTTATCCAAGCTCTTGCAACTTGCGCTCACCACCTCCACTTCATCCACCAGTCTGGATTAACCGGAAATCCTATTTTTCAGTGGGAGATAACCTCACCATCGTCGAAGACGACGACGGAGGTTAAGCTCCTCAAGCTCCTTCTTCGGCCAGACCCCGCCATTCTTTTCCCTGCCAAATGCTATAAATACCCCTTCACCCATCGGATTTTACTCAAGTTGGCTCCCTTCCCTCTTCTAACACTGTAGCCGACTTCGATAGGCTATTTGTCCAAAACTCCAGTGACTTTCCATTTCAATTTCTGACTTCCTCCGTCCATCTTAATTAGCCGAGGAGGTCCGCCGTGGTCTTCGGTGTCTCTGACACAGGCGCCGACCTAAGGAATCCTCCGCTCCACCTCAAATCCACCCTCCGAAGATCTTTCTTCCACCCTCTGATTTCATCGTCCGCTATGAACCTTCGGCGGAACCCTATTGACCCCTTCGTCCAGGTAACAGTAGATTAGGAGTAGGAGTAGGAGTAGGCTAGCTTAGTTAGGTAGGTAGGTAGTTAGATTAGATGTAATTTTAGAATTTTAGTTTCATCTTCTCTGACTCCGACAAGCTCCTTGAGCTCGCCAAACCTTTAATCTTGTCTTTTTAATTCACTGTACACCTTCCTTTAACTTCCATAATCACTTCTAAATCACTTAATCGCTTAATTGAATCACCTAATCGCCTAATTCAAATTTCACCTTCATCGACTACTGACACTATCCATGGTGACAGTAATCGACTTAATTTCACCTTCATAGGGTTCTTCATCATCTATTCACCACTTATGAACCCTAATTGACACTATAATGCATATAAATACCACATATAAATTAAATGCCCAAATATAATTAAGTTCCTAAGCTCGCTGTCAATGGTAGCTCAGGAACAGTTCAAACTATTAATTAACTATATAATTATGACTACTATTACTTGTTGACTTGTTTTAACCTCTCAATCGAGTGGTTAAACAAGTCCTGAGCTTATTTCAAATCAAATTTTTAAAGAAATGATTTCATTGTCAAATCTTACATTTAAAGAGACAAATGAGGAATTAAATGTGATACTGAGGTTCCTTGCAACCTCAGGATTCTTTCTAAATCAAAAATGGTATGTTTAATCAATCTGTACACACTTTTCATATTTTCTGGACTCACTGGAGCTCCGATGAGCTCCGGCGAGCCAAAACTGTGTTTCAGCCTCTAGAATATGTTGAGAAGCTCCAAAATGATGTAATATGGATCACTGATTGTCTTGAGGATATTTGTTTGAAGATTTAATGTCTAGAGCCAAAGATTTGACTTCATCTTCTCCAACTCCGACGGAGTTGGAGAAGTCTGTTAGGAAAGATCTGAAGAGCATTGAAGGAACCTAGAAGCTTCAATGCAATGCACCGAAGCTGTTTAAACCCTCAAAATACTGTAACAACCTTCTAATGGCTCTGACGAACAAACATATTTTGAAGCTCAGGCGATGAGCCTATAACCCTAGAAATGTTGGTTAGAACACCTATCTGAAGATCTGAATAAGTTCTTGAGGATGAGAAGACTTTATTCGAGGCTTTGATTTCTTGTGGAGAAGCACTGAACAGTAAGTCAATTTTTGTGCCTTCACAGTCAAACTGAGTCTGATAATGGAGTTCTGAGCTCGAATTGAGGTATTGAGGAGTGTAAACTGTTTTTGAGAATTTGTTGAATGGTTTGAGAGAGAATAAAGTAAGCTCAGATGATTTATTTAGTGAGAATTTGAATCCTATTAATTTGGGTTACATTCGAACCCAAACCAACAGCAGTGTCATTTTGTTGAAATATAAACTTGAATCCTGCCCAGATGAGTTAGATACAACCCTTAGAATTAGTTTAAGTCGATTAGAGATGTTTCTCTGTGCCTGTTCATCTATTTTAAGTCTGAAATTTGAACTCTGAAGCTTTCAGAGAAACTTCAACCTTCTGTACACTGTCTGAAGGTCTTGAGAGCTTAAATTCGACTCTAATAGATGCAGAATTAATTGTATAACCTGTATAGACCTTTAAATAAGAAAGAAAAGTCCATCTGATGACTCTATAGATATTAATTTCACTTCCAGGCGTTAAATAACCCGTAGGAACCCCTAAATTTATCTTTCAAATTGAAGAGGAAAACATCATCAAAACCTTAAATTGACCCTGCAATTGTATATATCAACCTTAGAGCTTTCTAACAAACTTGAAATCACTCGATTTGGAGCTCTAGGTAGGAAGTTATGATCATTTGAAGTTGGGTCTGGAAGGGGTTAGATAGTCCCACATCGTCGGATTCTGAGCGCACGCCTGGGGATAAAACGATTTTGTTGTATGCCCTCTTTAGTCGTCAACGCTCGGCGCACCGATTACCGATCTGATCCTATCTGAGCATGTGCATGTGTGTGTGTGTGGGCTTGTGTGCCTGCAGGTGTGCACCCTTGTGGGCGTGAGTGAATGTGCCATGGGAGGGCGAGAGGCTTGGGAGGCCGGGTTGAGTTGAATTGGCTCGAGACTATGAATCGAAATGAAATGAATCGAAAACAAACCTAATTGAGATTAGGCGAGGATCGAGTAGGGTTGGTCCCACCTTGGTCTCAGGGTGCTATGTATCCTCGAAAGGACCTCGCCGCAAATAAAATTAATTTTGGTTAGAAAAGTAGAAAAGAACCTAGTTCAGCTAAAAGTCTAAGGTAATTGAAAGAGAAGCCGATGGTTGTTAAATGCTAAGTGCTGAAGCTGAAGGCTAAGTAAACAAAGGAGCAAAGGCACTAAGGAAGGAAAAGAGATTAAGGAACAAAAAGAGAAGACTAAGGGAAGAAGAGGAGAAGGCAGGAACAGAACAGAAGAAAGGTAAGAAAAGATCTCGAGAGAGAGAAGAAGAGAAAAAAAAGAAGAAGATGAGAGGTTGAAGAAATAAATAAAGAAAATCTTTTCTTGCATCATTTTAATTACTTTTTGTTCTTAATTGTTAAAAGGCATGTTTTAATAGAACAACTTTTAATTGCTTAAATTTCTTTTGAAATAAAATTGGAAATCTAACATGTTTACTTGCTAATAAAGAAGATTATTTGAGTAAATATGTTTTTCACATGGAATTTTGTATATTCTTTATAGTTTAAATATTTTGGCAAAATTCATGTTTTAAAATCAACCTAGTTATACCTCCTAAACTTATAGAGAAATAAATGAGAATTGGTGAATTTGGAGAAAATTATTATACCTCCCAGTGAACGACCTGGACTCAACCAGTAAGAATTTCTAAAATGTTAGGTTAATTTAACCCTATACTACACAACCGACACAATTTCGAGTTAACCTAAGTGACTTCTTCTACTCTTAATTAAGTGAAATTAACTTAATTACTGAGTTGATTGAAAGCACGCTACCACTGTGCAATCACACCCCCATGCCTAAATCTTGCTAGTTTCTAGCAAATGCATGACTAAATGCAAAGTGGGCCTACATGAGTAATTTTTACCAAAAGTTTGACTAGAGGTTTATGTCTTTTGTTTACATCCGACGCTTTAGTAATCCAGATAATCGTGAATGTGTTTTCTTGTAGCCTATGCAACGGATCCAAGTGAAAGCCAATCCTCATCTAAATCTCATACTTGACCCTTAGTAAAAATCTATTGGGATAGGCAAACTTCTTCCCTCGGGGTTATAAAGTAACCAATGTATTCAACCCCGGCTTTTGGCTTAAGTAGAAGATTTCTGAGTTAAGTAGATTTGAATTTGGTGGCTCACACTCATCTGGTGCTACATATAGACTAGTACTTCAGAACCTATATTTCCAAATTATGAAATAATTCAACTTAGAGAGAGGTGAGAAACTGTGCTCTCTTTAGTTCCTTTGTACTCATTCTCTCTCCGTTGTCTCTCTTCCTTTTTCTTTTTCTTATCTTATCTTTTCTTGTCTTTCTTTTTGAGCTCATTATCTCACCAGATTTATCAATATATTTGGTGGTCTCTCCTGGCATTAACACTTTGATTAGGTTCTGATAACTTTAAGACTAAGTCAGAATTCCTCAACCCGTATTCAGGCGGCCAGAAATACAAAAAAGTAGGTCAAGGCTATATTTGGTGGATCGTGAGGGTGGTAGGTGTTGTTGCCCCATTACACTTGAAATAAATTCTAAAAACACTTATAAACTCCCTTTTTTTTTCTTTTCTACTTTTTCTTTCTTTCTAATTTTTTTCTATGTATATATATATATTGTTATTCTATTTTCTCTCTCTTCCTTTTTTTTTAAATATCTACTAATGCAATGCAACATACGAACTTTTATTTACGAGGCATTATTCGGGATTATGGGTGTTGAAGAGGATATCAAGTGACTTATTTGGTGGAAGTGCCTGTTCTTGGCACTGGGAAGGGAATGAATAGGACAATGTATTTTTGACCTTGACATTAATACTCTCCTTCAGCCGAGGATTCCGTAAAAGATGGTTGTGACCATCAACCTCAGTTCTAATTTTATCAGAACCTGCTCTCTGTGTATTTGCCTTATTTGGTGGCTCTCAAGAGATTCGCACTAAGAACATGTATGCAGAAATTGAGAATAAAAACTATTCCTAACCTGAGTATCATTATCTTATTATCCAGAGTTTAAAATTCCTCATATTAGCCTTTGAGCACCAGTAGACTTTCTACTCTCACCTCACACTTGTTTGGTGGATATGTTAGAAGATAGTTTTCCTGACTCCCTAATTACTATCCAAGGGTTTAGGAGAAGAAGCATTGCTACTTCTCGACCAACTAAAGATGTTTATCGATTTTCACAGAGGATCCATTGCAAATTCTATGTATAAGTGTGAAATTGTACTGGATTCTAAACTCAGGAATCAACTTAAGAATAAATCCCTAATAAAACCTTAATAAAAATTCTTTATGCCTAAATGCAATTTTTTCTTTGACATAAAAATTACACATGCAGTGTCCAACCCCCCATGCCTATTCATTACAATGTCCTCATTGAAATGTATGCATGAAAATCAAAATATAATAAGCAAGAGGAGTGGATATCACTTGACTATGCTTGTTAATCCAGGCCAGTCTGAATGCAGAGGATGTAGAGTTACTTGTATAGAGTTGGGTTGTCTCCCAGCTAGCACTAAGTTTAACGTCATTTGCCAAACTCAGTTTAGCTTTTAAGAAGATTCCAAAAGGTTCTTGTGACCATTAGGAATGGGATCACAGTTCTGCGTGATAAAAGGCTTCAATCTATGACCATTCACCTTTGTCTCATTTTCAATCTTGGGATCCAGGATAAGCACAGCTCCGTGAGGGTAGACTTTTCTTATAATGAAGGGACCTATCCACTTTGATCGTAATTTTCCCAGAAAGAGCTTCAAGCATGCATCAAATAACCAAACCTTTTGATTAGGGACAAAGCTTTTTCTGGAGATGTACTTATCATGTAAAGCTTTTGTCCTATTCTTATAGATTCTCATGCTCTCATAAGCATCATTCCGAATTTCATCCAATTCAGTCAATTGGAGTTTTCTTTGTTGTCCAGATCGATCAAGATCCAAGTTAAATGTTCTGATTGCCCAATAAGCTTTATGTTCAAGCTCAACGGGTATATGATAAGATTTTTCGTAGGCCAAACGGAATGGAGACGTTCCAATTGGAGTTTTATACGCAATCCGATAGGTCCAGAGAGTGTCATCCAATTTGGTAGACCAATCCTTTCGATTTGGACCGATCGTCTTTTGAAGGATCTATTTAATTTTTCGATTGGAGATTTTGACTTGTCCGTTGGTTTGTGGATGGTATGGAGTAGATATTCTGTGAGTGATTCCATTCTTGGCTAGTAAGGTTCTGAATTGGATGTGAGTGAAATGGGACCCACTATCACTAATCAGAGCTTTGAGCACACCAAACCGACTAAAGATGTTCTTTACAAAATCCATGACCACTTTATGATCATTGGTTCGGGTTGGGATGGCCTCAATCCATTTGGATACATAATCAACTGCCACCAGAATGTATAGGTACCCAAATGAATTGGTAAAAGGTCCCATAAAATCAATGCCCCAAACATCAAAGATTTCGACTTCAAGGACTGGATTTAGGGGCATGTTTCCTAAAGTTTGGCAATTGATACATGACTTGCAGAAGTTGTATGATTCACGGAATAAAGATAGCCAATATAATCCACTCTGCTGTACCTTGGCTACCATCTTTTTTTCCTGAGAAGTGACCTCCACATGCAAAAGTGTGGCAGAATTCTAGTACACTTGTGATCTCATCTGGAATACAACGGCGAATAACCTGATCTGCGCAAACTTTGAATAGCTTTGGGTCTTCCCAAAAGTAGTATTTGGCATTGGAAATCAACTTATCCTGCTTATGCTTAGACCAATCCATGGGTAGTTTTCTGATGGCCAAATAGTTGACAATATCTGCAAACCAAGGTAGTTTGCAAATAGTCAAGAGAGTCTCATCAGGGAAAGAATCACAGAGTTGAGGAGTTGTAGAATCTACAAGGATTCTGGAGAGATGATCTGCTACTACATTTTGGGCACCAGATTTGTCTTTGATTTCTAAATCAAATTCTTGCAGTAGAAGGATTCATCTGATTAATCTAGGTTTTGTGTCCTTTTTAGACATCAAGTGCCTTAATGCAGTATGATCTATGAAGATTGTGACATGAGATCCTAGTTGGTAAGGTATAAACTTTTCTAGAGCAAACGCTACGGCTAACAACTCTTTTTCTATAGTGGTGTAGTTTCTTTGAGCCTTATCCAGAGTTTTGCTAGCGTAGTAAATCACAGACAGTTTCTTGTTTACCTTTTGTCCCAAGACTGCCACGATGGCATAATCAGAGGCGCCGGTCATGATTTCGAAGGGATGATCCCAATTAGGAGGTTGAAAGATGGGTGATTGTGTAATAGCCACCTTTAGCTGATTAAAAGCCTTTAAGCAATTTGAATCAAAATCAAAGGATTGATCTTTTACAAACAAGTTGCTTAAGGGCCTCACCACCTTAGAAAAGTCCTTAATAAATTGACGGTAAAATCCCACATGTCCGAGAAACGATCTTACTTTCTTAACTATCGAAGGTGATGAAAGTTTGATTATAGTGTCCACCTTGGCTTTATCCACTTCAATTCACTTTTCAGACATAACATGGCTAAGGAGTATGCCCTCCTTGACCATGAAGTGACTCTTTTCGCAAGATAGAACAAGATTCACCTCAATGCATTTTTGTAAAGTCTTTTCAAGATTGATTAGACATGATTCAAAAGAGTCCCCAAACACAGAAAAATTGCCCATGAAGATTTCCATGAAATCACCCACCATGTCTGAAAAGATTGCAAGCATGCACCTTTGAAAGGTTGCAGGTGCATTTCATAATCCAAAAGGCATTCTACGAAAGGAAAATGTTCCGTAGGGACATGTGAAGATGGTTTTCTCTTGATCCTCGGGGTGGATAGCTACTTGATTGTAGCCAGAATAGCCATCCAAGAAACAGAAGAATTGTTGGCCGGCTAGTCTTTCCAGGATTTGATCAATGAAGGGAAGTGGAAAGTGGTCTTTCTTGATAGCACTATTCAACTTCCAGTAGTCAATACAGACTCTCCAAGAGGAAGCTGTGTGGGTTGGAATCAATTCCCCATCATCAGTAGTAATCACAGTCAGCCCAGCTTTCTTAGGAACCACTTGTACAGGACTGATCCATGGGCTGTCAGAGATTGGGTATATTATTCCCGCGTCCAACCACTTGATTATTTCCTTTTTCACTACCTGTCGCATGTTAGGATTCAACTGTCTCTGCATTTCTCGAGAGGGTCTCAATCAGTCCTCAGTATAGATTCTATGGGTGCAATAAGTGGGATGATTCCTTTCAGATCATCTAATGTCCAACCAATTGCTCTACTGTTTCTTCCCAACACTTGAATAAATTGCTTTTCTTGAGTATGGGTTAGATGAGAGCTAATGATTAAAGGGTAAGTCTGATCAGATCCCAAGAAAACATATTTTAGATGATTTGGAAGAGGTTTAAGTTCAGGTTTGGGTCCTTGGGATAATGAATCTAGTGGTGGATCAGTACCCTCAAGAGGTCACGGAATCAAGTCAGTGATTAATGGGCTGACCTCTTGATTGGTTTGTGTGTCAAGGCCTGTAGGATCAGATTGGGTTATACTTAATTCCATACAATATTCAACGGTATTGTCCTCAGAGTCTTCTATCATTCCACAATCCTCAAATTGTTTGATGGCCTTAAAGATGTTAACTTTTGTCTTCTTATCCTCAAATTTGATTTCCATATTGCTAGATTCACAGCCAATATTTTCCTTTGCAGTAGCTAAAAATGGTCATCCTAGAATTATCAGGGTGTTCTTCAAGTTCTTTGGTACCTCCATGTCAAGGACCAAGAAATCCACAGGAAAATAAAAATCCTAGATCTTGACAATTATATCCTCAACAATCCCCCATGGTGTGGTCATAGATTAATCAGCTAGTTGTAATGTGACTTCAGTAGGTTTTAACTCTCCAAAGTTAAATTTTTCGTATAACATAGTGGGGATTAAATTTATGGAGGCACCTAAATCTAACAGAGTGCTATCAAAAGTAATATCTCCAATAACACATGAGATTAGAGGGGCTCCTGGATCTTTTTGTTTTCAGGGTAGGTTTCTAAGGATAACTGCACTAGCTTGTTCAGATAATACTACCCTTTTTGTTGATTTGGCCTAGCGTTTAGGTATGCACATTTCCTTTAAAAATTTCGCGCAAGCTGGGATATTCTCAATAGTTTCAAGGAGTGGTATGTTCACCTGGACTTGTTTAAAAATATCAAGCCACTCCTCAGATGGATTGGTTTTCTTTTTCCTAGGTTTGTTCAAGGCTTCAGGAAAGGGAGCTTGAGAGAAATCATGAGTGTTTGGGTCCTGATCCTTGTCTTCTTGATCTCCTAGGTCAAATTCGGGCTCCTCAAGATCTTGTTTAGATTTAGATTTAGAACGGTAAGGATCTTGGATCTGTCTCCCACTTCTCAAGGTTACCACACCAACAAAAGCATTAGGGTTAGAAAGTTGAGGTGGGTTCTGTAAAATAGGTAGAGCTTGATTAGGGTTAGAAAAACTAGGTGGGTGCTGGGGAGCAGGTTGAACTAAATGTGCCTGTTGCTCTCTTGTGTTGTGTTGGTTAACCCTATTGAAATTTCTGGGGTTTGGGATGGGCTATGATGGTAGCATCCTGTGTTGTCTAGCATCTACTAGCTAGTCCAGTCGTCCCATCAATTCTGTCCTCAATTGATTCATTTCTTCCTTATGTCTTAGATTCATCTCTCTCATTTCTTTGAGGACCATGCTTAGATCAGTGGGATGGTTTTCCTGAGTAGGTTGTGACTGGTATGTGTGTGGTTGTGTGTACCTACTAAGTTGCCCATAAGTGTTTGGTTAGTCAAGTTAGGACCCTATGTGTGTGGTTGTGTGTACCTACTAAGTTGCCCATAAGTGTTTGGTTAGTCAAGTTAGGACCCTGGGCGGGTTTCTAACTTGACCAAGCAAAGTTAGGATGGTTGCACCATCCAGGGTTGTAAGTGTTTAAATAAAGCTCATTTCTAGTGTAACCCTGGAGTGCATTCACATCCTCAGGATAACTAGGCATTAGGCTGCCTAGTTCAGAATTCGAGGGCATCAAGGTCCCTCCTTGGTACCCAAAAAGAGATGGATCCAAGTACAGTTTGCTCATAGGTGGAGCCATGGTTAGGTCATTAATGCTGTACATTGATTCCTGACCTAGTGGGTTGGGGAATTGGTTGTGGGTTAATATAGGCACTCCTTGGGTAGCCATAGGATTTAATATAGATTGTGTACCTAAGGAATTCCCACCCTTTAGAAGGTTATCCAACTTCTTATCCAAATTCTCCACATTCTTTCCCACGAGTTCCACCTTGTCTAATCGTTATGCAATTAGCTCTAAATCAACCAAGTTTGAATTGTTTTTAACTTCATAAACTTCACTCCTTGGTTGATTAGCTCTGTTAATGGCAGACATTGAGGCATTGTTGAGGGAATTTTCACTCATATTCTCAAACAATTAAAAGGCTCCCTCAGCATCTCGACTCAGGAAATTGCTCCCACATGTCATATCAACAAAATTCTTCAGATTATCACTCAACCCATAATAGAAAATATGAGCCAAGTGCCACTTCGGAATCCAATTATGGAAGCATTTTCTAGCTAAATCATTGAACCTCTCCCAAGCCTCATGTAGTTGTTCCCCAGGGTTCTGCTTAAAGGTTGTTATGGCACATCTAAGAGCATTAGTTTTTCCTACAGGGAATAATTTCTTTAGGAATGTACTTCTCAGGTCTTCCCAAGTTATGATTGGTCTACCAATTGTACTTAGCCAATGTGCAGCTCTATCTTTCAAGGAGAATGGGAACATTTTCATAATCAGGGTACCTTCATTTATGTTCCTAAGTCCAAAGGTTCTGTCAATGTGTAGGAGCTCTTCAAGGTGGTGGAAGGGGTCATCTGACTCACGGCCATGAAAGTGGGGAATCAAGTTAATGATCTAAGGTTTGAGTTCAAAATCTGCCCCATCCTAAGGTACCCTAAAAAAGGGCTCAGGTTGGGCATTAGGAGGGTTACAAAAGTCACGGAGGGGCCAATTTTCCCTTCCCTTCTAGAGTTGAGTGATGGCCTGCACTATGACTTCCATTTGTCAATCATGATGCCAGCTCTGGTTAGTGATCTACCTTTGTAAGAGAGTCATACGATCTAAATTTTCCTCTTCAATCTCTTCTTCCTCGTGGTGACTAGCCATTATAGAGGGTTTAGATTCAGATCCTGGATAAATAGATCTTCTAGGATTTCTTTCTAATGGTGGTAGCAAATCAGGATTTTGAGATCTTCTACCTTGCATGCACCAGAAGAATGTCTGTAGATGAGAGGGAGAAGACAGATGAGAGAAAACCTCGCCCACTCAATACAAGCAATCAAATTGGTCCTTAGAGTATCAACCCTAATTAGACCTGATCCTGGTTCCCCAAAACATGACTGGGTTAGATTAACCCTTGAATTACTTGGCTGGATAGAAGGATGGGACCCTTTAGGACACCCCACACGGTGGGACACCACTAAAGGTTAACGCGGTTACCGCACCAACATTTCTTGTCACTAGTGGGTCCAAGTAGACAAGGCCTTGACTTTAGCCCAATCAAGTTTCAAGTTCATAAGTCTATTAGTCCTACCTAGGGTACGTCTACTTAGTTTTAAGCCTAGGTTTGATGCGCTTTTGGAATATGATGGGCGTTAGGGGGGTGTTTTCCCTTAAAGTTGATTTCAGATGTGTGAAGTGCTCAGACAAAGGGTTCACAAGCAATTTTTCTTGATGAAGTGATTTTTAAGATTCGAATGCTTGTGTTAATGAGTTTTAGGGTTCACTTGAGTTAATATTTTCAATCAAGGTTTTGATGAGGCATACAAGAGTTTTGCAAATCCCAATTTGTTTGATACTCCTTTAAATATGGAAATGCAGGTGTGCTCTATCCTTAATGTGGAACCCTATGCACAGATAATTTTAGATGATTTTTTAAAGTTCAAAATCAGATGAGTGGTGCGACCTAAGTAATACAATTAATTTTTCTTCTTGCACCACTAACTAGGTACTCAAAAAATATTTTTCAAGAACTTTTAATGCACATTTTGTATTTTTTTCTAATTTAAAGTGTACTGGGGGTTTTGTAGTCTGTTTTGACCCACAGTTGGTGATTGGATAATTTATGCAAACAAACGTGCAAGAAATAATTTTTTCAAATTTTTTCTAAATTTTTGATTATCTCAGAACTTCTGTGCCACAAATTTTAAGTCAATCAGAGTTGCATAAAAATTCCTATGATATTTTAAACTCTGAAAAATCAGGAACAATAATCGAATTGACAATAGATCAATACGATAATTTTTAAAATTTTTCTATAACTTTGATTTGCTCAAAATTTGGATATGTTATTCCAAACTTTGAAGGCTATGTAGTAAAAATTTAAGAATTTATGGATGTACGAATCTCTAGAAATTGAATTTTTAAGATAAAACTTTATTTCAGCTCGAAAATCAAGAGAATTCTTTTTTTTAATAAGCAAACAAATTATAACTAATCCTAGGGTTCAAGCAAATCTTAAATCTAAGTAAACTACGGGTACTTGCCTAAGATTCGAACCCGCAATTCCCGTTGTCGTGTTTCATTATGATTTCCTTGCTTTCTAAAATTAACGGAAAAATAATAAGTTAGAGATCTCAAATAAGCACCTAAAAAGCTTTAAAAATTTCCGTTGCCTCCCTGACAACAGTGCTAACTTGCTCAATGCATAATTCTCATTCTAAAAGTTAATTAGTTGTAGTATAGCATGAAAAGGCATCAACAAATAAACTTATAAAACTCCAGTGAGTACCGAGTCGTTCGCAGGGAAGCAATCTCGATTTTAACAGAAGCTTTTCAATAAAACTAGTTCTAATAGGTATTTATATATATATATGTGTGTGTATAAAGAGGCATCAGATATTCATGAGATCAAATTTCATTGCATTGATAAAGAGTTTTTCACAGAAGAAATTACTATGCTAAATAGAAACAGATAGATAGAAAGAGAGAAAGAGAGATAAAAAGTGGCAGAGAGACAACGTCGCTTGTAGGATGCTTGTACGAGATGCGGCAGTACCTCAGATCCAAAGCACTAGGATAAAGGTCGGAGCAGAGTTGCAGAGGGAGAGTTACAGAGAAGGTGGAAGATGTCTGAAGTTAATGGAAGATAGATGCTTCAACTGGGGGGCGTTGGCCTTCTTTTATAGCTTTTATGGAGGGCAAAAAGGGTATTTAACCCCTGTATCTCATGCAACAACTCCTGTTTGATTAGATTCGTTGATCAGGAGATCAACGGATCAGATCTGGCCTCAAAACACCTTCAAATTTGCCTTCTACATGCGGATCGCTTCTCTAGCTGACACGTGGCCTGCCTACATCCCTTGGATCGTGATCTGATGGCCTCACTCACACTTCGCACCTACCCAATGCCCACTCGCCGCTTCTCCCTCCTCACGCACCTACGTGAATTGAAATCACACCCAACGATCTCAGCTGTCTGATCTCACGTGCCCGAGCAACTTTCTAATTTCGTAAAATGCATGAGATCATGCATCCGGCCATGACACACTCTGATCGCACCACATGGTCGTGCCTCAGCCCTCGAATGGTGCAATTGCACTCGCATCCAACGCCGCTTCATTTTCGCTCAAGGTGCCTCTCGAACGCACGTCACGTGCTTGCACATGAGCGTGTGAGTCAACGTGCTGGACGAACATTCTGTTGTATTTGCTTGTTTGTTTCTATTTATACTTATCAGGCTAGAAGAGAGATGAAGCACTCTCTTGGCCATTGGATGAAGATCCAATGGCCTACAGCGTGCGGTGTGGCCTTCCTAGTTGTGGTGGTGGTGAGGGAGTGGCTGTGATGGCACCATGTGGCGCCATCATGGCCTTCCATCTTCTTTTCCTTGTATCAGGTGATGTAGACCTCGGATTGAGTTGATTTTTGCACCATTGGATTGCGATCGCGATGATTTCGGAAGTGTTAGACTCCTGTCGTCGTTCTGATCAGATCTGTCCAGTCTGATCTGACATCCACAGCTTCAAATCATCTATGATTAGAATCGAGATGATTTTAGGTAATAAAATGACGATATTATTTATATGACTAATAAACTATCTATTGTGCAAATTACGATGGCTATGAATGCATTATTCCTAATTTATGCTAGAATCTAGCTTAATTCAGGTGATTTAGGTTGCATGATTGCTATGCAATCACCTCATGATCATTACCTGTCTGCCTATGTACTTCTCGCCTACGACCCACACACGCAGGCCTAGACATGTGCATGATCCAATAACCTGAATATTGAAACGACTATGAGCTTGGGTTTGAGAAAGAAGGAAGAGGAGTTATGAGAGAGTGGGGGGGTTTGCTCTCTGAAGCTTAGTCCCTTGTGCTGAAAAGCCTAACACTTAGTCTGACTAAAGGAGAAGGCCCTAAGAAGAAGAAGGGAAGAAAAGAAGAGGCTCGTGAAAGAAGAAGAGAAGAAAGAAGAAGAAGAGAAAGAGAACATGAAGAGAACAAGGAAAGAAGAAGAAGAAGAAGAAGAAGAAGAAAGTGTTAGCTCAACTCCTCATAAATAATATTTTGATGATTTTACAAAGTAAAGAAAAAGAGATAAAACATAAGTGTAGCATATTTTTCTCTATAATAACACAATTGTAGGCTTCATGGAGTTTTCCAAGTCAGAGGATTAAAAGCATGAAGACTAAATTAGCATAAGTATTGTCATAGGTCATAAGCTTTTATGTAAACTTTCAAAGTTTGTAATCCTTATTTTATTTGAGTCTAGAGATGTTGTAAAGAGTCCCTAAACATAACTTATAAATAGCTAACTTAGGCTCTCTACACTTAGGATAAATTAGAAACAAAAACCTAACAGTAAGACACAAATCAGACGTCCATAACAACTGCCAGATGTCTGATTTTCAATTTTATGATGTCTGATCAGTGTTTCAGATGTCTAATTACCTATAGTATTGCCTTTGCATTTTGAATTCTTAGGCATCAGTCGAAGCAACCTTCTATCAGACGTCCATAGCCTCATTCAGAAGTCTAATAGTTTGCCTGGACATCTTTAAACCAACCGTTAGACTCAAGTACCCATTTTCTTTCTGTTAATAATGGGTAAATACATTTTTAGACATCTGGACATGTCTCCAGAAGTCTATCAATGGACCATTGCTCATTTATTTCTGTTCAAATTTTATTAGGAACCAAAGATCTACTCTTAGATTTCCAAGACAAGTCCTTTTTATGTTTCCAGACGTCTAGGAAATCCTATAGACGTCCATACTGACGTCTGTTCCTTAAAATCTAGAACCTTGTTTGGATTTGGTCCAAACAGGAATGAATCCACTTATAATTAGATGTCTAATATTTTTATCAGATGTCTTACATGAATATATCAGATGTCCCTATTTCGATCCAATGAAAATAGTAAGCCTGGCTAATAGTATCAGACATCCATAATTGTAATCAGATGTCTTAAAAGACGTATGATACTAAAATTAGACGTCTGATATTGCTGTCAGATTCATGATTACTTTGATTTGTGTTGGATTTCAACCCAATCTCTTGGGACTTGCCTCCAACGGCAAACAGACCTCTCTCAAGCATTCTTGAAGGTTCCAAACTTTCCTATAAATATACTACAATCACTCTTAGGCAACACACACCTCTTGAGATTCAATTTCTTTAGAAAATCACTTGCTCACTACTCTTTGCTTCCTTTTGCCCTTGTGCTGTGCCAACACTTTGATTGAAGGGCAAACCCACACTCCTGGTACACTTCATTCTGCAAATTCTCAAGGAATTCCTTTTATGATTAATAGATAAGGAAGTCATTAATATTTTCAGGTATTCTATAGGTGTTGTTTCATTCTTATTTTTGTAGTTTGGGTATCCGATCTGTCGGGTCCCCGTCTCTTTATTGTGAAGGGAGAAACCTCTGCTTAGTGGTCGGAGGTGGGATTTGTAATTGAGGTACGCTACCCTCATTTAAGTAGTGTGGTTAGTGGATTGATCACTTTGTAATCGAAAATCCTAAGTCAAGGGATTGGCTTAGGTGGTGGTTTTCACCCGTTTTGGGTTTTCACCTAAAAATCTTGTGCCTCTTTTTGTGATTGTATTTTTTGTCTTACAATATTTTATAAATTCACTATTCACCCCCCCTCTAGTGCAATTTCATTTGGTATCAGAGTTGGTTTTCCTCTTTTAGGAGTAACATCCGCTGAAAGATCACATAGAGGGGAGAGTCATTTCCACTAGTAGATCTGAGCGGAAATCCACCACCCGACCACCACTCTTTGAAGGGGCAAACTACATTTATTGGAAGCTGAGAATGAAGATGTGGCTTCAAGCCAATGATTTCTCCATTTGGGAGAAATGCGATTCTGCATGCATCATTTCTGAGAAACCAGAAATGGGATACACGATGAAGCAGATTCATCACCTTCGAATTAATGCTAAGGCAATGAACTCACTCTACTGAGCACTCAACTCAAAGTAATTCAACCACATTAGCCAATGCACAACTGCCCACGAGATATGGAGAACCTTAGAGGTAACTTATGGAGGTACATCTAGAGTTAAATCCTTTAAGATTAACGTGTTATCGCAGGAATTCGAAGCCTTTCTTATGAAGGAAAATGAGTGACTTGGGGACATGTACACCCAATTCACGTTAGTCGTGAATAACCTCAAGTCTCTAGGAAAGACATTTATAAAGGGGGAGCTTTAAGGGAAACTCCTTTGCTCCCTTGGACCCTAGTGGGAGCAAAAAGTCACAGCAATGAAGAAGCCAACTAAGTAGAGGATCTAGACATTGAAAATCTACTTGGGAATCTGGTCGTGCATGTTTTGCGTGTTAGAAATTGAGTTTACAAGTAACCCATCGTCGTAGTTGCAAAACACATTGATCAGATAAAATTTATATTAAAACTCCAAGGGAGTCCCGGGTCGAACTCAGGGAGGCGACGTTTACTTGAAAACTGCACTTCGTTTTGTTTCTTTTTGGTATTTTGGGGTTTTGTTATTTTTTTATATTTTTGAAATAAAAGGAAACAAGCAAACGTATGACATGATAGAGATGTGGAACAAATATGATATATATTACTTCCAATGTCAATTACAAGAAACTATGAAAGCATATAAAGAGAGGGAGGTGAGAGGAAATCTCCAAATCAGCTATTCGGTGAGACGACGGTGCCTGGCGGAAGCTCGGAGGAGTGAGACGACGGAGGTGAGATGCTGGAAGACGTCGGATTAAGGAAAGCTTCGACGTAGCTCCAGAATGGAGGTGAGAAGACGGAGTTGATCTGCTACCGAAATGGAGGTGGGAGGATGGCTCCAAGGTGACCTATCAAGGGAGATGGGAAGTTGGAGGAGTATTTGGTGGGGCAGAGGTTCGCTACACTAATAGGCACCTTGGGAGCTTGAGAATAAGCTCTAATGGAGCGTTGGTAGGCTTGCTAGAGCTTGGGAGTAGGTAGGAGTAGAGTAGGTAGAGATGGCTTGGAAGGGAGGGGGTGTAGGTCCTTTTATAGTAGTGGAGAAGAGGCAAAAATCGATATGGGACCATTAGTGACATCCAAGTCGTCGCTGGAAACGTTGCTGTAGGCAGCTCATGCCTGCTAGCACCCATAGCTAGCTTTGCTAACATGCGATGAATTACCGACAGTTGTAAGCGTCGCTGTAAGTCCAGCTCATGCATCGCTGTAGTCCACCTCACGTTGCGCTGGCGCCGCTCTTGCCTTGCTGCACGCGTGCGTGCGCCCATGCGCTAGCATTGCACTGCGCACCTGTGCGAGCACCCGCGCTACTGCGTGCGTGCGGTGCTGCGTGCGTGTGCTGGCAGCCTGGACTGCGCCACGTGGTGCAGTCTGGGTGTCCATCTTCTTGTTGTAGGGTCTGCTACAGAGGTCAGATTGAGTCAATTTTCGCACCGTTAGGCTGTGATAGTCGACCCGAATCCATCCGTGTGGTCGGATTTATCATTTGAAGCTTCGAATTATGTCTCCTAATCCCTTGGCGATTTTCCTCGGATTGCATATGGTGCTACGGGACTCCGATTGAGGAGATTTCAGAGGCGTTGGATTCCGATCGTCGTCTTGATCAAATCCATACGGTCGGATCGTCAATCCAAGGCTCCAAAATAAATATCCTTCTCTCCTAACCACAAAAGTACATAATTAACCTAAATTATATACAACTAATCTAAATGCAGAATGATGAATGCTATGCAATATTTATAACATGAAATGCAAATCTAAGCCTAGGAACATGCATGAATAGGCATTTTACCCTCAATAAATGTGTTTGCATCATACGCCCATGCCTATCTTTTGCTAGTCCCTAGCAAAATTAAACTATATGCTTTGTATAAAAGTAGAATTAGGATTAGATCACTTAGTCCTAAGTCGTTTATTAACAATAGAAAATTTCAACTAAGGTCCTAAACTACGAAAACTCAACAGTACCTGGGTGTCTACCAGAATGCAGACTGCCCAAGTTCTCGCCTTATTTGAGAAGGGAAGATATATATTTTTTTTATTTCTCTTCTTTTCTAATTTTTTTATACTTTTGGAGTTTGAGAGTTTTGGGATAACATTTTACGGCTACCCGACCCGCCCAAGACTCGAAAAGGACTCTAAGTACTAAGCATCTTTGTGAAAAAGTGATAGACTCACAAAATGGTCGTTAAGATGAACTTCGGGTTTCTACGACCCTAGGTGACCTTGCCTAAAGGTTTATCTTTACAATCGGTAGCTTTCTCCCTACTTTTATTTATGGGGTCAACGCAAGGGCGAACCTAGTGTATATCTCCCTGGTTTATTCTACTTCCCTGCTTCTTTCCTACGTGTTTTTGGAATTATTTTGCATTTTTTTTTTGTAAGCTGGGTTCTAGACAACCGGCCAATGGGTTGTTACCACCGACAACTTGCCAGCCATACTCGTGCGGTGAAGTGTGGTTTTATTTATTTATTTTCTCCTTTTTCTTTTTTCTTTTTTGAGTGTTTCTTTTTTCCTAAGTTGGTGGCTTCCCTGATCTAAGATTTACCTAAAGATAGTACAACAAAAATGATCTTGTGGCTGGGCTCTTGACAACTGGCCAATGAGCTGTTACCACCGACAACTTGCCAGCCATACCACCCAAGTCGGTCCATTAGCTACCCAATTTCCGTAAAAAATGTCGGAAAGTGAGTCAGTGGAAAAAAAAGTGTGCAGATGCTTAGGCTTAAAGTCCCCCCAAATTAGAGGGTGGTTGATAAGTCACATACTTATCATCCCAAATTATTTACGAAATTAAAATAAATTTTAATTGGCGAGGACTCGAGACTAAGTCCACATTCGAGTGGACACCCGGGCTAATTAAGCTTGAAGACCTAAAGAGTCTAAGTGTTTAGGTCCTCTCGTATCATTTCCTAAAGTTAATAACTTCCAAATGCCTAAGTTCTCTTTTCCTATTTTCTTTCTTTTTTTTTAATTTTTTTAAATTTTCAAATTTTTTTTAAATTTAGAAGAAATTCTATGGAGTTAACATAATGATTTTAGGAATTGATAATCCACCCCCCCATGCGTAAATGATGCAATGTCCTCATTGTAAAAATAAAGACATGAAAAGGGCAGAGTAAACAGAACATCACCTAAGTGTCGTGAAAATCCGGTCAGTTTCGCAGAGGGAAAGTGTATACACACGTGCTAAGTTTAATGCCTTCAGCTAGGCATAACATACATACAAAGAAGAAATTGAGAATGCACAAGTGCGGGTCAGAATCAAAATAAAAAGGTTGATCCTGAAACCTGTCTGTAGAAGATGTCCATAGATGTGGACAAGATTATGGTGCAGACTCATGCCCTAGGGTCGAGTGGTTCTCAGGTTCTGGATGAAAATCACCCAGAATCGAAGGTTGTGTTTGCGGGGCTGAGCCTGCGGTTTAGTGGTGTGAAACCCAAGACCAAAGTGTCGGACAACGAGTAAAGATGGTTCAATAGGTGTGATTGTCCACTTAACATCTAGCTCAGAAAAATAATCAGTTATTTCGAGCTTAGGTTGCACGTGAAAGATATCGTAAGGGTCCTGGTAGAAAGTAGGTGGTTTTAGGTCAATAGGTACCCTTAGATCCAAAATCAAACTTCCCTCAGAATTAGCCTCCCAAATCTTTATTTCAGCAATTCTATCCTTCAACATCAAGGGCTCAGGCTTTGGGACCTCTAGCATATTATTCACCCCATATGATTCTCCCAGGTTCAGAAATCTTCTCTGAATCAAGATTGACTTGGGCACAAAGATCTCAGAAGTCAGCTCTTCGGGGTGCAGATGAGGACTGGGGTCACTGATTGAATCATCAAGATTCGGATCCTCCAAGTTAACCCCAATCGAATCCAAATCTTCAATAATTGGGCTATCAACTGGTTTGTCAGATTCCTCAAGCCCATTTGTCTCACTAAAATCCGCTTCCTTAAGTTCAAGTGAGACTTCACCAAAAGATTCTTCACCCTCGGAGTCAAAGAATCCATGATCCTCATTTATAAATGTCTCAAAATCATATGTCATTTCATAGTCCGTGGAGACATATTTTTCCTCACTCCCTGGCTTGGGGATCTCGGTTGAATCAATCGGTTCATCCTCAAATGGTTGCCTAGCCCATCCTGGTCATCCCCAGTCACAGAAAATGTATTCCCCCCGACAGGTGCCTGAGCGGGTTCAGACATTGGCTCTCCTGAAGGGGGTTCATCTTGAGAATCATCCCAAGATTTGTCTAGTGCAACCACAAAGTTCATCCTCAACCTCGATAATTTCCCAAGAAGAAACTCACCTAAGTTCCAGTCCCTAACAGTTTGGAGCAAATCCAATAGAGAACTACTAAGTTCATCAATCATTTTGATCATAGGCTCTAGTGCATTAGCGCATGGTGTTGGATGAGCTTCTAAAGATTTTATAGTGTTCCTCAAATTAGCCAACACCCTATCCTGGATCTGGTTCACCTGAAAGTAGGTCATTCTAGGTTGTTCAAAGGATGGTGGTGACCAATATTCAGTGGAATACTGAGGAGGGTAGGTGTTATAATCATGCTATCCTTCCTGATTGTAGATCGGGTTGGTTTGGTCATCAAAGGATGGAGATCCATAATCATTATAGCTCTGGGAAGGATAATAATCATAGTCTTGTCGTCCAGGGTTAGGCCCTGGACCCTGAGGTCTGGATTCATATCCCCAATCAAAGTCATCCCAGCTAGTGGATGGGTAATTACAAGTCAAGTTGGGATAGTAATCATCTTGGGGATAAGTGGTGGTAGGAGGATAGGATGTGAAATGTGTGTAGGATGTGGAAGGGTACATGGTGAAGTAAGGAGGGAAATCAGAAGAGAAAGGAGCCCTGCAATACAAAAATACAAGCCTGTCCTTAGTTTGGGTAGCCTAAAGGTCTACAGACTCTCAGAATCCATCCTAAGATTATAGACGATTTATTCTACTTATGTCCAAGCAATCCAACCAGTTAGAAGGAGGGACTGGGGAGAAGGTTCTTCCTTTAGCTTGCACCTCTGGTTCCTAGTGTACCAGCCAACTGCAGTCGTTTGACGCTACTCCCCTAGCTAGACATCAGATTGACTAGTATAAGTAGGTTAATCGTGAACAATCTCAATCTGGATCCTGACGAGTGAACCAGTCCTTAGGGCCAACGTTTAATCAATTTTAGTTCGGCTTGGGACAATGGTGCTTCAGAAATGTGATGGGCCCTTTAGATGGGTTGTGCCCTTAATGATCAGTTAAAATGTGTCTGTGTGCACAACCAGGGTTTGCAAACATGGTTATTTGATGATGTGCCTTTTAGAGTTCAACCTTGTTTAGTAGCTTTTAGGGTTTAATCTTAGGTATATTCAATCAAGTTTAGGAAAACACTCCAAGTTTTGCAAGCACTGGTGATGATATATTCCTTTAGAGATCAAAGAAGAAAATGTGGAGTGACTGGTTCAGCCCTAAGAATCAACCCTAAGTGGCAAGCTACTTGATGAATTGCTTTTATCTTAAGTGGTGTGGCCCAAACAGTTTAATCAATTGGCCTATTGCACCACTTAGTTAAGGCACACAGAAATTTTGACCTATTCAGATTTCTACTCACTTATTTGTGTGTTGAATTAAGTGTACTGGGTCCACAGGTCAGATCCCAGTTAAGTGGTAGAATCGATGTGATTATGCACTTTAGGGTGAGAAGTTATGGGTGTTAAGTGTGTGGCTTACAGAAAATCCCACAATCAGATAACACTTTTTTTATTTTTATTTATGTGGATGGTGTTAGAACTCGAATAGGCTGTGTTAATACTGTGAAATTATCGTTGAAGTGAGTATAGTGGTTAACTTAAATCGAGCCTAACCATCTTTTTACAAAATTTTTAACCTGGCCTACTTAATTTTATCTTGGTCACTTTTAGTCCCAGGGTCAAACTAAGGGAGGCGGGGAATAAAGGTGAAGAAGTTTCTACGCCTATCCTAAAACGTATCTCTTCCGTGGGTTTATTATGTTTTTGGTTTTTTTTTCTATTTAAGAATTTTTTGCTGATAATTTTGTTCTTGAGGTACACCCTCAAAATCAGGTCCTTGGCTTTGAGCCAAATTGTTCTTGGCTTTGAGCCAACTTAGGGTTTCCAAAAAAAAACTGGTCCTGCAATTCGCAAGACCAAGTACCTGTAAGACAAGGATTATCTTTTCTCTTTTACTCTTTTCTTATCTTTTTAATAGCACAAGAGAAATAGAAACTAGATAGGTTGCTTGTAAAGAAATAAATATAGTCTATATATATATATTATATATATAAGGGTGGGGGTGAAAGTGGAAATGGCGTGTAGCACAGTATCGAGTTGGTCCACATCTAGGAAGACGCAACCAACAAAACGAAGTGCCACGTAGAGTGTAGGATGGATGTATGGGAGTGTGTGCGGAGGCGCTTTCTTTACGCAGGTATCGGGGAATATCAGCAATTGGTGCAGATATTCCTGCGATATAACGCATGGTGGAGTGACTAGTGCGTAGGGATACAGGTAGGTGATGTGTATGTAAATATACATATATATATATATGTACATATGTGAATATATATTTATATGTATACATATAGATAGGGTTGTAACTATATAGTTGTATATGTAGTTATATACATATATATATATATAGATATGTAAATAAATATATATTGGTATATATATATATATTTATAACTAGATATATATGTATATATATTTAACTATATAGATATAGATATATATATCTGTAGATATATAGGGTTATATGTATGTATATATGTATATATGTATAAATATATATATATATAAATAAATATATATATATATATATTTATGTATGTATGTATATATACTTATATATAGTTGTATAAGTATGAATATGTATATATATATATATATATAAATATATATATATATATGTATATATATATAAGTATGTATAGGTGTGTACAAGTGAGTGTGAGTGTACAAGTGTGTGTGTGTGTACGAGTGTGGTGTGTGTGAGTGTGTGTGTTTACTGGAGAGTGTGCGAGAGAGAGAGCGGGCGAGTTTATGCCGTCTGGCGAAGGCAGGCGTCGTCTGGATGCGCGGGCACGCACAGGCGCAGGCGTGCAAGGGGCTACACGCGGGCGTTGGAGGGAGCGCGCGGTACTGTTGTCGTGCGCTGGCTGGTGCGGGAGCTTGAGGAAGAGCGCAACGCAGTGCATTGCGTAGCGCAGCGCACTGCGCTGCGTGCTGGAACGGGAGTGGGTGCAGACAGGTGTAGGCGTATGCGAACACGGGTGCAGGCATGCGCAACTGGATGGAGGCGGTAGCGGCGATGAGAGAGAGCACGCAGTGACCGGATAAGTGGGAAACTCTCCGGTCACCGCACTGTAGCTATAGTGTCACGCTGAGAGGCGTGAATAGTAGGTACAGTGTTGTGCGGGATGAACAATCGGTTGCAGCCGGTTCTACATGCTCGGGCGCGCTGGAAGGCACCTGTGCATGCGGAAAGGGGTTGCGGATGGTGCTGGCGTGCGCGCGGGCGCTTGCATGGCTGCTAGAGGCCACTGCTACTACTGGAGCTTCAGACCTTGGAGCTCCTGACAATGGCGGCAAGGGTGTTGAGCGATGGAAACAGAGGGCGAAACCACCTCGCCCACATGCTTATGAAGGAGCTGGGCGGTGGTGGAACTCACAGTGGTGGTCGTGGCACCACTATGAGCTTGCTCCTGCCCGCAGTGTGTCTCTTCAGTGCGAAGAGAGACTGCGTATGGAGGGGAGAGGGGAGGAAGATGGCCTGGAGGAAGGTGTCTGCAGGTGTGTGTTCCCCGACTCCCCCTCGTAAGGAAGATGGCCAGGCTTTTTAAAGAAACAGGAGCCTGCCACAACCATGCTGCAGGTGTGCATGACCAGCCATGCTGCAGGGCAGAGGAATGGCACAAAGAGATGCCAGCCCCATGCCCTGAGCTGCGCGAGGGAAACGATTTCAAAGTCAAAATAAAAAAAATGAAGAAGGTGAAATTGCGAGGTAGCACTTGAAGATGTTATTTACATGGCCAATTATTCGCATTATCCTCCCCTCTCAAATAATGCATGCAAGTGTCTTTTTTTACAAATGCAACTATAGCTACCTAATATGCAATGGCAGTGCTAGGAAATAACACAAGATGGCATATTTGTTGGTGTATTTTTGCTGTGCAATCATGCCCCCATGCCTATCTTTTGCTAGTCCCTAGCAAAACATTTTGTATTGTATTTAGAAATGATCTTAAGTTGAAGATTTTCTTCTGAGGTGACATGGGTGTGTTTATTTGTTCGATATTGTGAGAACCAATTGCAAAGAAGACTACCAGTACTTTAAGTCTTACGTGACATAGACCATCTCTCGACTAACCTGGACTCTTGATATTTAAACCTTAAGTATGATTTCTAGGACTCAGAAGGTTTTTGCCGTACTCGAGAACTCAAGAGATTATGGCTTGTGCATAGTGAAGATCAAGACTGACGAGATGAACATTAAGACTCAAGCCCAGGGTTTCACGAATCTTTAAGTGCAAGTTGGTCCCAATTTCAGCTCATGTTTTCGGATTGACCCTAAAAAAGTTGACAGAAAACTCAACCCTCATTTTTTCTTTTGTGGCTCAAAGAATATATGGTAGAAACAGGGTATTTGTAACTTTGCCCTGAAACATTTTAAGGGAGAAGAATTTACAGATATTTGCAAGATATACTGACTTATTTGCACAGTTTTTTTTTTTGAAACACGTGTTAGTATATCTCTTACAACTTTATTTGGAGGAGCACACTTTTCTTTTGATGGGAGAATTCCTTTTTGGTGGAAAGGGTTTCTCCTAGACACAAGACTAAAGCCTGGGATAAAAAGTCTACCTACGTGCACAGGTAAGGACTCTACCTTCCCTAATGAACACTAGGGTTGGATCTTATGTTCACCTGGTCTTCTTTATATGTGTAGTGTGAACTAAGATTACTTAGGCTCTCGAGTAGAAGCAAACCAACGGATCCTGTACTGATGTCTCAGGTACAAGAATACGTCCTTAGTTAGGAGAAATTCTGGTCTATCTTGTCAATGCTCAAGTGAATTAAGTCAAGCCTGAGCGAATCAAGCTTTTGTGGCATGGAAAGTCTTCAAAACAGTGGTTGAATATCCATAAACACTTATTGTACTTTTGTTTCAGCCTTCATATCATTACTAAACACCCTTTTTTTTATGTACATATTTATAGATGGATGGAAGTTGCATGATACCATATAATACCCAGATCCTATGGATGCCTATCCACCCCCGCATGCCAAACGATGCTATGTCCTCATATGCATGCAGGGTAGGGTAGAGGAAGGTCCAAAGATCGGGGAACGAGAGCTGAGGTGCAAGGTATATAGCAGGGTGGGTGGATGGTGGGTGGTGAAGTGAAAAGGTGACAATGGAGGAGTGTTGCTGGGGTGCCTCCCAATGAGCGCTGAATTTAACGTCCCTAGCAAGACTCAGAACGAGGCACGACATTAGTTACCCTCCAGCAGGGCAACAGTTTCTCCAACGGGGGTAGGTTCATGAGTAAGATAAGGTTTTAAACACTGCCCATTGACTGTAAATTTATGCCCAGATTTGGGATCTTCAATTTCAACGGCCCCGTTGGGAAATGGTCTCGAGACTAGGAAGGGACCAGTCCATTTGGACTTCAATTTCCCTGGAAAGAATTTGAGCCGGGCATTGTAAAGCCAAACTTGTTGGGATAGCTCAAATTCCTTCTGCCGAATACGGCTGTCGTGAAAAGCCTTAGTGCATTGCTTGAAAGTTAAGGTAGAATCATAGGCTTCACGACGGAGCTCTTCCAGCTCTTGGAGTTGGAGTTTCCTTTCTCGACCACACAGGTCTGGGTTGAGGTTACATTGGCGAACTGCCCAATAAGCATAGTGCTCCAGCTCCATGGGCAAATGACAAGGCTTCCCGTAAACGATTCTATAAGGAGACATACCTAGGGGAGCCTTGAAGGCGATTCGATATGCCCAAAGTGCATTAATTAGCTTGTCGGACCAATCCTTACGGTCAGGCCGAATCATTTTCTGGAGAATTTGCTTGATTTGCCAGTTCGACACCTCCGCCTGGCCGTTCGTCCGAGGATGATACGGAGATGTGATACAATGGTGGACTCCATATTTCCTCAGAAGTGCCCGAAAAGAAGCATGGGTAAAATGGCTTCCTCCATCCGAGATAATGGCTCGAGGGATCCCAAAGCATGCAAAAATGTGGTCTTTGACAAATTGAGTGGATATGACATGGTCAGCATGGCACGTCGGAATAGCCTCGATCCATTTCAACGAGGATGTATTCGAAGCTGTTGGAAGGAGGAAAGGGACTCATGAAATCGATTCCCTAAATGTCAAAAATTTCAGCAGCTAGGATGGGTTGCAAGGGCATCATGTCACGACGTGACATTGACCCTAACGACTGGCACCTAGTGCAATGCTTGGCATAATTGTGTGCATCCTGGTGAAGGGAGGGCCAAAAGAAACTGCACTGCAACACCTTGGCTGTAGTTTTCCTCCCAGAGAAATGGCCTCTGCAGGCTTGATCGTGGCAGAAGGATAACACATTGGGGAATTCGTTATTAGGAATACAGCGACAGGTGATCTGATCAGCACCTATTCGAAAAAGAAGTGGATTATCCCAGAAATAATACTTTGCTTTTGCAATGAGACGCTTGCACTGGTTTTTAGGCCAACCACGTGGAAGGGAACTAGAAGCAAGGTAATTGGCAATGTCGGCATACCAAGGTCCACTTGCCACATTAATTGCTAGTAGGTGCTCATCGGGAAAAATCTCATTGATCGGCAGGGTAAGTCCAATGTGGTTAGGGTCCAGTCTCGAGAGATGATCAGCAACAACATTCTGGGCTCCAGCCTTATCGCGGATCTCAATGTCAAATTCTTGGAGCAGAAGGATCCAACGAATCAGTCTAGGTTTGGCATCCTTCTTATGCATGAGATGGTGAATGGCCGCGTGGTCAGTGAATACAATAACATGCTAGCCCAGAAGGTAAGAGTGGAATTTCTCCAGCCCAAAGACGACCACCAGTAGTTCTTTCTCAGTGGTTGTATAATTACGCTAGGCCTCATCCAACATCTTACTGGCGTAGTACACCACGAAGGGGTGTCTATCGCGTCTTTGTCCCAGGATGGCTCCGACTACAAGGTCGGAAGTGTCACACATGAGTTCAAAGTTGAGGGACCAATCAGGTGGCTGGAGAACAGGGGCCTTGGTGACAGCATCACGCAGTTGCGTGAATGCTCGTATGCAGTCGGGGCCCATATCAAAGGGTACGTCAGTCGATAGGAGATGAGTTAAAGGTCAAGAAATCTTGGAGAAGTCTTTGATGAATCTCCTATAAAAACCGACATGTCCCAAGAAGGAGTGGATTTGTTTAACAGAGCCAGGCACAGGTAAATCAGCAATTACATCAAGCTTAGCTCTGTCAACCTCGATACCCCTATCGAAGATGATATGCTCGAGAACAATTCCCTCGTGTACCATAAAATGACTTTTTTCCTAGGAAAGCATGAGGTTTACATCAATAAATCTCCTAAGGATATCGGTCAGGTTGGCAAGACAGTCATCAAAAGAGGGTCCAAAGATCGAAAAGTCATCCATGAAAACCTCGAGAAAGTCACCCACCATGTCATGGAATATTGTCAGCATACATCTCTGGAAAGTTGCTGGTGCGTTACAAAGTTTGAACGACATCCTTCTAAATGCAAAGTTGCCGAAGGGGCAGGTAAAGGTGGTTTTCTCTTGGTCCCTAGGGTCAATTGCCACCTGGTTATATCCTGAGAATCCATCCAGGAAATAGAAAAATTTATTTCCCACTAATCGCTCCAGGATTTGGTCGATAAAAGGTAGCGGAAAGTGATCTTTCTTAGTTGCAGCATTAAGTTTCCTATAATCTACACACACTCTCCAAGATGGAGTGCGTGTAGGGATGGATTCACCCCTATCATTGATAAGGAAGGTGAGTCCCGCCTTTTTGGGCATGATGTGAATCAGACTCACCCAGGGGCTATCGCTGATCAGGTAGATTATACCTGCATCAACCACTTAATAATTTCCTTTTTAACGACCTCCCTCATGTTAGGGTTGAGACGTTGCTACATCTCTCGGGAAGGTCGAGCCTCCTCCTCCGTATATATACGGTGAGTGCAGTAGGAGGGGCTAATGCCAGTTAAGTCTGATAAAGACCATCCAATGGCTGCCTTGTGTTCCATAAGGACCTTTATTAGTTTGCACTCTTGCTCCTTAGTCAATTTTGAACTAATGATTATGGGGAGCATTTCATTTGGCCCCAAGAAAGCATACTCAAGAAAATCAGGAAACTCTTTCAGCTCGGGAGTGGATGGTGAAAGATCTGGCATTCCTTGGGATGAGAGTGTCCCAAGCGGATCAGAAGAAAACAAGTCAGGAGGAAGAAGTTGGCCCTCAGTTTGGCCAAGAAGAGGGGCATCTTGGATAGATGGATCCAAAAAAGGATAGCCCCAGTGAGTAGTATGTGGGCTCAAGGTCCTAGGGTGGTGTTGCAATTCCGCCTGATTTATCAAGAAAGAAAGGGCAATCCAGTCTTCAAGAGTGTGGACCGGCAGTGAGTAGCCCAAATATGACTCAGACAACGAGGTATGGGAAGCGGAGAAAACCTCGTCAGAAGTCTGGTTAGGAGAAGGTACAGGAAAAGGGAGGGATGGGGGAACGTTACAATATGTGTTGGTCAGGCAGTCGTCTGTGTTTAAAGGCAATCCACAGCAGTCAGAATAAGTCCCTATTAGTCCGATACATGCGCTGACAACCATGTCCTTGTCAGACGTGTCATCCTTGATGCAATCGCAATCAAAGTTCTTGGCTACCTTGAAGATGTCAAGCTTGAGCTTCTCAAATCCAACGGCAATCTCGATATAGCCCGACTCGCAGTCGATATGGGCACGGGCTGTGGCCAAGAAAGGTCGACCAAGGATGATCGGACAATCAGAAAGTGAGCTAGGAACTTCCATATCTAAAACAAGAAAGTCAACAAGAAAATAGAGACTGTTGACTCTAACTACCACGTCTTCCACCACACCCTTTGGTATTTTGACAGAATGATCTGCCAACTGTAACGTGACAGGGGTGGGTTTCAAATTTCCTAAGGTAAATTTCTCGAGCATGATGGTTGGTATAAGATTGATGGAAGATCCTAGATCAAGCAGGGCACGGTTAAAATTGTAGCCTTGGATGCTACAAGAAATAAGCAGTGTGCCCGGATCTTTCTACTTCAGTGGTAGATTTGACAGTATAGCACAACTTGCATGAGGTGAGAGAACCATCGGATTCTTTGTTTTCTTTGATTGTCACTTGGGTGTAGTGTAGTCTTTGAAAAATCGGGCGACAGTAGGTATGTGGTCAATAGCCTCTTACAAGGGTACCTTGATTTCAACATCCCTGAATAAATTATGTAGGTTATCAAAGGCCTGCGTATCCTTTTTCTTGCCTTTTGGATCCCTCAGTAGAGCCTCAGGGAATGGGACCGATTCTGGCACTAATTTGGGTGTATCATCTCTCGCAAATGCGTTGTGCATCCCAAATGAGAGGGAGATGAAAAAGATGGGCCAGGATCAGGTCGAGGAGGATCAACGATTTGCTTACTGCTCCTCATAGTAATCGCATTAGACGATGCGGGTCCAGTGGGATCATAAGGCGGAGGAGGGACATAAGGGTGAGGTGCTGCAGTGGGATTAGCCTAAAATCTCGGTGGAATGCTCAGAGCCTACAGAATCTGATGAACCTACCCCTGAGAAGGTCGTACCTGTGGTTGATGACCATGGGGTATGAAATTTCGCGGGTTGGGAACAGGTTGGGCTGGAAGAGTGCCCTGAGATCGAGTCGCCATGCGTAGTTGACTGATCTCAGCATTTTGCTATGCCAATTGGTGTTGAAGAGAGGTCATGTTCTCTTCATGGCGCTTAGACATTTCCTTCATCATTCGCATCAGTTTATCAAGAGGACTCGATGCGTGTTCTGTTTGCGGTGTGCAAGGACCCGATGGCGGATTCACCACAGGATTTGACTGGGCCCTTGGGATGACGGGTGCGGATGGTCGCATTGGCCCACCCACGGGGTTTTGGCACTACAGGTTATTGGACCATGCAAAGTTAGGATGATTTCGCCACCCTAGGTTATAAGTAGCAGAGAATGGGTTGTTCCCCAGGGTGCAAGCATCTTCTAAGCTAGAAGATGAGTCTGCATGTAAATATGCATCCGAGCACACGGAGGCTTAGTCCTCCATGTTAAAATACTGGCTTGACAGACCGTTTAGCCCATAATAGAAAATCTAGGCTATATGCCACTTAGGCAGACCATGGTGCGGACACTTCCGGAGGAGGTCATTATACCTCTCCCAAGCCTCATGAAACTATTCGCCATTTTGTTGCATAAAGAAAGTTATAGCACGGCGAAGCACATTGGTTCGCCCGATTGGGAAGAATTTCTTGAGAAATGCTGTTCGCATCTCTTCTCAAGAATGGATGGTTCTCCCAAGGGTGCGTAACCATTGCGACACTTTATCCTGCAATGAAAATAGGAACATTTTCATGAGGACAATTGATAACTCGATATTTCTTGGTTTAACCATTTTAGCCAATCGGGTTAGGTCTTCCAAATGGAGAAAAGGATCTTCACTTGCAAGACCATGGAAGTGGAAGTTTATCAGGCCAATTATATTGGGTTTCAGTTCAAAATCATCCCCGCCCATGGGGACTCGAATTTGTCCTATGGTCTCTATAGCAGCGGGATTTTGATAAGAGCTAAGAGACCTAGGCTCCTCCCATTCGGGAGGGTTCTGCATCTCCTCCAAGGTTTCCCTAATGGCTTCAATTTGTTCATTATGCATTTCCATTTGGGCTTGGAGGTGGGTTATGGGGTCCATGGCTCCACCACCTGGTGGGTTTTGAGGGTGGTTTCCTCCCTCGGGATTTGGGGGTGGGCGTGCAGCCATGTTTGTGGAGGAGGATGATGATTTGGTTTCTGTTCTTCTAAAATTATCAGACAATTCAAACAATTCAGGATTTTGTGACCTCCTCCCAAACATGCACTACCGCAAGAAGAATTGAGGAAATAAGATGGGAAAAGGGGATGAGAGAAATGATGCCGCAAAGGTACACTTGATGACAAATCAAGGCAATCAAAGTCCTAACCTCTACAGTGTGCCCTTAGGCCTAAAGATCTAAGTTACCTACTATCACAACCTACGGAACCAAATGCGAACACCGCGGAACCATCGGGCCAGATTGAAAGGCCGTTTGCCCCAGTCTTAGACCCCCGATAGCACACGGGAACTTGCACCAGCACGTAGGGTCTACACGCAGGTAGTTAGACCTCCAATCCTTAAGAAGGGTCAAGTTGCTACCAGTTTTAATTAGAGGCTTAGGATCAAGTGCTTCAGGAATGTGAAGGGCATTGTTTACGGGTAATGGCCAAGTGCGTTGATTTTAGAAAGTGTGTAAACCAAGCATGCAATGGGGAAATCTACCGAATTATAGTTTTAGTTGGTGAATGGTTTTTAGAATTTCAGCCTTAATTAGTATGGATTTTAAGATTTCGCTGAGTTACCAATTAACCAATCTCCGGGTTTTTGAGAAAATACAAGTTCTTCTATGCCCAACAAACCCTTCTTCAATGTGAGTTGGTTAATGCATGCTAAAAATGCACTGGGCTTCCCTAGGTGGAAATTTCTATGTGTGGATGCACGAGTCAATTTTAGGTTAGTGTGAACGGGAGCCAAAGCACTTCAATTCAAGTACTCCCAATCACCAAAATGATGTTCCACACACAAGGCTCAACTACAAGATAATGTAAAGAAAATCAAAGTGTTGGGGTTGAAATATTCGGGATCAAATCTAAAGCACGTGAAAGGTCATGGTGGGGTTGGAATCAACTCAATTCCAAGTCTCCCCACCAAAATTGTGATCCCAAATTGCGGATAAATGAGGCAAGGAGGGATGGCAATCGATCTATTTAATTTTGCCTCAAAGAATATTTCACACGACAAAAGATTCAAGAATCAAGATTCTTGGATCTTCACTATGCGAAGTTTTGGCAGGAAATCCCGGGGTGGTGGGAGTGATGGCAAACAATCAAGCAAGTGATTTTTAATCCACTTACCCCCAACAAATACCAAGAAGTTTCTTTTTGTTTTATTATGGTGACAAGTTGACCTAAGTTGCTAAGAGAGAGACCTACCTTTTCAGCAACATGAGAGAAGCTCTAGTGCGACGCCGGCGACTTCACACTCTCATTCCCGCCTTGGATCTGCCCACGTCTCCAACTTCCTCTGCTTGCCTCCTCCGTGTAACTGGTTTACCTGCACACCAACAAACAAAAACTCATGTGAAGAGAAGGGTGTGAGAAGAGAAAATTAAAGGAATGGAGTAGAAACTTACCTCGATGCGTACCTCCTCGGCAACGGTGCCAGAAAAAGGCGTGTTAGAACTTGAATAGGTTGTGTTAATACGATGAAATTATCATTGGAGTATAGTGGTTAACCTAAATCGAGCCTAACCATTTTTTCACAAAATTTTTAACCTGGCCTACTTAATTTTATCTTGGTCACTTTTAGGCCCAGGGTTGAACTCAGGGAGGTGGGGATTAAAGGTGAAGAAGTTTCTACGCCTTTCCTAAAACGTATCTCTTCTGTGCGTTTATTATGTTTTTATTTTTTTTTTCTATTTAAGAATCTTTTGCTGATAATTTTGTCCTTGAGGTACTCCCTCAAAATCAGGTCCTTGGCTTTGAGCCAAATTGTTCTTGGCTTTGAGCCAACTTAGGGTTTCCAAAAAAAAACTGGTCCTGCTATTCGCAAGACCGAGTACCTGTAAGACATGGATTATCTTTTCTCTTTTACTCTTTTTTTATCTTTTTAATAGCAGGAAACACAAGAGAAATAGAAACTAGATAGGTTGCTTGTAAAGAAATAAATATAGTCTATATATATATACAGATATATATATTATATATATAGGGGAGGGGGTGGAAGTGGAAATGGCGTGTAGCACAGTGTCAAGTTGGTCCACGCCAAGGAAGATGCAACCAATAAGACGAAGTGCTGCGTAGAGTGTAGGATGGATGTGTGGGAGTGTGTGCGGAGGCGCTTTCTTTACGAAGGTATCAGGGAATATCAGCAACTGGTGCAGATATTCCCGCGATATAACACGTGGTGGAGTGACTAGTGCGTAGGGATACAGGTAGATGATGTGTATGTAAATATATATATATATGTATATATGTAAATATATATTTATATGTATATATATAGATAGGGTTGTAACTATATAGGTGTATATGTAGTTATATATATATATATAGATATGTAAATAAATATATATTGGTATATATATATATTTATAACTAGATATATATGTATATATATTTAACTATACAGATATAGATATATATATAGTAATATATGTATATAGATATATATAGATATTTATATATATATATGTATTTATATCTATAGATATATAGGTTTATATGTCTGTATATATGTATATATGTATAAATATATATATATAAATATATATATTTATGTACGTATGTATATATACTTATATATAGTTGTATAGGTATGAATATGTATATATATATATACAAATATATATATGTATATATATATATAATTATGTATAGGTGTGTACAAGTGTGTGTGTGTGTACGAGTGTGGTGTGTGTGAGTGTGTGTGTCTGTTGGAGAGTGTGCAAGAGAGAGAGTGGGCGAGCTTAAGCCGTCTGGCGGAGGCAGGCGTCGTCTGGATGCATGAGCACGCACAGGCGCAGGCACGCAAGGGGCTACGCACTGGTGTTGGAGGGAGCGCGCGGTACTGTCGTCACGTGCCGGCTGGTGTGGGAGCTTGAGGGAGAGCGCAACGTAGCGCATTGCGCTGCACGCTGGAACAGGAGCGAGCGTATGCAGATGTGGGCGCAGGTGTGCTCAACTAGCTGGAGGCAGTAGCGATGAGGAGAGGGAATGCGCGGTGACCGGATAAGTGAGAAACTCTCCGGTCACCGCACTTTAGCTACAGTGTCGCGCTAAGAGGTGTGAATAGTAGCTACAGTGCCACGTGTGATGAACAACCGGTTGCGGCCGATTCTGCATGCGTGGGTGCGCTGGAAGGCACCTGCTCGTGCGGAAAGGGGATGCGGATAGTGCTGGCATGCGTGCGGGCGCTTGTGCGGCTGCTGGAGCTTCAGACCTTGGAGCTCCTGACAATGGCGGCAAGGGTGTTGAGCGATGGAAACAGAGGGAGAAACCACCTTGCCCACCTGCTTATGAAGGAGCTGGGCGGTGGTGGAACTCACAGTGGTGGCCGTGGGACCACTATGAGCTTGCTCCTGTCCGCAGTGTGTCTCTTCAGTGCGAAGAGAGACTGCGTATGGAGGGGAGAGGGGAGGAAGATGTCCTGGAGGAAGGTGTCTGCAGGTGTGTGTTCCCCGACTCCCCCTCGTAAGGAAGATGGCCAGGCTTTTTAAAGAAACAGGAGCCTGCCACAACCATGCTGCAGGTGTGCATGACCAGCCATGCTGCAGGGCAGAGGAATGGCACAAAGAGATGCTAGCCCCATGCCCTGAGCTGCGTGAGGGAAACGATTTCAAAGTCAAAATAAAAAAAATGAAGAAGGTGAAATTGCGAGGCAGCACTTGAAGAAGATGTTATTTACATGGCCAATTATTCACATTATCCTTCCCTCTCAAATAAATGCATGCAAGTGTCCTTTTTTACAAATGCAACTATAGCTACCTAATATGCAATGGCAATGCTAGGAAATAACACAAGATGGCATATTTGTTGGTGTATTTTTGCTGTGCAATCAGATGGCGAGGTGAGTGGAGGTGGCAAACAAACAACCAAATCTATCCTAGGGTTCATAAGAAAAAAGCACTTAAGTTGATTTGGGTTTGAGTTATTCGGTTATGGAATGAAAACTAAGGGGGGGTGGTGTGGGGGACACTTACAAAACACTCTACTCGCACTTTACTCCGGTCTACCGCACTTGTATCTCCATGCTAGGGTACCTGCAAGACAGTAGACAAAAGACAAGTAGGGTTAATGCTATGTAAATGCAAAGAAATGTAATAAACAATAAAGTAAATTCCGTTGCCTCCTCGGCAACGGCACCAAAGTGGTCATGCATGTTTCACGTGTTAGAAATCGAGGTTACAAGTAACCCATTGTCGTAGTTGCAAAACACATCGATCAGATAAAATTTATACTGAAACTCCAAGGAAGTCCCAGGTCGAACATAGGGAGGCGACGTTTACTTTACTTGAAAACCGCACTTCATTTTGTTTCTTTTTGGTATTTTGGGGTTTTGTTATTTTTTTATATTTTTGAAATAAAAGAAAACAAGCAAACGTATCACAAGACAGAGATGTGGAACAAATATGATATATATTACTTCCAATGTCAATTACAAGAAACTATAAAAGCATATAAAGAGAGGGAGGTGAGAGGAAATCTCTCGAATCGGCTGTTCGGTGAGACGACGGTGCCTAGCGGAAGCTCAGACAAAGAGGTGAGGAGCGGGACGACGGAGGTGAGATGCTGGAGGACGTCGGGTTGAGGAAAGCTTCGACGTAGCTCCGAAATGGAGGTGAGAAGACGGAGTTGATCTACTACCGGAATGGAGGTGGGAGGACGGCTCCAAGGTGACCTATGAAGGGAGATAGGAAGTTGGAGGAGTATTTGGTGGGGCAGAGGTTCGCTACACTAATAGGCACCTTGAGAACAAGCTCTAATGGAGCATTGGTAGGCTTGCTAGAGCTTGGGAGTAGGTGGGAGTAGAGTAGGTAGAGATGGCTTGGAAGGGAGGGGGTGTAGGTCCTTTTATAGTGGTGGAGAAGAGGCAAAAATCGGTATGGGACTGATGAGAACCTCATCATGAGCCATAACTAGCTCATTTTGACCTAATACAAAGGATAAAAGCTCCTACATAACTCAAGGAAAGGCTTAACTCAGAGAATTCTGAGTTTAAGGAGAAAACAAGTCATAAGGGGTAAAAATGCAATTTTACCATTATAATCTGCATACAGGGTAATTCAGGGTCCAGACATAGGTCAAACAAACCGAATAAGAAGGAAAGTGGGATGATCTGATAAGGGCTACAGCAATTCCAAGGAACTAAATGATAATCTGTAACCTTAAAACAAACCCACTTCAATTCACGAGGTTCGAGGCAAAGTAAAAATAGAATAAACCCTATAAAATTCATAGAAAAATAATCTCTAGGGTTTAGAACCTTCAATTTGGCCTTCGGAACCCATTTTGACCTACATTGAGAACCATGCCCAATTAATAACTTAATTTGGATTTTTAAGTAAATTGACCGGTCAAGCAAGGTTTCATCTAGAAATAAAATTCACCATCAAATCCTTAGGTCCTAATTAGTCACGTATAAAAACTTGAGCCTAAGAAGAAACCTTCTTGACCAACTTTACATTTTGGTCCTCATCTATTTACTTTTTGGCCCTCAACTTTTGAACCCTCGCATTTTGGCCCCTAACTCTTCTTCGTTCTTTACATTCAGGTCCTCCCTGCAAAACCTGCCAGCACCACACTCCGGCGACCTTGCGCGGAGCATGGCGCCGCGCAGGGTAAGGGGGAGGGCCTGCCAGGTCAAATGGGGGTGCCCTGAGTCGTCAGCCGTCGCAGGAACACCCCCTGGTCGCTGCAACCCACCATACCGGCCGTGCGAACGCACAGACGGTATGGGTCTCCTTCCTCCGGCGTCCTTCGGTGAGGGAGACACGTCGTCTCCCTCCGCCCTCCTCTTTGATTCCGCCCCTATAAATACCCCCGTCGCTCCGCCGTTCTTGTCAGCTCAGTCCTGACGGAGAAACACCCTCTTTTCACTCTCTTCCCACTCCGACAGGAAGCCCTCCAGCTCCGGCTGTTTTTCCCTCCTCCTTCTCGTCGTTCTGCCGCACTACCAGCAGCAGGGCTGCCTTCCCCTACTCTTCCCGCGCCGCGCCGCACCCAGTGCGCGCCTCTCCAGCCCTCTCCTCGCCGTCGCTCCTTCCTCTGGGCAGCTTCTTCTCCGGCGACAGTCGATACGACTGTCGCCTGTTTCGGCCCCTCCTCGTCCTGCTAAGTAGGTAGAACTCCTCCTCTTCCTCCTCTCTTCCTTTTCCTCACTTTACATCTTTACTGTTGCCCCGATCCAACCAATCGCCCTCACCTTCTCCACCTCCGGCCCCTGCTCCGGCGACCCGCTCCCATCACTCTAGCAACCCACACGGCTCGCCGACCACCGCAGAACCTCCACCTCCTCACCCTGATCAACCTCCGCCCTTCCACTTCGCCCAAATCACCCTCTGCAACTCCACCGAACAAACCCATCTCCCAACCTGCAGTTTGACCTAGGGCGGCCCTTAGGCTCCACCCCGCCGCCTACACACCCCCCGACCACCTTCGCCGTGCCACGGCGAAGGTCCTCCGCGTTTCTGATTGGGCCGAGAGGCCGTTTCTCTGTGGGTAGGTACCTGCGCTCGCTGCCGCCATTGTTGAAGCGAAGCAGCTTCTTCACCTGCTGCCGCAGGTGCGCCATGCCCAGGTCACGCTCCCAGGCTGTGCGAGGCGTCTTCGCGAAGTGCCAGGCTGCAGTTGAGGCGAAGCTCTCGTGCGAAGCCCCCGCGCTTCACCTCGACTGCCGCTGCTTCCTCCGCGCAGGCATCCAAATTGGGGTGGGACATTTAGTCCCACCTCGGAAAGCCACTGAGGCGAACGGGCGCTTAAAGGCAAAAAGTGCCTTAAGCTGTTTGCCTCAGCTTACAGGGTGAGGTCCCCTTCACCCGCCCGACTACCCGGCCTCGTCCGCACGCACGCCTCGCGGACCTGGCCCGACCCGACTAAGCCCGACCTGCACTCCTCGCCCACCACCGTACGTCGGTGGGCCTGGACCCGAGCGCGACCCGCGTACCCGATTACCGGTTGCTCTGGGAGAGCTTTCCTAAGAGCGGATTCTGTGAGAGAGAAACGTGGGGGGGGGAGGGTAGAGTAGGTTTTGCTATCTCTGATTGGAACTTTGAGTGTGCAGGCACAGGTGAAGGGACTGCGGAAGGGCTGAAGAGAAGAAGAAGAAGACTGAAGGAAGAAGAGCAGCCAGGTCGAAGCAAAGAGGAAGGAAAAAGCAAAGAAGAAGAAGACAAGCGAGGCAGAGAAGAAGGCTGATGAAGACTGAAGGAAGGAGCACCGCGCGGCACTGTAGCAGCGGCGACTTAAGTCATCTGAGTGGAAAATCAGACGACGCTCTGAAGGCAGAAAAGAAAGAAGAAGAACATCACCACTGCTGCAGATAAAGAAGACAGAAAGAAAAAGAAGAAAGAAGGAGAGACGACGTCCTGACAGCAAAAGCAGAAGAAGAGCACGAGAAGAAGATCAGAAGAAAGAAGTAAAAAGAAGATCTGAAGAACAGAAGGCAGAAGAAGAAGACCACAAGGAGATAAACAAAGAAGAAGAAACCAAAAGCCAAAGAGGAAGAAAGAAGAGAAGAAGAAGCCAAATTCTCATCTCTCTCTCTCTTTATTTTTGTAATAAGAATTTGTACCCCTAGAATACAACTTGCTCCCTGAGTTCGACCTCGGGAGAACTTTATTTTCCGAGTAATAAATATTAGTGAATGATGGCAATAACTGGCTATACTACAACGCTGTAACAAAACCTAGTTGTCGCCACGTCATTTCATTGGCGCCGTTGCCGGGGAGCAACGGCTATTCTAGAGGTAAACATTCCTGTTTCTTTTTAGTTTCTGATAATCTCCTCTCTTTTGTGCAGCTACAGGAAATCAAGAAGACAAGCAACCGCACGACAACCACTCCGAGGACAGGTAATTTTTTCCTCTCACTATTAACCCCTAAACTCTAAAGAGGAAGAAAAGAAAAGAACAAGCAATATAGGGCTAACCTATCTTCCATACTTAGTAACCATAAAAAGTTGCATGTTTTCAACCCATTATTCCTGCACACTATTAAGGGTATTTATGGGCTAACACATTCTTGCTTGAGCCCTAATTACCCAACAAAGAGCTAACTGGACCAAGTAGAGCCAACCTAGGATCCAACACTAGGGATTTAGAGACACACTCCTTAAGCAAGAATTGAGAAAACCAAATGAAGTGTGCCCAAGCCCTTGTCTGAAAATACCTATTCAAAGAAAACCTAAAACAATTGGCTCTCTAAACACTTGAACCCTAAAAGAAAGGACGCAAAAGCTCTCAAAGGAACAAGAGGTAAAGTTGACCCCTTGGGTCAACCAACCTTAAAATTTGGTCACTTTCTCACTCAAAATACCTAAGAGTTCAAGTGTAACTTTAAGCACCCTGATCTTAAACTAAAATTGGTAGACTTAAGAGGTCAAGATCCCCATTCTGGTCTACCTGGAACCGCAGTGACAAGAGAGGTCGGGTGGGGGAAACCCTGTAACCCGTGGGGATGCTCTACCGTGTAGGGGTCTTTGCGGGACTCTCCCTCTCTGGCTGCCCAGGTAATTCTCAGGTGGACGATCTTTCTGATCAAGGGGTCCATCTGCCCCGCACCTCTATAGTCACACAACACATTTTTGGGTGACTTGATTGGGTCCAGCACCTTCTAAACTCGTCTCTCCCAACAGTGCATGTACGGTAGGAGGTCCTTAAGACCACCCTTAAGACCTCCTTTAGAAATTCACTCTCGTCAAGGCCAAGCCTCAACGCCCGTGTTTGTGCAGCAACCCCCTCACATTATTCTCTCTTCTGATTCAGAACCAAGTTCTTCTTCTTCCCCCATCATGGCTCAGCCAGTTGAGGAAGAAAACAATCTGGAGCACCAGCTCCAGCGACTCAATGACCTCTTCCAAAACTTCATGCACCCACCACAGCGTCCTATGATGCGGGACCACTACAATCCTGCTGCTGTGGCCATTGAGCCTCGAGTCAGAATCCCGATTGGAGGACCTGATTCTGAATTGAAGCCCAATATGATTCATGCCATACCTAAATTCCATGGGCTTAATTCTGAAGATCCCTTCCAGCACATCAAACAGCTAAAGCACCTGGCCCAAACTTTTGGGTCAGATGCGCAAAATCGGGATATTCTTCTCATGAAGATGTTCTCCTTTTCTCTTATGGACAAGGCCACCCATTGGTATCAAACTCAGACCCGGCCGATCAACACTTGGGAAGAACTTCAATCCGAGTTTTTGAAAAAGTTTTTTCCCATTGGTCGGACCAACGCCTTGCGCCATCAGATTACACATTTCACTCAACAATCAGGAGAACCTCTCCATGAGGCATGGGATCATTTTCAGGATCTCATGAGAAAGTGCCCCCATCACAGAGTTCCTAAATGGGAACAGGTCCAATCTTTTTACCAGGGACTCTGTGAGGACATCCGCCTTTTCGTCAATGCAACTTGCGGAGGAAATATCATGGGTTAACATGAAGACACCGTGTGGGAGATTCTCGAAAACATGTGCGAGAACTCCATCAACAATGACTCCATGGGATTATTCGACAGGACAAATACCCGCGCAGCGATGAATCTTAGGGGAGCACATGAGACGTAGGGCCTGTCCGCATCAGTCGATCTGGAATTAATGGCCAGTCGATTGGACAAGGTTTCAATCATTGAGAAGAAGGTGGATGAGCTGACTCAGCACTTGCAGCGAGCCACCTCTGCATGTAACTCCTTTGCACAACCTCCTTCCACACAAGAAACTGTGCAAAGCATTCTCCACCGATCTTCCCCTAGGATGGATCCATATCCATCCCCATCTGATTCTCGGATCGGAGGATCATCCGATCCTATCTACACCAGCCCGGGGAATTCCATTCCCCCTTTCCCTGATTCTCTAGAGGTTCCTCAGACCTGCGAGGACCTCAACGCCATCCAGAACGACCCATTCTCCAACACCTACAACCCTGGATGGCGAAACCATCCCAATTTTCAGTGGGCGGGAAATTCCCAAACCCAAAGACCACCTTTTCAGTCCCGCCCACAGCCCTCTCGTCATTACCAGCCGCCTTAGCCTCGGCCCAACCCTACTTATCCATCAGGGCCAAATCAGGATCAAATGTCCCTAATCCTTCAGACTCTGGCTGACATTCAAAGAACGAATGCGGCTATTCAAAAACAACACAAGGACGAACTTACAGAGGTTAGAACTCAATTGGCCCAGTTGGCAAATTCTCGCCAGCCAGGCACACTCCCTTCCCAACCTCTTCCTAACCCGAATAACGTGCCAACCCAGAAGCATGTTATAAATCCAAATTTAGGCCACGCACAATGGATTTATCAGGCCCCTACTACTCCATCTCCAGATGAGATGGAAGCTTCAACTTCTTATGCGGGATTTCAGCAGCAGCCACCCCTCTTACCAAACCCAAACCAAAATCAGGCAGGATTAAATTCTGTAACAACATGTAGTGGTAAAACAACTCAAGACCCGCATTATCCGAACCACTCCAAGCCTGATAACCATGACCCTAGGATAGTTATCCAAGATACCACTGTACCAGATCAAGAACCCGGACCTATCCTAGAAGAACCAACCAAGGTCCCATTCCCTAAAGCCTTAATCAAAGGGAAGAGACAAACCAAGCCCGTGGCACCTGAGAAGGACCTGGTCAAGCTCTTTGAGCAGGTCCACATAAACATCCCCTTGATGGATGCAATCCACCACGTACCGGCTTATGCATGATTTTTAAAGAATGTGTGTACACCCCAGCGTAAGCCGCGAACCAAGAGTGGGAGTCCAATTGTTCTGTCAGAGCAAGCTAGCTCTGTAATCCTAAGCAGACTCCCACCCAAGGCTAAAGATCCTGGTACTCCCCTGATTTCCTGCAAGATAGGTGATACACAATTTGATAGGGCATTGCTAGACTTGGGTGCTTCCATAAATTTGATACCCACATCCTTACTTAACCATCTAGAAGAATCTGAGCTGAAACCAACTGAGGTGACATTGCAATTAGCAGATCGATCTATAAAGTCACCAAAAGGGATTCTCGAGGATGTTATTGTGAGAGTGCGGGATTTCTACTTTCCTGTAGACTTCATAGTCTTAGATATGGACGCACCTGAGAACCCTAGGGATACACCAATCATCTTAGGGAGACCTTTCTTGGCTACTACTAGAGCCAACATTAGCTGTGAGGAGGGCCAAATAGAGCTCAAATTTGGGAATCAAACACTAAAAATTGATATATTTAAGGCCCAACAAGGAATCAATTACGGTGTCATCGAACAGATTTGTGACATTAGGACTTTGGTTGATGAAACACACTTCCAGAATGATCTAATTATACCTCATCAACCACAGAAAGATCTTGATCCGCAAACTGAGGAGTCGAATCCAGATATGAACAACCCAGTAACTCCCACCCTTGAACCTCACATCTATACTGAACCACCCACTGCTGCTGATAACCCCATCCTCGAACTGAAGCCCCTTCCTGCTCACTTGAAATACATCTTTTTGGGTTCTAATCAGACCCTTCCTGTGATTATCAATTCCAACCTCAGTCCTGAACAGGAATCCCGTCTGATTGTTGTCCTCTAGCAACATCGCAGAGCCATCGGGTGGACTCTCGATGATTTGACTGGAATAAGTCCCTCTTATTGTACTCATCATATCTATTCAGAAGAGGGCACACGACCTTCTCGTGAAATGCAGAGATGCTTAAACCCCAATCTGCAGAATGTCGTGAAAAAGGAGATTATCAAGTGGTTAGATGCCGGAATCATCTATCCGATCTCCGATAGTCATTGGGTGAGCCCAATTCAGGTCGTACCCAAGAAGGCAGGACTCACCACTATAACGACTGAGACTGGAGAAATCATTCCTACCCGATTAGCCAACTCGTGGAGAGTCTGTATAGATTACCGCCGACTCAATTCCTCCACGAAGAAGGATCATTTCCTACTACCTTTCATTGATCAAATTCTCGAAAAACTTGCGGGAAATAGGTTCTTCTGCTTTCTTGACGGGTACTCCGGTTACAACCAGGTGGCAATCCATCCTGAGGACCAAGAAAAGACCACGTCACCTGCCCCTTCGGAACATACGCTTTCCGAAGGATGCCTTTCGGTCTTTGCAATGCACCCGCTACTTTTCAGCGATGCATGCTTGCCATATTCTCAGATATGGTAGGTGATTATCTGGAAGTCTTCATGGATGACTTTTCAGTTTTCGGAGCATCATTCGACGATTGCCTCCAACACTTGGTCCAGATACTCAGGCGGTGCATCGATGTGAATTTGGTTCTTTCCTGGGAAAAGAGCCATTTCATGGTGCCTGAGGGAATTGTCCTGGGGCACTCAATTTCGGAAAAAGGCATCCAAGTGGATCGAGCTAAGGTTGATCTAATTTCTCACCTTCCTATGCCTAGCTCGATCAAGGACATCCGATCTTTTTTGGGGCATGTCGGTTTTTATCGACGATTTATCCCTGATTTTTCAAAAATCGCGCGCCCCCTGACCACTCTTCTCTCCAAGGATGTACCTTTCGAAATTTCCCAGGAATGCACTCAAGCATTTGAGATCCTGCGTGACCGAGTAACTCAAGCCCCGATCCTACAGTCCCCTGATTGGTCTCAACCTTTTGAGATCATGTGCGATGCATCCGACTTCGCTGTAGGAGCAGTTTTGGGGTAGAGAATTGACGGGAAACCTGTGGTCATTTACCACGGCAGCAAAACACTCGATGAGGCTCAACGTAACTATACGGTTACTGAGAAAGAGTTGCTAGCTGTAGTATTTGCCCTGGAAAAATTCAGATCATACCTTTTGGGTTCTTGTGTCATCATATACTCGGATCACATAGCTGTGAGGCATCTCCTTGCAAAGAAGGACGCGAAACCTCGATTAATCCGATGGATCTTGTTGTTGCAAGAATTTGACCTTGAGATTCACGACAAAGCGGGAAAACAAAATGTGGTAGCTGATCACTTATCCCACCTTCCTTCTGAAATAATTGACCCTTCCGGACCCATCATTGAGCATTTTCCCGATGAGCACCTGCTGACTATCGGTACTAGCCTTCCATGGTTTGCTAATGTAGTAAATTACTTAGCATCTCATCAGATCCCGTCCGATTGGCCAAAGGCCAAGAAGGACAAATTACGCTCCGATGCCAAGTATTACATTTGGGAAGACCCGCACCTCTTCCGCATAGGTGCTGATCAGATCATCCGGAGATGTGTCCCGGAAGAGGAAATCAGCAATGTCCTCTCTTTCTGCCATGACCAGGCATGCGGTGGCCATTTCGCCGAGCATAAAACCGCATCAAAAGTCCTCCAGTGCGGCTTTTACTGGCCCACACTGTTCAAAGACCCGCACAGTCACTGCAAGGCATGCAGTCGTTGCCAGACTTTGGGCAACATGAGCCATCGTGACATGATGCCTATGCAACCGATTCTAGTATGTGAAATCTTTGATGTTTGGGGGATTGATTTTATGGGCCCCTTTCCTGTTTCGGATGGTTTCGAATACATTCTGTTAGCTGTGGACTACGTGTCCAAATGGATCGAAGCCATACCGACCCGAACCTGTGATCACAAAATCGTTCTTAAATTCATTCATCAAAACATTTTCTCAAGGTTCGGGATTCCTCGTGCAATAATCTCTGATGGGGGGACCCATTTCACAAATGCTCAGTTTAGGTCACTGATGACCAAATACGGGGTGTCTCACCGAATCTCTACTCCTTATCACCCCCAAACAAATGGTCTAGCTGAGCTATCAAATCAGGAGATCAAGAAAATCCTGCAAGTCACTGTTCGGCCTGACAGGAAGGACTGGTCGTCCCGACTTCCGGAAGCATTGTGGGCCTATAGGACCACCCACAAGACCCAATTGGGCATGTCTCCCTTTAGACTGGTGTACGGAAAGGCGTGTCACCTTCCCGTAGAACTGGAGCATAAAGCCTATTGGGCAGTACGGAACTGTAATCTAGATTTTTCGAAGGCTGGAACCCACAGAAAACTTCAAATCAGCGAGATCGATGAATTACGCCTAGACGCGTATGAGAGCTCGCGAATCTACAAGGAGCGGGTTAAAGCCTTCTACGACAAGCATATCTCGAGAAAAATCTTTCATCCTGGTCAGAAGGTCCTACTCTTTGATGCCCGACTCAAACTTTTCCCGGGAAAGCTGCGATCCAAGTGGGTCGGACCATATTTAGTCCGACAAGTTTTTAGAAATGGAGCTATCGAAATCAGTCCACTCAGCCACAATTCCGAACCTTTCATCTTGAACGGTTAGAGACTCAAGCCGTTCATTGATGTGACTTCTACTGATTTGGCTGAAGCATCTTATATCCTCCATTCCCCTTGAGCTTATTGCGCCCAGCCGATGGCGTAAAACTCAGCGCTTAACGGGAGGCAACCCGTCATTTTCCAAAAAATCCAAAACTTTTTCTGACACCTTTTTGCACTTAAGGTTCACCCTTGTAGACAGCCGACCCCACCTCAGATGCTTGCATCTGGGATTAAAAATCGTCCGCAAAATTCAACCCGACCCATTCACTCATCCAAATTTCTGTCTTAAGGAATGAACTAAGTTGAATAAAAACCCCCTAGGTTACAATGAGGACATTGCAAATCTTAGGCATGGGGGGGTATGAAAGTGCAAAACTTGTAAGAAAAGGTTTCAAACAAAAAATTCACATATGCCAAAAACACCATAAAAATTAAAAAATTTTTCGAAAAAGAATAAGAGGAAAAGAGAAGGAAATTTTGTGAAGGAGAAGAGAAAAGAAACAAAAGGAAAAAAGGAGCACAAAATATGAGAAAAAAGTAATAGTCATTAGTAAGGAACTAAGGAATTAACCTAAGTTCTAGACCTCATTCAAGAAAATAACTGAAAAGTGCATAATGAGATTAGTAAGAACGCAAACCTTAGGCATTCTTGAATAGACTCTTAGTACCTATTAAGATCTAGACATTCCTCAAGAGGTTGAGGAAAATGAAAAGCTGAAGTATTAGGTCTAAGGCTTAGGGAGTATTTGGCCTTGTTAACTAATTTTTGGTTTACGGGACTTAGTAACCTAAGCACCCTAACCTCACACATAGCCTGGTTCAGTAAGCGTAAAAATCAAAATCACGCAGAAGTGTCGCAAAATTCTGAAAAGTACACCTAGAGTAGGAGCGGCCGATCAACACAAGTTGATTTGGACGAGTTCCCAGCGCAGAGAGGCGGGAAATCCCCTCGAAGATGCGTAACAAAATATCATCTCCTCGGTGCTTGTCTCTTAGGATATTTACATATCCTACTGGGGGCATGTAAGCACTCTGCTAGTTCAGATTCCATGGATGGCATTACCTCGAAGTGTCAATTGCCAGGGTCTGGATTCGGCCACGGAACACCATGGATGGGATTATCTTGAAATCTCAATAGCCAGGGTTCCAGGGGTTGCCATGGGCGGTGCTATCTCGAAGCATCGATTGCCAGGAACCCTTGAGGATTGATGATGGGAGCAAGGAATCTGATACAGACCGTGTTGAAAAGCCAATCCTAGGCTAGAACTAAAAAGAAAAAGAGAGAGAAAACTCTCCAAATAGAAAAACTTTCTATCTCTCTCTTATAAAACACACTGCGAACTGAGCCAGGGCTAAAATCATTCCAAGCACGGGTGCTTTAACCACAAAGTCCAATAAACCTTAGGTTAGTTCTTATGGGCCTTAAAAACCTTTGCTAAAGACTGAGGCTAAGGCTAGACAGATTTGGATCTTGATTGGTACTAGAGTACCTTTTAGGCCTATGGTCAGCAATCTAACCTAATCTAGGTTTAAATGAAAAAGCACTTATCTGAAGCTATTAAGAACTTCATGGTCTAGAACAAGGGTTGAAACCTTAAGTTTTTGCTAAGGGACTAGCAAAAGCTTGGCATGGGGGTATAATGAGAACCTCATCATGAGCCATAACTAGCTCATTTTGACCTAATACAAAGGATAAAAGCTCCTACATAACTCAAGGAAAGCCTTAACTCAGAGAATTCTGAGTTTAAGGAGAAAACAAGTCATAAGGGGTAAAAATGCAATTTTACCAATATAATCTGCATACAGGGTAATTCAGGGTCCAAACATAGGTCAAACAAACCGAATAAGAAGGAAAGTGAGATGATCTGATAAGGGCTACAGTAATTCCAAGGAACTAAATGATAATCTGTAACCTTAAAACAAACCTACTTCAATTCACGAGGGTTGAGGCAAAGTAAAAATAGAATAAACCCTATAAAATTCATAGAAAAATAATCTCTAGGGTTTAGAACCTTCAATTTGGCCTTCGGAATCCATTTTGACCTACATTGAGAACCATGCCCAATTAATAACTTAATTTGGGTTTTTGCGTAAATTGACCGGTCAAGCAAGGTTTTATCTAGAAATAAAATTCACCATCAGAATCCTTAGGTCCTAATTAGTCACGTATAAAAACTTGAGCCTAAGAAGAAACCTTCTTGACCAACTTTACATTTTGGTCCTCATCTATTTACTTTTTGGCCCTCAACTTTTGAACCCTCGCATTTTGGCCCCTAACTCTTCTTCGTTCTTTACATTCAGGTCCTCCCTGCAAAACCTGCTAGCACCACGCTCCGGCGACCTTGCGCGGAGCATGGCGCCGCGCAGGGTAAGGGGGAGGGCCTGCCAGGTCAAATGGGGGTGCCCTGAGTCGTCAGCCGTCGCAGGAACACCCCCTGGTCGCTGCAACCCACCATACCGGCCGTGCGAACGCACGGACGGTATGGGTCTCCTTCCTCCGGCGTCCTTCGGCGAGGGAGACACGTCGTCTCCCTCCGCCCTCCTCTTTGATTCCGCCCCTATAAATACCCCCGTCGCTCTGCCGTTCTTGTCAGCTCGGTCCTGACGGAGAAACACCCTCTTTTCACTCTCTTCCCACTCCGACAGGAAGCCCTACAGCTCCGGCTGTTTTTCCCTCCTCCTTCTCGTCGTTCTGCCGCACTACCAGCAGCAAGGCTGCCTTCCCCTACTCTTCCCGCGCCGCGCCGCACCCAGTGCTCGCCTCTGCAGCCCTCTCCTCGCCGTCGCTCCTTCCTCTGGGCAGCTTCTTCTCCGGCGACAGTCGATATGACTGTCGCCTGTTCCGGCCCCTCCTCGTCCTGCTAAGTAGGTAGAACTCCTCCTCTTCCTCCCCTCTTCCTTTTCCTCACTTTACATCTTTACTGTTGCCCCGATCCGACCAATCGCCCTCACCTTCTCGACCTCCGGCCCCTGCTCCGACGACCCGCTCCCATCACTCCAGCAACCCACACGGCTAGCCGACCACCGCAGAACCTCCGCCTCCTCACCCTGATCAACCTCCGCCCTTCCACTTCCCCCAAATCACCCTCTGCAACTCCACCGAACAAACCCATCTCCCAACCTACAGTTTGACCTAGGGCGGCCCTTAGGCTCCGCCCCGCCGCCTGCACACCCCCCGACCACCTTCGCCGTGCCACGGCGAAGGTCCTCCGCGTTTCTGATTGGGCCGAGAGGCCATTTCTCTGTGGGCAGGTACCTGCGCTCGCCGTCGCCATTGTTGAAGCAAAGCAGCTTCTTCACCTGCTGCCCCAGGTGCGCCACGCCCAGGTCACGCTCCCAGGCAGTGCGAGGCGTCTTCGCGAAGTGCCAGGCTGCAGTTGAGGCGAAGCTCTCGCGTGAAGCCCCCGCGCGTCGCCTCGACTGCCACTGCTTCCTCCGCGCAGGCATCCAAATTGGGGTGGGACATTTAGTCCCACCTCGGAAAGCCACTGAGGCGAACGGGCGCTTAAAGCAAAAAGTGCCTTAAGCTGTTCGCCTCAGTTCACGGGGTGAGGTCCCCTTCACCTGCCGGACTACCCAGCCTCGTCCGCACGCACGCCTCGCGGACCTGGCCCGACCCGACTAGGCCCGACCTGCACTCCTCGCCCACCACCGCACGCCGGTGGGCCTGGACTCGGGCGCGACCCGCGTACCCGATTACCGGTTGCTCTGGGAGAGCTTTCCTAAGAGCGGCTTCTGTGAGAGAGAAACATGGGGGGGGAGGGTAGAGTAGGTTTTGCCGTCTCTGATTGGAACTTTGAGTGTGCAGGCACAGGTGAAGGGACTGCGGAAGGGCTGAAGAGAAGAAGAAGACTGAAGGAAGAAGAGAAGCCAGGTCGAAGCAAAGAGGAAGGAAAAAGCAAAGAAGAAGAAGACAAGCGAGGCAGAGAAGAAGGCTGACGAAGACTGAGGGAAGGAGCACCGCGCGGCACTGTAGCAGCGGCGACTTAAGTCGTCTGAGTGGAAAATCAGACGACTCTCTGAAGGCAGAAAAGAAAGAAGAAGAACATCACCACTGCTGCAGATAAAGAAGACAGAAAGAAAAAGAAGAAAGAAGGAGAGACGACGTCCTGACAGCAAAAGCAGAAGAAGAGCACGAGAAGAAGATCAGAAGAAAGAAGTAAAAAGAAGATCTGAAGAACAGAAGGCAGAAGAAGAAGACCACAAGGAGATAAACAAAGAAGAAGAAACCAAAAGCCAAAGAGGAAGAAAGAAGAGAAGAAGAAGCCAAATTCTCATCTCTCTCTCTCTTTATTTTTGTAATAAGAATTTGTACCCCTAGAATACAACTTGCTCCCTGAGTTCGACCTCGGGAGAACTTTATTTTCCGAGTAATAAATATTAGTGAATGATGGCAATAACTGGCTATACTACAACGCTGTAACAAAACCTAGTTGTCGCCACGTCAATTCAGGGACCATTAATGACATCCAGGTCGTCACTAGAAACGTTGCTGTAGGCAGCTCATGCTCGCTGGTGCCCATAGCTGGCTTTGCTGGCATGCGATGAATTACCGACGGCTGTAAGCGTCGCTGTAAGTCCAGCTCATGCGTCGTTGTAGTCCACCTCACGCTACGCTAGTGCCACTCCTACCTTGCCGCAGGCGCGTGCGCGCCCATGCGCTGGCGCTGCACTACATGCCTGTGCGCCCGTGAACGCACCCACGTTGCTGCGCGCGTGCGGTGCTACGTGCGTGTGCTAGTGGCCTGGACTGCGCCACATGGCTCAGTCTAGGTCGTCCATCTTGTTCTTGTTGTAGGGGCTGCTACAGAAGTCGGATTGAGTTGATTTTCACACTGTTAGGCTATGATCTTCGACTCGAATCCATCCACGCAGTTGGATTTATCATTTGAAGCTCTGAATTATGTCTCCTTGTCCCTTGGCCGTTGATCTTCCTCAGACTGCATATGGTGCTACGGGACTCCGATCGTCATCTTGATCAGATCTGTATGGTTGGATTATCAATCCGAGGCTTCGAAATAAAGATCCTTCTCGCCTAACCACAAAAGGATGTAATTAACCTAAATTATATACAACTAATCTAAATGCAGAATAATGCATGCTATGTAATATTTATAACATGTAATGCAAATCTAAGCCTAGGAACATGCATGAATAGACATTTTACCCTCAATAAATGTGCTTGCATCAGAATCTTATGGCTTATGAATAAAAAATGGAGCAAAAAAAGAAATCTATCACATCGGAGCCAAAGAAGAAGACTGTATCCTTCAAAGCTATGTTGGATGATGAGGTAAGTATTGATGATGAAGAATTCGTTTTATTAGCTAAAAAGTTTAAAAAGTTTCTTAGAAATAGAAAAGAGATCAAGGGAAAGAAAAGGAAGGAAGAACCTCTAGTTTCCTATAATTGCAACAAGAAAGGTCACATAAGGAAGGATTTTCCCTTACTCAAAAGGGATGATGAGAAGAAATACAAGAAGCCTTTCGACTACAAGAAGTTCTCCATGCCCAAGGGACTCAAGAAGAAGGCATTCCAAGCAACTTGGGATGACTCCACTTCCGTAGAAGAAGAGGAGGAAACAAATGAAGAAACGACATGCTTGGGACTAATGACAACGAAAGATGCTTCCAAATCTGAATCTGTGGAGCCTGAGGTAAACTCCTATTCTTTAGATGAATTATAAGATGCTTTTGATTCACTATATCTAGATCTCAAGAAAACAAAGACCAAAAGTAAAGCTCTAAAAGAAGAAAACTTAGAGAGTAAGAAATTAATCAATGATCTTGAAGAGAAGAATCTAATTCTTACTAAAGAAACCACTGCCTTTAATATGCAAATAAGAAAGTTAATGATTGAAAAAGAGTCATTAACAAATGATTTGTATACGGCAATGAGTGAACAAAAATTTCTAGATAGAGAAGAATTACTCGACAAAATCCATGTGCTTGAAAGATCAAACTCCTTTAAAAAGGATGAGAATAGCTTACTTAGAGTGGAGATTATCGGACTAGAAGATAAACTAGACATAATGAAAATAGAGATAAATCACCTTAAAGAAAAATCAAATCAACTTCTTAAGGAGTTAGCCAAATTTACAAAGGTGAAAGATAACTTGGAAAAGCTCATTGCCCATCAAAAACCTTCATCAAGTAAATTTGGACTAGGCTTTTATAAACCTAGTCAAAGTGAGTCGAAAAAAGGATTCTCCTCTAAAGGAAACCACTAACAAATACGGATCCACATTGTAATGGATACCAAAAAGACAACTTTCACTTTGTTTTGTAGGGATCAAAGGACATTATAATGTCAAAAATTGGATATACAAAATGAAGGATGGACGACTCAAATTAGAAAGACCTATAGAAACACCAAGGCACCAGCGGAGATCTTTTGTAGGAGCAGAGGGGTCTACAAGAAAGAAGACAAGGAGACCACCGCCATCAAGGAGGCTGATGGGTGATGACTCTAGGTGTTCCAAACACATGATGGGAGACAAGCACCTATTTTTGGACCTCCAACTTATGGATGGAGGAATAGTTACATTTGGCAACAACCACAAGGGCCATATTATTGGCCTTGGTAAAATAGGTAACCCTCACTCTCCCATCTCAAATGTCTCTCTAGTTAAAGGACTAAAACATAATCTTTTACGTGTTAGTCAAATTTGTGATAAGGGATTTATGGTAGCATTTACTCCGTAAATGTTTGAAATTATGCATGCATCAACCAATGAAACCCTTATTAAGGGAACTACATTTAAAGACATTTATATCGTAGAATTTGATAAAGATAGCACTTATGAATGTTTTGTAGCAAATAATGAGTTAAGTATATAGCATAGAATACTAGGACATGTTCATATGAAGCTAGTTCAAAAACTAGCCAAACATGAACTAGTCCGAGGTCTTCCTAAAGGAAAATTTTTAAGTGAGCTTATCTGTGATTCATGTAAATTAGGTAAAATTATGAAATATAGTTTCAAAAACAAAGAAGTTATATCCACATCAAGACCATTAGAACTACTTCACCTGGATTTGTTTGGACCAACAAAACGTGAGAGCCTTAGTGGATGCAAACATTGCCTTATGATTGTTGATGATTTTTCAAGGTTTTCATGGGTCTGCTTCTTGAGATCCAAAGGAGTATTTTCCATCTTTTCTATTTTTTGTAGGAAGGTTCAAACTAAAAAAGGCTACCAAATCACTGGCATTTGTAGTGATCATGGGGGCGAGTTTGAAAATTCCTTGTTTAATGATTTTTTTAAGAGCATGGTATTGCTCATGAGTTTTCTTTCCCCCTAACACCTCAACAAAATGGGGTGATTTAGAGAAAGAACCGTACTCTTCAAGAGTGTGCTTGAACATTACTCATAGACTCGGGGTTACCGAAGTACTTTTGGGCTGAGGTGGTTAACACGTCTTGTTATGTGTTAAATCGCACCTTAATTCGATCTAGGTTGTGAAAAACTTGTTTTGAATTATATTATGGGAAAATACCCAAAGTCAGTTATTTTAAAGTTTTTGAATGTCGGTGCTTTGTTTCGAATACCCGCTTTAATTTAGATAAATTTGATGCCAAAGGTGAAGAAGCCATCTTTATTGGTTATTCTTCATGTAGTAAGGCATATCGGGTCTTTAACAAGACCACATTAATAGTGGAGGAAACCCTTCATGTTTCCTTCGATGAATATCCTTACTCTTTCTCTAAGATGATTCTTCTATTGATGTGTCTAACATTCCACACTTCAATATCCATAATCTTCCAAAAGATTGGATATATCAAAGGGATCATCCCGAAAGTCAAGTCATTGGAAGTGTTTTTGATGGCGTTAAAACCCGATCTCATTTTAGTTGCTCTTTTGATCTCTCTGCCTTTGTATCTCAAGTTGAACCTAAGAGTGTCGAGGAAGCATGCTCTGAAGAACCTTGGATGATGGCCATGCAAGAGGAACTCAACCAATTCCAAAGGAATGAAGTTTGGGATCTAGTACCTAAACCTAAAGGGCAAACGGTAATAGGAACCAATGGGTATTCCAAAACAAGTTGAATGAATCCGGTATAGTCATTCGGAACAAGGCTCATTTGGTAGCATAAGGGTACAACCAAGAAGAAGGAATTGATTTTGATGAGACCTACACTCCCGTAGCTTGACTCGAATCAATTCACATGCATCTTGCTTATGCCACCTTTCTTGGCTTTAAACTCTTTCAAATGGGCATTAAGAGTGCATTTCTTAATCGATTCATTAAGGAGGAAGTTTTTGTAAAACAACCTCCTGGTTTTGAGTCTCATGATAAGCTTCATTTTGTCTATAAATTAAACAAGGCATTATACGGTCTAAAGCAAGCTCCTAGAGCTTGGTATGAGAGGCTCAAAGACTATTTGTTAATTGCAAAATTTTCTATAGGGGAAGCTGATTCCACATTATTCATTAAAAGAAAAGGAAAAGACATTTTACTAGTTCAAATATATGTAGATGATATTATCTTTGGTGCTACTAATGAATCTATGTGTAGAAAGTTCTTAGAGATTATGCAGGAAGAATTCAAAATGAGTTTGACGGGTGAACTCAAGTTTTTCTTGGGTTTACAAATCACTCAACTCGAATTCGGGACCTTTGTGTGCCAATCAAAATATACAAAGGAGATGCTGAAAAGATTTGAAATGGTGAAAAGTTAAGGGAAGAACACTCCTATGAGTGTCAACTTCCCTAGACTTGGACGAATCAGGTACGCCCATAGATCAAAAGCTCTATCGTAGCATGATTGGGTCTTTACTGTATTTAACTTCCAATAGACCTGACATTTTATTTAGTACTTGCTTATCTGCTAGGTTTCAATCAAACCCTAAACAATCACACTTAAATGTTGTAAAATGAATATTTATATATCTAGTTGACACAGCTGATTATGGCTTATTCTACCATAGGAGTCCACAATTCAACTTAGTCACATATAGCAATGCAGACTACATAGGTAGCCTCACCGATAGGAAGAGTATTAGTGGGACGTGCCAATTTTTGGGCAAATCACTACTATCTTGGTTCTTAAAGAAACAATGTAGTGTATCCCTATCAACCATGGAGGTTGAATGCATAGCCGTCGCTCTAGCATGTTCAAAAGTAATATGGATGAAAAATACTTTGAAGGATTTTTACTTGATATTTAATAAAATAAAAATATTATGTAATAATACTAGTGCTATCAACCTCTCGAAAAATCCCGTACATCACTCCTGTACAAAGCATATTGATGTTCGACATCATTTTTTGAGGGATAATGAACTTAAGGGAGAAATCGAGGTTGAATTTATTTGTATTGAATTGCAATTGGTTGATATTTTCACTAAACCTTTGAATTATGATCGTTTTAGTTACATACGTAGGAAACTAGGCATATGTAAGCTAAGTGATATTTGAAGAATTTATTGACTTCGTAGAATTTTGTTTGTCATGAACATAGAAGAAGCCCTGACTTTACCAAGTTAAGAACCTTCAAACATAGTTCAAATATCAAAATGCACATTCTGCGCAATATCAGACGTCTGATTAATACCACAAATGTCTTATACTTAAAAATTCGACGTCTGAAGATATGGAACAGACGTCGATTTTATACCTGAGAAGAACTGATAAAAGTGCTTTTCCAGACGTTCGTTATCATTCATAGATGTCGGGATAGTCGACCAGGTGTGTCGACAAACATCTATTTTTGCAGCAGGATTTGTACTAGGATGTCTGGATTCTGACATCTGATGACTTAGTCAGATGACTTGTAAGCCATCTGATAAAGCAATCAGACAACAACCTGTAGCTTTGGGGTGAGATCCTGGAAGGACTGACTGTAGAGATCAGACGTCTAATTTTAGCTTTAGATGTCAGTTCCAACGTCTGATACAGAAATCGGATGACAACCTGGAGAATAAACCATTTTCTAAGGAGGTATGTCTGCAGAAATCAGACGTCTAAATTTTTAATTAGTTGTTAGGTAAATCGTCTGGTAATAAAAACAGACGATGCCATCAAAAGGGTTAAAATCCCAAATGGACAATCCCGACATTTGATGACATCTTCAGACGTCTGATCTGGCCAAAATCTGCTGCTTCGCATCTATTCTCTAGATGGTTTTGCAATGAAAATTTCCCTAACTATAGGGGGAGACTTACTCAACCCCTTGGGATATAAAATCCCACTCGTTGAGGTCCCACTTCCCCCATGCCAAAATCCCTAAGACCTTTCTCTCCTACCTGATGAGCGACGGCTACAAGTTGGTGCTACTCATCTCGCCATTAGACGACCGCTCTGCCTCCTTGACAACTGGCGACATAGCTGCTCTCCTACGCGAGTGCCCCCACTCCTCGTCTGCATGTCTGGAGACCCTCCTCCATGGGTGTAACCTCTTAAACCCTTAGGGCATCTCCACTGCTTTGCTCGAGTCCTTTTAAAGCCCTCAACTTGTCTCTTCTTTTTGATGAACAAATCGTTTAAGGTTTCCTCTTCCATCGTGCTTATTTTTGCCCTAGGAACTAAAACCCTAGAACAAAACCTATAGCTTGGAACCTTTTTCTTATGTAGCATGAATGTATATCTTTTTGGTTCTTAATGGCAAGGGTATTACCTCAAGTGATTCAAGCCGACATCTTAGTGGCTTAAGTTCAAAGGTATATTGCCACAACATTATGGCAAGTTGTATTGCCTCAAGGCATACTGCCACATAATTTTTTTCGTTGTTTTCTAGTATCAATGTTGTGTGCATGTATGGCACTATATTGCCTTATTGGTTGAATGACTGGTGTGGGATTGTTTTTGCAAGTGTTCTACCCTCAAACACCGAACCCCTCCCTCCAAAACCCAACCACCCAACCCGCCTAAAATGCCTCCTCGTCGGAAGCAAGCCGAGGGCTCTTCCACCTCCTCTTTCACCTATTTGGCTGACCAACTGCGTGGCGACATCGCTAGATAGCGATTTCATCGTTTCGCAAATGCCAAAGTCAAGAGCCTTCGATTCTTTGTATGGAATGACTTTTCCCATCTAAACCTTCAGGAACATTTTGAAACCCTTCATCTCTTCCACTATTTTGACCAATAGTTCTATTCTGGTGTTGGAACTATTGGCGTGTTTCCTGATCTTGTTCGACTTTTCTATGGCAACATTGTTGAAGACTACAACAATGATGAACTTGAGTTACATACCCATTTATTTGGGCATGAAATCCATATCAACTCTGATTCTATTTCTGCCCCTCTTGCCATCCCTAATGAGGGAAATGACTTCAATGACATTTTGAGGCAATATGGCTAAGAAGTCATCAATCAAGAATTAGTCCTACTAGAAAAATATGTCAAAAATCTTGGTACCCTGCCATGCAAGAACCTCAAACCTCTTCCCCGATTACTCTCTCGCATTTTTGGGTGGGACCTTCTAAATAAATTCGGAGGTTTTGACTATATCTCACACCAACACAAGGCACTCCTTTTTGTTGCTGATATAGATAGATCTATTTAGGTTAAAATGCCTATTCATGCATGTTCCTAGGCTTAGATTTGCATTTCATGTTATAAATATTGCATAGCATGCATCATTCTGCATTAAGAGTAGTATATATTTTAGGTTAATTAGGTCCTTTTTATGGTTAGGAGAGAAGAAGACTTATTTCAGGGCCTCAGATGGATGATCGAACCATATGGATCTGATTAGGATGATGATCGGAGTCTAATGCCTCTGAAATCATCTAGATCGGAGAGCTGTAGCATTGTACGAAGTTCGAGGAAGATCAACAGCCAGGGGGCAATGTGACATCCATACAGGTTTCAGATGGAAAATCGGACCTTACGGATGAATCTGGAGCAATGATCGCAGTCCAGCAACACGGGAATCATCTCGATCTGAGCATCGTGGCACCCTTTACAAAAGAAAGAAGAATGGACGGCTTAGGTGGAACCATGTGGCGCCATCCAGGCTACCCAACGTCAGCCAAGAGCAGCGCACACGCACAGCCGCAGCCTCACGCAGTAGCAGTGCACCGCGCACAGCCATAGCCCTGTGCAGTAGCAATGCACTACGCACAGCTACAGCTGCATGTAGTAGCAGCGCAGCGCATGCCAGCGCATGCATGCGTGACACGGCGCGAGGAGCATGGGCATGTGAAGCCCGCAGCGTGTGATGCACGCACCAGTGGGGCGGGCGTGGATCTTCAGTGATGTTGGCCTTTAGTGATGCTTGCAGCTGTCACTAATGGTCTGCGCGTGCCAGCAAGAGGAATTGAAAGGCGGATCTTCAGCAATAGCTACAGCGACGTTTATGGATGTCAGTAATGACCCAGATGCAAATTTGTTCTTCCTCCTCCACTATAAAAGGACCTACCCACCACCATTCCAAACCATCTCTTCCTTTCTTCCTCTCACCACCACCAAGGCTCTAGAAAGAGCTTGTCCCAAGCCCGGGATGCTCCTCTAGAGTAGAAAACCAAATAGTTTTCCCACCTCTCATCCCCATTCATGGAGCATTCCGTGATTCTCCTCTCACTGCATTTCGAGAAGAAGATCCTCACCATGACGTCATCCTACCCCATCCTCCATCCTCCTGCTTCATCCTCTTTCGTCCCGCTCCTCACCACCTTCCTCCGGGCAACGTCAGAGTGAGTCGTCCTCTGAGTAACCGTCGAGGGGGATTTCTCTCACCTCATTCTATCTTTTTACGCTTTCATAGTTATAACAAACATTTCTTCATGAATAGATGATTGTTTCTCTCTCTCTCTCTTTCTCCCTCTCTCTCTTATATTTTTGCAATTAGATAAAGTTTACATCAACCTAATCTCTTTCTTGATAAAAATACAAAAAAAATTAAAAAAGATAAAAATGACCAAAAACAAATAAAAGCATGGATTTTCAAAACCAAATGTTCACCTCACCGTGTTCGACTAGGGACTCCCTTGGAGTTTTGGTATAAATTTTTTCTGACCATAAGTTTTGCAACTACGACAACGGGTTACTTGTAACCTTGATTTCAAACTTACGAAACACATGCGATCATTTTGGTGCCATTGCCTCGGAGGCAATGCTCTATTTTTTTTTCTGTGTTTTTTTTCGCCGTACCTAACTTTTATCTCACTTTTTCTCTGATCTTATTGTGATTGCAGGTACTCTTCTGAGGTGGGCCAAAGCGGTTAGATCGGAGAAAAGTGAGGATGAAGGTTCTGTAAGTGTCCCCCACACCACCCCTACCTTACTTTTCATTCATAACCTAATAACTCAAACCCAAATCAACTTAGGTGCTTTTTATAAGCCCTAGGATAGATTTGGTTGTTTGTTGGCCACCTCCACTCACCTCGCCATCCACATAAATAAAAAAAAATAAAAAAAGTGTTATTTGATTGTCGGATTTTCTAAAAGTGACACAACTTAACACCCACAACTCTCGACTTAAGGCACACCAGTCCACTTTGATTCTACCACTTAACCGGGATCTAACCTGTGGGCCTGGTACACTTCAACTCACAACAAATAAGTGAGTAGAAATCTGATTAGGCTAAGACATTGTGTGCCTTAATCTGTGGTGCAAATAGGCCAATTGATTGATTTGTTTGGGCTGCACCACTCAAATTAAAGCGATTCACCAAGTAGCTTGCCACTTAGGGTTGATTCTTAGGGCTGAACCAGGCACTCCACATTTTTTCTATGATTTCTAAAGGAATATATCATCACTAATGCTTATAAAACTTGGAGTGTTCTAAATTTGATTGAATATACCTAAGATTAAGCCCTAAAAGCTACTAAACAAGGTTAAACCCTAAAAGACACATCATCAAATAACCTTGTTTGCAAACCCTGGTTGTGCATGCACACACATTTTAATTCATCATTATGGGTACAACCCATCTAAAGGGCCCATCACATTTCAAGAGCATAATCATCCCAAGCCTAATTAAAACTGAGTAGACGTTGGCCTTAAGGATTGATTTGCACTTCGGGGCTCAGACGGAGATTTTTTTTTTCGATTAATCTGCTTGTGCTGGTCCACCTGATGTCTAGCTAGGGGAGTAGCGTCAAACGACCGTGGTTGGGGGGTACACTAGGAATCGGAGGTGCATGCCAAAGGAAGAACCTTCTCCTTAGTCTCTCCTTCTAACTGGTTGGATTGACCTGATAAAAGTAGACTGAATCGTTTATAATCTCAAGACGAGTCCTGGGAGTCTGTAGGTCTTTAGGCTAACCCACCTAAGGACAGGGTTGATTGCTTGTACTATAGGGCACCTTTCTCTATTTTGTTTTCCCTCCTTACTTCCACAATGTATCCTTCCACATCTTTTACACATTTCCAATCCTATCATCCTACCACCACTTATCCCCAAGATGATTACTATCCCGACTTGACTTGTAATTACCCATCCACTAGCTAGGATAACTTTGATTGGGGATACGAATCCGGACACCAATGTCCATGGCCTAACCCTAGATAATAAAACTATGATTGCTATCCTTCTCAAACCTACAATGATTATAGATCTCCATCCTTTGATGACCAAACCAACACGATCTACAATCAGGAAGGATATAATGATTATAACACCTGCCCTCCCCAGTATTCCATTGAAAATAGTTTCCCACCATCCTTTGAATAACCTAGAACGACCTACTTTCAGGGAGGGACCCGAGAACCTTGACATCTTGACTCCCCTAGATTTAACCAAAACCCACCCAAATGTGAATCGAACCACTCGGTTCAGGTGAACTAGATCCATGATAGGGTGTTGGCTAATTTCAGAAACACTATACAATCTTTAGAAGCTTAGCCAACACTATGCATTGAAGCACTGGAGCCTATGATCAAAATGATTAATGAACTTAATAGTTCTTTATTGGATTTGCTCCAAAGTGTTAGGAATAGGGACCTGGGTGAGTTTCTTCTTTGGAAATTGTCGAGGTTGAGGATGAAATTCGTGGTTGCCCTAGTCAAATCTTGGGATGATTCTCAAGATGAACCCCCTTTAGGAGAGTCAATGTTTGAGCCCGCTCAGGCGCCTGTTGGGGGGATACATATTCTGAGATTGGAGATGACCAGGTTGGGCTAGAGCAACCCTTTGAGGATGAATCGAGTTTCTCACCTGAGCTCCTAGAGCCAGGGAATGACAAAAAATGTCTCCATGGACCATGAAATGACATATGATTTTGAGACATATGTAAATGAGGATCATGGATTCTTTGATTCTGAGGGTGAGGAATCTCTTAGTGAAGTCTCACTTGAGCTTAAGGAAGATGATTTTAGTGAGACAATTGGGCTCAAGGAGCATGATGAACCATGTGATAACCCAGTCATTAAAGATTTTGATTTGGTTGGGGCTAACTTGGAGGATTCGAATCCTCATTTACTTGATGATTCAATTAGTGATCCCATTCCTCATCTGCACCCTGAAGAGCTAACTTCTGAGATTATTATGCCCAAGTCAATCTTGATTCAGCCATGATTTCTGGACTTGGGAGAATCATATGGGGTGAATGATATACTAGAGGTCCCAGAGCCTAAGCCCTTGATGTTGGAAGATAGAATAGTTGAAATAAAAAATTTGGGAGGCTAATTCTGAGGGAACTTTGAATTTGGATCTAAGGGCACCTATTAACCTGAAACCACCTACTTTCTACCAGGACCCTTACGATATCTTTCACATGCAACCCAAGCTCGAAATAACTGATTATTTTTCTGAGCTAGATGTTAAGTGGACAACCGCACCTATTGAACCATCGTTACCCATTGTCCAACACTTTGGTCTTGGGTTGCACACCACTAAACCAGAAGCCTAGCCCCGCAAACACAACAACCTTCGATTTTGGGTGATTTTCATCCAGAACCTGAGAACCACTCAACCCTAGGGCATGGGTCTGCATCATAATCTGGTCCACGTTTGTGGACATCTTCTGTTGGCGAGTCTGAGAATCAATATTTTTATTTTGATTCTGACCTGCAGTTGTGAATTCTCAATTTTTTCCTTGTATTTATTTTATGACTAGCTAAAGGCATTAAATTTAGCATGTGTTTATATTTCACGTTCTCTGAGGAGCTGACCAAATTCCTCATGATGTTCAGGTGATATTCTGTTTACTCCACCTTTTTCATGTCTTTGTTTTTACAATGAGGACATTGAATCATTTAGGCATTGGGGGTGGTTAATCAATTCTTGAAATCATTTTGTTAACTCCATAGAATTTTTTTAGTTTCTTATAAAATAAAAAAATTTTCCATAGAATTTTTTTAGTTTCTTATAAAATAAAAAAATTCTCAAAATTTAAAAAGGATTAAAAAAAGAAAGAAATTAGGGAAAGAGAACTTAGGCATTTGGAAGTTGTTAACTTTAGGAAATGATACGAGAAGACCTAAACACTTAGACCCTTCAGGTCTTCGGGGTTAATTAGTCCGGGTGTCGACTCGAATGTAGACTTAGTCTCAAGTCCTCGCCAATTAAAATTCATTTTAAGTTGGTAAATAAATTGGGATGATAAGTATGTGACTTATCAACCTACCCTCTGATTTGAGGGAACTTTAAGCCTAAGCATTTACACACTTTTTTTTTACACTGACACACTTTTCGATGGTTTCTTTGGAAATTGGGTAGCTAATGAACTATCTAGGGTGGTATGGCTGACAAGTTGTCTATGGTAACAACTCATCAGCTAGTTGTCCAGAGCTTAGTCACAAGTCCATTTTAATTATATTGCCCTTAGGTAAATCATAGATCAAGGAAGCCATTTACTTAAAGAAAAAAAATAAAATAGAAAATGGAGAAGAAAATAAAAAATAAAACTACACTTCACCGCACGAGTATGGTTGGTAAGTTGCAGTGGGTAACAGCCCATTGGTCGATTGTCCAAAACCCAGCTTACAAAAAATGCACAATAATTCCCAAAACACTTTGGAAAGAAGTGGGGAAGTAGAATAAATCGGGGAGATATACACTGAGTTTGCCATTGTGTTGACCCTATAAATAAAAGTAGGGAGAAAGCTACCAGTCGAAAAGATAAACCTTTCGGCAAGGTCACCTAGGGTCGTAGAAACCCAAAGTCCGTTTCAATGGCTGCTTAGTGAGTCTTTCACTATTTTCACAAGATGCTTAGCATTTAGAGTCCTTTTCGAGTCTTGGGCGGGTCGGGTAGCTGTAAAAAGTTATTCCGGAACTCTCAAACTCCAAAAGTACAAAAAAATTAGAAAAAAAAGAAAAAAATGTATATTTCCTTTTCAAATAAGGTAAGGACTTGCGCGGTATGCATTCTGGAAGGTACCCGGGTATTGTTGAGTTTTCGTTGTTTAGGACCTTAGTTGAAATTTTCTATTGTTAATAAATGACTTAGGCCTAAGCGATTTAATCCTCATTTTGATTTTATACATAGCATGTAGTTTAATTTTGCTTGGGACTAGCAAAAGATAGGAATGGGGGTATTAATATAGACACATCTATTTAGGTTAAAATGCCTATTCATGCATATTCCTAGGCTTAGATTTGCTTGTCATGTTATAAATATTGCATAGCATGCATCATTCTGCATTTAGAGTAGTATATATTTTAGGTTAATTAGGTCCTTTTTATGGTCAAGAGAGAAGAAGACTTATTTCAGGCTTCAGATGGATGATGGACCGTACGGATCTGATTAGGATGACGATCGGAGTCTAACGCCTCTGAAATCATCTAGATCGGAGAACCGTAGCATTATACGAAGTCTGAGGAAGATCAATGGCCAGGGGGCAATGCGACATCCATTTGGATTTCGGATGGAAAATCTGACCGTATGGATGGATCCGAAGTGACGATCGTAGTCCAGCAGCATAGGAATCATCTCGATCTGAGTACCGTGGAACCCTCTACAAAAGAAAGAAGAATGGATGACCTAGGTGGTGCCATGTGGCTCCATCTAGGCCACCCAAAGCTGGCCAACAGTAGTGCACACGCACAGCTGCAGCGCACCATGCACAGTGCATGCCAGCACATGCCATGCCAGTGGCAGTAGCAGCGCAGTGCAGTAGTAGCACAGCGCATGCCAACGTGTGCGTACGTGACACGGCATTGGGAGCACGGGAGCGTGAAGCGCGCAGCGTGCGCCAATGGGGCGGGCATGAATCTTTAGTGACGTGGGCCTTTAGTGATGCTTACAGCTGTCACTAATGGTCGACGTGTGCCATCAAGAGGAATTGAAGGGCATATCTTCAGCGACATCTGTAGTGACGTTTATGGACGTCAGTAATGACCTAGATGTGAATTTGTTCTTCCTCCTCCACTATAAAAGGACATACTCACTACCATTCCAAACCATCTCTTCCTTTCTTCCTCTCACCACCTCCAAGGCTCTAGAGAGAGCTTTTCCTATGCCCGAGATGCTCCTCCAGAGTAGAAAACCAAATAATTTTCTCACCTCTCATCACCATTCATGGAGCATCCCGTGGCCATCCTCTCACCGCCTTTCGGGAAGAAGATCCTTACCACGATGCCATCCTGCCCCATCCTCCGTCCTCTGGCTCCGTCCTCCTTCGTCCCGCTCCTCACCACCTTCCTTCGGGCGACGTCAGAGTGAGTCATCCTCCGAGTAAACGTCGAGGGGGATTTCTCTCACCTCATTCTATCTTTTTACGCTTTCATAGTGTAGATTTTCCCGCTTTTGTAGTTGTAACAATCAATTCTTCATGAATAGATGATTGTTTCTCTCTCTCTCTCTTTCTCCCTCTCTCTCTTATATTTTTGCAAGTAGATAAAGTTTACATCGACCTAATCTCTTGCTTGATAAAAATACAAAAAAAATTAGAAAAGATAAAAATGACCAAAAACAAATAAAAGCGCGGATTTTCAAAACCAAACATTTGCCTCCCCATGTTCGACCTGGGACTTCCTTGGAGTTTTGGAATAAATTTTATTTGACCATGATTTTGCAACTACAATGATAGGTTACTTATAACACTGATTACAAACTCGCGAAACACGTGTGATTGGCCGCCGTGCATCACATTCCCTTCAACTACTGCCACCTCATTGTTCGTGTTATGAATAAGGACCATGGGGCGTCTCTATCATTTGGGTCCATTTTATCCAAAATTTTTGCAGGTCATCTGATTTCCATCAATGACTAAGCGGTTAATAAAATGATTGAGCCCTACAACCGGTCCACAGCCACCAAGATGCAGATTCTTAGAGAGCATCTTGGGCAAGCCGAAGAGCCCGCTGAAGAAGAACCCCTTCCACCCTTTCTGGTTCTCCATGAAGAACGTCCACTTCAAATAGAAGCTCCTCACTCAAGCTTTGATGAGACATGGGATCCCGCTACAGATTCCCTCTTCTCGGGCATCTCTCTCTTGTTGCGATGAATTGGCGAGATGTACACTTATATGGGAAGCATGCGCTGCGACATCGACGAACTTCGTACCGACGTTCGCAATCTGCAGATGGGTTAAGGACCCATTCGCCATCGTCGCCGCCATGATAAAGAAGACTAGTTTAGTTCTTTTTTTTTTCTTTCTTTCTGTCTTTCCATGTTGGCTTGTATTAAAGGGCCTTGACCCCATACTTATATATTTCTTTAGGAACAATAGCTAGTTTGTGCTCAAGGCACATACATTCTTTTTCTAGTTAGTTTACTTTAACGCTCTACCATTTTTATTATACTTTAGCATGCAGATTTTATTAATGCTCTTCGCTTTATAAATGTCATTATATAGCACTTGTAGTTTAAGATTCAACCCCTTTCAAAAACCCTTCATGATGATATTCAAAAAGGGGGAGAACTTAGGGAAGAACTTAGGAAATGACATGAAAAGTTATGAAAAATCTCTTCAAAATTGGTATAGATTACTAAGTACGACTTTTAGGGGGAGAAAATAAGAACCTACAGATATATTTTGAAAATCATCAGAAAGGGGGAGATTGTTAGCTCAACCCCTCATAAATAATATATTGATGATTTTACAAAGTAAAGAAAAAGAGATAAAACATAAGCGTAGCATATTTTTCTCTGTAATAACACAATTGCAAGTTTCATGGAGTTTTCCAAGTCAGAGGATTAAAAGCGTGAGGACTAAATTAGCATAAATATTGTCATAGGTCATAGGCTTTTATGTAAACTTTCAAAAGTTGTAATCTTTATTTTATTTAAGTCTAGAGATGTTGTAAAGAGCCCCCAAACATAACTTATAAATAGTTAACTTAGGCTCTCTACACTTAGGATAAATTAGAAATAAAAACCTAACAATAAGACACAAATTAGATGTCCATAATAACTGTCAGACGTCTGATTTTCAACTTTAAGACGTCTGATCAGTGTTTCAGACATCTAATTACCTATAGCATTGCCTTTGCATTCTGACTTCTTAGGCATCAGTCGAAGCAACCTTCCATCAGATGTCCATAGCCTCATCCAGACGTCTAATAGTTTGCTTAGACATCCTTAAACCAACTGATAAACTCAAGTACCCATTTACTTTCTGTTAATAATGGGCAAATACATTTTTAGACATCTGGACATGTCTCTAGACGTCTATCAATGGACCGTTGCTCATCTATTTCTGCGCAAATCATATTAGGAACCAAAGATCTACTCTTAGATTTCCATGACAAGTACTTTTTATGTTTCCAAACGTCTAGGAAATCCTATAGACATCCGTACTGACATTTGTTCCTCAAAATCTAGAACCCTGTTTGGATCTAGTCAAAATAGGAACGAATCCACTTATAATTAGGTGTCCAATATTTTTATTAGACGTCTTATATGAATATATCAGACGTCTTACAATATGTTTGATCCTAAAATCATACGTTTGATATTGCTGTTAGATTTATGATTGCTTTGATTTGTGTTGGATTTCGTCCCAATCTCTTGGGACTTGCCTCCAACGGCTAGGAGACCTCTCTCAAGCATTCTTGAAGGTTCCAAACTTGCCTATAAATAGACTACAATCCTTCTTAGGAAACACACACCTCTTGAGAATCAATTTCCTTAGAAATCACTTTCTTACTACTCTTTGCTTCCTTTTGCCCTTGTGTTGTTCCAACACACTGATTGAAGGGCAAACCCACACTCCCGGTGCACTTCATTTTGCAAATTCTTAGGGAGTTCTTTTTATGCTTAATAGCTAAGGAAGTCATTAATATTTTGGGGTGTTCAATAGGTGCTGTTTCATTCTTATTTTTGTAGTTTGGGTATCTAGCTTGTCGGGTCCCTGTCTCTTCATTGTGAAGGGAGAAACCTCCGTTTAGGGATCTGAGGTGGGATTTGTAATTGAGGTACACTACCTTCATTTAAGTAGTGTGGTTAGTGGATTGATCACTTTGTGATAAAAAATTCTAAGTCAAGGGATTGGCTTAGGTGGTGGTTTTCACCCATTTTGGGTTTCCACCCAAAAATCTTGTGCCTCTTTTTGTGATTGTATTTTTTATCTTACAATATTTTATAAATTCACTATTCACCTCCCATTTAGTGTAATTTCAGAAAGAAGCCCTAGCACTATAGTAGGGCGACATTTAAGTCATTTGGTAGAATATTTCGACGTTTGATGTGGCTTTGAGAGTAGTACTGCAGAAACATTTGCTTGCGTGGAATTAAACCTTAAGTGGTTCAAGCCACTATTCATTTATTTGATATAATTGAAATATTTGTGTTGCATGCTTAGAGGATTTAGTTAGTGATTTAAATCACCACTTTTGTCTTCTCTTCTATTCTTTTTGTCTCGAGATACAATGAGTATCATTGAATCTTTAATGTGACAAATTAGTATTCATTGAATATCATTATTGTGCTTAATTTCCTATGCTCATTTATATTTTGATTAAGATTAGCACGTGAATTCCATATTTTCTCCTTGTGTTTGACCTTAGACTCCATTGTAGATTTTGAGTTATAAATTGTATTTGTTGATTGAGCTATTTAGGAGACTTTGCTACAATGAAATGACTTTAGAAACTCCTATCTAGCCCTGTCAATAGCTCCCTAACTTCCTATTCCCTGCTACTCTCTCTCCTCTTCTTTAAACTCTTGTTTCGACCACCATTCACCTTTCTTCCCCTCCATCTTCCTTCGCTCCAGCCAAGCTCTGGCGAGGTTGTGAGCTCGCTACACTGCACTGCTCGCCTCGCTACAACTTCCAGAAGCATTGCCATGCTTTCTACTTCAAAATCCCTCTACTAGTTTCATCTTTCATCCACCCAAACACTCCAACCATCAACCCACCTTAACACCTCCACCTCTAGCATCGTCACACCTCCATACACCTCCCAACGCCAAGAGAACCCCACCATCATCTTCTTCACCATCCAGCGAAGCTATTGAACCATCTAACTGGGGCATTAAGATTGTATTCATGTGTTTGAGGTCTTCGTCGGACTCTGCCTACACTGCCATCATCTCCAGCTCCAACTGTAGTGCTCCGACCTGTTCCAACCCTGCAACCATGCCCAGGCATTGTCGTTTAGCTTTAGGACCTTTCCCAGATCCTCAATTGAAGACCACTTCCATGCCTTCACTTTGAATTGGACGAAGCATCATCCTCTGCTACACATGAGAAGGGAGCAGGAAGGATAGTCCCACATCGTGTGGGACAAACCCTTTGCAATATTATATCACGTTTTTGTGAAGAGAGCTTCCCACCTAAGACACAAGGGTTGGGTCACCATACACCCACACACTCGCTTACTCGATTATTCACACCTCACTTGCGACTACACATTGACAAGCCTGGTCCCTGTTCATGCCTGATTACCCATCTACTGTGCATGCCCGTATACCGGAATATGTTGGGTTTGAGAGAGGAGGAGGGATTTGTGAGAGAGAAGGGGGTGGGTTTTGCTCTTAAGGGCTCTACACTTAGCCGGTGAAGGAAGTTGGTGCCCTTGTGCCCCTATGAAACCCTTAGCCTCTGAAGAAGAAAGACCATGCTCTGTGGTTGAAGAAGAAGACTTTGAAGCCTTAAGTCTTTGATGGCATTGAGAAAAAGAAGGCCTTGAGAAGTGAGGAAGCTTTAGAAGAAGAAAAAGAATGGAAGAAGGCTCTAAAGAGCCTTGTGCTTGTGCTCACTTAAGTCATTTGATTGAGTTAATTCTGAGCACTGTTGAATAATTTAAGAAACTAAGTTTACATTGAATTCTGATTGAAGATCACTGTTGAATGATTTGAGTAATTGGATGCATGCTTAAATTAAGAGGATATACATGGTGATTTAATCACCATTATTTTTTATTCTCTTATTCTTTTTGCTCCATCATACATTGGTTCTTATTTAATGTACTTCTGCATATATTATTCATTGAATATCTTTATTGTGCTCATTCATTTCAATTCAAGATTAGTGTTGTGAATTCCATATTTGCTCCCTGTGTTCGACCTTAGACTCTTTTAGAATCTGAGTTTATAAATTTAAATGTTTGTTGTAAGATTTTGTTGACTATACTACGACGCATATATTTAACACTCGACGAAAACCCATCAACACAAACCTGGCCTAGCAACTAAGTAACCCAAGATGTTGGCAAGTTGGTGATGGAGAGTGATGCCAAATGCTCGCCAGATATAGGTGAAAATAAGGTACTCGTGAGCTATTGTTGGAGGTTTCACATAATACACATGAGTAGTGACCTCCGAAAGTCTGTGGCGAGGTGGCAAATGCTCCCCAAGTAAATATGTGTGGGAAAAAGAGGGTGCGAAGGACACCCTAAGGATGATGGCTTGACATGTGATCGCACGGGTTTCGCATGTTTGAAATCAGAGTTACGAGTAACCCATCGTTGTAGTTGCAAAACTCATGATCAAATATAATTTATACTGAAACTCCAAGGGAGTCCCAGGTCGAACACAGGGAGGCGACGTTTACTTTGTATGAAAATTGCGCTTCAATTTGTTTCTTTTTGGTGTTTTAGGGTTTTGTTTTTGAAATAAAATGACAATCAATCACAAGAGAGAGATAGAATTGAATATGATATATTGCATGAATGTTAATTACAATAATATAGAAAGCATAAAGAGAGAGGGAGGTGAGAAGAAATTTGCTTAAGTGGCTTTTTGACAAGACGACAGCGCCTTGGGGAAGCTCAGATGAAGGAGTTGGAAAGCTGGACAACGGAGGTGACAAGAAGGAGGACTTCGGGTAGAGGAAAGCTTCAGTGTAGCTCCGGAATGGAGGTGAGAAGGCAGAGATGATCTGCTACTGGAATGGGGGTGGGAGGACAGCTCCAAGACGACCTATGAATGGGGATGGGAAGTTGGAGGAGTATTTGGTGGGGCAGAGTCTCGTTACACTAATAAGCACCTTGGGAGCTTAAGAGCAAAGCATTCCGTGTAAAGATCAACATGGACAAGCATTGATCCATACCTGCCACTCTACCATAGAATGTATTGGTCTAGTTATCTCCCCGTAAAGCAAGAATGTGAGCAAAGACTTTAGGAAGCTATTTCTGAATTGAGAGACTTTTAGAGTGTAAGTCTCTCAATTGCAGGGTAGGAAAGAGGGTCAAAGAGAGCTTGAGAGGTTCAACATTCATCCTCAATAACCATTCCAATTCCTGAATGTCATCAAAAGTAGCCTTAGTAACTGATTGACTTTCATGTTACCAATCATTGGTGTGCACATCTTGGAATGGGCCCAATTTTCATCTTCCACATTGAACCGATCAAGGGTGTCACCCATTTCATTATCGTGTAAAGGTAGGTTGAAAGCAATAGGGGTGTGAGTGTCCTCAACAACGACATCCCTAGGTTCTTGTTTGATGCTAAGATCTTGCCCATGGGGTGTATAGATTTCTTCATCAAGAGTATCAATTGCTTCCCTTTTTTCCCAATGTTTGAGAGGATGATTTTTGTAGTTAGAAGTAGGTAAGAATCTGGATTTGGCTAAATTAGTAAGATCCTCAGGGGATAAGTCCTCAAACAAAACATATTCCCCCTGGAGTCACTCCATACTCTGAGTCCAAGCCCCTCAAAGTCATCCTCCTCCTCCTCTACGTTTCTTCCCTCTTGCCCTGAGACTGAGGAAAATCTTCAAAGCCATGATCAAGTGTTTCTGTTTCCTCCTCAAAAATCCAATCTTCATGTCCCTGAGACCAAAATTGATCGAAGTGATCCAATTTCGTATCAATCTCATTAGGGTCACCTTGTTAAACACATGTAAAATCTCAGAATGGTGTGTGGAGGATATTGGCTCCCTAAGTATAGGGTTGTGGTTATTATCATTTCCTTCCAATATGATTTTTTCCGACACTCGAGATTCTTAGCATTTCTGAGCTTCAGAGTCAGAATAGATAGAGAAATCTAATTGAGGAGCAAGGTTCTTAGAGGGGTAAAGTGTAAGCTCGAAGTCCCTGGGATGGGGTTTATAATCCACCTCAAAGTTGGGGGAAGGAGTTGAGTTGACTATTTGACTGTGACCCATTTCATCAAATGTAACAAAGATACTATCATTTGTGTCGAGTTCATCTAATGGGACCTTTTTCCCCTTTGATTGGCTCCAATAAAGCTCAAGTGGAAAGTCTAAGGGCTCATCCTCTTCTGGTTGCCACCTTTATATATCACAATTCATCAAGTGGCTACACTTTTCAATTCCCAGTGCATTCACGTAGCCTCCCTCCCCCTTAATGTCAGGACTTCCTAAAGATGAATTAATGAGTATGGAGGGGTCTAAATTATCTTCAAGAGGGTAACTATACTCCAAGATTGAGTCCTTAATGTCCCCTTTCAACTTATGGTGTGGCTCTCTCAAGGGAGATGAATCTAGCATGGAGGGGTTAGAATCAACCTCAAGGGGGTAAATTAGGTGACCAATTTCTTCATTTAATTGTGGACTTGTCCTTAAAGACTATCCTAAAGATTCCATCATTTCCATCTATTGTTTTTGCATTTCTCGCATAAAAGATGAGAGGCTATTATCAGATTGGGGAGGATAGTCAATCTCAAGTTGAAGTTGACTAGGAGTGTCTGTCCAACCTTGATAAGAAAAATCATTAAGGGTGGGTGGGTTGGGCGTAGTCATGGAAGAGCTAGGGTTGGGATACCCTTCTCCTAGGTTTTGTTCATCATCACAGGGTTGAGGATTAATCAGACCAATGCTACTATAATAGGAGTAGAAAGGATCCCAATGTTCTTCAAATGATGGATAACTACAGGTCATGGGCTTGGGATTTGGTGTTCTGGGGTGAAAGTAAGAAGTGACGTAGCTATTGTAATCCATTTGAAACATGAATTGAAAAACACACCCTAATCAGACACAAGGCAATGGAACTCTCCTTTTTCTTAGAGCATATTTGAGCCAACCTCCCACCTACCACTAAAAGTTGTCAAATGGGGTTAAGTTTGCGCTTGCCAGTTCCCACTTTAGTGGTATAAGAGGGGGCTATGACTTGAAATCCCTGACATGCTTTTTGGAAAAGGATAGAGGTCGATTACATTCTATCTTGGTGGCCAAACAAGTTGCACAATCAATTACAGGCCCTACATCAACCTTCGCATGGCTTAGGACCTACACCTTGCTTCAATGATACTCTCAGGTGACCTAGTGAGAAGTTACTCCAAGGATAGAACTAAGGGATGCAAGTAGACCGAATCGTTCCTTTGAGGCGATGCAAATGTGGTGCTGCTTAACTACCCTTTTATTCCTTTAAGGGGTATCCCTCTCCTTAAAGTATCAAAACCCTTGGCCACAGGATAATATCACCACCACAAAGTGAAATAGGAGGGTCTACATCGATGAAGAGATTGATGCCTATAGCCTTAAGGGACCGAGACCTAGTGCGGTGCCTAGTTTGCGTGCATAGTGCCAAACGTGTGCATCATGCCGCAAATCAGTTTGTTTTTTAGAAAAATCATACACAAGTACCTTTTAATCAAATCAAATGTGATTTTGATTTTAAGGTCGAATCTGATTAGCAGTCCCAATTTCAGTTAGACAACCACTGAATTAGGTCAATTCAATCAATTTAGTGGTGTTGAGATTTAATCCACATGCAATGTGTAAACAAGAACTGGATGCAAAGATAGAAAGGTATACTTGACTCCAGCAATCTTCGCGTAAATAATGTACGCAATGCAAAATGAGATCTAATGTGTTGCTCAATCACCCCTAAATGCACACACTAAGGGTATGCAACTCCTAAACAGGTAGCTCGATATATTTTCTCCTTCTCTTTTAGGGCAGGAAAGCAGAGAACCACAGATAAATTGCCTTGGTCGCTAAAGAAAGTGGGGACAGACCCCCGAAAATCAACCCCGATGCTACAAGGGTGAGAAGACTGAAATGAAATAAATTCGTCAACGAAGGTGAATCCCCTATGAGAGTGGGATCTAGGTCTCCTTCTCATCGAATCCTCTCTGCGTGTGTGGGTGTTGCTCAAGGTCAACATCGTCACTCAGTTGCACCTGTCTTCTCATCAGATTCCTTGCACCGAAAAAGTAGAGAATGGTCAGATAAATGCACACCTCAGAATGAATAGGAAAAGTGATCATGTAAATCTATTGCATCCATTGCCTCCTCATCAACAACACCATTTGTTCGAGAAATTTTCCCTTATCAGAAAAATATGTTGTTGTAGTATGAAATGCGTGGTGGAAAAATCTAGAACAAAAATATTTATCAGTAAAACTAACCACGAAGAGTCAGGTCGTATCCACAGGGAGGAACAAATGCAATAAATTCATGAATGCTTTCCAATTATATTTACCTAATCATGTGTAGAATATGTGCTCACATCCAATGTGAAATGAGGTGAAAGGAAGAAAACACAATACAAGAATGCGAGGGTTATGTGTGCAATTTTGACCTCAATAAAATAACCCACAACTTAAATGTAAATAACCCACAATGGCATGTAGTGTAATTATACTTTAAGACATTAGGCTTTCTCCTCTATGTGTTTAGGAGAAATCGTCGTTGTTTAAGGAATGCGTCGTAATATAGGACAAAATCGCTCAAATTATTTAAATTTATAAACTCTGATTTAGAAAATAGTGTCCGAGATAGTTTGCATGGAGCAAGTATGCAATTTTAATTCACTAATCACAATAAATATGTATGCAATTGAAATCAATGATATTCAAAATGATATTTCAATAAAATCAGAAGAATAGGGCAAAAAGATTATGTTAAAATGATGATTTGAATCACCAATTTAACCCTTTAAGTTTAATCTCACACACTTAAATATTCCAATAGTAAATCACAACTATTAATCCATGTCAATCAAGTTATTCAAATAACCCACAGTAACCAGTAGAGGGCCTTAGATGTCAGCCTTATGTATTAGATGGCCTAAGTGGAAAGCCTTAGCAAGCACAGCACCACAGCACCACAAGAGGCACCAAGAGCACAAGGTTCTCTCTCTCTCTCTCAAGAACACAGCAGTAGCAGCAACAGAGGCTCAAGGGCCTCTTCAGAATTTCTCTAAGTATCGAGAGCAGAGGGAGTGCACGAGAGCAAAGCCAAACCCCCTCTCTCTTACATCCTCTCTCTTTCTCTCTCTGAACTCAGAATCGGACCAAACCCAAGAAGCGGGTAATCGGATCCGCCACCTAGACCCACATGGCATGTGCATGGGCGAGGGCATGGACGAGCGCTTGAGGCGCAACATGTGTGGGGCCCTGTGGTAGGGACCTGACCCTGGTGACTGAAAGGCAATAAGCCCTTGTCACTTTTTCCTTATATGCATTGCTGGGGGTCCTGCTATTAACGATGTGGGACTATGTTCCCATAGTTCCTTCCTGCAGAAGCTATATGAGATGATGTCTCCAATTGAAGGTGAAGGAGAGGCTGCTTTATTCGATTGAGGGCTTGGGAAAGGACCTCGAGCTAGGCAGCATCAATTGCAACCTGTAGTTGGATGATTGTGGCTGGAGAATAGCAACGAAGGTTACAGAATATGAGGGCTGCAGTGAGCACCTGAAATAGAAAATACCACCTTGCAGCCACGTTAGAGTAGCTTAGGAGGATCGCTGGACATTGACGAGTGCAATGGTGGTTATGGTGTCGCATGAGGGTGTGTGTGGAGGTCTAGCGACCTCGAGAAGGTGGTGCACTGAGGGTGGTGTCAGGTGGAGTGTTTGAGAGGCCAATCCCCTCAATTTCTTGAGGGGTTTTGGTGGGAGAGGGATGGCGAAGGTGTAGGGGTCAGTGGGGGGTTGCTTGGTGCAGTGGGGCGAGCGGAGGGTTTCCCGGAGCGTCACCGGAGCTAGAGAAGGTGATGGTGGCAAGGTCGTGTGAGCATGCAAAAGTGGAGATTATGTGTATGAGTCGGGTTAAGGGAAGGTGAGGAGTCAAACTAGGGTGGTTTCAGATGATGAGAGTGTGGAGATGACGTCGACTATGATTGGCCGATGTTGGAGATGAAAGAAGCTCCAAGGAGAGGAACAGCGATGTCTCAAGGGGGAGGTGACCCCTCGTAGGTGTGGCGAGGTGTGGACAATGGAGAGGAAGAAGAACCTACTACCTATAGTATGTGGCAGCAAGCAAAGAGGCCAGAGGAGGAAGGTCATCAGAGACGAGTTGGAGCAGGCCTAAGGTAGAGGAGGAAGGGTTGTTTTCGGCCAAAAACTTGTTAAGGGGCAAGGTCATGTGTTAGGGGAACTTTTAAAGGTCTCAGGGCTTGCTCCATGCCTGGAAATAAGCTCGAAGAGCTCAAATTTCTAGGGAAGGAGATCCTTGATGTTGAGGGGTTTGCACGAGCTCCTTAACGAGAATTGGAGTCCAAGACAAGGTTCAGATGATTGGGGATTCTTTCAAGATCAATCCCTTCAATTTTGGAAGGAATTATTCGAGAAATCAGGGAGAAATCCCAGATTGAAGGTCGGTGTATTTGGGTTCACACTGCTAATGGTGGTAGGGACCTTTTTAAAAAAAATAGTGAGCAATTAGGGGGATAAATGTAAATATTTTGAAAGCTAGGGGCTTAAGTGTGAAAAATAGAGTTTAAATGGACTAAAATGCAAACTAGGTAAAGATGGACTCCGATTGGGCCCAAATTTTGGTACCAACCTAATTTGGACCCAAGGAATCTAATGATGAAGTTGGATTTCAATTTTGATCAAGTTTTACTGGGCAATTTGCATAGAAACCCAAATTAGGTTAAATCAAGATTACCAAACATCAAGGAATATTTTTATATGAATTTTAGGAGATTTAGATAAATTTTATCCTGACCAGAACCTCTGTAATTTAAGTAGGTCTGAAATTAAGATTTTGGGTGCTATATTGGTTCTTGAAATGCATGAAACCCCGTTTCTGTCTGCATAGACCCACTTATTTGTCCTTAATGCTCATTTGAACTTTATTTCACCCCTAACAAGCCCCTTAGTTATTCTGTGTTCATGATATGTTGTTAAAATTACAGAATTAACTATACTTCCTTGTTCTCTTCTCAAAACATAATATTGTAGAGTTGTAACCCTCAGATGGTTGTGTAGGAGCATTTATTTTTCAATGTTGACTAAAAATGGACAGTTAGGGCTTATGATGGTGTTCCCATTACTAGGCCATGTGGGTGCTTGATGATATTTCATGCATTCATAATGCAATATAGAGAGAGTTGAGCACATGAGAAGGAAAAAGAAAGAAACACAAGGGCCTGCATGTAAAAGTCACTCAAATAATTTATTTATCAAAAATATGGGAATAGTGTCATGGCAATGGAATATTTCATAAATACTAATAGGATGCAAAATCTAGGATTCCTTCCCCTTGCACGCGCGTGCCCATGAGGTCTCGGTGGGTCGCAGGAAGCTCAGAGGAGGTCGAGGACTCAGAGAGCTTCACAATGGCGGTTGTGGCATCGATGGAAATGGTCAGAGGCGGCCAGCCAACAAGGTGGTTGACGGGTGGCATGGGTGGTTCCGAGTGATGAGATGGCTGTCGGTTGGAGCATTTGAAGGTGTGGCTGTGCTCGTGGAGTTAAGGCAAGTGCATTAGCGTCAATGGTGAGTCAAATGGAGGGGTGTGGTGGCGACTGCGTGGAGGTTGAACCCATCGGTGATGGGTTCTGTCGGGGAAGATAATGAATAGTGTGTAAGGAGGGGGAGGCTGATGCATGGGCTGTTGTGCGCGAGGGCGTGCATGTAAGGTTGTGCAACACGTTGGCTCTACGCTTTTGAGAGGCGAAGGTGGCACTGGTGGGTGTAGCTATGCATGGGCAGAGGTGCTTCCATGGGAGGTAGTGGCACCGGTGGGTGGCCACAAGTAGTGGTTGCACGTAAAGGGAGGTGGACAAGGGCAGTATGCGTAGGAGGAGGAGAGGTCAGAGCCTTTGTTCATGGTCTAAAAGAAAAAGATTGTGGAGGAGGAGGCACGGGTCTCTAGACATCCGAGAATGCTTATAGATGGCTTAGGACTTGCCCCCGATCTTGCATGCGTGTGGGATGTGGAAACAGAGAGGAGGGAGCTTGTTGCCTTGTAGGAGATCTTCCAAAGAAGAAGGAGGAGGCATTGTTGTGCTTCGTGAAAGTCGTAGTGGCGGTGTCAACGAACAATGCACGGTTGTAATGAAAGTGGTTGCGGACATAGGCGAGATGCGGTGGTGGTGTCGGTGCTGTCATTGCCAACCACGGTGGTGGTTCGTAGTGATGAAAGTCATTGTTGACATGGGTGAGACGTGGTTGTTGTCACATGGTCGTAGAGGAGATGTGTCGAGGTCGAGTGCAGGGGTGGCTACTGTTGGCGTGGTGGTTGTCGCGGTGGGGGGAAGGCATGTAGTGGCAGATATTGTGGTGGTGGCTTGCTGTAGTGGAGGGGATGAAGATGGAAGAAAGCTTCTCCCCCGTAAGGAAGAAGATGATCTTGTGGCCATCCTTCATATCCTCTATATAAAGAAAGAGAAAAGAGAGAATAAGAGAGAATATCAGGGAGAGAGATTAAGGGGAAGAATAAGAGAAAGTATTCATTTGATCACTGCCAAAAATATAAGAGCCATTATTTCTTTCTGAACTAACTTGTCAAAAATCATATGAGTGAAAATAAAGCAAGGCTTAAGAGAGAATCTCTGATGATTTTCTTGGCAAATCAAATGTCACGATGGTATTCTTATTGATGCAAATAAAATTGAACTTCCAAAATTACTCCTGCATCAAAAGGAATTAATCAAATACATAAATGAAATATAGGAAATCGAAAGCTTAATCAATTTGATCAACATAATGCATGCTCTAAATTAAATTTCTTTCCCAATAATAATGTAATTAGGCACTAAATTAGTCTACTAAAGTGGATCTATCAACTACCAAGGATTGCATTTTGTTCTTAACTTTTGTTGTGGGTAGTTGTGACCTGGAAGTTACACGAGTTACAAGGGTAGTTCTTTCTAATTCAGTTGCACTCAAGTTTTACTCTTTTCCTTTAGCCAAACTTTCTAAAGTGTGAACTTTCTAATTTATTCACAAAAATTTCAGAGTCTCCAGTTTCACTTCTGTAACGTATTATTGACATGATGGAGGTGCTATTGGTTATCTAAACAAAACCAAAATGGTCAGTTGGTTTAGATCTTTATGATTGATCTCCAACCCTTTTTTTTGTTGTACATATATTCCAGTCCCTTTATGGTCCTTTAAGTTTGTCACCACCTCCTTGTTAAATTGACATTGTAATGTTGCTATATTCATAAAGGTGAATTAGCCCAAATGCCTTCTAGATTGGGAACTATCATTGTGACAAGCCCAACAATTCTACAACCATTGAAGGAATAATAGGTCTGAAAGGAATGATTGCCTTGAGTGGTAAAAGTAGATCTCCCACCCTCTACTTTGACAGTGTCCCTGGAGAAGGGAGCCCAACCAGTGACATCCTATTCTAGAAGTTGCCAACATTTTCTAAACCATCTACACTCTCCAAAGTTCTGCAAAATCTCAGTAGGTCAAGTGGTGATTAATAGGTAGATAGGCTATATTAGTCTGAGCCTTTTGCCTATACTTATGCCTGTTTCTTATACTTTGGTCAGCCAAATGGCATTTGGTCTCTTTTGTTTTGTTGCATGTGTTTGTAGAGATCTCATTGTACTTGGGAGTTCCTTGGGAGATATTGTGCTTATTGTACTCAAGTGTTTTGCCTTATCATGAGGTATGGTCTTTCCTAAACTCTCTTGGTTTTGGTTTCTGCACTTTGCACTTGCTTTCAAAGAAATTTGTTTCTTGATGGCAAGTTCTCATTTAGCAAGTAATCTTCATTTGTTTTTTTTTTTGGATGATTAACTAATCTTCATTTGTAGTATCACTTCTATCTCAAGATGTTCATTTTACCAATGAATCACTATATATGTCATGATTAAACCACACAACTACTTTACATTTATGCCTTTAATTTTAATACATATCTGTGCATTTGTGCCTTCAACTTTCAAGTATGTCTTCTTGTTACATAAAATGCATAATGGCCCTTTCCTTTCTCTGTCCAAAAAGTAATGGCCCTCTCCGTGTTAACAACTGTGCTAAAATGGTCCATATAATGATTTTCATAAATATATACACATCTCTAAATCGAACCATATAATGAGGTGATTCTTTTTGTTTTATTCTCAAAGAAAGTTTTATGACCATATAAAATAATGAAAGCGCATGTACAACCTCGAGTCCATGAACTACCAAGCTTATCTGTCTACTGTGGTAAGTGTAACAACTAAAATGACCAAACTTGATACAAATGATGTAAGTGCAACAAATTAAAAAGACCAAACTAGATACTTACAAATGCTGAAAGCATTGATATAACTTTATCCCCTTCTTTAAAGGTAGTCACACCAGGACCAACTTCAATAATCTCGCCAGCAACATTTGTGCCTGTCTTACAAATATCATGACTTCAAAAACTTAACTGTGATGCCGATTAGATTAGTAAAATAGTAACCTTCAAGACTGTTGGAGGATATGTGTGGTTATCCTCCAACAAAGACAAATGAGAGTTATTAGATGCAAAGATCTATTCGATACTCCAACTGGTTGCACTATGGTGGAAATTTAGCAGCTCAAATTACTTGAATCTGTTTTGTTATTCCAGTGACGAGTGTGATGGCAGTTTAACGAACATGTGCTTGGCTTCCAAATTGTTTCCATAATTAATAGCAAAAGGATAGAAAATATTTTTAGAAATATAAAATTAATTATTTCTAGTTGATACAATCTGATGGTTACCACTGATATTATATCCATTTATTCTCCAAGCTCATCTATACGTGGCCAACCTCTCGCAATCCCTTACAAGATGGAATTTAAAGCTTTCATAGAGAAAAAAAATCATATGGGGAATAAGTACATGATTCCATTTGGATCAAGGGGAAGGATTCATCTAGATTCTATCCCCCTAAAAGCCTTTTTACATGATAACAACTTAGTTTAGTCCCTCACCACTAACTGAGGCACCCCGCAATTCAAATAACTTTGAGCATATCCACCTAGAGTTTTGGCTTAGGCATTTTACTATAGTCATTCATCTCTTCCTGATGAATAAAGTTAGGCAAGGAGCTATATTTGAGCTTCTGCATTGTTTTTATGTTAGAAGCTATAGTTATATGTCCTACTTAATAAGTAGATTATACAAACATCAATACTGCATCATTGTGGTCTTTTTGAGAGTTCAATTTTCCTCGTTTTCTCTTCTTTTCCAATTTCCTCTACCCAATCCGATCCCTTCCATCTTTAGCACCTCTCATTTTAGTGATCAAAACTTGTCTGCATTTATTATAGTAGGCCCCTAACTTCAAGTTAAAACAACAAGTGCATGCATGCTCACTAGTAAAAATCCCTTGATCCTATGTTAACATCAAGTTGAAACATTTGTTGCAAAGCTTGCTATTGGAGGTAGTCGGCCTTTTGAATTGATACATTCAGCACAAACATGAAAAATTTGCAATATATTCATAAAATTTGAAATTCTTAGTAGGATTTAACTATAATTCACTAAAATTTCAAGTGTTTTATTAATAAATTTGTAGACCCTTCCCCAGCTTTTACACCATATTTTCAGAAATGGTCATGCCATGTTAGTTTCCAAAATCTAATTCAAAATAGTTACATTAAAGGATGAATTGTAGAATGCTCGAGTCGAGATAATAAAAAAGGATTAAAAATATCAAGCATTCGTGAGTGTAGGCTATTTACTTGATTCACAAAGCTCTCAAGGGCGTCCAACTTCCCCATCGCCATAGCCATTTGTCCCATGTGGTTAGTGACCCTAGAGGAACTAAATGGGTCTAATGCCAAGGCTTCTACAAGAGTTTGTTGAAGCCTGTCCAATCCTTGAGAAAGGCATCTTCAACCTACTGTGATGATTGCTGGAGGCTACATATGTCCTTAAATTGTTGCTTGGTAAGTGGATGAAGCTGTGGAATGATAACCTGCAAAAGAACAAATCTTTGACATTTTAGTAGTCTAATTCGAAATATTTGTTGTCATTTCAATATAGTTGCATGGCTTAATTGTGGCAACATATCCAGAAAATTTTGAATCAAAATATCTAAAATGCTTCAAAAAATAATCTTTCTTAACCCTTTTTTCTAAACTTTAAGAGGAAAGAGTAGATTTAAGGGAGAAATCATGATCTAAGAGGGGAAAACCCAATCTTTGGTTCCACCCACACAATCTGCTCTTTTGAAACATTCCATGTTACATGGCAAAACTCATTATTTCAGTAAAGCATCTATTAAAAGAGTTAATGGAAGCTCCTTTCTAAGAGTTTTTTCATTTATGGCCCTCTCATTAAAAAGTTGAGAGCTTAAAGGTGCTTCTTGACTTAATATTCAAGGGGATTACCACCTAATCTTTTTGGCAAGGGCAGCATTCATCGCAATCTAATAATTACATTTAAACACACTTGGTTGCTTCCCAATAAAATAATATTAGACCAGCTTATAGATTTGTAAGAATCAAATGGCATGACAAGACTGCTCGATCTTGACCTAAATAAGATTGTGGTATTCTTATTTTATTGGGATGAGTTATAAATGCACCCATGAAGATCAAATATGACATTTCAGTGGATAAAATAGTGCCATCCAACATCCACCACCTAACACTAGAAATAGCTAAGGAGACCATCTGCACTATTCTTTGTTTGTCTTTCACTAGATTGCATTGTAGCAAACGTTGATCAGGAAGCATCCACCAAATGAGTTAGATGAGTGATGACAAGCACATGTAAGTATCAAAAAAATAAGGAAATTGAGGAAGAGATCACAGGACAAACAGAACCGGGCTTGATATCTCATTTGCTCTTAGTGGCCAAAAGATACCCAAATAAAAAATCTTTATATGCCAAGTGCTTCCTTAACAGTTAAGTGTGGAGTTTTGTGTAAGTTTTGTTTGAGTCCTGATAGAAATGCTACTCTATTTGAAAAAATCTCAAAACTTTTTTGGTGGATGGTCAGTAAGAAGGTTAAGATATTGAGATTCAGTCTTTCTTTTCATTGTTTTAGACTGCCAGACTTAAACATGACATCTAAATTGCTGAAATTCGGTAAGAAGATATCTGGAGGCTTATTTTGAAGCATATAATAGGGCTTTAAGTCACTTAAAAAATACAATGGAGAGTTTCCTTCAACAATACAATAAGGAGTACATGAAGATCGCAATGCTAAAACATGAAGAAACATTTAGAGAACATGTAGTTTTGTGTAAACCATCGAACCAATTAAATAAAATGCCATTTATTTGGGCTTCCTTTAATTTTCCTTTTGATTGTTGATCTCAAGCCTCTCTGAAATCTACGATATAGGTTAGTGAACTTCATAGGCTTTACAGAGTGCAGAAATTGTTCATGAGCGACATGCAACAAAAAGAGAAGCTCGCGAAGCATAAAAGATTCATGCATCTCCCATCTTATGAGTACGTAAATCAAAGCTGCCTTCAAAGGACAGTTGACCTTGAGCTCCCTGCAGAAGAATACATCGATGCCAACAAGAAACATGCACTTGAATTGACTTAGGAGGAGAGTGATGTTGAGCAGACACTAGCACTAGGTACCACCAAGAGAAGGAAAGAAGATGTCATAGTTGGCTTGGAATCGGGCATGAGCTTCTCATTCTCCTCCGCCAATGAGAACTTGAATCTCCATGGATGGGGGCCCTTTCAGATTCCAGTCTTGGACCCGAATGCTCAATAAATGCTAGAGATACTTCCAGCCTTGACAAATGCTCTTTACTTCTGCAACATAGGATTACCAGCTTTTGGCTTTTTCCCAAAAATCTACACTCCTAGCTTGCTCCATGACCAAAATGAGGTTTGTATTCATGACACAGTCCAAATTTTGATGTAGGTGCGGAGCTGTAGTGGTACTGAGATATCTTCGCCTTGGTTTTGTTAACCAGCCTAATATTTCCTACCCTTCCCATTTCCTGAGATTTGAGCTCCAACTTCTTCTAGTTGTATTGGTTTGCATTAAATTGATATACCAAATAGTAGTGAGTTTCATTAGAACAACAATCATTTTCCTTTTCCTTAGTATTGTAAAGTTGGCATGCATATACATGGTGTTAGTTTTGTTCATTTATTAGATTTGGACAAGCTAGACCTTGCTTAGATTATTGTTTACATAAACCTTACTAAGGTAAATCCTGAAAAAAGTGGTGTTCTCTTTAGAGGGGAATAGACATCTACAAAAAATGTGTACTGGGAGCTCTTTTTCTTATGGGGACTTGGTGTCTAACTCTGAGAGATTTTATCTCTATTTTTTAAGCCTGGTTGATTAATGATAACGATGGCTTCGAGAGATAACCGGGTTTTATTGTCATCTCGTTGTAATATAGCCGGTTATTGCCATCATTTCAAATATATAATTTTTTTACTCGGAAAATAAAAGAGTTCCCGAGGTCGAACTCAGGGAGCAAACTGTATTCTAGAGATATACATGTTTCTTTTACAAAAATAAACAAAGAGAGAGAAAGAATGTGGTGTCTTTTTTTTCTCTTTGTTTCTCCTCGTCTCAGATCTGCTTCTTCTTCGTTCTGCAGAGGTGATGCTCTTCTTTCTTTCTTCAGATCTCCTTCTTTCTTCTTTGTTCTGCAGAGGTGATCTTCTTTCTCTCTTCAGATCTCCTTCTTTCTTCTTTGTTCTGCAGAGGTGATCTTCTTCTTCTTCGTTCTGCAGAGGTGATCTTCTTCTTCTTCGTTCTGCAGAGGTGATCTTCTTCTTCTGTCTTTTCTTTTTCCAGTCAGGGACGTCGCCCCTCCTTCTTTCTTCTTTTCCCTTCAGGCCGTCGTCTGATTTCCAAATCAGACGACTTAAACTGCCTGTTGCTACAGTGTCTTCCTCAGCTTCCTTCTTCTTCACCTGTTCCTGCACACTTCAGAGCTTACGTCAGAGGACAAAACCTACTCTACCCTCTCCCCCGCGTCTCTCTCTCTCTGAAACCACTCTTGGGAAAGCTCTCCCAGAGCTGCCGGGTAATCGGGTACGGGTCGTGCCCGGGTCCAGGCCCACCGGCGTGCGTGGTGGGCGAGGAGTGCAGGTCAGTCTAAGTCGGGTCGGGTCGGGTCAAGTCCGCGGGCCGTGAGCGCGGACGAGACCGGGTAACCGGGCGGGTGAAGGGGACCTCACCCCGTGTGCTGAGGCAGTAAGCCTCCAGCACTTTTGCATCTTATATTGCTGCGCCTCTTCGGACTTTTCCGAGGTGGGACTAAATGTCCCACCTGAATTGCGCGCCCGCAGCGGGGAAAGCAGCGGGAGATCGCGGCGTCACGCGAATCCTTCTGCCTTAGCTGCGAGCCTGGTGTTTTGTCGAAACGCCTCGCAAGGCCTGGGAGTCGAATCTGGGCGTGGCGCTGAGCGTGGCGCGCCTGTAGCTGCAGGCGGAAGCAGCTCCTTCTGCACGGCAATGGCGGCGGAGGTCGGGTGGCCTGTTCACAGAAAAATGGCCTCTCGGCCTAATCAGAAAGTGCCGGGGGCTTCGCCAGGGTGCGGCGAAGCTCATGTGGGTGGTGGCGAGGCGCGGGGCGTCGTGCAAGGGCTGCCCTAGGTCGGACTGTGGGTCGGAGGATGGGTTTGTTGGGGGAAGCGTTACGGAGGTGTGGAGTGGCAGTGAAGGGGTGGGGGGTGCTCAGTGTGATGAAGCGGAGGTTCGGTGAGGGTCGGTGAGGTGTGTGAGGCTGTGGAGCGATGGGAGCATCTCGCCGGAGGGTGGCCGGAGACGAAGGGGGTGACGATGGTCAGGGTCGGTCGAGGGCTTAATTGAATAAATTGAAGGCAGGGAAAGAAAGAGGAGAAGAAGGGGAGTAGTTCTAGCTTACTTGCAGGGACGAAGGGGGAGGAACAGGGCGACAGTCGTATCGATTGTCGCCGGAGAAGACGATGCTCAGGGAAAGGGGCGGCGGCGAGCAGAGAGCCGGAGAGGCGCCAGCTGGGTGCGGCGTGGCGCGGGAAGAGCAGGGGAGGAAGTCTCTGCTGCTGGTATTGCGGCAGAGCGAAGAGGAGAAGGGGGAGGAACCGCCGGAGCTGGTGAGCGTCTGCCGGAGAGAGAAGAGAGGAAAGTTGGGGGTTTTCTCCGTCAGACCCGTGCTACCCCGGTCGGTGGAGCAACGGGGGGATTTATAGGGATCAAAACAGGGAGGAAGGCGGAGGGAGACGACGTGTCTCCCTCGCCGGAGGATGGCCGGAAACAAAAACCCATACCGTCCGTGCGTTCGCACGGCCGGTATGGTGGGTTACAACGACCAGGGGGGTGTCCCTGCGACAGCTGACGATGCAGGGCACCCCCGGTTTACTTGCCAGGTCCCCCCCCTCACCCTGCGCGGCGCCATGCTCCGCGCAAGGTCGCCGGACCATGGTGCTGGCAGGTTTTGCAGGGGGGACCTGATCGCAAAGAACGAAGGAGAGTTAGGGGCCAAAATGCGAGGGTTCAAAAGTTGAGGGCCAAAGAGTAAATATATGAGGACCAAAGTGTAAAGTCGGTCAAGGAGGTTTCTTCGTAGGCTCAAGTTTTTATACATGATTAACTAGTACCTAAGGAATCTGATGGTGAATTTCATTTCTATATTAAACCTTGTTTGACCAGTCAATTTACGCAAAAACCCAAATTAAGTTATTAATTGGGCATGGTTCTCAATGTAGGTCAAAATGGGTTCTGAAGGCCAAATTGAAGGTTCTAAACCCTAGAGATTATTTTTCTATGAATTTTAGAGGGTTTATTATATTTTTACTTTTCCTCGAACCTTTTGAATTGAAGTGGGTTGTTTTAGGGTTACAGATTATCATTTAGTTTCTTGGAAGTGCTGTAGCCCTTGCTAGATCATCTCATCCCACTTTTATTCTTATTAAGCTGCTTTGACCTATGTTTGGGCCCTGAATTACCCTGTATGCAGATTATACTGGTAAAATTTCATTTTTACCCCTTATGACTTATTTTCTTCTCAAACTCAGAATTCTCTGAGTTAAGCCTTTCCTTGAGATATGTAGGAGCTTTTATCCTTTGTATTAGGTCAAAATGAGCTAGTTATGGCTCATGATGAGGTTCTCATCATACCCCCATGCCTAGCTTTTGCTAGTCCCTTAGCAAAAACTTAAGGTTTCAACCCTTGTTCTAGACCATGAAGTTTTTAATAGTTTTAGATAAGTGCCCTTTTTTATTTGAGCATCGATTAGGTTAGAATGCTGACCATAGGCCTAAAAGGTACTCTAGTACCAATCAAGATCCAAATCTGTCTAACCTTAGCCTCAGTCTTTTAGCAAAGGTTTTTAAGGTCCACAAGAACTAACCTAAGGTTTATTGGACTTCGTGGTTAAAGCACCCGTGCTTGAAATGATTTTAGCCCTGGCTCAGTTCGCAGTGCGTTTTGTAAGAGAGAGATAGAAAGTTTTTCTGTTTGGAGAGTTTTCTCTCTCTTTTTCTTTTTAGTTCTAGCCTAGGATTGGCTTTTCAACACGGTCTGTATCAGATTCCTTGCTCCCATCATCAATCCTCAAGGGTTCCTAGCGATCGATGTTTCGAGATAGCACCGCCCATGGCAACCCCCGGAACCCTGGCTATTGAGATTTCGAGATAATCCCATTCATGGTGTTCCGTGGCCGAATCCAGACCCTGGCAATTGACACTTTGAGATAATGCCATCCATGGAATCTGAACCAGCAGAGTGCTTACATGCCCCCAGTAGGATATGTAAATATCCTAGGAGACAAGCACTGAGGAGATGATATTTTGCTACGCATCTTCGAGGGGATTTCCCGCCTCTCCGCGCTGGGAACTCGTCCAAATCAACTTGTGTTGATCGTCCGCTCCTATTCTAGGTGTTCTTTTCAGAATTTTGCGACGCTTCTGCGTGATTCTGATTTTTACGCTTACTGAACCAGGCTGTGTGTGAGGTTAGGGTGCTTAGGTTACTGAGTCCCGTAAACCAAAAATTAGTTAACGAGGCCGAATACTTCCTAAGCCTTAGACCTAATACTTCAGCTTTTCATTTTCCTCAACCTCTTGAGGAGTGTCCAGATCTTAATGGGTACTAAGAGTCTATTCAAGAATGCCTAAGGTTTGCATTCTTACTAATCTCATTGTGCACTTTTCAGTTATTTTCTTGAATGAGGTCTAGAACTTAGGTTAATTCCTTAGTTCCTTACTAATGACTATCACCTTTTCTCATAATTTTGTGCTCCTTTTTCATTTTGTTTCTTTTCTCCTCCTTCACAAAATTTCCTTCTCCTCTTTTCCTCTTATTCTTTTTCGAAATTTTTTTTTAATTTTTATGGTATTTTTGGCATATGTGAATTTTTTTGTTTGAAAACCTTTTCTTACAAGTTTTTGCACTTTCATACCCCCCCATGCCTAAGATTTGCAATGTCCTCATTGTAACCTAGGGGTTTTCATTCAACTAAGTTCATACATTAGGATAGCTGTTTTGATGAGTGAATGGGTCGGGGTGACTGTTGCGGACGATTTCTAATCTCAGATGCAAGCACCTGAGGTGGAGTCGGCTGTCCTAAAGTGTGAACTTCAAGTGCAAAAAGATGTCAGAATAAGTTTCATGTTTTCAAAGAGAATGACGGGCTGCCTGCCGTTGAGCGCTAAATTTGATGCCTTCAGCCAAGCGGGAAATGCTATGGAGAGGGGATGGTCAAATCAGCGGAGTTTTGTAAGACAAGCACCTTGATTAAGAGCCTGGTTGGTCCAACTAGGTGCTTGTTCAGATCAACAGGCTGATGATGCAACCCAAACCCGATCAATCTGGTGGGTTGATAGATGTGGATAAAAAGGTGTGGAACCCACCATATACTATGAAGCTTAGATAGATGTGGAAGTGTAAACGCAGGGTTTGGCTGAGTCGAATCAGCCTGGTCAAAGTAGGGACTCGTAGAATAATCAGTGGTTGGTGTAGGAACCCTACAGGGGTGATCAGAGAATGATAGAGTATGGTATGTAGTCTGATCAATGTTCGAAACCCGATGTGGAAATGCAATCGGCTCGGTGAGAGGTGAATCTGAATAGAAATTGAGTTCAGTTGCGGGTCGGGGTTTGGGAGAGGTTTTGATCCGTTCTGTGTGTGCGGACGAGGTGGCCATTGTGTACGAGGGCTCTTCTAGAAACAGATGATACGTGGTTTTCTGTAGAGAGTCCTCTAGGCAACTATCAAATGCCGGAAGAGTGTCTGTAGGATGAAAGGAATCAGATTCGAGAAAAAAATTGGATTTTTGGTTGTAGTCACTCTTGGCATTTTCTATTTTTGGTTCCTGAGGATCGAAAAGGAATGATTCTGTGTTATCAGTGATCTCGGGAATCAGGACCTCAGAGTCGGAGTCAGAGTCATGTGAACTGAGGTCGTAGATAGGCCTGGCGTGTTCAGGAAGGGGAATCTCTCCGCAATTATAGTCAGATTTGAAATTGTCGGAGAGTTGGCGAAAATGAGATTCATGATCATGAATTCCACCACAGCAAAAATCATCAGATGTGGAATCAGCAGCCTGATTGGGGTCTAGCCTATATGTAAATTCTGGGCTCGAAAAGGTATTCTGTCTAGGCTCAAGCTCCAAGCTGGTAGGATAGACCCAATTAAAATCCAACTCGTCCAACTCCTCAGTCTCTGTATCATAAATTGGCATGTTCTCTGGAAAATCGATCAGATTTTCTGAAGATGTTGGAGAGGGATATTCATCAAATAGAGGCCCGGAATCATATTCTGTAAAATTTTGATCTTTCTCATAAGGGGCCTCATAATCTTCCCAATAAGTTTCAGATCTAGGTTCTAGGCTTAGGATGTGGGTAGAATTATTAGAACCTAAGTCCGAATATCCTTCGAGGGCCACTTTATCAAAATAAGGGGCGGAATTTATACCCTCAGAAGGTTCAGTTCTGATCTCATTATTGCAGGAGTTTTGAAATTCTAGGCTTGACAACTCATGGTCTAAGTTTGGCTCATCATTGTGTTCTCCTGCAATATCCCAACCTAATTCAACATTGTCTTCTATCTGGGTTGGGATTTTACAACCACTTTGTGCCTCAATCCCGAGATCTGGGAAACTGGATTGTTCCTTAATATTGTTCCAAGATGGTTCATCCTCTGTTTCTGGTATATACGGGTATTTCTGGTTGATAATTTGTTCTACTGATTTCATCATTTCTACCCGTTTCATAAGGGCATCTTGGTGTTGTTCCCAAAGTACATGATTTGTCAAGCATTGAAGGTATTCAGATTGGTGTAATTTTTCCATCTCAATGTATCCTGTCATGAGCATATCTCGGGTTGATCCTTTTGAAATTTCAGTCAATACAATTTGGGCACAGTTTATGATGAAAGCTGTGGTTGTTGGAACATCAACCTGAATGTTTCCTATTGGTGTTGAGGGTTTATATTTGATTTCATAGATTTCAAGGGCATCCTCAATCATCTTATCTTTCATGGATCTCAGATATTCAGGTTTTTTGAATGGTAGTCTTGCTAGGTAATTAGGCTGCATAATTGGATCAGGTGGTGGAATCAAGATATAGAACCAAAGTTTGAATCAAGATGGAAGAAGGGGATTTTGTTCAGAATCAGAGGAAAGAGGGGCTATGTGAATGATTTCTGCAAAAACAAAGGAGCCGAGGCTTAGCCTCGGGGAGAGTGAATTTCTATAGGAGGTTTCAAGGACCTCCTGAAAAATACTGAAGGGCTGGATGAGATAAGCAGGTGCTGGACCCAATCAAGACACCCAAAAATTGTTGGGTGACTATAGAGGTTCGGGGCAGATGGACCCCTTGATCAGAAAGATCGTCCACTTGAGAATTACCTGGGCAACCAGAGAGGGAGAGTCCCGCGAAGACCCCTACACGGTAGAGCGTCCCCACGGGTTACAGGGTTTCCCCCACCCGACCTCTCTTGTCACTGCGGGTCCAGGTAGACTAGAATGGGGATCTTGACCTCTTAAGTCTACCAATTTTAGCTTAAGATCAGGGTGCTTAAAGTTACACTTGAACTCTTAGGTATTTTGAGTGAGAAAGTGACCTAATTTTAAGGTTGGTTGACCCAAGGAGTCAACTTTACCTCTTGTTCCTTTGAGAGCTTTTTGGGTCCTTTCTTTTAGGGTTCAAGTGTTTAGAGAGCCAATTGTTTTAGGTTTCCTTTTGAATAGGTATTTTCAATCAATGGTTTAGGCACACTTCTTTTGGATTTTCTCCATTCTTGATTTAAGTAGTGTGTCTCTAAAACCCTAATGTTGAATCTTATGTTGGCTCTACTTGGTCCAGTTAGTTCTTTGTTGGGTAATTAGGGCTCAAGCAAGAATGTGTTAGCCCTTAAATACCCTTAATAGTGTGCAGGACTAATGCGTTGAAAACATGCAACTCTTTATGGTTACTAAGTATGGAAGACAGGTTAGCCCTATATTGCTTGTTCTTTTCTTTTCTTCCTCTTTAGAGTTTAGGGGTTAATAGCGAGAGGAAAAATTTACCTGTCCTCGGAGTGGTTGTCGTGCGGTTGCTTGTCTTCTTGATTTCCTGTAGTTTTCTGCACAAAAGAGAGGAGATTATCAGAAATTAAAAAGAAACAGGAATGTTTACCTCTAGAATAGCCGTTGCTCCCCGACAACGGCGCCAATTGATAGCGATGGCTTCGAGAGATAACCGGGTTTTATTGTTATCTCGTTGTAATATAGCCGGTTATTGCCATCATTTCAAATATATAATTTTTTTACTCGGAAAATAAAAGAGTTCCCGAGGTCGAACTCAGGGAGCAAACTGTATTCTAGAGATATACATGTTTCTTTTACAAAAATAAACAAAGAGAGAGAAAGAATGTGGTGTCTTTTTTTTCTCTTTGTTTCTCCTCGTCTCAGATCTGCTTCTTCTTCGTTCTGCAGAGGTGATGCTCTTCTTTCTTTCTTCAGATCTCCTTCTTTCTTCTTTGTTCTGCAGAGGTGATCTTCTTTCTTTCTTCAGATCTCCTTTCTTCTTTGTTCTGCAGAGGTGATCTTCTTCTTCGTTCTGCAGAGGTGATCTTCTTCTTCTGTCTTTTCTTTTTCCAGTCAGGGACGTCGCCCCTCCTTCTTTCTTCTTTTCCCTTCAGGCCGTCGTCTGATTTCCAAATCAGACGACTTAAACTGCCTGTTGCTACAGTGTCTTCCTCAGCTTCCTTCTTCTTCACCTGTTCCTGCACACTTCAGAGCTTACGTCAGAGGACAAAACCTACTCTACCCTCTCCCCCGCGTCTCTCTCTCTCTGAAACCTCTCTTGGGAAAGCTCTCCCAGAGCTACCGGGTAATCGGGTACGGGTTGTGCCCGGGTCCAGGCCCACCGGCGTGCGTGGTGGGCGAGGAGTGCAGGTCAGTCTAAGTCGGGTCGGGTCGGGTCAAGTCCGCGGGGCGTGAGCGCGGACGAGACCGGGTAACCGGGCGGGTGAAGGGGACCTCACCCCGTGTGCTGAGGCAGTAAGCCTCCAGCACTTTTGCGTCTTATATCGCTGCGCCTCTTCGGACTTTTCCGAGGTGGGACTAAATGTCCCACCTCAATTGCGCGCCCGCAGCGGGGAAAGCAGCGGGAGATCGCGGCGTCACGCGAAGCCTTCTGCCTTAGCTACGAGCCTGGTGTTTTGTCGAAACGCCTCGCAAGGCCTGGGAGTCGAATCTGGGCGTGGCGCTGAGCGTGGCGCGCCTGTAGCTGCAGGCGGAAGCAGCTCCTTCTGCACGGCAATGGCGGTGGAGGTCGGGTGGCCTGTTCACATAAAAACGGCCTCTCGGCCTAATCAGAAAGTGCCGGGGGCTTCGCCAGGGTGCGGCGAAGCTCGTGTGGGTGGTGGCGAGGCGCGGGGCAGCGTGCAAGGGCTGCCCTAGGTCGGACTGTGGGTCGGAGGATGGGTTTGTTGGGGGAAGCGTTACGGAGGTGTGGAGTGGTAGTGAAGGGGTGGGGGGTGCTCAGTGTGATGAGGCGGAGGTTCGGTGAGGGTCGGCGAGGTGTGTGAGGCTGTGGAGCGATGGGAGCATCTCGCCGGAGGGTGGCCGGAGACGAAGGGGGTGACGATGGTCAGGGTCGGTCGAGGGCTTAATTGAATAAATTGAAGGCGGGGAAAGAAAGAGGAGAAGAAGGGGAGTAGTTCTAGCTTACTTGCAGGGACGAAGGGGGAGGAACAGGGCGACAGTCGTATCGACTGTCGCCGGAGAAGACGATGCTCAGGGAAAGGGGCGGCGGTGAGCAGAGAGCCGGAGAGGCGCCAGCTGGGTGCGGCGTGGCGCGGGAAGAGCAGGGGAGGAAGTCTCTGCTGCTGGTATTGCGGCAGAGCGAAGAGGAGAAGGGGGAGGAACCGCCAGAGCTGGTGAGCGTCTGCCGGAGAGAGAAGAGAGGAAAGTTGGGGGTTTTCTCCGTCAGACCCGAGCTACCCCAGTCGGTGGAGCAACGGGGGGTATTTATAGGGATCAAAACAGGGAGGAAGGCGGAGGGAGACGACGTGTCTCCCTCGCCGGAGGATGGCCGGAAACAAAAACCCATACCGTCCGTGCGTTCGCATGGCCGGTATGGTGGGTTACAACGACCAGGGGGGTGTCCCTGCGACGGCTGACGACGCAGGGCACCCCCGGTTTACTTGCCAGGTCCCCCCCCTCACCCTGCGCGGTGCCATGCTCCGCGCAAGGTCGCCGGAGCATGGTGCTGGCAGGTTTTGCAGGGGGGACCTGATCGCAAAGAACAAAGGAGAGTTAGGGGCCAGAATGCGAGGGTTCAAAAGTTGAGGGCCAAAGAGTAAATATATGAGGACCAAAGTGTAAAGTCGGTCAAGGAGGTTTCTTCTTAGGCTCAAGTTTTTATACATGATTAATTAGGACGTAAGGAATCTGATGGTGAATTTCATTTCTATATTAAACCTTGTTTGACCGATCAATTTACGCAAAAACCCAAATTAAGTTATTAATTGGGCATGGTTCTCAATGTAGGTCAAAATGGGTTCTGAAGGCCAAATTGAAGGTTCTAAACCCTAGAGATTATTTTTCTATGAATTTTAGAGGGTTTATTATATTTTTACTTTTCCTCGAACCTTTTGAATTGAAGTGGGTTGTTTTAGGGTTACAGATTATCATTTAGTTTCTTGGAAGTGCTGTAGCCCTTGCTAGATCATCTCATCCCACTTTTATTCTTATTAAGCTGCTTTGACCTATGTTTGGGCCCTGAATTACCCTGTATGCAGATTATACTGGTAAAATTTCATTTTTACCCCTTATGACTTATTTTCTTCTCAAACTCAGAATTCTCTGAGTTAAGCCTTTCCTTGAGATATGTAGGAGCTTTTATCCTTTGTATTAGGTCAAAATGAGCTAGTTATGGCTCATGATGAGGTTCTCATCATACCCCCATGCCTAGCTTTTGCTAGTCCCTTAGCAAAAACTTAAGGTTTCAACCCTTGTTCTAGACCATGAAGTTTTTAATAGTTTTAGATAAGTGCCCTTTTTTATTTGAGCATCGATTAGGTTAGAATGCTGACCATAGGCCTAAAAGGTACTCTAGTACCAATCAAGATCCAAATCTGTCTAACCTTAGCCTCAGTCTTTTAGCAAAGGTTTTTAAGGTCCACAAGAACTAACCTAAGGTTTATTGGACTTCGTGGTTAAAGCACCCGTGCTTGAAATGATTTTAGCCCTGGCTCAGTTCGCAGTGCGTTTTGTAAGAGAGAGATAGAAAGTTTTTCTGTTTGGAGAGTTTTCTCTCTCTTTTTCTTTTTAGTTCTAGCCTAGGATTGGCTTTTCAACACGGTCTGTATCAGATTCCTTGCTCCCATCATCAATCCTCAAGGGTTCCTAGCGATCGATGTTTCAAGATAGCACCGCCCATGGCAACCCCCGGAACCCTGGCTATTGAGATTTCGAGATAATCCCATTCATGGTGTTCCGTGGCCGAATCCAGACCCTGGCAATTGACACTTTGAGATAATGCCATCCATGGAATCTGAACCAGCAGAGTGCTTACATGCCCCCAGTAGGATATGTAAATATCCTAGGAGACAAGCACTGAGGAGATGATATTTTGCTACGCATCTTCGAGGGGATTTCCCGCCTCTCCGCGCTGGGAACTCGTCCAAATCAACTTGTGTTGATCGTCCGCTCCTATTCTAGGTGTTCTTTTCAGAATTTTGCGACGCTTCTGCGTGATTCTGATTTTTACGCTTACTGAACCAGGCTGTGTGTGAGGTTAGGGTGCTTAGGTTACTGAGTCCCGTAAACCAAAAATTAGTTAACGAGGCCGAATACTTCCTAAGCCTTAGACCTAATACTTCAGCTTTTCATTTTCCTCAACCTCTTGAGGAATGTCCAGATCTTAATGGGTACTAAGAGTCTATTCAAGAATGCCTAAGGTTTGCATTCTTACTAATCTCATTGTGCACTTTTCAGTTATTTTCTTGAATGAGGTCTAGAACTTAGGTTAATTCCTTAGTTCCTTACTAATGACTATCACCTTTTCTCATAATTTTGTGCTCCTTTTTCATTTTGTTTCTTTTCTCCTTCTCCTTCACAAAATTTCCTTCTCCTCTTTTCCTCTTATTCTTTTTCGAAATTTTTTTTTAATTTTTATGGTATTTTTGGCATATGTGAATTTTTTTGTTTGAAAACCTTTTCTTACAAGTTTTTGCACTTTCATACCCCCCCATGCCTAAGATTTGCAATGTCCTCATTGTAACCTAGGGGTTTTCATTCAACTAAGTTCATACATTAGGATAGCTGTTTTGATGAGTGAATGGGTCGGGGTGACTGTTGCGGACGATTTCTAATCTCAGATGCAAGCACCTGAGGTGGAGTCGGCTGTCCTAAAGTGTGAACTTCAAGTGCAAAAAGATGTCAGAACAAGTTTCATGTTTTCAAAGAGAATGACGGGCTGCCTGCCGTTGAGCGCTAAATTTGATGCCTTCAGCCAAGCGGGAAATGCTATGGAGAGGGGATGGTCAAATCAGCGGAGTTTTGTAAGACAAGCACCTTGATTAAGAGCCTGGTTGGTCCAACTAGGTGCTTGTTCAGATCAACAGGCTGATGATGCAACCCAAACCCGATCAATCTGGTGGGTTGATAGATGTGGATAAAAAGGTGTGGAACCCACCATATACTATGAAGCTTAGATAGATGTGGAAGTGTAAACGCAGGGTTTGGCTGAGTCGAATCAGCCTGGTCAAAGTAGGGACTCGTAGAATAATCAGTGGTTGGTGTAGGAACCCTACAGGGGTGATCAGAGAATGATAGAGTATGGTATGTAGTCTGATCAATGTTCGAAACCCGATGTGGAAATGCAATCGGCTCGGTGAGAGGTGAATCTGAATAGAAATTGAGTTCAGTTGCGGGTCGGGGTTTGGGAGAGGTTTTGATCCGTTCTGTGTGTGCGGACGAGGTGGCCATTGTGTACGAGGGCTCTTCTAGAAACAGATGATACGTGGTTTTCTGTAGAGAGTCCTCTAGGCAACTATCAAATGCCGGAAGAGTGTCTGTAGGATGAAAGGAATCAGATTCGAGAAAAAAATTGGATTTTTGGTTGTAGTCACTCTTGGCATTTTCTATTTTTGGTTCCTGAGGATCGAAAAGGAATGATTCTGTGTTATCAGTGATCTCGGGAATCAGGACCTCAGAGTCGGAGTCAGAGTCATGTGAACTGAGGTCGTAGATAGGCCTGGCGTGTTCAGGAAGGGGAATCTCTCCGCAATTATAGTCAGATTTGAAATTGTCGGAGAGTTGGCGAAAATGAGATTCATGATCATGAATTCCACCACAGCAAAAATCATCAGATGTGGAATCAGCAGCCTGATTGGGGTCTAGCCTATATGTAAATTCTGGGCTCGAAAAGGTATTCTGTCTAGGCTCAAGCTCCAAGCTGGTAGGATAGACCCAATTAAAATCCAACTCGTCCAACTCCTCAGTCTCTGTATCATAAATTGGCATGTTCTCTGGAAAATCGATCAGATTTTCTGAAGATGTTGGAGAGGGATATTCATCAAATAGAGGCCCGGAATCATATTCTGTAAAATTTTGATCTTTCTCATAAGGGGCCTCATAATCTTCCCAATAAGTTTCAGATCTAGGTTCTAGGCTTAGGATGTGGGTAGAATTATTAGAACCTAAGTCCGAATATCCTTCGAGGGCCACTTTATCAAAATAAGGGGCGGAATTTATACCCTCAGAAGGTTCAGTTCTGATCTCATTATTGCAGGAGTTTTGAAATTCTAGGCTTGACAACTCATGGTCTAAGTTTGGCTCATCATTGTGTTCTCCTGCAATATCCCAACCTAATTCAACATTGTCTTCTATCTGGGTTGGGATTTTACAACCACTTTGTGCCTCAATCCCGAGATCTGGGAAACTGGATTGTTCCTTAATATTGTTCCAAGATGGTTCATCCTCTGTTTCTGGTATATACGGGTATTTCTGGTTGATAATTTGTTCTACTGATTTCATCATTTCTACCCGTTTCATAAGGGCATCTTGGTGTTGTTCCCAAAGTACATGATTTGTCAAGCATTGAAGGTATTCAGATTGGTGTAATTTTTCCATCTCAATGTATCCTGTCATGAGCATATCTCGGGTTGATCCTTTTGAAATTTCAGTCAATACAATTTGGGCACAGTTTATGATGAAAGCTGTGGTTGTTGGAACATCAACCTGAATGTTTCCTATTGGTGTTGAGGGTTTATATTTGATTTCATAGATTTCAAGGGCATCCTCAATCATCTTATCTTTCATGGATCTCAGATATTCAGGTTTTTTGAATGGTAGTCTTGCTAGGTAATTAGGCTGCATAATTGGATCAGGTGGTGGAATCAAGATATAGAACCAAAGTTTGAATCAAGATGGAAGAAGGGGATTTTGTTCAGAATCAGAGGAAAGAGGGGCTATGTGAATGATTTCTGCAAAAACAAAGGAGCCGAGGCTTAGCCTCGGGGAGAGTGAATTTCTATAGGAGGTTTCAAGGACCTCCTGAAAAATACTGAAGGGCTGGATGAGATAAGCAGGTGCTGGACCCAATCAAGACACCCAAAAATTGTTGGGTGACTATAGAGGTTCGGGGCAGATGGACCCCTTGATCAGAAAGATCGTCCACTTGAGAATTACCTGGGCAACCAGAGAGGGAGAGTCCCGCGAAGACCCCTACACGGTAGAGCGTCCCCACGGGTTACAGGGTTTCCCCCACCCGACCTCTCTTGTCACTGCGGGTCCAGGTAGACCAGAATGGGGATCTTGACCTCTTAAGTCTACCAATTTTAGCTTAAGATCAGGGTGCTTAAAGTTACACTTGAACTCTTAGGTATTTTGAGTGAGAAAGTGACCTAATTTTAAGGTTGGTTGACCCAAGGAGTCAACTTTACCTCTTGTTCCTTTGAGAGCTTTTTGGGTCCTTTCTTTTAGGGTTCAAGTGTTTAGAGAGCCAATTGTTTTAGGTTTCCTTTTGAATAGGTATTTTCAATCAATGGTTTAGGCACACTTCTTTTGGATTTTCTCCATTCTTGATTTAAGTAGTGTGTCTCTAAAACCCTAATGTTGAATCTTATGTTGGCTCTACTTGGTCCAGTTAGTTCTTTGTTGGGTAATTAGGGCTCAAGCAAGAATGTGTTAGCCCTTAAATACCCTTAATAGTGTGCAGGACTAATGCGTTGAAAACATGCAACTCTTTATGGTTACTAAGTATGGAAGACAGGTTAGCCCTATATTGCTTGTTCTTTTCTTTTCTTCCTCTTTAGAGTTTAGGGGTTAATAGCGAGAGGAAAAATTTACCTGTCCTCGGAGTGGTTGTCGTGCGGTTGCTTGTCTTCTTGATTTCCTGTAGTTTTCTGCACAAAAGAGAGGAGATTATCAGAAATTAAAAAGAAACAGGAATGTTTACCTCTAGAATAGCCGTTGCTCCCCGACAACGGCGCCAATTGATAGCGATGGCTTCGAGAGATAACCGGGTTTTATTGTTATCTCGTTGTAATATAGCCGGTTATTGCCATCATTTCAAATATATAATTTTTTTACTCGGAAAATAAAAGAGTTCCCGAGGTCGAACTCAGGGAGCAAACTGTATTCTAGAGATATACATGTTTCTTTTACAAAAATAAACAAAGAGAGAGAAAGAATGTGGTGTCTTTTTTTTCTCTTTGTTTCTCCTCGTCTCAGATCTGCTTCTTCTTCGTTCTGCAGAGGTGATGCTCTTCTTTCTTTCTTCAGATCTCCTTCTTTCTTCTTTGTTCTGCAGAGGTGATCTTCTTTCTTTCTTCAGATCTCCTTTCTTCTTTGTTCTGCAGAGGTGATCTTCTTCTTCTTCGTTCTGCAGAGGTGATCTTCTTCTTCTGTCTTTTCTTTTTCCAGTCAGGGACGTCGCCCCTCCTTCTTTCTTCTTTTCCCTTCAGGCCGTCGTCTGATTTCCAAATCAGACGACTTAAACTGCCTGTTGCTACAGTGTCTTCCTCAGCTTCCTTCTTCTTCACCTGTTCCTGCACACTTCAGAGCTTACGTCAGAGGACAAAACCTACTCTACCCTCTCCCCCGCGTCTCTCTCTCTCTGAAACCTCTCTTGGGAAAGCTCTCCCAGAGCTACCGGGTAATCGGGTACGGGTCGTGCCCGGGTCCAGGCCCACCGGCGTGCGTGGTGGGCGAGGAGTGCAGGTCAGTCTAAGTCGGGTCGGGTCGGGTCAAGTCCGCGAGGCGTGAGCGCGGACGAGACCGGGTAACCGGGCGGGTGAAGGGGACCTCACCCCGTGTGCTGAGGCAGTAAGCCTCCAGCACTTTTGCGTCTTATATCGCTGCGCCTCTTCGGACTTTTCCGAGGTGGGACTAAATGTCCCACCTCAATTGCGCGCCCGCAGTGGGGAAAGCAGCGGGAGATCGCGGCGTCACGCGAAGCCTTCTGCCTTAGCTACGAGCCTGGTGTTTTGTCGAAACGCCTCGCAAGGCCTGGGAGTCGAATCTGGGCGTGGCGCTGAGCGTGGCGCGCCTGTAGCTGCAGGCGGAAGCAGCTCCTTCTGCACGGCAATGGCGGTGGAGGTCGGGTGGCCTGTTCACATAAAAACGGCCTCTCGGCCTAATCAGAAAGTGCCGGGGGCTTCGCCAGGGTGCGGCGAAGCTCGTGTGGGTGGTGGCGAGGCGCGGGGCAGCGTGCAAGGGCTGCCCTAGGTCGGACTGTGGGTCGGAGGATGGGTTTGTTGGGGGAAGCGTTACGGAGGTGTGGAGTGGTAGTGAAGGGGTGGGGGGTGCTCAGTGTGATGAGGCGGAGGTTCGGTGAGGGTCGGCGAGGTGTGTGAGGCTGTGGAGCGATGGGAGCATCTCGCCGGAGGGTGGCCGGAGACGAAGGGGGTGACGATGGTCAGGGTCGGTCGAGGGCTTAATTGAATAAATTGAAGGCGGGGAAAGAAAGAGGAGAAGAAGGGGAGTAGTTCTAGCTTACTTGCAGGGACGAAGGGGGAGGAACAGGGCGACAGTCGTATCGACTGTCGCCGGAGAAGACGATGCTCAGGGAAAGGGGCGGCGGTGAGCAGAGAGCCGGAGAGGCGCCAGCTGGGTGCGGCGTGGCGCGGGAAGAGCAGGGGAGGAAGTCTCTGCTGCTGGTATTGCGGCAGAGCGAAGAGGAGAAGGGGGAGGAACCGCCAGAGCTGGTGAGCGTCTGCCGGAGAGAGAAGAGAGGAAAGTTGGGGGTTTTCTCCGTCAGACCCGAGCTACCCCAGTCGGTGGAGCAACGGGGGGTATTTATAGGGATCAAAACAGGGAGGAAGGCGGAGGGAGACGACGTGTCTCCCTCGCCGGAGGATGGCCGGAAACAAAAACCCATACCGTCCGTGCGTTCGCATGGCCGGTATGGTGGGTTACAACGACCAGGGGGGTGTCCCTGCGACGGCTGACGACGCAGGGCACCCCCGGTTTACTTGCCAGGTCCCCCCCCTCACCCTGCGCGGTGCCATGCTCCGCGCAAGGTCGCCGGAGCATGGTGCTGGCAGGTTTTGCAGGGGGGACCTGATCGCAAAGAACAAAGGAGAGTTAGGGGCCAGAATGCGAGGGTTCAAAAGTTGAGGGCCAAAGAGTAAATATATGAGGACCAAAGTGTAAAGTCGGTCAAGGAGGTTTCTTCTTAGGCTCAAGTTTTTATACATGATTAATTAGGACGTAAGGAATCTGATGGTGAATTTCATTTCTATATTAAACCTTGTTTGACCGATCAATTTACGCAAAAACCCAAATTAAGTTATTAATTGGGCATGGTTCTCAATGTAGGTCAAAATGGGTTCTGAAGGCCAAATTGAAGGTTCTAAACCCTAGAGATTATTTTTCTATGAATTTTAGAGGGTTTATTATATTTTTACTTTTCCTCGAACCTTTTGAATTGAAGTGGGTTGTTTTAGGGTTACAGATTATCATTTAGTTTCTTGGAAGTGCTGTAGCCCTTGCTAGATCATCTCATCCCACTTTTATTCTTATTAAGCTGCTTTGACCTATGTTTGGGCCCTGAATTACCCTGTATGCAGATTATACTGGTAAAATTTCATTTTTACCCCTTATGACTTATTTTCTTCTCAAACTCAGAATTCTCTGAGTTAAGCCTTTCCTTGAGATATGTAGGAGCTTTTATCCTTTGTATTAGGTCAAAATGAGCTAGTTATGGCTCATGATGAGGTTCTCATCAATTAATTAATTCTTTTTGATGATCACTATGCTTGGTTAATCATCCTTTTACTCCTAAAAAGTGCTAGCATGGAAGATGAGTTCTATCAATAAAGTTGTTTTATTTTTCCATTAAGAAGTCCAGCTGGTTGACATTATCCTACATTTGCTTCATTCGTATATCAAGCTAGTCTTATTATTATTAATTTTTTTGGCAGGTAGCACTAGAGATAAAGATTGAAGCGAAATTTCAGAATGACTTTTTAGCCAAACCGGTAAGTATTGCAACTCAAATGCTAAAATAAATTGGCCTACAGTGGTTTTGACCTTTGAAGAGTGCTAAGGTTGAATTAGGGAAACACATTCCAGGAAAAACCACCCTTGTTGGGATGCTTTATATGGATGTGTAAGCGGTTCCAATCCTTGGATAAATATAGTTCTACAGGTGGTCTCTCATTATGTTTGGATGCTAGCTTTTTCGTTCCATATTCTAAGGGTAGCTTTGCTGATTATTTCTGGTTAAGAATTAAATATCCGTTGGCTTTTAGCATTGTATTTATAGACCAAAGGGCATCTGGTTAACTTAAAGATGTATTTAAGATTAACAACTAATTTTAAGAATAATTACCTAAAATTTCAATTTTATATCTTTTAAAAAAAAAATTCAATTTTATATGGTAGCTTATGGGTATTTACAATTAGTAAGAATGACATGTTAGGAATAATGGGTTTTAACCAGATCTTTTATCATGACTTTCATAAATGATTTTCTTGTCTTGAATTGTGTACTTTGATTGCTAGCTTTAGGAACTGAATTCCACAATCATACAAAATGTTTGAGATGGACAATACAAAAAGCATGACATGTTATATGATGCTTGTATGTAACTTTTGTAATGGAGATTGTAAATGTAGAGTTGGGTAAACCTACACTAGTTGGGAAGTAATGCTAGTACTTTGTATAAAATGTATGAAGGCAAAAGTGATTTCCACCATCTTACCTATATAGCAAAAATATTTTACTAAAAAGGATGCATTAAACTATTGTGGTGTATGTAGTTGTATTGATAGATAACATAATCCCATAGTTAATGGTGCAAGGGATCCAATGCAATGGTTCAAATTTTCTAACACAATAGTAAGTGTAGATTCACTTGTGCTATTTCTTGTGGTTGTTTGCACACCCTAATCTAATTCCTTTCAAGGATTCATGTTGTTCTATCACATTTACAAAGTGCTAATTACAAAGATTGCTCATGGACAACTGTTGAAAAAGATTCTAGTATTATTGAAGGGATCCATAACATGGAAGGGGAAATCATATCTGAAATACAATGTTTGAAAATTTAAAATATTGCATCAACTTGTAGATTACAGTGTTAAAAAAGAAAGTTACATCTACATGTAGTTTCGTCATTATTAATAGATTTAATTGAGCAATGAACACTAAATAGCACCAACAATGACCTTGGCTTGTGTATTAATTTCTCACAAGCATCTCCATGTCACACATTTACACATATTTGGATGATGCCCATAGCATTGGCGAAATTGGGAAATCCTATAGAGATGTTTGTGAACTATTTAAATGGATATATTGCAGCATTAGAGGCCTTTTTGTTAAACTTTCAACACCCTTTGTTGCATGTCTTTAAATTTGTTGGCTAGAAGCTTCCAATGTAATGGCTGGAATCAATCTCTCAGTATTTGAAATATTTACCCTACACATATTTATGTGACATCTATGTCCCCTCCTGCTGTCCAACAAGTCATATATTTGATGAAGGTTGTTCTTAGAGAAGATGGAAACAAAGGTATCCAAATCATGCTTTGTCCATAATCTAGGAGCAAACATACATAGGCTTGTTGTGTGCTCTATGAAGAAGTGTGCCTTCTTATGCCATTGTTTTGAAGGAAATGCATGCTTGAGTGGTTCTAAAGATCAAGACAGGTCATCTTACCCTATCTTCATCAATAGCCAAGATCCTAATCTAAATAATGTTATGTTGGTTTAGTTTATTCATATAGAAGCATTTAAATGAATTTTGATTTCAATCAAATACTTTATTTACATAATTCTCAGCTTCAGTTCTAATTTTAGTTGTTGGCTCTTGTTTTAAAAGATTTCATCTACTTGTGTAATCTAAACTTTTATCTTCCACTATAATAACCTGTCTGAACACTTTGGTCATCTCCCACATAGAGGAGTTAAGAAAAAAGGGTGTATGTCAGTACATTTCTTTCCATTTCTCCTCTAAAAAAAAAGGATTAGAAATGTAAAAATCTCAACTTGTTGATTTGTGTTTCCAAGGTGATAGATCTTTGTTAGAGCATCATTTGGATAGGGGACCCCACCTTCTAATGATATTCGATGAAAAACTCCTTGCTAGACCAATTTGATATGGTTATTAACTGCTATCTGTTGAACAAGCGAGTTGCTACGCTAACGTGTTTGGTTTTGAAAACCTGTCGTTGTAGTTTGAAAGCAAAGAACTTGTGTTCAACAAATAAAACTTATACCGAAATGGAAATTCCGGGTCGAACATAGGGAGGCTACGTCGATCTATATTCGCAATTATATTTTTTTAGAATTTTTCTTCAAAAGTGAGGCGATGTAATTACAATGAAGACATAACAACAATCAGACTAAAAAGGGAGAGAGAGAGAGAGAGCATGCATTCAATAATTCAAAATGTTTATACAATAAAACCAAATAAGAATTACACTAGAAAGTAGGAAAATTCTACACTAGAAAACTATAAAGAAGAATGGGAGAGAGAAGTTATCCTCCTCGACGATTGCTTGGAGGACGAGCCCGATGGGATGACGCCTCGATGAAGGAGGATGGAGCAGGACAAAGCAGAAGAACGGGAATGGGGCAGCACGTCATCATTGTCGCGAGATCCGCTTCCGAGCGGGGGACGAAAATTTGACTTTATCTCGCGAGGAGCATCCTAGGTGTGGGACAAGCTTCTCTTGAGCTTTGGAGAGGTAGAGAAGAGAAGGAAGGGATGAGAATTTCGTGTGGAGGGGATCTCCTTTTATAGTTGCAATGAGTAGGGGCAATTTGGTAATTACAACTTTAAAAACATTAATTCAGGACCTTTAGTGACGGATAAAACCATTGCTAAAGGTTTGAACGTGGGCGTAGTGGGTGGCGCACGCGCACTCGCTCGGTTGCCTATGCGCTCAACGCACGTGCCGTCCAACCATCCTCAGCCGTCCGATCGCGAGATCGGATGGCTTATATTGCGCTACACCCGCCTCCTCAGCGCACACCTGCCAGCGTACGATGCCGCGTTATGCGCGGGCATGCGTGGGCACGTCATCTTGATTGAGTGTGCGCGACCATTGGATCGCGATCATGCGATCGATCGAAGGCGTGCCTTTGCTCCAATTTCAGCGTGGCGAGGCTCGAACGCGTGCCTGCATTTCGCGTTAGAGTGCTCGACCAACGTGCTGGGGGCGTGTTTGTGTCGAGCGCCTAACTTCAGTGTGGGCGCATCGCAGCCCTTGGATCTTGATCCAACGGCGGGGAAGGGTAGATGCAGAAGCCTTCAGCGGGTGCGTGCAGACGATTGGGCAGCTGAGATGGCACCACATGGCGCCATCTTGGCCCTTCATCTTCTGGATGATGTAGATGGTGCCACGGGTGTCGGATTGACTTAATTTTTGCGTCGTTAGGTTGCGATCGTCAATCCGAATCCATCCATGCAGTTCGATTTGTCGTTTGAAGTGCAGATTCACACCATCTTAGCCCTTGATCTTCTAGGGTTCCCCGATCTCTATCTAATGCTACAGATGTCTGATTAGGGCAATCTTGAAGTCGTTGAACTCCAATTGTCGCCCTGATCACATCCGTACGGTTGGATCTTCGATCCGAGGCCCCGATAAAAAGTTTGCCCTGTCCATGAACATAAATGGAGACAATTAACCTCCATTTTATTCAAACTACTCTAAATGCATGATGATGCATGTTATGCAATATTTATAGCATGCATAAATAGACATCTTAAGTAGTGTAAACGTGTTTACATCATACCCCCATGCCTATCTTTTGCTAGTCCCTAGCAAAAACTATATGCTGTTTATAAAAGAATTAGGTTGGATTATTTGTGCATGAGTTATTTTCAATCATTAAGAAACTGTCTACTTAGGATCTGAACTTTCAAAGACACAATAGTACCCAAGTATCTGCCAAAATGCAGACCACCTCAAGCCCTCGCCTTATTCAAAGAAAATTTTCTTTTTCTCTTTTTCCTCTTTTCTAATTTTTTTGGATTTTCAAGTTTTAGGATTTAAGAGTGACTTTCTATGGCCATTCAACTCACCTAAGATTTGATGAGAACCCTAAGTTCTAAGCATCTTATTGTGAATGTGATAAACTCGTTGACCGGTAGTTAAATCGGACTTCGGATTTCTACACCTTTAGGTGACCTAAAAAGAATTCTGCCTAAATGTGTATCTTTACAAATGGTAGCTTTCTCCCTACTTTTATTATTTTTTTATGGGGTCAACACAATGGTGAATCCAGTGTATATCTCCCAGGTTTATTTTACTTCTCCGCTTCTTCCTAGGTGTTTTGGGAATTTTTAGTGCATTTATTACGATGGGTTCTGGACAACCGGTCGATGAGCTGTTACCACCGACAACTTGCCAGCCATACTCGTGCGACGAAGTGTGGTTTATTTCTTTTTTTATTTTCTTTTCTCCGTTTCTTTTTGATTTTTTTTTTTTAAGCAGGTGGCTTCCCTGGCCTAAGATTTAATTAAAGGTAGCAAAAAGAGAAAGGTCCAGTGACTGGGCTTTGGATAACCTACCTATGGGCTGTTACCCACAATAACTTGCCAGCCATATCACCCTAGAAGGTTCATTAGCTACCTAATTTATGTTAGAATCGTCGAATAATGAGTCAGTGCAAAGAAAGTGTGTAGATGCTTAAAACTCAAAAATTCCCTCAAATCAGAGGGTGGGTTGATAAGTCATGTATTTATCACCCAAACTTATTTACTCCAATTATGATAAAATTAAGATGGTGAGGACTCAAAAGACAAATCCACATTTTTGTGGATACACAGGCTGATTAAGTCCAAAGACCTTAAGGGTCTTTGTGTTTAGATCCTAATGTAAAATTTCCTAAGATTGAAAAGTCCTAATGTCCAACTAATCCTTCCTAATTTTGATTTTTTTTTATGTATAAATAAGAAGAGAAAAATAATTTACATGAATTTCACAAAGCTGACCAAATGATTAAAAAATGAATCCACCCCCCATGCCTAGCTAATGCAATGTCCTCATTGAAAAAGAGACATGAAAGAAAGGATAGAATATGAAAGATGTCACCTAAATATGAAGCTCGTATTAGCCTTGTGTCATATGTACAACTATTGAGTTTAATGCCGTCAGCTAGGCGAAGTCCAGCCAAAGAAGTCACAAAATGGCTAGGGCAACTGTGTCTGAGACGAGTTCTGGAAGAATACGGTCAATAACAGGCTTCAGATGTTGATCGTTGACTTTAAATGTGTTACCCGTCTTTGGGTCAGAAATCTGAACGGCTCCATTTGGAAAAATCTGGTCAATTATGAATGGGCCATTCCATTTAGATCTAAGTTTGCCAGGAAAGAGCTTTAGTTTAGAATCGAATAACCAGACCTTCTGGTTTGGCTTAAAGCTCTTGCGGGAAATCAATTGATCATGTAGAGCTTTGGTCCGAGCCTTGTAGATCTTGGCATTCTTATAAGCATCATTTCTAAGCTCCTCCAACTCAGATAGTTGGAGTTTCCTGGTCTTCCCCACTAAATTCAGATCTAAATTGCATTGTTTGATCGCCCAAAATGCCGTGTTCAATCTCTATGGGTAGATGGCAAGCCTTTCCATACACCAAATGGAATGGAGACATGCCGATGGGCATTTTATACACCGTACGGTAGGCCCAAAGAGTGTCCTCTAGCTTTTGAGTCCAATCCTTGCGATCAAGCCTAATCGTTTTCTGCAGAATGTTCTTGATCTCTTGATTGGAGATCTCGGCTTGTCCATTCATCAGGGGATGGTAAGGTGTTGAAATTCAGTGATTAACCCCGTATTTGGCCAACAAATTCTGGAATTGGGCATTAGTAAAATGAGTACCACCATCACTGATGATACCCCTCGGAATCCCGAACCTACTGAAGATAGTTTTCTTGACAAAATCGATGACCACCTTGTGGTCATTGGTTCAGGTGGGAATCGCCTCAATCCATTTTGACACATAATCAATAGCAACAAGAATGTACTGATGTCCAAATGAAGGGAGAAAGGGTCCCATGAAATCGATGCCCCAAACATCAAAAATTTTGACAGGAAGAATTGGGTTTAGGGGCATCATATCTCTCTTAGTTATGCTCCCAAGTGCCTGACATCAAGAACATGACCTTTAGAAATCCTGGGAATCATTGAATAAATACGGCCAATAGAAGCCAGATTGCAAGATTTTTGCAGTAGTCTTTTTCCCAAAGAAATGTCCACCACACCGAGATGCATGGCAGAACTCGAGTTTACTGTTGAATTCATTCTCCGGTATACATCGGCGAATAATTTGAACATTGCCAATGCGGTACAGCTCAGGGTCCTCCCTAAAGTGGTATTTGGCCTCAGATTTGAGTCTATCCTGTTGTTGCTTGGTCCAATCCTGGGGGATTTGACCAATGGCCAAATAGTTAACAATGTCAGCAAACCATGGGGTATGAACACCTAAAATTGTAAGAATAGTTTCATCCGGAAAAGTGTCAGCAATCAGAATGTCTGGACGAGAGGAATCACCTAGGAGTCTCGAAAAATGATCCGCTACCACATTTTGTACCTCGATTTTATCCTTGATTTCAAGATCAAATTCTTGAAGCAGAAGAATCTTACGAATAAGCTGGGGTTTAGCATCCTTTTTGGCCAAGAGATGTCTCAAGGCCGAGTGGTCGGTATAGATGATAACATGAGACCCTAAGAGATAAGCCCTGAATTTTTCCAAAGTGAACACTACAACTAGTAATTCCTTTTTAGTAATAGTGTAATTCCTCTGGGCTTCATCCAGAGTTTATCTAGCATAGTAGATGAGAGAGGGCTTTCTATCAATTTTCTGACCCAAGACAGCTCCGACCGCGTAATCAGAAGTGTCGATCATGATCTCAAAAGGGGTTGTCCAAATTGGTTGTTGCAAAACTGGAGCACAGGTGACTGCTATTTTCAGGAAATCAAATGCCTTTAGGCATGATTCGTCAAAAACAAATGGCGTTTCTTTGGCAAGAAGATTGCTCAAGGGACGAGCAACCTTCGAGAAATCCTTAATGAATCTTTGATAGAATCCCACATGGCCAAGAAATGATCGGATTTGTTTAACAGATCTAGGAGGAGGAAGTTTAGCGATAGCATCAACCTTAGCTTTATCCACTTTAATTCCCCGTTCAGAGATTACATGACCCAAAACGATGCCTTCTTGGGTCATTGAAATGACTCTTTTCCTAGCTAAGGACCAATCGTGTTTTGATACATCGCTTAAGAATCATTTCTAGATTAGCCAGACAAGAGTCAAATGATTCTTCGAAAATAGAGAAATCATCCATGAAGACTTCCATAAACTCTCCCACCATGTCAGAAAATATGGCTAGCATACACCTTTGAAAAGTTGCAGGTGCATTGCATAACCCAAAAGGCATCCTACGAAAAGTAAAGGTTCCGTAGGGACAGGTGAAAGTAGTTTTCTCCTGATCCTCAGGATGGATAGGAACTTGGTTGTATCCCGAGTAGCCATCAAGAACACAGAAGTACTTCTGCCCGGGTAATCTTTCCAAGATTTGATCGATGAAGGACTGGGAAAATGATCCTTTTTAGTGGCTGTGTTCAACTTCCTATAATCAATACAAACCCTCCAAGAGGAAGCTGAATGAGTTGTGACAGATTCTCCTCTCTCGTTAGTCACAACAGTAATCCCGGCTTTCTTCGGAACAATCTGTACGGGACTTACCCAGGGACTATCCGAGATTGGATAAATAATTCCTGCATCAAGCCACTTGATGATTTCCTTTTTGACCACTTCTCGCATATTTGGATTCAATCTCCTCTGCAACTGTCGAGAAGGGAGGGATCCATCTTCCAAGAATATTCTATGATTACAGTAAGATGGTTTGATCCCCCTGAGGTCATGAATGGTCCAACCAATTGCCTCCTTATGTTCCTTCAGGACCTTGATCAATTTAATTTCTTGCTCCTTTGTCAATTTAGCACTGATAATCACAGGGAGCGTCTTATGAGGTCCTAAAAATTGATGTTTCAAATTCTCAGGAAATGGTTTCAATTCAAGCTTGGGCGGGTTGATATTGCATTTAGCGAGGCTCGAACGCACGCCTGCGCTTCGTGTTAGAGCGCTCGACCAACGCGCTGGGGCCGCGTTTGTGTCAAGCGCCTAACTTCAGCACGGGCGCGTCGCAGCCGTTGGATCTTGATCCAACGGTGGGGAAGGGCGGATGCGGAAGCCTTCAACGGGTGCATGCGGATGATTGGGCGGCTGAGATGGCACCATGTGGCACCATCTTGGCTGTCCATCTTCTGGATGATGTAGATGGTGCCACAGGTGTCGGATTGACTCAATTTATGCGTCGTTAGGCTGTGATCGTCGATCCGAATCCATCCGTGTGGTTGGATTTGTCATTTGAAGTGCAGATTCACACCATCTTATCCCTTAATCTTCTAGGGTTCCCTGGTCTCTATCTGATGCTACAGATGTCTGATTAGGGCGATCTTGGAGTCGTTGAACTCCAATCGTCACCCTGATCACATCTGTATGGTTGGATCTTCGATCCAAGGTCCCGATAAAAAGTTTGCCCTATCCATGAACATAAAAGGAGACAATTAACCTCCATTTTATTCAAACTACTCTAAATGCAAGATGATGCATGTTATGCAATATTTATAGCATGCAATGCAATCCTATGCTTAACAACATGCATAAATAGACATCTTAAGTAGTGTAAACGACTCTACTAAATGGCCTTAAATTTATGATCGAGAATGATATATCTTTGTGATTCTATTGTATTTGTGCCTCCCTGTGATACGACCTGAAGTTGTGGTATAATTTTAGTATATTTGTATTAATTTTTGATTGAGGATTTTCCACCACATGAATTACTACGATGACATATTTTCTTGAATATTCTATGGTTCAAGGAAATTCTCTCAATCAATGATAAGCCCGACCTTCTTAAACACCACTTGAACAGGACTCACCTATGGACTATTACATATGGGATAGATGATTCCATTGTCTAACCACTTAATCATTTATTCTTAACCACCTCTTGAAGTGTAGGATTCAATCTACACTGAGGCTGCCAAGTAGGCTTAGATCCTTCTTTGGTGAAGATCCTATGAGTGTAGTAAGAAGGACTACTGCCAGTCAAGTTTGCCAAACCCCATCCTATGGCTTGTCTATGTGCTCTCAAGATAGAAATGAGTCATGATTCCTTATCAGAGTTTAGATGAGAATTAATAATCACAGGATAAGTCTGATCTTGTCCTAAGAATACATGCTTGAGTGAATCAGGAAGAGGTTTAAGTTCAACAGGTGTAGAATCAGGGGAAGGAGTAGGAGTGGAGGTCTTAGAAGAACCTAAGGTCATTAGAGGAATTGGAGGTGAGTCAAAAGTGCTACTATCAAGTGCCTTAGGAGAAGTCAAATCTGAAGTCAATGGGGATTGAGGTTTTAAAGTGAGTAACTCAATCAAGGTATCCTCAACCATCTTCTCCAAAGAATCGAAGGAACATATTCCCTCAATCAAGATACATGATGGTCCCCTTTGAGATTGAAAAATATCTATCTTCATCTTCTAGTCTCCAAACTTTAACTCTAATAGGCCCTCCTCACAATCTATGGTTGCCTTGGCTGTTTCCAAGAAAGGTCTTCCTAGTATGATTGGTGTATTCTAAATATCCTCAGGTACTTCCATGTCAAGGATAATAAAATATACAAGAAAATAAAAGTCCTTGACCCACACTCTCTGAGGCGTCTGCCAACACTCTCTGAGGCGTCTTAACTGATCAGTCAGCTAATTGCAGAGACACCTTGGTTGGCTTCAGATTGCCAACCTTGAAATGAGTCAAGAGGGAGGTTGGGATAAGATTGATGGAAGCACCTAAGTCAAGTAAGGCTCTATTGAAAGTAGTGTTTCCTATCATATAGGAAAGTAGAGGAGTGCGTGGAAATTTATTCTTAAGAAGGAGCTTAAAAGTGAAGGAAATCACTTGTTCCGAAAGGATAATAGGAGTACTCCATTTCTGGATTCTTGCTTTACGCTTAAATGTATACAGGTCTTTCAAAAACTTAGCGTAAAGAAAAATGCGACAGATTGCATCTAACAAGGGGATGTTTATGTGGACTTGCTCAAAGAGCTTAGGCAAGTCATCCTTAGGAGCCACACCAGATTTCTTCTTTTCTTTACTCTTCTTCTCTAAAGCCTTTGAAAAAGGTATAATAGTATTAGTAGGATCAATCAAAGGTTCAGAAGAGTTAGGATGAAGAGGTAAATCAGATGGAGGGTTAAAAGGTCTAGGTTGAGATGTAAAAGTAGGACAAGGTGGATCAACTGTGTTTCTACCACTCCTAGTAGTGACGGCATTCTTGAGATGTAGACGATGAATCAGAATTAGGCAGAATAGGTGGTTGTGGATCAAAATAGGAAGAAGTAGGATTAGGATAGTGTTTAGGTTCGTGCAAGGTTTGTGAAATAAAGTGTGTTTGACCTTGCATAGGAGGTCTAGAATGTGCTTGAGATGGGAGTCAATGTGATTGACAGCACTCCGTCAAGTGTTAGCTGGGCTATCATCTTAGCTAAGGCTGTGTACTATTTTTGCTGCATAACAATGTTCTATTGTTGCATGTCAGCAAGATTTTTCATGATTGACCCCAACTACACATCTCATGTAGACCTAGATTGAGAGTATTGGGTGGACCTTGGTTGGGGCTATTGGTAGGCACGCACTTGATAACCGTGTTGTGGATGAGGTGCTTCTCGGGTCAGGTTCTGAAGTGGTGGTCCAGAAGGTTGTTGGAAGTTTGGTCTTTGTAAATTTCCCAACCATGAGAAATTTGGATGATTATGCTATCCAGGGTTGTACGTTTGTGAATAAAGATTGTTCTGAATGACATGGAGCTCCTCTGAAGCTCTGGGAAGTGTAGGGAAATCAGGATATGAAGGAGAAAAGGTTTCTTCGACTAGTGGTAAAGGATAGTATAGTGAATAATTAGAAGGTGGTGGTAGTGATTCTAATGCCATCATTCATCATAACTAACTTAAATTAGTTGGAATAAAGAGATAAATGCTCCTAAATGATCGCTTGAGGACCATAATTCCACTTTGATCTGTTTTGGGAATAAGACAAAAGAATAGGGTTAACTTAGTAGTTTTAGCATCACATCATAAGTGTAGAGTAACCACAGGGCCACCCAGGGGTTAATTAAAGGCCAATTTTGCATTAAAGACCAAAAGGTGGGTCTGCATTTGTAACGACCCAGTTTCCGAGTCCCTACGAGACACGAGAACCGGACCGACTCAACTAATCCCAAGACCTAGTCGTCGAATGAGGAAGTAACCAAAAGAGCAGTAAAATAAACCACATTCAGCATGAATATAACTAACAGTAAGAAAGTACAGCAATAAGGAAAGAAACTACCACAGTATGTACCACCACAACAGTAGAACAACATTCATAATATAATTTGAATTGCAGGTAAAGAAAGTACAGCGGAAATAAGAACTACTCACTACAACGTAACAAAAAGAGGTACAAGAGACAGTGGTAACTCTACTGGACCCTACTCGGCCCAGCGTCCTCTGCAACCACTGACCCTGGCTGCTCAACACCTGGTCCTGAAAAAGGTAACGAGTGTAACACGTCAGCAAAAACGCTGAGTAGAGTGGCAACTAAACTAAAGACAACAGTAGAGTGTACAGTAGCTGTTATGTTCGATTACTTTCTTTATTCACATCTTTCAATTGTCTCACTATTTCATTTATTCCCCAGATCTTTTTCTTGATCTCAAATGTTCCTCTTGAGAACGATCTTGATTGCAGTCTTTTCCAAAAAGTAGAAGTAGCACGTGGTGCTCTCCTGGCCGGGAGAGTCCCCCGTGGTGATCCTACCCTCAGTCAACCACCCCAAGGTCACTGACAGATGTAACGGTGACTACGGCATGCGCGATAAACGCACAGGTAGCTAACCGGTACTGGCACGCGATCAGTCGTTTCTGTTAACGGGTGCGCCCAAAGCACAGCACGAAACCAGTCCAGGGCAGAGCCCTCTCAGTAACAGGGGTCCAACCCCTCCACAGTAACCAAACTGGGGCCTTGCCCCTCCACAGTCCGCGCACCCACGCCTGACTACCCTGGTTTGCCCCAGCGGGCGTAACAAGTCGGTGTGGGAGGCTAGCAGAACCCCGGGGCCGTGGGGTAGCTAGTACCTCCCTACACTAGTAGCTCTCCTCGGTACTACATACGCGAGGGCTAGCAAGTCGGTACAGAGTGGCCAGTCCTAACCCCGAGTCCCTGGGGTGGCTGGCTCCGCTCTGCACTAAACAGGGGGACAGTCGCTCTCCTTGGTACTCCGTAGTCAAGGGCCAGCTCACTTCCCCAATACTATTCCATTCACTTTCCAGGAGTTCTACTCCTACTTCCCTGTAGGGTTCCATCCTTTTTACTCAAACATCCAGGTTTCACTTTCCAGTTTCACATTCTTACAATCCATGTTCTCAACGACGTTATTTATTCACAACAGGCAGCTGTTAATTCAAATTACAGGCAGCTTTATATCTCTTTCCATTTTCCAAGACTGCAGTATTATATATTCCACTAGTTTTCCCATCCTAGGATTCATGCCATATCCTAGGATCTATCATACAATCTAGTTTTCCAGCCCTAGGATTCATGCAACACCTAGGAGCTATCATTCCATCTATTTCTCATTCCTAGGATTCATGTAATGTCCTAGGTTCTATTTATGGTTCCATAATTTAACAGATTTTATTAATAACTTAAAGCCACTCTACCAGGTACAACGGGAGAATGGGGGAGTGGTCGGGAATCCCGCGTGCCTCCGTGACCCCCGAGACTGCAATAGAATGGGGTCCTATCACAAGGATCAAACACAAGGAGTGTCTCAAAATAGTGTATAGCTACTGTAGACGGGTAGAGGAATTAATTCTGAAAAGAACGCAACTCGAATCGCGAAAAACGGAACCCGAACGGGCCCTAAACAGGTCAAAAACGACGACACTGTGCAAAATCAGACGTCTGGAACTTCTTCCAGACGTCTTAAAAAGTGCATCAGAGAATTACCTTGTTCAGCGTGGTTTCCCAGATGTCCAAAAGTCTGCAGGGACATCTGGCCTAGATCACAAACGTCCGATGGTCACCCCGGACGTCTGGAGGTCGCTTCCGCCGTCTGGTACTACTACCAGACGTCTGATTCGCGATGGATGGTGAATCAACGAGCCTGCGCACACCCATCTCCCTCACTCAGTACAGTCAGTCGACAGGAAGGAAGAAGGAGATGGAAAACTCACCTTTCAGATGTATGGATGGTCTTCCAGACGTCGCCCTCACCGTCTGGCTATCAACCCAGACGTCTGATTCTGGAAATTTTTCCAGAATTAGGGCACCACTCGGCCTCCGCTCGCGACGCCGCCCGCGTCGCACCTCGCGCGCCTACTGCTCAGACAGCAGTAGTGCCCCCTCCGCGTCGCTCCGCGCCCCCTGCACCCTCCGCCGGCCGTCCCTAGCAGCCCCGGCGAGCTCGCCCTCATGGCAGAGCTCCGCTCTCGCACGTAGCACCTCCTCCGCGCTCACTGCGGCCGCCGCTGCCGCCCTTGCGCTCGCGCTCACTGGCTGAAGGAGAAGAGGGAGGAGACGGTGGTGATGGAAGTGAGGGGAGGCGTGGCCTTATAAGGCCGTGCGAGGAGGAGAGAGGATGCGGCAGGGCGTCTGCAGCTGCAGGGAATAAACGAATATGCGGGTCTGCGCGCTCAGGCGCGCAGACGACCCGCGCGTGTGGAAGGTAACGGATTTCCAGATGTCTGGAAACGATCCCAAACGTCTGGTCTGACTTCTGGGCCACCTCCCAGACGTCTTAAAAGACGTCTGGGGCACGTGTTCGTTACAGCATTGGTACAAACAGCATTTCATGCATTTTAAGAACTAAGAGAGTACACAAAATCGTAATTGTCAACCCTACTTAAATTAAAGAGGTTCTGATCAGAATAAAATTAATTTAAACCTCCTAAAATTCACAGAAAAATATTTTAAGATGTTTGGTACCCTTGGTTTGATAATATGGACCCATTTTGGCTTAGAATAGAGCTTCGGATGGATATTTGCCCTTATTTGGGCTTATGTGCAATTTTCCCAGTCAAACTTGGTCAAAACTCAAATCCAAGTCCACCATTAGATTCATTGGGTCCAAATTAGGCTACCCCAAAATTTAGGCCTAATCAGAGTCCATCTTTACCTAGTTTACAATTCAATCCCTAAGATCTCCATTTCTCACAATTAGCCCCTTAACTTTCATGTTTCATTTGCTTATACCCCCCAGCTTTCTCATCATCTTCACATTTATACCCTTGCTGCCATTGTTGAGTCAACCGTGTAGCACTGACCATTGACAGACTTGAAACTTCATCAAATCAGCACCAAATCCCACTAAATTTGATGGGATTGGTGTTCAGAAAATGGAGAACCATTTGAGCAAGATTTTAGCTCCTGATTGGGAGCAAGAAAAGCATGTGAATTCAAGAAAATCTTGGGGTCTGTTTTGATTCCTAATTAGTCTCCCATGGCTCAAATCTCCTAAACTAAACTTAATTTTAAGCTCTATAATAGCTCCCCTACGTCCCAGCATTTGAGTTAGTCAGGCTCAGGCCAAAATCAAGTCTTCTCCTCCAACTCCGACCGCCTTCGACCTCAACTCCAATGACGCTATTCAATCTCCTTCCTCTAACCATCTAACCATCAATTTGGATGGCCTAAGCTCTTCTCCACTTTCATCCGCTCCTTGCCAGCCAAAGCAAGAGTTCCTATCCCCTTCTTCCTCATGTCTACCCCACCGAAGGAGTTCGTCTCCCTCACATCCAGCAAGGCACGCCAGCATGAGTTCCTCCCTATTTTGTCCCATAGAATAGCCCTCTCTACTCCCCTTAGTCTCTAGGATAGGATTTAGACCTTAGATCCTAGATTCGACCTCTCATTCATCCAATCTCCCCCTCGTCTTCTCTATGGCCGGTGAGGCTTCGGTGAGCTCGCCCGACCACATCATGCCACCAAGCATTCCACTACCACCACCAAAACCTTCCCCATAGTTTAGAGATCAAAAGTCCTCAACTTATTGACCACTTTGATCTCTGACCACCTTGGCTAGAGAACCCATCATTCTGTTGATCACCCCTTCACCCTCCAGCCACCACACACCTCCAATCTCCTCACCACCACCACTGTTAACTTCCTCATCTTACGACGAGTCTCCTGAACCCATTAATTAGGCTGAAAGGTTTTTCTTGTGCATCATAGGTGTTCGCCAGTGAGCTCCAGATCTCCGACTTCATCTGCCATTGTCCATCCATCATCGCCATCACCGCCACCCTCTATCGACAAGGACTGAAGCTGTGAAGCCCTCTAGGCTTTCAATTGGAAGAACCAACCTCAGCAGTAGCTTCGATTCTAAGAGTGAAACCAACTGTAGCACGCAAAGGAAGCGAAGGAGAAGAGGCATCAATATAGTCCCACATCGTATGTGGATACATTGCAAACACCATATAGGTTGATTTTGTCTAGAGGGCTTATCGCCTCTCACACAAGGGGTGAGGTCCTCTCTCACTCTCTCTCCACACCTCGCTCACCTCCACTACCAGTGAGCCTAGTCCCTATGCCCGTATTCGATTAACCATTCTGTGCATACCCATATACCCAGTTATGAAAGGAATAAAAATTTGAGGAGGGCGTGGGGGTGGTTTTGCCTTGGATTGTGTGCACATGCCACGAGATTTTTTTTGCCTCCTCACTCACACTTAGCCATTTTAGTAGTGGTGTCTTATGCTGACCTTGTGCTGTGCTTGACACCCTTGTGCTTGGTATTTGCTCTGGGTACTATTGAGATATCTGATACTTGTGTTGACATGGACATCTTAGTGTAGACATGGCAAGTGGTTGAGAAATAATGTTGGAAAATTAAATTGATTTGAAGTGTTGGGATATGTGCTTAAATGTGGGAATTAATTGGTGATTCAAATCACCATTTTTAGGGCCTTATTATTCTTTTTATCCCATTATTTTCTAAGATACAATTGCTACTATTGAATATAATTTTGAGTAGATTTTTTTCATTGAATATCTTTATTGTGATTAATCATTGTGCTCATTTATTCCTTATATTTTGACTAGTAATTGGATTCCATATTTGCTCCCAGTAAATGACCTCAGACTCATATTTTCTTTTCCAGTACTTATAAATTTAAATGTTGTATTGATTTTCGTCGCTATACTACAACGCGATATTTTCCTGAATACAATGACTCTCGACGCTTCAACATTTGGGCATCGTTGCTAGGGAGCAATGCACAATTCACCACTAGTCGTATTATTCTTGATTGATTTATGTGATTTCTAACTTGGCCTATCTGCTTTGTTCTATTTTGCAAGGTACATCGTGAGGAGATTTTTCGTGCAATCAACCACCCAAGGGGCTAGTAAAATTTTTATTCTTCCTTAGTCATCTCTTAATCTTAGGAAAGAGAAAAAGGAAACAAAATGAATTAGGATCCACTTGCGTTATTTTCCTAATAATATCATTTAAAGGCAAGGAATTTCTTGACTTGCGAGATTTATCAACAACGCATTGAAGCTGGTGCGATTTGATTAGAAATTCCCCATCCTGATTTCCTATACTTATTAGGTATTTGTGCTAAATTTTTCAACATCTTAGACTACTCACTTTCTTGTTTGGGTCCAAGGTGTTGTATTTGGAATCAAATTGGACTTGAAATAGAGCCAATTAGGGTTTCCATATTAGGGTTTTGAAGTGTTAGCACACACTTGCTTGCAATTAAGGAATTAATTTCCATGCATCTGTGTGCCACACAAGCTCTGGTCTGAACTGATCTATCCAAGTGAACCATAAAATCAAGGCTCTAAATTCACTTGAATCTTAAAATTTTGGGACCTAATAACCTGAGAATCAATTTAAAGTGATTTGGGTCATGACCCAAATTTCACCCTCAACCTTAGGATAGGTCAGGTAAAGTTGGTTCACCCTATGAATCAACCAACCTACAAATTAGGTCACAGATTGAAATAGCCTATAAATCGAGCAAAATTCAAGGGAAAATAAGGGCTAAAATTGGTAGACTTGGGTCTCAAACTGGTCTACTTGGAATCTCAGTGACAAGGAAGGTCAGGTAAGGGAAACCCTGTAACCTATGGGGATGCTCTACTGTGTAGGGGTCTTTGTGGGACTCTCCCTTCCTGGCTGCCCAAGTAATTCTTGGGTGTGTGGATTTTTTACCAAAAAGGTCCATTTGCCTCAACAGCCTTAGTCATCCAAAATTTTTGGGTGCCTTGATTGGATCCAATACACATCCAGTCTCTCATCTATTTTATAGTGCACATACATAGGAACAGTCCCTAGGTATGACCTGCAAGCCTCCATTACAGTTGATCTTTTGGGGAAAATCTAATCTGATCTAATCAATTCAATCTGGACTTAAATTTGATTCTACATCCTGATCCACCACTTGATTTTGAAATGTAACCTAACAACATAGGAAAAATGTTCAAGAAACTTGAATCCTACATCAACATCAAAGAGAAAATGATTGAGGCTGCCCTTAGACATAGGGAAGAATTTGACAGGACTTCAGACCCCTTTAGGAACATTCAGGTTAATGTACTAGAAACAACCCTCATTATGAACCGTGTTGGAATGATGTTTACACAAATGATACATGGTTTAACTCGGGGTGCACTTTTATCAGAATACAGTGAATTGTGGAGACTACATAACACTGAGTATATACAATGCCTGACAAATCCACTAGTTTGGAAAATACCAGGGACTCATTGAGAAACATGGGTATATGCTAAATATGATGCAATAAGCCATTGATAAAAGATACCCATATCACCACCCAGAAGTTGGTGAGACATCTTAGAGCAATGTTAAGGAACAATGTAATTTCCCAGAGCTCAGGTTTGAGAGTAAAGGTTGTTATGGACCCCCAACCCAAATGGAACTAGATTCAAATTGTGTCCAGAATGACATACCTGATCAAAATTTGGGCTGAGTGGATCCAGTTACAGGTGTTCTAATTGCACCGCAAAAATACACCTGCAATTGTGCCATCTTGTGCTATTTCCTAGTATTACCAGTGCATATTAGGTTTCCATAGTCGCATTTGTGGCCTTGCAAATAACATTTTTCCTCAAGTGCATCTTTGCAAAATTCACCATCTTTTTACTTTTATTTTACTTGATTTTGAAATCTTCCCTGCGGCTGCAATGCTTGACTTCTTCTTCGCACCTTGCCATGCAGCAGCATGCCTAGCCTCTCCCTGCCATGAGCCATGCACAGCCGCATGCACAGCCAGGGCATGGCTGTGCATGCTTTCTTCTACTATTAAAAGAGGGCTCGGCTCCTTCTTGCAAAGCAGCCTGGTCCTCCACGCCAAAATCCCCACACAACAGCTCACTTCTAGGCCATCTCCTCCCTCTCCCTCCATACGTAGGACCTCCTCCTCAGAGGACCCACTCTGCGAGCAGGAGTCATCACTGTGGTGCATACCCACCACAGTGAGACCACCAACGCCCAGCTCATCAAATAGCTAGTAGGCGTGGTGGCCTTCTTTCCCTATTTTAACGTCAAGCCATTTCAGCCATTGGAGCGGGAGCTTTAAGCTTGGAAGCTCTCAAGCTCCGCTGATGAGCGTGGAAATCACATATTTTGAAATCGTTGGAAATTGTAGTATAGTCGTAAAAACCACTCGTCAAAGATATTTGTGATAACGAAACTCTCATAGATCTTTATTCTTTTTAGAACTTAAGTCCCGGTCGTTCATCTCTGGGAGGCGTGAAAATGAATCGAGATTTGGATCGACTTTTATAACCTAAATCTAACCTAAGCTACTATTTTTGTCTTTTTGTGTTTTTGATTTTTTTATTTCGAAAAGCTAATTGAAAACTAGATCTAGATAAACTAGCAAAAACCAAAGTGACTATGTGCATCTAAATGAAGCCATGGTGGTCATGCATGGTGTGAACAAACCAAAGTGTCATATAGGCAAGCAAACATGAGGACAATCAATCACAGAAACACCATGAAATTATTTATGCATAAAAAATTATCACACATCATTTACACTAGAAAGCATATAAATAGAAGAAAATCCCTCACGCCAGAAAGTTGCCACTAGGGCCATCGACCTTGTATGAGGGTGTAGGCTAGACCTTGGGTATGCAAACCCATCTACACGCCTACCAAAAGAGATGGCTGGCCACAAGAGGCTATGGGTGAGCCTTCATGGCCGTCCAAGAAGAAGAAGATGGGGGCTAGTGAACCCAAGTGGAGAGAGGAGGGTGTTGCTCCCTTTCTCTACCAATGGCCATCCTTGAAGCTTTAGAGAGAAGCTTCTCTTGCTAGCCGTCCATGGAGCCTTGGAGGAGGATGAGGAGGACGGCCTTAAGGTTTTGGAGGGTGGAAGCAAGTTTAGAGTGGAGAGTATGGATGGGAGAGTGTATGGAGATATATTCCAATTTCGTAGCTCTCTCTTTGCCCTTTATGGAAGGCTCCATTTGGTTGCCACTTTTGGTGGCTCCAAAAATAGCCAATGCCACAATTTTTGGATCTACATTTGACACAAGTTGTTAGGGTTTCCAAGAGACTGTGCATGGGTTTGGTGGGAGTAAAATGGGAAGGTGTGCGTGTGTGTGTGGGTGTGTGTTTTTCATAGGGCTAGGTTGTGGGTTTTGGTAGGATTAGGTGCTAAATAGGTTGGGTCAATCTAGATTAAGTGGGTATGGACCTAATTAGGCTTAGTAAAGTCTAATTGGGTAGGAGTGAACCTAATTAGGTCTAGGTCAAGTCTAAGTAGATGTGTGCATGTGATTAGGCTAGGGTAACCCTAATAGGTATGAGTTAATTAGATCCTGGGTGGATCTAATTGGGCTCGGGTGCACCCAATCAACTGTAGATGCACCTAATTAGGTATGGGATGGTTCAATTGGGTTAGGGATAGGACAAGTAGGGCTATGGATAGTGGACTAGGCTTAGAAGGCCTCTACTTAGGTTTCCTAGGGTGTCCGGTGGGGTTCCTAGGTCAAAATGGGCAAGCTAGGGCTTCCAACACCAAAATCAGGAACCAGACAGCAGTATCATTTGTCCAGGATAGTGGTTAGACATCTTATACTACAAAATTAGACGTCTGGACACTAAATTAGACGTCCAATTCTGTGTCAGTATGAGTTTTGGCTTCCTGGATTGTTATTCTGCAGAAATCAGACTTCCAGCCAGATGTCTGGACGTCCTAAAAGGTGCTGGAGAGTGGGTTTTATGTTTTCTAAGGTTGGTTTTGGTTCCTAAGTGTTTGGGAGAGGGATAGGAACATGGATAGCGCTATCCATGTTTGGGTTTTGAGGCTAAGGTGCCCTAATGGAGGTTGTTTTGGGTTTGGGAAGGCTATCCTAGGGTTTCTGAGGGTAGGGATAAGGCTATCCTCCTCACTCCTCTTATCTGGATCAGTCTTCTTCTTCCTTTATTGCTTTATTCCACTATCTCCATCTTGGATCACTTTATTATCTGTAAATAGCAACAAAAACCATTAACTAGCAGGATATCTCATCTTACTCTAAATAGACTGATGCAATGCATGATATGCAAGATATGAGTGCAATATCAACAATTTAAGATAGGTTCAGACATTATTTAGGTTGATTAGGACCCATGATTGCTGTGCAAATACACCTACAATTGTGCCGTCTTGTGCTATTTCCTAGCATTACCAGTGCATATTAGGTTTCCATAGTCACATTTGTGAAAATACATGCATGCATGCATTTAATTGAGAGGGGAGGAGAGTGAAATAAGTGGCCTTGCAAATAACATTTTTTCTCAAGTGCATCTTTGAAAAATTCACCATCTTTTTATTTTTATTTTACTTGATTTTGAAATCTTCCCTGCGGCTGCAATGCTTGACTTCTTCTTCTTCGCACCTTGCCCTGTAGCCGCATGCCTAGCCTCTCCCTACCATGAGCCATGCACAGCCGCATGCACAGCCAGGGCATGGCTGTGCATGCTTTCCTCTTCTATTAAAAGAGGGCTCGGCTCCTTCTTGCAAAGCAGCCTAGTCCTCCACGCCAAAAACCCCACACAACAGCTCACTTCTAGGCCATCTCCTCCCTCTCCCTCCATATGTAGGACCTCCTCCTCAGAGGACCCACTCTGCGAGCAGGAGTCATCACTGTGGTGCATACCCACCACAATGAGACCACCACCGCCTAGCTCATCAAAGAGCCGGTGGGCATGGTGGCCTTCTTTCCCTATTTTAACATCAAGCCATTTCAGCCATTGGAGTGGGAGCTTTAAGCTTTGAAGCTCTCAAGCTCCGCACAGCAGCAGCAGCTCCACCGCGCATGCCGGGAGAGTGGTGGTCTTCTCTTCCCTGACTTCTTTGTTTCCAGCACTTCCGCCATTGCCGCAGGCTTCAAGCTCTGAAGCTCCGCGGCAGCAGCAGCAACAAGGCGGCAGCAGGTGCGCAGGCCACCGCGTGTCCGCATGTAGGCCACCGCGCGTGCCTGCAGGTGCCCTTGCCTCCCTCTCCGCGCGCTCTGTCGCGAACTTCTCTGAGCCTGCAACCAACCGGTGCACCTCTTCCATACGCGCGCTAGCCCCGAGCCGTCCGCAATCACAGTACCGCCCACTCCCGATCGCGCGGCTCGGCCATACACTGTAGACATTGTTCACCCCAGTCTGCGGAACACTGTGGCTACAGTGGGGTGACCGGAAAGCTTCTCACTTATCCGGTCACCCGGCACGCTGCAACCGGCCTTCGCCCGCACTTGCGTCTCACCCTGCGTTCTACTCCAACACTCACCCGCACATCTACCAGCACCCGCACCCACCTGCATCGCCCGCTCTCTTCGCCCACTTGCGCCTGCTAGCGCCCACTCCAACCCTTCGCGCAGCACGGTGCATTGCGTTCTCCCTCCACGCCCAGTCCCCTATGTGCACGTGCCTCTCAGCGCGCCTACACGCCTACGTGTGCGCGTGTGGACCAGACGACGCTCCACTGCTGTAGATGTCTTAACCCGCCTTTCCTTCCTCTGCAGGTGCTCTCTCTCTCTCTCTCACAGCTCACTCTCCCTCTCTCTCTGCAAATACACATACGCACACACACTCACACTTTCATACACACACACAAACACCTATACACTATTATATACATATATATATAAGTATACATATATATATTGATATATATACATACATTTATATACATATATATACATATAGTAGTATTTATATAACTAAATATTAGTATACATATATATATACTCATATATATATATATACATATATATTTACATATATACATATACTTATATACATATATATATATATATATACACACGTATATCTATATTTATATTATTACCTATATAACTAAGTATAAGTATAGATACATATAAATATATATATACATATATACACACCTACTTATACATATATATATATATAGATACATACATATATACATATATATCTATAGAACTATATAACTATATATACATATATATATACATATCTAGCTACATATATCTATATACACATATATTACTATATACTTATACATACATATATATATACATCTATATAGTTATATATACATACACATACATATACATATATCTATCTATACATATAGTTACATATACACATATATACATATACGTATATATATATACATATAACTACATATATACCTATATATTTATAACCATATATACATATTGATATATTTACATATATAGATATATATATATTTTTTTTTTCACATTACTTACCATACGTTGTATCATGGGAATATCTGCACCAGTTGCTGATATTCCCCGATACACGCGTACAAAAAGCGTGGTCACATACATCTTCCACCATCCATCATACACTCCACGCGACACCTCATCCTATTGGTTGCATCTTTCTAGACGACCGACCGACTCGACACCATGCTACACTCCATCTCCGCCTCCACCCCCACCCCTTTATACATATATAGTATATACATATATATCTATACTATATTTACTTTATTTCTATTTCTCTTGCATGCCCATAAAAAGATAAAAAATATATATATAAAAGAGAAAAGATAATCTTTGACTTGCAGGTACTCTGTCTTGCGAATAGCAAGACCCATTTTGGAACCCTGATTTGGCTCAAAGCCAAGAACCTAATTTTGAGGGTGTGCCTTAAGGACAAAGATTATCAGAAAAAAAAATCTAAATAGAAAAACACCAAAAACACAATAAACGAACGGAGGAGATTCGTTGTAGGAAAGGCGTAGAAACTTGACTTGTAACCCCACTTCCCTGAGCTCGACCCTGGGCCTAAAAGTGACTAGGATAAAATCAAGTAGGCCAGGTTAAAAATTTTGTAAAGAGATGGTTAGGTGCGATTTATGTTAACCACTATACACATTTCAACGATAAAATCACCATATTAACAACCTATCCGGGCCCGACCGTCACTCTTTTCTAGCACCGTTGCCGGTGAAGTGCACCTGCAAGTAAGTTTCTATTCCATTCCTTTCATCTTTCTCTTCTCTCTTCACGGATTTTTTTTGTTTATTGCTGTGCAGGTGAACCTGTTGCAAGGAGAAGGCAGGCAGACGAAGTCGAAGACGTGAGCAGATCCAAGGCGAGAACGAGAGCGTGAAGACGCTGACATCGCATTGGAGCTTCGCACATGTTGCCGAACAAGTAGGTCTTCTTTTCTTAGCAACTAAGGTTAATGTGTTACCTTAATAAAATAAAAAATAAAAAACTAGAAAAAGTTCTTGGGATCTCTTGGGGCAAGTGGATTAAAATTCACTTGTTTGATTGATTGCCTTTACTCCCATTGCCCTAGGATTTCCCACCTTACTTCACATAGTGAAAATCCAAGAATCTTGATTCTTGAAAATTTCACCGTGTGAAGTATTCTTTGAGGCAAACATAAAAAGATTGATTGCACCCTTCTTTGCCTCACTTATCTACAACTTCGAGATCACATTTTTGGTGGGGAGACTTGGAATTGAGTTTATTCCAACCCCACCATGACTTTTCAACTTGCCTAAGATTCAATCCCACATATTTCAACCCCAACAAATTGATTTTCTTTATCTTTTGGTTGAGCCTTGTGTGGAAATCTTTCTGGTGATTGGGAGCACTTGAATTGAAGTGCTTTGGCTCCCTTTCATACTAATCTAAAACTGATTCGTGCATCCACACATAGAAATCTCCATTTAGGGAAGCCCATTGCATTTTAGCATGCATTAACCAATTGACATTGAAGAAGGGTTTGTTAGGCTTAGAAGAAAACTTGTATTCTTGCAAAACTCGGAGATTGGTTGAATTGGTATTTCAGTGAAATCCTAAAAATCCATACTATTTAATGTTGAATTCTAAAAACCATTCACCAATTAAAACTTCAATTCGGGGAGATTTCCCCGTTGCATGCTTGTTTTACACACTCTGAAAATCAATCACTTAGGCATTACCCGTAAACAACGCCCTTCACATTCCAGAAGCACTTGACCCTAAGCCTCTAACTAAAATTGGTAGTAACTTGACCCTTATTAAGGATTAGAGGTCTAACTACCTGCGTGTAGCGTCTACGTGCTAGTGAGGGTTCTCGCATGCTATCGGGTGTCTAAGACTGGGGCAAACGGCCTTTCAATCTGGCCTGGTGGTTTCGCGGTGCTCCCATTCGGTTCCATAGTTCGTGATAGTAGGTAACTTAGATCTTTAGGTCTAAGGGCACATTGTAAAGGTTAGGAATTTGATTGAATTGATTTGTCATAAAGTGTACCTTTGCGGTGTCATTTCTCTCATCTCTTTTCCCTTCTTATCCCCCCAATTTTTCCTGCGATAGTGCATGTTTGGGAGGGGGTCACAACCCTGAACTGTTTGAATTGACTGATAAATTTAGAAAAGAAGTTGAATCGTCCTCCTCCTCCACAAACATGGCTGCACGCCCACCCCCAAATCCCGAGGGAGGAAACCGCCCTCAGAACCCACCAAGTGGTGGAGCCTTAGATCCCATAACCCGCCTCCAAGCCTAAATGGAAATGTATAATGAGCAAATTGAAGCCATTCGGGAAACATTGGAGGAAATGTAGAACCCTCCCGAATGGGAGGAGCCTAGGACTCTTAGCTCTTATCAGAATTCCGCTGCTATAGAGACTGTAGGACAAATTCAGGTCCCCATGGGCGGGGACGACTTTGAACTGAAGCCTAACATAATTGGCCTAATAAATTTTCACTTCCATGGTCTTGCAAGTGAAGATCCTTTTCTCCACTTGGAAGACCTAACTCGATTAGTTGAAACTGTTAAACCAAGAAATATCGGGTTACCTATAGTCCTCATGAAAATGTTCCCGTTTTCATTGCGGGATAAAGCGTCGCAGTGGGTACGCACCCTTGGGAGAACCATCCACTCTTGGGAAGAGATGCGAATAGCATTTCTCAAGAAATTCTTCCCAATCGGGCGAACCAGTGCGCTTCGCAGTGCTATCACTTCATTTACGCAAAAAACAGTGAACAATTTCATGAGGCATGGAAGAGATATCATGACCTCCTCAGGAAGTGTCCGCACCACGGTCTGCCTAAGTGGCATATAGCCCAGATCTTTTACTATGGGCTAAATGAGACTTTGAAGTAGATTGCAGATGCTTCCTGCGGAGGGAATTTTATGAATAAAGACGAGAATGGGGCATTCAAATTATTTGAAAATATGAGTGAAAATTCAATGAACAATGCCTCCATTGTCGCCTTTAATCATACCAGCCTGCCCCGAAATGTCCACGAAGTTGACACAGGACCCTCCCATTCATCCATAGATCTCATCCTTATCACGCAAAAACTGGATGAAGTCTCCATCATGCACAAGAAACTAGACGAGCTTCTAGCCAATCCTGCCCATTCTATGGCAAACACCCCCACCACACCACTTCGTCACAATCCCAATTCTTCCAACACCAGGCTTATCCCGAGAAACCCCGTAAGACCTTCCTTACCAAGTGTTGCGTCGAGCGACTCGGTAAATCATGTGGAACTGGCTTTTGCGAGCCAGTATTTTGACATGGAGGACCAAGCCTCCGTGTGCTCGGACACATACTTACATTCGGACGCATCTTCTGGCATAGAAGATGTTTGCGCCCTAGGGAATAACCCGTTCTCTGCCACTTATAACCCAGGGTGGCGTAATCATTTGAACTTCACATGGTCCAACAACCTGCAGTGCCAAAACCCTGCGGGTCGACCAATGCGACCGTCCGCACCTGTCATCCCAAGGGCCCAGCTTAATCCTATGGCAAATTTGCCATCAGGCCCTTGTGTACCGCAAATTGAACACACATCAAGTCCTCTTGACAAATTGATCCGAATGATGATGGAAATGTCAAAGCGCCATGAAGAGAACATGACCTCTCTTCAGCACCAATTGGCGCAGCAGAATGCTGAGATCAGTCAACTACGCATGGTGACTCGATCTCAGGGCACTCTTCCCGCCCAACCTGTTCCAAACCTGCGAAACTTCGTACCCCGTGGTCCTCAACCACAGGTACGACCTTCTCAGGGGTAGGTTAATCAAATTCTGCAAGCTCTGAGCATTCCACCGGCATTTCAGGCTAATCCCGCTGCAGCACCGCACTCTTATGTCCCTATTGTGAAGCCTCCTCCGCCGTATGATCCCACTGGACTAGCATCATCCAATGCTATCACTACGAGGAGTGGTAAGCAGATCGTCGATCCGCCTCGACCTGATCCTGGCCCGTCTTCTTCATTGCCCTCTCATTCGGGATGCGCACCGCATTCGCTAGAGGACGATACACCCAAATTGGTGCCAGAATCCGTTCTATTACCTGAGGCTCTACTGAGGGAGCCAAAAAGCAAAAAGAAAGATATGCAGGCCTTTGATAACCTGCGTAATTTGTTCAGGGATGTAGAAATCAAGGTACCCCTGCTCGAGGCAATCGACCACATACCTACTGTCGCCCGATTTTTCAAAGATTACACAACACCTAGGCGACAGTCAAAGAAAACCAAGAATTCGGCAGTTCTCTCGCCTCATGCGAGTTGTGCTATACTGTCAAATGTACCACCGAAGCAGAAAGATCTGGGCACACCGCTTATTTCCTGTAGCATCCAAGGCTGCAAGTTTAACTCTACCCTGCTTGATCTAGGATCTTCCATCAATCTCATACCAACCATCATGCTTGAAAATTTTTCCTTAGGAAATCTGAAACCCAACCCTGTCACGGTACAGTTGGAAGATCGTTCTGTCAAAATCCCGAAGGGTGTGGTGGAAGACGTAGTGGTTAGGGTCAACAGTCTTTGTTTTCCTTTTGATTTTCTTATTTTAGATATGGAAGTTCCTAGCTCACTTTCTAATTGTCCGATCATCCTTGGTCGACCTTTCTTGGCCACAGCCCGCGCCCATATCAACTGCGAGTCGGGCTGTATTGAGATTGCCGTTGGATCTGAAAAGCTCAAGCTTAACATCTTCAAGGTAGCCAAGAACTTTGATTGCGATTGCATCGAGGATGACACGTCTGATGAGGACATGGTCGTCAGTGCGCGTATTGGACTAATTGGGACCTATTCGGACTGTTGTGGATTTCCTATAAACACTGATGACTGCCTGACCAACACATATTGTGACATTCCCCCATCCCTCTCTTGTCTCGTACCTTCTCCTGGCTAGACTTCTGACGAGGTTTTCTCCACTTCCCATACCTCGTGGTCTGAGTCATATCCGGGCTACTCACCGCAGGTCCACACTCTTGAAGATCGGATTGCCCTTTCTTTCCCGCCAAATCAGGCGGATTTGCAAATCCACACTGGGACCTTGAGCCCATATACTTCTCACTAGGGCTATTCCTTTCTGGATCCATCTATCCAAGAAGCCCCTCTTCTTGGCCAATCTGAAGGCCAATTTCTTCCTCCTGACTTGTTCTCCAACCCGCCTGGGACACTCTCGTCCCAAGAAATGTCAGATCTTTCACCATCCACTCCCGAGTTGAAAGAGCTGCCTAGTACGCTTAAGTATGTTTTCCTAGGGCCAAATGAAATGCTCCCCGTAATCATCAATTCAAAATTGACCAGGGAGCAGGAGTGCAAACTAAGTCCTCATAGAACACAAGGCAGCTACTGGATGGTCCTTATCAGACTTATCTGGCATTAGCCCCTCCTACTGCACTCACCGTATGTATACGGAGGTGGAGGCTCGACCTTCCCGCGAGATGCAGCGACGTCTCAACCCTAACATGCGGGAGGTCGTTAAGAAGGAAATCATTAAGTGGCTGGATGCGGGTATAATCTACCCGATCAGCGATAGCCCTTGGGTGAGTCCGATTCACGTTGTAACCAAGAAGGCATGACTCACCATCCGTGTCAATAACAGGGGCGAATCCATCCCTACATGCACTCCTACATCTTGGAGAGTGTGTGTAGATTATAGGAAACTCAATGCTACAACCAAGAAAGATCACTTTTCGCTACCATTCATTGACCAAATCTTGGAGCGGTTAGCGGGAAATAAATTTTTCTGTTTCTTGGATGGATTCTTAGGATATAACCAGGTGGCAATTGACCCCCGGGACCAAGAGAAAACCACTTTTACCTACCCCTTCGACACCTTTGCATTTAGAAGGATGCCATTCAGACTTTGCAACGCACCAGCAACTTTCCAGAGATGTATGCTAGCGATATTCCATGACATGGTAGGTGACTTTCTCGAGGTCTTCATGGATGACTTTTCGGTCTTTGGACCATCTTTCGACGAATGTCTTGCCAACCTGACTCGTATCCTTAGGAGATGTATTGATGTAAACCTCGTGCTTTCTTGGGAAAAAAGTCATTTTATGGTGCACGAGGGAATTGTTCTCGGACATATCATCTCCGATAGGGGTATCGAGGTTGACAGAGCTAAGCTTGACATAATTGCTGATTTACCTGTGCCTAGCTCTGTCAAACAAATCCTCTCCTTCGTGGGACACATCGGTTTCTATAGGAGATTTATCAAAGACTTCTCCAAAATTTCTCGACCCGTTAACTCATCTCCTATCGACCAACGTACCCTTCGATATGGGCCTCGACTGCATATGAGCATTCACGCAGCTGCGTAATGCTGTCACCAAGGCCCCTATTCTCCAGCCGCCTGATTGGTCCCTCGACTTTGAACTCATGTGTGACACTTCCGACCTTGCAGTCGAAGCCATCCTGGGACAAAGATGCGATAGACACCCCTTCGTGGTGTACTACGCCAGAAAGACGTTGGACGAGGCCCAGCGTAATTATACAACCACTGAAAAAGAACTACTGGCGATCATCTTTGGGCTGGAGAAATTCCGCTCTTACCTTCTGGGCTTTGACGTTATTGTTTTCAGTGATCATGTGGCCATTCGCCATCTCATGCACAAGAAGGATGCCAAGCCTAGACTGATTCGTTGGATCCTTCTGCTCTAGGAATTTGACATTGAGATTCGCGATAAGGCCGGAGCACAGAATGTTGTGGCTGAATACCTTTCTAGACTGGACCTTGACCATATTGGACTTACTCTGCAGATCAATGAAATTTTTCCTGATGAGCACCTATTGGCAATAAATGTGGTAACTGGACCGTGGTATGCCGACATTGCCAATTACCTTACTTCTGGATCCCTTCCACGTGGCTGGCCTAAAAACCAGCGCGAGATTCTCATGGCAGAAGCAAAGTATTATTTCTGGGATAATCCACTTCTTTTTTGGATAGGTGCTGATCAAATCATCCATCGCTGTATTCCTGACAGTGAGTTCCCCAGGTGCTATCCTTCTGCCATGATCAGGCCTGCAGAGGCCATTTCTCTGGGAGGAAAACTGCAGCCAAGGTGTTGCAATGCGGTTTCTTTTGTCCCTCCCTTCACCAGGATGCACACAATTATGCCTAGCATTGCACTAGGTGCCAGTTGTTAGGGTCAATGTCACGTCGTGACATGATGCCCTTACAACCCATCCTAGCTGCAGAAATCTTCGACATTTGGGGAATTGATTTCATGGGTCCCTTCCCTCCTTCCAACGGCTTCGAATTCATCCTCGTCGCCGTTGACTATGTTTCGAAATGGATCGAGGCTATTCCCGCGTGCTGTGCTGACCATATTATATCCACTCGATTTGTCAAAGACCATATCTTTGCGCGCTTTGGGATCCCTTGTGCCATTATCTCAGATTGAGGAAGGCACTTTACCCATGCTTCTTTTCAGGCACTTCTAAGGAAATACGGAGTCCACCATCGTATCGCATCCCCGTATCATCCTTAGATGAACAGCCAGGCAGAGGTGTCGAACTGGCAAATCAAGCAGATTCTCCAGAAAATGGTTCGGCCTGACCGTAAGGATTGGTCCGACAAGCTGATTGACTCACTTTGGCCATATCGGATCGCCTTCAAGGCTCCCCTTTGTATGTCTCCATATAGAATCATTTATGGGAAGCCTTGTCATTTGCTCATGGAGTTGGAGCACCATGCTTATTGGGTGGTTCGCCAATGTAACCTCGACCTAGGCCTGTGTGGTCGAGAAAGGAAACTCCAACTCTAGGAGCTGGAAGAGCTCCATCGTGAAGCCTATGATTCTGCTTTAACTTTCAAACAACGCACTAAGGCTTTTCACGACAGCCGTATTCGGCGGAAAGAATTTGAGCCATCTCAGCAAGTTTGGCTCTATAATGCCAGACTCAAATTCTTTCCTGGGAAATTGAAGTCCAAATGGACTGGTCCTTTCCTGGTCTCAAGACCATTCCCCAATGGGGTCATTGAGATTGAAGATCCCAAATCTGGGCGTAAATTTACGGTCAATGGGCAGCGTTTGAAACCCTATCTGACTCATGAACCTGCCCACATTGGAGAAATCGTTGCCCTGCTGGAGGGTAACTAATTCTTTGCCTCATTTTGAGCCCAGCTGGGGACGTTAAATTCAGCGCTCGTTGGGAGGCACCCCAACAACACTCACCATCCACCATCACTTTTCACTTCACTGTCACGATCACTTCACTTTTCACTTCACCACCCACCATCCACCCACCCTACCACCCTGTTGTATACCTTGCACTTCAGCTCTCGTTACCCAATCTTTCGTCCTTTCTCTACCCTTCCCTGCATGCATATGAGGACATAGCATCATTTGGCATGGGGGGGTGGATAGGCATCCATAGGATCTGGGTATTTTATGGTATCATGTAGTTTCTATTTATATATATATATATATATAATGAAAAATGAAAATGGTGTTTAGTAATGATCTGAAGGATGAAACAAAATTACAATAAGTGTTTATGGATATTCAACCTCTGTTTTGAAGACTTTCCAGGCGAGAGAAGTTTGATTCGCTCAGGCTCGGCTTAATTCACTTGAGCAATGACAAGATAGTTCGGAATCTCTCCTAACTAAAGACGTATTCTTGTACCTAAGACACCAGTACAGGATCCGTTGGTTTGCTTTTACTTAAGAGCTTAAGTAAACTTGGTTCACACTACACATATCAGGAAAGACCAGGTAAACATAAGATCCAACCCTAGTATTCATTAGGGAAGGTGGAGTCCTTACCTGTGTGTGCAGGTAGACTTTTTATCCCAGGCTTTAGTATTGTGTTTAGGAAAGACTCTTTCCACCAAGAAGGAACTCTCCCACCAAAAAGAAAAGTGTGCTCCTCCAAATAATGTTGTAAGAGATATACTGACATGTGTTTCAAAAAAAAAAAAAAAGATGCAAATAAGTCAGTATATCTCGTAAATGTCTGTAAAGTCCCTACCATAAAAAAGTTCTTTAGGGCAAGTTGCAAATACCCTATTTTCCTGTGAGCCACAAATGTCAGAAAATGGGAGTTGAGTTTTCCATCATCTTCTTAAGGGTTAATCCGAAAACATGAGCTGAAACTGGGACCAACCTATATTTAAAAATTCGTGAAACCCTGGGCTTGAGTCTTAATGTTCATCTGGTCAGTCTTGATCCTTCACTAAGCATAAGCCATAACCTCTTGAGCTCTCGAGTACGGCAAAAACCTCCTGAGTCCTAGAAATCGTACTTAAAGTTAAATATCAAGAGTCCTGGTTAGTCGAGAGATGATCTATGTCAAGTGAGACTTAAAGTACTGGTAGTCTTCTCTACAATTGGTTCTCACAATATCCAACAATAAACACAACTATGATGCCTCAGAAGAAAATCTCCAACTTAAAGATCATTTCTAAATACAACACAAAAAAGTTTTGCTAGGGACTAGCAAAAGATAGGAATGGGGGTATGATTGCACCGCAAAAATACACCTGCAATTGTGCCATCTTGTGCTATTTCCTAGCATTACCAGTGCATATTAGGTTTCCATAGTCGCATTTGTGAAAATACATGCATGCATGCATTTAATTGAGAGGGGAGGAGAGTGTAATAAGTGGCCTTGCAAATAACATTTTTCCTCAAGTGCATCTTTGCAAAATTCAACATCTTTTTATTTTTATTTTACTTGATTTTGAAATCTTCCCCACGGCTGCAATGCTTGACTTCTTCACACCTTGCCCTGCAGCCGCATGCCTAGCCTCTCCCTGCCATGAGCCATGCACAGTCGCATGCACAGCCAGGGCATGGCTATGCATGCTTTCTTCTTCTATTAAAAGAGGGCTCGGCTCCTTCTTGCAAAGCAGTCTGGTCCTCCACGCCAAAAACCCCACACAGTAGCTCACTTCCAAGCCATCTCCTCCCTCTCCCTCCAAACGTAGGACCTCCTCCTCAGAGGAGCCACTCTACGAGCAGGAGTCATCACTGTGGTGCACACCCACCACAGTGAGACCACCATCGCCCAGCTCATCGAAGAGCCGGTGGGCGTGGTGGCCTTCTTTCCCTGTTTGAACGTCAAGCCATTTCAGCCATTTGAGCGGGAGCTTCAAGCTTTGACGCTCTCAAGCTCCACACAACAGCAGTAGCTCCACCGCGCACGCTAGCAGCGTGGTGGTCTTCTCTTCCGTGACTTCTTTGTTTCCAGCACTTCTGCCATTGCCGTAGGCTTCAAGGTCTTAAGCTCCGCGGCAGCAGTAAGGCGGCAACAGGCGCGCAGGCCACCGCGCGTTCCTGTAGGAGCCCTTGCCTCCCTCTCCGCACACTCTGTCGCGAACTTCTCCGAGCCCGCAACCAACCGGCGCACACGTTCCACGCGCGCGCCAGCCCTGAGCCGTCTACACTCACAGCACCGCCCGCTCCCAGTCGCGCGGCTCGGCCATACACTGTAGCCACTGTTCACACCAGTCTGCGAAACACTGTGGCTACAGTAGGTGATTGGAAAGCTTCTCACTTATCCGGTCACCCGATGCGCTGCAACAGTCCTTCGCCCGCGCTTGCGTCTCACCCTGCATTCTGCTCCAGTACCTGCCCGCGCATCTGCCAGCGCCCGCACCTGCCTGCGTCGCCCGCTCTCTTCACCTGCGTGCGCCTGCTAGCGCCTACTCCAGCCCTTCGTGCAGCATGGTGCGATGCGTTCCCCCTCCGCACCCAGTCCCCTGCATGCGTACGTCTCTTAGCGCGCCTACGCGCCTACGCATGCACGCATGGACCAGACGAAGCTCCACTGCTGCAGACGTCTTAACTCGCCTTTCCTTCCTCTGTAGGTGCTCTCTCTCTCTCTCTCACAGCTCACTCTCGCTCTCTCTCTGCAAATACACATATGCACACACACTCACACTTTCATACACACACACACAGCTATACACTATTATATACATATATATATATACCTATATCTATATATATAGAAGTATTTATATAACTAAGTATTAGTATACATATATATATATATACATATATACATATACTTATATACATATATATATATATACATATATCTATATATATATTATTACCTATATAACTAAGTATAAGTATAGATACATATATATATATATATATATATATATATATATATATATATATATATATACATATATACACACCTACTTATACATATATATATACATACATATATACATATATATCTATATAGCTATATATACATATATACATATATGCATACATATCTAGCTACATATATCTATATAGACATATATTACTATATACTTGTACATACATATATATATACATCTATATAGTTATATATACATACACATACATATACACATATCTATCTATACATATAGTTACATATACATATATATACATATACGTTTATATATATATACATATAACTACATATATACCTATATATTTATAACCATTTATACATATAGATATATTTACATATATAGATATATATATATATATTCACATTACCTACCATACGTTGTATCGTGGGAATATCTGCACCAGTTGCTGATATTCCCCGATACATGCGTACAAAAAGCGTGGTCACACACATCTTCCACCATCCATCCTGCACTCCATGCGGCACCTCATCCTGTTGGTTGCATCTTTCTAGACAACAACCGACTCGACACCGTGCTACACTCCATCTCCGCCTCCACCCCCACCCCTTTGTACATATATAGTATATACATATATATCTATACTATATTTACTTTATTTCTATTTCTCTTGCATGCCCATAAAAAGATAAAAAATATATATATAAAAGAGAAAAGATAATCTTTGACTTGCAGGTACTTCGTCTTGCGAATAGCAAGACCTATTTTGGAACCTTGATTTGGCTCAAAGCCAAGAACCTAATTTTGAGGGTGTGCCTCAAGGACAAAGACTATCAGAAAAAAAATCTAAAGAGAAAAACACCAAAAACACAATAAACGAATGGAAGAGATTCGTTGTAGGAAAGGCGTAGAAACTTGACTTGTAACCCCACTTCCCTGAGTTTGACCCTAGGCCTAAAAGTGACCAAGATAAAATCATGTAGGCTAGGTTAAAAATTTTGTAAAGAGATGGTTAGGTCTGATTTAGGTTAACCACTATACACATTTCAACGATAAAATCACCATATTAACAACCTATCCAGGCCCAACCGTCATGTTCCCAATTATGAATGAGCCATAGGTAGTTGTGAAGCTGGTCCATCATGCCTAGATTTCCCAAACACCTGTGATGAGCTTGACACAAAATCTCTTGAGGATGTAATTCCCGCACCTTATCCTGTTAAGGTATTCCTCAAGAATGATTATGATATCCCAATAGAATCAAGTCTAGATTCTAGTGACCCAATTCCTACCCCTAACCTAGAATCTTGATCTGAGCCTATTTTGGATGATCATGAGGCCCAAGGTGATGAGAACAGGATTTTAGAGCTGAACTATGATGTTGGGCCTACATTTGATGATTATACCTCTCCAGACTCCTCAGAAGAATGAATTAATTTGTCAGAAGTCACATCGATTTACAATATAGAATCAGAAGAGTTGGAAGAGTTAGGATTTGATTGGATCTGCCCTAGGTGCTCAGAACCCAAGCCTATTCCTAATAAGAACACCTCTTTAAGATTGGAATTTAAGGCTAGGATAGACCAAAGTTAGGTAGATAATTCCATGGATCATGATTTGTTTAGTGGTGGAAATCTCACTCTTGAATCAGGTTCAGAAGTTGATTGTCGCAAATTCTCAGATGATTTCGAATCATGCTCTGATTTCAGAGAACCATTGTTTCTAGATGATTGATTACAAACCGATTTACGACCTCAGTATCCATGACCCATTCTTTGATTCTGATACTAAGGCCAATGATTTGGAGCTTGAAGTAGCCACACCTCTTATAGAGCCTTTCAAAACCCAATCCCAACCCCGACTCGCCACCAAAATCAACTTCCATTCTGACTCACCTCTCTCTGATCCGATTTCATATGACTCACCATGATGTTTTGATGAGGAATCGGAACTGATCAAACCAACAACCACATTTTGTCCCCCTTTGATCCCACCAGTAGCGTTCCTACATTTTCCTCAGATCCATTATCATTTAAGGACCCCTACTCTAATCAGGCTAGGTCGATTTAGCCAAACCCTAGATTCATTTTTCCAATCCTTTTTGAGCCACAAAGCATCTAGTGGGCTCCACACCTATTGATTCACATCCATCAACCCACCAGACTGATTAGGCTTGGTTTGCATCATCAGCCTATTGATATGAACAAGCATCTAGTTGAACCAACCAGACTACTCATCAAGGTGCTTGACCTATAAATTTCCTCCAATCTGACCACCCCTTCTCCTTGACCACCTTCTCGACTAAAGGCATTGAATTTAGTGCTTAACAGGAGGCAACCCGTCATTCTAAAAACCTGAGACCCTTCTAACCATCTCTTTGAGCTACATTCCTATTGCACTTTAGGGTTCAACTTTAAAACAACTGACTCCATCTTTGATTCTTGTATCAGAGCTTGAAATCGTCCACAACAATCATGCTAACCCGTTCACCCACCCTTTGACCCTGTTTTAAACCTTGAACCAAGCTGAATTTGTACCCACCTAGCTTAAGTGAGGACATTGCAAAACATAGGCATGGGGGTGTTAAAGTGCAAAACAAATGGGAAATTCAATTCTCTGATGGGCTCTCACAAAAAATATATATTGTCAATGAAAGAAAAAATTGGAGAAAGAGGAGGAAAATTTTGCAGAATGAATGAAAAATCTTTCTTAAGGCGGAAATACAAAGAATGCCAAAAGTATTAAAATCAGAAAGAAAATCAATAGTTCTAGTAATTGATTATGGGATCTACTTAAGTTCTAGACCAAATCAAAATAAGAATTAAAACCTGGAAGGCTAAATCTTAGCAGATTAGTGACGAGTACCGACCTTAGACCACTTGGGCCTATTCTAAGGCTTAAACACTTATGTATTTGTTAAGATCCGAATTAATCCTCAAGAGGTTGAGGAAAGTGTCAAGCTAATGTATTAAGTCTAAGGCTTAGGGATTATTTAGCCTCGTTGCTTGCCCTTTGGTTTACGGGACTTGGTAACCTAAGCACCCAAAAATCACACACCAGTCTTGTTCAGTGTGCTTAACAAAAAAATAATACCAAGTGTTTCATTCTAAAAAAGATTTTCCCGAAGATCTAGCTTAAAAGTGGCTCGAATACACAAGTTGATTGACGAGTTCCTGGCGTGGAGAGGTGGAATAAAAATACTATCCTCGAAGATGCATAATAACATATCATCTCCTTGGTGTTTGTCTCCTAGGATATCTAAATATTAGGGGCATGTAAGCACCATGTGCTAGTTTAGGTGTTATGGGCAGGATTATCCCAAAATGTCGATTGTCAGGCTTTGAATTTAGCTATAGAACACCATGGGCGGCACTATCCCTAAGTGTCGAAAGCCAAGGTTCTGGGGGTTTCCATGGGCAGTGATATCACGAAGCATCAAAAGCAAGGGACCCTTCGAGGATTGATGATAGGGATAAGGAATCCAATACAAACCGTGTTTAGGGCTAATCTGATGTTGGATTTACAGAAATATAAAAGAAAAGAGAGAAAACTCTCAAAATAAAAAATCCCTCTCTATCTCTCTTATAAAAAATGCAATGGCAAACTAAACTTGGACTCATTACAAATACGTAAGAGTGCTTTAATTGCTGGGGTCAACGAACCTCTTGGCAGGTTTTACGGGCCTTAGAAACCTTCACGGCAACCCCAAGGCTGAGGTTGGTCAGGTTTGGATCTTCGCTAGTACTTGAGTACCTCTAGGCCCATTGTTAGTACTCCAATCTGATTTCTGGAGAAGAGGCACAATCAGGCATCGAAACATCAGAAACATGGTCTAGAGATTTAGTTCTTTCCATAGGATTTTATTGGGGACTTGCAAAAGTTAGGCATGGGAGTATGATGGTAATGCCATCATTCATCATAACTAAGTTAAATTAGTTGGAATTAAGAGATAAATGCTTCTAAATGATACCTAAGGACCATAATTCCACTTTGATCTGTTTTGGGAATAAGACAAAGAAATAGGGTTAATTTTACAGTTTTAACGTCACATCACAAGTGCAGAGTAACCACAAGGTCACCTAAGGGTTAATTAAAGGCCAATTGAGCATTAAAGACCAAAATGTGGGTCCACATTGACAGAAACAGGGTTTCACGTATTTCAAGAACCAAAATAGTACACAAAACACTAATTATCAACCCCATTTAAATTAAAGAGGTTTTGGTTAGGATAATATTAATCCAAACCTCCTAAAATTTACATAAAAATATTATAAGAGGTTTGGTAACCATGGTTTGACCATTTGAACCCATTTTCACCTAGAATAAAGTTTCAAATGGGAATTTACCCTGATTTGGGCTTCTATGAAATTTTTCCAGTCAAACATGGTCAAAACTCAAATTCAAGTTCACCATTAGATTTCTTGGATCCAAATTAACTCAAACCAAAATTTGGGCCTGATTAGAGTCCGTCTTGACCTAGTTTGCAATTCAATCCCTAAGATCTCTATTTCTTACAATCAGCCCCTTAACATTCTAGTTTCTTGCATTTGCCCCCCCACAGATTTCTTATCATCTTCACATTTATACCCCTACTGCCATTGTTGAGTCAATTGTGCAGCACCAACCTTTAACCAACTTGAAACATCATCAAATCAGCACAAAATCCCACCAAATTTAGTGGGATTGGTGTTCAGACGATGGAGAACCATTTGAGCAAGACTTTAGCTCTAGATTGGGAATAAGAAGAGCACACGAATTCAAGAAAATCTTGGGGTCTCTTTCGATTCCTAATCTGTCTCCCATGGCTCAAATCTCCCAAATTAAGCTCAATTTTGAGCTCTATAAGAGCTCCCCTAAGGTCCAACATTCGAGTTAGTCAGGTTCAGGCCAAAATAAAGTCTTCTCCTCCAACTCCAGCTGCCTCCGACCTTGACTCTGGCAACGTTACTTGATCTCCTTTCTCCAGCCATCTAACCATCAAATTGGACGGCCTAAGCTCTTCGCCACCTCATCCACTCTTACGGCCCAAAGCAGGAGTTCCAATCCCCTTTTTCTTAGCCGTTTACCCTCACCGGAGGAGTTCGTCTCCCTCATGTCCAGTAAGGCACACCGATGCGAGTTCCTCCCTCTTTCATCCCATAGAATAGCCCTCTCTACTCCCCTTAGTTTCTAGGTTAGGATTTAGACCTTCGATCCAAGATTCGACCTCTCATTCATCTAATCTCTCCCTTGTCATCTCCACAGCTGGCGAGGCTCCGATGAGCTCACCCAGCCACATCACGCCACCAAACATTCCAGTACCACCACCAAAACCTTCCCCACAGTTCAGAGAACAAAAGTTCTCAACTTATTGTGTGCTTTTTTCTCTGAACACCTCAGCCGAACAACCCATCATCCCATGGATCACCCCTTCACCCTCAGACCACCAAACACCTCCAATCACCTCCCCACCATCGCCGTTAACTTCCTCATCTCACTGCGACTCTCCTGGACCTATTAATTGGGTTGAAAGGCCATTCTTGTGCATCACAAGTGTTCACCGACGAGCTTCGGATCTTCACCTTTGTCTACCATCATTTGCTATCATCGCCATCACTACCACCCTCTATCAACATGGACTGAAGGTGCGAAGCCCTCTAGAATTTCAATTGGAAGAACTAGCCTCAGTAGCAGCTTCGATTCGAAGCATGAAACTAGCTGTAGCGCGTGAAGGAAGCGAAGCAGAAAAGGCATCAATATAGTCCCACATTGTATGTGGAAACGCTACAAACATCGTATAAGTTAGTTTTTTGTAGAGGGCTTATCGCCTCTCACACTCTCTCCACACCTCACTCACCATCCACTATCGGTGGGCCTGGTCGCTATGCCCAGATCCAATTACCCATTACTATGCATACCTGGTTAAGAAAGGAAGAAAAATCTGAGGAGGGTGTGGGGGTGGTTTTGCCTTGGGTTACGTGCACGTGCCTCGAGATTCGTGCCCCTCACTTACACTTAGCTATTTTAGAGGTGGTGTCTTATGTTGACCTTGTGTTGTGCTTGACACCCTTGTGCTTGGTATCTTCTCTAGGTACTGTTGAGATATCTAATACTTGTGCTGATGTGGATATCTTTGTGTAGACATGGCAAGTGGTTGAGAAATATTGTTGGAAAATTAAACTGATTTGAAACATTGTGATGCAGTAAACTGTGGGAATTAATTGGCGATTCAAATCACCATTTTTGGGCCTTATTATTCTTTTTATCTCATTGTTTTCTGAGCTACAATTGCTACTATTGGATATCATTTTGAGTAGATTTTATTCATTGAATATCTTTATTGTGATTAATCATTGTGCTCGTTTATTCCTTATATTTTGAGTAGTGATTGGATTCCATATTTGCTCCCTACAAACAACCTCAAACTTATTTCATTTTCGAGCACTTATAAATTTAAATATTGTATCAATTTTCGTTGCTATATTACAAGGAGGTATTTTCCTAAATGTGACTCTCGATGCTTCAATAGGTAGTTGTGCCATAGAAAGGTTATTCACAGTTTCCCTCTGATGTAGACACATCCATTTAGGTTAAAATGCCTATTTATGCATGTCTTTAGGCTTAGATATGCATTCCATACTATAAATATTGCATAGCATGCATCATTCTGCATTTAGAGTAGTTTGTGTATATTTTAGGTTAATTACGTCCTTTTATGGCCAGGAGAGAAGGAGATTTAATTCAGAGCCTCAGATTAATGATCCAACCATGCAGATTTGATCAGGACGATAATCGGAGTCCAACGCCTCCGAAATCGCTTAATCGAAGTCCCGTAGCACCATATGCAGTTCGAGGAAGATCAATGGTTGAGAGACAAGGTGATGCAATCTGTAGCTTCAAATGATAAATCCGACTGCACAAATGGATTTGGGTAGACGATCGTAGCCCAATGATGTGAAAATGGACTTAATCTGACCTCTATAGCAACCCCTACAAAGGAAAGAAGGATAGCCCAGGTCACGCCACGTGGCGCAACCCAAGCCACCCATGTGCATGCATGCACCACCGCTCGTGCATAGCAGTGCGGTCATGTACAGAGGCGCACAAGGCAGCAGGTGCAGCAGCGGCAGCGTGGGCATGCGCATGGATGCACCTGCTGTTGCATGGGCGCACGCATAGGTGCACGAAGGCAAACTCAAACCGTTTCGTGATGAATCTCCGCCCGATCATTTTGGCGTCATTGCCTGGGAGGCAATGCTCTTTGGTTTTTCTTGCATTTTCCTACCTTGTTTAACTTTTTAGCTCACTTTGCTCCTTTCTTTCTGTGATTACAGGTACCCTTCCAAGGTGAGCCAAAGTGGAATAGATCAGAGTAAAGTGCGGGTAAAAGGTTTTGTAAGTGTACCCCAACCACCCCCACCCTAGATTTCATTTCGCTACACTAATAACTCAAGGTCAAATCAACCTAGATGCTTTTGTAAACCCTAGGATAGATCTGATTGTTTGATTGTCACTTCACCTCACCTCACCTACCCATATAAACTAAAAATACAAAAGAATATTACTCTTCTCTTCTTGTGGGATTAAGTTGAAAGTTACACACATTAAACACCCACAACTCTCGACCTAAGACACACCACTCTGCATTGATTCTACCACTTAATCAAAATCTAACCTGTGGATTCAGTACACTTAACTGAACACACACATAAGTGAGTAGAAATCTGAATAGGTCAAACATTCTTGTGTGCCTTAACAAGTGGTGGAATAGGCCAATTGCTTGAACTGTTTGAGCCGCACCACTCAAATTAAAAGTGATTTATCAAGCAGCTTGCCACTTAGGGTTGATTTTTAGGGATGAACCGGGCACTCCACATTATTTCTGACTTTTGAAGGAATATATCATCACCAGTGCTTTCAAAACTTAGAGTGTTATATTGAACCAGATTGAATATACCTAAGATTAAACCCTAAAAGCTATTAAACAAGATTAAACCCTAAAAGACACAGCATCAAATAACCTTGTTTGAAAACCCTGGTTGTGCACGCACACACATATTAACTGATCATTAAGGGCACAACCCATCTAAAGGGCCCATTACATTCCAAGAGCACGATCATCCCAAGCCTAACTAAAACTGAGTAGATGTTGGCCTTAAGGATTAACTCGCTCCTTGGGACTCCAACTGAGATTTTTTTCAATTAATCTGCTTCTACTAGTCCATTTGATGTCTAGCTAGGGTAGTAGCATCAAACGACCGCGGTTGGGGGGTATCAAAGGAACCTGAGGTGAAAGCTAAGGGAAGAATCTTCTCCCCAGCCCCTCCCCCTAATGGTTGGATTAACTAGATAGAAGTAGACCAAATCATTTTTGTCATCTCAAGATCGGTCTTGGGAGTCTGTAGGTCTTAAGGCTACCCACATAAGGACAGATTTGGTTGATTGTACTGTAGGGCACTTTTCTCTCTTTTGATTTCCCTCTTCACTTCACCAATGTATCCTTCCACATCTTTCACACATTTCCCATCCTATCAACACTTATCCTCAAGATGATTACTATCCTGACTTGACTTTTGATTACCCATCCACTGGCCGAGATAACTTTGATTGGGGATATGATTCCAGACCTCAATGTCCAGGGCCTAACCCTGGACACCAAGACTATGATTACTATCCTTCCCAGAGCTACAATGATAATAGATCTCCACCCTTTGATGATCAACCTAACTCGATTTATAATCAAGAAAGATATGTTGACTATAATGCCTACCCTCCCCAGGAATATGCTGAATATAGGCCACCACCATTCTTTGAACAACTCGAAATGACCTACTATCAGGGAGGGACCCGAGAACCACAATATCTTGACTCCCGTAGATTGAACCCAAACCCACCCAACCCTGAACTGAATCATTCGGTTCAGGTGAACCAGGTCCACAATAGGGTGTTGGCTAACATAAGGAACACTATACAAGCTTTAGAATCTCAGCCAACACCATGCACTGAAGCATTGGAGCCTATGATCAAAATGATTGATGAGCTTAATAGCTCTTTATTGGATTTGCTCCAAGATGTTAGGGACAGGGGCCCTGCTGAGTTTCTACTTGGGAAATTGTCAAGATTGAGGATGAAATTTGTGGTTGCCCTAGTCCAGTCTTGGGATGATTATCAAAGAACCCCCTTCAGGAGAGCCAATGTCTGAACCCGCTCAGGTGCCTATCAGGGGGATACATTTTTTGAGACCGGGGATGACCAGGTTGGGTTAAAGCAACCAATTGAGGATGAACCGATTGCCTCACCTGAGATCCCAGAGCTAGGGAATGAGAAAAAATGTCTCTATGAACCAGGAAATGACATATGATTTTGAGACATATATAAATGAGGATAAGAATTCTTTAATTTTGAGGGTGAGGAATCTTTAGGTGAAGTCTCACTTGAGCTTAAGGAAGATGATTTTAGTGAGACAAGTGGACCTGAGGAATCTGATGAACAATTTGATAGCTCGATTATTGAAGATTGTGATATGCTAGAGGTCCTGGAGCCCGAGCAGTTGATGTTGGAGGATAGGAACTTGGAAGTGAGGATCTGGGAAGTTAACTTCAAGGAAAGTAGGATTTTGGATCTAAGGGGTTCCTGTTGACCTGAAACTACCTACTTTCTACAAGGACCCTTACGATGTCTTTGATGTGCAACCCAAGCATAGCATAATTAATTATATTTTTGAGCCAAATTCCACATGGACAAATAGGCATAGTGATTTAGACTTACCCATTGTCCGACACTTTAGTCTTGGGTTGCTCACCACCAAACTGTAGGCCTAACCCCCCAAATACAACAATCTTAGGTTCTAGGTGATTTTCATCCAGAACCTTATAACCACTCGACCCTAGGGCATGGGTCTATACCATAATCTAGTCCACGTTTGTGGACATCTTCTGCTGACGGGTTTAAGGATCAATCTTTTAATTCTGATTCTGACTTGTACCTGTGAATTCTTAACCTCTTCTTGTACCTGTATACTCTCTTCTCTCTGTGGAGTTGACCAGATTGTCATGAAACTCAAGTGACATTCTGTTATTTCGCCTATTTCATGTCTTTATTTCAACAATGAGGATATTACATCATTTAGGCATGGGAGGTGGATACTTAATCCTGAAATTATTTCATTAGCTTTGTAGAATTTCTTTTATTTTCTTTAAAAAAAATTTGAAAATTCAAAAAGACAAAAGAAGAGTTAGGAGAAGAGAACTTAGGCTTTTGGAAGTTATTAACTTTAGAAAATGATATTTTAGGACCTGAACAACTCTTCAGGTCTTCGAGCTTAATTAGCCCAGGTGTCTACTCGAATGTGGACTTAGTTTCAATTCCTTGCCAAGCAATTTCATTTTAATTTGGTAAATAAATTGGGTGATAAGTACATGCCTTATCAACCTGCCCTTTGATTTGAGGGGATTTTAAGTTTAAGCATCTACACACCATTCGCATTGACTCACTTTCTAATGGTTTTTATGGAAATCGGGTACCTAATGAGCCATCTAGGGTGATATGGTTGGCAAGTTGTCGGTCGTAATAGCTCATCGGCTGGTTGTCTAGAGCTAGCTACACGATCATTCTCTTCCTGCTGCCTTTAGGTAAATCTTAGATCAGAGAAGCCACCTACTTAGAAAAAAAGAGAAAAGGAAACACATAAAAAGAAAAAAAAGAAAAAGAAATAGAAAAAGGAGAAAGTAAGAAAAATAAGTATAGCCACTCTTCACCGCTCGAGTATAGCTGGAAAGTCTTCGGTGGTAACATCTCATCGGTCGGTTGTCCAGACCCTAGCTCACAAAATGCACAAAAATTCCTAAACACTTAGGAAGAAGTAGAGAAGTAGAGTAAACTGGGGAGATATACATTGGGTTCCCCCTTGTGTTGGCCCCATAAAAATAAAAAGTAGGGAGAAAGCTACAATCAAAAAGATAGACCTCTAGGCAGAAATCTTTAAGGCCACCTAGGGTCATAGAAACTTGAAGTCCATTTTAATGGCCGCTTAGTTTATCTATCACCCATTCACAAGATGCTTAGCACTTAGAGTCCTTTTCGAGTCTTGAGCGGGTTGGGTAGCCGTAGAATGCTGCCTCGAAACCCTGAACTCAAAAAAATCCAAAAAAATAAGAAAAGAAGAAAAACAAAAAATGTATCTTCCCTTTTCAAATAAGGCGAGGACTTGGTCGGTCTGCATTTTGTCAGATACCCGGGTACTGTTAAGTTTTCGTAGTTTAAGACCTTAGTTGAAATTTTCTATTGTTAATAAATGACATAGGCCTAAGCGATTGAGTCCTAATTTTATTTTTATACATAGCATATAGTTTAATTTTGCTAGGGACTAGCAAAAGATAGGCATGGGGATATGATGTAGACACATCTATTTAGGTTAAAATTCCTATTTATGTATGTCTCTAGGCTTAGATATGCATTCCATACTAAAAATATTGCATAGCATGCATCATTCTGCATTTAGAATAGTTTGTGTATATTTTAAGTTAGTTGTGTCCTTTTATGGCCAGGAGAGGAGATTTAATTCAAAGCCTCATATTGATGATCTGACCATACGGACCTGATCAGGATGACGATCGGAGTCCAACGCTTCCAAAATCACCTTGATCGGAGTCCCGTAGCACCATATGCAGTTCGAGAAAGATCAACGGTCGAGGGACTAGGTGACACAATTTGAAGCTTCAAACGATAAATCCGACCACATGGATGGATTCGGGTTGACGATCGTAGCCCAACGGTTTGAAAATCGACTCAATCCAACCTCTGTAGTAGCCTCTACAAAGGAAAGAAGATGGACGACCTAGGTCGCTCCACGAGACGCAACCTAGGCCACCCATGTGCATGCACACAACTGAATGCACATAGTAGTGTGGGCACGTGTGGAGGCATACAAGGCAACTAGCACAACAGCAGCAATGTAGGTGCACGCATGGGCACACGGTTATAGCGCGGGCACATGGAGGCATAGTGTGTAGCGCATGAGCGTGCGGAGGTGCAATAGCGGGTGAGTAGCATGCATAGGCGCACGACAAAGGCACGTGGAGCATGCACCAACGTAGCGGTTGATGGGCACATGGGCTGTCTTCAGTGACGTTTGCTGCAGATCTTCAGCGACATTTATGACCATCACTAAATTTCTTATATACGAAATTGATCCTTTCCTCCACTATGAAAGGACCCCTACCCCTCCCATTTTTCATCATCTATTCCTTTCTTCTCCTCACCACCTCCAAGGCTCTAGAGGAAGCTTGTCCCAAGCCTGGGATGCTCCTCTACAGTAGAATCAAATATTTTCCTACCTCTTATCCCCATTCATGGAGCATCTTGCGGCCATCCTCTCACCTCCTTCGGGAGAAGATCCTTGCCGCGACGACATCCTGCCCCATCCTCCTTCCTCCACTATTGTTCTTCCTCATCCTGCTCCTCACCACCTTTTTTAAGGCGCCGACAAAGCGAGCTGTCCTCTAAGCAATCGTCGAGGGGGATTCTTCTCACCTATCTCTATCTTTTTTGATTTTGTAGTGTAGTTTTCTCACTTTCATAGTTGTTGAAACATTTGTTCATAAATATATGATTGTTCCTCTCTCTCTGCATTATTTTTGCAAGTAAAAGTTTTCATCGACCTGATCTCTTGCTTGATAAAAATACCAAAAAAAATATAAAAGATAAAATGACAAAAACAAATAAAAGTAAAATGAAGATTTTTCAAACCAAACAATCACCTCCTCATGTTCGACTTGGGACTCCTTTCGAGTTTCAGTTATAAATATTATATGATTAATGGATTTTCTTGTGAATCAAACTACGACGACGGGTTTCGAAACTCAAAACGTTTCGCGACGAATCTCCACCTCATCTCCCTCCCTGTAGGAAACTGAGAAGAAATGTGATGTGTTGGTGATTGAGAAGAAGATGGTTTAAAGAGGATTTTCCACACCTCATCTACTTTCTCTTTGATTAAGCCCACTTTATCCCGCTGATTGGCCACAATCTCCATGTCGCGTATGCAAGATTGGACTTCATGTACCCTAGTGTGTAAATGGGAATGCGAGGATTTTCTTTTAAAAATGCTCATTGAAGCATTATTAATCAAGTTTTCAGCTATACCTTCGAAGAGCTCGAAGGCAGAATCCTCGTCTCAACACAGGAAATTGCCTCTACATCCTGCATCTACGAAATTCCTTGTGTCATCATGGAGCCCATGGTAGAAGATCTGGACCTATTGCCAGTGTGGGACACCATGGTGGGGACATTTTCTAATAAGCTCATGGAATCTTTCCCAAGCCTCGTGCATTTGTTTTCCTGTGCTTTGTGTAAATGTAGTGATGGCACATCTCAAGGCATTGGTGTAGCCTACAGAAAGTACCTCTTTAGGAACTCATGTTCTAAAGAAGACCATGTCTCTATTGGTGTAATTTGTGATAATGTGTGGTACCAAAAGGTTGCCTTGTCCTTTAGGGAAATGGAGAACATCTTCATGAGAAGAGTGGGTTATCATGGCCCTGCGGACCCAGGGTTTGAGTAAGATTTTTCAGCTCCTCTAAATGCTGAAAGGGGTCCTCAGAAGCAAAACCATGGAAGTGAGGGATAAGGGCTATTATATTTAGCTTTTGTTCAGCAACACAATGCCTAACGGGAAATCGAACCGTAGGCATAATGGGTGCAACCACAGGATTATAGTAATCCTGTACTTGAGGTCTATGAGACTAGGGTCAGGGGTTCGCTAAGAGATTAACAGCTTGAGCAAACTATTGCATCTGTTGTGTAAGAGTATTCATTTGAACTTATGTATTATACAGGTGTTGTAGATTTGGTGATGCACCTCTCTCTAGTTGAGGTTGGTTAGGGAAATTAAGGTATGGAGGAGGTAGAAAGTGCTGTGGAGGTGGAGGTGGTGGGTGATGTGTGAAGTGATGAGGATGAACTTCGAAATCGTCAAACTATGCAGAATCATTGTCATCCTTTGGATGAATGGAGTGGTGGATAGGTGTTTGAGGCTCAGGAGGTAAAGGATTTGAAGTGGAAGGCATAACAGAAGTAGTGGCTTGGGCATTAGCACCCAAGGGAGGTACAAGTGGTGGGTTTGGGATCTCCTACCATCCGTGAGTTCAAATTTTAAAACACGTGGTAGAATCAGTCACAAACTCAGAAAGTAATCTCTTAAATCAATCAAGCAAAAAATCAGAAATCCCAATTTGTCTGAATCTCACAAAGTCAAGACCAATCAATATAATCAAGCAAGATAAATCATGGATTTTTCCTAGAGTCTACTATAGAAAATAGTTTGTGTGCAAGCAACTATATATGTACAATTGTACACTTCCTAAGAGAAACCTACCGAGTGCAGACCTCTAAATCCACCTAGAATCTGGATAAGACCGGCGTGCGAATCCAGATCCCTGTGGGTGCACAAGAAGATGAGATAGAATTTATGTGTGTATACTTTATGTGATTATGTAGTGTATACAGGATAATCAATCAACAGAATATCAGTGAAAATAGCACACAAGGTATCAAGCAAATTGCTATATCTCCCTTTTTTTTTAGATTTGAGTTCTTAGGAGTGTTTTAAAGGCAAATGGTCTCATTTTTTAGTTTTTTACAAAACAAGAGATGGTCATGTCTACTTTTATGTCAAAATGCAAGGATAGAGGGCGCTAAAGAGGAATAGAAATGCGTACCTAACTCCAACACTCAACAGTTATGCAATTTTGACAAGAAAGATAAATTCTAGTAGGAAGAATGCAATTTCTAAGTATGGAATGCCTAAATCATGTTGTTGCTAGACAAGTAGTGACGAGATTCTTTTTGGTATTTTGATTTTTCTAATTTTCTTGGATTTTCTTTATGCAACAAGCAAAATCAAATTGAAAAATAAAGCAAGAAACTTAAAACAGAAAGGAAAGAGAGTAGAGATGACAAGTCCAGAGAGTCCAAGTTATTTCAACTGTGTGTAAGAACAAGGTCTCACAACTATGCCTAACAAGTAACCCTAAGTATATACCTAAGCCTAAACGCTAATAACTATACTACTCTAAAAAGTAGCAAACAATAACTCCAGGTAGAGGTCGACTCCACTAGGAAGTTGAGTCAAAGTTGTAGTGTCTACTCCAGGAAGCAAAAACTCCACCAGGAAGACGATACTCCTCAAGTGTTGCAGAAATAGCAAATGATTAGTAAGAAAATTATATATTAGACAAATTATAATGAATTAAAGAATGTTTATACAAGAAAGAATTTGAATAAAAGAATGAAAATATACAAAGAAAACAAAAATGTATACGAAAGAAAGAATAAAAGAAAATTTTTGGCATATAGAGAGTTGCCTCCCAGGTAACGGCGCCAAAAAATGATTAACAATCTAGATCGCTTATTAATTGTGGTTAATTAGTCGCATTGTAGTATAGTGCCACAATCCAGACGAATGTCATTTTATTTATATACAATTTTTACTGGTTTATTCCAGGTCATTCATTGGGAGGTAGTTATTGATATGCATCACTCTCTATTATCCAAAAATCATCTTCTATTCAAAAAATGTTAAGTTTATTTACAAATGAATGAATCATGAATGAAAGAATCAAAGAATGAACTAATCTAAGTCAGTTATGTATAAGAATGAAAGAATTATGTTAAAGGCAATGCCTCAAACATATAAACAGGTATAAAGGCATAAAAAATTAATCTAAACTAATCTAGGTGAATTATATACACTAACATCTAATCAATGCCTTAATATGGCACAAAAAGACCATCTATACTAACATATACTATATACTATACTAACATATATAACTATATACACTAACACATCTAAACGTCACTAAAGACATATGTATATAAATCCTTAAAACATATTTACACTTAGGCAAAAAGATATATATATATATATATATACTGATATACATGTTTATATTATACTAACCTTATATATATATACTAACGATATATGTGTACTTATATACATATAACACACACACACGCATACACACTGCACTACACATAGTTAACACTTAACACACACATAGCACACTACACATTAACACTTAGCCATTTTAGCTCAACTTAACCCACATTTAGTCTCTTCAACCTAAAAATTTGTTTGTTGGTTGAGCCCAATGGTTCACGGAATTTATCACCCACTAGGGGTCAGGTCGACCACTACTATGCTGGGACCATAGTTTTTATTAGGTGTTTTTGCGTAGTTTCGGGCCAATTCCATCCCAGACTGAACCGACTCAGCTCAGTCATACCACATGGGCTCCCAGCCCTCTTTCACCTTCTCTCTCTATATTAGTAGGTTTATTAATGCCATGGGATCCAACCCCTAATCTTGGGACGAAGAGCCTACTTATGCAATTCATTTTATATGATGTTGGTTGCTTTGTAAGCCATGATGAGCACCAAATCGGTGCGCTAGGTCGTGACATCTGACCGAATTTAATGGTTAAATAAGGTATTAATTTATTAATTATTTTGAAATCAAATTATATAGTTTATGTAGCCTATATATAAGTCTACTTGTTGATATAATTTTCTTTCTTTTCTTACTTGTTGATATAGTTTATTTACAATAATTAAATATACAATTATATTTAAAAATTAGTTAAAGTTAGGGATAAATCAAGTTAATTTTAAGCTTAATTACTTATTTAAAGTATAAATTATTAAATTAATGACACAATTGATTCATAAATTAGTTAATATACATTATTAACTTATTATTATAGATTTTTTATTTATTTTTTGATTTATTTCTAATTATACACATTTAACTAGATGATTTATACATATATACATTATAAGTATTGTTCTACAGTATAAAAAAGCTATAAATATAGTGAAAATATTTTAAACTATAATATACAAGTATACAACATAATTTGTTTCAATAGTTTATTAAATTATTAATTTAAAATATATCAACTTATTAATATGCCTAATTAACTTATAAATATAATTATGTATAATATATAGATAAATAAATAAATATAAGGATACATTACGGTAAATAATAGTTACTTTAAGTTATATCTATGGTTATAATCATGTTTATAAATATATACATAGCTATTTACAACTACTTATGGATTACATACATATAATATAAATAAATACATAATGATATAATTATATTACATTCTGTATAACTTAGTATAAATACCTACATAAGTAAATAGAATAATTGTATAAGTTATTTATGTACTTTATATACATATAAGTAATTATTTACACTTAACTTAGTATTATTTGAAGGTATAATTACTATATACATGGGTATTTTTATGGATTTTTGAAATTTTTCAAATTTTTATTTAGTGTTAGTGTTTTATAGAGATAGGGGAAAAGGAAACAAATGTGAGAAGAGAAGAAGAGGACTCTTTTGGGTATTTTTGTGTGTTTTTCTTTTTTTCTTAACCAGAGAAGACCTAAGCTTCTACTAATATGTTCTCCTAACTACATAACTCAAAGCTAATCTAAACTCACACACACACCTAAAACTAAACCTAAGATAGCTCAAGAGACATTTATTTTATTTATTTACATTTATTTTTTGATTTTTTATTTATTTACAATTTGGCTAAAATATGGCTTAATGAATGTAAGCCCATGAACTTAAAGCCACGTAAACTCATTCTAAAACTCTGAAATGTGTTGGAAAGATAGATAAAAGCATTATGAACTTCCAGACATCTATTGAAATTAGAATCCAACATAAAAACTTGAATTACCATTGCATTAAACACAACTACACATTTTGGACAGTTATAGTTGCTGACAGCAAAATATAGACATTATTCCAATAAGATTTACACTTTGTTTATAAACCAACTAAACTCTTCACATGTACATGAATGATTGTTCTAACATTAAAATCCTTCAGCAATTCACCTTATCTCAGTTCACATCAAAATCTACTCCAAATTTGTCATTAAAATTCATTCAGACTGTACAGCAGTTGCTACTGCCAAAGTAGGCATCAAAATTGCTCCAAGGCTTTGATCAGGCTATTCTAGAGTTTATTAATAGCTCTAAAGGATGAATCTATAGTATTCTTGCCCATACAACTCCATACACATTTATTTTCTATTCAAAAATCATGTGAAATCCATACTTGAAATCTCATTCATACTTATTCAAATGATGTAGCTACTACTATAGCAGTTGGAGTACTTGCAAGGGAATCTTGAATCAATGTTTATGCTTCCACACATTAATCAGAAACTTGCTTATGCTTTAAGCTCATCTTTAAAATTAGATCTGTGCATAAAAACCTTTGATGAATGCTTAAAAATCCAAACCTCCTCTCAGACCTGGGAAATTGGAAATGCAGCCCAGATCTGGGTTTAAACTAATACGAACTCATTCCTATGTATTGCAAATCATCCAATGGAGATCTGAAACTCTCTGAAAAAAATAATTCAAGCGCATTGGACCTTAGAAAACCCTAAATGACTCTCCTTATTTCACCATAGACAGTGAAGAAGAAAAGTGCACTCAAATATCCAAATCCAACTTAAAACGTTTGGCTCTCATTTTAAGTTGTCACAAATATCCTCTGATACTTTTGGAATCCTATCAAAACCAAATTCAATACGTCAAACTTATCAAAACCCTAATCGATCTCTTCTCTTATGCTATGAACAGCCTGAAGGGTAGAGATCAAAATAGGCATGCAAATCAACTTAAAATCATAGTCAGAACTTCATTGCAGTGATTCAAGCCTTATTCAAACATTAGTTAGCAAATTAAAGAATTTTAGTGTCTAATTAAGATGTAGCCCACTTGGGTCATTCATATAGATCGACTCTAACAAATTGATCATTAAAACATTCTATGCATAATTGATTCATGTTCAGAATGTCTAGGTGACCGAAAGGAACCAGTTAGGTCATTGCCATGGGCTCTAATCAGTGTCACTTATTTCATTGGTCTCAGCTACCTTAGAAAATAGTACCAAGAGGATAAATTGGGCATGACCTTAAATCACAATAGAAATCTAATTAAAACAACTCAAACCCTTCGTATTCAATCCAAATTGACATGTAAAAACCCAATTCACTTGATTAAAACAATTTTAAACCAGATTGAATTACAAATCTATAAATTAGGTATAAAAACCAAATCCAAATGAATCGAGTAATCTATGTTCAATTCAAATGAAGAGGAGGGCCATTGTGATTATATGAATTGAGTGAGATGACCCTCAAGTGAATTTAACTGCAATTATAGATCTAGAAGCTAGAGAGCTTTAGATGTATAAAGGCCCTGATGAGTGGAGTGGTTTGATGATCAAAATAGCGAGGAAATCAGAAGAAGGTGATCATGGAGCGTAGAGGAAGGTCAATGAATCACAATGGGTGGGTAAATTGATCTGCTTGATCTGAATTGATTAGAGAGGACTGATTGAGGGAAATTACAATCTAATCTACTCCTAGATCTAAGATAATCAATTGATAAATTATGATCTAAACAATCTAATTAACTAGAAAAGTAGTAAATCTATCTAATAAAGCATTAAAACTAATCTGCGAAAGCAATTCATAGCTAACAGAGGAAGGGGACTCTCTGGGATCAACAGTCGGTGGTTGAAGAGGACGAAAGGGGAAAAGACCTCCTAGCGGATGAAGGTGACTCTCTGGGAGCAATAGTCGATGGCTAAAGGGGAAGAACTGAGGGAGGCAGCTACCATTGTCACTGATAGTTGAGGAAGGGGAAAATGTAGTTGGATGGTTGGATGATGATTGGCTCAAGGGGGAGGTGATTATGTAGCAGTCATAGGACTTAAATGACCTGAATTGAGTTAGAACTTAGCATAATTGTAGTATAATTCATGCATTAGTAGCATACATTGCATCTCTTCTGTTTTACCTAGATATTCATGAAATAATAAGTAATAATATATTGATTAGTGTACTATTTGGATTGTAGGCAATAAGAAGCTTAGGAGATGGCTTGAAGCTGGATCTGAAGTAGGGAAGAAGCTAGAGCTGCAGTAGAGCTGGAGTAGAAGCCTTGGTGAAAAAGCTGCTCAAGATGAAGACATAATGTACGAAAGAGGTATGCAACATTCTTATATGATTTTAATGTCTAAATTAAACTATGAACATAGGACCTATTCCTAGCCTTAGGACAACCTTAGATACCCTCCAAAACCTTAGCCACCCTTAGATTAGGTCACGTTAGCCTAAAATGCCTCTAAACCCATATTCCAACCCATCTCTGGATGTCTAGGTAGGATGCTGCACATCCAAGACCCTTAGACACCAGCAGCAAAACCTTGAACCCGATTTGCTGGAACATTGGACATCCATACAAGGTGTTAGATGTCCATTTTCTGCAAAAATCCAAGATAGAATATAAACTCCACCCTGATTTAACATTGGACGTCCAAACCAAGGACTTAGACTTTTAATTTTGAAGTATAAGTCATATGAGCACTAAATCAGACATCTAGGACCCCTCTCCAATTGTTGTTTTCGAAATCAAGCCTAGATCTTGATTTCCTAAGCCCATAAACCCAATCCTACACCCTAAGGAACCTAAATTAAGGTACCCTAAGCCTAGTACACTACCCTGAGACCCTCTTAAGAACCTAATTAGGTTCTCACTAAACCTAATGGACTTGGATCTAAGTCAATTACACTTCACCTAGTCGATTGGACTCATAGAGTCCAATTGAGCTCAAATCTCAACCAACACAAGACCAATTGGACTTAATGAGAGTCCAATAGACTCAAGCTTGACCTAATTGGGAACTTTCTCTCCCAATTATACACACACCCACTCAATTAAACCTGTGGTGAGTTTAATTGCACTTATCACATTAGTATTAGGGTTTATAAACCTATTTTTAGAGACCTACCCAAACCCAATTCCCTAGACTTATAGGACTCAACCTAGACCACCTAGCCACCACCCATACTCATGCACACACACAAACACCACCACTTGGTTGTCCACTCTAGAATTCTCTAGAATGGTCCCCAAGTGGTGCCACCTTGAAAGACTAAAAATAGTCTTTCAAGGAGTCCATAGCCATCCCCATGGAAAGTGGATCTAAGAAGACTCACTCCCATCCATCTTGAAGCCAAGATGGAGGCTCTTCTAGAGAATTCCACACTTCTATAGATGATCCATCCCTTGGTCTATTTAAAGACCCTCTTGGATGACCATGCAACCAATCTATATTTTGGATGCCATCTCCATTTGTACACTCTCACCACGAGCTCCACCATCATCTTCACTCCACCATTGAATGCCCAAGATCTAAAGCACCTCTACCACCTTCTCAAGAGGTCTCCCTACACACCTTGGCGATCCCTGTTTCCCTTCCCACCACCTCAAGCCACATAGCCATTGTAGACCACCTCCAATGGCCTATTTTTTGTTAGCTAGCTTAATGTTCTTCATGTTTTGATTCTTCATTAATATTTTCTTAGTAATAGTAGTAATCCTCTATCTCTAAGAATGCAAGCATAATCTACCTTAGATCCATGCATGCATATCTTTTTCTGTTAACTAGAATGGTTTTTCAAGTTCCATGTACAAGCTTTCCTCTAGCATTGTAATGACAATATTGTTGAAGGAATAAATCACCGTTTGCTTGTTTCATCTATATATAGTGCAATAAATATGTTGGTTCCAAAGGATGTGAATGATTTAGCAATAGAGCTACTTTTTTGCTAGTCACCATCGCATAATAGATGTCATGAGAACACAAACACGTATGTTCACTTTTGTTATCTATCTGGCGCACGCACATGTTTTACGTGTTAACGACGCGATCGGTGCATCTCTTACTTGCACTATTGAAATTGGAGTTCGATTTTAAGCAAGTAAAATAAAAAATAAGCAAAATCAATTTCACTTTTATACACCTCGCTAAAATCGACCGAGACTCACCGTCTTGATAATTAAATTTTTGTTGGAATCGTGATTCATGCTATACTATGACGCTTTTCTAATACGTGTTTTATGACTACCAAACAATTGGCGTTGTTGCCAGGGAGGCAACGCAATTTTGATTTTTGATTTTTGAGCTTAACTCTAACACATCTATTTCTACTTGCTTTGGATGTGCAGGAATAGGATGAATGGATTCTGTAAACACATCAGGCATAAGTGAAGAAATCAGGTGCAAATCATAATCTTAGAGTAGGTTCCTTTTGGATCCAAGGTAGATTTGCTTTTGAAAACAAAATATATATTTGAATATTTTCATGCAAAAAAGAAAAACAAGAAAAAAAAAATAGATCTTAGACTTAAGTTTTCTTTTGAATCTTAAGGTTAGAGTGCTTTTTAAAAAAAAAAGGAAAAAAATTTGAATATTTACCCTCCAAAATGAAAAAAAATTTTGAAAAAATTTGAAAAAAATATTTGAAAAAGAAATTCACAAATTTGAAAACAAAAACATTTTCGTGAAAAAGGCTCATTTTTGAATTTAAATCTTTTTAAAAGTTGTTTCATCACTCCTTGAAATTCAGTCAGATTTTTTTTGTGATTTCAAAATTCAATTGTCGAATATTTTATAAATAAAAAATTCTAAAATTTAGGTTGAAGCTATTTTTCCAAATTAGCTTTCAAACGGCACTGTTCATTTGAAAAAAATTGATTTATATAATTTTTGAAAATTCATGAAGTACAAGGGGGTCAAACTGATTCATATCAAAAAAATTTTGAATTTCAAAAAGCAATTCTAAATACCACACAAAATTAGATTTGATTAAAATAAGTGTCGTTTGAAAGGTTACCATATTTGCTTTCATTTCCATATTTTTCTTGAATTTTTGAAGTTAAATTGATACTATTTCAAAAAGGAAAATCGACAAGGGGTCAAAATTGCAAATTTGAACCCCTAACAGTTAAAAATTTGAAGTAGTGAAAAATTCCAAAAAAACATTCTCTACAAATTTAATTAAAAAAAGAATCTGACTGTCAAACTTGAAATCATTTGGATTCAAATTACGCCGTGGAGATTAGTTTTAATTTGAATTGTGGTCTGTTGAAATTAGTCTATTGCATGAACCTTAGGCTCAACTTTTAGGGTTATAACTTAGAGACCACTGATGGAGGCACATTTTGTGAATTAAAATCAGGGGGTGGAGGACCTGTTGTCGTAACTCGCAAAACGAGTCTATCAAATAAAATTTGTAACCGAAACTCGAAAAGTGAGTCTTGCCTTGAACAAGGAGAGGCGAACGTTTGGTTTTGAAAATCCTCATTTCTCTTTTATTTCTTTTTGTCATTTTTTATCTTTTCTAATCTTTTTAAGTTTTTAGTAAGCAAGAGATTAGGTCGATGAATTCTAGTTAATCAACTTGCAACAATATAAGAGAGAGAGGGAGAAAAAGAGAGAGAGAAACAATCATCTATTTATAAACGAATATTTGTTACACTACAAAAGTAGGAAATCTACACTACGAAGAGAAATCCCCCTCGACGGTCGCTCGGAGGATGACTCGCTCTAACGTTGACTGGAGGAAGGTGGTGAGGAGCGAGACAAACATGGATGGAGGGCACTGAAGGACGTCATCGCGGCAAGGATCTTCTTCCCGAAGGGCGGTGAGAGGATGGCCACGGGATGCTCCACAAATAAGGATGAGGGGAGGGAAAACTATTTGATTTTCTACTCTAGAAGAGCATCCCGGGCTTGGGACAGGCTCTCTAAAGCCTTGGAGGTGGTGAGAGGAAGAAAGGAAGAGATGAAGAAAAATGGGAGGGGTAAGCATCCTTTTATAGTAGAGGAAAGAATCAAATCTATATATAGGACATTTAGTGACGGTCATAAACGTCGCTGAAGATCCGCTGCAAACGTCAATAAAGATAGCCCACGTACCCACACTACCACTGCACTGGTGCACCGTGTCGCACGCCTCCGCGCGCTACGCATTTGCATGGGTTGCTGCTGTGTGAGTCCGTGCACCCTCGCTACTGTGCGCATATGGTGGCACGTGCGTGTCCATGGGTGGCCTGTGTTGTGCCACGTGGCGCGATCTAGGCCGTCCATCTTCTTTTCATTGTAGGGGCTACTATAGAGGTCAGATTGAGTCAATTTTTGTGTCGTTGGGTCGTCGACCCGAATCCATTCGCATGGTTGGATTTGTCATTTGAAACTCTGAATTATGTCACCTAGTCCCTTGGTCATTGATCTTCCTCGAACTGCATATGGTTCTATGGGACTCCAATCAAGGCAATTTTGGAGGTGTTGGACTCTGATGGTCATCTTAATCAAATTCGTGTAGTCAGATCGTCAATTCGAGGCTCTGAAATAAATATCCTTCTCTCCTGACCACAAAAAGGACGCAATTAACCTAAATTATATATAATTACTCTAAATGCAGAATGATGCATGAAATGCAAATCTAAGCCTAGGAACATGCATGAATAGGCATTTTACCCTCAATAATTATGTCTACATCATACCCCCATGCCTATCTTTTGCTAGTCCCTAGCAAAATTAAACTACATGCAATGTATAAAAACAGAATTAAGATTCGATCACTTAGGCCTAAGTCATTTATTAACAATAGAAAATTTCTATTAAGGTCCTAAACATTGAAAACTCAACAATACCCAGGTGCCTGCCAGAATGCAGATTGCCCAAGTCGCCATATTTGAGAAAGGAAGATGCATTTTTTTTATTTTTCTTCTTTTCTAATTTTTTTGTACTTTTGGAGTTTGAGAGTTCCGGGATAACTTTTTTATGGCTACCTGACCCACCCAAGACTCGACAAGGACTCTAAGTACTAAGCATCTAGTGAAAAGAGTGAAAGACTCACTAGGTGGCCATTGAAATGGACTTCAGGTTTCTACGACCCTAGTTGACCTTGCCTAAAGGTTTATCCTTTCGAACAATTGCTTTCTCCCTACTTCTTTTATTTATGAGGTCAACACAAGGGCGAACCCAATGTATATCTCCTCAGTTTATTCTACTTCCCCACTTCTTGCCTAATTGTTTTGGGAATTATTGTACATTTTTTTGAGTTGAGCTCTGGACAATTGGCCAATGGGTTGTTACCCATGACAACTTGCCAACCATACTCATATGGTGAAGTGTGGTTTTACTTGGTTTTTTTTATTTTCTCCTTTTTCTATTTTTTCCTTTTTCTTTTTCTTTTTTCATTTTTTTTATGTAGGTGGCTTCCCTACTTTAAGATTTACCTAAAGGCAGTACAACGAAAATGATCTTGTGGCTGGGCTCTAGACAACCAGCCGATGAGCTATTACCACTAACAACTTGCCAGCCATACCACCCTAGATAGTTCATTAGCTACCCAACTTCTGAAGAAACTATCGAGAAGTGAGTCAGTGCAAAAAGTGTGTAGATGCTTAGGCTTAAAGTTCCCCCAAATCATAGGGCGGGTTGATAAGTCATATACTTATCACCCCAATTTATTGACCAAATTAAAAATGAATTTGAATTAGCGAGGACTCTAGACTAAGTCCACATTCGAGTGGACACCTGGGCTAATTAAGCCCGAAGACCTGAAGAGTCTAAGTGTTCAGGTCCAATCATATTGTTTCCTAAAGTTAATAACTTCCAAAAGCCTAAGTTATCTTCTCTAATTCTTTTTTTTTTCAAATAATTTTTTTAAAGAAAATAACAGAAATTCTACAAAGCTAACGAAATAATTTTAGGATTATGTATCTACCCCCCATGCCTAAATGATGCAATGTTCTCATTGTAAAAATAAAGACATGAAAAGGGTGGAGTAAATAGAATATCACCTGAATACTGTGAGAAATCCGATCAGCTCTACAGATAACGTGAAATTTAAACACATGCTAAATTTAATGCCTTCAGCTAGGCATAACATACATATAAGGAAGAAATTGAGAATTCAGAAGTGCGGGTCAGAATCAAAATCAAAAGGTTGATCCCGAAACCCGTCAGCAAAAGATGTCCGCAGATGTGGACCAAGTTATGATGCAGACCCATGCCCCAAGGTCGAGTGGTTCTAAGGTTCAGGATGAAAATCACCCAAAACCAAAGATTGTTGTATTTACGGGGTTGGGCCTATGGTTTGGTGGTGTGCAACCTGAGACTAAAGTGTCAGGCAAAAGGTAGATTTGATTTACAAGGTTCAGATGTCTACTTAACATTCAGTTCAGAAAAATAATCAGTTATTTCGAGCTTGGGTTGCAGATGAAAGATATCATAAGGGTCCTAGTAGAAAGTAGGTGGTTTTAGGTGAACAGGAATCCTTAGATCAAAAATCAAAGTTCCGTCAGAATTAGCCTCCCAAATTTTTAATTCCAACTTCCTATCCTCCGAAATCAATGTTTCTAGGACCTCCAAATCATTGTACACCCGATCTAAAGTACCCAAGTCCAACAATTGTGGCTCAATCAGGATTGACTTGGGCTTGGTAATCTCAAGAATATCATAATTTATCTCTTTAGGGTGTGGTTGAACAATGGGACTATTGATTGAATCATCAGGATTCAGATCCTCCAAGTTAGCCCCACCCGAATCAGAATCTTCAATGGTCGGGCTATCAAATGGTTCGTCATACTCCTCGAGCTCGTTTGTTTGACTAAAATCATTTTCCTTAACTTCAAGTGAGACATCACTTAGAGATTCCTCACCCTCAAAATAAAAGAATTCTTGACCCTCATTTATATATGTCTCAAAGTCATATGTCATTTCATGGTCCATGGAGACATTTTTCGTCGTTCCCTGGGTCAGGGATCTTGGGCGAATTAATCGGTTCATCATCCTTAATTGTTTGATCTAGCCCAACCTGGTCATCTCTAATCTCAGAATATGTATCCCCCTTGATAGGCACCTAAGCAGGTTCAGACATTGGCTCTCCTAAAGGGGGTTCATCTTGAGAATCATCCCAAGATTTGACTAGGGAAACCCCAAATTTCATCCTCAACCTTGATAACTTCCCAAGAAGAAACTTACCCAGGTCCCTATCCCTAACATTTTGGAGCAAATCCAATAAACAGCTATTCAACTCATCAATCATTTTTATCATAGGCTTCAATATTTCAGAGCATGGTGTTGGCTGAGCTTCTAAAGATTGTATAGTGTTCTCAAATTAGCCAACACCCTATCTTAGATCTGGTTCACCTGAACCAACTGGTTTGATTCAGGTTTGGGTGGGTTTGGGTTAAATCTAGGGGAGTCAAGATGTCGAGGTTCTCGGGTCCCTCCATGAAAGTAGGTCATTTTAGGTTGTTCAAAGGATGGTGGCAACCTATATTTAGTGGAATACTGGGGAGGGTAGGTGTTATAATCATTATATCCTTTCTGATTGTAGATCAGGTTGGTTTGGTCATCAAAGGATGGAGATCCATAATCATTGTAGGTTTGAGAAGGATAGTAATCATAGTCTTGTTGTCTAGGGTTAGGCCCTAGACACTGAGGTCCATATTCATATCCACAATCAAAGTTATCCTGGCTAGCATATGGGTAGTGTTAAGTTGAGTTGGGGTAGTAATCATCTTGAGGATATGTGTTGGTAGGAGGGTAGGATTGGAAATGTGTGAAAGATGTGGAAGGATATATGGTAGAATAGGAGGGAAAACAGAATAGAGAAAGGTGCCCTGCAGTACAATTAACCAAACCTGTCCTTATGTGGGTAGCCTAAAGACCTGCAGACTCCCAGGACCTGTCTTGAGATTATAAATGATTTGGTCTACTTTTATCCGGTCAATCTAACCAATTAGAAGGAGGGACTGAGGAGAAGGTTCTTCCTTTGGCTTACACCTCTGATTCCTAGTGTACCCCCCAACCACCATCGTTTGATGCTACTCCCCTAGCTAGACATCAGATGGACCACCAAAAGTAGATTAATCGAAGAAAATCTTAGTTTGAGCCCCGAAAAGTGAATCATTCCTTAAGGCCAACGACTACTCAATTTTAATTAGGCTTGGGATGATTGTGCTCTTGGAATGTGATGGGCCCTTTAGATGGGTTGTGGCCTTAATGACCAGTTACAATGTGTGTGCGTGCACAACCATGGTTTGCAAACAAGGTTATTTGTTGATGTGTCTTTTAGGGTTTAACCTTGTTTAGTAGCTTTTAGGGTTTAATTCTTAGGTTTGTTCAATCAAGGTTCAGTAGAACACTCTAAGTTTTGAAAACACAGGTGATGATATGTTCCTCTAAAAATCAAAATAATGTGGAGTGCCTGGTTTAGCCCTAAGAATAAACCCTAAGTGGCAAGCTACTTGATGGATCAGTTTTAGATTGAGTGGTACGGCCCAAACGGTTCAAGTAATTAGCCTATTGCACCATTTGATTAAGGCACAGAAAATGTCTTAACCTAATCAGATTTCTACTCACTTATTTGTGTGTTGGATTAACTGTACCAGGTCCATAGGTCAGATCTCGGTTAAGTGGTAGAATTGATGCGATTGTGTGCCTTAGGGTGAGAAGTTGTGGGTGTTAAGTGTGTAGCCTTCAGAAAATCACACAAGAGAAGAGTATATATATTTTTTCTTTTTTTTATATATGCGGGGGTGAGATGAGTGGAGGTGGGAAACAAACAACCAAATCTATCCTAGGGTTTATAAAAAGCACCTAAGTTGATTTGGGTTTGAGTTATTAGTGTGGTGAAATGAACTAGTGGGTGGGGGTGGTGGGGATAAACTTACAAAACCTTTATTTGCACTTTTTTCTGATCTAACCGCTCTGGCCTGCCTCGGATGAGTACCTACAATCACAGTAAGATCAGAGAAAAAGTGAGATAAAAGTTAGGTAAGGTGGAAAAACATGAAAAGAAAAACAAAGAGCGTTGCCTCCTCGGCAATGGTACTAAAATGATGGAGGAGCATTTCGCAAATTAAAATCAAGGTTTGGGGGACCCATCGCCATAGCTCGCAAAATGCATCTATCAAATAAAATTTATAATCGAAACTTGAAAAGTAAGTCCCAGGTCGAACACGGGGAGGCGAACATTTGGTTTTGAAAATCCACGTTTCTCTTGTATTTGTTTTTTATCATTTTTATCTTTTTTGATTTTTTTGATATTTTTAGCAAGCAAGAGATCAGGTCAATGAATTCTAGCTAATCTACTTGCAATAATATAAGAGAGAGAGGGAGAAAGAGAGAAATAATCATCTATTTATAAATGAATGTTTGTTGCACTACAAAAGCGGGAAATCTACATTATGAAAGTGTAAAAAGATAGACAGAGGTGAGAGAAATCCTCCTCGATGGTTGCTCGGTGGATGACTCGCTCTGATGTCACCTGGAGGAATGTGGTGAGGAGCGGAGGACGGAGGGTAGGGCAAGATGGCATCGTGGCGAGGATCTTCTTCTCGAAGGGTGGTAAGAGGACGACCACGGGATGCTCCACGAATGGAGATGAGGAGAGGGAAAACTATTTGATTTTCTACTCTAGAGGAGCATCCTAGGCTTGAGACAAGCGCTCTCTAGAGCCTTGGAGGTGGTGAGAGGAAGAAAGGAAGAGATGAAGAAGAATGGGAGGGTAAGGGTCCTTTTATAGTGGAGGAAAGAATCAAATTCGTATACAGGGCATTTAGTGACAGTCATAAACATCGCTAAAGATCTGCCACAAACGTCGCTGAAGACAGCCCAAGCACCCACGCTGGAGCGTGCTCCACGCGCTGATGCGAAAAATCGCGTGATTTGTAAAAGCAGGTTTTTAATGTCGTAACACGCGAATTCGCATACTAAATTTGTATCCCAGATAGGGGAGTATATAGGGTCATCCAAGGAGGCAAAATTGCAATTCAATTATCTTGCTAAAAATAAATCTCTACTTTCTTTTTGGTATTTTAAATATATATATATATATTTTTTGTTTTGAAGTAATACGGGCAAAGTGCGAATTGTGACAAAAAAGTGCTAACACCTAAAATGCTAAGCTAAAACTTAAGAGATTAAAATGTCCACTACCTAAGCTCACTCTAGGCAAGTGGAGCCCTAGAGTAATTAGGGAGTGGAAGTAGAACAAGTGCTAGAACAAAAGTAACAATTGCAATAGAAAATTGAAAAGAAGGCAATTTGATTAAGCAGAATTTATGTTCTCTCACAAAAACAAGTAGAGGAATGCTTCTACTAGAAATATAAAATATAAAAGCAATAGAAGAAACACAAATCTTCTTGTAGAATCTGGTGAAGAAGGGAGTCTTCTTGCTCCAAGCCTAACTGCACCTTGGCTTGAAAGGAAGACCTCCTTCTTCTTCCTTGAGAGCACCTCCAAGGTGGATGCTACCACCTTCAATGCTCTCCTCCAAGGGTGGGTGTGCACCACCCTCAAATTCTCCTCCAAGGTGGCATGGACCACCTTCAAGATTTCCTCCAAAGATCTTCCCTGCCTGGCTCCTCCTTTGGCTAGCGTGGGCTCAAGAGAGAAGGGAAGAGGGGAAGGCACCAAAGGGACAGAATATCCCCTTAATCTTCTTCTTCTTTTGTTTTGGGCGTGGGCTCTAGGTAGTGTATGAGAGTAAATTTGCTAGCCAAGGATGGTTTGAATGGTGGTGGGTCGTGGTCTTTTTATAGGGTAGGATGGGGGGTTAAAGTGACTCTTGAAATGGATGGCTAAGATGGCAGGATGGAGGTGGTTAGGTGATCCTAGGGTTAAGGATGGTTGGCACCACCTAAGGGGTGTAAGGGGCGTAGTTATGGGTGGCCAAGGGACACCTAAAAGTGGCACCAACCATGGAGAGGTGCCATGGGTTGGCACCAACTTTGAGGCTTCTAGAAGGGGGTTGAGGTGGATGGTGGAGATGGCTTGGAGGGGTTATGTGTAGGGTGGATATGTGGGTTGAGGTTGGCGCCAAAAGGGAGGTAGTTAGGGATGGTTTTGGTGCCAACATTAGGTGTCTTTTGGTGGTTAGTTGAGGGGTGAAAGGTGGTGAAGAGGTGGCGCCAACTTTGAGTAGAGGTGGAGCTAGCTTAAGTAGGTTTAGGTGGACTTGGAGTGGTAGGTTATGTAGGTGGAGTTTGGGTTAGGTTTTTGGTACCATGGAAGTGGATGCTAACTAAGCTAAGCAAAGCTAAGCTGGCTTAGCTAATGGTGGAGTAGAGGAGGAGGTGTTGGAGCTAGGGTTTGGAGGGAAGAGCTGGATCTAAAGAATCTGGAGCTATAGTGGAGGTGGCAGCTGCTGAAGAGGTCAACATGGGGCTACTCTAGCTGGCTTACCTTGCTAATTCTTTGCTAGCTACTAAGCCAAGCTAAAAGTGAGCTGGCTTCTATTGAATGGAGCTGAGGTGAGCTGGGTCTGGTGCTCCCAGGGTGGATCAAGCTAGTTGAGGCAGCTAAGGTAGCTTAGCTCAATTTGCTTGAGCTATGCTGGGTCCCTGGGAGCTGGACTTGAGCTTCCTGAGCTAGGATGAATTCTTCTTCAGCTGGCTGGAGTTAAGTGGAACTAGATGTAGCTGGATCTGAGCTGGGGTGAACTCCAGTCAACACAGCTGAGCTAGCTAGAGCTCCCTGTTGACTTGTAGGAGCTGAGATGAGCTAAATTCAACTAGGTTGAGCTGGATCTGAGCTGACTTGAGCTAGGGTGAGCTAAGATGAACTCTCTTGAGCTGCCATTCAATTGAGATTAGCTTAATGGAACTGGGATGAGCTAACCCTAGTCCAAGTGAGCTAGGTTCCAGCTGTGGTGAGCTGGATCAAGCTGAGTTCCAGTTAGTCTGAGCTCCTCGTTCACCATTTGCCTTCTTGAGTGCTAGGGTTTTAGGGATCTATATATCGATTCATCCCTAACACTCACAAAAACACATTAAAACAACAAAATTAAATGCATTGCATGCCTAACCTAGTTAATGCCTAAATGTAGCCCAAAAACCCATTTGCGAAGCAAAATTCTAGGAGCTAGGTTTGTCTTAGTGCATAAGAATGATGATAAGCTGTCGTTTATCACACCCCCATGCTTATCTTTTGCTAGTCTCTTAGCAAAACTTTAATTTTTCGAAAAATAGAATTTTTGGGAAATCTATTTTTTTTGACTTTTGAGGAGAAAAAGATTAAGGGACCTTGGTTGTTGTAAACATAAGAGGCACAGGATTTGTTAAGGATAAACATTGGGATTTGTTTTTGGATCCAACCATTAGATAAAACGGCATCAATATATCCTCCAGAAAATTCACAAATTAACCCCTTGTTAATTTAGATGACTTGAAATTTTTGTTTTTAGAATATTTCTAGCTCAAGAATCTGATTTGCAACTTGCAAAATCCTTTAAAACCTTGTGTCTGTGCTTGTGAAAAGACAACATTTATAAGGGCATGTTAATTAATTAATTTATTTTTTTCTCCCCCATGCTTATTTTTAGCTTAGTCTTACAATAGATGTGTCAAGATCATCATTCCTATTACCAATCCTCGAGGGGGCACTGGCACCCGTACTTCGGGATAGCACTGTCCATGACACCACGCAGGAGCTCACAACCCCAAAACACAATGTGGTGTAAAGGGGTGCTACAAGTAAACTCAAGCTCCTACTCTGACACTATAGGTAGAGCACCGTCTAAGATACTTGAGTTGCTAAAATGTACTTTAATGCTCCGTCTAAAGATATGAAATATAGATATGGAGCAGCACCGAGGCGGTAACATGTTGACATTACATCCTCAAAGGAGCATTTTCCTCCTTCTTGGCGGTGGGAACTCAAACCAATGATCTGCTTCAGACTTTTACTAAGTCCAAATAAGGGAATTTTTCAAATTTTTAGTTATTTTTAAATGTTGGCTTGTGTGTGAAAATTGACACAAGAAGCTCCTCAGAACATGCAAGTTTTTTTAATCAGAAACTAAGCCAAATACTTTCCACATTACAAAATAGGATCAAGTCACCAAAACTATTGTGAGTTTAGGTGAAATTTTTAGAGAAGGATATCTGATCTAGTCTAAAATAGACCCTAAAATTCTAATGATCAGATCTGCATCCTCATCCCTAGTTTCTTAAAAAATAAATCTCATTGTACCAAAAGTGAGTTTTTCGACCTTAGTCTCGAGTTCAAAATTTTTCCTCAAAAAGTTTTCAACATTTTTATTTTTTGGGTATGCAAGTAGGAAATAAATGAAAGAAAAATGCATGTTTTTAGGTTTTGAAAATCCTAAATCGATTGTCAAATTTTGAAAATACCCCCCCATGCTTAAGATATGCAATGTCCTCATGCATTAGGAGGGAAAAGGGATCACCTTAATGAAGAACGATTGGTTTTAGGATGGTTAAAACCTGAAAGAAGAAGAAGAAAAAAAAGGAAAGCAGGAAAAAAATGATGGGTTACCTCCTATCCAGTGCTATCTTTTACGCTATTAGCTAGGCATAGTGTGCATTAGTGATCAAGGGTGGTTGGCTCAGTAAAATTAAAAGATTCAGACGGAAGATTAGGTGTATGATCAAAATAGGGCTTTAAACATTGGTCGTTGACTTGAAAGGTCGAATTAGTTTTTGGATCAAAAAGATCAACAACATTGTATGGATATGTTTTATGGATAATAAAGGGGCCGGTCCATTTAGATTTTAATTTGCCAGGAAAAAGACGTAATCTCGCATTGAAAAGCCAAATGCATTGATTAACGTTAAAGTGTCTCCGAACAGTATATTTATTGTGAAATTTCTTTGTTCGGTCTTTACAAATCCTCGTGTTTTCATGGGAAAAATTATGTAATTCTTCCAATTCAGTTAATTGTAATTTTCTATGGATACCGGTGTCAGATAAATCCATGTTGAGTTGTTTTATTACCCAACAAGCCCTATGTTCTAGTTCTACCGGGAGATGCATGGCTTCCCAAAAATCAGTCGGAAGGAAGACATGCTGAGCGGGGCTTTAAAAGCGATACGGTAGGCCCATAAAGCATCGTCCAATTTGGTGGACCAATCTTTACTGTCGGGCCTAACCATCTTTTGCAAAATATTTTTAATTTCCCGATTAGAAACTTCAGCCTGGCCATTTGTTTGGGGGTGATAAGGTGTGGAAATTTTATGATTAACCCCATATTTAGAAAGAAGGTGATGGAATTGTGAGTGGATGAAATGTGAGCCTCCGTCACTGATAATGGCTTTTGGAATGCCGAATCTTGAGAAAATATTTTTCTTCAGAAATTCGACAGCCACACGGTGATCACTAGTGTGGGTGGGTATTGCTTCTATCCATTTTGAAACATAGTCGACTGTGACTAATATATACAAATACCCACTAGAGTTGATGAACAGTCCCATGAAGTTGATGCCCCAAACCTCAAAAATTTCAACCTCTAAAATAGGATTAAGGGGCATCATAACCTTCCGAGTCATGTTGCCGATGCTCTGGCAACGCACACAGGATCGAACAAAGTTATGAGCATCTTTGTGCAAGCTGGGCCAATAGAATCCCGCATTAAGGATTTTAGCTGTAGTTTTCTTGCCGAAAAATGTCCACCATAGGCCATTGAGTGACAATGTGTTAAAATATCATGGATTTCAGAATTGGGCACACATCGTCGAATGACCTGATTGGCACAAATGCGGAAAAGGTCGGGCTCCTCCCAAAAATAGTATTTAATATCAGCAAAGAACTTATCCCATTTTGTTTGGGCCAATCAGCGGGGATTCGCTCTGTTGCTAAATAGTTTGCGATGGGTGCAAACTAAGGGAGGGTTGTAGCAGCTAAAATGCTTTCATCGGGGAACTGATCAGGCAGGCTCATTATGTCGTTCGCCATAAGACGAGAGAGATGGTCAGCCACTACATTATGCGATCCCACCTTATCCTTGATTTCCAGGTCAAATTCCTGGAGCAACAAAATTCAACGGATAAGGTGAGGTTTCGCATCTTTCTTCATCAGCAAATATTTAATTGCTGAGTGGTCGGTATAAATAGTGACATGTGACTCCAAAAGATAAGATCTAAATTTTTCTAAGGCAAATACAATGGAAAGAAGTTCTTTTTCAGTAACCGTGTAATTCCGTTGTGCATCATCAAGAGTTTTGCTAGTATAATAGATCACAACGGGCTTGCCAATTCTTTGCCCTAGAACAGCCCCTGCAGCAAAATCTGAGGCATCTGTCATTAATTTAAAGGGACTACTCCAATCAGGTCCCTGCAAAATTGGTGCTGCAGTAACCTCTTTCTTCAACCTCAAAAACTCTCCAGGCACTTATCATTAAAATCAAATGGCTGGTCTTTAGTGAGAAGCTGACTTAAGGGCTTGGAGATTTGGGAAAACTTTTGTATAAATCGACGGTAGAAACCCACATGACCCAAAAAGGATCTAATCTGTTTGACAGTAGTGGGCGGTGGGAGCTTAGATTAGCATCTATTTTTGCTTTATCTACAGCGATTCCTTGTTTTGAAATAACATGGCCCAAGACAATACCTTCCTGGACCATGAAATGACTTTTTTCCCAACTGAGGACCAGATTGACTTCTATGCATTTTTGGAGAGTTCTTTCAAGGTTTTTGAGATAATGGTCAAAAGAATCTCCAAAAATAGAGAAGTCATCCATAAAGACTTCTAAACATTCACCTACCAGGTTTGAAAATATTGCAAGCATGCACCTTTGAAAAGTCGCAGGTGCATTGCAAAGATCGAAGGGCATCCTTCGAAAAGCAAAGGTTCTGAAGGGGCAGGTGAAAGTTGTTTTGTCTTGGTCCTCAGGATGAACCGCTACCTGATTATAGCCTGAATAACCGTCTAGAAAATAGTAAAAATCCCGTTCGACTAATCGCTCCAAGATTTGATCAATAAAGGGGAGCGGGAAATGGTCCTTCTTGGTGGTGGTGTTTAATTTTCTGTAATCAATACACACCCGCCAAGAAGAGGCGGTTCAACTGGCGACATTCTCCCCATTATCATTAGTGACAACTGTTAGTGCAGCATTTTTTGGGCACAACTTGTGTTGGACTAACCCAGGAGCTGTCAGAAATGGGGTAGATGATATCAGCATCCAGCCACTTAATAATCTCCTTTTTTACCACCTCCTGCATAATAGGGTTCAGGCACCTTTGTGGTTGGCGGGAGGGGCGAGAATCATCCTCTAAATATATATGATGTGTACAATAGGATAGATGAATACCCTTAAGATCAGAAAGGATCCAGCCAATAGCTTTTCGATATTTACTCAAAACCTAGAGAAGTTTGTGCTCTTGTGCCCTGGTCGGTCCAGAATTTATAATCAGGGGTAGGGTATGATTAAGACCTAGGAAGACATATTTAAGGGAGTCGGGCAAAAGTTTTAATTCCAATTGTGGGCCCAGCTCCGAAAGAATTTTTGCTTTGTGGGTTAGTGGTGAGGTGAGAGTGAAAGGGTCAGTTGGATGTGTGGTTAGGGTAGAAGGGTGAGAAGTGGATTGTTCAGGAACCGTACTGATGGCAAAACAGGAACCTAAATGGGAAATATGCAAAGCTTCCTCCACAATGTTTTCTATTTCTGAATCCGAATCATCAAAGAAATCTATTTCTTGGAACTGCCTAGAAGCCTGAAAAATGTCTAGTGTTACAGATTCACCACCACACATGATCTTCATCTTTCCAGAATCACAATCAATATTCGCACGTGCAGTGGCTAAGAATGGTCTTCTAAGAATAATGGGGGCAAACTTTAGTGCTTCTAGTACCTCTATGTCCAGGACTAAAAAGTCTACTGCAAATAGATAATTTTTGACCCGGACAAGAACATCCTCAACAATTCCCTTTGGTTTAATTGTAGATCGGTCTATTAATTGGAGAGTAACCTCAATAGGATTTAATTCACCGATCTTAAATTCCTCAAAAACAATTGTGGGGATAAGATTAATTGAGGCACCAAGATCCAACAAAGCACGATTAAATGAGGTATCATTAATGATAACTTGAATTAGGGGGGCACTGGGATCTTTTCTCTTAAGAGGCAGTCGACTCTGCACAACTAAGCTGACTGTATCCGGAAGGATCACCTTTCCTAAATTTCAGGGCTGCCTTTTTGGAGTACACAAATCTTTTAGGAATCTTGCATAGGTAGGGATGTATTTAATGGCATCTAGGAGAGGGATATTAATTTTTACTTGCCCAAATAAATCCATTAATTCCTTCTCAGTGGGCTCAAATTTCTTCTTTTTCTTATTTGAAGAGTGGAGGGCTTGTGGAAATGGAGCAGGATTTCCCTGTTTTGCATTAATTGGTTCCTGAACAATATGAGAAGGAGATGGGGAAGAGTTAATTTGTGTTTCATTAAAGTGGGTTTCTTTAATAGGTAGGGGATTGTGAGTGGTTTTCCCATTCCTCAAAGTAATTGCATTTGCAGTCTAGTTGTTTCTAGGATGAGGATGAGAAGCCTGACTGTATTGAAACCCAGTGGATGCTGAGGTGCTAGTGGAATGGGTTGACTGGGATATCCACCTTGGAACTGATTGCTTTGATTATTTGGGTTGGGCATGGGTTGGGAAGGTAAATTCCTAATAGGTCGATGATCAGGAGTAACCTTAACTTGGTGTCGCAAGTTGGTAGTCATGCGGGTTACTTTTTTCATTTGAGCCTGCATTCCTTGCAGAGTTTTCATGACCTAATTATTAATATCATCCTAAGATGGTCTAGGTTGATACATAGGTTTCCCATAATTCCCAAAATAGTTTTGTTTGGGAAAAGGAATCGTGTTCGGGTTTTTCCAAGAGTGATTCGGGTTAGTCCTCCAGTTTTGATTGAAAGTGTTGGAGGGGTTTCTAAATTGCTCCTGGAGAGCATAAATATTTTCTGTAGTGGGATCAAAATATTTTGATCAAAATTCCTAGTCAACTCTTGTGGGAAATTAGTTGACAATTGTTGACCAGCAGGTGTGGCATCAATATTGTGCAGATATTCTCTTCGAAGAATGTGTGGAGGGTTAGTGTGTGGAGAATGAATGTGTGGAGCTTGTTTATTTGTGAGCTTTTCTTCCATTTTCTTTTCGTGAATTTGCATTTAGTCCTGTCGTTGAGCTAACATATATAGATCATCTTGAGTGACTGGAACAAAGGTGGATTTCTAGTCAATTTCATGGACTCCGTGTCTGGGGTTTTGTGTTCTGCCAAAAGTGTCCATTGAAGTCATGTTAAATGAGTTTTCACTCATTTCTTCAAAGAGAAGATAGGCACTTTTGGCATCTTTGTTAAGAAAATTACCCCCACATGAGGTATCCACAAATCGTTTCAATTGATCGTCTAATCCATGATAGAAGATCTGCAGTAACTACCATTATGGAATTTCACGGTGGGGACTTCTTAGAAGTTCCTAAAATCTTTCCCAGGCTTCGTGGAGGGGTTCACCAATTTTCTGTTGAAAGGTCGTTATGGATCTTCTTAATGCATTCGTTCAACCGATCGGAAATTTTCTTTTTAGAAAAGTGCTTTTTAATTGGGGCCAGGTGGTAATAGGGCACCATGAGATGCTTTGTCTTTAAGAGAGAGGAAAAAGTCTCATTAACCACATATCTTCCTGCACATTGCGGAAACAAGTGGTTTGAGCAAGGACAGTTAATTTCTCGAGATGACAAAAGGGGTCCTCTCTTGGAAGACCATGAAAATGTTTGATAAGGTTTAGAATGGCTGGTTTGATCTTGAAATCCCCTTGTGGTATGACCACCCTTGGTCTTTCCTCATAATTGGAAGGATCATAGAAATCCTTAAGAGGAACGACAGGCTGTTGGCGGGGTGGTGGATTTTGCCATTGGTTAGCTAGGTTCGTGACAATCCAAGCTAAGTCTTCTTGATTTTGTTGTAGTCGAACAAAATGGTCGACCATTAAGGCAAAGGGATTTGGATTTTTAGTTATAATTGGAGGGCCACCTGGCCCTGCTGGAATTTCTGGTTGCTCCAAATTAGGGAGGTGAGGGAGGGTGAAGTCAACTTGTGGGTCTGCTGACGAGTTAGAAGTGGAAGCAGAATTTTTTTGTTGGCTTCCTGGGTTTTCCATTTTTTTAGAAGAGGAGGGAGAAGAAAATAATGATTTTCTGTTGTGGGGGGCGAAATCAGATGGTCCCTCAAGGTGTGCTTTTTGGGACCGTCGCCCGTGCATGCACTATTTTTGGAAGAATTGGAGGGGAGGAGAAGAGAGAGAGATGAGAGAAAGTGTGCAATGCAAACAATCAAAGCTAGACCTAACTTAATTGCGACTCCCTAATAATAAACCTATGACTTGGTCTACGTAAGAAATAAGTAATCAATAGTGAATACCCGTTCTATCAACAAATCTAGCCATGTTGCTTAAGGGGAGGTTTGGGCCCAAACGTTTCCCAGGGAAAATCGCAGGTGCTTGTACAAACCCGCGCCTGGTCGTTTGACACGGCCCCTCAACCTGAACACCAGATATAGATGACAGAATTGATATTAACTAAAGAAAACTTAAGACCTATATAACAAGCCTAAGTTGATAAAGCCCTAGGGGTCAAGTTGCTACGGATTTTAGTTAGGTCTAGGATACTATAGTGCACACGGAATGTGGAGGGCGTTAATTGGGTTGTTGCCTGTTATTTCAATTTTTTTGTATGTGTGCAAGAATTGGAAAGTGATTCCAATGCAAAATCAAGTTGTCACACAAATTTTTTTGTATTTATGTCGTTTAGGATTCAATTTAATTGAATGTGTTTTAGGACTTTTCTTTTTAAATATTCAAACAAGTTTGAAATTCCACAATCAAAGGAAAAACAAGTTGTATTGGTGATGATGTATTTCCTTTATGTTGTGGGACTAAAAGGCAAGCAAGAAACCCTAATTGGATTTGAACCCTAATACAAAAAATTACTACCAATGAATTCTTTTTAAGCTTTCTGAATAGGTAGTGGTCCAAACAATGTAACCAACACCACTACCTTATGTAAAATCAAACAAGGATTCAAGAAAAAAATTTTGTAAGATTTTAGGAATTTGTTTGATAATTGTTTGAAATTTTTATTTGTATTGGTGTCAAAATCCAGAAATGATACCCGTGGGTATTTTGGACTTTTCAGTATTACCACTGACCTCATAAAATTTTGGTGATTTTATATGATGTGTAAATTTCAAAAGGATTCTAGAAAGATAAATATCACAAAAATTAGATGAGCATAAAAATTCTAAAAATTCATGAACAGTAGCAAAACAGGAAGATTGAAGGGTGTGACCCCACTACAGTCCACAGATTGTTAAAAATTAAATACAAAGCCAATTGATCTGAAATTTGGAATAGATGTTCCTAACTTAATTTGGAAACACTAAATGAAATGTTATGATTTTAGGAGGCCTGTGGTGTTTGGAATTGATTTTTCAAGTCTGAACATAAATCTGGACCTGAAAAACAGAACACCAATACTTGAAATGAAGTGGTGTTAATAAAACATTCAAGAAAACAATGAATTTTAATGGACACCACTCCACTTAATTAAGATGTTTGGGATCCTGAAAGCCAACTTTAATATTTTTTTGAAAGTTTTAATTGACTATGTGACCAGAAAAGTGAACCAACCTTAAAATTCGCGGGAAGAATAGGAACTTTAAGCTTTAGCTTCCAAATTCCCGCTTTCCCGCTGTAGTTCCTACACACACGAAAGAAAAGAAAGAGAAGGGGATGAGATCCACTTCAAGAAAGAGAAGAATGACTAATGCAAAGCTATGCCTCCGCAGCAACGACGCCAAAAAGTGATGCGAAAAATCGCATGATTAGTAAAAGAGGGTTTTTAATGTCGTAACACGCAAATTCGCATATGCTTTTAAATTTGTATCCTAGATAGGGGAGTATCTAGGTTCGTCCAAGGAGGCAAAATTGTAATTCAATTCTCTTGCTAAAAATAAATCTCAACTTTTTTTTTGGTATTTTATATATATATATATTATTTTGAAATAATACGGGCAAAGTGCGAATCATGACTAAAAAGTGCTAACACCTAAAATACTAAGCTAAAACTTAAGAGATTAAAATGACCACTACCTAAGCTTACTCTAGGCAAGTGGAGGCCAAGAGTAATTAGGGGGTGGAAGTAGAACAAGTGCTAAAACAAAAGTAACAATTGCAACAGGAAATTAAAAAGAAGGTAATTTGATTAAGTAGAATTTGTGTTCTCTTACAAAAACAAGTAGAGGAATACTTCTACCGGAAATGTAAAATATAAAAGCAATAGAAGAAACGCAAATCCTCTTGTAGAATTTGGTGAAGAAGGGAGTCTTCTTGCTCCAAGCCTAGCTACTCCTTGGATTGAAAAGAGGGCCTCCTTCTTCTCCTTCCTTGAGAGCTCCTCCAAGGTGGATGCTACCACCTTCAATGCTCTCCTCCAAGGGTGGGCGTGCACCACCCTCAAATTCCCCTCCAAGGTGGCGTGGACCACCTTCAAGATCTCCTCCAAAGATCTTCCTTGCCTAGCTCCTCCTTTGGCTGGAGTGGGATCAAGAGAGAAGGGAAGAGGGAAGGCACCAAAGGGACAGAATATCCCCTTAATCTTCTTCTTCTTCTTCTCTTTTGGGCGTGGGCTCTAGGTAGAGTATGAGAGTGAATTTGCTAGCCAAGGATGGTTTGAATGGTAGTGGGTAGTGGTCTTTTTATAGGGTAGGATGGGGGGTTAAGATGACTCTTGAAATGGACAGCTAAGATGGGAGGATGGAGGTGGTTAGGTGATCCTAGGGTTAAGGATGGTTGGCGCCACCTAAGGGGTGTAAGGGGTAGTTATGGGTGGCCAAGGGACACCTAAAAGTGGCACCAACCATGGAGAGGTGCCATGGGTTGCGCCAACCTTGAGACTTCTAGAAGGGGGTTGAGGTGGATGGTGGAGTTGGCTTGGAGGGGTTATGTGTAGGGTGGATATGGAGATTGAGTTTGGCGCCAAAAGGGAGGTAGTTAGGGTTGGTTTTGGCTCCAACTTTGGGTGTCTTTTGGTGGTTAGTTGAGAGGTGAAAGGTGGTGAAGAGGTGGCGCCAACTTTGAGTAGAGGTGGAGCTAGCTTAAGTAGGCTTAGGTGGACTTGGAGTGGTAGGTTATGTAGGTGGAGTTAAGGTTAGGTTTTTGGTGCCATGGAAGTGGATGCTAACTAATCTAAGCTAAGCTAAGCTAGCTCAGCTAATGGTGGAGTAGAGGAGGAGGTGTTGGAGCTAGGGTTTGGAGGGAAGAGCTGGATTTGAAGAATCTGGAGCTGAAGTGGAGCTGGCAGCTACTGAAGAGGTCAACATGGGACTACTCTAGCTGGCTTAGCTTGCTAGTTCTTTGCTAGCTACTAAGCCAAGCTAAAGTGAGCTGGCTTCTGTTGAATGGAGTTGAGGTGAGCTGGGTCTGGTGCTCCTGGGGTGGGTCAAGCTGGTTGAGGTAGCTAAGGTAGCTTAACTCAATTAGCTTGAGCTAAGTTGGGTCCTTGGGAGCTGGACTTGAGCTTCCTGAGCTGGGGTGAATTCTTCTTCAGCTGGCTGGAGTTAAGTGGAGTTGGATGTAGCTGGATATGAGCTGGGGTGAACTCCAGTCAACTTAGCTGAGCTAGCTAGAGCTCCCTGTGGACTTGTGGGAGCTGAGATGAGCTAGACTCAACTAGGTTGAGCTGGATCTGAGTTGACTTGAGCTAGGGTGAGCTAAGATGAACTCTCTTGAGCAGCCATTCAGCTGAGATTAGCTGAATGGAGCTGGGATGAGCTAACCGTAGTCTAAGTGAGGTAGGTTCCAGCTGTGGTGAGCTGGATCAAGCTGAGTTCCAGTTAGTTTGAGCTCCTCCACCATTTGCCTTCTTGAGTGCTAGGGTTTTAGGGATCTGTATATCTGTTCATCCCTAACACTCACAAAAACACATTAAAACAACAAAAGAAAATGCAATGCATGCCTAACCTAGTTAATGCCTAAATGCAGCCTAAAAACCCGTTTGTGGAGCAAAATTCTAAGAGCTAGGTTTGTTTTAATGCATAAGAATGATGATAAACTGTCGTTTATCATGTGCCTTCGCACGCTATGCGTCTACGTGCACTGCTGCTGCGTGCACGTGCATGCCAGCACTACTGTGCGTGTGCGGTGGTGCATGTGTGTGCATGGGCGGCCTAGGTTGTGCCACGTGGTACGATCTGTCATGCAAGTCGATTTTCATGCCGTTGGGCTGCGATCGTCAACCCAAATCCATCCACGTGGTCGGATTTGTCATTTGAAGCTTCGACTTATGTCACCTAGTCCTTTTGTCGTTGATCTTCCTCAAGCTGCATATGGTGCTACGGGACTCCGATCATCATCTTGATTAGATGTATACGGTCGGATCATCAATCTGAGGCTCTGAAATAAATATCCTTCTCTCTTGACCACAAAAATGACATAATTAACCTAAATTATTTACCACTCTAAATGCAGAATGATGCATGCTATGCAATATTTATAACATGAAATGCAAATCTAATCCTAGGAACATGCATGAATAGGCATTTTACCCTCAATAATTGTGCTACATCAACCACACTTTACTAGCCTAGACTTAATCAAGTTTAGTAGCTAGCTGATCAGTTAGGCCACCTTGTGGACCACTCACCAAAATCCTAAATTGAGGAAAAAAGGTTGAACAAAATTTCGTAAAATACGCTAATTAACCTACATTTGTTATAGAACTACTAGGTCATCACAACTGCTCTAGCTAAACCCATAGCCGAATCTAGGGGGCAGTGTCAAACGACCGTGTTTAAGGGGTACAAAGGAACCAGAGGCGAAAGCCAAAGGAAGAACCTTCCCCTTAGTCCCCTCATATAGATTGGCTAGATTAGCTTGAGGGGTTGGGATTACTTGCAGTCAATTTTAGAATAAATTTTTCTTCAATAATCAGAATCTTAATGAAAAATCTTGTCACCGAATCTTAAGGACTACTTGATTAATAAGGCCTTAGCCTTGTTTGGCTTGGATGCACCAACTCGGGTTGGCTGGTGTATGCAAGGGGGGAGGTCACTTAGACCTAAATTGGTTGGACCTTGGGAGCCAGTCCCAAGGAGGCGAAGGTGATTCATTGCATTGCCCGAACCTTCTTCTCATCTACCTTCTTCTCCTACTTGTTTAGCTAAGATGGCTAACCTTGGACCTAGACATGGTCAGGATCCAGCTAATCTGGATCCGATGGCTCACTTGGAAGCTCGAGTCGTCAAATCAAAGGAATGATATCAGCAGAACATAGATGGAATTCAAACAACATTGGATAGGATGTAGCATCCACCCCGAAGAGAATAGCTACGAGACTTCTATGATCTAGCAACACCGATTCTAGAACCTCAAGTCCAGATTGCCACAGGCGGAGATGCATTCGAGCTAAAGGCCAATGTAATAAGTCTAATTTAGAATTATTTCTATGGGATGTCAAATGAGGATCCTTTCGAACAAATAGAGGACCTAAGTCGAATCGTGGAAATGGTTTGACCCAGAAATGTTGATCTGGGAATAGTTCTCATGAAGCTTTTTCCGTTCTCTCTCAAGGATAAAGCTTCATATTAGTTCAAGACCATCGGGAGGCCAATTGGAACCTGGGTAGAATTACGACGTGAATTCTTCCAAAAGTTCTTCCCAATTGGTCGAACGAACGTGATGAGGCATGCAATTACGACTTTCTCCCAAGGACCAGGGGAGAAGCTGCTTGATGCCTAGGACCAATTTCACGATCTTCTCAGGAAATGCCCACACCATGGTGTGCCTAGATGGCACCTGGCTCAGATCTTTTGCCATGGACTAAATGACACACATCAGTATCTGGTCGATGCATCTAGTAGTGGGAATTTCCTCGCAAAGGATGAGAACAGTGCATTTGAGTTGTTTGAGTCCTTGGCGGAGAACTCGATGAATGCCATGTCGATGAACCAATTCCAATGACCTGGACAGCAATGAGTTAGTATCCATGAGGCTCACGTTGAGTCTACTCGAGCCGATATGGATATCATCATCAATAAGCTGGATAAGGTGGATCTGCTAGATAAGAAGCTCGATGAACTAATTCGAGCTCGACCTGAATTCTCTAGAAATTCTACTGCATCTAGATGTTCCTATGTGCCCTGAGCCCCTTCTGCTGGAGTTAATTTACTCACTTGGGATGCATCCTCTCCGTATTCGTGGGATCCTGAATATCAGGAACTCGTGAATCATCTCGATCTGGCAATATCAAGATCCACACTACTAGAGCAAACAATATGGAAATGCGCAAAACATGTACCCAAGGCAGCAGCCATTCCTATCTTAGCAGCAATCCCGTTCTATATATCAATCATTACATCAAGCTGCTGGTCACCCTCCAAAGTGGGCCAACCCTTTGGAGGTATTGAAGGAGGAACTCCAGGAATCAATGCGGAAATCCTTTTAGGATAGCTTGCAGATCATGAAGGCAATGGCTGACCTGATATAGAGCACCCAAAAGACGCAGAACCAGCTATTATAGGAGCATAGGACATAGGGAGCCTTGCCCTCCCAACTGGTCCCTAACCCGCGATATGTGCAGAACCAATGCACCCCACCTAGGTTTCAGGCACCATAGGGACATGCACATGCTATATTACAGGCACCTCCTGATGAGTCCATTTTAATGGACCATTATTATGACTAAGTTAACTTTAATCTTACCTTTTAGATTTGTTAATAACTAAATTAAGTTATAGAATGTTTGCATGCGTCATTATTTAAGTTTACATTTATTTTATAGCATTCTATAACTTAATACGTAATAATTTTATGTTTTTATGTGCAGGAAGAAGATTTGGCAAAAGAATAAGGAGGGGAGGGTAAATTACCCTTTCAAATAACTAGCCGCAACTCTCCCCTCAACACCCGTCAACCAAAAATAGCAAAGGGCTTTGGAAAATCCCTTAACTCACTCACGCGGGGAGAGAGGAGTTAAAGAGGAGGCGTAGAAAGGAGAGGGGCATTGGCATCTTCCCCCTGCGGGGAACTGCTTCCCTGCGTGCACTATGGACCGCATCCTCCCTTCCAGCGCCCATCTCCAGCCACCTCTCCAATCACCGCACTAGTCTGCCTCACGCCCAACGCCTGCAGGCGTGCACGCAATCGCGCCACTCCACCTTGCACGCCCCTACCAAGCTATGCACACCTCCATGGACCCCCTCCTGCAAGTGCACACCGTCCAGCTCCTACCTCTAGCCGTGCTAGCAGGCACTGCATGCCTTCACGCCTACAGGCATCCACCCGCCTTCTCCATCCAGTCGCGCCTGAAGGCACTGTGCGTCTTCACCACTGCCAGGCCCGCTCACGCTCCCCACAAGCAGGCACGCCCCCTCTTACAGGCATCCTTCTCCAGCGCCCGCAAGCACTCGCTGCCACTTTGTTCCCTCCTACACCACCTGCCTTCACCTGCCAGACCGCGCCCTACTGCAGTGCACCCCCTTCTCGCCCACACGCCTGCAGGCGTTAAATCTCCTCACCTTACTGGCTCCTACAGGCACGCCCTTCTCCACTGCTCATCTCCAGCCGCACCATAGGCGCTCTGCCAGCGCCCTTCATTGAAGGCGCTGCACCGCCCTCGTCCATGCACCCTCCTGCCGTGCCCACAAGCGTGCGCCATCTACAGTGCCCCCCCTCCGCAGGCGCTTCAAAGCCGCAGGCGTGCCTTCTCCAGCATTCTTCTCCTCCTCCAACACCCCCCCTCCACACTCCTCCAACGCCCTGCACAGCCACACTACCCCACAGGCTTACCCCCTCCAGCATTCTTCTCCTCCATCGGCCGGCCACCTCCGGCCATCTCCGTCAACACCGCAACCTCCATCGGATCGGCCTCGTCTTCGCCAACCTCCCTTGCGTGTAACAGCCCTGCCGGTGCTCTCTCTCTGTCTCGCGAGGAGGAGAGAGAATAAATGCTCTATTTTACATCCAATTAAAAATTACATCTAATGCCATTGCCACCAGAAATTAATTTTTGATTTATTATTATTTTATTGTGGCAAAATTATGCATGCACACTCGTACTTTCTGGTAATTGCATGTTATTGTTATTGACCTGTTTCAAGATTGGTTTTGGGATTAACGTGTGCACCAATTTTCTCTAGTATATGTCAATTGAAAATTAGATAAAATCATCATATATTTATCGAAGATTTCAGTGAGGGAAAATTGCACATATACCCTTATATTTTTGCGTTATTGTGAATCTTCTTTCCATCGCATTTTACTCTAGATTTGATTAGGGATTTCGCACTTAATTGAAAGAATACGAAATAACTGGGAGTTTATTGCATAAATACCTCCCTGTGGGCACGACCCACTCTTCTATGAGTGGTTATTTTTATTATTGATTAGTCGATTTTTTCCACCACTTAAATACTACAATGCATAGTGGAAAATCGACTCGTGAAATTCGCACCATTGCTGGGGAGGCAACAGACGCAATAGATTCACGTTATTATTTTTTTTGAATATTCTGAGTTGTGTAATCGTCTAATCATTTTTTTTATGCGAGGAATCTGACACGGGGACAGGCGCAGCATCAACATTGACCCTGAATGACGTGCACGGCGGAGACGATCTTTTTGGTGGACCTTGAAGCCACCTGGAGGCCAGAAATAGGAACACATGGGCCTTGATCCCACGCACATAGGCTTACGGAGAAGCCTGTTTCTGATTTAGTGAGTAGATCTTAGTTAGATTTAGTTTAGATAGGCATTAGAATTAAATTACTGTCTTGTGGGCCCTTGTTCGGTATTTTTGGGAACGTGTTCCTAGTGCCACTTTATTTCTTATCGCTCTTGTATGCGGGAGCGTATTTTCAGGAGCATGTTCCCATTTATTTAGATTATAGGATTATTTGAACTGTTTGAACTGAATTTCGGTTAGTTAGTTAGATTAGGTCTGTTTGTTTACTATTAAAAATTAAATAAATAAATAAAAATAAAAAAAGTAAAAAAATAAAAAATATTCGAACTGCCCACTAGAAGCTGCATATCTATAGGACGACCATCTAGGACTGAATGAGCAACATCTAGTTTATTTTTATTGCATTGCAGTCATACATTGCACGAAGAAAGTTGGAGTAAGGTACATCTTCTCTTGAGCATCAATTACCTGTCATGCATATGCATTGAACCTAAATCTACGACCACTAAAGTGCTTGAATCAAATTAATTCAGTGGTCACTTTAAAAATTGGGATTGCTAAGAGGTTGGATCTTAAAATCTGTGACTGAAAATTGTGTGCAAAAGGATGTTTGAGAAATTTCAAAAATCAAAACATGATCATATGTTTGCACAATTAAGACACTGTGCACCTCACACATAAGGTCACTAGATAAATTTCTACCTCTCCTCTTTTGCACCACAAGGGAAGTTAGTCGGAAATCAACAAGCTTATCAACCAAGTTACTTCGGTTCCTCGTGTGTGGGCTCGATTCGAGACTTCCATCCCTTGCGAGTAGGTTATAGGCACCTGCGAATGTTGGCCTAGGAAGCATAATTTTCTGCAAAACTTGTTTGGCCACCAATTGAACATTTAATTCTATGACCTACAATCTACTAAAAATAGGATCCTTTTGAATTTGCATTTGCTTTGACAGTAGAACTCTCTAGGAAGTTTATGCTTGTATTCTGAATTCTACTAAATCCTAAGAGAGTTAAAACTGTTTTGTTTAAAGAAATGGATTACCCTTACTCCGATCAGTTAGGTTATCAAAATCAATACTTCTCATCTTTTAATTAGGATCCCATGCCCCGAGCATATCCATCCTTTGATGGGTACATTGACAATTCATGGGATCATTCTTATTCTTATCCTAGGAGTACTAGCTCGATAACTCCCACTTTTGAGCAGAGCCTAGGAGTGGGATTTCACAACCTTGAAATCCCTACTTCCATGCAAACACCCAACCCTCCCACCCTTCATGATTTTCCGTATCGAGGTTGGACTGATACCCCTAGGCAACCAGAGTCTGAAATTGACTATCCTCCCCAACCTAATAATAGTAGCCTCTCCTCTTTTATGATAGAAATGAAAAAACAACAAAGGGAAATGATGGAATCAATGGGAGAGATGTTGAGGAATAGTCAACAGTTAAATGAAGAAATAAGACAACTTAGCTACATGCTTCCCAATAGTCCTGGTCCCTACCCATACGATCATGATCATGAAAATAATTCTGAGGAACCTAATGACAATAGGGATCCAATTTTATGTAGCTATCACTTAGACTCTCCCAATGAGACACGGCCACTAGAGGACAACAATCATAGTGATTATCCACCTAAACTATATTGGAGTCAAAAGCAAGGGAAGATGGTACCCCTTGAGGACCTTGACCCCAATGACAGTATTCTCTTTACCCCTACCAAACCAGGTCAAGGTTATATTGTTCCTATCACTTCCCCTATTGATTATTTGGTGGAATCCCATTCTACCCTTAGTGAGCCTACCCATAACCCTCCACTTAGGGAATCAACATCTACCATTCAATATCCTGAGGATTTAAATGCACCCAATGGAGGTAACCCTAAGGGAATGGAGGATGAATTAGATCAATTTTGGCCTCAGGGATATGAAGTGTCTATTTCAGAGGATGTGGATGCCCCAACAGAGGAACCTGGACTGAAAATTTGGAGTAAACCACAGTGGAATTATTTATCATTTGAGGATTTATCTCCAGAGAATAGAAATAATATGATTAAATCCAGATTCCTCCCTTCTTTTGAGAGTCATCCTCCATCAAAGCAAGAGTTGATATTAAAGGAGGACAAACAAAATAATGAGAAGTCTATGGCAGACTCTTAGGGACAAAACACGTCAATTGAGGATTTATACCCTGAGAAGAATGACGAATTCAATGATATAGGCTTGCTTCAAAACATTAAGATTAATCCTCCTTTGGGAATAATTGAGGATACTGATCCAACTCCTAATGAATCACATATACACCTCGACAAAAATTTGAGTGAACCAAACAAAACTGGGGATGAGCTGAATGATAATGATTCTGACATTTTGACCCTGCCATCAAAGAGTTGTAATTTGGAGTCTACCCTTGATTCAAGTATGACTCTAATCATTAATACTAGGAAGGGTAACATGTAGTTGTCTACAACTATTAGGGAGTATATACAATCTGAATCATTGTTGGAATTAGACCTAACACCGACTAAGCCCTCATTGGACTTAACCATTACCTTCCAACACTACAAACAACCCTTATACTCCCTAACCAATCCTTGGCTCAGATCTCTGCTCATGTACATTGTTTCTACAAAACATATTAGGCCAGTGCATCCTCGGGTAGAATGGCAAGTGTGGATTGATGCTTGTACTTTTACTCTCGCCATTCAAGGGTTTGAACTAATAATGTGCATATCTTTTAAAAGCCATCCTGCTCTAGAGGATTCTTGTTATCCTCCACTTATTCCATTGTGGGAGGTCCATTTTCATTTTCTGTTAATTATTCCTAGACCTCCCAAGGTAGCCAACACGGTTATTCGCTTTCATATCTTCTGGTGAGCATTTGGTATTACGTTGCATCATCAGCTCGCCAACATCCGTGGCTACCTATTTTCTAGGCCCGCACTATTACACATATTTTTAAGGCCTAACTTTGTCTGTTTGGAACCAGACTTATAGGTTCCTTCTAAGTCTGGCTGCTGACAAAAAATGCAGCGCTTGTTGGGAGGCAACCCAGCGGTCAGAATAGCACCATGTCAGGTGATGCTTTTCCTTTCTCCTCCTATTTTAATTTTACAATGGGGACATTGTAGGATTTAGGCATGGGGGGGTGCATTTGCATTTTTGGAAGTATTCATGCATTTAGGTTACATATAAAAAAAAAAATTCCTCTTTTCTTGAGCTGATTGGGTTAGCCCTAGCAAAATACCTTTGTCATTGGAGGTTTTTCTTCTGGAATTATTTCTTAAGTTTAGAATCTAGTACATTTATTTCTCATGCATGTAGACTGGGTAATGGATCCTCGAGGAAAACCAATAAGTATTTGTAGTCCATTGAACCCTTGGACAGTTCATAGAGAGTCAAGCATACTATCTTCTAGTAGATCCACCGCATATTTGTGAGAAGAAAGTAGAGAGATTACTGGTGCGCTAAGTTTAGTGCAAGGACTCTTAAGTTTTGGATAATTAGATGATGATACTATAGAGTTTGGCGTAGTTTTCACTCTCTATTCCTATGTGCATACTTTGAGTGAATTCCTAAGAGTCACCAAATAAGGTAGATACACAGAGATTGAGTCATAATAAAGCTATAACTATGGTGGATGGTTACGACCGTCCTTCATAGAGTCCTCGGCTGAAGGAGGGTAATAGTGTCAAAGGTCAGAAATAAGCCTGTCCTATCCATTCCTTCCCAGTGCCGAGAATAGGCACTTCCACCAAATAAGCCACACAATACCCTCTTGACCATCATCATCCCTAATATTGCCTCATAAATAAAAGTCTGTGTCGTATTATATTCATTAAAAAAAAAGAGAGAGAAAAAGAAAAAGAAGAAACAATTATATCTACATAAATATATAAAAAAGAAAAGTCAAAGTTTATAATGTAACATTGTTTCTGAGACAACAGAACAACTTTTGCGTTCCACCAAATATGACACATACCTACCTTTTAGTATTTCTGATCGCCTAAATACTGGTTGAAGACTCTAACTTAGTTATAGAGTTATTAGGACTTTAATTGAAGTGTGGATGCCATGTGAGGCCACCAAATAGTGAGTACAATTTCTAAATCGGTGAGATTTGTGATCTCAGAAAGAAAAAGAAGAGGGAGTGCCCAGGAACATCAAGAGAGCACAATTGCGTAGCCTCTCTCAGAGTTGACTTGTCTAATAGTCTAGAGATCTATAGTCTACAGTACTAGACTATATGTAGCACCAGATGAGTGTGTGCCACCAAATGCAAATCCATTCAACTCGATATCTCCTACCTAAGCCAAACACCGGGGTCAAATTACAGATTATCCTCTGCTTTATCCCCGAGGGAAGTAGTTGCCTATCCCGACAGCAATATTTACCAAGGGTGAAGCATGAACTTCCAATGCGAATTGGCCTTTTTCACTTGGATCTGTTACCTAGGCGATCATCACTTCACATTTGTCTAGATCTCTAAAGTTTTGAAATGAGAAAAGAAGAAATCTTCTAATTACTTCTATTATTTTTCATTTTTGCTAGGGATTAGCAAATCTTAGGCATGGGGGTATTTGATGAGTCCATTTTAATGGACTATTATTATGCCTAAGTTAACTTTAATCTTACCTTTTAGATTTGTTAATAACTAAATTAAGTTATAGAATATTTGCATGCATCATTATTTAAGTTTACATTTATTTTATAGCATTCTATAACTTAATATGTAATAATTTTATGTTTTTATGTGCAAGAAGAAGATTTGGTTAAAGAATAAGGAGGGGAGGGTAAATTACCCTTTCAAATAACCAGCTGCAACTCTCCCCTCAATGCCCGCTGGCCAAAAATAGCAAAGGGATTTGGAAAATCCCTTAACTCACGCATGTGGGGAGAGAGGAGTTAAAGAGGAGGCGGAGAAAGGAGAGGGGCATCGGCATCTTCCCTCCTGTGGGGAATTGCTTCCCCACGTGCACTGTGCACCGCATCCTCCCTTCCAGCGCCATCACCGCATCCTCCCTTCCAGTGTCCATCTCCAACTGCCTCTCCAATCACCGCACCAGTCTAACTCATAGCCAATGCCTGTAGGCGCTCACGCAATCGCGCCACTCCACCTTGCATGCCCCTGCCAGGCCGCGCACACCTCCGTGTGCCCCCTGCTATAGGTGCACACCATCTAGCGCCCACCTCTAGCCATGTCCGCAGGCACTGCATGCCTTCACGCCTGTAGGCATCCACCCACCTTCTCCATCCAGCTGCACCTGAAGGCACTGCGCGTCTTCACCACTGCCATGCCTGCTAACGCTCCCCGTAAGTAGGTGCGCCCCCTCCTACAGGTGCCCTTCTCCAGCACCCCCAGGCGCTCGCTGCCACCTTGCGTGCTCTTGCACCGCCCGCCTTCACCAGCCAGGCCGCGCCCTACTGCAGTGCACCCACCCTCTCGCCCGCACGCCCGCAAGCGCTGCATCGCCTCACCTTGCCCGCTCCCACAGGCGCGCCCTTCTCCATGGCTCATCTCTAGTCGCGCCGCAAGCGCTCTGCCAGCGCCATTCACTGATGTCGCTGCACCGCCCTCGTCCATGCGCCCTCTCGCCGCGCCAGCAAGTGCGCACCATCTGTAGCACACCCCCCCTCCACAGGCGCTTCACAGGCGCAGGCACCGCACCGCACTCCTCCATTGCCCTGCACAGCCACACTGCCCCACAGGCGTGCCTCCTTTGGCGTTCTTCTCCTCCGTCGGCCGGCCACCTCTAGTCATCTTCGTCGATGCCGCAACCTCCATCGGATAGGCCTCGCCTTCACCAACCTCCCTTGCATGTAACAGCCCCACCAGTGCTCTCTCTCTCTCGCGAGGAGGAGAGAGAGCAAATGCTCTATTTTACATCCAATTAAAAATTACATCTAATTCCATTGCCACCAGAAATTGAATTTTGATTTATTATTATTTTATTGAGGCAAAATTGCACACGCACACTCATACTTTTTGATATTTTCACGTTATTGTTATTAACCTGTTTCAAGATTGGTTTTAGGATTAACGTGTGCACCAATTTTCTCTAGTATATGTCAATTGAAAATTACATAAAATCATCATATATTTATACCCTTATATTTTTGAGTTATTTTGAATCTTCTTTCCATCGCATTTTACGTCAGATTTGATTAGGGATTTCTCACTTAACCGAAATAATATGAAATAATCGAGAGTTTATTGCATAATTGCCTCCCTCTGGACATGACCCGCTCTTCTGTAAGTGGTTATTTTTATTATTGATTAGTCAATTTTTTCCACCACTTAAATACTACAACGCATAGCGGAAAATCGACTCGTCACCTCCTGCACACCTAGTTATGCTCAAGGTCAGCCGCCTTTACTGTAAAACCTCTCCTACTCTGCCCCTTCTGCTCCTCCTCCACCTCACAAACAACATGCCGATGAAAAAACTGTTACATTGAGGAGTGAGAAGAAGACATGACCCACCAATTAGGCAGGCGGGTGGTCGGGTGTTTTTCGCTTGGCAGAAATAATGTATCAGAAAGATATGTCATCGCAGTGAATCACATGGTGGAAAATCCCGATCGAAAATATTTTAATAAAACTAACCACGAAAAGTTAGGATGTCATATCCACAGGAAGGAATAGATCAATAAATTCAAGAATATTTTTCCCTTGTATTCATCCAATCAAGTGCCAAATCCGTGGTCAAATCCGACGTGAAGTGCAATAACAAGAAGAAGACACACAATAACTTGAGAATGTAAGGCTATATGTGTAATTTTTTCCTCAATAAAATATTTAATAAATATGTGATCAATAAATGTAATTTTCAATTGTACATGTACTAGAGAGAAATTGTGTAAATCTTAATCCAAATTCAATGTGAAATGATGCACATAACATAAGTTAAGTCAATTCGAGAAAATGTAAGTGCATCATTGCAATTTTACCTTAATTTAATAACCAAATAAAATCAAAAAAATCAGTCTTAACAATGGTAGGAGATGTAATTATTAATTGGTCTCTTCCTGTAGCAAAACAAGGGAGCTCCCCTTGCTTAGTGGCACACTCGTGGAGCAACGGCTGGAGGCGAAAGCTCGAGGATGGTCAGCTACGATGAGGGCTTTCCGTTCACGGTCATGCCGTGGTGAACGGTAGCCGGAGTTGGCACCAGTGATGAAGAAGATCAGCGGTGACAGTGGTAGTTTGCTGGCATGCATGGGCAGCTGTCGTCCTTCAGAAGGTATGGCTACCCTCATGGGGTCAAGGCGAGTTTGATGGAGTTCCTGATGCAAAGCTTTGTGGCCAGAGTTGATGGCTGCATTTTGGTGGCTTTGGGTTCCTTCGGTTGGCAGAGAGGAAGAAGAAGAAGGAGGAGGAGAAGGAGAAGAAGGCCTGTTTGCGTGTGCGGGTGCTTGTGTATGTGCACGGGCTGGAGCACAGGCGTGTGGTTGTTGCTGGTGCACCCACTCATGTGGGTGAGGATGTGCCGCTTGCACGTAGGCAATGCTTGGAAGATGCTGTGAACACACGCGGGCTGCAGATGAGGTCGGGCATGGATCTGTTGGGTGGAGAAGATGCTACATGCGTGCACGGTGGTACTGTGCATGCATAAAGACTGGCGTGAGCATGGATGCGTGAGGAAGTCGACGATGGCAGTTGTGCACGGGCATGCGCAAGGATGTGTTGGCATTGCGCGAGGAGACGACGCGCTGGAGAGGATGAAGCATGGTAGTTGGTTGTGGGAATGGCTGATGGTGCGCTTGAACTTCGGGGATGTATTGAAGAAGGCGATGGCATGCACGCACTATCACTGCGTGCATGAAAGGAGATGGAAGCAAGGTCAGAGCATGTTGTGGTTCATGGTGTTCGCCATATCCACAGTGTAAGCCTTCACCGTAGTAGTGGTGGGGAAGATGATGGATAAAGATGTCCTCCCCCCTCCGGTCATCCTTCTCTTTTTAAACGTCGAGAACATCATTTTCTTTCCTCCTCGAGATCATCTCCAACAATATTGGTGATGAGGCAGTGCCACAAGTCATTGCGTGAGATTCTGCTGATTTGGGTGACTAATCCATTTAGGTCGGCGAGAAGGAAGCTAGCGAGAGCTAGCGCATTGCTGGCAATGGAGATGATGGTTGAATTTTGGATATTTGCATACATTGCCTTGCAAAAACATATAAACTATTACTTGATTCTTTTTGCAATCTAATGATGCATGATTTAAATATACTTAAGCCAATTAAGTGTCGAATAAGTTGGACTCATCAAATACCCCCATGCCTAAGTTTTGTTAGTCCCAAGCAAAAGTAAAAAATAATGGAAGTGACCAAAAGATTTCTCCTTTTCTAATTCCAAAAACTTAGAAATCCAGACAAATGTGAAGTGATAGTAGTTAGGTAAATGGATCTAAGTGAAAAACCAACTTACATCTAAAGCTCGTGCTTTACCCTTGATAAAATTCTAATTGGATAGGAAACTACTTCCCTTTAGGATAAAGCAGAAAATAATTTGTAATTTGACCCCAGCTTTTTTGCTTGGGTAGGGGATACTGAGTTGAATGGATTAATATTTGGTGGCTTACACTCATCAAGTGCTACATGTACTCTAGTACTACAGACTCTAGATCTCTAGATTATTAAACAAGTCAACCCAGAGATAGGCTAAACACTGTGCTCTCTTTGTGTTCCCTTGTGCTCACTTACTCTCTCTTTTCTTTTTCTCTTTCTTCCATCTTTCTTTTCTGAGATCACATATCCTACCATATTTTTGTAAATGTACTCAATATTTGGTGGCCTCACATGGCATTCACATGTCAACAAAAGTCCTAATAACCCTACAACTAAGTTAGAAGACCTCAGCCAGTATTCGGGAGAGCAAAAATGCTGAAAAGTAGGTATGGGTTATATTTGGTGGATTGCAATGGGTGTTTTTGTTGTTGCCTCAAAAACATTGACATAAAAAATGACATGAATGTAAAACTCCAAACTTGGACTCTAGAACTCCATACTTGGACTCTTTTTCTTTTTCTTCTCTTCTTTTTTTATCTATATATAAATATTTCTTTTTGTTTTTTCTCTCTCTTTTTCTTCTTCTTCTTCTTTTTAACATAAAATGACACATACTTTTATTTATGAGGCATTATTAGGAATGATGATGGTCAATAGGATATTGTGTGGCTTATTTGGTGAAAGTGCCTACTCTCGACACTAAGAAGGAATGGATAGGATAGTCGTATTTCTGACCTTTGACATTACTACCGTCTTTCAGTTGAGAACTCTATGAAGAATTGTTGTAACCATTGACCATAGTTATAGTTTTATTAGGACTCAATCTCTGTGTATCTGCCTTATTTGATGACTCTCATAAATTTACACAAAGTTTGCACGCAGGAACAGAGAGTGAAACTATGCCTAACTATAAGGTATCCCCATCTAATTGTCCACAACTTAAGAGTCCTTGCACTAGACTTAGCGCACCAGTAATCTCTCTACTTTCTTCTCACAAATATAAGGTGGATCTAATAGAAGATAGTATGCCTAACTTCCTTTTAACTGTCCAAGGGTTCAATAGACTAAAAATGGTTATTGATTTTCTACAAAGATCCATTACCTAGTCTACGTGCAAGTGAAGTAACTGTGCTAGATTCTAAATTTAAGAAACAATTTAAGAAGAAAATCTTTAATGAAACTTTCTTGATAAAATTTTCTACTAGAGACTAACCAATTCAGCTCAAGAGATTTCTTTTTTCTTTTGGCTAATGCACAATCCTAAATGCATGCAAGTATTTATAAATGCTATAAACATCGTTAGGTTATACCCCCCATGCCTAAGACTGACAATGTCCTCATTGAAAAATAAAGACATAGAAGAATATCACCTGAGGAGTGTGGGAGGAGCTAAGGCTCCTCAAGCCGAAGTGCATCTAAAACTTGGCCACCTGAAAGAGTAACATAAGGTTTAAGTCATTGGCCATTTACCTTAAAGCTCATGCCAGAAGTAGGGTTTTGAATCTCAACAGCTCCATGAGGAAGGCATTGATAACAACATATGGCCCATCCCAGCGGGACTTGAGCTTTCCTAGAAATAATTTCAGTCTGGAATTGAAAAGCCAGACCCACTGATTGGGCTCAAAGGTATTTCTAATGATGTGCTTATCATGGAACACCTTTGTATGTTACTTGTAAGCTTGAGAAGTTTCATAGGCTTCATTACGAAGTTCCTCAAGCTCACTTAACTCTAGCATACGTGCCTTTCCTGCTTTATCCAGATTCAAGTTAACATTTTTAATAGCCCAATAGGCTTTGTGTTGGATTTCAACGGAAAGATGACATGCCTTTCAGTAGACAAGACGAAAAGGAGACATTCCCATGTGAGTCTTATACACAGTTCTGTAGGCCAAAAGAACATCATTTAGTTTTTTAGACCAATCCTTACGGTCGGGCTTGACAGTTTTTTCTAACATTCGTTTAATCTCCCTATTAGACACTTCAACTTGTCCACTCATTTAGGGATGGTAAGGTATGGCTATCATGTGGTTGACTCCCAAATTTTGGAGCAGTCTTGTGAAGTGTACATTCTTGAAGTGAGGTCCTCCATCACATATGATTGTCCTTGGGCACCCGTATTGAGAAATGATATTAGCCCTAACAAAATACAAGACCATGGAATGGTCATTGGTCCACATGGGTATGGCTTCTATCCATTTTGATAAATAGTCCACAGCCACAAGAATGTATTCATATCCAAATGAAACAGGAAAGGGACCCATGAAGTCAATGCCCCAAATGTCAAAGATCTCAACAGGGAGAATAGGTTGCTGGGGCATCTCATCCCTTTTTCCGATGGTTCACATCTGCTGGCAACGTAGACATGCGCCCACATATGTAAGTGCATCTTGGAATAATGTGGGCTACCAAAAGCCAGACTGAAGAACCTTCTAGGCAGTCTTTCTTCCACTAAAATGCCCTCCACAGTGGAGGTCATGGCAGAAACTCAGAACACTCCTTTGTTCTTCATCAGGGATGCAACAGCGGAAAAGCTGGTTAGGGCCTATTCTAAAAAGCTCAGTTTCCTCCCAATGATAAAATTTAGAGTTAGCAAGAAACCTGTCTCGCTTCTGCTTGTCCCAAGTACTAGGTGTAATGCCCGTGACCAGATAGTTCACTATGTCAACGAACCAAGGAGTTTTGGCCTCCACGACCATCAGAGACTCATAAGGAAAAGTCTTTTTGATATCGCCAGTAGGGGTTGATGCCTCAATGGGGATCCTAGACAGATGATTTGCTACCACATTCCCAACTCCTTTCTTATCTTTAATTTCCAAGTCAAACTCCTAGAGTAGCAGAATCCAATGAATTAAGAGAGGATTGTTGTCCTTTCTAGCAAGAAGATGCTTTAAAGCAGAATGATCAATGAACACCACAACCTTGGATCCCAAAAGATAAGACCAAAACATTTCCAAAGCAAACACTGCAGCAAGAAGCTCCTTTTCAGTGACCGTGTAGTTTTGCTAAGATCCGTAAGGGTCTTGCTGGCATAATGTAGCACATGAGGTTTGCCATCAACCCTTTGACCTAAGACCGCTCCCACTGCAAAATTAGAAGCATTGCACATTAGCTTAAACCGGAGGGTCCAATCTGGTGCTTGGAGAATCACAGGGTAATAAGGGCTTTCTTCAAGACTTGGAATGCCTCACCACATCTATCATCAAAATCGAAGGAGACATCCTTCGCAAATCGATCGCAGAGTAGCTTAGAGATTCTACTGAAATCTCTAATGAAGCACCTATAGAATCCAACATGGCTAAGAAAAGATCTAACTTGACAAATATTGGTGGGAGATGGAAGCTTAGAGATGGAATCAATTTTTGCGGTATCCACTTCTAATCCTCTCTCAGAAACTACATGCCCTAACATAATGCCTTGCTGGACCATAAAGTGGCTTTTCTCCCAGCTAATCACCAGCTTTGCCTCTTCGCAATAGGTTAAGACTGTATCAAGGTCGAAAGGCATAGGTCAAATGACAAGTCATAAATTGAGAAGTCATCCATGAAAATCTCAACACACTCGTCGATCATATCGGAAAAGATAGCCATCATACATCATTGGAAAGTGGCAGGAGCATTACATATCCCGAATGGCATTCAGCGGAATGCAAATGTTCCACATGGACTCGTGAAGGTGGAATGCTCCTGATCATCAGGAAAGACGACTATCTGATTATACCTCGAGTACCTGTCAAGGAAACAAAAGTACTTGTTCCCTACAATCGTTCCAAAATCTGATCGATGAACGATAAGGGGAAATGGTCTTTCTGGGTAGTCGTGTTTAAACAGCGATAATCAACGAAGACCCTCCAAGTAGTTGTGGGTCTAGTGGTTACCAACTCTCCTTGGTTGTTTTCTTCCATAATGATTCCTGCCTTTTTGGGCACCACATGAAAAGGACTGACCCATTTACTATCTGAATGGGATAGATAATTTCTGCATCCAGCCATTTCAGAATCTCCTTTTTAACAACCTCCCACATATTGGGGTTGACCTTCTCTGCATGTCTTGGAAGGGTTTCATGGACTCATCCGTGTACATATGATGCATGCAAAGGGAGGGATCAACACCTTTAATATCAGTAATTGACCAAGAAATTGTTTCCTTGTGCCTTTGTAAACACTCAAGTAGAGCTCCCTCCTGTGATTCAGATAATGCAGACGAGATAATAATAGGGAGCGTGTCATTAAGGCCAAGGAAAGCATACTTCAATGTGCTTGGAAGAGATTTTAGCTCTTACTCAGGAGCCTTTTGGGTTGAGGGTTTAAGTTGAGATGTCCCCGCCTCAGGTAGCGGATCTACCTTCACGGTCTAGGGTAGGGATAGAGACTCTGTGTGTATCCCTAGCAACTCTTCTAATTGGGGTATTTCCCCTTCAGTTTCTTTAATAATCGGAGGATGGTCCTTAGATATGACCTTTTGAATGGGGCCTCTACATAGGAGTGCTGGAGTAGTCTCCTCAATTATTTCATCAACAACCTCAATCTGAGAATAATCTTCAAATCTGGATTGCTTGTAAGTATCAAAAACATTCAACCGGATCTTCTTGTTCCCAAAGCCCATTTTAAGTGCCCTTGATCTACAATTGATAGAGGCGTTGGCTATCGCCAAGAAGGGGCATCCCAGAATAATGGATGGCTTGGTGGGCTTATTAGATGGGTCAGTATCTAGCACAAGAAAGTCAACAGGGAAGAAGAAGTCCTCCACTCTCACCAGGACATCTTTCAGTAATCCCCATGGTGTCTTAAGCGATCTATCTGCAACTTGGAGGATGACTAGACTAGGCTTTAACTCACCTACTCCCAAAAGGTCATAGACAGAGCTCGGTAAAATGTTCACCCCCGCACCCAGATCTAGCAGAGCCTCGTCAATGTGTTGGTTACCTATAACCACTGAAATATACGGGGCCCCTAGGTCTTTCATTTTGGGGGGTGTTCCATGTTGGAGAACCGAGCTAACATGGTCAGATAGGATAACCTTGGCTTGGACCTGTCTCTTAGATCGGTGCTTCTGGGTGCACAGGTCCTTTAGAAACTTGGCATAGGATGGGATCTATTTGATAGATTCCAATAGAGGCAAGTTGATCTGGACTTGCCTAAAAGTTTCCATAATTTGCTCCATCCTATCCTGGACTCTAGGCGAGCCAACCGAAGATTCCCTAGGAGTAGATAGGTGCTCTGGATAGGCCACCCTCGACTTCTGGGTAGAGGGGTTGTCATGGTGGGAAACGGGTGGCGGATTGATGACATCCTCAGGGTGGGTGATTTCAAGTGAGGGAGAGCAGTGTGGCTCTTCCTCGATGGAGATGGAAGTCGAGTCTGGTGTAGGAGGGGAATCCTAAGAGGTGACCGTATGAGTGCTATCAAGTTTGTCAATTTTCTTTCTACTCCTCAGCACGGTCAAAACTTGGGCATGCTCCCTGAATATGACCCCCTTGCCCTTTGGATTCTCTTCAGAAGAGCTAGGCAACTTCCTCAGATCATGTTGCCTAATTGCCTCAGTAAGATGACCAATTTGAGATTGCATATTAGTAATAATCTTATTCTAAGATTGGATGACCATTTTCTGATGCTCTTGCATCGCTTTCATCATGGCTTTAAGTTCATCCATCTCAGAGGGTTTATTTTGAGGAGGGTTTTCATAAGATGGCTAGTATATGGGTTGGGGAGGTAGGGGTCTTCCCTGAGTTAGAAGCATCACCTTGCTTCCATGAGAAGTTTGGATGGTTCCACCACCCTGGATTATAGGTATTAGAATACGGGTTATTATGAGGAGGTGGGCGGAAACCTTGGGCCACGTTCATGTCGGCCTGAATCTACTTAGGGAATTGATTTGCCTGGTAGCACTCCGTAGTGGTGTGCGTTGTGCTTTGGCAAATGGAGCATTCACTTGAAGCTTGAAAGATAGAGGCTGCTTGCGGGTTTATGTTGGGGTTTGCTAAAAGCCTATCAAAGTTTTTATTCAACAATTGAATCTGATAAGCCAAATCCTAAGTAGCCCTAGCTTCATGGGCCTCTATCTTCCTCTGCAAGATTGGTGGTTTTCTTTCTTGATAGGCAGAGGACATATGTATGGAGTTGTCACTTAATGTTTCAAATAATGCCCAGGCCTCATCCTCAGTTTTGGTCATGAAGGCTCCTGCATAGGTTGCATCAATGGTTTGCCTATGCCTTTCAGATAATCCGTTATAGAACCTTTCAACCAACTACCATCTTGGCACGTGATGGTGGGGGCATAACCTAAGAAGGTCATTAAAGTGCTCCCAAGTCTCATGAAATTGCTCCCATTCTTGTTGAGTAAAACCCTTAATCTCTCTTCTATAATGGTTGGTCTTACTCATAGGAAAATACTTTTTCAAGAATTCTCCCTTAAGGGTGGCCCAATCATTTACCCTTGCATCGAGGGTATGATACCAATGCTTAGCCTTATCCTTAAGGGAGAATGGAAATAGAGTCCTCATCAGGGTTTCATCAGTAAAGCCCTGGAGCTTCACCGTGGAACAAACCTCGGTGAATTCCTCAAGATGCCTGTAGGGATCCTCCCTAGCAGTACCATAAAAGGATGGGAGCAAAGATATGATGCTACTCTTGATTTCATATGGATTATCCACTCCAGGTCTTCGGATAGGTAGGGCTTGGTGGGTTGTAGGGAGGAAATAGTCTCTCAAGGTTCTCTAATTTTCACCAACCCTAATCTCTTCTTTAGGTCTTTCTTCAGCCATTTTTCTTTTTTCTAAGTTAGCTTTCCTTATAATTCTCTCAGGCTCAGGGTTGAAGAGAAGACTATTTCTAAGAGAGCGCCTACCAAGTATACACCAAGCAAACACAAGGCAAGAGGTCTTTTGTTGATTTAAAGTTCTTTAAGTCCTCTTCCAACTCTTCAGCTTGGCCCAATATAATCAAGGCAGTTTTTCTCCATTCCCACGTAAGTGGTATAAGAGAAATGAGGCACTTGAAATTTATGGTCAATGACTGCTAAGAAGGTTGAGGTTACTTTTAATCCTTTTTGGGTGATCAATCAAGTTGTTAAGCAATTACGCACCCTAAATTGACCTTCGAGTGCCCTAAAGATGTACACTTTGCTGCAATGATATTCTTAGATGCTCAAGTAAAAAGGTACTCCAAGGATGGAACCAAGGGATGCAAGTAGGGCGAACCCTTCCTTTCAAGCGATGCGTTAGCGGTGCCTCTTAACTACCCTTGAATTCTTTTAAGGGGTGTCCCCCTCCTTAGAGTATCAAATCACTCGGGCAAACGTTAATACCACTATTTCAAAGTGAGAAAGGAGGGTTTGCACTGATAAAGAGATCGATGCCTATAGCCTTAAGGGTCCAAGTCCTAGTGCAATGCCTATAGTGCGTGCTAGTGCAGGAAGTGTGCATTCACTACAAAAAGTGATTTTTATTTTGAAAATCGCAGTCACGTTATTCAAACACTTCCTATATATTTTTCTTTCTTTCCAAGAAGTAATGTGACCACTTGATTAATCTTTTCAAATTAGTTTAAGTAGTCTTCTTTAATTATGCTCAGATGCAATGTGTGTGTAGATAATTGATGTAGTAAGAAAAGAAATGCGTACCTTGCTCCAGCACTCTTCTATGCAAACATGCACGCAATGCAGTAAGAAAATCTAGATGCTGGTCAATCAATCCTAGATGGTCGTCCTATGGTTATGCACCTTCTAGCAGGCAGTTCAGATTTATTTTCTTTTTTCTTTTTTTTTGTAAAAATAAATGTGCAATCAAAAGATCTAACTACCACAGAATGATCTTAGAATCTAAAGAATCAGGGACACTCCCCCAAAAACTGGCCCTAGAGTACAAGGGCGAGAAAACAAATAACTAGGCTAATCCTAAAGAGTCTATTCTAAAATTCTAAATCAGAAGTCTCAGAGGAAGAATCCACCTAGATGGTCCTCCATGCATCTCCACGCATGTGGGATCAAGGCCCACAGGCTCCTGCGATTATCTAAGCATGTAGACATCGCTCAAGGTAAACATCGTCTCTCATCTACGCCTATCGCCTCGTCAGATTCCTTGCATAGAAAAGATAAAGAATGAATAGATAAATGTGTAATTCAGAATAATTAGAAATAAAGTTTGGTGAATTTATTACATCTGTTGCCTCCCTGGCAACGGTGCCATTTGGTCATGTGTTTTTCACTTGGCAAAAATAATGTTCAGAAAGATATGTTGTTGCAGTGAATCACATGGTGGGAAATCCCAATCGAAAATATTTTAACAAAATTAACCATGAAAAGTTAGGATGACGTATCGATAGAGAGGAACAGATCAATAAATTCACAAATGTTTTTCCTTTGTATTCGTCCAATCGAGTGCAAAATCCATGGTCAAATCCGACATGAAATGCGATAACGAGAAGAAGACACACAATAACTCGAGAATGTAAGGTTATATGTGCAATTTTTTATGAATAAAATATTTAATAAATATGTGATAAATCTATGTAATTTCCAATTTCACATGTACTAGAGAGAAATTATGTAAATCTTAATCCAAATTCAATGTGAAATGATGCACATAACATAAGTTAAGTCAATTCAAGAAAATGTAAGTGCATCATTGCAATTTTACCTTAATTTAATAACAAAATAAAATCAAAAAAATGAGTCTTGACAATGGCAAAAGATGTAATTATTAATTGGTCTCTTCCTATAGCAAAATAGGGGAGTCTCCCCTTACTCGGTGGTGTGCTCGTGGAGCAACGGCCAGAGGTGAGAAGTTCGAGGAAGGTTGGCTACGATGAGGGCATTTCATTGGCAGTCATGTGTTTACGCAAGCAAGATCGATGTTTATAAAAGCTGCATCGTAGTATAGGTCGAAATCGCTTTGAAAACAAATAAATTTTATTACTTAAAAAGGTTCTGAGGTCAAACATAGGGAGCAATATGAAATTTGAAGCTCAAGATCACAATTTAAATCAAGTATGAGTACAATAAGAGTATTGTCAGGAATAATATGCGAAAAAAGAATGGAGTAAAATGGTGATTTAAATCACCAATTACTCCTCACAAATAACACATAAATCAATGTTCAAATATATGCAATTAAAGTATCAATAGAAGGTGATTTGGCTTTTCTTCTTCTTCTCTTCTTTGTTGTGCGGCTGCTTCTCTTCTTCTTCTTTTCTTCTTCCTCTTTCTTCCTCTCTATTTAGCTTCCTATTTCTTCTTCTCTGTTGCTCAAGCCTTCTCCTTCTTCTTCTTCTTTATTTCTTCTACTGCGCCTCCCTCTCATCTTCTTCTTCCTCTCCGTTCAGCTTCTTTACACAGGGGGCTTCTTAGATTGGCTAAGTGTCAGTAAATATGCTTTGTAGCAAAACCCTCCCCCCACCTCGCGCAATCTCTCCTTCTCTTTTACTCTTAGGCTTCGCCCTCCCAGGGCCTCTCTCAAGATATCAGGTTATTGGGCACACGCGCACCTGGGACCATGGCTACGGACGAGGGTCGCAGCCGAGGAGTGCTTAGGTTAGGTGGGTTATCGGGCTCACCAGGTCTGCGAGGTCAAAGTCATGGACGAGGCCCGTGAGGCGTGCGTGCAGGGACCTCACCCCATGTGCGTGCTAAGGCGACAAGGCTATGTGACTTTTTCAATTTATGCACCTTCAACTGCTCTACCACTTTCGATGTGAGACTAAACCGTGCCCCTTTTTCCTACGTGCAGCAACAGCTGGTGCTCCTTGTGATTGAGGTCAAAGACATAGTCAAAGAGCCAAATTGGCTCCTGAGTGTGATCTTGGAAGTGCCCCACAGCACCTGGGACTTTGCCTGGGGTCTGCAGATGCTGAAGCAAGCTTCGAGCTTTGCTCGAAGCTTCGATAATGGCGACGGAGAGAGGAATTTTGAGGGTTTCTCTGGTCAAATCTTGAGGGATTCGGTATGAGCAGGGGGTGCTTTTAAACACCTCAGGAGGACAGTTAGAACTTGGGAAGCAAGCTTCCCAAGCTTGGAAATCTCGCCAAAGTTTGGGAATTCCTTGATACCCAAATCTTTCATGCATTCGCATGAGAGATTTGGTAGGTTCTAGGGCTTAGGATCAAGTTCAAAAGGAAGGGAATTTCTTAACGAACTTCCCTTTCAAATTTGAAAGGGATTCGTCAAGAAATCAGGGAATTCTTTCCTTTTTAAGGTTGTTGGAGAAAGTAGGAATAGATTTAACGGCAGTAGGGACCATTTTGTGAGAATGACAACAAAGTTAGGGGCCTATTTGAAAGGATTTTGAAGGTTAAGGATAGAAATGTAATTTGACAGGTCAAATTTGCATACTAGGTTTAGACAAACTCATCTTGGGTCCAAATTTTGGTACAAAGCTAATTTGGACCTAAGAAATCCAATGGTGATGTTGGATTTTGGTTTTAACCACGTTTGATTGGGTAATTTATATGAAAACCCAAATTATGGCAAATGTCTGTCTGTGACTCTATTCTGGGTCAAAACGGGCTCTCATGGTCAAATTGAAGGTTCCAAGCCCTAAAGAATATTTTTATATGAATTTTAGAGGGTGTCAATGAATTTTATCTGGATCATAACCTCAGTTAACTAAGAGAGTCTATTTTTAGGGTTTGAAAAATTTATTTAATTCTCAGAACACGTGAAAACCCTTTTCTGATTATTCTATCCCACTTTTCATCTTTTTAAGATCACTCGACCTTCATTCAACCTCTGAGAAAACCCATGGTTGTACTTCATTCATGATAAGCTGGTAAAATTGTAGTATGATTATGCAGTGACTTGTGACTCTTTAGCAGTTATGTAGGAGCATTTACTGACTTAATTGGGTCAAAATGAGCTAGTTATGGCTCATGATGGTGTTCCCATCATCATGTCATGGCAAACGATGGCCAGAGTTGGTGTCAGCGTTGAGGAAGATTGGCAGCGGCGGTGGCAGTTTGCCGACATGAGCAGGCAGCTGTCATCCTTCAGAGGGTGTGGCTATCTCGTGGGGTTGAGGCGAGTCTGATGGAGTTCCTGATGCGAATCTTCATGGCTGGAGTTGATGGCTACATTTTGGTGGCTTTGGGTTCCTTCGGTTGGCAGAGAGGAAGAAGAAGAAGAAGGAGGAGAAGGAGAAGAAGGCTTGTGTGCATGCGCGGGCGCCTGTGTGCACACGTGGGCCGGAGTGCAGGCGCATGGTTGCTTCTAGTGTGCCCACACGCACGGCCGAGGACGCACCGCTTGCACGCAGGCAGCACTTGGAAGGCACTGTGAACGCACGTGACCTGCAAGCGAGGTCAAGCGTGGCTCTGTTGGGTGGAGGAGATGCTACGCGAGTGCACAGTGGTGCTGCGCGCGCATGAAGACTGGTGTAAGTGTGGACATGTGAGGAAGTCGACTATGCCAGTTGCGCACGGGCATGTGAAAGGATGTGTTGGCACTGCGCGAGGAGAGGGCTTGCTGAAGAGGATGAAGCATGGTGGTCGGTTCTGGGAATGGCTGATGATGCGCCTGAACGTCGGGGATGTATTGGAGAAGGCGATGGCATGCACGCATTGTCACTACATGCATGGACGGAGGTGGAAGCAAGGTCAGTGCACACTGTGGTTCATGGTGTTCGCCATATCCTCAGTGTAAGCCTTCACCGTAGTGGTGGTAGGTAAGATGATGGATAAAGATGTCCTCCCCCATCGACCATCCTCCTCTTTTTAAATGCCAAGAATGTCTTTTTGTTTCCTCCCCGAGATCGTCCCCAGCAATATTGGGTGACCGATCCGTTGCGTGAGATTTTGCTGATTTGGGTGACCGATCCGTTGAGGCCAGCAAGAAGGAAGCCAGCGAGAGCCAGCGCATTGCTGGCGATGGAGATGATGGTTGAATTTTGGATATTTGCATACATGACCTTGCAGAAACATATAAACTATTACTTGATTCTTTTTGCAATCTAATGAAGCATGATTTAAATGTACTTAAGCCAATTAAGTGTCCAATAAATTGGACTCATCAGCAGGTCCTGATTTTTCTCACCCTTCACCGTAGGATGGTTCAACTCATTCCTCTTGTCAAGAGCCACCTACAGTAGACAAGGGCAAGAGGCCAATTAACCCTGAGATTCCCGTCGCTTTTCCAGAGGCTTTGACATGAGATGTAGTATAGAAAATGGGTACGCGAAATTTCGAGGACTTGAAATCAATGTTTAAGGAAGTTCATATTCAGGTCCCTCTCTTCGAGGCTAAAGATCACATTCCCGCTGTCATTAGATTCTTTAAGGACTATTGTACCCCGGAGTGACAGCAGAAAAATGGACGGTAGGCGGTATTGTCAAAGGAAGCTAGCACCGTGATTCTAACTGACCTACCACCTAAGAAGAAAGACCTTGGTACCCCACTCATTTCCTACTTTTTGTAGGACTCTCCATTTGATCGGGCCCTTCTTGATCTAGGTTCGTCCATCAACCTAACTCCTACCACTGTATATGTTCCATTTTCGATTTAGGGAGTTGAATCCCATCTCGGTTACCATTCAGCTAGCTAATGGATTAGTAAAAAAATTGAGCGAGGTGGTTGATGGCATGATTGTTAAGGTTCGTGGATTTTGCTTTCCCACAGACTTTTTCGTTCTCGATATGGAGGATCCTCTTAATCTCCATGATGCAAAGATCATTTTTGGTCACCCGTTTTTGGCGACAGCCCGAGAGAACATTGACTGTGCATCCGGGTGTATGGAGATTGCCGTAGGAAATGAATGACTTAGACTGGAAATATTCAGTGCATCAAGGAACTTTGATTGTGACCACATCGAGGAGGATGGTTGAGATGAAGAATCGACTTTTTATGGTACCATTGGGCTCCTTTGTGATGACCCAATGTCGCATTCGTCTTCATTGTCAAGTGATGTAAACACATTTATTAAGGGTAAAATGCCTCTTCATGCTTGTTCCTAGGCTTAGATTTGCATTTCATGTTATAAATATTACATAGCATGCATCATTTTGCATTTAGAGTAGTTGTACATAATTTAGGTTAATTGCATCCCTTTTGTGGTCAGGAGAGAAGGATATTTATTTCAGAGCCTCAGATTGATGATCTGACCGTACGGATCTGATCAAGATGACGATCGGAGTCGAAAGCTTCCAAAATCACCTTGATCAGAGTCCTGTAGCACCATCTACAGTCCGAGGAAGATCAACAGCCAGGGGACAAGCTGACATAATTCAAAGCTTTAAATGACAAATCCGACCACACAGATGGATTTGATTCGACAATCGTAGCCTAACGATGCGAAAATCAACTCAATCCGACCTCTGTAGCTGCCCTTACAACGAAAAGAAGATGGATGGCTGAGATTGTGCCACGTGGAACAACCTAGGCCACCCATGCGCATGCACGTGACATTGCACGTGCATGCGGAGGCACGCATGCACACAGCACAACACTAGCATGTTAGCATGCACGCGTGCGCAGAGCGCGCGCTAGCGCAACGGTAGCGTGGGCACGTGCTCGATTGGTGCCAACCTATAGCGACGCATGAGTTGGAGCTACAGCGACACTTATAGCCATCGCTAATTCTTTGCGCACTAGCAAAGCCAGGTGTGGGCGTGAACGGGCATGAACTACCTACAGTGACACTTCTAGCAATGGCCTGGAAGTCAATAATGGCCCCATACCTATTTTTGCCTCTTCTCCACTATAAAAGGGCCTACACCCCCTTCCTTCCAAGCCATCTCTACCTACTCTACTCCCACCTACTCCTAACCTCTAGCATGCCTACCAACGCTCCATAAGAGCTTACTCTCAAGCTCCCAAGGCTCCTATTAGTGTAGCAAATCTCTACCTCACTAAATATTCATCCCTCTTCCCATCCCCATTCATAAGTCACCTCTGCCTTCTCACCTCCAATCCAGAGCCATGCTAATACGTACTCGAATAGGCTTTATTAAAATGGTGATATTAATGTCGAAGTGAGTATAGTAAGTTAACCTAAATCGAGTCTACAACAGTTTCACAAAATTTTTTAACCTGGCCTACTTGATTTTAGCTTGATCACTTTTAGGTCCAGGGTCGATCTCAGGGAGGTGGGGATTAGGAAAATTGTGAAGTTTCTACGCCTTTCCTAAAACGTATCTCTTCCCTGCGCTTATTATGTTTTTGGTTTTCTTGATTTTTAGGTTTTTTTCTGATAATCTTGTTCTTGAGTCATACCCTCAAATAGGTCCTTGACTATATGCCCAAAATACAACGAGTGGTGTCTCGCCACACGCGAGACCACGTGCCTACAAATCAAGATTTATCTTGTCTATTTCATACATTTTTTAGTCTTTTTTTAGTATAGGACGAAAAGGCAAATTGAAATATAATGCAATGAAAAGAAATACTTAGCTTAGTATATCTCTATATATGTATATATAGTAGATATAGAATATGTATAGTTATATAGATGTTATATAGATAGGGGTGAAGATGGAAATGTAAATGGGATGTAGCACGGTGTCAAGTTGGTCCACGTCTAGTAAGACGCAACCAACATGACTAAGTGTCGCATGGAGTGTGGAGTGGACATGTGTGAGTGAGGGTGGAGGGAATTGCTTTGCATGGATATCGAGGAATATCAGCAACTAGTGCGAATATTCCGGCGATATGATGCGTGGTGGAGGGGTGAGTGCACGGGAATATGGGTGGTTTTTCTGAGGTGAATACGTGTATAGAGGAATGTGGGTAAGTGGATGTATATATAAGTATATATATGTACATATATATATCTATGTATATGTAAATATACGTAAGGGTGAGAGTATGTGAGTGGATATATGTGTGTGTGTGTATGCATGAGTGTATGAGTGTCTGTGTGTGTATCAATGTGTTTGTGTGTGCGTAGGAGGAGGGGGCAGCAATTTAAGCCATCTACCGCGTGGGGCCAACGTATGGAGGCATAGAGGTGCGCGGGTGCAGGAGTTGTGGCAAGAGCACGTGCATGGGCGAGTGAACCGTAGAGCACTGCTACGTGGGCGTGTGAGGCACAGCATGCTGCGGGGCGGGGATGCGGTGACTGGCTGGAGTGGGTGCAGGTGAGGAGAGAGAGCACCGCACCACCGGCTAAGTGAGAAACTTGCTGGTGGATACAGTGTCGTGTACACCGCACGCTACAGTGCGAGTGCGCTCTGGCGACCGGATGGAGCGGTGTTTGCACCTCAAAATATGCCTGCAATAATGCCTTCTTGTGCTATTTCCTAGCATTAACTATGCATATTAGGATTCTATAGTTGCATTTGTAAAAACACTTGCATTCATGCATTTAATTGAGAGGAGAAGAGAATGAAATAAATGGCATCATAATTCACTTTTTTTCTCAAGTGCCTCTTTGCAAAAAGTCCCTTCTCTATTTTTATTTCCACTTGAATTCTTTTCTCTCTTCCCGCAGTTGCACTTCTCTTCCCGCAGCTGCATGCATTTACTCCACGTCATGTCTCCCTGCCAACGCCACTCCCTGCAGCTGCCAATCCTGCATCCTCTCCCTACTGTAGCTAGGCACGCCACTCTCTCCTCTATAAGAAGCTGCAGATTCTTCCTCGCGAGACACACGTGGCTGCAGAAGAAAAACCCGCAGCCACCACCTTCTCCTCCACCGTCCTCCCCTCCCATACGTCGGCCCTCCTTCGAGGAGACACCCGGCGAGCAGGAGAGCCCACTGTGGTGCACACCACCACAGTGGGAGCACCACCGCCCAACTCTTCAACTAGCCGGTGGGCGTGGTGTTTTCTTTTCTTTTCATTTTTTCGTCTCACGCCATTGCTGCCGCTTCAAGCTCCGAAGCTTGAAGCTGCGGCAGCAGCAGCAGCTCCCCCCGCCTCCTCCGCGACCTTCCCCACAGCCGCTCTCCACCTTCGCGCGCACCTGCAGGGCATTCCCCGCCTCCGTCTCAGTTCTGTCGCCTCCGCCCTTGCACCCACGACCGGCCGTTGCGCGCACTGCAGCGACCGGCCAGGCCCTCTCGCCGTCCCCTGCCAACCCTTGCGCCCCTCCGCGACCACCTGCAGACCTCCTCCGCATTCGCTTCCCCGCGCCATCGCCCACTCTCCGCCCTCGCGCCGGCCTGCAGAAGCCCCACGTCCTCTGCGAGAAGGTGCGCTTGCACCTGCGACGTCCAGATGTCCGCAGCCTTCTATAGACGGCTTAACTCGCGGTGCTCGCCTGCTCTCTCTAGCTCTCTCTCGCTCCTGCGTCCGCTCCCTCCCGCTCTCTCTCTTTTTCACTCACTCACAGCACACACTACACCAACGCACACACACATCTTCACCGACACTTACACACACCCACACACACATAAACACTAGTATAAGTATATATATATATATATATATATATATATATATATATATATATATATGTATACATATATATAGTAACATATATATATATATACATATATACTTATATACATATATATATATACATATATATATACATCTATATAGTAATATATATATATACTTATATACATATATACATATCTATATACATATATATATACATCTATATAGTAATATATATATATACTTATATGCATATCTATATACTATCTATATATATATACAAACTTATATACATACTTATCTATATATTTATGTATACATACATATATAAATAATATATATATATCTATATATATACGTATATATATCTATATACTTATACATATACTTATATATATACACACACTATATATACATATATATATACAGTATTATATATATATATATACATATACACCTATATATATATATACATATATATATATTTATATATATCTATAAATATATAGTTATACATTTATATACATATAGATATATTTACTTATATACATACATATGTACATATATTTTCACGTTATTTACTATACGCTGTATCGCGGGAATATCTGCACCAGTTGCTGATATTCCCCGATACACGTGTACAAAAAAGCGTGGACACATTCATCGTCCATCCTCCATCCACACTCCACGCGGCACCTAGTCATGTTGGTTGCATCTCTCTAGACGACGACTGACTCGACATAGTGCTACACTCCATCGTCACCTCCACCCCCACCCCTTTATAGATATAATACATATATATACATATATATCTATAGATACCATATTTACTTTCTATCTGTTAGCTTCCTTCTTAGTAAAAAGAAAAAATATAAAAATATAAAAATATAAAAGAGAAAAGATAATCTGTGATTTGCAGGTACCCCGTCTTGCGAGTAGCAAGGCGTGTTTTGGAACTCTGTTTTGGCTAAAAGCCAAGTACACAATTTTGAGGGTGTGCCTCAAGGACAAGAATTACCAGAAAAAAATCTAAATAAGAAAAACACCGAAAACATAATAAACGAACAGAAGAGATGCATTTTAGGAAAAGCATAGAAACTCAACTTGAACCCCACTTCCCTGAGTTCGACCCTGAACTTAAAAGTGACAAGATAAAACCAAGTAGGCCAGGTTAAAAATTTTGTAAAGAGATTGCTAGGTCCGAATTAGGTTAACCACCATATATATTTTAACGATAAAATCATCATATTAACAACCTATCCGGGCCGACCCATCATCCTTTATAGTAATACATATATATATCTATATACTTATATACATATATATATATACATATATATATACATATATATATCTATATAACTATATACATATATCTACATATATAGATACATATACCCATATATATATATTACTATTATACATATATATACATATATATATATATATACATCTATATAGTATTATATACATACTTATTTACATATATATATATACATACATATATCTATATAACTATATACATATATCTACATATATAGATACATATACCCATATATATATATTACTATTAAACATATATATACATATATATATATACATCTATATAGTATTATATATATACTTATATACATATATACATATATAGCTATATACATACATATATATATCTTTTTACGTATTTACCATACGCTGTATCGTGGGAATATCTACACCAGTTGCTGATATTCCCCGATACACGCGTACAAAAAGTGTGGACACAAACATTATCCATCATCCATCCACACTCCACGCGGCACCTAGTCATGTTGGTTGCGTCTCTCTAGACGACGATTGACTCGACATCGTGCTACACTCCATCGTCGCCACCACCCCTACCTCTTTACATATATAGTATATACCTATATATATATACTATACTTACGTTATTTCTGGTCGCTTTTCTGTTAGTAAAAAGATAAAAAAAATACATAAAAGAGAAAAGATAATCTTTTACTTGTAGGTACCTTGTCTTGCGAGTAGCAAGACTTGTTTTGGAACTCTGTTTTGGCTAAAAGCCAATGACACAATTTTGAGGGTGTGCCTCAAGGACAAGGATTACCAAAAAAAAATCTAAATAAGAAAAACACAAAAAACAGAATAAACGAATGGAGGAGACGAGTTTTAAGGAAAACGTAGAAACTCAACTTGAACCCCACTTCCCTGAGTTCGACCCTGGGCCTAAAAGTGACAAGATAAAATCAATTAGGCCAGGTTAAAAATTTTGTAAAGAGATGGTTATGTCCGAATTAGGTTAACCACTATACACTTTTCAACGATAAAATCATCATATTAACAACCTATCCGGGCCGACCCATCAACCTTTTCTGGCATCGTTGCCGGGGAAGTGCGCCTTAAAGTAAGTTTTTATTAAATTCCTTTCAATTTTTCTCTTCTCTCTTCACGGGTATTGTTGTTTTTGGTGTGCAGGTGAACCTGGTTGAAGGAGAAGGAAAGCAAACGAAGCCGAAGACGTGAGCAGATCCAAGGCGGGAACGAGAGCGTGAAGACGCCGACACCGCATTGGAGCTTCGCACACGTTGCCGAACAAGTAGGTTCTCTTTTTCTTAGCAAACTAGGGTTAACTTGTCACCTCAATAAAAAAAAAAGAGAAGAAAAAACTAAAAACTAAAAAAACTAGAAAAACTTCTTGAGATTTCTTGGGGCAAGTGGATTAAAATTCACTTGTTTAATTGGTTGTCTTCACTCCCACTGCCCTGGGATTTCCCTCCACACTTCACATAGCGAAAATCCGAGAATCTTGATTCTTGGATTTTTCGCCGTGTAAAGTATTCTTTGAGGCAAAGAAAAAGATTGCTTGCTTCCCTCTTTTGCCTCACTTATCTTCAATTCGGGATCACATTTTTGGTGGGGAGACTTGGAATTGAGTTAATTCCAACCCCACCACGACTTTTCAACTTGCCTGAGATTCGATCCCAAACACTTCAACCCCAACAATTTGATTTTCTTTATCTTTTGGTTGAAGCCTTGTGTGTGGAAATCATTTTTGGTGATTGGGAGCACTTGAATTGAAGTGCTTTAGCTTCCTTTCACATTGATATAAAACTGATTCGTGCATCCACACATAAAAATCTCCATTTAGGGTAGCCCATTGCATTTTATCATTCATTAACTAACTGATATTGAAGAAGGGTTTGTTGGGCTTAAAAAGAAAACCTGTATTCTTGCAAAACCCGGAGATTGGTTGAATTGGTAATTCAGCAAAATCCTAAAATTCATACTAGTTAAGGTTGAATTCTAAAAACCATTCACCAATTAAAAACTTCAATTCGGGGAGATTTCCCCATTGCATGCTTGTTTTTACACACTCTTAAAATCAATCACTTGGGCATTACCCATAAATAACGCCCTTTACACTCCAAAAGCACTTGACACTAAGCCTCTAATTAAAACTGGTAGTAACTTGACCCTTTTTAAGGATTGGAGGTCTAACTACCTGCATGTAGCGGCTACGTGCTGGTGAGAGTTCCCGCGTGCTATCGGGTGTCTAAGACTGGGGCAAACGGCCTTTCAATCTGGCCCGGTAGTACCGCGGTGCTCTCATTCGATTTCGTAGTTCGTGATAGTAGGTAACTTAGATCTTTAGGTCTAAGGGCACACTGTAGAGGTTAGGAACTTCACTGTATTGATTTGTAATCAAGTGTACCTTTGCGACGTCATTTCTCTCATCGCTTTTCCCCTCTTATCACCCCAATTCTTCCTACAATAGTGCATGTTTGGGAGGAGGTCACACAACCCTGAACTGTTTGAATTGACTGCTAAATCTAGAAAACAAGCCGAATCGTCCTCCTCCTCCACAAACATGGCAAACACCTCTTCACCACTCCGTCACAATTCCAATTCTTTCAACACCAGGCTTATCCCGAGAAACCCTGCAAGACCTTCCTTATCGAATGTCGCGCCAAGCGACTCGATAAGTCATGTGGAACTGGCTTCTGCGAGCCAGTATTTCGACACGGAGGACCAAGCCTCCGTGTGCTCAGACACATTTACATGCGGGCGCGTCTTCTGGCATAGAAGACGCCTGCACCCTAGGGAACAACCCATTTTCTGCCACGTATAACCCAGGGTGGCGTAATCATCCGAATTTCGCATGGTCCAACAACCCGCAGCGCCAAAACCCCGTTGGTGGACCGATGCGATCGTCTGCACCCGTCATCCCAAGGGCCCAGTCTAATCCTTTGGCAAATTGATCGTCGGCCCGGATAGGTTGTTAATATGATGATTTTATCGTTGAAATATATATAGTGGTTAACCTAATTTGAACCTAACCATCTCTTTACAGAAATTTTTAACCTGGCCTAATTGATTTTATCATGTCACTTTTAGGCCCAGGGTCGAACTCAGGGAAGTGGGGTTCAAGTCGAGTTCCTACGTTGTCCTTAAAACGCGTCTCTTCCGTTCGTTTATTGTGTTTTTGGTATTTTTCTTATTTAGGTTTTTTTCTGGCAATCCTTGTTCTTGAGGCACACCCTCAAAATTGTGTCCTTGGCTTTTAGCCAAAACAGAGTTCCAAAACACGCCTTGCTACTCGCAAGACGGGGTACCTGCAAATCAAAGATTATCTTTTCACTTTTATACCTTTTTTTATCTTTTTACTAGGAAGGAAGATAACAGATAGAAAGTAAATATAGTAGCTATAGATATATATTTATATGTAGTATATATGTAAAGGGGTGGGGGTGGAGGTGGCGATGGAGTGTAGCACTATGTCGAGTCAGTCGACGTCTAGAGAGACGCAACCAACACGACTATGTGCCGCGTGTAGTGTGGATGGATGATGGATGATGTATGGGACCACGCTTTTTTTTGTACGCGTGTATCAGGGATGTTTGCACCTCAAAACACGCCTTTAATAATGCCTTCTTATGCTATTTCCTAGCATTAACTATGTATATTATAATCCTATAGCCACATTTGTAAAAAACGGTTGCATGCATGTATTTAATCATGAGAGGAGGAGAAATGAATAAATGGCTTCGTAATTCACATTTTATCTCAAGTGCCTCCTTGCAAATTCCACCTTTTTATTTTTCCTCTTGATTTCTTCTTTTTTCTCATTCCCGCGCGCATCCGCCTTCTTCCCGCGCCCACATGCACTCCATGCTGCGATGCCATACCCTGCCAACGCCTCTCCCTGCGGTTGCCACTCTCCAACGCCTCTCCCTGCTGCTGCCATGCCTCCCCGCCATGCTCTCCTCCTCTATAAAGCCGCAGCTCTTCCTCGCGACGAGGGAGGGCGAGCTGCTGCAAAACGCCACCCTGCAGTCCACCACCTTCCTCTCCACCGTTCTCCCCTCCCATACGCCGGTCCTCCGTCAAGGAGGCACCCAGCGAGCAGGAGAACCCACTGTGGTGCTCACCACCACAGTGGGAACACCACCGCCCAGCTCTTCAACGAGCAGGTGGGCGTGGTGTCTTCTTTTCTTTTCGGTTTCATCTCCACACCATTGCTGCCGCTTCAAGGTCCGAAGCTTGAAGCAGCAGCAGCTAAACCGCGGCAACAGCAGCAGCAGCAGCACCCCCCGCCTCCTCCGCGACCTTCCCCGCAGGCGCGCAACCCTCCGCGCGCACCTGCAGGGCACTTCTCCGCTCAGTCCTCTGCTCTGTCGCCTCTGCCATTGCACCCGTGACCGGCCGCCGCGCGCACTGCAGCGGCCGGTTACGGCCTCGCGCCGACCCCCGCGACCCTCCGCGACCACCGCAGAACCTCCTCCACGCTCGCTCCTCCGCGCCATCGCCTGCTCGTCGACTTCGCGCAGGCCTGCAGAACCCTACGTGAAGGCGCGCCCGCACCCGCCGTCTTCAGACGTCCGCCTCCGCCTTCAGACGACGCGGCGTCAGACGTCCGCCGCCGCGAGCAGACGCCTTAACTCGCTGCCATCGTCCGTGCTCGCGATCTCTCCCGCCCGCACTTTCTCTCTCTGGCGCTCTCTATCTCTCTCTCTCTCTCTCTCTCCCGCTCTCTCTCTCTCTCTCTCTTTTTCACTCACTCACAGACACACACTACACCAACACACACACATCTTCACCGACACACACACACACCCACACACACACTTACACTATACGTATAGTTATATATAGTAACATATATATACATACATATATATATATATACATACATATATCTATTATATATATATACTTATATACATAGTATATCTATATAGTTATGTATACATACATATATATACAATATATCTCTATATATATATATACACGTATATATATATCTATATACTTATACATATACTTATATATATATACATATATACTTATATACATATATATATATACATATCTATATACTTATATATATACACACATATATATATATATCTAGATACATATATACTTATATACATATATATATATATATATATACATATACATAGTAATATATATATATACTTATATACATATATATACACATATATATCTATATATATATATATATCTATACATATATAACTATACATTTATATATATATATAGATATATTTACTTATATACATACATATACTTTCATGTTATTTATTATACGCTGTATCGCGGGGATATCTACACCAGTTGCTGATATTCCCTGATACACGCGTACAAAAAAAGCGTGGTGCCATACATCATCCATCCTCCATCCACACTCCACGCGGCACATAGTCGTGTTGGTTGCGTCTCTCTAGACGTCAACTGACTCGACATAGTGCTACACTCCATCGTCACCTCCACCCCCACCCCTTTATATATATACTACATATAAATATATATCTATAGCTACTATATTTACTTTCTATCTGTTAGCTTCCTTCTTAGTAAAAAGATAAAGAAAGGTATAAAAGTGAAAAGATAATCTTTGATTTGCAGGTACCCTGTCTTGCAAGTAGCAAGACGTGTTTTGAAACTCTGTTTTGGCTAAAAGCCAAGGACACAATTTTGAGGGTGTGCCTCAAGAACAAGGATTACCAGAAAAAAACCTAAATAAGAAAAATACCAAAAACAGAATAAACGAACGGAAGAGACGCGTTTTAAGGAAAACGTAGAAATTCGACTTGAACCCCACTTCCCTGAGTTCGACCCTGGGCCTAAAAGTGACAAGATAAAATCAATTAGGCCAGGTTAAAAATTTTGTAAAGAGATGGTTAGGTCTGAATTAGGTTAACCACTATACACATTTCAACGATAAAAATATCATATGAACAACCTATTTGGGCCGACCCATCATAACTTTTCTGGCGCCGTTGCCGGGGAGGTGCGCTTTCGAGTAAGTTTCTATCCAATTCCTTTAAATTTGTCTCTTCTCTCTTCACGGGTATTGTTGTTTTTGGTGTGCAGGTGAACCTGGTGGAAGGAGAAGAAGGCTGACGAAGTCGAGGACGTGAGCAGATCCAAGGCGGGAACGAGAGCGTGAAGACGCCGACATCGCATTGGAGCTTCGCACACGTTGCCGAAAAAGTAGGTTTTCTTTTCTCATCAAATTAGGGTTAACTTGCCACCACAAAAAAAAAAAAAAAAAAATTTAAAACTAAAAACTAGAAAAACTTCTTGGGATTTCTTGAGGGCAAGTGGATTAAAATTCACTTAATTGATTGGTTGTCTTCACTCCCACTGCCTCGGGATTTCCCGCCTTACTTCGCATAGCGAAAATCCGAGAATCTTGATTCTTAGATTTTTCGCCGTGGGAAGTATTCTTTGAGGCAAAGAAAAAGATTGCTTGTATCCCTCTTTTTGCCTCACTTATCTTTAACTCAGGAGCACATTTTTGGTGGGGAGACTTGGAATTGAGTTGATTCCAACCCCACCACGACTTTTCAAACTTGCCTGTGATTCGATCCTGAATACTTCAACCCCAACAATTTTAGTTTCTTTATCTGTTGGTTGAAGCCTTTTGTGTGGATATCTTTCTGGTGATTGGGAGCACTTGAATTGAAGTGCTTTGGCTCCCTTTCACATTGGTATAAAATTGATTCGCGCATCCACACATAGAAATCTCCATTTAGGTAGCCCATTGCATTTTAGCATGCATTAACTAACTGATAATTGAAGAAGGGTTTCTTGGGCTTTAGAAAGAAAACCTGTATTCTTGCAAAACCCGGAGATTGGTTGAATTGGTAATTCAGCAAAATCCTAAAATTCATACTACTTAAGGTTGAACTCTAAAAACCATTCACCAATTAAAACTTTAATTCGGGGAGATTTCCCCGTTGCATGCTTGTTCTTACACACTCTTAAAATCAATCACTTGGGCATTACCCGTAAACAACGCCCTTCACATTCCAAAAGCACTTGACCCTAAGCCTCTAATTAAAACTGGTAGTAACTTGACCCTTACTAAGGATTGGAGGTCTAACTACCTGTGTGTAGCGACTACGTGCTGGTGAGAGTTCCCGCATGCTATCGGGTGTCTAAGACTGGGGCAAACGGCCTTTCAATCTGGCCCAGTGGTTCCGCGGTGCTCGCATTCGGTTCCGTAGTTCGTGATAGTAGGTAACTTAGATCTTTAGGTCTAAGGGCATATTGTAGAGGTTAGGAACTTGACTGTATTGATTTGTAATCAAGTGTACCTTTGCGGCGTCATTTCTCTCATCCCTTTTCCCTTCTCATCTCCCCAATTCTTCCTGCGGTAGTGCATGTTTGGGAGGAGGTCACAAAACCCTGAATTGCTTGTATTGACTGATAAATCTAGAGAAAGAGCCGAATCATCCTCCTCCTCCATAAACATGGCACACACCCCCGCCTCACCACTTCGTCACAATTTCAATTCTTTCAACACCAGGCTTATCCCGAGAAACCCTGCAAGACCTTCCTTATCGAGTGTCGCGCCAAGCGACTCGGTAAGTCATGTGGAACTGGCTTCTGTGAGCCAGTATTTCAACACGGAGGACCAAGCCTTCGTGTACTCGGACACATATGCGGACACGTCTTCTGGCATAGAAGATGCCTGCACCCTGGGGAATAACCTGTTTTCTGCCACGTATAACCCAGGGTGGCACAATCATCCCAATTTTGCATGGTCCAACAACCCGCAGCGTCGAAACCCCGCTGGTGGACCAATGCGATCGTCCGCACCCGTCATCCCAAGGGCCCAGTCTAATCCTATGGCAACTCTGCCATCAGGCCCTTGTGTACAGAAAACCAAACACGCATCAAAACATCTTGATAAATTGACGCGAATGATGACGGAAATGTCAAAGCGCCATAAAGAAAACATGACCTCTCTTCAGCATTTGGCGCAGCAGAATGCTGAGATCAGTCAACTAAGCATGGCGACTCGATCTCAGGGCACTTTTCCCGCCCAACCTGTTCCAAACCCGCAAAACTTTGTACCCTGTGGTCCGCAACCACAGGTACAACCTTCTCAGGAACAGGTTCATCAAATTCTGCAAGCTCCGAGTATTCCTCTGGGATTTCAGGTTAATCCCGCTGCAGCACCGCACTCTTATGATGATAGTGATCACAGCAAGGATGACACGTCTGACGAGGACGTGACTGTCAGTACGTGTATCGAACTAATTGGAGCCGATTCAGACTGCTGCGAATTACCTGACGACTGCCTGACCAACACAAACTATGACGTTCCCCAATCCCTCCCTATTCCTGTACCTTCTCCTGACCAGACTTCTGACGAGGTTTTTTCCACTTCCCATACTTTGTGGTCTGAGTCATCGCCGGGCTGCTCACCGCCGGTCCACACTATGGAAGACCGGATTGCCTTTTCTTTCCCGCTAAATCAGGCGGATTTGCAAATCCACACTGGGACCTTGAGCCCACATCTTACTCACCGGGGCTATTCCCTTTTGGATCCATCTATCCAAAAAGCCCCCCTTCTTGGCCAATCTAAGGGCCAACTTCCTCTTCCTGATCTGTTTTCTGATCCGCCTGGGACACTCTCATCCCAGAAAATGCCAAATCTCTCACCATCCACCATTACTTTTCACGCCTCTATCGCGATTACTTCGCTTTTCTCTTCACCACCCACCATCCACCCACCCTTCCACCCTGATTTATACCCTGAACCTCAGCTCCTGTTACCCGATCTGTCGTCCGTTCTCTGCCTTTCCCTGCATGCATATGAGGACATAGCATTGTTTGGCATGGGGGGGTGGATAGGCATCCATAGGATCCGGGTATTTTATGGTATCAGACAATTACCACCTATTTATAAATATGCAAGAAAAAGAAAAAAGAAAAGAAAAAAAAAAAAATATATATATATATTAGTAATAAATGGTGTTTAGTAATGATCTAAAAGCTGAAACAAAAAATACAATAAGTGTTTATGGATATTCAACCTCTGTTTTGAAGAATTTCCAAGCCACAGAAGCTTGATTCGCTCAGGCTCGGCTTAATTCACTTAAAGCATTGACGAAATAGATCAAAATCTCTCCTAACTAAGAACGTTTCTTGTACCTGAGACACCAGTACAGGATTCGTTGGTTTGCTTTTTCTTGAGAGCTTAAGTAAACTTGGTTCACACTACACATATCAGGAAAGATCAGGTGAACATAAGATCCAACCCTAGTGTTCATTAGGAAAGGTGGAGTCCTTACCTGTGCGTGCAGGTAGACTTTTTATCCCAAGCTTTAGTCTTGTGTTTAGGAGTGGCTCTTTCCACCAAAAGGAAACTCTCCCACCAAAAAGAAAAAAAAAAAAGTGTGCTCTTCCAAAATGTGTTGTAAGAGATATACTGACATATGTTTCAAAAAAAAAAAAAAAAAAGATGTTGCAAAAGAGTCAGTATATCTCATAAATGTCTGTATAATTTGTTTTTCGAAAATGGGAGTTGAGTTTTCCGTAATCATCTTAAGGGTCAATCCGAAAACACGAGCTGAAATTGGGACCAACCTGTACTTAAAAATTCGTGAAACCCTGGGAGTGAGTCTTAAGGTTCATCTGGTCAGTCTTGATCCTTCACTATGCACAAACCATAACCTCTTGAGCTCTCGAGTACGGCAAAAACCACCTGGGTCCTGGAAATCGTACTTAAGGTTTAAATATCAAGAGTCCTGGCTAGTTGAGAGATGATCTATGTCATGTGAGACTTAAAGTACTGGTAGTCTTCTTTACAATTGGTTCTCACAATATTCGATAATAAACACACCTATATTACCTCAGAAGAAAATCTTCAGCTTAAGATTATTTCCAAATACAGTTTTGCTAGGGACTAGCAAAAGATAGGCATGGGGGTATATGTTTGCACCTCAAAACACGCCTTTAATAATGCCTTCTTATGCTATTTCCTAGCATTAACTATGTATATTGTAATCCTATAGCCACATTTGTAAAAAATGGTTGCATGCATGCATTTAATCATGAGAGGAGGAGAAATGAATAAATGGCTTCGTAATTCACATTTTATCTCAAGTGCCTCCTTGCAAATTCCACCTTTTTATTTTTCCTCTTGATTTCTTCTTTTTTCTCATTCCCGCGCGCATCCGCCTTCTTCCCGCGCCCACATGCACTCCATGCTGCGATGCCATACCCTACCAACGCCTCTCCCTGCGGTAGCCACTCTCCAACGCCTCTCCCTGCTGCTGCCATGCCTCCCCGCCATGCTCTCCTCCTCTATAAAGCCGCAGCTCTTCCTCGCGACGAGGGAGGGTGAGCTGCTGCAAAACGCCACCCTGTAGTCCACCACCTTCCTCTCCACAGTTCTCCCCTCCCATACGCCGGCCCTCCGTCGAGGAGGCACCCGGCGAGCAGGAGAACCCACTGTGGTGCTCACCACCACAGTGGGAACACCACCGCCCAGCTCTTCAACGAGCAGGTGGGCGTGGTGTCTTCTTTTCTTTTCGGTTTCATCTCCACGCCATTGCTGCCGCTTCAAGGTCCGAAGCTTGAAGTAGCAGCAGCAGCTAAACCGCGGCAACAGCAGCAGCAGCAGCACCCCCCGCCTCCTCCGTGACCTTCCCCGCAGGCACGCAACCCTCCGCGCGCGCCTGCAGGGCACTTCTCCGCTCAGTCCTCTGCTCTGTCGCCTCTGCCATTGCACCCGCGACCGGCCGCCGCGCGCACTGCAGCGGCCGGTTACGGCCTCGCGCCGACCCCCGCGACCCTCCGCAACCCTCCGTGACCACCGCGGAACCTCCTCCACGCTCGCTCCTCCGCGCCATCGCCCGCTCGTCGACTTCGCGCAGGCCTGCAGAACCCTACTCGAAGGCGCGCCCGTACCCGCCGTCTTCAGACGTCCGCCTCCGCCTTCAGACGACGCGGCGTCAGACGTCCGCCGCCGCGAGCAGACGCCTTAACTCGCTGCCATCGTCCGTGCTCGCGATCTCTCCCGCCCGCTCTTTCTCTCTCTGGCGCTCTCTATCTCTCTCTCTCTCTCTCTCTCTCTCTCCCGCTCTCTCTCTCTCTCTCTCTTTTTCACTCACTCACAGACACACACTACACCAACACACACACATCTTCACCGACACACACACACACCCACACACACACTTACACTATACATATAGTTATATATAGTAACATATATATATATACATATATATATATATATACATACATATATCTATTATATATATATACTTATATACATAGTATATCTATATAGTTATGTATACATACATATATATATAATATATCTCTATATATATATATATATACACGTATATATATATCTATATACTTATACATATACTTATATATATATACATATATACTTATATACATATATATATATACATATCTATATACTTATATATATACACACATATATATATATATATCTAGATACATATATACTTATATACATATATATATATATATACATATACATAGTAATATATATATATACTTATATACATATATATACACATATATATCTATATATATATATATATCTATACATATATAACTATACATTTATATATATATATAGATATATTTACTTATATACATACATATACTTTCATGTTATTTATTATACGCTGTATCGCGGGGATATCTACACCAGTTGCTGATATTCCCTGATACACGCGTACAAAAAAAGCGTGGTCCCATACATCATCCATCCTCCATCCACACTCCACGCGGCACATAGTCGTGTTGGTTGCGTCTCTCTAGACGTCAACAGACTCGACATAGTGCTACACTCCATCGTCACCTCCACCCCCACCCCTTTATATATATACTACATATAAATATATATCTATAGCTACTATATTTACTTTCTATCTGTTAGGTTCCTTCTTAGTAAAAAGATAAAAAAAGGTATAAAAGTGAAAAGATAATCTTTGATTTACAGGTACCCCGTCTTGCAAGTAACAAGACGTGTTTTGAAACTCTGTTTTGGCTAAAAGCCAAGGACACAATTTTGAGGGTGTGCCTCAAGAACAAGGATTACCAGAAAAAAACCTAAATAAGAAAAATACCAAAAATAGAATAAACGAACGGAAGAGACGCGTTTTAAGGAAAACGTAGAAATTCGACTTGAACCCCACTTCCCTGAGTTCGACCTTGGGCCTAAAAGTGACAAGATAAAATCAATTAGGCCAGGTTAAAAATTTTGTAAAGAGATGGTTAGGTCTGAATTAGGTTAACCACTATACACATTTCAATGATAAAAATATCATATTAACAACCTATTTGGGCCGACCCATCATGGGAATATCAGCAACTGGTGCAGATATCCCCGCGATACAGCGTATAATAAATAACGTGAAAATATATGTACTTATGTATGTATATAAGTAAATATATCTATATATATATATAAATGTATAGTTATATATGTATAGATATATATGTATATATATATATAGGTGTATATGTATGTATGTATATAGCTATGTATATATGTATATAAGTTTATATATATAATACTATATAGATGTATATATATATATGTATATGAGTATGAGTATATAGATATATATACGTATATATATATATATATATTATATATATTATATATGTATGTATACATAACTATAGATATTACTATGTATATAAGTATATATATATATATATAGATATATGTATGTATATATTATATATAGATGTATATAAGTATATATGTGTTACTATAAGTGTGTGAGTGTGTGTGTGTGCGTCGGTGAATGTGTGTGTGTGTTGCTGTGATTACAGAGAGAGAGAGAGAGAGAGAGAACGGAGAGAGAGAGTACGTGAGAGAGAGCAGAGAGCGCCAGACAGAGAGAGAGCGGGCGGGAGAGATCGGCAGAGAGGGAGAGCGGGCGAAGGAGTGATCGCGGATGCGCGAGTTAAGACGTCTGCCGCCTCCGGCGGACGTCTGACGCCGCGTCGTCTGAAGGCTGAGGCAGACGTCTGAAGACGGCGGGTGCGGGCGCAGCTTCGCGTAGGGTTCTTGCAGGCGTGCGCGAAGGCGACGGGCGGGTGAAGGCGTGGAGGAGCGAGCGTGGAGGAGGTCTGCAGGTGGTCGCGGAGGGTCGTGGAGGAGGGCAGGGGGCGACGCGAGGCCGTAACCGGCCGCTGCAGTGTGCGCGGCGGACGGCTACGGGTGCAACTGCGAGGCGGACAGAACGGAGACGGAGGCGGGGAACGCCCTGCAGACGCGCGCGGAGGCGGTGAGCGACTGCGGGGACGGTCGCGGAGGGGCGGGAGGACCTGCTGCTGCTGCTTCTGCCGTGGCTTCAAGCTTCGAAGCTTGGAGCGGCGGCAATGGCGTTAAAGAGAAAAAATGAAGCGAGGGAATGCACCACGCTCACCGGCTCGTCGAAGAGCTGGGCGGTGGTGCTCCCACTGTGGTGGTGTGCACCACAGTGGGTTCTCCTGCTCGTCGGGTGCCTCCTCGACGGAGGGCCGACGTATGGGAGGGGAAAGCGGTGGAGAAGATTGCTGCGGGTTTTTTCAGCAGCTCTGGAAAGGATGAAGCTGCAGCTACTTATAGAGGAGGGGAGAGTGGCGTGCCGGCTACAGCAGGGAGAGGGTGTGCGAGTTGCAGCTATAGGGAGCGGCGTTGGCAGGGAGAAGTGACGGGAAGAAGTGCTGCGTGGCTGCTGCATGCAGCTGCGGGAAGAGTGCAGCCGCGGGAAGGGTGCAGCCGCGGGAAGGAGAGAAAAGAAGAAATCAAGAGGAAAAATAAAAAGAGGGTGATTTCGCAAGGATGCACTTGAAGAAAAATCTAACTATGCAGGCGATTGTTTCATTCCTCTTCCTCTCTTGATTAAATGCATGCATGCAAGTGTTTTTACAAATGCGATTACAGGATCCTATTATGCAATGTTAATGCTAGAAAATAGCACAAGAAGGCGTTATTATAGGCGTGTTTTGAGGTTCAAACATATACCCCCATGCCTATCTTTTGCTAGTCCCTAGCAAAATATTATTTAGAAATGATCTTAAGCTGAAGATTTTCTTCTGAGGTGATACAGGTGTGTTTACTATGGAATACTGTGAGAACCAATTGTAAAGAAGACTACCAGTACTTTAAGTCTCACATGACATAGATCATCTCTCAACTAACCAGGACTCTTGATATTTAAACCTTAAGTACGATTTCCAGGACCCAGGAGGTTTTTGCCGTACTCGAGAGCTCAAGAGGTTATGGTTTGTGCATAGTGAAGGATCAAGACTGACCAGATGAACATTAAGACTCAATCCCAGGGTTTCACGAATTTTTAAGTACAGGTTGGTCCCAGTTTCAGCTCATGTCTTCGAATTGACCCTTAAGATGATGACGGAAAACTCAACTCCCATTTTCTGATTTTTTTTTTTTTTCGAAACACGTGTCAGTATATCTCTTACAACACATTTTGAAGCACATTTTTTTTTTGGTGGGAGAGTTTCTTTTTGGTGGAAAGAGTCGCTCCTAAACACAAGACTAAAGCCTGGGATAAAAAGTCTACCTGCGCACACAGGTAAGGACTCCACCTTCCCTAATGAACACTAGGGTTAGATCTTATGTTCACCTGGTCTTTCCTGATATGTGTAGTGTGAACCAAGTTTATTTAAGCTCTCAAGAAAAAAGCAAACCAACGGATCCTGTACTGGTGTCTCAGGTACAAGAATACATCCTTAGTTAGGAGAGATCTTGATCTATTTTGTCAATGCTTTAAGTGAATTAAGCCGAGCCTGAGCGAATCAAGCTTTTGTGGCCTGGAAAGTCTTCAAAACAGAGGTTGAATATCCATAAACACTTATTGCCTTTTTGTTTCAGCTTCAAGATCATTACTAAGCACCATTTATTATAATATATATATATTTTTTTTTTCCTTGCATATTTATAAATAGGTGGGAACTGTATGATACCATAACATACCCGGATCCTATGGATGCCTATCCACCCCCCCATGCCAAACAATGCTATGTCCTCATATGCATGCAGGGAAAGGCAGAGAACGGACGACAGATCGGGTAACAGGAGCTGAGGTTCAGGGTATAAATCAGGGTGGAAGGGTGGGTGGATGGTGGGTGGTGAAGAGAAAAGTGAAGTGATTGCGATAGAGGCGTGAAAAGTGATGGTGGATGGTGAGTGCTGTTAGGGTGCCTCCCAACAAGCGCTGAATTTAATGTCCCCAGCTGGACTCAGAATGAGGCAAAGAATTAGTTACCCTCCAGCAGGGCAACGGTTTCTCCAACGGGGGCAGGTTCATGAGTCAGATAGGGTTTCAAACGCTGCCCGTTGACCGTAAATTTACTCCCAAATTTGGGATCTTCGATTTCGACGGCCCCATTGGGGAATGGTCTTGAGACCAGAAAAGGACCAGTCCATTTGGACTTTAATTTCCCAGGAAAGAATTTGAGTCGGGCATTATAGAGCCAAACTTGCTGAGATGGCTCAAATTCCTTCCGCCGAACATGGCTGTCGTGAGAAGCCTTAGTACGCTGTTTAAAGGTTAGAGCAGAATCATAGGCTTCACGACGGAGCTCTTCCAGCTCTTGGAGTTGGAGTTTCCTTTCTCGTTCACACAAGTCTGGGTCGAGGTTACATTGGCGAACCGCCCAATAAGCGTGGTGCTCCAACTCCACAGGCAAATGACAAGGCTTCTCGTAAACGATTCTATATGGAGACATACCAAGGGGAGCCTTGAAGGCGGTCCGATACGCCCAAAGTGCGTCAGTCAGCTTGTCGGACCAATCCTTACGGTCAGGCCGAATCGTTTTCTGGAGAATCTGCTTGATTTGCCGGTTCGACACTTCCGCCTGGCCGTTCGTTTGAGGATGATACGGGGATGCGATACGATGGTGGACTTCGTACCTCCTCAGAAGTGCCCGAAAAGAAGCATGGGTAAAGTGGCTTCCTCCATCCGAGATAATGGCCCGAGGGATCCCAAAACGCGCAAAGATATGGTCTTTGACGAATCGGGTGGAGATAACATGGTCAGCACGGCGCGCGGGAATAGCCTCGATCCATTTTGAAACATAGTTGACGGCCACGAGGATGAATTCAAAGCCGTTGGATGGAGGAAAGGGACCCATGAAGTCAATTCCCCAGATGTCGAAGATTTCCGCAGCTAGGATGTGTTGCAAGGGCATCATGTCACAACGTGCCATTGACCCTAATGACTGGCACCTAGTGCAATGTTTGGCATAAGTGTGCGCGTCCTGGTGAAGGGAGGGCCAAAAGAAACTGCACTGCAACACCTTGGCTGCAGTTTTCCTCCTAGAGAAATGGCCTCCACAGGCCTGATCGTGGCAGAAGGATAGCACACTGGGGAACTCACTGTCAGGAATACAGCGACGGATGATTTGATCAGCACCTATCCGAAAAAGAAGTGGATTATCCCAGAAATAATACTTTGCTTCTGCCATGAGACGCTCGCGCTGGTTTTTAGGCCAGCCACGTGGAAGAGATCCAGAAGCAAGGTAATTGGCAATGTCGGCATACCACGGTCCACTTGCCACATTTATTGCCAATAGGTGCTCATCAGGAAAAACTTCATTAATTGGCAAAGTAAGTCCAATATGGTCAGGGTCCAGTCTGGAAAGGTGATCAGCCACAACATTCTGGGCTCCGACCTTATCACGAATCTCAATGTCAAATTCCTGGAGCAGAAGGATCCAACGAATCAGTCTAGGCTTGGCATCCTTCTTGTGCATGAGATGGCGAATGGCCGCGTGATCAGTGAAAACAATAACGTGAGAGCCTAGAAGGTAAGAACGGAATTTTTCCAGCCCAAAGACGACTGCCAGTAGTTCCTTTTCAGTGGTAGTATAATTACGCTGGGCCTCGTCCAACATCTTACTGGCGTAGTATACCACGAAGGGGTGTCTATCGCGTCTTTGTCCCAGGATGGCTCCGACTGCAAGGTCTAAAGCTTCACACATAAGTTCAAAGTCGAGGGACCAATCAGGCGGCTGGAGAACAGGGGCCTTGGTGACAGCATTACGCAGCTGCGTGAATGCTTGTATACAGTCAGGGCCCATGTCGAAGGGCACGTCGGTTGATAGGAGATGAGTTAAGGGTCGAGAAATTTTGGAGAAGTCTTTGATGAATCTCCTATAGAAACCGACGTGTCCCAAGAAGGAGCGGATTTGTTTGACAGAACCAGGCACAGGTAAATCAGCAATGATATCGAGCTTAGCTCTGTCAACCTCGATACCCCTATCGGAGATGATATGTCCAAGAAAAATTCCCTCGTGCACCATAAAATGACATTTTTCCTAGGAAAGCACGAGGTTTACATCAATACATCTCCTAAGGATGCGAGTCAGGTTGGCAAGACATTCGTCGAAAGATGGTCCAAAGACTGAAAAGTCATCCATGAAGACCTCGAGAAAGTCACCCACCATGTCATGAAATATCGCCAGCATGCATCTCTGGAAAGTTGCTGGCGCGTTACAAAGTCCGAACGGCATCCTTCTAAAGGTGAAGGTGCCGAAAGGGTAGGTAAAAGTGGTTTTCTCTTGGTCTCGGGGGTCTATTGCCACCTGGTTATATCCTGAGAATCCATCCAGGAAGCAGAAAAATTTATTTCCCGCTAACCGCTCCAGGATTTGGTCAATAAATGGTAGTGGGAAGTGATCTTTCTTGGTTGCAGCATTGAGTTTCCTATAATCTACACACACTCTCCAAGATGTAGGAGTGCGTGTAGGGATGGATTCGCCCCTGTCATTGACACGGATGGTGAGTCCTGCCTTTTTGGGCACAACGTGAATCGGACTCACCCAGGGGCTATCGCTGATCGGGTAGATTATACCCGCATCCAGCCACTTAATGATTTCATTCTTAACAACCTCCCGCATGTTAGGGTTGAGACGTCGCTGCATCTCGCGAGAAGGTCGAGCCTCCTCCTCCGTATATATACGATGAGTGCAGTAGGAGGGACTAATACCAGATAAGTCTGATAAAGACCATCCAATAGCTGCCTTGTGTTCTAGGAGGACCTTAGTTAGTTTGCACTCCTGCTCCATGGTTAATTTTGAACTGATGATTACAGGGAGCGTTTCATTTGGTCCCAGGAAAACATACTTGAGTGTATTAGGCAGCACTTTTAGCTCGGGAGTGGATGGGGAAGGATCTGGCATTTCTTGGGACGAGAGTGTCCCAGACGGGTAGGAGAACAAGTTAGGAGGAAGAAACTGGCCTTCAGATTGGCCAAGAAGAGGGGCTTCTTGGATAGATGGATCCAAAAATGAATAGCCCCAGTGAGAAGTATATGGGCTCAAGGTCCCAGTGTGGATTTGTAAATCCGCCTGATTTGGCGGGGAAGAAAGGGCAATTCGGTCTTCATGAGTATGGACCGACAGTGAGTAGCCCGGATATGACTCAGACCACGAGGTATGGGAAGCGGAGAAAACCTCGTCAGAAGTCTGGCCAGGAGAAGGTACTGGACAAGGGAGGGATTGGGGAACGTCACAGTATGCGTTGGTCAGGCAGTTATCAGTGTTTATAAGTAATCCGCAGCAGTCCGAATAGGTCCCAATTAGTCTGATACACGCGCTGACGGCCATGTCCTCGTCAGACGTGTCATCCTCAATGCAATCGCAATCAAAGTTCTTGGCTGCCTTGAATATGTTAAGCTTGAGCTTCTCAGATCCAACGGCAATCTCATACAGCCCGACTCGCAGTCGATGTGGGCGCGGGCTGTGGCCAAGAAAGGTCGACCGAGGATGATCGGACAATCAGAAAGTGAACTAGGAACTTCCATATCTAAAACAAGAAAGTCAACAGGAAAACAGAGACTGTTGACCCTAACCACCACGTCTTCCACCACACCCTTCGGGATTTTGACAGAACGATCTGCCAACTGTAACGTGACAGGGGTGGGTTTCAGATTTCCCAAGGAAAATTTTTTGAGCATGATGGTCGGTATGAGATTGATGGAAGATCCTAGATCAAGCAAGGCACGGTTAAAACTGCAGCCTTGGATGCTACAGGAAATCAGTGGTGTGCCCGGATCTTTCTGCTTCGGTGGTAAGTTTGACAGTATAGCACAACTCGCATGAGGCGAGAGAACCACCGGATTCTTAGTCTTCTTTGACTGTCACCTGGGTGTTGTGTAGTCTTTGAAAAATCGAGCGACAGTAGGTATGTGGTCGATTGCCTCGAGCAGGGGTACCTTGATTTCTACATCCCTGAACAAATTACGTAGGTTATCAAAGGCCTGCGTATTTTTCTTTTTGCCTTTTGGCTCCCTTAGTAGAGCCTCAGGGAATGGGACTGATTCTGGCACAAGTTTTGGTGCATCATCCTCTCGCGAATGCGGTATGCCTCCCGAATGAGAGCGCGAAGAAGAAGATGGGCCAGGATCAGGTCGAGGCGGATCGACGGTCTGCTTACCGCTCCTCGTAGTGATAGCATTGGACGATGCAGGTCCAGTGGGATCATACGGTGGAGGAGGGTTTGCAATGGGGATATAAGAGTGTGGTGCTGCAGCAGGATTAGCCTGAAATCCCGGTGGAATGCTCGGAGCTTGCAGAACTTGATTAACCTGCCCCTGAGAAGGTCGTACCTGTGGTTGAGAACCACGGGGCACGAAACTTCGCGGGTTTGGAATAGGTTGGGCGGGAAGAGTGCCCTGAGATCGAGTCGCCATGCATAGTTGACTGATCTCGGCGTTCTGCTGCGCCAATTGGTGCTGAAGAGAGGTCATGTTCTCTTCATGGCGCTTTGACATTTCCATCATCATTCGCATCAATTTGTCAAGAGGGCTTGATGCGTGTTCAGTTTGTGGTACGCAAGGGCCTGATGGCGGATTTGCCATAGGATTAAACTGGACCCTTGGGATGACGGGTGCGGACGGTCGCATTGGTCCACCCGCGGGGTTTTGGCGCTGCGGGTTGTTGGACCTAGCGAAGTTCGGATGATTACGCCACCCTGGGTTATAAGTGGCAGAGAACGGGTTGTTCCCCAGGGCGCAAGCATCTTCTATGCCAGAAGACGCGTCCGCATGTAGATATGCGTCTGTGCACACGGAGGCTTGGTCCTCCGTGTCCAAATACTGGCTCGCAGAAACCAGTTCCACATGACTTACCGAGTTGCTTAGCACGACACTCGGTAAGGAAGGTCTAACGGGGTTTCTCGGGATAAGCCTGGTATTAGAAGAACTTGGATTGTGATGAAGTGGTGAAGAGGTGGTGTTTGCCATAGATCGGGCGGGGTTGGCCAGAAGCTCGTCCAGCTTCTTGTGCATGACGGAGACTTCATCCAGTTTTTGTGCAATAAGGCTTAGATCAGTGGATGAATGGGAGGGTCCCATGTCAACTTCGTGGACATTTCGGGGCTGGCTGGTACGATTAAAGGCGACAATGGAAGCATTGTTCATCGAGTTTTCACTCATATTTTCAAACAGCTCGAATGCTCCATTCTCTTCTTTATTCATAAAGTTCCCTCCGCAGGAAGTGTCTGCAATCTGCTTCAAAGTCTCATTTAGCCCATAGTAGAAAATCTGGGCTATATGCCACTTAGGCAGACCGTGGTGCGGACACTTCCTGAGGAGGTCGTTATACCTCTCCCATGCCTCATGAAATTGTTTGCCGTTTTGTTGCGTAAATGAAGTGATAGCACGGCGAAGTGCATTGGTCCGCCCGATTGGGAAGAACTTCTTGAGAAACGCTGTTCGCATCTCTTCCCAAGAGTGGATGGCTCTCCCAAGGGTGCGTAACCATTGCGACTCTTTATCCCGTAATGAAAACGGGAACATCTTCATGAGGACTATAGATAACCCGACATTTCTTGGTTTAACGGTTTCAGCAAGTCGGGTTAGGTCTTCCAAGTGGAGAAATGGGTCTTCACTTGCAAGACCATGAAAGTGAAAATTGATTAGGCCAATTATGTTTGGTTTTAATTCAAAGTCGTCCCCGCCCATGGGGACCCGAATTTGTCCTATGGTCTCTGTAGCAGAGGGATTCTGATAAGAGCTAAGAGACCTAGGCTCCTCCCGTTCGGGAGGGTTCTGCATTTCCTCCAATGTTTCCCGAATGGCTTCGATTTGCTCATTATACATTTCCATTTGGGCTTGGAGGCGGGTTATGGGATCTAAGGCTCCACCACCTGGTGGGTTCTGAGGGCGGTTTCCTCCCTCGGGATTTGGGGGTGGGCGTGCAGCCATGTTTGTGGAGGAGGAGGACGATTCGACTTGTTTTCTAGATTTATCAGTCAATTCAAATAGTTCAAGGTTTTGTGACCTCCTCCTAAACATGCACTACCGCGGGAAGAATTGGGGAGATGAGAAGGGAAAAGGGATGAGAGAAATGACGCCGCAAAGGTACACTTGATTACAAATCAATACAGTCAAGTTCCTAACCTCTACAGTGTGCCCTTAGACCTAAACATCTAAGTTACCTACTATCACGAACTATGGAACCGAATGAGAGCACCGCGGAACCACCGGGCCAGATTGAAAGGCCGTTTGCCCCAGTCTTAGACACCCGATAGCACACGGGAACTCTTACCAGCACGTAGTCGCTACACACAGGTAGTTAGACCTCCAATCCTTAGTAAGGGTCAAGTTACTACCAGTTTTAATTAGAGGCTTAGGGTCAAGTGCTTTTGGAATTTGAAGGGCGTTGTTTACGGGTAATGCCCAAGTGATTGATTTTAAGAGTGTGTAAGAACAAGCATGCAACGGGGAAATCTCCCCGAATTGAAGTTTTTATTGGCGAATGGTTTTTAGAGTTCAGCCTTAAGTAGTATGAATTTTAGGGTTTTGCTGAATTACCAATTCAACCAATCTCCGGGTTTTTTCAAAAATACAGGTTTTCCTTCTAAAACCCAAGAAACCCTTCTTCAATTATCAGTTAGTTAATGCATGCTTAAAATGCAATGGGCTACCCTAAATGGAGATTTCTAAGTGTGGATGCACGAATCAGTTTTATATCAATGTGACAGGGAGCCAAAGCACTTCAATTCAAGTGCTCCCAATCACCAGAAATGATTTCCACACACAAGGCTTCAACCAAAAGATAAAGAAAATAAAATTGTTGGGGTTGAAGTATTCAGGATCGAATCACAGGCAAGTTTGAAAAGTCGTGGTGGGGTTGGAATCAACTCAATTCCAAGTCTCCCCACCAAAAATGTGATCCTGAATTAAAGATAAGTGAGGCAAAAGAGGGATACAAGCAATCTTTTTCTTTGCCTCAAAGAATACTTCCCACGGCGAAAAATCTAAGAATCAAGATTCTCGGATTTTCGCTATGCGAAGTAAGGCGGGAAATCCCAGGACAGTGGGAGTGAAGACAACCAATCAATCAAGTGAATTTTAATCCACTTGCCCTCAAGAAATCCCAAGAAGTTTTTCTAGTTTTTAGTTTTAAATTTTTTTTTTTTATTGTGGTGGTAAGTTAACCCTAATTTGATGAGAAAAGAAAACCTACTTGTTCGGCAACGTGTGCGAAGCTCCAATGCGATGTCAGCGTCTTCACGCTCTCATTCCCGCCTTGGATCTGCTCACGTCCTCGACTTCGTCAGCCTTCTTCTCCTTCCACCAGGTTCACCTACACACCAAAAACAACAATACCCGTGAAGAGAGAAGAGACAAATTTAAAGGAATTGGATAGAAACTTACTCGAAAGCGCACGTCCCCGGCAACGGCGCCAGAAAAGTCATGATGGTCGGCCCGGATAGGTTGTTAATATGATGATTTTATCGTTGAAATATATATAGTGGTTAACCTAATTTGATCCTAACCATCTCTTTACAGAAATTTTTAACCTGGCCTAATTGATTTTATCTTGTCACTTTTAGGCCCAGGGTCGAACTCAGGGAAGTAGGGTTCAAGTCGAGTTCCTACGTTGTCCTTAAAACGCGTCTCTTCCGTTCGTTTATTGTGTTTTTGGTATTTTTCTTATTTAGGTTTTTTTCTGGTAATCCTTATTCTTGAGGCACACCCTCAAAATTGTGTCCTTGGCTTTTAGCGAAAACAGAGTTCCAAAACACGCCTTGCTACTCGCAAGACGGGGTACCTGCAAATCAAAGATTATCTTTTCACTTTTATACCTTTTTTTATCTTTTTACTAAGAAGGAAGATAACAGATAGAAAGTAAATATAGTAGCTATAGATATATATTTATATGTAGTATATATATAAAGGGGTGGGGGTGGAGGTGGCGATGGAGTGTAGCACTATGTAGAGTCAGTCGACGTCTAGAGAGACACAACCAACACGACTGTGTGCCGCGTGTAGTGTGGATGGATGATGGATGATGTATGGGACCACGCTTTTTTTTGTACGCGTGTATCAGGGAATATCAGCAACTGGTGCAGATATCCCCGCGATACAGCGTATAATAAATAACGTGAAAATATATGTACTTATGTATGTATATAAGTAAATATATCTATATATATATATAAATGTATAGTTATATATGTATAGATATATATAGATATATATGTATATATATATAGGTGTATATGTATATATGTATATAGCTATGTATATATGTATATAAGTTTATATATATAATACTATATAGATGTATATATATATATGTATATGAGTATGAGTATATAGATATATATACGTATATATATATATATTATATATATTATATATGTATGTATACATAACTATAGATATTACTATGTATATAAGTATATATATATATAGATATATGTATGTATATATTATATATAGATGTATATAAGTATATATGTGTTACTATAAGTGTGTGAGTGTGTGTGTGTGCGTCGGTGAATGTGTGTGTGTGTTGCTGTGAGTACAGAGAGAGAGAGAGAGAGAGAGAACGGAGAGAGAGAGAGAGTACGTGAGAGAGAGCAGAGAGCGCCAGACAGAGAGAGAGTGGGCGGGAGAGATCGGCAGAGAGAGAGAGCGGGCGAAGGAGTGATCGCGGATGCGTGAGTTAAGACGTCTGCCGCCTCCGGCGGACGTCTGACGCCGCGTCGTCTGAAGGCTGAGGTAGACATCTGAAGACGGCGGGTGCGGGCGCAGCTTCGCGTAGGGTTCCTGCAGGCGTGCGCGAAGGCGACGGGCGGGCGAAGGCGTGGAGGAGCGAGCGTGGAGGAGGTCTGCAGGTGGTCGCGGAGGGTCGCGGAGGAGGGCAGGGGGCGACGCGAGGCCGTAACCGGCCGCTGCAGTGTGCGCGGCGGACGGCTACGGGTGCAACTGCGAGGCGGACAGAACGGAGATGGAGGCGGGGAATGCCCTGCAGACGCGCGCGGAGGCGGTGAGCGACTGCGGGGACAGTCGCGGAGGGGCGGGAGGACCTGCTGCTGCTGCTGGGCTGCTGCTGCCGTGGCTTCAAGCTTCGAAGCTTGGAGCGGCGGCAATGGCGTTAAAGAGAAAAAATGAAGCGAGGGAATGCACCACGCCCACCGGCTCGTCGAAGAGCTGGGCGGTGGTGCTCCCACTGTGGTGGTGTGCACCACAGTGGGTTCTCTTGCTCGCCGGGTGCCTCCTCGACGGAGGGCCGACGTATGGGAGGGGAAAGCGGTGGAGAAGATTGCTGCGGGTTTTTTCAGCAGCTCTGGCAAGGATGAAGCTGCAGCTACTTATAGAGGAGGGGAGAGTGGCGTGCCGGCTGCAGCAGGGAGAGGGTGTGCGAGTTGCAGCTATAGGGAGCGGCGTTGGCAGGGAGAAGTGACGGGAAGAAGTGCTGCGTGGCTGCTGCATGCAGCTGCGGGAAGAGTGCAGCCGCGGGAAGGGTGCAGCCGCGGGAAGGAGAGAAAAGAAGAAATCAAGAGGAAAAATAAAAAGAGGGTGATTTTGCAAGGAGGCACTTGAAGAAAAATGTAACTATGCAGGCGATTGTTTCACTCCTCTTCCTCTCTTGATTAAATGCATGCATGTAAGTGTTTTTACAAATGCGATTACAGGATCCTATTATGCAATGTTAATGCTAGAAAATAGCACAAGAAGGCGTTATTACAGGCGTGTTTTGAGGTGCAAACACAAATCCGCCATCAAACCCTTGCGTACCGCAAACCAAACACGCATCAAAGCCTCTTGATAAGTTGATGCGAATGATGACGGAAATGTCAAAGCACCATAAAGAGAACATGACCTCTCTTTAGCACTTGGCACAGCAGAATGCTGAGATCAGTCAACTAAGCATGGTGACTCGATCTCAGGGCACTCTTCCTGCCCAACCTGTTCCAAACCCGCAAAACCTCGTACCCTGTGATCTGCAACCATAGGTACAACCTTCTCAGGAACAGGTACATCAAATTCTGCAAACTCCGTGTATTCCTCCGGGATTTCAGGTTAATCCCGCTGTAGCACCACACACTCATGCTGATAGCGATTACATCAAGGATGACACGTTTGACGAGGACATAACTGTCAGTACGTGTATCAAACTAATTGGAACCGATTCAGACTGCTGCGAATTACCTGATGATTGCCTGACCTATACAAATTGTGACGTCCCCAATCCCTCCCTATTCCCGTACCTTCTCCTGACCAGACTTCTGACGAGGTTTTCTCCGCTTCCCATACCTCGTGGTCTGAGTCATCGCCGGGCTGCTCATTGCCGATCCACACTATGGAAGATTGGATTGCCCTTTCTTTTCCGCCAAATCAGGCAGATTTGCAACTCCACACTGGGACCTTGAGCCCACATCTTACTCACTGGGGCTATTCCCTTTTGGATCCATCTATCCAAAGAGCCCCTCTTCTTGGCCAATTTAAGGGCCAACTTCTTCTTCCTGATCTGTTTTATGATCGGCTTGGGACACTCTCATCCTAGAAAATGCCAAATCTCTCTCCATCCTCCATCACTTTTCATGCCCCTATCATGATCACTTCACCACCAACCATCCACCCACCCTACCACCCTGATCTATACCCTGAACCTCAGCTCTTGTTACCCAATCTTTCGTCCTTTCTCTACCTTTCCCTGCATGCATATGAGGACATAGCATTGTTTGGCATGGGGGGGTGGATAGGCATCCATAGGATCCGGGTATTTTATGGTATCATACAGTTCCCACCTATTTATAAATATGCAAGAAAAAAAAAAGAAGAAAAAAAAAATATAATAATAATAATAATAATAAATGGTGTTTAGTAATAATTTGAAAGCTGAACCAAAAATGCAATAAGTGTTTATGGATATTCAACCTCTGTTTTGAAGACTTTCCAGGCCACAGAAGCTTGATTCGCTCAGGTTCGGCTTAATTCACTTAAAGCATTGACAAAATAGATCAAAATCTCTCCTAACTAAAGATGTATTCTTGTACCTGAGACACCAGTACAGGATTCGTTGGTTTGCTTTTACTTGAGAGCTTAAGTAAACTTGGTTCACACTACACATATCAAGAAAGACCAGGTGAACATAAGATCCAACCCTAGTGTTCATTAGGGAAGGTGGAGTCCTTACCTATGCGTGCAGGTAAACTTTTTATCCCAGGCTTTAGTCTTGTATTTAGGAGAGACTCTTTCCATCAAAAAGAAACTCTCCCACCAAAAAGAAAAAAAAGTGTGCTCCATAAAAATGTGTTGTAAGAGATATACTGACACGTGTTAAAAAAAAAAAAGTTGCAAAAGAGTCAGTATATCTCATAAATGTCTATATACTTTATTTTTCGGTGAGCCACAAAAAAAAAAAAGAGAAAGAAAAAAAAATCAGAAAATGGGAGTTGAGTTTTCCGTAATCGTCTTAAGGGTCAATCCGAAAACACGAGCTGAAACTGGGACCAACCTATACTTAAAAATTCGTGAAACCTTGGGATTGAGTCTTAATGTTCATCTGGTCAGTCTTGATCCTTCACTATGCACAAACCATAACCTTTTGAGCTCTCGAGTATGGCAAAAACCTCCTAGGTCTTGGAAGTCATACTTAAGGTTTAAATATCAAGAGTCCTGGTTAGTTGAGAGATGATCTATGTCATGTGAGACTTAAAGTACTAGTAATCTTCTCTACAATTGGTTCTCACAATATCTGACAATAAACACACTTATATCACCTCAGAAGAAAATCTGCAGCTTAAGATCATTTCTAAATACTGTTTTGCTAGGGACTAGCAAAAGATAAACATGGGGGTATATGTTTGCACCTCAAAATACGCCTGCAATAATGCCTTCTTGTGCTATTTCCTAGCATTAACTATGCATATTAGGATTCTATAGTTGCATTTGTAAAAACACTTGCATTCATGCATTTAATTGAGAGGAGAAGAGAATGAAATAAATGGCATCATAATTCACTTTTTTTCTCAAGTGCCTCTTTGCAAAAAGTCCCTTCTCTATTTTTATTTCCTCTTGAATTCTTTTCTCTCTTCCCGCAGTTGCACTTCTCTTCCCGCAACTGCATGCATTTACTCCACGTCATGTCTCCCAGCCAACGCCACTCCCTGCAGCTGCCAATCCCGCACCCTCTCCCTACTGCAGCCAGGCACGCCACTCTCTCCTCCTCTATAAGAAGTTGCAGCTTCTTCCTCGCGAGACACACGCGGCTGCAGAAGAAAAACCCGCAGCAACCACCTTCTCCTCCACCGTCCTCCCATCCCTTACGTCGGCCCTCCTTCGAGGAGACACCCGGCGAGTAGGAGAGCCCACTGTGGTGCACACCACCACAGTGGGAGCACCACCGCCTAGCTCTTCAACGAGCCGGTGGGCGTGGTGTTTTCTTTTCTTTTCATTTTTTCGTCTCACGCCATTGCTACCGCTTCAAGCTCCGAAGCTTGAAGTCGCGGCAACAGCAGCCAAGCGGCGGCAGCAGCAGCAGTAGATCCCCCTGCCCCCTCCGCGACCTTCCCCGCAGCCGCTCTCCGCCTTCGTGCACGCCTGCAAGGCATTCCCCGCCTCCGTCTCCGTTCTGTCGCCTCTGCCCTTGCACCTGCGACCGGCCGCTGCCCGCACTGCAGCAGCCGGCCAGGCCCTCTCGCCGTCCCCTGCCAACGCCCGTGCCCCTCCGCGACCACCTGCAGACCTCCTCCGCGTTCGCTTCCCCCCGCCATCGCCCGCTCTCCACCCTCTCACCGGCTTGCAGAAGCCCCATGTCCTCTGCGAGAAGGCCCGCTTGCACCCGCAACGTCCAGATGTCCGCCGCCTTCTATAGACAGCTTAACTCGTAGCGCTCGCCCGCTCTCTCTAGCTCTCTCTCGCTCCTGCATTTGCTCCCTCCCGCTCTCTCTCATTTTCACTCACTCACAGCACACACTACACCAACGCACACACACATCTTCACCAACACTTACACACACCCAGACACACATAAACACTAGTATAAGTATATATATATATATACGTATACATATATATAGTAACATATATATATATATACTTATATACATATATATATATATACATATATATATACATCTATATAGTAATATATATATATATATACTTATATACATATATACATATCTATATACATATATATATACATCTATATAGTAATATATATATATATATTTATATACATATCTGTATACTATCTATATATATATACATACTTACATACATACTTATCTATATATTTATATATACATACATATATGTATCTATATATATCTATAAATATATACCTATACATTTATATACATATAGATATATTTACTTATATACATACATATGTACATATATTTTCACGTTATTTACTATACGCTGTATCGCGGGAATATCTGCACCAGTTGCTGATATTCCCCGATACACGCGTACAGAAAAGCATGGACACATTCATCGTCCATCCTCCATCCACACTCCACGCGGCACCTAGTCATGTTGGTTGCGTCTCTCTAGATGACGACTGACTCGACATAGTGCTACACTCCATCGTCACCTCCACCCCCACCCCTTCATAGATATAATACATATATATACATATATATCTATAGATACTATATTTACTTTCTGTCTGTTAGCTTCCTTCTTAGTAAAAAGAAAAAATATAAAAATATAAAAATATAAAAGAGAAAAGATAATCTTTGATTTGCAGGTACTGTTTTGGAACTCTATTTTGGTTAAAAGCCAAGTACACAATTTTGAGGGTGTGCCTCAAGGACAAGGATTACCAGAAAAAAATCTAAATAAGAAAAACACCGAAAACATAATAAACGAACGGAAGAGATGCGTTTTAGGAAAAGCGTAGAAACTCAACTTGAACCCCACTTCCCTGAGTTCGACCCTGAGGCTAAAAGTGACAAGATAAAATCAAGTAGGTCAGGTTAAAAATTTTGTAAAGAGATTGCTAGGTCCGAATTAGGTTAACCACTGTACATATTTCAACGATAAAATCATCATATTAACAACCTATCTGGGCCGACCCATCAAGCGGGTTTTGCATACGCTCGGCGCTGTGGAACTCCTGCGCATTTTGGAAGAAGTCGTGCACGGTTTGCTCTGGTGCACGGTGACTGGCTGGAGCTGTAGACGATGCGCAGGCGTACTAGAACTTCAGCGCTTGAGAGCTTGAAGCTCTGTAGTAATGGCGGAGGAAGTGCAATAAAAAGAAACGAAACGAGAAGCCACCACATCCACCTACTCACGAAAGAGCTGGGTGGTGGTGGAACTCACAGTGGTGGTCTGAGACCATTGTGAGCTTTCTCCTGCACACGGTGTGCCTCTTCTCAACTTGTGAGAAGAGGAACTGTGTATGGAGAGGGTGAGGGAAAGGAGATTGGCCAACTGTTGCCTGAGGGTGGTGGCTGGATTGAAGGTGGATGCCACCCCTGCAACAAGGGGGAGTGCAAGGTGTTTTAATGAGGGAGGGCACGCCTCATGCCATGCTGCTGGCAGGAGGAGTGGTGAGGAGAGGTGTGCACACCATGCCCTGCAGCCACATGAAAGAAAAAGGAAAATAAAAATAAAAATGAAATATGGTGAAATTGCAATGCCACATTCAAGGAAAATGTTAATAATAGAAGTGGATTGGATGGCTAATTATTCTCACTCTCTTCCCCTATTTATAAATGCATGCTGGTGTATATTTACAAATGCAAGTAGGACTACATAAGATACAATGGTAATGCTAGGGAATAACATAATATGGCATATTTACTGGTGTATTTCTTTTGTGCAATCATACCCCCATGCCTATCTTTTACTAGTCCCTAGCAAAACATTTTGTATTGTGTTTAGAAATGATCTTATGCTGAAGATTTTTTTTTCTGAAGCGACATGAATGTGTTTATCCATTGGATATTGTGAGAACCAATTGCAGAGAAGACTACCAGTACATCAAGTCTTACATGATATAGACCATCTCTCGACTAACTAGGACTCTTGATATTTAATCCTTAAGTACGATTTCCTGGACTCCGAGGGTTTTGCCATACTCGAGAGCTAAGAGATTATGGTTTGTGCATAATAAAGGATCAAGACTGACTAGATGAATATTAAGGATCAAGCCCAGGGTTTTACAAATTTTTAAGTATAGGTTGGTCCTAGCTTCAGCTCATGTCTCCGGATTAACCCTCAAAAAGATGATGAAAAAACTCAACCCTACTGTTATTGTCTTTGTGGCTCAAAGAATTTATGGTAGAATAGGGTATTTGTAATGTGTCCTGAGAACTTTTGGGGAGAAGAATTTACAGATATTTGGAGAATATACTGACTTATTCATAAGTTTTCTTTTTTTTTTGAAATAAGTGTCAGTATATCTCTTACAACTTTATTTGGAGGAGCTCACTTATTTGGTGGGTGAGTATTTTTTTTTCGGTGGAAAGGGTTTCTCCTAAACACAAGGCTAAAGATTGGGATAAAAAGTTTACCTACAAACACAGGTAAGGACTCCACCTTCCCTAATGAACACTAGGGTTGAATCTTATGTTCACCTAGTCTTTCCTGATATGTGTAGTGTGAACCAAGATTACTTAGGTTCTCAAGTAGAGGCAAACCAACAAATCCTGTACTGGTGACTCAAGAATAAGAATACATCCTTGATTAGGAGAGATTTTGATCCATCTTATCAATGCTTAAGTAAATTAAGGCAAGCCTGAGTGAATCAAGCTTCTGTGTCCTGGAAAGTCTTCAAAACAGCAGTCGAATATCCATAAACACTTATTTTATTTTTGTTTTTGCTTTTAGATCATTGCTAAATACCCTTTTTTTTTAAAAAAGAAATTAGGCTATGTACATATTTATAGATGGATATGTATAATGGATGTAGAAGCTGCATGATACTCATATAATACCCTGATCCTATGGATGCCTATTCAACCCCCCATGCCAAATGCTGCTATGTCCTCATATGCATGCAGGGTAAAGCAAGGTCAAAGGATCATGGTACAAGAGCTTAGGTGCGAGGTATACAGCAGGGTGGTAGGGTGGGTGGATGGTTGGTGGTGAAGTGAAAAGCGAAGAAATGCAAAGTGAAGTGAAGTGTAGGCGATAGTGGAGGAGTAATGCTGGGGTGCCTCCCAACGAGCGCTGAATTTAACGTCCCCAGTTGGACTCAGAGTGAGGCACGAAGTTAATTACCCTCTAGTAGGGTAACAGTTGCACCAACGATGGCAGGTTCATGAGTAAGATAGGGTTTTAACCACTTCCCATTGACCGTAAATTTATGCCCAAATTTGGGATATTCAATTTTGATGGCCCCGTTGGGAAATGGTCTCGAGACCAAGTAGGGACCAGTCCATTTGGACTTCAATTTCCCTGGAAAGAATTTGAGCCAGGCATTGTAAAGCCACACTTGCTGAGATGGCTCAAATTCCTTCCACCGAATTCGGCTATCGTGAAAGGCATTAGTGTATTGTTTGAAAGTTAATGCAGAATCATAGGCTTCACAACAGAGCTCTTCCATCTCTTGGAGTTGGAGTTTCCTTTCCCGACCACACAGGTCTAGGTTGAGGTTACATTGGCAAACAACCCAATAAGCACGGTGCTCCAACTCAACGGGCAAATGACAAGGCTTCCCGTAAACAATTCTATAAGGAGACATACCAAGGGGAGCCTTGAAGGTGGTCTGATACACCCAAAGTGCGTCAATCAGCTTGTCGGACCAATCCTTACAGTCAGGCCGAACCATTTTCTAGAGAATTTGCTTGATTTGCCGGTTCGACACCTCAGCCTGGCCATTCATCTAAGGATGATATGGAGACGCGATACAATGGTGGACTCCATATTTCCTTAGAAGTGCCCGAAAAGAAGAATGGGTAAAATGACTTCCTCCATCAGAGATAATGACTCGAGGGATCCCAAAGCGTGCAAAAATATGGTCTTTGACAAATTGAGTAGATATGACATGGTCAGCATGGCACGTGGGAATAGCCTCAATCCATTTTGAAACATAATCAGCAGCAACGAGGATGTACTCAAAACTGTTGGAAGGAGGAAAGGGACCCATGAAATCAATTCCCCAAATGTAAAAGATTTCAGCAGCTAGGATGGGTTGCAAGGGCATCATGTCACGACGTGACATTGACCCTAATGACTAGCACCTAGTGGAATTTTTAGCATAATTGTGTGTATCCTGATAAAGGGAGGGCCAAAAGAAACCGCACTGCAACACCTTGGCTGTAGTTTTCCTCCCAAAGAAATGGCCTCCGCAGGCTGATCGTGACAGAAGGATATCACACTAGGGAATTCGCTGTCAGGAATACAGCGGTGCATGATCTGGTCAGCACCTACTCAAAAAAGTAGTGGATTATCCTAGAAATAATACTTTGCTTCTGCAATGAGACTCTCGTGCTGGTTCTTAGGCCAACCACGTGGAAGAGAGCCAGAAGCAAGGTAATTGGCAATGTCGGCATACCAAGGTCCACTTGCCACATTAATTGCTAGTAGGGCTCATTGGGGAAAACCTCATTAATTGGTAGGGTAAGTCCAATGTGGTTGGGTTCTTGTCTCGAGAGATGATCAGCAACCACATTCTTGGCTCCGACCTTATCACGGATCTCAAGGTCAAATTCTTGGAGTAAAAGGATCCAACGTATCAGTCTAGGTTTGGCATCCTTTTTGTGCATGAGATGACGAATGGCCACGTGATCAGTGAATACATTAACATGCGAGCCCAGAAGGTAAGAGCAAAATTTCTCTAGCCCAAAGACGACCGCCAGTAGTTCTTTCTTAGTAGTCATATAATTATGCTGGGCCTCGTCCAACGTCTTACTGGTGTAATACACCACGGAGGGATGTCTATCGCATCTTTGTCCCAGGATGGCTCCGACTGCAAGGTCGGAAGCGTCACACATGAGTTCAAAGTCGAGGGACCAATCAGGTGGCTGGAGAACCGAATCCTTGGTGATAGCCTCACGCAGTTGAGTGAATGCTCGCATACAGTCAGGGCCCATATCAAAGGGTACGTTGGTCGATAGGAGATGAGTTAAAGGTCTAGAAATCTCAGAGAAGTCTTTGATGAATCTCCTATAGAAACCGACGTGTCCTAAGAAGGAGCAGATTTGTTTTATAGAGCTAGGCATAGGTAAATTAGCATTTACATCAAGCTTAGCTATGTCAACCTCAATACCCCTATCGGAGATGATTCGACTAAGAAAAATTCCCTCATGTACTATAAAATGACTTTTCTCCCAAGAAAGCACGAGGTTTACATCAATACATCTCTGAAGGATACGGGTCAAGTTGGTAAGACAATCATTAAATGAATGTCCAAAGACCGAAAAGTCATCCATGAAGACCTTGAGAAAGTCACCCACCATATCATGGAATATCGCCAGCATACATCTCTGGAAAGTTGCTGGCGTATTACAAAGTCCGAATGGCATTCTTCTAAATGCGAAGGTGCCAAAGGGGCAGGTGAAGATCTTTTCTTGGTCCCGGGGGTCAATAGCCACCTGGTTATATACAGAGAATCCATCCAGGAAACAAAAAAATTTATTTCCTGCTAACTGCTCCATGATTTGGTTAATAAAAGGTAGTGGAAAGTGATCTTTCTTTGTTGGAGCATTTAGTTTCCTATAATCTATACACACTCTCCAAGATGTAGGAGTGCGTGTAAGGATGGATTCACCCCTATCATTGACACGGATGGTGAGTCCTACCTTTTTGGGCATGGCATGAATTGGGCTCACCCAGGGGCTAGTGCTGATCGGGTAGATTATACCCGCATCAAGCCACTTAATGATTTCCTTTTTAACGACCTCCTGCATGTTAGGGTTGAGATGTCACTGCATCGCACGAAAAGGTCGAGCTTCCTCCTCCATATATATATGGTGAGTGCAGTAGGAGGGGCTATTGCCAGTTAAGTTAGATAAGGACCATCCGATGGCTGCCTTGTGTTCCATAAGAACCTTTATTAGCTTGTACTCTTGCTCCCTGGTAAATTTTGAACTAATAATTACTGGGAGCATTTCATTTGGTCCCAAGAAAACATATTTAAGCGTGTTAGGCAGCTCTTTCAGCTTGGGAGTGGATGGCGAAAGATCTGGCATTTCTTGGGACGAAGAGTGTCCCAAGCGGATCAGAAGAAAGAAGGGTAGGAGGAAGAAGTTGGCCCTCAGATTGGCCAAGAAGGGGGCATCTTGGATTGATGGATCCAAAAAGGGATAGCCCCAGTGATCAGTATGTGGGCTCAAGGTTCCAGTGTGGAGTTTCATGTCCGCCTGATTTGGCGAGAAAGAAAGGGCAATCCGATCTTCAAGGGGGTGGACCAAAGGTGAGCAGCCCGAAATGACTTAGACCACGAGGTGTGGGAAGTGGATAAAACCTTGTCAGAAGTCTGGTCAGGAGAAGGTAAGGGTAAGAGGAGGGATGGGGAAATGTCACAGTATATGTCTGGCAGGCAATGGTCTGTGTTTAGGGGTAATCCACAGCGATTAGAATAGGTCCCTATTAGTCCGATACATGCGCTGACGGTCGTGTCGTCGTCAGACGTGTCATCCTCGATGCAATCACAATCAAAATTCTTGGTGGCCTTGAAGATGCTTAGCTTGAGCTTCTCAGAGCCAACGGCGATTTCAATGCAACCCGACTCACAGTCGACATGGGTGCAGGCTATGGCCAAGAAAGGTCGACCAAGGATGATCGGACAATCAGAAACAAAGCTAGGAACTTCCATATCCAAAACAAGAAAGTCAATAGGAAAATAAAGACTGTTGACCTTAACCACCACGTCATCCACCACACCCGTCGGTATTTTGACAGAACGATTTGCCAACTTCAATGTGACAAGGGTGGGTTTCAGATTTTCTAAGGCAAATTTCTCGAGCATGATGGTTGGTATAAGACTGATGGAAGATCCTAGATCAAGTAGAGCATGATTAAAATTGCAGCCTTGGATGCTACATGAAATAAGCAATGTGCCCGGATCTTTCTACTTCAGTGGTAGCTTTAATAATACAACACAACTCGCATGAGGCGAGAGGACCACTGGATTCTTTATTTGCTTTGACTGTCGCCTGGGTGTACTACAATCTTTTAAGAATCGGGCGATAGTTGGCATTTGGTCGATAGCCTCCAACAGAGGTACTTTGATCTCAACATCCCTGAATAAATTATGCAGGTTATCAAAGGCCTACGTATCCTTTTTCTTGCCTTTTGGCTCCCTCAGTACTGCCTCAGGGAATGGGACTGATTCTAGCACCAGTTTGGATGCATCGTCCTCATGAGAATGCTGTGCGCATTCCAAATGAGAGGGCGATGAGGAAGATGGGCCAGGGTTAGGTCGAGGTGGATCGACGGTTTGCTTACCACTCCTTGTAGTAATTGCATTGGATGTCGTGGGTCCAGTGGGATCATAGGGTAGAGGAGGGTTCGCAATAGGGACATAAGGGTGATGTGTTGCTGCCAGATTAGCCTGGAATCCCAGTGGAATGCTCAGAGCTTGCAGAATCTGATGAACCTGGCCCTGAGAAGGTCGTACCTGTGGTTGGGGACCACAGGGTACAAAATTTTGCGGGTTAGGAACAGGTTGGGCTGGAAGAGTGCCCTCAGATCGAGTCTTCATGCGTAGTTGACTGATCTTAGCATTCTACTACACTAATTGGTGCTGAAGAGGGGTCATGTTTTCTTCATGGCACTTGAACAATTCCGTCATCATTCTTATCAACTTATCAAGAGGACTTGATGCATGTTTTGTTTGAGGTATGCAAGGACCCGATGGCGGATTTGCCACAGGATTAGACTGGGCCCTTGGGATGATGGGTGCGGATGGTCGCATTGGCCCATCCACGGGGTTTTGGTGCTGTGGGTTACTGGACCATGCAAAGTTAGGATGATTTTGCCACCCTGGGTTATAAGTAGCAGAGAACCGGTTGTTCCCCAGGGCACAAACGTCTTCTAAGCCAGAAAACGAGTTTGCATGCATATATGCATCCGAGCACACGGAGGCTTGTTTCTCTGTGTCAAAATATTGGTTTGCAGTAGCCAAGTCCACATTACTTACCGAATCGCTTGGCGCGATAGTTGTTAAGGATGGTCTCATAGGATTCTTGGAAATTAGCCCGGTATTTGAAGGATTAAGGTTGTGACGGAGTGATGGGGTGTAGGTGTTTGCCATAGAGCAGGCAGGATTGGCCAGAAGCTCGTCCAGCTTCTTGTGCAAGACGAAGACTTCATCCAATTTTTTGCAATTAAGTTAAGATTTGTGGATGAATGGGAGGGTCCTGTGTCAACTTCGTAAACATTGTGGGGCATGCTGGTATGATTAAAGGCGACAATGGAGGCATTGTTCATTGAGTATTCACTCATGCTCTCAAATAATTCGAATGCTCCATTCTCGTCTTTATTCATAAAATTCCCTCCATAGGAAGATCTGCAATTTGCTTCAAAGTTTCGTTTATCCCATAATAGAAGATCCGGGCTACATACCGCTTAGGTAGACCATGGTGTGGACATTTCCAGAGGAGGTCATTATACCTTTCCGATGCCTCATGAAACTGCTCGCCGCTTTGTTGCGTGAAAGAAGTTATAACCTGGTGAAGCACATTGGTTCACCCAATTGGGAAGAATTTCTTGAGAAATGCTGTTTGCATCTCTTGCAAAGAATGGATGGTTCTCCTAAGGGTGCGCAACCAATGCGATGCTTTATCTCGCAACGAAAACAGGAACATTTTCATGAGGACAATTGATAACCCGATGTTTCTTGGTTTAATAGTTTTAACTAATTGGGTTAAGTCTTCCAAATGGAGAAAGGGATCTTCACTTGCAAGACCATGGAAGTGAAAGTTAATTAGGACAATGACATTAGGTTTTAATTCAAAATCGTCCCCACCTATGGGGACCCGAATTTGCCCAATGGTCTCTATAGTAGTGAGATTTTGATAAGAGCTAAGAGACCTAGGCTCCTCCCATTTGGGAGGGTTCTGCATTTCCTCCAAGGTTTCCCTAATGTCTTCAATCTGCTCATTATACAATTCCATTTGGGCTTGGAGGTAGGTTATGGGGTCTACGGCTCCACCATCATCTGGTGGGATTTGAGGGGGGCGGTTTCCTCCCTTGGGATTTGGGGGTGGGCGTGCAACCAAGTTTGTGGAGGAGGATGACGATTCAGTTTCTATCCTTCTAGAATTATCAGACAATTCAAACAATTCAGGGTTTTGTAATCTCTTCCCAAACATGCACTACTGCAGGAAGAATTGGGGAGATAAGAAGGGAAAAGGGGATGAGAGAAACAACTCTGTAAGGATACACTTGATGACAAATCAAAGCAATCAATTTCCTAACCTCTACAATGTGCCCTTAGACCTAAAGATCTAAGTTACGTACTATCACTACCTACGGAACCAAATGAGAGCACCGCAGAACCACCGGGCCAGATTGAAAGGCCATTTGCCCCAGTCTTAGACACCCGATAGCACGTGGGAACCCACACCAACACGTAGGCACTACACGTAGGTAGTTAGACCTCCAATCCTTAATAGGGGTCAAGTTGCTACCAGTTTTAACTTAGAGGCTTAGGATTAAGTGCTCCAGGAATGTGAAGGGAGTTGTATACGGGTAATGCCCAAGTGCGTTGATTTTAAAAGTGTGTAAATCAACCATGCAACTGGGAAATCTCCCCGAATTGGAGTTTTAGATGGTGAATGGCTTTTAAAATTTCAACCTTAAGTAGTATGGATTTTAGGATTCTACTGAATTACCGATTCAACCAATCTCTGAGTTTCAAGAAAACACAAGTTCTTTATGCCCAACAAACCCTTCTTCAATGTGAATTAGTTAATGCATGCTAAAATGCATTGGGCTTCCCTAGATGGAAATTTCTAAGTGTGGATGCATGAGTCTATTTTAATTCAATGTGAAAGGGAGCACAAACACTTTAATTCAAGTGCTCCCAATCACCAAAATGATAATCCACGCAAGGCTCAACCACCAAATGATGTAAAAAATGAAAATGCTAAGGTTGATAGATTCAGATCAAATCTAAGGCAAATGAAGAGTCATGGTGGGGTTGGAATCAACTCAATTCCAAGTCTCCCCACCAAAAATGTGATCCGGAAATGCACATAAATGAGGCAAGGAAGATGGCAATCAATAAATTTTTATCTTGCCTCAAAGAAAACTTTACACAATGAAAGATACAAGAATCTAGATTCTTGAATTTTTGCTATGCGAAATTTGCGGGAAATCAAGGAGCGGTGGGGGTGATAGTAAACAATCAACAAGTGGTTTTAGTCCACTTGCCCCAAGAAATTCCCAAGAAGTGCTTTCAGGTTTTTTTTTTTTAGGGTGACAAGATGACCTAAGTTACTATGAGGGCAACACCTACCTCCTCAGCAACGTGGGCGAAGCTTTAATGCGGCGTTGGTGACTTCATGTTCTTGCGCCCACCTTGGATTTGCCCACGTCTCCGACCTCCTCTGCGTGTTTCCTCCTTGCAATAGGTACACCTGCACAAGAACAAACAAAAACACTCGTGAAGGGAAGGGCGGAAGAAGAGAAAATCAAAGGAAGAGAGTAGAGACTTACTCCAAATACCGCTTCCCCAGCAACGGCGCCAGAAAAGCGTGATGCATACTCGAATAGGCTTCATTAAAATGGTGATATTAATGTCAAAGTGAGTATAGTGAGTTAACCTAAATCGAGTCTACACCAGTTTCACAAAAATTTTTTAACCTGGCCTACTTGATTTTAGGTTGATCACTTTTAGGCCCAGGTTCGATCTCAGGGAGGCGGGGATTAGGAGAATTGCGAAGTTTTTACGCCTTTCCTAAAACGTATCTCTTCCTTGCGCTTATTATGTTTTTGGTTTTCTTTATTTTTAGGTTTTTTTTTCTGATAATCTTGTTCTTGAGGCACACCCTCAAATAGGTCCTTGGCTATATTCCCAAAATACAACGAGTCCTATCTCGCCACATGCGAGACAGCGTGCCTACAAATCAAGATTTATCTTTTCTATTTTATACTTTTTTTAGTTTTCTTTAGTAGCAGGACGAAAAGACAAATTGAAATATAATGCAATGAAAAGAAATACTTAGCTTAGTATATCTCTATATATGTATATATAGTAGATATGGAATATGTATAGTTATATAGATGTTATATAAGATAGGGGTGAAGATGGAAATGTAAATGGGATGTAGCATGGTGTCAACTTGGTCCACATTTAATAAGATGCAACCAACAAGACTAAGTGCCGCATGAAATGTGGAGTGGATGTGTGTGAGTGAGGGTGGAGACACTTGCTTTGCACGGATATCGGGGAATATCAGCAACTGGTGCTAATATTCCCGCGATATGATGTGCAGTGGAGGGGTGAGTGCATGGGAATATGGGTGGTGAATGTGAGGTGAATACGTGTATAGAGGAATGTGGGTAAGTGGATGTATATATAAGTATATATATATTTATGTACATGTAAATATATGTAAGGGTGAGAGTATGTGAGTGGATATATATATGTGTGTGTGTGTGTATGCGTGAGTGTATGAGTGTCTGTGTGTGTATCAGTGTGTATGTGTGTGCACTGGAGGAGGGGGTAGCAGTTTAAGCCGTCTGCCGCGGGGGGCCGACGTCTGGAGGCGCAGAGGTGCGCGGGTGCAGGAGTTGAGGCGTGCACGTGCACACGGGTGAGTGAACCGCAGTGCACTACTGCGTGGGCATGTGAGGCGCAGCGTGCTGCGGAGTTCACTGCACAGCACTGCGGGCGAGGATGTAGTAACCGATTGTAGTGGGTGCGGGTGAGGAGAGAGAGTGCGTGCCACCGGCTAAGTGAGAAACTTGCCGGTGGCTATAGTGTCGCACAGACCGCATGCTACAGTGCGCGCGTGGTCTGGCGACTAGCTGGAGCAGGCTTTGCATACGCCTGGCGCTGTGGAGCACCTACTCACGCGGGAAGAAGTCGTGCACGGTCTGCTCAGGTGCACGGTGACCAACTAGAGCTATAGGTGGTGTGCGGGCGTGCTAGAGCTTCAGAGCTTAAAGCTCTATAGTAATGGTGGAGGAAACGCAATAAAATGAAATGAAACGAGAAGCCACCACACCCACCTACTCACGAAAGAGCTGGGCAGTGGTGGAACTCACAGTGGTGGTCTGAGACCACTGTGGGCTTTCTCTTGCACACGGTGTGCCTCTTCTCAACTTGTGAGAAGAGGAACTATGTATGGAAAGGGAGAGGGAAAGGAGGTTGGCCAACTGTTGCCTGAGGGTGGTGGCTGGTCTGAAGGTGGATGCTGCCCCTGTAGTAAGGGGGAGTGCAAGGTGTTTTAAAGAGGGAGGGCACGCCTCATGCCATGCTACTGACAGGAGGAGTGGCGAGGAGAGGTGTGCACACCATGCCCTGCAGCCGCACAAAGAAAAAGGAAAATAACAATAAAAATGAAAAATGGTGAAATTGCAATGCCACACTCAAGGAAAATGTTAATAATAGAAGTGGATTGGATGGCCAATTATTCTCACTCTCTTCCCCTCTTTATAAATGCATGCTAGTGTATATTTACAAATGCGAGTAGGACTACATAAGATGCAATGGTAATGCTAGGGCATAACACAAGATGGCATATTTATTGGTGTATTTTTGTTGTGCAATCGCACGCCGAAGCTTTCCTCTTCCCGACATCCTCCTGCATCTCACCTCCATTGTCCTGCTCCTTACCTCCTTCGTCTGAGCTTCCACCAGGTGCTGTCGTCTTGCCGAATAGCTGATTCGGGAGATTTCTTCTCACCTCCCTCTCTTTTTATGCTTTCATAGTTGATTGTAATTGACATTGAAGTGATATATATATCATATTTGTTCCATATCTCTGGTGATTCATTTTGCTTGTCTTCTTCTTACAAAAATAACAAAAAAAATAACAAAACCCTAAAATACCAAAAAGAAATAAATTGAAGCGCGATTTTCAATTAAAGTAAATGTTGCCTCCCTGTATTCGACCTGGGACTCCCTTGGAGTTTTGGTATAAATTGTATTTGACCACGAGTTCTACAACTTCGATGACAGGTTACTTGTAACCCTGATTTCAAACTTGCGAAACATGTACGATCATTTTGGCGCCGTTGCCGGGGAGGCAATGGAATTTACTTTATTGTTTTCTGCACTTCTTTACATTTACATAGCACTAACCCGCTTGTCTTTGATCTACTATCTTGCAGGTACCCTAGCATGGAGATCCCAAGTGCGGTAGACCAAAGTAAAGTGCAGTAGAGTGTTTTGTAAGTGTTCCCCACATTCCCCCCCACTAGTTCATTTCACCACAATCATAACCAAGACCTAATCTACTTAGGTGTTTGCATAAACCCTAGGATAGACTTTGTTTGTCTTGTTTGCTACTTTCGCCCATCTCACCCACATCATATAAAAATAAATAAAAAGATATTTTTTGTGGGATGCATCAATTTACACACTTTACGCACCCACATCAAAGACACATAACCTGACTTGATTTCCATCTACTCAATCGGGATTCTGACCTATGGACCCGGTACACGAATTCAACACATAAAAGAGTAGAAATCATATTAGGTTAATCACTTTTTCTATGTGCCTTAATCTGTGGTGCATTTGGGCTAATTGATTGAATTATTTGGGCCGCACCACCTAATCTAAAAGAAATTCATTTTGTAGTTTCCCCATAGGATTCAATACTTAGGTCAAGCTAGGCAATCCATATTTTCTTGATTTACAAAGGAAAAATGCTTGAACTCATGCCTTCAAAACTTGGATTGCCTCACAAAACTTGATTAAATATACATAGTATTTGAATCCTAAAAGCTATTGAGCAAGATTCAAACCCTAAAACTCACCTCATCATTAATAATCTTGCTTGAAAACCTCTTGGTTGTGAACATTCACACATTCTCAAACAAATCATTAAGGGCACAACCCATTAAGGGCCCATCACATTCCAGAAGCACCATTGTCCTAAGCCTAACTAAAATTGAGTAGATGTTGGCCTTAAGGACTGGTTCGCTATATGGGATCCAGACTGAGATTATTCACGATTAAACTACTTCTACTAGTGAATCTGATGTCTACTTAGGGGAGTAGCATCAAACGACCGCGGCTGGGGGGTACACTAGGAACCGGAGGCGCAAGCCAAAGGAAGAACCTTCTCCCCAATCCCTCCTTCTAACTGGTTGGATTGCTTGGACATAAGTAGAGTAAATCATCCATAGTGTTAGGATGGATTCTGAGATTCTGTAGACCTTTAGGCTACCCAACCTAAGGACATGCTTGTATTTTTGTGCTGCAGGGTCCCTTCTCCTCCCTGTCCTTCCGACTTCCATCCAGTGTATGCTCGGAAGGAGGTCATTAAACCTTAGATTGGAAGGACCTTTAGACCATTCCCAGAGGCGGAGGTTGAGCTTTAGCCAAGCAAATCTCATGGCTGATCAACAACCATCTCCCCCACTCTCGAACTCGCATGGCTTTGAGTACATACTTATTGCTGTTGATTATGTCTCAAAGTAGGTTGAAGCCATCCTAGTGAGATAGGATGATCATAAGTCCGTCATCTCTTTCATATGAGAATTCATTTTTGCGAGATTCGATGTACCCCACGCTCTGATTAGCGATGGGGATAACCACTTCATCCACACCCACTTCAGGTCAGTACTAAAGAAATACAGGGTACATCATCATATAGCCACCCTATATCATCCGCAGACTAATGGGAAAGCTGAAGTGTCTAACCATCAAATCAAGCTGATTCTCCAAAAGACGGTTAGACTAGATAGGAATGACTAGTCCAATAGATTAATTGATGCACTTTGGGTATATCGGACCGTGTACAATGCCCCACTTAGAATATCGCCATATCATATGGTATATGGAAAGGCCTGTCACCTTCCTGTCAAGCTGGAGCACCGCACCTTTTGGGTGGAGTAGAAATGTAATTTTGACCTTGATTTAGGAGGTTATGAAAGGAAGCTCCAGCTCAGTGAACTAGAAGAGATTTGGCAAGAGGCCTACGAGAACGCAAAAATCTACAAAGACAAGATGAAGGCCTTTCATGATCGTCACATCCGGAGGAAAGAATTCACACCTAACCAGCAAGTCTAGTTATTCAATTCGCATCTTAAATTCTTCACGAGAAAGATCAAGTCCAAGTGGACTGGCCCATACATTTTATTCACCCCTACTCTAATGGGGTGGTCTAAATCATGGACCCAAAATCTAGGCATGTTTCTACGGTAAATGGCCAGTGCCTCAAGCCATTTATGGCCCAAGAACCTCCTCCTACTGATGAAATCATTCATTTCATTGAGGACATATGATTGAGCTTTCGCCCAGCTAGAGGTGTTAAACTCAGCGCTTATAAATATATACATATCTTTTCATACATAGCATATTTTTTTTTAGCATATTTCTTTGTATATTTCATAACATCAAGTTCGCTTATGCTAAACGAAAAATTCAAGAGCGATTTCAAGTGATTTCTACCCACTTACTCCCTATCGTAATTTATTTCTGTTATATTGATGCATGAGGGCATGCAAGAACTTAGGCATGGGTGTAGTAGCATACAGTAAAACTAAAAATTTTTATGCCAACATGTAGGAAAACATATAAGTAGCATGTTAATTGTACTTTAGGGTCCATAATTTAAGAACAACTGACTCCACCTCCAATGCTCACATTGAAGCTAGAAATCGTTCGCAACAGCCATTTTCGACTCATTCACTCACCTTTTTGTTTTGAACTAGGACTAAGCTAAATGTAACTCGATAAGGGAATAATATCAAAGTACAATCATAAGAGGTTAATTATATATAGCATCTATATATAGTGCATCCATGAATAAGAGTTTTATCAGGAGGTTGCATTAGGGATTTTAGTCTTTAGTTGATTCCTGAAATCTTAAATCCAATACAATTTTCACACTCACACGTAGATTTTGTAATGGATTCACTATGAAGATAAACATCTTTAGTTTGTAGAGAAGAAGAGGTGCTTCTTTTCCTGAACCCCTGGATAGTAGTCAGGGAGTCAAGCGAACCATCTTCCAAAAGATCCACCAAATAGTGTAAGGTGAGAGTAGAGTGTTACTAGTGCTCTAAGGCTAATGCAAGGATCTGAATTTCTGGATAATTACGTAATGATACTCGGAGTTAGGCATAGTTTCACTCTCGGTTCCCGCGTATAAATTTTGTGAATTTCTGAGAGCCACCAAATATGGCAAATACGCGGAGATTGAGTTTTAATAAAACTAGGACTAAGGTGGATAGTTACAACTATCCTTTACAAAATCCTCACCTGAAGGAGGGTATTGATATCGAGGTTAGAAATACGTTGTCCTATTCGTCTCTTTCCCAGTTCTGAGAGAAGGCACTTCCCCAAATAGGCCACCCAATATCCTATTGAACACCGCCAATCCCCAATAATGCCTCTAGAATAAAAGTCACGTATGTCGTGTGCTGTATTTCATTGTGTTAAAACAAAAAGTGAGAAAGAAGGAAAAAAAAGAGAGAAAAAAAATATATATAGAAAGAAAAAAAATTAAAAAAGAAAAGAAAAGCAGGAAAATGACTTTATAGGTGTGTTTAGTGTTTATTTCAATTTCATTGAGGCAACATTAACCACCACATTGGAGATCTACCAAATACGGCCTTAACCCACTTTTCTGTATTTCTAACCACCTGAATACTGGCTGAGTAATTTTGACTTAGTGTTAGGGTTATCAGAACTCTATTATAGTGTTAATGCCATGTGAGACCACCAAATATGAATTAGTTATACAAATTTGGAGAGATTGTGAGGTAGAAAGAAAAAAAAACAAAAACAAAAAGAGTGAGTACAAAGGAACCAAAGACAGCACAGTTTTCCTTGCTTTTCTCTAAGTTGATTTACTTGATAGTCTAGAAATCTAGATTCTGTAGTACTAGTTATATGTAGCACCAAATGAGTGAGCTACTAGATATCAACCCACTTGACTCAGACATCCTCTACCTAAGCTAAAAGCTGGGTGTTTAAGCGATAAATCGATGTTTTAAAATTGCTTCATTGTAATATAACCAAAATAGCTCTCAAACAAATAAATTTATTACTCTAATGAAAGTCTGAGGTCGAACACGGGGAGCAATAAGGCAATTTCAAACTCAAGATCACAATTTGAATCAAAGATATAAGAAATTGAATTAATAATAATGTCAAGTATCAATGTGCAAAAAGAATGGAGTAAAATGGTGATTTGAATCACCAATTACTCCTCACAGTAATAGCAACTAAATCAATAGATCAATCAAGGAAATAAAGCCTCAAATGTATGCAATAAGATGGTCTAGGCTTGTATCAGATGGCTTAAATAGCCAGTTGCTATAGTGCTTCCAAGGAACTCAAGGGTCTCTTACTTCGCTCTCCTCTGCTTCTATCTTAGATGCTCTCCTTTTCTTCTCCTTTCTTCTTCTTCAGACCACTTTCTTTCTTCTTTGCCTTTCTGCGGCTGAAGCTTCCTTTCTTCTTCTTCCTCCTTCTTTCTTTCTATTGTCCAAGCCTGCTGATGCATAGGGGGAGACTTATGAAATTGGCTAAGTGTTAGCCAACTCCTTTCAGAGCAAAACCCCCCTGTCCCTACACACCCTCTCCTTCCTTCTCTCTCTGGGATCCGCTCTCCCAAAGCCTTTCACATAACAGGTAATCGGGTATTCGGGTTCAAGCACGTACCTGGGTCCAGGCTCACTGGCAGGGGGTGGTGAGCAAGGAGTGTTGACTTAGGCTAATGGGACCTCACCCCATGTTCTGAGGCAATAAGCCCAGAACACAAAAGCAACTTATGTAGGTACAGGTGCTTCTTAGCTTCCGAGGTGGGACTAATCCCACCTCCCTTCTTCTACGTGCGCTGCACTGCTACTTCTTCATGTGATTGCGGTCAAAGGCTCAGTCAAAGAGCCAAATTGGCTCCTTGGTTGCATTCTTGGGTAGGTTCTGCTACGCTTGGGGTTTCATCTGGAGCCTGCAGGTGCTGGAGCGAGCTTTGAGCTTCTCTTGAAGCTTCGTTAATGACGACCGATCTAGTGAAGACCTGAAAACATGAATACAGCCTTGTGGCCAAGTTAAATAGGTTCAAGAGCTTCGCAGGGATGCGATGAGGGTGTGGGTGGCGGTGGCAAGCTGCGAAAGTGGTCGTAGGTGGCTGGCGAAGGTGGAAGTGAAGGTCTGGAAGTGGGTGTTCAACATATGGTTTAGAGGCGTAATAGAGTGAAATAGGATCGGGGTTTTGAAGAGGGTGGTGTGGCGAAGGTCGTGAGGTGGTTCGCGAGGTGGTTGGAGTAGTGGGATGAGCAGGGAGCCTCGTCGGAGGTCTGGTCGGAGCAGTGGAAGGTGAAGGTGGTCAGTGTGATACGATGGTCAGAATGAAGTGCGGTTGGTGTGTAAAGGGACTAGAGGAGCTAGGGAACTTATCTAGGTGATTGGCAGACGAAGAGGGTCAAAAGCGATGTCGGTTGCAGTATGGCCGACGCCAGAGACGAAGGTGACTCCGATGAGAAGGAAACGGCGAGGAAGACGGAGGGAGAGACGCCCACTGGTATGGCATGACGCGAAGGAAGATGAGGAAAATGAATCCGCAACTGGTATTGCGAATGGACGATGGGGAGGTCGGAGGGGATCGCTGGAGCTCGAGGGGCCTTTCGACCGGATTAGGAGAGAGGAATTTAGGGTAGATTCGGTTGATATTCAGCTTTGAGAGAACGGTTTGACCTAAAGGTCATTTTATAGACCTTTTGAGGGAGTGTTGGGCTTCGAAAGCTTGGAAAGCTTTGCCAGAGTTGGGAATTTTTTGATACCCTAATCTCTCATGCATTCGCATGAGAGATTGGAAAGGTTTTGGGGTGTGGGAATTGGCTCAAAAGGAAAGGAATTCCTTGACGAACTTCCCTTTCAAATTTGAAAGGGATTCATCAAGGAATCAAGGAGATCTTGCCAATTTTAGGTCCTTGAAGCTTGTAGGAATATGATTAATGGCAGTAGGGACCTATTTGTGAAAATGATGACAAAGTTAGGTGTCCTTTTGTAAAGATTTTGAAAGTTAAGGGCATATGTGTGATCGGACAGGATCAAGTTGCAAACTAGGTTAAGATAATCTTAGATTGGGTCCAAATTTTGGTACAAACCTAATTTGGACCTAAGGAATCTAATGGTAAAGTTCAATTTTGGTTTTGACCATGTTTGGTTGGGTAATTTATTCAAAAATCCAAATTAGGGCAAATGTCTGTCTGAGACTCTGTTCTAGGCCAAAACGGGTACTGATGGTCAATTTAAAGGTACCAAACTCTAGAGAATATTTCCCTATGAATTTTAGAGGATTTAAGTGAATTTTATCTTTACCAAAACCTTAGTTAATTAAATGGGTCTATTTTTAGGGTTTCAAAAGTCATTTAATTCTCAAAACATGTGAAAACCCTTTCTTATCTTTTCTAACCCACTTGTAAGCCTTTTTGGACCATTTGACCCTTAATTAACTCTTGAGAAAACCCGTGGTTGTGCTACATTCAAGTTATGATGGTAAAATTATGATTTTAACCTTGGTTTCTTATCTTTCTCTCAGAATACTAATGTAATGAATCATGACCTTCTGAATGCTATGTAGGAGCATTTAAAGACTTAATCAGATCAAATTGAGCTAGTTTATGATTCATGATGGTGTTCCCATCATCGGAGTATATAGAATACTTTATTATCCCCTGAGGGAAGAAGTTTTCCTATCTTACTAGAATTTTACTAGGGGTCAAGTACAGGCTTTAGAGATGAATTAGCTTTTCACTCGAATCAGTTGTATAAGCTACATAGCTGCACTTGTACAATTGTCTAGATTTTTAGATTATGGGGTGAAAATAAAAGGAAAAAAATCTCTAGTCTTACTCTTGACAAAAATAATCAGTCCATTAGGGACCCACTTGTAGATAACTTAGCTATGCATTTGCTAAGGACTAGCAATATTTAGGCATGAGGGTATTATTGCGCAACAATCATAGGACTTAAATGACTTGAATTGAACTAGAACTTAACATAATTGTAGTATAATTCATGCATTGGTAAAATACATTGCATCTCTTCTGTTTTACCTAAATATTCATGAAATAATGTGATAATAATATACTGATTAGTGTACTATTTGGATTGTAGGCAATAAGAAGCTCAGGAGATGGCCTGAAGCTAGATCTGAAGCAGGGAAGAAGCTAAAGCTACAGTAGAGCTGGAGCAGAAGCCTTGGGAATAAAGTTGCTTAAGATGAAGACATAATGTAGGGAAGAGGTATGCTACATTACCTGTAGGATTTTAATGTCTAAATTAAATTATGAAAAATGTACGACCTATTTCTACCCTTAGGACAGCCTTAGATACCCTCCAAAACCCTAGCCAGCCTTATATTAGGTCACCTTAGCCTAGCATGCATAAAACCCACCTCTAGACATCTAGGTAGGATGTTGGACATCCAGGACCCTTAGACACCATCCACATAACCTAGAACCCAATCTGCTGGAATATTTGACATCCAGATAAGGTGTTAGATGTCCAATTTATGCAGAAATCCAAGATAGAACATAAACTCCACCCTGATACAACATTGGACGTCTAGAACAGGGAATTAGACTTTTGATTTTGAAAGTATAAGTCGTCTGATACTAAATCAGATGTATGGTGACGTGTTGATTCTTCACTTTTACAATCGTTTGTTACATAAAATGTCACATTGTTTGTAGTTCTATGTGGTGGAAAAATCGACTAATCAACAATTAATATAACCACTCAATTAGGAGCGGGTCATGTCCATAGGGAGGCAATGATGTAATAATATCTCAATTATTTCGTATTCGTTCAATCTCGTGAGAAATCCATAATCAAATCTGACATGAAATGCGACGGAAATAAGATGCACAATATCTTGAAAATGTAAGGGTAGATGTGCAATTTTTCCTCATTGATTTTATGCAATTTTCCATTGACATGTATTAAATAAAATTTATGCACATTTAAATCCCAAAACCAACGTCAAACAATGTTAATTACAAAAGCCACACAATTGTAAGAGAGCTTGAGTATGAAGTTGTAATTTTACCATAATAAAATATTCATAAATCAAAATTCTTTTTCCTGGCAATGGCATGAAATGTAATTACTAATTAGACTAAAAAAAGAGGATTTTACCTCTCTCCTCCTCGCAATCGGGAGAGAGGCTCAATCGAGGAGAGGTTCGCACAGGCGGTTGGCTGAAGTGAGGCCATCATAGTGGTGGCAGCCACACGTCGAGCGGTGGCCGGAGCTGGCCTGCCGAAGGCGATAGGTAGCGGCGGTTCTGGAGTTGCTACTGCTGCAGGTTGTGCACGGAGGTGGCGCGCGTGCTATAGGCTTAAGCGCACGTACTATTGCATGGTAGAGGTGCGCTGGAGGTGGCGGAGAGGCGCGGAAGTGGACGCTGGAGGCACTGCAGGTGATGCGTGCTCTGCAGGCAGTGCGCGGTCTGCAGGCAATGCGCGGTCTTCAGGCGCGTTCGAGAAGTGCTGTAGGCTGGTGCGAACGCTGGTGGGAGCGCTTAGGGCTGAAGGAGGTGAGGGGCAGTAGGGTATGCTTAGGGCTGAAGGAGGTGAGGCACAGCAGGGTACGCTTAGGGCTGAAGGAGGTGAGGCATACGCATGTGGGGGAGTGGACACTCTGGAGGAGATGAGGCATGCTGAGGGGAGTTGATGGGCGTGTTACGGTTCTGGCGGAGCGCTGACGTAAAGGAGGTGAGGCGTAGGGTGCGCGCGGAAGGCTCGTGTGGGCTGGGGATGGCACTGGATGATGGAAGGGGCGTGCGGTGTAGCTGTGACTGGTGGTGCACGTGCAACAAGGGCTTGCACCATGGATGCTGCAGGAGGTGCGGCGCAAGTGTGCAACCGGTGGGGCACTGGCGTGAAGTGAGCGGCCAGTTGCTGTTGGAGTGTGGGGTCGAAGCTTCAGACGTCCGGGAAATTTCCCGGACGTCGTAACTGACTGAGGAGATGAAAATGCAGTGGCTGCGGTGGTGGTTGTTGGTGATGACGGCGAGGGTGGTGCACGCTGAGGTGCTCACGGTAATGCAGACGAGCTCCGGATGGCGGTGTGGCCTGTCACACCACACGCCCACGGTGGTGGAGGCTCTTCGCCACGGTTGAGGCCGGCATTGGTGGAATGGAAGAGAGACGAACTCTCTGCACAGTGGTGGGTCCGGGGTGGTGGCCTCCAGAGCTTGGCTGCCTCTTCCTCTGTTTGTAGCTACCTGCATGAATTTGAATGGAGAGGCGGGAGCAGATCCACATTCTCCGCTAGTCCATGAATGTAGGCTTTAGTGCGGCAGCCGAAGGAAATGCAGACGTTCCTGAAAGAAGAAGAAGAATAAAAATAGTGATAAAATATTATGATTATTTATATACAAACCCTCAACTTTTATGTTAACTTAAATTAATGCATGCAATGCACCTAATTGGTTAACTAATTAAATGAATGCAATTCTAAGTTAATTCTAAATGCATTTAAATATGAATGCAATGCATGAATTATGTAATTAAATTAGAAATATGAATTAATCTATTTACATCCTAATTTATGCTAAATAAATGTTAGAATTAACTTAATGTCTAGGCACTTAATTACTTAAATAGCCTACAAATATGGGCTAATCACCTGGGACACCTCTCCAGTTGTTGTTTCTTAAATAAAGCCAAGATCTTGATTTCCTAAGCCCATAAACCTAATCATACACCCTAGGGAACCTAAATTAAGGTACCCTAAGCCTAGTACACTTCTCTAAGACCCTCTTAAGAACCTAATTAAGTTCTCACTAAACCTAATTAACTTGGATCTAAGTCAATTACACTTCACCTAGTCAATTGGTCACATAGAGTCCAATTGAGCTCAAATCTCAACCAACACAAGTCCAATTGGACTCAGTGGGAGTCCAATTGACTCAAGCTGACCTAATTGGAAACTTTCTCTCCCAATTATACACACACCCACTCAATTGAACTTGTGGTGAGTTTAATTACATTTTTCACATTAGTATTAGGGTTTATAAACCTACTTTTAGAGACCTACCTAAACCCAATTGCCTAGACCTATAAGACTCAACCTAGACCACCTAGCCACCACCCATACTCATGCACACACACAAACAACACCACTTGGTCGTCCACTCTAGAATTCTCTAGAATGGTCCCCATGTGGCGCCACCTTGAAAGACTAAAAATAGTCTTTCAAGGAGTCCACAACCATCCCCATGGAAAGTGGATCTAAGAAGATCCACTCCCATCCATCTTGATGCCAAGATGGAGGCACTTCTAGAGAATTCCACACTTCTCTAGATGAGCCATCCTTTCATCTATTTAAAGACCCTCTTGGATGGCCATGCAACCAATCTAGATCTTGGATGCCACCTCCATTTGCACACTCTCTCCATGAGCTCCGTCATCATCTCCACTCCACCATTGAACATCCAAGAGTTAAAGCACCTCCACCACCTTCTCAAGAGGCCGGCCTACACACCTTGGCCATCCCTCTTTCCCTTTCCACCACCTCAAGCCACACAGCCATTGTAGACCACCTCCAATGCCCTGTTTTCTGTTAGCTAGCCTAATGTTCTTCATGTTTTGATTCTGCATTAATATCTTGTTAGTAATAGTAGTAATCCTCTATGTCTAAGAATGCATGCATTATCTGCCTTAGAACCATGCATGCATATCTTTTTATGTTAGCTAGAATGGTTTTTCAAGTTCCATGTACAAGCTTTCCTCTAGCATTGTAATGACAATATTGTTGAAGGAATAAGAATCACCATTTTCTTGTTTCATCTACATATAGTGCAATAAATATGTCGGTTCCAGAGGATGTGAATGATTTAGTGATAGATCTATTTTCTGCTAGTCACCATCGCATAATAGAGGTCGTGCAAACACAAACACATACATTCACTTTTGTGATCTATCTGACACATGCACATGTTTTATGAGTTAACAACTCGAACGGTGCATTTCTTACTCGCACTATTGAAACTGGAGTCTGATTTTAAGCAAGTAAAAGAACAAATAATCAAAATCAATTTCTCTTTTATATGCATCCTTCAGAACAATTGGGACTCACCGTCTCAATAATTAATTCTTTGTTGGAATCGTGATTCGCACTATACCACGATGCTTTTCTAATACGTATTTTATGACTAGCAAACAGGAGAGAGTCGATAGCCTCACACAGGTGAGTGTAGAGGTTCTTTTATAAGTGTTGGGAAGCTCTGGTCGCCACATCAATGGGCCATGGACGTTAAGGGTAAACAGTGGATGGAGTGAGATAAGAGCATGGGAAATTTTGGGGATGAACTAGGGCTATTGGAATGTGATCTGGAGATGGTAGCATAGGTGTACTCACCAGCACTAGTAATTTGGTGCAATATCCACCGTTGGTCAAGGATGGGAAGATCAGACGGCTGCTGCTGCTCAAGTTCTTTGCACAGAAATAATGGCTGAGGAGCAAGCATCAAGTCTTTTGGTGCAATTATGGAAAGGCCCAAATGATGAAATGGTGGAAATCAAGTGGAGAGTGGTCCCTAAAGGATTGCAAATAAGTCCACAAAACTTTTTAGTTGAATTAAATGTGAAGAGATGAATATAAGGGAAGGACCTAAATGTAAAAACTCCAAATACAAGGTCCAAATGAGTTTAGAATGTAATGAAGTTTTTATGGCATATAAATTGGACATATTAGAATATAATCCCATAGTTGATTTGTGAATTTATGCTCATGTGTGTTCAATTTGGTATTTAGATCTTCCATTTACATAATTTAAAAATAAAATCTCTCAGAATTGACCTAATTTTGCGTTTTAAGCATAAATTGAGTGTTTTAGGTTTTTTTCCATAAATCCCACACTTAACCCATTTCTTGTGTTAATTTGATAGTATTTAACCTAGATTCTAGTTTACTTGAGCATTTTACCTATGTTGAGCCACATCTCATTAGTGCATCACCTATTAGTCCACCAAAGGTACATACTCAGTCACAGAGACACATGTCTATCTTAGGTCAAAGGATATGCCATCTTCATGATAGTTAAAAACAAGAACTTTTGTATCTCCATCTTGTTGAGTTAACTTCTTGGCTCAACTCACATAACAACCTCGAATCTCTATTCCTATGCAGAGGATGTGCATTAAGGGCATCAATTAGGAAATTATCTTTAGAGAAGATTTCATTGTTCTCAAATTAGAGATAATAGTTGAATATCATGATGGTTCTTGATGACTTATCAAAACCCTCGATCCAAACCGCTTAGATTCTAAGTTATCTGCCATCGGTATGTCCAACATGGCACATTACATTATCCTAATTGTACTTAGGGATCCATATAACTGTATGAGTGTCCACATGATTTGATACTTAGATCTGAATCACTAATTGAGTGATTGGACTTAAGTTGGCTCACTCAAGGCACATAACTCCAGCAGACTGCCATTTGCCCTAAGAGCCAATCCTGAACTACCTCTTCGACCCTTAATGCCAACTTGACACTCAAAAGCTTTACCATAAAGCCTTGATCGACTGAAGTGTTTGGCCATAAGCTAAAGCATTGCATATGATAACAGCTTTATCATATGTGACATCAATTTTATGATGAGGACCTTTCTCTCTGCAAACATGCTTTTGTTATGAGAAATTATTTATTAACAAGAGCGATGTTCATATTGTCATCACAATAATGGGAGTTTCAACAATGAAAACTACATCAAATCCTTATAAAGGCCTTACATATCCACTTCATTTATGTGACAACTTCATAAGCGACAACATATTCACTTTAGCATTCTTATGGTGATGTATATGTTTCCAAAGCAAATATTGTACCATACAAGTGGCTTGAATGTGGACAATTAGACCATAGATGTCGCATCTAACTCATCAAGATCAACTGAATCAATGCATCTTAGCATTTTGAGATCACTTTTTCATCACTGCATTCCTTTTTCAAGGAACATTAGGGACAATTCCGTAATTTATCTACAGTGTCTTATGGGTTGATAACATATTATCCTCCCACTATCTCTAACACCTTTAGTTGGAACTGTGCTTGTGATCGAATCCATCCAATACGTCATAAAATCTCACAATTATTAGGTTTGAATCCCTAGCAACGGTACCGAAAAATGTACCATCTGGATTGATGGTTAATTAGGGTATTAATTGTCTTGTAGTATAATGTTGCAAACCAGATGGATGTCATTTATTTATATACAATTTTTACTAGTTTTATTTTAGGTCGTTCACTAGGAGGCAATTATTGGTATACATCACTCTCTATTATCCAAAAATCATCTTTTATTCTAAAAATATGAAGTTTATTTACAACTAAATGAATAATGAATGAAAGAATTAAAGAATGAACTGAAAAATTTGAATCTTGGACCAGAGAAAATGAGAGAGAGGAAGAGAAGGTGGATGGTGTCGGGCGGTAGGCAGCGGCGGTGTGGAAGCGGCTAGGGCTGAGGAAGGGGGTGAATGGAAGACATGGAGGTCGAGGAACTGGAGGAGAAGGGAGAGGGTTTAGTAGGAGTGTGTTGGTAGGACATTCGATAACTACCCAAGAAGGCCTTGGAGGAAAGCTAATGGCGATGTCTTGTGCTTCAGATGTCGACAAAAGGGGCACTTGGCTGTGATCTGCAGAAACCCTCTAATCTGCCTGTCATGCAGGGGTGAAGAACACAAACGTGACTCCTACCCTAGGATGAAGCCGCCACATACAAAGTTGGCCCCTCTCCATCCCGGCTGGGTAACGATGAAGGAGCCTCGACTGCCACCACCGCCGGCGCTTGGCAGGCATTCAATTGAAGTGGAGATCTCGCTATCTGAGGAGATCTCTTCTGCGGAGATCATGTTGTGGGGTGATCTGATTGGTGAGATTATGGTAGGCAAACCCTTGATCGAAAGATTTCAAAATCTGGTATGTTCCCTACAACCTTTGTCTGTGGGCTAGAAGGTTGCAATGCTGTCTCAATCTTGCTTTCTAGTCTTTGGTTTGGGGATGATGGATGTGGAATGGCTGAGATTTCGATCGAGTTCTTTTGAAGATATTAATGTGGTCTGGAGAATGGTGTCCCCCTTCGATGGGGCTCTCCCTGATCGACCTCCTCAAAGAATGGGTTCTAGGAGGGTGATTCTTGAGATCAAGGGACTGCCATTGCACTTAAGATCTAAGGGAGTTGTTGCTAAGATGGTTGCAGGATTTACTTCCATCTATGAAGGATATGAAATCATGATTGGAGAAGGGGACATCCTATCACTTAGAATTGAGGCTGATGTCTTTAAGTCTGGCTCGGTTCCTGACAGGGTTACGATCAGATGTAGGGGCTCTTCATGGCTTATTCGCCTAGCAGTGGCTGGACAAATGTCTGTGCATCCAAAGCAGGGGCAGGTTAAGATGTCTATGGCTAGCTCTGAGGAGATGCAACAAAATGAAAGGGTGGGCCGCATTTCACCAGATGAAGCCCCTGAGTCCCAAAAGAGGAAGGACTATCATCAGGGCTATGCAGAGGACTTGATGCATATGGAAGATGTTAGTGCCTTAGGAGGTTGCAGCCAAGTCTTAATAGCTAAAGGTGCTGGTCCTATGGATGATGTTGATGCTTTTGAGAAAGACTCAGAGGTTCCTAGCAATAAAGAGGAGGGGGAGACAGGCATGGAAATTGTGCTCAGCAGTGACAGCAGAGCCCTCAAGGAGGTGAATCAGGTGCAGTTCACTGCCCCAGCTGATCTGAAATTTGGTAGTGGATCTAACCAGAAAAGTAGGGTGGGTTGATCCCCTTACATGCTCAGAAGGAGAAGGAAGGAGAACCTGACCCCCATTGTGGAGCAGACCATTGTAAATTTGATTATGGTCAAGTATGTGGGCAATTTGGCTTAAGGGGACCAACCAGGCACGAAATGAGAGTGTTAACTTGGAACGTGCGTGGGTTGCGTAATAAGGTAAGAAGGGCTTCCGTGTGTAGATACCTTTCTGAATGGGAAATTGATTGTGCTGTCATCCAAGAGACACATGTGGAGGAGAATGGTCAAGTATCAGGCTTTTTTAGGCAGTCTGGACATGCAGATGTTGTGGTGAAGGGTGCAGCTCGAAGGTCTGGTGGAATGGCTATTTGGTGGAGAAAATCCTGTCTCATGGTAACTGAAGTCTTTCGTGATAGGCATGTGCTTACTTGCAGATGCCAATCCCCTCAAGGAGACTTGGAATGGTATGTCTCGTCCATTTATGGCCCATGTGCTGCTGCAGACAGGGCAGGCCTGTGGGAGGAATTATCTATAGTGCATCAAGGTGTGCAGGAGGTACCTTGGCTTATAGGAGGCGACTTCAATTGTCACCTATCAAGTGATGACAAACCTGGGGGTAGGATCTTCCAGATGGCTGTGCAGAGTCTGAGTGTCACAGAGTATCCTATTAGTGGAGTTGAATTCACTTGGAGAAATGGTAGTGGATAGTCATCTAGGTTGGACAGATTCTTTGGTAGTCCAAGAATGCTGGAGAGGCATCAATTATCAGCAGTTATGAGCCTTGATAGGCCCTTTTCTGACCACACTCCACTAGTGTGGGATAGTGGGACAAATTCTGACATTGGGTCGTATTCCAAACTCAAGAAGCCCTAGTTTAGGGAGGAGGGCTTTGTGCAGATGGTAACTCATTAGTGGCAGAACAAGGCAGTGCAAGGATCTGCCACACAACAGCTAGCTTCAAAGCTGATAGGTTTGTACTCCATGTTGAAAGAATATGGACAGGCAGTGGCACTGATCAGGGAATAAAGGAGGGTGGAGGCATTGGCAGTGATCAGAGAGCTGGACTTGAAGGAGTGCAGGTAGCCTTTAAGTCCTCAAGAACAGCAGCAAAGACAGCAGATGCAGGCACCAGTTGGGGAGGAAGATTTGAAAAAAGAAGTGGACTGGTGTGAAAGATCTAGACAATTGTGGCCCAAAGAAGGTGATGCTAACACAAAGTTTTTTCATCTAGCGGCCAGTGCTAGGAGAAAGTCAATCTAATCTCATCAATTAAAGTGGGTGATAGAACTATTACTTCTATTAATGAAATCAGAAGTAAAGCTGGAAAGTATTTCAAAGAACTTGCCAAGGCTACACTAAGGGGCTCTTAGAGGATGGCATCGGCTGATTTCCCAAGTGTCAATAGTGATCAGAGAGCCATGCTAGTTGCTCCTATTTCTGAACAAGAAACATTGAAAGCAATTAAAGACTTAAATAATGAGGGGGCTCCTAGATCGGATGGGATTCAGGTATTCTTCTACAGAGAAATGTGGAGTGTTGTCAAAATGGATGTAATGAATGTTATTCATGAATTTGAATTGGGCAACTCTGGGTTTGAGAGATTGAATAAGTCCTATTTGTTCCTGTTACCGAAAAAATCAAGTGCGGAGAATTTCTCTGATTATAGACCCATTGCCTTATCAAATTCTATTTATCTTATTATCAGTAAGATTATAGCCAATAGATTGCGGGAGGTACTAAAGGATTTGATAATGCCGGTCCAGTCTGCCTTTCTTCCTGGGAGGTTGCTACAGGAATCCTTCATTATGGCGCAAGAGATGGTAATGGGATGGCACAGGCGAAAGACCAAGGCCTTTCTATGGAAAGTTGATTTCTCCAAAGCTTATGATTCAGTCTCCTAGCTGTACCTGTGGGAAATACTCAAAAGGAGAAAATTTCCACCTCAGTTGATACAGTGGGTATAGAGGTGTATCACGACCGCCTCCTTTTCCCCATTGATAAATGGGAAACCATGCCGAACATGGATCCAACCCCAATTGGGGGTTTGGCAAGGGTGCCCACTTGCCCCTTTGATATTTAATCTTGTAGTGGATACATTGGCAAGATATGCATGCAAACTAGCAGCGGATGGACTAATAAGGGGGTATTCAATGTCTAATAATAGGGCCTTAGCTCCCATTCTCCAATATGCAGATGACACTATTTTTTTTGTGGAAGGGGGGAAGAGAGAAACACAAGTATTATTTTATATAGTAAAGATTTTTGGTGAGATTTCTGGTCTTAGACTTAATGGAAACAAATCTTCCTTGGTCTATTTTGGTATGAATGGAATGATCCAGAATGACATTTCTACCATGTTGGGCACGCTTGTGGTCACATTGCCTATCAAATATTTGGGGTTGCCTCTGAAGTGCACTAAACTGAGGAAAGCAGACTGGTCCTTCCTATATGAAAGGTGGCTACGAAATTAGAGGGTTGGAGTAGTTGCTACCTATCAAAAGCTGGGAGGTATATTTTACTAAACTCGATCATTACATCGATTCCAGTTTTTTTCTTTTCTATTCTCAAAGCCCCAAAATCAATTTGGAAAAAACTTGATGTGATGCGCAAAAGATTCTTTTGGAAAGGTGACTCTCACCAAGGGGCTTTCCCCCAACCAATAAAATGGGATTCGATTTGTAGGCCAAAAAAGATTGGTGGCATGGGTATTAGATCCCTCAAAGAATTTAATGATGCTCTGTTGTTGAAGTGGGTTGTTCGACTACTACAAGGGGAAGAAAAATGTGGACAAAGATCGTTCAGGATAGCTATGGGGCTGCCAATGATGAGAAGAACCACCGAAATCCCCACAAACCCTCTCCTTTTTGGTCTTCTATGATGCGTGCCTTGGCGGATAATTGGAATTTGTTCAAATCTGTTTTAGGTGATGGGAAAAGCTTCAAATTCTGGCTGGAAAATTGGTTTCCTAGGGGAGTGATTAAAGATAGGTACCCCCTTGCTTTTGCAGCTGCTTCTGATAAGAATGCTGTGGTTTCTTATATTGGGACGTGGCTTCTGAAAAGTTGTCTTTGAGCAATGCAATGTGGAATAACCATGAAACAAGAACATGAGCAGAAAATGAGTTCCTCATGCAAGAACTTGCTGCCTTCAAACCCACACCTGATGAATATGACACATACAAGTGGGAGGGTAAGTTTTCTTCAGCGGCTGCATACGACAAGCTGGTTCACTCATCCAGGATGGTGAAAGTTGATGAGGTGGGAAAAAAGTTATGAAAATTGAAGGTACCATTGAAGGTACAAATTTTTTGTGGTTATGCAGAAGGGATGGTCTGATTACTGGAGATATAAGGCAGAGGAGAATGGGAACTCCTGCCCAGTTTTGCCATTTATGTGGGATGCATAATGATTCCTGCACTCATATTTTTTCTTCGTGTGTGATCACAGATTATGTCTGGAGGAGAATTTGTAGAGATTTTCTTCCCACGTGGGAGAATCTTTGGAGTTCTCTTGTGAGGGCGAATAATCCATGTTTATCTATGGTGGTTGTTTTATGGTCTATTTGGAGGGCTAGGAATGAGTGTGTTTTTCAGGAGAGTCCAATGAATGTGGATAAGATTGTCAATAGCTGCTGGAATCTCATGCATCAATGGGGTTCGACTATGTAATTGTTTCATTATTTTTTATTAATAAAAGCCCTCCTGGTTTGATATCGGTGATTCAATAGCATTCCTTTCATTCTCAAAAAAAAAAGAATTAAAGAATGAACTAACCTAAGTCAATTATGTACAAAAATAAATGAATTATGTTAATGACAATACCTCAAAGATATATATGATAAATGCCAGTTTATCATTATTCTTATGCCCTAAAACAAACCTAACTCTTAGGATTTTAACTACGCAAACGGGTTTTTGGGCTGCATTAGGCATAAATAAGGTTAGGCATGCATTATACATTTTATTGTCTTTTTGATGTGTTTGTTTGAGTGTTCGGGTTAAATAGATAATCAAATCCTCAGAAACCTAACACTTAGGAAGGCAACTAGTGAAAGAGAAGCTCCTACCAGCAGGGACTCAGCCTGATCCAGCTCATTATAGCTGGAGACCAACTCACTTGAATTAGGGTTAGCTCATCCTAGCTCCATTCAGCTCATTTCAGCTGAATGGTAGCTCAAGATAGCTCATCTTAGCTCACCCTAGCTAAAGTTAGTTCAAATCCATCTCAACTTAGTTGAGTCTAGCTCATCTCAGCTCCCATCAGTTCACTAGGAGCTCTAGCTAGCTCAGTTGAGTTGACTGGAGTCCACATCAGCTCAGGTTCGGCTACCTCCAGCTCTACTCAACTCAAGGCAGCTGAAGATGACTTTACCCTAGCTCAGGCTAGCTCGAGTCCAGCTCCCGGGGACTCCACTTAGCTCAACTTAGTTGAGCTAAGCTACCTTAGCTACTTCAGCTAGGTAGGTCCTCCCTGGGAAGATCAGACCCAGCTCACCTCAACATATCTTAAAAGAAGCCAGCTTACTTTATCTTGGCTAAGCAGCTAGCAAAGAACTAGTAAGCTAAGCCAGCTAAAGTAGCTCCTTGCTATTCTCTTCAGCAGCCACCAACTCCTATGCAGCTCTTGACAACTCTCCTTCAGCTCCTCTACTCAAAACCCTATCTCCTTCTACTCGTTACCCTACTCATCTGTTAGCTAAGCTAGCTTAGCTTAGCTATGAAACTCCTTGGCCATCCAACATCCACCCTACCTAACCCTAATTCCCAACTAACTAGCTCCACCAAGTAAATCCACCTAAGCTCCACATAAGCTAACCCTGCTTCCACCTCACCTTGGCACCAACCTAACCCACCCACTACCTCCAAAAGACACCAAAATGTGGCACCAAAACTACCTATAACTACCCCCAATTTGGCGCCACTTTTTCCCTCTGAAACCCCCTTCATCACCACCTTACACCTACTCCTACAACCCATATCCACCATCCACATACCCACCTTCTAGAAGCCCCCATAGTTGGCACCAAAACCATGGCGCCTCTCCATGGTGGCGCCAACCTATGGTGCCTCTCCACCACCATAACCACCACCACCACATCTTTTAAGGTGGCACCAAACACCCTCCACCATAGGATCACCTAACCACCTCCTAGAACCCATCCTAGCCCTTCACATAATCCCCATGCCAACCACCTTTCTCCACCTCTATAAAAACCCTCCTAACCACCACTAAATCTTCATCCTCCCTTAGTGTTAACTCTACCCTAAGCCCACCTATAACTCATGACCAAGAAGAAGAAGGAAGGAAGAATATTAAGGAGGCTATCCTTTTCCTACTTGGTGCCTTCTTCCTTTCCAGTCTTCTCCTTATGTCATGCCAAGAGGAGGAGGCTCTCTACATCAAGGAGGATGGCTAGGCATTGGAGGAGAAACTAGGGTGGTGCACGCCCACCCTTGGAGGAGAGAATTGAGGTGGAGAGCATCCACCTTGAAGGATCCATTCAAGGAAGGAGAAGGAGACCTTTTCAAGACAAGAAGCAATTAGGCTTGGAATAAGAAGACTCTTTTCTTCACCATATTTAGCAAGAGAATTTGTGCTTTTAGTACTTCTATATTTTTAATTTCAAGTAGAAGCATTCCTCTACTATTTTTCTAAAACACAATTCCATGAAATCAATTTGCCTTCTTTTCAATTTTTATCGCATTTGTTTTTATCTTATTTTTAGCAAATTTTCACTCCCCCTCCCTAATTACTCTAGGCCTCCACATGCCTAGAGTGAGTGATGGGAACACCATCATGAGCCCTAACTAGCTCATTTTGACTTAGAAAAGAGAATAAAAGCTCCTACATAACCAAGAGAAGGGCTTAATTCAAGGAATAACTATTCTTAGAGGAAAATAAGAAATAAAGGGTAAAACTGCAATTTTACCATTGCAGTACATCAACGGGATTTCTCAGGGGCTAAACATAGGTCAAATGGTCTTAACAAGATAAAAAGTGGGTTGGTTCAATCAAAAAAGGGTTAATGTGCAATTTGAGAATTAAATGACTTCTTATAACCCTAAAATAGACCTGCGCAATTCAATAAGGTTCTGGTCAAGATAAAAATCAACTAAACCCTCTACAATTCAAGGAAAAATATCCTTTAGGGTTTAGAACCTTCAATTTGGCCTTTGAAACCTATTTTGACCTAAATAGGGGTCCTAGTTAAATATTCGCCCTAAATTAGATTTTTGTGTGAAATGTCTAGCCAAACGTGGTCAAACCTAAAATCTAACTTCACCATTGGATTCCTTAGGTCCAAATTAGGTTCATACCAAAATTTAGACCTAAGGGGAGGTCACATTAACCTACTTTGCAAAATAATCCACCCAATTACATTTAGACCCATAGCTTTTGAAAACCATTGTGAAGACCACCCTATCCCCCTCGCCACTCTTTGCAATTAGGTCCTGGCAAGTCAATTTTCCGCTTTCGATTAAGTTTCGCAAATGACATAACGCGTTGTTGTAGTATTTAAGTGGTGGAAAAATCAACTAATCAATAATAAAAATAACCACTCACAGAAGAGCGGGTCGTGTCCACAGGGAGGCAATGATGCAATAAGCTCTCGACTATTTCGTATTCTTTCGATCAAGTGCGAAATCCCTAATTAAATCCGACATGAAATGCGATAGAAAGAAGATGCACAATAACTCAAAAATATAAGGGTATATGTGAAATTTTTCCTCACTGAAATATTCAATAAATATGTGATGATTTTATGTAATTTTCAATTGGCATATATTAGAGACATTTGTGCACATGTTAATCCCTAAACCAATGTTGAAACATGTGAATATTAATAACGTGCAATTATCAGAAAGCATGAGTGTGCAGTCATAATTTCACCATAATAAAATAATCATAAACTAAAATTGATTTTTGGTGGCAATGGCATTGAACGCAATTTTTAATGGGGAAGAAAATAGGGGATTTCACCTCTCTCCTCCTTCCGCATGGGAGAGAGGTTCAATCGAGGAGAGACTCCCACGGGAGGTTGGCTGGAGCGAGGCTGTCGCGGTGATGGCAGTAGTGCCTCGTGAGTTGGCTGGAGCCGGCTTGCCGGAGGAGAGGAGTGGCGGCGGTGGAGAAGCTACAGCCTGCCGTGTGTGCTGCAGGTGCTGGCGCGCAATTGCAGGCGGTGGTGCGGGCACGCGAAGGCACTGGAGGAGGGCTGCAGGGGAGCGCGGTCGTTCTGCAGCACCTGCAGAAGGCGCGCCAGGCACTGGAGGTTGAAGGCGACGCAGCGCCTGCGGGCACTTGGTGTGAAGTGCCTGCAGTCTTGAAGGGGCACCTGCAGGATTGAAGGCACGCCTGCAGAGGACGGTGAAGGGCCGCTGGAGGAAGGCGCTGAAGGCGGGCGCTGGAGGGGCACTGGAGGGGCGTGGTCCTAGCGCTAGAGGCAGATGCTGAAGGTGGGCACTGGAGGGGCACTGGAGGGGTGAGGTCCTGGCACTGGAGGCAGGCGCTAGAGGCGAGCGCTAGCATGGTGCTAGAGGGGCATTGTCCTGGTGCTGGAAGGGCGTGGCCTGCAGGTGCAGGATGGGGCACTGGCTAGAGGCATTGGAGGCGAGTCTGGTGCTGGAGAGGGGGAAGCGCCTGCAAGGAGAAGGCGCAAGGGCGGTGGGTAGTAGGGTGTGGGTGTGGCTGTGCCTACGCCTGCAGATGGTGAGGGTGAGTGGTGGATGGCGGAGTGCAGGCTGTTGGTGTTTGTGGTGGAGGGCACGCGGTGCACAATGCAAGCACGGGTCCTTCTCCCCCTCCCAATCCCCTCCGCCTCTCTATATTTCTTCTCCTCCACCTCCTAAGGGATTTTCAAAATCCTGTTTCTAATTTTGGCCAATGGCAGTTTGCATTTGTTGAGGGGTGCGTTGAGAGGGCCGGAGGAAGGGGAAAAAATGCCACCAGTTGTTTGAAAGGGGAATTTACCCTCTCCTCCTTGTTCTTTTCCCAATATTCTTCCTACACATAAAAACATAAAATCTTTACATATTAAGTTATAGAATACTATAAAATAGATGTAAGCTTAAATCATGATGCATGCAAACATTCTATAACTTAATGTAGTTATTAACAAACCTATAAGGTAAGATTAAAGTTACTTAGGCATAATATTAGTCCACTAAAATAGACTCATCAAATATCTCCATGCCTAAGATTTGCTAGTCCCAAGCAAAAATGAAAAATAATATAAGTAATCAGAAGATTTCTTCTTTTCTTATTTCAAAACTTTAGAGATCCAGACAAATGTGAAGTGATGATAGCCTTGGTAACAGATCCAAGTGAAAAAGCCAATTCGTATTGAAAGTTCATACTTCGCCCTTGGTAAATATTTTTGTCTGGAGAGGCAACTACTTCCCTCAAGGATAAAGTAGAAGATAATCTGTAATTTGACCCCGGCTTTTGGCTTAGGTAGGAGATATCGCGTAGAATGGATTTGTATTTAGTGGCACACACTCCTTTGGTGCTACATGCAGTCTAATACTACAGACTCTAGATTAATAGACTATTAGACAAGTCAACTCTGAGAGAGGCTACACAACTGTGCTCTCTTGATGTTCCTGGGCACTCACTCTTTTCTTTCTTTCTGAGATCACAAATCTCGCCAGATTTAGTAATTGTACTCACTGTTTGGTGGCCTCACATGGCATCCACACTTCAATTAAAGTTCTAATAACTCTACAACTAAGTTAAGAGTCCTCAACCAGTATTCGGGCGATCAAAAATACTAAAAGGTAGGTATGGGTCATATTTGGTGGAATGCGATAGGAGTTCTGTTGCCTCAAAAACAATGTTACATTATAAACTTGGTCTTTTTTTATATATATAATATAACTGTTTCTTCTTTTTCTTCTTCCCTTTTCTTCTTCTTTTTTTTTTTTTAAATCAACATAATATGACGTTGACTTTTATTTACGAGGCATTATTAGGGATGATGATGGTCAAGAGGATATTGTGTGGCTTATTTGGTGGAAGTGCCTATTCTCGGCAGCGGGAAGGAATGGATAGGACAGGCATATTTCTGACCTTTGACACTATTACCCTCCTTCAGCCGAGGACTCTATGAAGGACGACCGTAACCATCCACCATAGTCATAGCTTTATTAAGACTCATCTTTGTGTATCTGCCTTATTTGTTGACTCTCAGGAATTCACACAAAGTACGCACACAGGAACAGAGAGAGAAAACTACGCCTAACTCTAAAGTATCATCATATAATTTTCCAAAACTTGAGTCCATGCACTAGACTTATTGCACCAGTAATCCCTCTACTTTCTTCTCACAAATATGAGGTGGATCTACTAGAAGATAGTATGCCTGACTCCCTATGAACTGTCGAAGGGTTTAGTAGACTACAAATGCTTATTGGCTTTCTTCAAGGATCTATTACCAAGTTTACGTGCACGTGAAATAAATGTACTGGATTCTAAACTTAAGAAATAATTTTAAGAAGAAAAACCTCCAATGACAAATGTATTCTGCTAGGGACTAACCCATTCAGCTCAAGAAAAGAGAATTCTTTTTTTTTTATACATATAAATATATATGTATGCAAAAATTTATAAATGCTATAAGCATTCTCAAGTTATAACCCCCATGCCTAAGATTGACAATGTCCTCATTGGAAAAAAAAATTGTAGACATAGAAGAATATCACTTGAGGAGGAGAGTGGGAGGAGCTAAGGCTCCTCAAGCCGAAGTGCATCCAAAACCTGACCATCTAAAAGAGTAATATACGGTTTAAGTCCCTGGCCATTTACCTTAAAGCTCACACCTGAAATAGGGTTCCGAATCTCTACAGCTCCATGATGGAAAGTATCGATAACAACGTACGGCCCATCCCAGGGAGACTTGCGCTTTCCAGGAAATAATTTAAGTCTAGAATTGAAAAGCCAAACCCATTGGTTGGGCTCAAAAGTCTTTCTAATGATGTGCTTGTCATGGAAGGCTTTTCTACGTTGCTTGTAAGCTTGAGAAGTTTCATAAGCTTCATTATGAAGCTCCTCAAGCTCACTTAATTCTAACATACGTGCCTTTCCTGCTTTATCCAGATTCAAGTTAACATTTTTAATAGCCCAATAAGCTTTATGTTGGATTTCAACGGGAAGGTGGAACACTTTTCCATAGACAAGACGGAAAGGAGACATGCCCAAGGGAGTCTTATATGCAGTTCTGTAGGCCCAAAGAGCATCATTTAGTTTTTTAGACCAATCCTTTAGATTAGGCATGATAGTTTTTTCTAAAATTCGCTTAATCTCCCTATTAGACACTTCAAGTTGTCCACTCATTTAGGGATGATAAGGTGTGGCTATCATGTGGTTGACTCCCAAATTTTGGATTAGTCTTGTGAAGTGTGCATTCTTAAAGTGAGGTCCTCCATCACTTATGGTCGTCCTTGGGCACCCATACCGAGAAATGATTTTAGCCTTAACAAGGCCCAAGATCACAGAATGATCATTGGTTCACATGGGTATGGCTTCTATCCATTTCGATACATAGTCAACACCCGTAAGGATGTATTCATATCCGAAGGACATAGGAAATGGACCCATGAAGTCAATGCCCCAAATATCAAAGATTTCAACAGGGAGAATAGGTTGTTGGGGCATCTCATCCCTTTTTCCAATGGTTCCCGTCTGCTGGCAACGTAGACATGCGCCCATATACGTATGTGCATCTCGGAATAATGTGGGCCACCAAAAGCCAGACTGAAGAACCTTATAGGCAGTCTTCTTCCCACTAAAATGTCCCCCACAGTGGAGGTCATGGCAAAAACTCAGAACACTTCTTTGTTTTTCATCAGGGATGCAACAACGAAAAAGCTGGTCAGGGCCTATTCTAAAATGCTCGGGTTCCTCCTAGTGATAGAATTTTGCGTTGGTGAGAAACCTGTCTCGCTTCTGCTTGTCCCAAGTATTGGGGTAATGCCCGTGACCAGATAGTTCACTATGTCAGCGAACGAAGGAGTTTTAGCTTCCACGGCCATCAGTGACTCATCATGGAAAGTCTCTTGAATACCGCTAGCAGGGTTTGATGCCTCAATAGGGATCCTAGACAAATGATCTGCTACCACATTCTCAACTCCTTTCTTGTCTTTAATTTCCAGGTCAAATTCTTAGAGTAGCAGAATCCAACGAATTAGGCGAGGTTTGGTGTCCTTTTTATCCAGAAGATGCTTTAGGACTGAATGATCAGTGAACACTACAACCTTGGATCCCAAAAGATAAGATCAAAACTTTTCCAAAGAAAATACTACAGCAAGTAGTTCCTTTTCAGTTACCGTGTAGTTTTGCCGAGGATCCATAAGGGTCTTGCTGGCATAATGCAGCACATGAGGTTTGCCATCAACCCTTTGACCTACGACCGCTCCCACTGCAAAATCAGAAGCGTCGCACATAAGCTCAAATGGGAGGGTCCAATCTGATGCTTGGAGAATCGGCACAATAATGAGGGCTTTCTTCAAACCTTGGAAAGCCTCGCCACATTTATCATCAAATTTGAAGGAGACATCCTTCGCTAACAGGTTGCAGAGTGGCTTAGAGATTTTACTGAAATCTCTAATGAAGCACCTATAAAATCGAGCATGGCCAAGGAAAGATCTAACCTGACGAACATTGGCGGGCAATGGAAGCTTAGAGATGGAATCAATTTTTGTGGTGTCCACCTCTAATCCTCTCTTGGAAACTATATGCCCTAATACAATACCCTGATGGACCATAAAGTGGCTTTTCTCCTAGCTAAACACCAGCTTTGCCTCTTCGCAACGGGTTAAGACTTTATCAAGGTGCGAAAGGCATAGGTCAAACGACGAGCCATAAATGGAGAAGTCATCCATGAAAATTTCAATGAACTCGTCAATCATATCAGAAAAGATTGCCATCATATAATGTTGGAAAGTGGCAGGAGCATTACATAACCCGAATGGCATTCAGCGGAATGCAAAAGTGCCATACGGACTCGTGAAGGTGGTACGCTCTTGATCATCAGGAAAAACAGCTATCTGATTGTACCCAGAGTACCCATCAAGAAAACAAAAGTACTTGTTCCCCGCCAATCGTTCCAGAATCTGATCGATAAACGGTAAGGGGAAATGGTCTTTCAAATGGCGGTAATCAATGCAGACCCTCCAACCAGTTGATGGTCTAGTGGTCACCAGTTCTCCTTGGTCATTCTCTTCCACAATGATTCCTGCCTTTTTGGGAACTACGTGAATAGGACTGACCCATTTACCAACTGAAATGGGATAGATAATCCCTGCATCCAGCCACTTCAAAATCTCCTTTTTAACAACCTCCCACATATTTGGATTGAGCCTTCTCTGCGTATCTTGGAAAAGCTTCACGGACTCATCCGTGTATATATGATGCATGCAAAGAGAGGGATCAACACCCTTAATATCAGCAATTGTCCAGGCAATTTCTTCCTTGTGCCATTGTAACATTCAAGCAATTGTCCAGGCAATTGCAAAGAGAGGGACCAGGGAGGGTAAATTCCCCTTTCAAACAACCGGTAGCATTTTTTCCCCATCCTTCGACCACCCTCAACGCACCCCTCAACAAATGCAAATTGTCGCCAGCCAAAATTAGAAAAAGGATTTTGAGAATCACTTGTGAGGCGGAGGACAAGAAATATAGAGGAGAGGCGGAGGGGATTGGGAGGGGGAGAAGGACCCATGCTTGCACTGTGCACCGTGCGCCCTCCACCACAAACACCAACAGCCTGCACTCCTCCCTCCACCGCACACTCGTGCCATCTGCAGGCGCAGGCACAGCTGCACCCGCACCCTACTGCCCACTGCCCATGCGCCCTCTCCTCGCAGGCGCTTCCCCTTCTCTAGCGCTAGACCCGCCTCCAGCTAGTGCCCCATCATGCACCTGCTGAGCCCACGCCCTTCCAGCACCAGAATTGCGCCCCTCCAATGCCAGGCCAGTGCCCGCCTCCAGTGCCAGGACCACGCCCCTCCAGTGCCCCTCCAGCACCCGCCTCCAACTCCTGCCTCCAATGCCCCCCCTCACAGGCACTTCACGCCAAGCGCCAGTAGGCCCTCGCCACCCTTCACCATCCTCTGCAGGCGTGTTCAACCCCGCATCCGCCTGTTTGCACCTCAAAACACGCCTGTAATAACACCTTCTTGTGCTATTTTCTAGCATTAACATTGCATAATAGGATCCTATAATCGCATTTGTAAAAACGCTTGCATGCATGCATTTAATCAAGAGAGGAAGAGGAGTGAAATAATGGCTTGCATAGTTACATTTTATCTCAAGTGCCTCCTTGCAAATTCCACCTCTTTTCATTTTTTTCTCTCTTGATTTCTTCTTTTCTTCTTCCCGCGGCTGCACTTCTTCCCGCAGCAGCCGCATGCACTTACTCCACGTCACTTCTCCCTGCCAACGTCGCTCCCTATAGCTGCAACTCGCGCACCCTCTCCCTGCTGCAGCCGGCACGCCACTCTCTTCTCCTCTATAAGAAGCTGCAGCTTCATCCTCGCAAGGGAGGCAGCTGCAGCAATGAAACAAACCCGTAACCATCTTCTCCACTGCTTTCCCCTCCCATACGTCGGCCCTCCGTCGAGGAGGCACTCGGCGAGCAGGAGAACCCACTGTGGTGCACACCACCATAGTGGGAGCACCACCGCCTAGCTCTTCGACGAGCCGGTGGGCGTGGTGCATTCCCTCGCTTCATTTTTTTCTCTTTAACGCCATTGCCGCCACTCCAAGCTTCGAAGCTTGAAGCCACGGCAGCAGCAGGTCCTCCCGCTCCTCCGCGACCGTCCCCGCAGCCGCCTGTCGACTTCGTGCGCGCCTGCAGGGCCATTCCCCGCTCAACCTCCGTCCTGACGTCCCCGCAGTTGCACCTGTAGCCGTCCGCCGCGCGCACTGCAGCGGCCGGCTACGGCCTCGTGCCGCCCCCTGCCCTCCTCCGCGACCCTCCTCGACCACCTGCAGACCCCGTCCACGCTCGCTCCTCCACGCCTTCGCCCGCCCGTCGCCTTCGCGCACGCCTGTAGGAACCCTATGCGAAGCCGCACCCGCATCCGCCGTCTTTAGACGTCTGCCTCCGCCTTCAGACGACGTGGCGTCAGACGTCCGCCGGAGGCGGCTGACGTCTTAACTCACGTGTCCGCGATCTCTCGCTCGCCCACTTTCTCTCTCTCTGCTAATCTCTCCCGCCCGCTCCCGCTCTCTCTCTCACGTATTCTCTCTCTCTCCCTCTCTTTTTTACTCACTAACAGACACACACTCACAGCAACGCACACACACACACGTTCACCGATGCACACACACCTATACCAACACATACACACACTCACACACTTATAGTACTATATATATAAATATATATATACATACATACATACATATATATATATATATATATATATACATAGTATATCTATATAGTTATGTATACATACACATATATATAATATATATACATATATATATAATATATATATATATATCTACTTATATATACATCTATATACTTATACATATACTTATATATATATAGGCATATATACTTATATACATATATATATATATACATATATATATACATATATATAGTAATATATATATATATACTTATATACATATATATAGTAATATATATATATATACTTATATACATATATATACACATATATATCTATATATATATCTATACATATATAACTATACATATATATATATATATATAGATATATTTACTTATATACATACATATGTACATATATTTTCATGTTATTTATTATACGCTGTATCGCGGGAATATCTGCACCAGTTGCTGATATTCCCTGATACACGCGTACAAAAAAAGTGTGGTCCCATACATCATCCATCCTCCATCCACACTCCACGCGGCACCTAGTCGTGTTGGTTGCATCTCTCTAGACGTCGACTGACTCGACATAGTGCTACACTCCATCGCCACCTCCACCCCCACCCCTTTATATATATACTACATATATATATATATATACATACTATATTTACTTTCTGTCTATTTGCTTTTCTGTTAGTAAAAAGATAAAAAAAAATACATAAAAAAGAAAAGATAATCTTTAACTTGCAGGTACCTCGTCTTGCGAGTAGCAAGACTTGTTTTGGGACTCTATTTGGCTAAAAGCCAAGGACACAATTTTGAGGGTGTGCCTCAAGAACAAGGATTACCATAAAAAAACCTAAATAAGAAAAACACCAAAAACACAATAAACGAACGGAAGAGACGCGTTTTAAGGAAAACGTAGAAACTCGACTTTAACCCCACTTCCCTGTGTTTGACCCTGGGCTTGAAAGTGATAAGATAAAATCAATTAGGCCAGGTTAAAAATTTTGTAAAGAGATGGTTAGGTCCAAATTAGGTTAACCACTATAAACATTTCAACGATAAAAATATCATATTAACAACCTATCCGGGCCGACCCATCACACTTTTCTGGCGCCGTTGCCGGGGAGGTGCGCCTTCGAGTAAGTTTCTATCCAAATCCTTTCAATTTTTCTCTTCCCTCTTCACGGGTATTGTTGTTTTTGGTGTGCAGGTGAACTTGGTGGAAGGAGAAGGAAAGCAGACGAAGTCGGGAACGAGGGCAGATCCAAGGCGGGAACGAGAGCGTGAAGATGCCGACACCGCATTGGAGCTTCGCACACGTTGCCAAACCAGTAGGTTTTCTCTTTCCTAGCAAACTAGGGTTAGCTTGCCACCCAAAAAAAAAAAAGAAAAGAAAAGACTAGAAAAACTTCTTGGGATTTCTTGGGGCAAGTGGATTAAAATTCACTTGTTTGATTGGTTGTATTCACTCCCACTGCCCCAGGATTTCCCGCCACACTTCGCATAGCGAAAATCCGAGAATCTTGATTCTTGGATTTCTCGCCGAGGGAAGTATTCTTTGAGGCAAAGAAAAAGATTGCTTATATCCCTCTTTTGCCTCACTTATCTTTAATTCAGGATCACATTTTTGGTGGAGAGACTTGGAATTGAGTTGATTCCAACCCCACCACGACTTTTCAAACTTGCTTGTGATTCGATCCTGAATACTTCAACCCCAACAATTTTATTTTCTTTATCTTCTGGTTGAAGCCTTGTGTGTGGAAATCATTTCTGGTGATTGGGAGCACTTGAATTGAAGTGCTTTGGCTCCCTGTCACATTGATATAAAACTGATTCGTGCATCCAGACTTAGAAATCTCCATTTAGGGTAGCCCATTGCATTTTAGCATGCATTAACTAACTGATAATTGAAGAAGGGTTTCTTGGGTTTTAGAAGGAAAACCTGTATTTTTGCAAAAACCCGGAGATTGGTTGAATTGGTAATTCAGCAAAACCCTAAAATTCATACTACTTAAGGCTGAACTTTAAAAACCATTCCCCAATAAAAACTTCAATTCGGGGAGATTTCCCCGTTGCATGCTTGTTCTTACACACTCTTAAAATCAATCACTTGGGCATTACCCGTAAACAACACCCTTCACATTCCAAAAGCACTTGACCCTAAGCCTCTAATTAAAACTGGTAGTAACTTGACCCTTACTAAGGATTGGAGGTCTAACTACCTGCGTGTAGCGACTACGTGCTGGTGAGAGTTCCCGCGTGCTATCGGGTGTCTAAGACTGGGGCAAACAGCCTTTCAATCTGGCCCGGTGGTTCCGCGGTGCTCTCATTCGGTTCCGTAGTTCGTGATAGTAGGTAACTTAGATCTTTAGGTCTAAGGGCACACTATAGAGGTTAGGAACTTGACTGTATTGATTTGTAATCAAGTGTACCTTTGCGGCGTCATTTCTCTCATCCCTTTTCCCTTCTCATCTCCCCAATTCTTTCTGCGGTAGTGCATGTTTGGGAGGAGGTCACAAAACCCTGAACTATTTGAATTGACTGATAAATCTAGAAAACAAGTCGAATCGTCCTCCTCCTCCACAAACATGGCTGCACGCCCACCCCCAAATCCCGAGGGAGGAAACCGCCCTCAGAACCCACCAGGTGGTGGAGCCTTAGATCGCATAACCCGCCTCCAAGCCCAAATGGAAATGTATAATGAGCAAATCGAAGCCATTCGGGAAACATTGGAGGAAATGCAAAACCCTCCCGAACGGGAGGAGCCTAGGTCTCTTAGCTCTTATCAGAATCCCGCTGCTACAGAGACCATAGGACAAATTCGGGTCCCCATGGGCGGGGACGACTTTGAATTAAAACCAAACATAATTGGCCTAATCAATTTTCACTTTCATGGTCTTGCAAGTGAAGACCCATTTCTCCACTTGGACGACCTAACCCGACTTGCTGAAACCGTTAACCCAAGAAATGTCGGGTTATCTATAGTCATGAAGATGTTCCCGTTTTCATTACGGGATAAAGCGTCACAATGGTTACGCACCCTTGGGAGAACCATCCACTCTTGGGAAGAGATGCGAACAGCGTTTCTCAAGAAGTTCTTCCCAATCGAGCGGACCAATGCGCTTCGCCGTGCTATCACTTCATTTACGCAACAAAACGGCGAACAATTTCATGAGGCATGGGAGAGGTATAACGACCTCCTCAGGAAGTGTCCGCACCACGGTCTACCTAAGTGGCATATAGCCCATATTTTCTACTATGGGCTAAATGAGACTTTGAAGCAGATTGCAGACGCTTCCTGCGGAGGGAACTTTATGAATAAAGACGAGAATGGAGCATTCGAGCTGTTTGAAAATATGAGTGAAAACTCGATGAACAATGCTTCCATTGTCGCCTTTAATCGTACCAGCTAGCCCCGAAATGTCCACGAAGTTGACACGGGACCCTCCCATTCATCCACTGATCTAAGCCTTATTGCACAAAAACTGGATGAAGTCTCCGTCGTGCACAAGAAGCTGGACGAGCTTCTGGCCAACCCCACCCGATCTATGGCAAACACCACCTCTTCACCACTTCGTCACAATCCAAGTTCTTCTAATACCAGGCTTATCCCGAGAAACCCCGTTAGACCTTCCTTACCGAGTGTCGCACCAAGCGACTCAGTAAGTCATGTGGAACTGGCTTCTGCGAGCCAATATTTCGACACGGAGGACCAAGCCTCCGTGTGCTCGGACGCATATCTACATGCGGATGCATCTTCTGGCATAAAAGACGCTTGAGCCCTGGGGAACAACCCGTTCTATGCCACTTATAACCCAGGATGGCGTAATCATCCGAACTTCGCATGGTCCAACAACCCGCAGCGCCAAAACCCCGCAGGTGGACCAATGCGACCGTCCGCACCCGTCATCCCAAGGGTCCAGTTTAATCCTATGGCAAATCCGCCATCAGGCCCTTGCGTACCACAAACTGAACACGCATCAAGCCCTCTTGACAAATTGATGCGAATGATGACGGAAATGTCAAAGCGCCATGAAGAGAACATGACCTCTCTTCAGCACCAATTGGCGCAGCAGAACGCCGAGATCAGTCAACTACGCATGGCGACTCGATCTCAGGGCACTCTTCCCGCCCAACCTGTTCCAAACCCGCGAAATTTCGTGCCCCGTGGTTCTCAACCATAGGTACGACCTTCTCAGGGACAGGTTAATCAAGTTCTGCAAGCTCCGAGCATTCCACCGGGATTTTAGGCTAATCCTGCTGCAGCACCACACTCTTATGTCCCCATTGCAAACCCTCCTCCACCGTATGATCCCACTGGACCCGCATCGTCCAATGCTATCACTACAAGGAGTGGTAAGCAGACCGTTGATCCGCCTCGACCTGATCCTGGCCCGTCTTCTTCTTCGCCCTCTCATTCGGGATGCATACCGCATTCGCGAGAGGATGATGCACCAAAACTTGTGCCAGAATCAGTCCCATTCCCTGAGGCTCTACTAAGGGAGCCAAAAGGCAAAAAGAAAAATACGCAGGCCTTTGACAACCTACGTAATTTGTTCAGGGATGTAGAAATCAAGGTACCCCTGCTCGAGGCAATCGACCACATACCTACTGTCGCTCGATTTTTCAAAGAGTACACAACACCCAGGCGACAGTCAAAGAAGACTAAGAATCCGGTGGTTCTCTCGCCTCATGCGAGTTGTGCTATACTGTCAAACTTACCACCGAAGCAGAAAGATCCGGGCACACCACTGATTTCCTGTAGCATCCAAGGCTGCAGTTTTAACCGTGCCTTGCTTGATCTAGGATCTTCCATCAATCTCATACCGACCATCATGCTCGAAAAATTTTCCTTGGGAAATCTGAAACCCACCCCTGTCACGTTACAGTTGGCAGATCGTTCTGTCAAAATCACGAAGGGTGTGGTGGAAGACGTGGTGGTTAGGGTCAACAGTCTTTGTTTTCTTGTTGACTTTCTTGTTTTAGATATGGAAGTTCCTAGTTCACTTTCTGATTGTCCGATCATCCTCGGTCGACCTTTCTTGGCCACAGCCCGTGCCCACATCGACTGCGAGTCAGGCTGTATTGAGATTGCCGTTGGATCTGAGAAGCTCAAGCTTAACATATTCAAGGCAGCCAAGAACTTTGATTGCGATTGCATTGAGGATGACACGTCTGATGAGGACATGGCCGTCAGCGCGTGTATCGGACTAATTGGGACCTATTCGGACTGCTGCGGATTACCTATAAACACTGATAACTGCCTGACCAACACATACTGTGACGTTCCCCAATCCCTCCCTTGTCCAGTACCTTCTCCTGGCCAGACTTCTGACGAGGTTTTCTCCGCTTCCCATACCTCGTGGTCTGAGTCATATCCGGGCTACTCACTGTCGGTCCACACTCATGAAGACCGAATTGCCCTTTCTTCCCCGCCAAATCAGGCGGATTTACAAATCCACACTGGGACCTTGAGCCCATATACTTCTCACTGGGGCTATTCATTTTTGGATCCATCTATCCAAGAAGCCCCTCTTCTTGGCCAATCTGAAGGCCAGTTTCTTCCTCCTAACTTGTTCTCCTACCCGTCTGGGACACTCTCGTCCCAAGAAATGCCAGATCCTTCCCCATCCACTCCCGAGCTAAAAGTGCTGCCTAATACACTCAAGTATGTTTTCCTGGGACCAAATGAAACGCTCCCTGTAATCATCAATTCAAAATTAACCATGGAGCAGGAGTGCAAACTAACTAAGGTCCTCCTAGAACACAAGGCAGCTATTGGATGGTCTTTATCAGACTTATCTGGTATTAGCCCCTCCTACTGCACTCATCGTATATATACGGAGGAGGAGGCTCGACCTTCTCGCGAGATGCAGCGACGTCTCAACCCTAACATGCGAGAGGTCGTTAAGAATGAAATCATTAAGTGGCTGGATGTGGGTATAATCTACCCGATCAGCGATAGCCCCTGGGTGAGTCCGATTCACGTTGTGCCCAAAAAGGCAGGACTCACCATCCGTGTCAATGACAGGGGCGAATCCATCCCTACACGCACTCCTACATCTTGCAGAGTGTGTGTAGATTATAGGAAACTCAATGCTGCAACCAAGAAAGATCACTTCCCGCTACCATTTATTGACCAAATCCTGGAGCGGTTAGCGGGAAATAAATTTTTCTGCTTCTTGGATGGATTCTCAGGATATAACCAGGTGGCAATAGACCCCCGAGACCAAGAGAAAACCACTTTTACCTGCCCTTTCGGCACCTTCACCTTTAGAAGGATGCCGTTCAGACTTTGTAACGCACCAGCAACTTTCCAGAGATGCATGCTGGCGATATTTCATGACATGGTGGGTGACTTTCTCGAGGTCTTCATGGATGACTTTTTAGTCTTTGGACCATCTTTCGACGAATGTCTTGCCAACCTGACTCGCATCCTTAGGAGATGTATTGATGTAAACCTCGTGCTTTCCTGGGAAAAAAGTCATTTTATGGTGCACGAGGGAATTGTTCTTGGACATATCATCTCCGATAGGGGTATCGAGGTTGACAGAGCTAAGCTCGATGTCATTGCTGATTTACCTGTGCCTGGTTCTGTCAAACAAATCTGCTCCTTCTTGGGACACGTCGGTTTCTATAGGAGATTCATCAAAGACTTCTCCAAAATTTCTCGACCCTTAACTCATCTCCTATCAACCGACATGCCCTTCGACATGGGCCCTGACTGTATACAAGCATTCACGCAGCTGCGTAATGCTGTCACCAAGGCCCCTGTTCTCCAGCCGCCTGATTGGTCCCTCGACTTTGAACTTATGTGTGACGCTTCAGACCTTGCAGTCGGAGCCATCCTGGGACAAAGACGCGATAGACACCCCTTCGTGGTATACTACGCCAGTAAGACGTTGGACGAGGCCCAGCGTAATTATACTACCACTGAAAAGGAACTACTGGCAGTCGTCTTTGGGCTGGAAAAATTCCGTTCTTACCTTCTGGGCTCTCACGTTATTGTTTTCACTGATCACGCGGCCATTCGCCATCTCATGCACAAGAAGGATGCCAAGCCTAGACTGATTCGTTGGATCCTTCTACTCCAGGAATTTGACATTGAGATTCGTGATAAGGCCGGAGCCCAGAATGTTGTGGCTGATCACCTTTCCAGACTGGACCCTAACCATATTGGACTTACTCTGCCAATTAATGAAATTTTTCCTGATGAGCACCTATTGGCAATAAATGTGGCAAGTGGACCGTGGTATGCCGACATTACCAATTACCTTGCTTCTGGATCTCTTCCACATGGCTGGCCTAAAAACCAGCGCGAGCGTCTCATGGCAGAAGCAAAGTATTATTTCTGGGATAATCCACTTCTTTTTCGGATAGGTGCTGATCAAATCATCCGTCGCTGTATTCCTGACAGTGAGTTCCCCAGTGTGCTATCCTTCTGCCACGATCAGGCCTGTGGAGGCCATTTCTCTGGGAGGAAAACTGTAGCCAAGGTGTTGCAGTGCGGTTTCTTTTGGCCCTCCCTTCACCAGGACGCACACACCTATGCCAAGCATTGCACTAGGTGCCAGTCATTAGGGTCAATGGCACGTCGGGACATGATGCCCTTGCAACACATCCTAGCTGCGGAAATCTTCGACATCTGGGGAATTGACTTCATGGGTCCCTTTCCTCCATCCAACGGCTTCGAATTCATCCTCGTGGCCGTCGACTATGTTTCGAAATGGATTGAGGCTATTCCCGCACGCCGTGCTGACCATGTTATCTCCACCCGATTCATCAAGGACCATATCTTTGCGCGTTTTGGGATCCCTCGGGCCATTATCTCGGATGGAGGAAGCCACTTTACCCATGCTTCTTTTCGGGCACTTCTGAGGAGGTACGGAGTCCACCATCATATCGCATCCCCGTATCATCCTCAGACGAACGGCCAGGCGGAAGTGTCGAACCGGCAAATCAAGCAGATTCTCCAGAAAATGGTTCGGCCTGACCGTAAGGATTGGTCCGACAAGCTGACTGACGCACTTTGGGCGTATCATACCACCTTCAATGCTCCCCTTGGTATGTCTCCATATAGAATCGTTTACGGGAAGCCTTGTCATTTGCCCGTGGATTTGGAACATCGCGCTTATTGGGCGGTTCGCCAATGTAACCTCGACCCAGACTTGTGTGGTCGAGAAAGGAAACTCCAACTCCAAGAGTTGGAAGAGCTCCGTCGTGAAGCCTATGATTCTGCTCTAACCTTTAAACAGCGCACTAAGGCTTTTCACGACAGCCATGTTCGGTGGAAGGAATTTGGGCCATCTCAGCAAGTTTGGCTCTATAATGCCCGACTCAAATTCTTTCCTGGGAAATTGAAGTCCAAATGGACTGGTCCTTTCTTGGTCTCAAGACCATTCCCCAATGGGGCCGTGGAGATCGAAGATCCCAAATCTGGGCGTAAATTTACGGTCAATGGGCAGCGTTTGAAACCCTATCTGACTCATGAACGTGCCCCCGTTGGAGAAACCGTTGCCCTGCTGGAGGGTAACTAATTCTTTGCCTCATTCTGAGTCCAGCTGGGGACATTAAATTCAGCGCTTGTTGGGAGGCACCCTAACAGCACTCACCATCCACCATCACTTTTCACACCTCTCTCGCAATCACTTCACTTTTCTCTTCACCACCCACCGTCCACCCACCCTTCCACCCTGATCTATACCCTGAACCTCAGCTCTTGTTACCCGATCTTCCATCCTTCCTCTGCCTTTCCCTGCATGCATATGAGGACATAGCATTGTTTGGCATGGGGGGGTGGATAGGCATCCATAGGATCCGGGTATGTTATGGTATCATACAGTTCCCACCTATTTATAAATATGCAAGAAAAAGAAAAAATAAAAAAATATATATATTATAATAAATGGTGTTTAGTAATGATCTTGAAGCTGAAACAAAAAGGCAATAAGTGTTTATGGATATTCAACCTCTGTTTTGAAGACTTTCCAGGCCACAAAAGCTTGATTCGCTCAGGCTCGGCTTAATTCACTTAAAGCATTGACAAAATAGATCAAGATCTCTCCTAACTAAGGATGTATTCTTGTACCTGAGACACAAGTACAAGATTCGTTGGTTTACTTTTACTTGAGAGCTTAAGTAAACTTGGTTCACACTACACATATCAGGAAAGACCAGGTGAACATAAGATCCAACCCTAGTGTTCATTAGGGAAGGTGGAGTCCTTACCTGTGCGCGCAGGTAAACTTTTTATCCCAGGCTTTAGTCTTGTGTTTAGGAGCGACTCTTTCCACCAAAAAGAAACTCTCCCACCAAAAAGAAAAAAAGTGTCCTCTTTCAAAATGTGTTGTAAGAGATATACTGACATATGTTTCAAAAAAAACAAAAAGAGAGAAAAAAAGAGTTGTCAAAAAAAAAAAAAAAGATGTTGCAAAAGAGTCAGTATATCTCATAAATGTCTGTATAATTTGTTTTTCGGTGAGCCAAAACAAAAAAAAAAAAAGAAAATGGGAGTTGAGTTTTCCGTCATCATCTTAAGGGTCAATTCGAAGACATGAGCTGAAACTGGGACCAACCTATACTTAAAAATTCGTGAAACCCTGGGATTGAGTCTTAATGTTCATCTGGTCAGTCTTGATCCTTCACTATGCACAAACCATAACCTCATGAGCTCTCGAGTACGGCAAAAACGTCCTGGGTCCTGGAAATCGTACTTAAGGTTTAAATATCAAGAGTCCTGGTTAGTTGAGAGATGATCTATGTCATGTGAGACTCAAAGTACTGGTAGTCTTCTTTAAAATTGGTTCTCACAATATTCGATAATAAACACACCTATATCACCTCAGAAGAAAATCTTCAGCTTAAGATTATTTCTAAATACTATTTTGCTAGGGACTAGCAAAAGATAGGCATGGGGGTATATGTTTGCACCTCAAAACACGCCTGTAATAACGCCTTCTTGTGCTATTTTCTAGCATTAACATTGCAAAATAGGATCCTGTAATCGCATTTGTAAAAATGCTTGCATGCATGCATTTAATCAAGAGAGGAAGAGGAGTGAAACAATGGCTTGCATAGTTACATTTTATCTCAAGTGCCTCCTTGCAAATTCCACCTCTTGCCATTTTTTTCTCTCTTGATTTCTTCTTTTCTTCTTCCCGCGGCTGCACTTCTTCCCGCAGCAGCTGCATGCATTTACTCCACGTCACTTCTCCCTGCCAACGCCGCTCCCTATAGCTGCAACTCGCGCACCCTCTCCCTGCTGCAGCCGGCACGCCACTCTCTCCTCCTCAATAAGAAGCTGCAGCTTCATCCTCGCAAGGGAGGCAGCTACAGCAACGAAACAAACCCGTAACGATCTTCTCCACCGCTTTCCCCTCCCATACGTCGGCCCTCCGTCGAGGAGGCACCTGGCGAGCAGGAGAACCCACTGTGGTGCACACCACCATAGTGGGAGCACCACCGCCCAGCTCTTCGACGAGCCAGTGGGCGTGGTGCATTCCCTCACTTCGTTTTTTTCTCTTTAACGCCATTGCCGCCGCTCCAAGCTTCGAAGCTTGAAGCCACGGCAGCAGCAGGTCCTCCCGCTCCTCCGCGACCGTCCCCGCAGCCGCCCGTCGACTTCGTGCACGCCTGCAGGGCCATTCCCCGCTCAACCTCCGTCTTGACATCCCCACAGTTGCACCTGTAGCCGTCCGCCGCGCGCACTGCAGTGGCCGGCTACGGCCTCGTGCCGCCCCCTGCCCTCCTCCGCGACCCTCCTCGACCACCTGTAGACCTCCTCCACGCTCGCTCCTCCACACCTTCGCCCGCCCGTCGCCTTCGCGCACGCCTGCAGGAACCCTATGCGAAGCCGCGCCCGCATCCGCCGTCTTCAGACGTCTGCCTCCGCCTTCAGACGACGCGGCGTCAGACGTCCGCCGGAGGCGGCGGACGTCTTAACTCGCGCGTCCGCGATCTCTCGCTCGCCCGCTCTCTCTCTCTGCTGATCTCTCCCGCCCGCTCCCGCTCTCTCTCTCACGTATTCTCTCTCTCTCTCTCTCTTTCTTACTCACTAACAGACACACACTCACAGCAACGCACACACACACACGTTCACCGACGCACACACACCTATACCAACACATACACACACACTCACACACTTATAGTACTATATATATAAATATATATGTACATACATACATACATATATATATATATATATACATAGTATATCTATATAGTTATGTATACATACACATATATATAATATATATACATATATATATAATATATATATATATATCTACTTATATATACATCTATATACTTATACATATACTTATATATATATAGGCATATATACTTATATACATATATATATATACATATCTATATACATATATATATACATATATATAGTAATATATATATATATATACTTATATACATATATATACACATATATATCTATATATATATCTATACATATATAACTATACATATATATATATATAGATATATTTACTTATATACATACATATGTACATATATTTTCATGTTATTTATTATACGCTGTATCGCGGGAATATATGCACCAGTTGCTGATATTCCCTGATACATGCGTACAAAAAAAGTGTGGTCCCATACATCATCCATCCTCCATCCACACTCCACGCGGCACCTAGTCGTGTTGGTTGCGTCTCTCTAGACGTCGACTGACTCGACATAGTGCTACACTCCATCGCCACCTCCACCCCTACCTCTTTATATATATACTACATATATATATACATACTATATTTACTTTCTGTCTATTTGCTTTTCTGTTAGTAAAAAGATAAAAAAAAATATATAAAAAAGAAAAGATAATCTTTGACTTGCAGGTACCTCATCTTGCGAGTAGCAAGACTTGTTTTGGGACTCTGTTTGGCTAAAAGCCAAGGACACAATTTTGAGGGTGTGCCTCAAGAACAAGGATTACCATAAAGAAACCTAAATAAGAAAAACACCAAAAACACAATAAACGAACGGAAGAGACGCGTTTTAAGGAAAACGTAGAAACTCGACTTTAACCCCACTTCCCTGTGTTCGACCCTGGGCTTGGAAGTGATAAGATAAAATCAATTAGGCCAGGTTAAAAATTTTGTAAAGAGATGGTTAGGTCCAAATTAGGTTAACCACTATACACATTTCAACGATAAAAATATCATATTAACAACCTATCCGGGCTGACCCATCACCGCCCCTTCAAGCCTACAGGTGCTTCATGCCAAGCGCCCGCAAGCGTTGCATCGCCTTCACCCTCCAACGCCTGGCGCACCCTCTGCAGGTGCTGTAGAACGACCGCATGCCCCTGCAGCCCCCCTCCACCACCTTCGCATGCCCGCATCACCGCCTGCAATCGCGCGCTCGCACCACCGCCTGCAATCGTGCGCCAACACCTGCATCACGCACGGCTGGTTGTAGCTTCTCTACCGCAGCCACTCCTCTCCTCCGGCAGGCCGGCTCCGGGGAACTCATGACGCACCGCTGCCATCACCACGACGGCCTCGCTCCAGCCAACCTCCCATGGGAGTCTCTCCTCGATTGAACCTCTCTCCCATGCGCGAGGAGAGAGGTGAAATCTCCTGTTTTCTTCCCCATTAAAAATTACATTCAATGCCATTACCACCAAAAATCAATTTTAATTTATGATTATTTTATTATGGTGAAATTGTGACTGCATACTCATGCTTTCTAATAATTACGCGTTATTGATATTCATATGTTTCAACATTGGTTTAGTTATTAACATGTGCATAAATTTTCTCTAATATATGTTAATTGAAAATTACATAAAAGCATCACATATTTATTGAATATTTCAGTAAGGAAAAATTGCACATGTACCCTTATATTTTTGAGTTATTGTGCATCTTCTTTCCATCTCATTTCATGTCGGATTTGATTAGGGATTTCACACTTGATCGAAAGAATACGAAATAATCGAGAGTTTATTGCATCATTGCCTCCCTGTGGACACGACCCGCTCTTCTGTGAGTGGTTATTTTTATTGTTGATTAGTCGATTTTTCCACCACTTAAATACTACAACAACGCGTTATTTCATTTGCGAAACTTAATTGAAAGTGGAAAATTGACTTGTCAAATTGGCGCCGTTGCCGGGGAGAAGGTGCAAGGGCGGTGGGCAGTAGGGTGCGGATACGGCTGTGCTTACGCCTGCAGATGGCAAAAGTGCAGTGGAGGGCAGAGTGCAGGTTGTTGCTGTTTGCGGTGGAGGGTGCGCAGTGCACAATGCAAGCACGGGTCCTTCTCCCCCTCCCAATCCCCTCTGCCTCTCCTCTATATTTCTTCTCCACCGCCTCCCAAGGGATTTTCAAAATCCTTTTTCTAATTTTTGGCTGGTGGCAATTTGCATTTGTTGAGGGGTGCGTCGAGGGTGGCCAGAGGATGGGGAAGAAATGTTGTCGGTTGTTTGAAAGGGGAATTTACCCTCCCTTCCTTATTCTACGGGGGGGGGGCACTGGAGGCAGGCGCTGGAGGTGGGCGCTGGCCTAGCGGTGGAGGGGCACGGTCCTGGCACTAAAGGCAAGCGCTGAAGGTGAGCACTGGCCTGGCGCTGGAGGGGCGCGATCCTAATGCTGGAAGGGCACGAGCCTGGTAGGTGTAGGATGGGGCACTGGCTGGAGGCGTTGGAGGCGGGTCTGGCACTAGAGAGGGGGAAGCGCCTGTGGGGAGAAGGCACAAGGGAAGTGGGTAGTATGGTGCAGGTGCGGCTATCCCTACGCCTGCAGATGGCACGGGTGCGTGGTGGAGGGCGAAGTGCAGGCTGTTGATGCTTGCGATGGAGGGCGCACGGTGCACAGTGCAAGAATGGGTCCTTCTCCCCCTCCCAATCCCCTCCGCCTCTCCTCTATATTTCTTCTCCTTCGCCTCCCAAGGGATTTTCAAAATCCTTTTTCTAATTTTGGCCAGCGGTGGTTTGCATTGTTGATGGGTGCGTTGAGGGTGGCCAAAGGATGGGGAGAAAATGCCGTCGGTTGTTTGAAAGGGGAATTTACCCTCCCCTCCTTATTCTTTTCCCAATATTCTTCCTACACATAAAAACATAAAATCAGTACATATTAAGTTATAGAATACTATAAAATAGATGTAAACTTAAATCATGATGCATGCAAACATTCTATAACTTAATGTAGTTATTAACAAACCTAAAAGGTAAGATTAAAGTTACTTGGGCATAATATTAGTCCATTAAAATGGACTCATCAGGTCCCTCCGCCATTACAGCGGAGGAGTCCTACTCCAGCGAGAATTTGAGGAGGATTTCTCTTAAATCCCTTAGAGACTCCCTCTCAGATTTGAAAGGGAGATTCTCTGAGGAATTCCCAATCTGATGAGCGTAATCCCAAGCCCTAATTATCACCCAATCTCTCGTGTGAACGCTCGAGAGATTTGAGTCTCTCGTACATTCCTACTCTGGTGAGGATTCTTGCGATTGGAAGCTTGCCTTCCAAGCACAAGATCCTCTACCGGTGCCTATAAAAGAAGCCCTAGATCTGGCCACTCAATTTCAGCTTGGTTTGGCCAGTGAACAACCTCCAATTTCTTCTCTTCTCCTCCGGCCAAGCGTCCAGTGAGCTCCAGCGACAACTCTGACAAAAGCTATTTTCGTACATTTGAAAGTTGTTGGAATCGTAGTATAGTCATGCAAAAATGTTCATCAAACATAAGTTTGTAAAAATAACAAAAATTTGAGTCCCGATTGTTTGTCTCTGGGAGGCATTTGTTTAATTCTGAAATCGATCTTTTATCGCTCTACTTTATTTAAAATCGCACGCCGGTTTCCAATCTTCGAATTAAGACTTCGCCACTTCTATTATGAATTCTGATTACATGCACGTGTGTCAGATAGATAATGAAAGTGAAAGTGTGGGTTTCGATGTACACAATTCTAGTTACGTGGTGGCTATTTACAGAAAATGCATCTATAATTAGATTTTCTACATTTTCCAGAACCTACATGCTTGTTGCAAAATATATATATATAAGTGAAAAACAGGCAAATTGAATCACGCAAAAAAGATGGCAACCAATAAGCTCATGGTGATTTCAAACATAGAGATATATATAAAAATGTATCTTGTATTCATTCATTTAGAGAAGTGTTTGCAACATGGAATGCAGAGGAAAGCTTGTACAAGAATGCTTGAAAATATAAATCTAGCTACCAGAAAATGATCGCATACAGGAATCCATGGGGGGATTTTGCATGCATCATTGGGAGAGAATAAAGAGCTAAACTACTAAGCAGTAAATATAAGCAGTAAAACTACGAAGAGCTAAGTTACTAATCTAGCAGAAGGAAGGGCATTTGGTGGTGGTCTCCGATGGCCTTTGAGTGGCTGAGAGAAGGAGGGGCGGCCAATGGAGCTTAGGCTGGCCCCTGGAGAGAGGTTGGAGAAGTGATCTAGCATCCTGGCATGGTGATGGTGACCTTCATGGTGGTGCTCAACTAGTGGAGGTGGAGTGGAGATGGAAGTGGCTAGCCTAAGTTGAATGAATACCAAGGAAATGGATGGGTGCAAATGGCCACCCTTAGGTATTTTTATAGACCTAAGGGATTCTCTCTAGAGAAGTGTGGAACTCTCTAGAGAGAGCTCCAATGAGTGGCCGGCCAAGAGTGGATGAAGTGTTTCTTAGATCCACAAAAAGTGGATCTAAGAATTGAATGCCTCCTGGTTGCTAAATTTGGCAACCAAGAGTTGGCGCCACTTTGAAGAGAGTTCTAGAGAACTCTAGAGGAGTGTGTGTGTGTGGTCGTACCCTAGGTGGCTAAGAGGTCTAGGTTAGGTCCTAAAGGGTTTGGGTAGGTGTATGCCTTGAATTAGGGTTGCAAACCCTAATTGCTAAGGGGAAAGTGCAATTAAACTCAACCTAAGTATAATTGAATGAGTGTGAACCTAATTGAGAGTGAAATAACTCAATTAGGTTGGGTTTAGGTCAATTGGACTCTCACTAAGTCCAATTAGACTTGTGTGGGTTGAGATCTGAGCTCAATTGGACTCAATGAGTCCAATTGGCTTAGGTGATGGTAATTGACTTTGATCTAAGTCAATTGGGTTTAGTGAGGACCTAATTAGGTCCTTAGGGAGGTCTAAAGGTGATGTACTAGGGTTAGGGCACCTTAATTTAGGTTCCTATGTGGTTGGAATTAGGTCTAGGGAGCTAGAGATCCATGATCAAGGCTTGAATCTCAAAACAGGAACTGGATACCAGTTCCAGATGTTCAGAAACAGAGTTAGGTGACTTATACTCAAACATCAGAAGCCCAGACTTTAGTTCTGGACATCCAATCTAAGTCAGGGGGAATTCTAGGTTCTGTTTTGTGTATTCTGCAGAAATTGGACATCTGACAAAGTGTCTGGACATCCAATAACACTGCAGAAGTGGGTTTGAGGTGTGCAGGAGTTGGCTAAGGGTTCTCGACGTCCTATAATTCATCTGGACGTCCAGATAAAAGTTGGAACTAGGGTTTTAAGGTTTCCTAGGGTGTGATGACCTAATCTAGGGGTGGCTAAGGCTTAGGGAAGTCTCTAGGCTATCTTAGGGCTAAGATGGTCCTAAGCTCTTTGCATTTTACTACTTTATACCTACTTAATAGAGTAGCATACCTTAACTCCTTTACTTTATTATTCACTACATCTAATCTAGGTCTTCTACTCTAGCCCAGCTGCAACACTCATTATTCCTGATCCAGCTTCAGATCCACCTCCAGATCCAGCTTCTGATCAGTTTATTGCCTGCAATTGACATAATGCACTTAATCAACACATTATAACATCATTTTATGCATAGCTAAAGTAAAGCAATAAAGATGCAGATAATGCTCATGCATGAATTACCTTAACTTATGCAAAGTCCTAGCCTAATTTTGGTCAATTAAGGCCTATGATTGCTGTGCAATCATACCCGCATGCCTAAATCTTGTTAGTCCCTAGCAAATGCAAGACTAAATTATTTACATCAAGGGTCCCTAAGGGACTGATTATTTTATCAAGTGTATGCCTAGAGATTTTTCTCCTTTTTGTTTTTATCCTATGCTCCAAAAATCCCGACAATCGTGAAAGTGCAGCTATGTAGCTTTTGCAACGGATTTGAGTGAAAAACTAATTCACCTCTAAAGACTGTACTTGCCCTCTAATAAAAATTCTAACAAGATAGGCAGGCTTCTTCCCTCGGGATATTCGAGATATTTTATGAATTCCACCCAATCTTTAGGCTTAGGTAGAGAATCTCTGAGGGAAAAAATTATATATTTGGTGGCTCACTCTCACATGGTGCTCCATTGAGACTAGTACTATAGAATCTAGATTCCCGGATTACTAAGTAACTCAACTCAGAGAAAGACGAGAAAAACTATGCTCTCTTTTGATTCCTTTGTATTCATTCTCTCTTACTCTTTCATTTTCTTTTCTTTCTTTTTCTTAGAGCTCACAACCTCACCATATTAACATATATGATCTGTATTTGGTGGTCTCACTTGGCATTAACACTTTAATTGAGTTCCATAACTCTAACACTAAGTCAGAATTACTCAACCAGTATTCAGGTGATCAGAAACACAAGAAAGGTGGGTTAAGGCCATATTTGGTGGATCTCAAATTTATTTGATGGTATTGCCTCAATGCAACTAAATATTAACTCTTTTTTCTTTGCTTTTTCTTCTTTTTCTAATTTTTTCAATTTTTCTTTCTTTTCATCATTTTTTTTCATTTTTTTCTCTTTCTTTTCTTTTCTCAACATAACACAACTAGCACACATCCATGAACTTTATTGAGGAGGCATTATTAGGGATTGGTGGTACTCAAGAGACATTGGGTGGCTTATTTGTTGGAAGTGCCTACTCACGGCATCGGGAGAGATGGATAGGATGACGTATTTCTGAACTTGGCATCAATACCCTCCTTTAGCAGAGCATTCCGTAAAGAATGGTTGTAACCATCCACCTTAGCCCTAGTTTTATGAGAACTCGCTTTCTGCATATTTGCCTTATTTGGTGGCTCTCACAATTCGCACAAAAATGTATACGCAAGAACCGAGAGCGAAAACTATGTCTAATCTCAGAGTATCATCACCTAATTATCTAGGACTCCAGATTCCTTGTACTAATCTTAGAGCACCAGTACACTCTACTCTCATCTCACACTATTTGGTGGATTTTTGGAGGAAAATCTGCCTGACTCCCAAAACACTATCCAGGCATTCAGGAAAAGAAGCACTGCTTCTTCTCGACATACTAAAAATGTTTATTAGCCTTCACCGTGAATCCATTGCAAATTCTACATGTGTGTGAAAAGTTGTACTGGATTCCAGATTACAGGAATCAACTAGAGGATAAAATTCCTACTGCATTCTCTTAATAAAATAATCTTATTCATGAGTGCAATATGTATATATGTTATAAACAATTAACCTTGTATCATTTGTACTTCATGAATTTCCTGTATTAGGTTACATTCAGCTTGACTTTAAATTTAGAACAAGAGGTAAGCGACTGAGTCGAAAGTGGCTATTGCGGACGATTTCTAGTTTCAATGCGAGCATTGGAGGTGGAGTCAGTTCTTTTATTTAGGGTCCTAAAATACATTTTACATGCAGCTCCAAGGTTTTCCTAAATGTTGGCATAAAAATTTTCAGTTTTGTTGTATCTACCCCCCCATGCCTAAGCTCTTGCATGTCCTCATGCATGAATATAAAAGAAAATAAATACAGCAGGGAGTAAATTGGTAGAAATCACCTGTAATTGCTCCTAAAATTATACATTCAGCATCGGCCAACCTATCAGCATGCAATATATAGAAAGAAAATATGCTAAAAGAAAAATATGCTATATATAAAATGGTTATGTGAGATAGATGCTATCTATATGTGTTGAGTTTAACGCCTCCAGCTAGGCGAGAATTCAATCACATGTCCTCAATAAGATGAACAATCTCGTCAGGTGGAGGAGGTTCTGGGCCAAAGATGGCTTGAGGCGCTGGTTATTTACCGTAGATATATGCCCAAATTTTGGGTCCCTGATCTGGACTGTCCCACTAGGATATGGATGAATCACAATATACAGGCTAGTCCACTTGGACTTGAGCTTCCCTGCAAATAGTTTTAATCATGAATCAAACAACCAGACTTGCTGGTTGGGCATGAATGCTTTCCTCCGGATGTGGCGGTCATGAAAGGCCTTGGTCTTGTCCTCATATATCAATGCGTTCTCATAGGCCTCCCACCAGATCTCTTCTAATTCGCTGAGCTGGAGTTTCCATTCTTGACCTCTTGCATCAAGGTCAAGGTTACATTTTTGCATCGCCCAAAAGGCGTGGTGTTCCAGCTCTATAGGAAGGTGACAAGCCTTGCCATATACCATACAATATGGTGACATTCCGAGTGGGGCCTTGTATGCAGTCCGATATGCCTAAAGTGCATCAATAATTTATCAGACCCATCCTTCCTATCTGGTCTAACTGTCTTCTGGAGAATCAGCTTGATCTAACGGTTAGACACTTCAGCCTGCCCATTGGTCTGCGGGTGGTACGGGGTGACTATACGGTGATGTACCCCGTATTTCTTTAGCAATGACCTGAAATGGGCATGGATGAAGTGGCTTCCCCCATCGCTAATTAGAGTGCGGGGTATTCCAAATCTCGCGAAGATGTACTATGGTACGAAGGAAATGACGGTCTTATGATCAGCCCATCTGGCCGGGATGGCCTCGACCCACATCGAGACATAGTCAACGGCTAGTAATATGTACTTGAAGCCATGCGAGTTCAGAAAAGGGCCCATAAAATCGATGCCCCAAACATCGAGCACTTCTACAACCATGATGGGTTGGAGTGGCATCATGTCTCTCTTGGTCATAGAACCAACCGACTGGCATCGTTTGCAGTGTTGGGCATATTCGTGTGTATCTCTGAAAATGGTTGGCCAGAAAAATCTCGACTGCAAAATTTTTGCAACGATTTTCCGTTCGAAGAAATGACCACCACAAGCATCATTGTGGCAAAAAGATAACACACTGGGGATCTCAGAATCTGGGATGCTTCTTCGAATAATCTGATCTGCTCCAATGCAGAAGAGCAATGGGTCATCCCAGAGGTAGAATTTGGCCTCTGCAGTAAATTTGAGTTTCTGGTCCTTAGATAGGTTAGCAGGAATCTTGCTTGCAACAAGATAGTTTGTGATATCCGCGTACTGGGGGAACTCAATAGAGTGAACTGCCAAAAGGGATTCATCCGGAAATTGGTCGTGGATAGGCAGGGAATAAGGAATGTGGGCTGGGTCCAGTCTGGTTAGGTGATCCGCCACAACATTCTGCCTTCCGACTTTGTCACGGATTTCAATATCAAATTCTTGCAATAGAAGGATCCATCTAATGAGCTGAGGTTTGTCATCCTTCTTTGCCAACAAATGTCAGAGGGCGGAGTGGTCAATGAAGATGATGACTTTGGACCCTAATAGGTAGGATCTGAATTTCTCCAACCTGAATACTACTGCTAGCAGTTCCTTTTCGATGACAGTATAATTGTGCTAAGCCTCATTCAGTGTCTTGCTAGCATAGTATATGACAAAGGGTTGTTTTTCCCGATGCTGGCCTAAAACAGCACCGACGTCAAAATCAGAAGCATCACACAACATCTCGAAATCAAGTGACCAGTCAGGTGGTTGGAGAATTAGGGAATCGGAGACAGCACTTCGTAAAGTCTCGAAGGCACTGAGACACAAGGTGTCGATTTCAAAGGGGACATCGGCAACAAGGAGATTCGTCAAAGGCCATGCAATTTTTGAGAAATTGCGTATAAATCTCCAATAGAAGCCGACGTGATCCAAGAATGATTTGATCAGCTTGACCGAGCTAGGTGGCAGTAAGTGGGAAATAATCTCAGATTTAGATCGATCGACCTCGAGTCCATTTTTTGAGATCCTGTGTCCTAGTACTATGCCATCCCTCACCATGAAATGGCTTTTCTCCCAGGATAGTACTAGTTGTACCTCAATACACCGTTTCAGGATCTTGGTGATGTTATCAAGACAAGATGTGAAATCATCTCCGAAAATGGAGAAGTCATCCATTAATACCTCCACATAGTCCCCAATCATGTCAAAGAAGATGGCCATCATACAATGTTGAAATGTCGCTGGTGCATTGTAGAGGCCAAAGGGCATCCGCTTGAAAGTGAATGTTCCAAATGGGCATGTGAATGTGGTCTTGTCTTGATCTTCCGGGCTAATCGCTACTTGATTATACCCAGAGTATCCATCTAGAAACAGAAGAAACTATGTCTGGCTAACCGTTCCAAGATCTGATCAATGAAAGGTAAAGGAAAGTGATCCTTCTGGGTAGCCATGTTCAGTTTCCTATAGTCGATGTAGACCCGCCAAGATGTTGCAGTGCGGGTCAGGATGGATTCGCCCTTATCATTTTTCACAATGGTGAGTCCTGCTTTCTTGGGCACTATCTGGATTGGACTCACCCATTGGCTGTCTGAGAATGGGTATACAATACTTGCATCCAGCCATTTGATGATCTCCTTCTTAACAACCTCTAGCATATTCAGGTTTAGCCATCTTTGAGGTTGTCTCGAAGGTTTCACCCCCTCATCCGTGTAAATGTGATGAGTGCAATACGAGGGACGAATACCTCGGAGATCAGCAATACTCCACCCGATAGCAGCCCTATGGTCTTGTAGCGTAGAAATCAATTGATTCTCCTATTCTTGGGTTAAGTGATCATTGATAATGATTGGGTATGTCTCACTTTCACCCAAGAACACATGCTTGAGTAAGTCAGGTAAGGGCTTCAATTCAATCATGGGTGGGTCAGAGTCAGAAATGGGAGTGGGAGGAGCAAACTCGAGGGTGGGAATCTGCTGATCCGTATGCACGTGAATTCCCACTGATTCACTTCCTGTGAAATAATTAGTTGTGACTGCGCTAACAGGAAACCTGTTAGGTATGGTCACGTCTTCCTGCAACAACAGGGGCGATTCAGCAATGTGTGCATCAGGATGGTTGGATTCAGGGGTGTTGTGGTCAGACGCACACCGTAAATAGTTAGATCCTTGGGGAGATATGTGTAGTGCAGTGGTCTCAGTCCCGTGTGGATCAAGGTCCAAGAACCTTGATAGTGTAGACGAATGAGACATTGGGTCATCAAAAAGGAGCCCAATGTTACCACAGTATGCCGAATCTTTGTCTTCACCATCCTCCTCGATTTGATCACAGTAGAAATTCTTTGCTGCCTTGAATATGTCAAGGAGAAGTCGTTCATTACCTAGGGCTATCTCCATACACACGGATGCACAATCAATGTTTGCTCGGGCTGTCGCTAGAAATGGGCGACCCAAAATAATTGGTGCATCTCGGAGATTAGGAGGAACTTCCATATCGAGAATGAAAAAGTCTGTGGGAAAGCAGAATCCACAAACTTTTACGATCACGTTCACAACCAACCCCCTTAGTGTCTTCATTGATCTATCAGCCAGCTAAATCGTGACCGAGGTGGGCTTCAACTCCCCAAATCGAAATTGATCAAATACGACAGTGGGAGTTAGGTTAATGGACGAACCCAGATCTAAAAGGGCTCGATCAAATGGAGAGTCTTGCAAGAAGTAGGATATAAGTGGGGTACCAGGGTCTTTCTTTTTCACCGGCAGGTCGGCTAGAATCACGACGCTAGCCTCTTTCGACAGTATCGCTTGTCATCTAATTCTCTGCTGTCGCTTCGGGGTACAATAGTTCTTGAAGAACCTAGCGACAGCGGGAATGTGATCAATTGCCTTGAGGAGGGAGACCAGAATATGTACTTCCTTGAACATTGACTTCAGGTCCTCAAAATTCCACATGTCCTTTTTCCATACTACGTTCCGCGTCAGAGCCTCAGGAAAAGGGATGAGAATCTCAGGGTCAAGTGGCCTCTTACCCTTGTCTACCATAGATGGCTCCTGAGATGAAGAAGGAGTCGAACACGCCTACGGCAAAGGGTGGAAAAAATCAGGACCCCCTACCTATGTGGTGGGTCGAATGTCTTCCTTCCACTCCTCAAGGAGGCAGCATGTGCAGGCTTGCTATCCATGAGGTGGTGGGGGAGTGGAAGGGGCATAGTATGCGGGGTTCTACAAAGGTGGCTGGCCTTGCACGTAACCGGGTGGTGCAGGAGGCGCATGTAATATGGCGTGTGCTTGTCCTTATGGTGCTTGAAACCTAGGTGGGGAACCTTGGTTGTACACATATCGAAGGTTCGGGACGGGTTGGGAGGGCAAGGCTCCCTAAGTCCTATGCTCCTGCAATAGCTGGTTTTGCATGTTCTGTATAGTTTGTATCTGGTTAGCCATCACCTTCATAATCTGCAAGCTATCCTGTGTAGACTTCCTCATCGATTCTTGTAGCTCCTCTTTCAGTGCCTCCAAAGGGTTAGCCCGCTTTGGAGGGTGACTGGCAGCTTGGTGTAGCAGCTGGTATAAAGAACGGGGTTGCTGCTGATGCAGGAATGGTTGCTGCCTAGGGTACGTGTTTTGCGCATTCCCGTGTTGCCTGGTCTGGTAGTGTGGATCTTGATGTGGTCTTTGTGAATTACCAAACCAGGAGAAGTTCGGATGCTGGCTCCAACCAGGGCTATACGTCTCTGAATACGGTTATTATGCCTGTATCCTTGGATAGCACTGACGTCCTCGTATGCAGAAGATGTCTAAGACGTATATCCGTCAAGGGGATACGCATTATAATCTGTGGGTGGTGCGTAACCCTAGTCGTAAGGTGCCAGATCTGGATTGTTTACGGGATCCTGATATGCGAGATCTCATAAATAAGAGGAGGATGCATCCCGAGTGAGTAGATTAACTCGAGTAGGAGGGGCTCGGGGTGCATAGGAGGGCCTTGAAGTGGCAGAGTTTAGGTCAGATTGACCCTGACTAATTTGGTCAATCTTTTTCTCGATCAAGTTTATTCTATCCAGTTGCTTGATGATGATATCCATGTCAACTCGAATAGACTCGATGTGAGCCTCATGGACACCAACCGACTGCTGACCAGGCCGCTGGAACTAGTTCATGGACACGGCATTCATCGAGTTCTCTGCCAAAGATTCGAACAACTCAAATGCGTTGTTCTCGTCTTTCGCGAGGAAATTCCCGCCACTAGATGCATCAGCCAGATAACGATGTTTGTCATCCAGCCCATGGTAAAAGATCTGAGCTAGGTGCCATCTGGGTATACGATGGTGCCAGCATTTCCAGAGAAGGTCGTGAAATCGATCTCAGGCTTCATGCAACTTCTCCCCAGCTCCTTGGGAGAAAGTTGTGATTGTGCGCCGCATAGCATTTATTCGATCGATTGGGAAGAACTTTTGGAGGAATTCATGTCATAATTTCGGCCAGGTTCCAATTGGCTTCCCAATGGTCTTGAACCAGTATGAAGCTTTGTCCCTCAGAGAAAATGGGAAAGGCTTCATTAGAATAATCCCAAGATCGATATTCCTGGGCCGAATCATTTTTGCAACTTGACTCAGATCCTCTAGGTGATGGAATGAATCTTCGCTTGAGTTCCCATAGAAGTGAGTGCTGTTCAACCCAATCACATTGGGCTTGAGCTCAAACGCATCTCTACCTGCGGGAATTCTGACTAAGGGTGCAACGATTGGTGTGGTTGGATCATAGAAATCTCGCAGTTGTTCACCTCGTGGCGGGTGCTGCATCCTGTCAAGCATCGTCAAAATGCGATCCATGCTCTACCGATGCCGCTCCTCAGATTCGACCACTCGGGCTTCCTGATGAGCCATCGGGTCCAGATTCTTAATATCCTAACTCGATCTAGGTCCAGGTCCAAGATTAGCTATTGTGGCTATGGGAGTCGAAGAAGTGGGGGGAGAAGTAGGTCCTGGTGAGGTGACTCGCCTCCTTCGGAGTGGCTCCCAAGGTCCAACCAATTGAGGTCTAAGTGACCTCCTTCCTTGCATACACCACCCAACCCCTGGGTTGGTGTAGCCAAGCCGGACAAGGCTAAGGCCCTGTCAATCATGTGGTCCTTATGAATCAGAGGACTGGATTTTTAGTTTTAAGCTTTAATTCCTGAAGAAAATTTGTCATACAATAGACTGAAAGCGATTCCTGCCTCTCGGCTAACCCAGCGAAGAGGTTGAAATTACCCAGTAGTACGACAAGGAATTCAGGTTTAGTTCATGTTTTAAAATTGATTTTAGCCCATTTTCTTCAGTTGGGGTTTTCTTTTGGTGAGTGATCCACAAGGTGACCAACTCACCGGCTAAGTACTAGACTTGACTAAGTCTAGGTTAGCCCAAATGTGGTCTCTAACTTGTAACCCTAAACGTGTAACCTAGGGTTCATGCAATTCTAAGGTTTTGTTCTTTTGTTTTCAGCAGACCATGAAAATTACAATCAATTCTATGGTAAAATTTGGAATCCAATTAAATTAAAATTTGGCGAGTAGATTACTTTTTCAATTATCTTTCCAAAGAATATTTGTTTGGAATTTTTACTCTTTCAACCGAATTTGTAGAGATTTTTGAATATCAGGGGGTCAAATCTAGAATTTTGACCCCTGATCGATTTTTCACTTTGAAATAGTATCACATAACTTTCAAAATTCAGGGAAAATATGGAAAATAAAGCCAATGAGATTAGATTTCAAACCCCACCATTTTTAGTCAAAATAGATTCGCAAATTGCTCAAAATTACTTTTTGAATTTTGAAAATTCTCATATCTGGGTCAGTCTAACCCCCTTGCATTTCGCGAATTTTTAAAAATTTTATACTTGTAATTTTTTCAAAAGAACAGTGCCGTTTGAAAGATGGTTTAAAAATGAAGATCTAACTCAAATTTCAGAATTTTTTGTTTGCTAATTTTTCGGCAATTGAACTTTTAGAACAAACTTTGAATCTTGGCCGAAAATCAGAAAATGGTGGAGAAGCTTCTAAAGAAGGTTTGGACGTCAAAACCTTTTGCACATTTTTTTTCTTTTTTTTTCAAAAAGGGAATATTTTTTCAAAGGATTTATATATATATATATTGCTTTTTCAAACTAAGGATTCAAAAAGAAACCAAATCTAGATTTTTTATCTTTTTTTTGAATTTTTTTCTCTTTTTCACGAAAATGAATAAGTTTTTTATTTTTTTCTCAAAAGAAATTGCTGGAAGCAAATCTAATCCTAGGGTTCAAAAGAAAACCTAGGCTAAGAGGAGATGATGTGCACCTGATTTCCTTTTCCGTGCTCGATGTGTGTGCAGATCTCATTTTTTTCCCATGTTGTCCTACACATCCAAAAACAAAGTAGAGGGAGATTTGTCAGTGGTAGTTTAAAAGATTGAAATCAAGAAAAATAACGTTGCCTCCCCAGCAATGGCGCCATTTAACAGAAGCCGTTTTCGTGCATTTGAAAGTTGTTGGAATCGTAGTATAGTCGTGCAAAAATGTTCATCAAACATAAGTTTGTAAAAATAACAAGACTTTGAGTCCCGATTATTCATCTCTGGGAGGCATTTGTTTAATTCTGAAATCGATCTTTTATCGCTCTACTTTATTTAAAATCGCACGCCGGTTTCCAATCTTCGAATTAAGACTTCGCCACTTCTATTATGAATTCTGATTACATGCGCGTGTGTTAGATAGATAATGAAAGTGAAAGTGTGGGTTTCGGTGTACACAATTCCAGTTACGTGGTGGCTGTTTACAGAAAATGCATCTATAATTAGATTTTCACATTTTCCAGAACCTACATGCTTGTTGCAAAATATATATATATAAGTGAAAAACAGGCAAATTGAATCACGCAGAAAAGATGGCAACCAATAAGCTCATGGTGATTTCAAACATAGAGATATATATAAAAATGTATCTTGTATTCATTCATTTAGAGAAGTGTTTGCAACATGGAATGTAGAGGAAAGCTTGTACAAGAATGCTTGAAATTATAAATCTAGCTACCAGAAAATGATCGCATACAGGAATCCATGGGGGGATTTTGCATGCATCATTGGGAGAGAATAAAGAGCTAAACTACTAAGCAGTAAATATAAGCAGTAAAACTACGAAGAGCTAAGTACTAATCTAGAAGAAGGAAGGGCATTTGGAGGTGGTCTCCGATGGCCTTTGAGTGGCTGACAGAAGGAGGGGCGGCCAATGGAGCTTAGGCTGGCCCCTGGAGAGAGGTTGGAGAAGTGATCTAGCATCCTGGCGTGGTGATGGTGACCTTCATGGTGGTGCTCAACTCGTGGAGGTGGAGTGGAGATGGAAGTGGCTAGACTAAGTGGAATGAATACCAAGGAAATGGATGGGTGCAAATGGCCACATTTAGGTCTTTCTATAGACCTAAGGGAGTCTCTCTAGAGAAGTGTGGAACTCTCTAGAGAGAGCTCCAATGAGTGGCCGGCCAAGAGTGGATGAAGTGGTTCTTAGATCCACAAAAAGTGGATCTAAGAATTGAATGCCTCTTGGTTGCTTACTTTGGCAACCAAGAGTTGGCACCACTTTGAAGAGAGTTCTAGAGAACTCTAGAGGAGTGTGTGTGTGTGGTCGTACCCTAGGTGGCTAAGAGGTCTAGGTTAGGTCCTAAAGGGTTTGGGTAGGTGTATGCCTTGAATTAGGGTTGCAAACCCTAATTGCTGAGGGGAAAGTGCAATTAAACTTAACCTAAGTATAATTGAATGAGTGTGAACCTAATTGAGAGTGAAATAACTCAATTAGGTTGGGTTTAGGTCAATTGGACTCTCATTAAGTCCAATTGGAGTTGTGTGGGTTGAGATCTGAGCTCAATAGGACTCAATGAGTCCAATTGACTTATGTGATGATAATTGACTTTGATCTAAGTCAATTGGGTTTAGTGAGGACCTAATTAGGTCCTTAGGGAGGTCTAAAGGTGATGTACTAGGGTTAGGGCACCTTAATTTAGGTTCCTATGGGGTTGGGATTAGGTCTAGGGAGCTAGAGATCTAAGATCAAGGGTTGAATCTCAAAATAGGAACTGGAGACCAGCTCCAGACGTCCAAAAACAGAGTCAGACGACTTATACTAAAGAATCAGAAGAACAGACTTTAGTTCTCGACGTCCAATTGAGTCAAGGGGAATTCTAGGTTCTTTTTTGGGTATTCTGCAGAAATTGGACGTCTGACAAAGTGTTTGGACGTCTAATAACACTACAGAAGTGGGTTTGAGGTGTGCAGGAGTTGGCTAAGGGTTATGGATGTCCTATAATTCATCTGAACAACCAGGTAAAGGTTGGAACTTGGGTTTTAATGTTTCCTAGAGTGCGGTGACCTAATCTAAGGGTGGCTAAGGCTTGGGGAAGTCTCTAGGCTATCCTAGGGCTAGGATGGACCTAAGCTCTTCACATTTTACTACTTTATTCCTACTTAATAGAGTAGCATAACTTAACTCCCTTACATTACTATTCACTACATCTAATCTAGGTCTTCTGCTCTAGCCCAGCTGCAACACCATTATTCTTGATCCAGCTTCAGATCCAGCTCTAGATCCAGCTTCTGATCAGCTTATTGCCTGCAATTGACATAATGCACTTAATCAGCACATTTTAACATTATTTTATGCATAGGTAAAGTAAAGCAATAAAGATGCAGATATTGCTCATGCATGCAAGAATTACCCTACCTTATGCTAAGTCAGAGCCTAATTTAAGTCAATTAGAACCTATGATTGTTGCGCAATCAATCTCCTCCTTCTTCTCGTCACTCTGCCATAATACCAATGGCAGAGCTATCTTCACCTCCTTCCTCCACGTTGTGCCGTACTAGCGTTGGAGTCAACCACCCCTTCATCATCGTCGTTCCCTCTCCACTAGAACTTTCATCTCCGGCAGTGGTAGGTATGCACTAGCCGCTCTCCTTATCCTTTTGTCCATTAAATTAGGTTAAAACTCTTCCCCTCTCTCCTCTCTTCATTTCCCCCTTCTTTATTTCTACTTTCTCCCCTTGACCACCGCAGACCACCACCGTCTTCTCCACCTCCGGCAGACCATCGGTGAGGTGTCTCCGTCACCTCCACACACCCATTCCACCTCGCCAGACCCCTCAGAAACTCTGCCACCATCCACTGATCACTTTCCCCATCTCCATTGACCGCCATACCCTCCACAAGCACCCCCCGACCACACCCATCACAATGGCCACAGACTGACCTAGGCACTCACGCCTAGGTCGCCCCGCATCACGTCACCACCTAGACACCTTCGTCGTGCCACGGAAAAGTTACCTGTGTATTCTAATGAGGCCGCAAGGCCATATTGCTCGAAACGCAGGTTCGACCTCCGCCACCATTAAAGCAGATGTAAAGGAGCTCGCAAGCTCGCTCCAGCCAGTTGCGCTCCAGGTTTCCAACTCTAGGAGGTGCAGAGTTGTCTCACGCACACATCCAGCTAGAGAGCGGCTTTGAGAGAGCACTACAGTTGCGGTGATTGAGCAATCATCCTCCTTCGAGCGCAAGTGAAGCAGGTGGGAATTTTAGTCCCACCTTTAAAAGTTTAGAGCACGGAGTGTGGTTTAAATTATTTTTGTGTCAGAGGCTATTCGCCTCCGACCACGGGGTGAGGTCCCCTCGCCCACATGCCCACCTTGTTTGTGACCCACGCTACGCGGACCTAGTTTGCCTGACCCGTTTACCATGCACTCCTCGCGCACCACCCACGTCGGTGTGCTTGGACCCAGGTGCACGTGACCCAACCCAAATACCTGATTGGCTCTAGGTGTGAGAACCTAAGAGAGAAGAGAGAGAGCATATGCGTAGGAGGGTCGGGGTAGGTTTTGTACTTATCTGCAGGGAAAGAAGGAAGGAAGAGGAAGCTGAAGCTAAAGAAGCTAAGGGCAGGAGGAGGAGCCGCAATGGAAGTAGAGGAAGCTAAGAAGCTAAGAAGAAAGGAGGAAGCAGAGGAAAGCTGAGGAAAAGAAGATCTAAGGAAGGAGAAGGAACTATAGCAGAGAAGTTGCAGTTGAAGAAAAGGCAAAGGCAAAGCTAAGGCAAGAAAGAAGGAAGAAGAAGGAAGGAGAAAGACAAAGAAGAAAAGAGGAGAGAGGCTAAAGGCCAAAGTCAGAGAAGGAGAAATCAAGGAAAAAGAGAAGTCAGAAAATAAGAAGGCCAAAGTCAGAGAGGGAAAGAAAGAGAAGCTAAGGCAATCACGCAAAGGAAAGGAAGAAAAAGAAGAAAGAGGAAAGCTAAGGAAAGAAAAGAAGCCAAGAAGGAGAAAGAACAGAAGAAGAAGAAGGAAGCCATCGACCAAAGCCAAATGAAAGAAGGAAAGAAAGGTAGAGAAAGAGGAAGCTGAAGAATAAGTCAAAGAGAAGAAGAATCAAACTTTTATCCAATTCTTCTCAATTTCTCTTTTATTGCTACATTTTAGTATTCATAAACTCTTCCATTATATTTTGAATTAGATTTTGAGTAACTTTAAGTGCTCAAAGTACATCTATTGAGATTAATGCGTAAATTCCATTTGCTCCCTATGTTCAACCTCGGACTTAAACATTCGGGTAATAAAATTCTTATTTGTTTACAAGGCGATTTCAACTATACTACGACGCAGTATTTATTCTTTATAAACTGATCTCGCCTTCTGTTAAACATTTTGGCACCGTTGCCGGGGAGCAACGTTCAATTCATCACTAGGCTCTACATTATTTTTTATTATATTTGAACACTAACTTGCCCTATTTGTTTTGCTGTGATTCTGCAAGGTATTTCACAAGGAAATCTCCTGCGCAAATCAACCACTCCAGGGCAGGTAAACTCTCTCTTCTTCCTTAAATTCATCTCCTAATCATGGGAAGACAAAAAGGAAGCAATTAAATTAGGAATCAACTACCGTATTTCTATAGTAATTACCATCTTTAAGGCAAAAAGTTTCCTGATTTCACGAAATTGTTCAAATCTTATTGAAGTTGAAGTAATTTTTAGTGATCCTACCCCATAAATTCCTATGCCTATTAGGGATCACGCTTAAATTCTGAATCTCCGCGGACTACACACTTCTTGTTTTAAGTCCAAAGATAACTTCTGAAAGAATCTAAGAGGATTGAAAATAGAACCAAATTAGGGTTTCTACAGTAGGGTTTTGGAGTGCTAGTTCACACATGCTTACATGAAAGGAAATAAACCCACCCACATCAGTGTGCTACCCAGCCCTTGATTGAAAAGATCTAAGTAAGACAAACCCTAAAATTAAGCTTTAAAATCACTTGAATCTTAAAAACCTTAGACCTAATAACCTGGGAGTCAAATTAGGGTGATTTCTAGGTCTTGACCTAGAATCATTCTGCCATCTTTAGGATAGGTCAGGTGAAGTTGACCCCTTGGGTCAACCAACCTCTAAATTAGGTCACAACATCAAAACATCTAAAGTTCAAGTGAAATCCCTAAGCACCCTTGATCTTAAAAGTGGTAGACTTAAGAGGTCAAGGTCCCCATTCTGGTCTACCTGGAATCTCAGTGACAAGAGAGGTCAGGTGGGGGAAACCTTGTAGCCCATGGGGATGCTCTACCATGTAGGGGTCTTTGCGGGACTCTCCCTCTCTGGCTACCCAAGTAATTCTCAGGTGGACAACTTTTTGATACAGGGGTATCATCCGTCCTGAACCTCCATAGTCATCCAAACATCTTTGGGTGCCTCGATTGGGTCAAAAACACCTCCAGTCCCTCATCTCTTCTCTTTAGAGCACACACATAAAATTTCAATGGGACTCTCTATTCAGATCTAATCACTTCACAACTTGATTCTACATCTTGATTCCACCATTTGATCCAAATATGCAGCCAAGTTACTTAGGATTAGCATTCAAAAAACCTGAATCACCGAGATCCATGAGAGATAGGATGATTGAGGATGCCCTTGAATTCTATGAAATTGAATATAAACCCTCAACATCAACAGAAGACATTCAGGTTAATGTACCATCAACCACAACCTTCATCGTAAACTGTGCCCAACTATTATTGACTGAAGCCACAAAAGGATCAACCTGAGACATTCTCATCACAAGATACATTGAGATAGAGAAATTACACAACTTTGAATACCTTCAATGCATAACAAATCCTATACTTTGGGAACAACACCAAGATGATCTTGAAAAATAGGAAGAGATGATGAGATTATTGAAGTAAATTATCAATCAGAAATACTCGTACATGCCCCAAATAGAGGATGAACCATCTTGGAGTAGTATTGAGGATCAATCCAATTTCCCAGATCTTGGGTTTGAGGCACAGAGTGGTTGTGGATTCCCAACCCAGATGAAATACAACATGCCTGATCTTGAAATTGGTTGGGAAGATCCAATTGCAGAAAAACACAATGTTGAGCCAACCCTACACCATGGATCACCAAGCATAGAATTCTGAAACTCCTGCAATGATGAACTGAGAATTGAACCTCTCGAGGGTGTAAATCCCACCCCTTATTCTGATAAGGTGACCCTCGAAGGTTATTCAAACCTAGATTCTAGCGATTCAACCCACATCCTAAGCCTAAAATCTGGATCTAAAACAACTTAGGAAGATTACGAGGCCCTGTATGAAGAAGATCAAATTTTCAATGAAGAGTATGATTCTGGGTCCCTATTTGACGAATATCCCTCTCCAACATCCTCAGAGAATCAAATCGATTTCTCAGAAGTCATGCCAATTTACGATACAGAAACCGAGGAGTTGGACGAGTGGGGTTTTGATTTGGTCTTTCCTACAAGCCTAGAACTTGAGCCTAGACCAAATAAGAACACCTTTTTGAGCCCAGAATTTACATATAGGCTAGACCCCAGTCAGGCTGCTAAGTCTACATCATGTGATTTATTCAATGGAGGAACCTTTGATACGAATCTCGTTCAGAATTTGATTTTCGCAATATCTCCAACAATTTCGAATCTGACCATGATTTCGGAGAAACTCTGCTTCTTGAATACTACGAGCCAATCTACGACCTTAGCTCACATCATTCATTCTCCAACTCTGACTCTAAGGTCCTTGTTCCATTGACATGGAATCATTTCTTTTCGATCCTTAGGAATCAAAACCAGAAAATGCCGAGAGTGATTGTAACCCAGAGTTCAAATCTTTTCTCAATTCAAATTTCCATCATCCTATAGACACTCTTCAGGCATTCACTTTTGACTTTGAGAGCTACTATGAGGACTCTCTACATGAAACCACCTGTCACGCCTTTCTAGAAGAGCCCTCATACACAATCCTCATTGAAGCCACCTCTTCCAAATATACAGAACCCATCAAAACCCATTTTCAACCCCAAGCCACAACCGGACTCAATTTCTATTCTGATTCCCCTCTCATTGAGCCGATTGCAAATGATTCAACTCCACACATATACCGGGTATCAAACATTGATCAAACTAAAAAACATGCTCCATCATTCTTTGATCACCCCTGTAGGGTTTCCACATCATTCACTGATTACTTCATGGATCCCTACTCTGACTAGGCTGACTCAACTCAGCCAAAACTCGAATTTACACTTCCGCATCCATCAGAGCACCATAGCTTATGGTGGGTTCCACATCTTTTGATCAACAGTTATCAACCCACTAGATTAATAGGGTTTGGGCTGCATCATCGGCTTGTTGATCTAAACAAGAACCTGGTTGGACCAACCAGGCTCTTAATCAAGGTGCTTGTTCTACAAAACTCTGCTGAATTGATCACTGCCTCTCCATACCATTTCCCACTCAGCTGAAGGCATTGAATTTAGCACATAACGGGAGGCAACCCGTCATTCCAAAAACCTGAGATCCATCTGATTATTTTTCCGTACTTCACATCTACTGCACCCTGAGTTCAGCCTTAGACCAGTTGATCCCACCTCTAGTACACGTACCAGAGCTTGAAATCGTCTACATCAGTCATCCTGGACCCATTCGCCCACCTGATATATCCTGTCCTAAGTCCTTGGACCCAATACTATTTTACACCCTCCATTTACAATGAGGGCATTGCAAAACTTAAGCATGGGGGGTGGTAAAGTGCAAACATACAGAAAGCAAGAAAAGTCAAAAGGATTCTCACAAAAAATTTCATATGTCAAAAATACCAAAAAAATTGAAAATTATGAAAAATAATAAAAAATTAGAGGAGGGGAGAGAAATTTTGAAGCCATATAAACATGAGGAAAAAAAAGCAAAATGCCAAAAATTAGCACAAGATGAGAGAGAAAAAGAGTCATTAGTAAGAGATTAAAGAATTAACCAAAGCTCTAGACCACATTAAGGAAAAATAAGAATAAAGGAAAAAAGTGCTAAATGAGACACAAAGAGATTAGTAGGAACGCTGATCTTAGGCCTTTTGGGCTAGACTCTTAGGCTTAAAAATTGATATCTGCTAAGATCTGGATAATCCTCAAGAGGTTGGGGAAAATGCGAAGCTTAAGTATTTGGTCTAAGGCTTAGTGAGTATTCATCCTCGTTAACTGACCTTCGATTTGTGGGACTCGGTAACCTAAGCACCCCAATCCACACACAGTCTGGTTCAGTGCGCATAACTATCAAAATCACACAAAAGTGTTTAAATGTTCTCAAAAAAGTTGCCTAGATTAGGAGCGGCCGATCAACACAAGTTGATTTTGACGAGTTCCCGGCATGGAGAGGCGAGACAATCCCCTTGAATATGCATAACAACACATCGTCTCCTCGGTGCTTGTCTCCTAGGATATTTACATATCCTACCGGGGGCACATAAGCACCTTGCTGGTTTAGATGCCATGGGCGGCATTATCACGAAATGTTGATTACCAAGGCCTGGATTTGGCTACAGAACACCAATGGGCGGGATTATCTCAAAATCTCAAAAGCCAGAGTTCTGGGGATTGCCATGGGCGGTGCTATCATGAAGCATCGATTGCCAGGGACCTTTGAGGATTGATGATGGGGACGAGGAATCCGATACAGACCATGTTAAGAAGCCAATCCGAAGCTAGAAAAAAAAAGAAAAGAGAGAGAAAAACTCTATAAACAAGTAAATCCTGTGTCTCTCTTACAAAAACGCACTGCAAGCAGAACCAAGGCTAAAATATGTCTCATGCATAGGTTCTTTAATCGCAGAGTCCAACAAACCTTAGGATAGTTCCTACGAGCCTTAAAAACCTTCGCGGAAGATCGAGGCTAGAGCTGGTCAGGTCCGAATCTTGGTTGGTACTTGAGTACCTCTAGGCCTACTACCGACATTCTAAACTAATCGAAAAGAAAAAAAAAGCACTTATCATAATTGGTGAAAGAAACTCATGGTCTAGAATAGAAGTTAAAACCTTGAAATTTTGCTAAGGGACTAGCAAAATCTAGGCATGGGAGTATGATGGGAACACCATAACTAGCTCATTTTGACCTAGAAAAGAGAACAAAAGCTCCTACATAACCTAGAGAAGGGCCTAATTCAAGGAATAACTATTCTGAGAGGAAAATAAGAAACAAAGGGTAAAACTGCAATTTTACCATTACAGTACATCAACAGGATTTCTCAGGGGCTAAGCATAGGTTAAATGGTCACAACAAGATAAAAAGTTGGTCGGTTCAATCAGAAAAGGGTTAATGTGCAATCTGAGAATTAAATGACTTCTTGTAACCCTAAAACAGACCTGCTCAATTCAACAACGTTTTGGTCAGGATAAAAATCAACTAAACCCTCTAAAATTCATGGAAAAATATCCTATAGGGTTTAGAAGCTTCAATTTAGCCTTTGAAACCTATTTTGACCTAAATAGGAATCTTAGATAAATATTTGCCATAAATTGGGTTTTTGTGTAAAATGTCCTATCAAACGTGGTCAAACATAAAATCCAACTTCACCATTGGATTCCTTAAGTCCAAATTAGGTTCATAGCAAAATTTGGACCTAAGGGGAGGTCACCTTAACCTACTTTGCAAAATAGTCCACTTAATTACATTTAGACCCCTAGCTTTTGAAAACCATTGCGAAGACCCCCCTATCTTACTGCCACTCTATGCAATTAGGTCCCTCTACCATTACAATGGAGGAGTCCTACTCCAGCGAGAATTCGGGGAGGATTTCTCTCAAATCCCTCAGAGACCCTCTTAGATTTGAAAGGGAGATTTTCTGAGGAATTCCCGATGTGATGAGTGCAATCCCAAGCCCTAATTATCACCCAATCTCTCATGCAAATTCTTGAGAGATTTGGGTCTCTCGCACATTCCTACTCCGGTGAGGATTCTTGCTCTTGGAAGCTTGCCTTCCAAGCACAACATCCTCGATCAATGCCTATAAAAGAAGCCCTAGATCCGGTCGCTCAATTTTGGCTTCGTTTGGCTGGAGAACAACCCCCAATTTCTTCTCTTCTCCTCTGGCCAAGTGTCCAGCAAGCTCCGACGACATCTCCTCCTTCTTCTCGTCGCTCTGCCACAATCCTAGTGGCAGAGCTGTCTTCACCTCCTTCCTCTGTGTCACACCATACCAACAATGGCATCAACCACCCCTTCGTCATCACCATTCCCTCTCCACTGGAACTTTCGTCTCCGATGGTGGCAGGTACGCGCTAGCCGCTCTCCTTATCCTTTCGTCCATTAAATTAGGTTAAAACTCTTCCCCTCTCTCTTCTCTTTATTTCCCTTTTCTTTATTTCCACTTTTGACCCTCGACCACTGCAGACCACCACCGTCTTCTCCACCTCCGGCAAACCACCAGCGAGGTGTCTCCGTCACCTCCACACACCCATCCACCTTGCTAGACCCCTCAGAACCTCTACCACCATCCACTGATCACTTCCCCATCTCCATCGATCGCCATACCCTCCACAAGCACCCCCCAACCACACCCATCACAATGACCACAGATCGACCTAGGCATGTACGCCTAGGCCTCCCCGCTCCATGCCACCCACCTAGACACCTTCGCCGTGCCACGACAAAGTTGCCTGTGTATTCTAATGAGGCTACAAGGCCGTATTGCTTGAAACGCAGATCAGACCTCCACCGCCGTTAAAGCAGACGTGGAGGAGCTCGCAAGCTCGCTCCGGGCAGTTGCGCTCCAGGTTTCCAGGCCTAGGAGGTATGGAGTTGTCTCGCGCACACATCTAGCCAGAGAGCAACTTTGAGAGAGCACTGCAGCCATGGTGATTGAGTAGGAATCCTCTTGCAGGTGCAAGCGAAGCGGGTGGAACTTTTAGTCCCACCTCGGAAAGTTTAGAGCGTGGAGTGTGGTTTAAATTGTTTTTGTGTCAGAGGCTATTAGCCTTCGATCACGGGGTGAGGTCCCCTCACCCACATGCCCACCTTGTTTGTGACCCACGCTATGCGGACCTAGTTTGCCTGACCCGTTTACCGTGCACTCCTTGCGCACTACCCATGCCGATGCGCCTAGACACAGGTGCACGTGACTTGACTCGAATACCCGATTGGCTTTGGGAGAGCAAACCTAAGAGAGAAAAGAGAGAGAGCATATGTGGAGGAGGGTAGGGGTAGGTTTTGCACTTATGTGTAGGGAATGAAGGAAGGAAGAGGAAGCTGAAGCTGAAGAAGCTAAGGGTAGGAGGAGGAGCTGCAAAGGAAGCAAAGGAAGCTAAGAAGCTAAGAAGAAAGAAGGAAGCAGAGGAATGCTATGGAAAAGAAGATCTAAGGAGAAGGCACTGTAGCAGAGAAGGTGCAGCTGAAGAAAAGGCAAAGGCAAAGCTAAGGCAAGAAAGAAGGAAGAAGAAGGAAAGAGAAAGACAAAGAAGAAAAGAAGAGAGAAGCTAAAGGCCAAAGTCAGAGAAGGAGAAATCAAGGAAGAAGAGAAGTCAGAAAAGAAGAAGGCCAAAGCCAGAGAGGAAAAGAAAGAGCAGCTAAGGCAAGCACGTAGAGGAAAGGAAGAAAAAGAAGAAAGAGGAAAGATAAGGAAAGAAGAGAAGCAAAGAAGGAGAAAGAACAGAAAAGAAGGAAGCCATCGACCAAAGCCAAAAGAAAGGAGAGAAAGGTAGAGAAAGAGGAAGCTGAAGAATAAGTCAAAGAGAAGAAGAAACAAACTTTTTATCCAATTCTTCTCAACTTCTTTTTTATTGCTATATTTTAGTATTCATAAACTCCTGCGTTATATTTTGAATTAGATTTTGAGTAACTTTAAGTGTTCAAATTACATCTATTGAGATTAATGCATAAATTCCATTTGCTCCCTATGTTCCACCTCAAACTTAAACATTCGAGTAATAAAATTTTTATTTGTTTACAAGGCAATTTCAACTATACTACGACGTAGTATTTATTCTTTATAAACTGATCTCGCCTTCTGTTAAACAATGAGCTTACGGAGAGGCTATTCCTGTCACCTTAGGTTTAGCATAGTGAATTAGGTGTTATCTTTGCCCCAACTTTGTGATTGCTTTGTTATTTCAAAAAACCCTAAAAATATTATATTGAAAAACCAAAAAGAAAAGTGATTTCCACATTTTCAAATGAGAGATTTGACTTTGCAAGTATTTGCCTCCTTAGATGACCCTAGATATACCACTATCTACGTTATAAATTTAAAAGCGAATCGATGTTTGCACGTTGCAATGACTTATAAAACCCGTAATTTACAAACCACGTAAAAACCCGATCAATATGCAGGTATAAAGGCATCAAAAACTAATCTAAACTAATCTACGTTAATTATGTACGCTAATAACTAAGTAATGCCTTAATATAGGCATAAAAAGAATACATATATACAAAAATATACTACATACTATACTAACATATGTAAAATATGTATAGTAACATATGTAAATGTCATTAAAGAACCTTAAAAATACTTATATACAAAATAAGGCTAAAAAGAATATATATATAATACCTACTATATATACGTATATACTATACTACTAGTATATATACTAACTATACACTTATGTACACAATACTTATAACACACACAACATACACTAAAACTTTGCTAATATAACACATGCACGCACACACGGCTAACACACTAAACTCCTTAACACTTAACCACTTACACTTAACCTTACACAAACCCAACACTTAACACACACTAAACCAAAAAATATTGGTTGGCAGGCCCAACCCTTCATAGGGTCAATAGCCCACAAGGACCAGGTCAACCACTACTAAACTTAGGCCCTAATGTTTATTTAGTGTATTTTAGCATAGTTTAAAACCAATACCGACCCACATAGACCGCTCGGCTTAGCCGAGCCTGGGCTCCCAGCCCATACCTCTCTCTCTCCCACAATATGCTCGAAGGTCAAAAAGGTAAATGGGATCTGACCTTGTACTTGGATGGGAGGCTTAGTGACGCGATTCCTTTTACAGCGCTGTAGGAGCTTTACAACAAACGATGTGGGACTAAATGTGGGCACCAATTCCAATGCCTGAGCGTGATTTTTAGCAGAGTTTGAGGGATGATTAAGGTGTTAATTAATTAATTAATTTACAATTAAATCATATGGTTATGTAGCCTATACATGGGGCTTCTTCTTGGTGTAATTTATTTAAAATTATTAAATATATAAATATATTTAAAAATTAGTTAAAGTTAGGAATAATTACATATTGATTTATTAATTAATTCCTTAATTATGAACTGCAAATTAGTAAATTAGTGGTATAATTGACTTATAAATTAGTTGATTTACATTATTATCTAATTATTACATATTTCTAACTTATTTTTTTGATTTATTTCTATTTATACTCATTTAAGTACATGATTTACATATATATACATATATATATAGTATGAATACAAGACTATATTATAAATAAATTATAAATATATTGAAAATACTTTAAACTATAGTATACAACTATACAACATAATTTATTTCCATAGTTTATGAATTTACTAATTTAAATTATATTAACTTACTAATATAACTAATTAACTTATGAATGTAAATAGGTATAATATATAGGTAAATAAACAAATATAGGGATACATTAATATGCAATAGAATGACTTTAAGTTATATATATTGTTATAATTATGTTTCTAGGTATATACATAGCTATTTATAAATACATAAGGATTATGTACATATAATATAAATAAATTGTTGAAGCAATCTATTGAGGGTTTATATTATCATTATCATAGTTCAAATGCTCAATCGATCGAGCAACAAATACAATTTATAAACTCCAAAATCTGGAAAAAAAGTCTGAGGTCGAACATAGGGAGCAAATAGGAATTTACAACGCTAATCTTTAATTGCATATAAATGAGCAAGGAAAATTAAGCACAATAATGATAAGCAATGAATATTAATCTGTCACATTAGATATCCAATGAAGCTCACTGTATTTCAAGAGCAAAAAGATAACTGAGACAAAATAGTGGTAATTTTGATCACCAATTATTAGCCTAAGCACATGTATTGATTATTCAAATGATGCTAGGTACTTAGGTACTTAAACGTCCCAACAGTACCAGCATTAAACCCAAATTATACGGTTGGTAGGTTTTTCAAACAACTTAACTATCGCCTACTACAGTATCTTCTTTTTCTTCTTCTCTTCTCCTTCTTTAATCTTTAATCCTTCTTTTCTTCTTCTCAAGCATGGCCAAGGGTTAGGCTTTCTACTCTAAAGCAAAACCCTCTCCTCCCCCACTCTCTCTCTTTCCTTCCTACTCTCCGCTTCTCTCAGACCAGGGTAATCAGGCATTCAGGTATGCGCACCCAGGTCTGGGGCTGCGGACGTGGGTCATAGCCGAGTGTATGGGTCGGGTCATGAATGGGTGTAGTGGGACCTCACCCCATGTGTCTCGAGGCAAGCAACGCTAATCACAAATCCAATTTCTTCTGTGTTAGTGCTTCCTACTCCCACGATGTTGGACTATTGAGTCCCCTTTCCTTTGTGCGAAGCTACAGCTATGGTAGTCCTCCAAATTGAAGCAGCAAGAGTGGATATGCTCTGTGATTGACCGCCTAGGAGAAAGCCTAGAATGGAACCACAAGTACTGGAACCAATACTTGGAGCGAATGCGGTTAGAGAATAGCAGAAGTCATCGGAGATGATGGCAATGGCAGTGGACGGCAGTAATCTCCTGAAACAGGCATACGGGCTCAAAAGCCCAAATTAGATGGCTCACTAGTGTTGACAGAGGATGTGGAATCTAATGGTGGTGGTTGTGAGGTGAGTGGAAGCATGTGGTGGTCAGACGGAGGCATGAAGGTGGTGCGGAGGTGATCGAATCCGGTGAAGCGAGTAAGGGATCAATCCCCTTAATTTCTTGAGGGATTTTGGTTAGTGGAGCACGGCAGTGCTTATGGGAGTTGTGGTGAGGCGAGTGGTGGCTTGTGGAGTTGTGGAGGCCTCATTGGAGCTCGACTGGTCTTGGGGAAGATGGAGGGCAAATGGCGTGAATGGTGGTCGAAATGAAGGGAAAAAGGGATAGATAGAACCTAGAGAGAAAGAGAGAGAGAGTGGACCTAATTATGGACGACGGGGAAGATGGTGTCAACTTTGATTGGCCGACACCAGAGAGGGAACTAGCTCTGTTGAGGGAGACGGCGGCGAGGAAAGGGGAAGGACGCTCACGCAGTGGTTGGCGGGACGCGGACGAGCTTGAGGAAGATGTTGGAAGGGCCAATTTGTCCATTGGTCATCTTTAGGAAGATGGAGAAGGAGACCGCCGAATCATAGGTCGGAGCTGGCTATGGGAGAGGAAGAAGACATTCTTCTGGCCTTAAACCAAGCTAAGGATGTAAGGTTTGCAATGTAGGTCCTTTTATAAGCCATAGGGTCGAGCTTTAAGCTTGGAAACAAGATTGAAAGCTCAAATATCAGGGGCTTAGGTTTAGGAATTTCCAAGATGATTTAGCCAAGTCATGGAAGAGCGTAGATGGAAGGGGATCTCCTCAGGAGTCTCCCTTTCAATTTTGGAAGGGTTTCTTCGTGAAATCAAGGAGATAACTCTGATTGAAGTCAGCTCTTGTTGGGTTCACACAGTCATGGCGATAGGGACTTGCATGTGAAGAATACAATGAAGTTAGGGGGGTATTTGTAAGGATTTCAAAAGTTAGGGGCCATTGTGTGATAAAAAGATTCTATTTGGACTAAAATGAAAACTATGTCAAGATGATCTCTGATTAGGCCCAAATTTTGGTACAAACCTACTTTAGACCCAAGGAATCTGATGGTGAAGTATTATTTTGGTTTTGACTAAGTTTGGCTTGGTAAATTGCGTAGAAAACTAAATTAGGATAACTGTTTGTCTGAGACTCTATTTTAGGCTAGATTTGGTTCCAATGGTCAAATCAAACATACCAAACCTTAGAAAATATTTTTTTATGATTTTTAGAAGCTTTAGGCGAATTTTATCTTGATCGAAATCTTAGTCATTTAAGCAGGTTAGTTTTTAGGGTTTGAGATGTCATTTAATTCTCGAAACTCATGAAAACCCATTTCTGTTTGTATGAACCCTCTTATTTACATTTATGACCATTTGACCTTTATTTAGCCTCTGGGAAATCCCATGATTGTTTTGCAATTAAGATATTCTATTAAAACTACATTTCTCTTAGAGAGGATATGCAATGAATAATAACTCTTTAGCAGTTATGTAGGAGCATTTATCAATTGATTATGACTAAATAAAACTAGATATGGCTGATGATGACGTTATCATCATACCCCCATGCCTAACCTATGGAATGGACTCAAATTATAGGCCATGCCTCTGATGCTCAAAGTCCTAATTCTTTCTTCCTTTTAGAAATTAGATCAAAATGCTAATAATAGGCCTAGAGGTACTCAACCAACCAAGGTCCGGACTTGACCAGCTTTAACCTTAGTCTGCCGCGAAGGTTTCTAAGGCCCATAGGCACTATCCTAAGGTTTGTTGGACCCTATGATTAAAGCACCTGTGCTTGTAACATGGTTAGTCTAGGTTCAGTTTACAATGTGTTTTTATAAGAGAGAGAGATGGAAGAATTTTTACCTTTTTGATGAGTTTTCTCTCTCTTTTCTTGATTATTTCTAGCTTCAGATTAGCTCAAAAATATGATCTGTATCGGATTCCTTATTCCCACCATCGATCCTTGCAAGGTCCCTAGCAATCGATGCTTTAAGATAGCACCACCTGTAGCAACCCCTAGAACCCTGGCTTTCGACACTTCAAGATAATGCCTCCCATGGAGTTTTGTAGCAAAATTCAAGTCCTGGCGATCGACATTTCAGGATAATCCCGTCCATGGCACCTGAACCAGCACAAGGTGCTTACATGCCCCTGGTAGGATATTTAGATATCCTAGGAGACAAGCACCGAGGAGATGGTATGTTATTGTGCATCTTCGAGGGAAATTTCCAACCTCTCGATGCTAGGAACTCATCCAAATCAACTTGTGTTGATAAGATGATCCTAATCTAGGTAGCTTTTTCAGAACAGAACAAACGCTTTTGCATGATTTTGATTATTAAGCGCACTAAACTGGACTGTGTGTGGATTAGGGTGCTTAGGTCACCGAGTCCCACAAACCAGAGGTCAGTTAACGACGCTGAATAATGCCTAAGCCTTAGACCTAATACATAAGCTTTGAATTTTCCTCAACCTCTTAAGGATTATTCAGATCTTAATGGACACTTGAATGTCTAAGCCCAAAAACAAGCCAAAGAGGCTTAAGATCAGCACTCATACTAATCTCTTTGTCGCTTTATCATTCTAAGACTTAATTTTTTTCTTTTGATTTGGTTTAGAATTTAAGTAGATTCCATAATCATTTACTAATGACTCATTTTTTGTTTCCAATTGTGCTTCTTTTTGGCATTTAAAATCACCTCCTCTTTTTCTCCTTAAGAATGATATGTAATTAATCTCACAAAATTTCCTCCCCTTTCCATTTTTTTATTCTTTTTCAATTTTTTATTTTTTTGGTATTTTGAATAAGAGTGATTTTTTCTTCTGTTAGAACCCTTCAAAAATCCAAATTTTTATGTGTTTGCACTTTAGCACCCCTTGTTCGTGCACTAAATCAATGTTTAAGATTGTCGTGTTGTAGTATAGCCAAAATAACGCTTAAGCAAATAAATTTTATTACTCGAAAAGGTTCCGAAGTCGAACACAAGGAGCAATATGGAATTTAGATCTCAAGAATTGCAATTTAACCATAATATAAGTAATTTATAATAGAATTCCAAATAATAATGATATATAAATGAAAACAAATGTCAATAGTGAAAAAAGAATGGGGTAAAATGGTGATTTGAATCACCAATTACCCTTCACAATAACAGCAAATATCAACCAAATAAAGCCTAGCAATCAAGTATCAGATGGATGAGTGTTTAATCAGACGGCTTAACCATCTCCAGCTACAGTGTATAGCTTTTTCTCTCTTCTCAGCTTCTTCTTATTCTCATCTCTTCTTTCTCTATTGCGGTTCCTCTCCTTCTCTTCTTCTTCTTCTTCTTCTTCTTCTGCTTCTTCTTTCTCTGCTGTAGCTCCTCTCCTTCTCTTCTTCAGGCTCTTCACACAGGGGGGAACTTCTTGAATTCGCTAAGTGTCAGCCAATTTCCTCTGCAGCAAAACCCTCCCCCTTCCCCGCGCAATCTCATTCCCCTCTTTCTCTACGTAGGGCACGCTCTCCTAGAGCCTTCAACAGTACTGGGTATACGGGTAATCAAACCTAGAGCGTACCCAGGACCAAGGTTGCGGGCGTGGGTCACAGCCGAAGAGTGCTTAGGGTTAAGGCAGGTTATTGGGCGCACCAGGTCCGTGAGGTTAGAGTCGCGGATGAGGTGCGTGAGACATTCATGCGGGGACCTCACCCCCTATGCGTGCTGAGGCAAATAGCCCATGGCAGGAATTCAATTTATTCGTTTGCAGGCACTCCTCAGCTTTCGAGGTGGGACTAATCCCACTGCCTTTCTTCTGTGTGTAGCTACAGATGCTTCTTCATTCAATTCATGCAAGATGTAGTTAAAAGCTTCAATTGCTAGTCCACTCGGACTCCTGGAGCGATCCCCCGCGAACTGGAGTCGATGCTTGGAACCTGCAGGTGCTAGAGCAAGCTTCATGCTTCGGTCAAAGCTTCATCAATGGCGGTCGAAGGACCTACTACCTAAAACATGAAATACAGGCTAAAAGCCCCAGCCAAAAGGTTCAATAGCATCACCGTGAGGGGAGGAAGTGAATGGCAGTGTTCGTGAGGTGTGAGAGTGCATGAGGTGCTCGGACGGTGATGAAAGGTGAAGTGCGAAAGTACAGTGTTCAGCGGAGATTGTGGAGGAGCAATCGACCTAACTAAGTTAGGGCTTTTTCTCCTGGGGTCGAGGTGGAGGTGTAGGGATGAATGGCGGCCGATTTGGTGGAGTGTAGTGGCCGTACAAGCTCGCTGGAGGTACGTCGACGAGGTGGAAGACGGAGGACGGTGGGTTGAGTCGGTGGTCGAAACAAAGTTGCAGATGTCTGGAAATGAGTGGAAGATAAGGAGTCATTTAGGAAAGGAGTTGGCAGTTGTTGAGGTATGGCCGATGCCGGAGACGAAGCTGCTCTTATGAGAGGTGGACGGCGAGGATGAATGAGATGGGGGCACCGGTGGGTGCTGCGTGATGCGGAAGAAGGTAAGGAGGAAGAGTCTACCACTGGTATTATGGTCAAATGACAAGGGGAGGTAGGGAGAGTCATCGGAGCTTGAAGAGCAAATCGGCCGAAGGAAGAGAGAGAGGAATTTGAGGGTTTCTCTGGTCGAATTCAGGCTTGGAGGATCTGCCAGGCCTTAGGAGTCTTTATATTGGTATCAGGGGGTCGATGAGAGCTTGGAAGCCAAGCTTTCAAGCTTGGAAGGTCACCAGAGTTGGAAACCTAAATTTCTCACACGTTCGCATGAGAAATTAGGAAAGATTTGAAGCACAACAATCGGTCTGATTGAAAGAGGATTTCAAGAGTAATCTCCAGTTTAATTTTGAGGAGGTTTCATCAGTCAATCCAGGAGAAATCCTTGATTGATTATCATCGGAGTTGCAGGATTAAGAGTTCTGTGCGAAAGGGACCTTTTTGTGAGAATGCTACAAAGTTGGGGACCTATTTGAAAGGATTTTGAAAGTTAAGACTAGAAATGTAATTAGACAGGACTAATTTGCAGACTAGGTCAAGACAAACTCATCTTGGGTCCAAATTTTGGTACAAACCTAATTTGGACCTAATGAATATAATGGTGAAGTTGGATTTTTGTTTTTACTATGTTTGATTGGGTAATTTATGAAAAAACCCAAATTATGGCAAATATCTGTCTGTGATTCTATTTTGGGTCAAAACGGGTTCTGATGGTCAAATTGAAGGTTCTAAACCCTAGAAAATATTTTTCTATGAATTTTAGAGGGTTTAGGTGGATTTTGTCCTGATCAGAACCTCATTTAATTAAGTAGATCTATTTTTAGGATTTCAAAAAGTCATTTAATTCTCAAGACACATGAAAACTCTTTTGTGATTGTTCTAACCCACTTGTTTTCTTTTTAAGACCAATTGACCGTCATTCAACCTCTAAGAAAATCCATGGTTGTACTGCATTCATGATAAGTTGGTAAAATTATAGTTTTAACCCTAGTTTCTTATTTTTCCCTCGGAATGAATATGCTGTGACTTGTGACTCTCTGGCAGTTATGTAGGAGCACTTACTGACTTAATTGGGTAAAAATGAGCTAGTTATGGGTCATGATGGTGTTCCCATCATACTCCCATGCCAAGCTTTTGCTAGTCCCTTAGCAAAATTTCAAGGTATTAACTTTGATTCTAGACCATAAAACCTTTTGATGCTTAAAAACTTCGCTGTGTGCTTCCTTTTGTAGATTAGGTTGGAATGCCGATAGTAGGCCCTAGAGGTACTCAAGTACCAACCAAGATCCAGACCAGACAAGCTCTAGCCTCAGTCTACCGCAAAGGTTTTTAAAGCCCACAAGAACTAACCTAAGGTTCGTTGAACTCCGTGGTTAAAGCACCCATGCTTGTAACATGTTTTAGCCTACGTTCAGTTTCAGTGCATTTTTGTCAGAGAGAGATAGAGAAATTTTTCTTTATTTTTGGAGAGTTTTCTCTCTCTTTTCTTTTTATTTCTAGCTTCGGATTAGCTTTACAACATGGTCAATATCGGATTCCTAGTCCCCACCATCAATCTTTGCAAGGTCCCTGGTAATCGATGCTTCGACCACCCATGGCAACCCCCAGAACCTTGGCTTTCAAGATTTCGAGATAATCCCACCCATGGCATTTTGTAGCTAAATCCTGACCCTGGCAATTGCATTTCGAGATAATGCCGTCCATGGCATCTGAACCAGCACAAGGTGCTTACATGCCTTGGTAGGATATGTAGATATCCTAAGAGACAAGCACCAAGGAGACGATATGTTATTGCGCATCTTCGAGGGGAGTTTCTTGCTTTCTACGCTAGGAACTCGTCTAAATCAAGTTGTATTAATCAGCTGCTCCTAATCTAGGTAACTTTCTCAGAACAAGTTTAACGCATTTGCATGATTTTGATACTTAGGCGCACTGAACCAGATTGTGTGTGGATTGGGGTGCTTATGTTACTAAGTCTCGCAAACAGAGGTCAGTTAACGAGGTCAAATAATCTCTAAGCCTTAGACCTAATGCTTAAGCTTCGCATTTTCCCCAACCTCTTGTGGATTATCCAGATCTTAACGGGTACTTGAATTTTTAAACCTAGGATTGCAGCCCAAGAGGCCTAAAATTAGTGTTCCTACTAATCTTCTTCTTTAAGCACTTTTTTTTTTCATTTTCTTTCTTTTGATTTGGTCTAGAACTAAGTCAATTCCTTAATCTTTTACTAATGACTATCTCTTTTTCTTTTCTTTTTCAAATTGTACTCCTTTTTGACATTTTTATCTTCTCCTTTTTTCTCCTCAAAATCTGATATGCCATTGATGAGACACTCATCATGATCTCTAATTACCCCTAATTAACTAGCCTTCCTAGTTAATTTGCTAAGGTTATGAATATATAAGGGTTAATTATAGAATAAGGGATATTTAGTAAAGGACCTTAAAATAAGTTAAAAATGACATTTTATCATTCAATTAACATTATTAATAATATAGTTAATAATTGGACTCGAAATCCTATTAATCATTCTCTTAATTAATAAGATAAGTAACTTAAACTTATTGTAAACCTAAGTATGTAATAACTTAAGTGATTATACTTAATTTAATAAATTAACCTAAAAGGGTCAAAAATGTAAATTCAAGGTGTAAACATAATATTTACCTTATTTACTAACATATATAAAAAGTTGAAAAAGATCTAAATTAAAATAAACCTTCAAAACCTGAGTTTACATTTTGGTCCTTAAAAATTCATTATAATCGGGACCTTATTTCTCACACAGGTCCTTAATTTTTATTTCATTTAAGCCCCTCTTCGTCTTCTTCAGCCGAATGAACGGCTGGCGGCAGAGAGTCACCCCACCGCGTGGTTACCGCCCTATCGACATCATCCTTCTTTGTCCAAGCTCTTGCAGCCTGCGCTCACCACCTTCACTTCATCCACTGGTCTGGATTAACTGGAAATCCTATTTTTCAGTGGGAGATAACCTCACCGTCGTCGGAGATGACATCGAAGGTTAAGCTCCTCGAGCTCCTTCTTCGGCCAGACCCTGCCACTCTCTTCGCCACTAACTTCTATAAATACCGCCTCACACCTCTGATTTTACTCAAGTTGGCTCCCTTCCCTCTTCTAACACTGCAACTGACCCAATAGGCTATTCATCCAAAACTCCGACGACTTCCCATTCCACTTTCCAACTTCCTCCGTCCATTCTAATATGCCGAGGAGATCCACCATGGTCTTCCGCATCTCTGACACAGGTGTCGACCCAAGGAATCCTCCGCTCCACCTCAAATCCGCTCACCGGAGATCTTTCTTCCACCCTTTGATTTCGTCGTCCGCTATGAACCTTCGGCAGAACCCTATTGACCCCTTCGTCCAGGTAACAGTAGATTAGGAGTAGGAGTAGGAGTAGGCTAGCTTAGTTAGTTAGTTTAGGTAGTTAGATTATAGTAATTTTAGAATTTTAGTTTCATCTTCTTCGACTCCAGCGAGCTCCTTGAGCTCGCTCGAGTCTTAATCTTGTCTTTTTAAATCACTGTTCATTTCCTCCTTTCTCTCATGACCATTTCTAATTCACTTTAATACGTAATTGATCACCTAATCGCCTAATTCAAATTTTACCTTCATTGACTACTATCACTGTCCATAGTGACAGTAGTCAAGTTAATTTCACCTTCATAGGGTTCTTCATCATCTATCCACCACTTATGGACCCTAATCGACACTATAATGCATATAAATATCACATATAAATTAAACGCTCAAATATAATTTAGTTCCTGAGCTCGCTGTCTATGCCGGCTCAGGAATAGTTCAAACTGTTAATTAACTATATAATTATGACTACTATTACTTGTTGACTTGTTTTAACCTCTCAATTGAGTGGTTAAACAAGTCCTGAGCTTATCTCAAATCATTTTTTTTAAAGAAACAATTTCAATGTCAAATCTTACATCTAATGAAATAATGAGGAATTAAATGTGATACTGAGGTTCCTTGCAACCACAGAATCTTTTCTAAATCAAAAATGGTAAGTTTTAACAATCTGTACACAATTTTGCCATTTTCTAGACTCATCGGAGCTCTGGTGATCTCCAGCAAGCCAAAACTATGCTTCAACCTCTAGAATCTATTGAGAAGCTCCAGAATGATATTAAATGGATCACTAATTGTTTTAAGGAAGTTTGATTAAGATTTTAATGTCTGGAGCCAAAGATTGAACTTCATCTTCCCCAACTCCGATGGAGTTGGAGAAGTCTATTAGAGAGATATAAGAAGCATTGAAGAAACTCAGAGCTGTTTAAACCTTTAGAACACTGTAACAACCTTCCATTGGCTCTGACGAACAAACATATTTTCAAGTTCAGGCTGCGAGCCTAAAACCCTAGAAATGTTGGTCAGAACACCTACCTGAAGATCTGAATAAGTTTCTAATGTTGAGGTGACTCTAATTGAGGCTTTAATTTCTTGGGAGAAGGCTTTGAATAGAAAGTCAACTTTTGTGCCTTCACAGTCAACATGAGTTTGATAATTTGAATATGAGCTCAATCTGAGGAATTAAGAGTGTAAACTGTTTCTGAGAATTTGTTGAATGGTTTTAGAGAGAATTAAGTGAGCTCAGGTGAATGAATGTTTGAGAATTTGAATCCTGTCAATTTGGGTTACTTTCGAACCCAAACTAACAGGAGAAACATTTTGTTGAGTTTTGAATTTAAATCCTGCCCAGATGAGTTAATTATAACCCTTAGAATTAGTTTAAAATGATTAGAAGCATTCTTAAGTGTCTGTTGCACATAATGAAGTCTAAAGATCTGAACTCTGAAGCTTTCAGAGAAGTGAAGAGCTTCTCTGCTGGTCCTGAAGGTCTTAAGAGCTTAAAGACTACTCTAACTGATGCGAAATTACTTATATAACATGTACAAACCTTTAAATAAAAGAGAAAAATCCATCTGAGGACTCTGTAGATATTAAAACCATTTCCAGGCTAAAAATAACTCGTAGGAACCCTTGATTTCATCTTTCAAATTGAAGTGGAAAACATCTTCAAAACCTTAAATTGACCTTGCAATTGTGTAGATCTTCCTTAGAGCTTTCTAACAAACTTTAAATCACTCGATTTGGAGCTCTGGGTAGAGAGTTATGATCATTTGAAGTTGGGTGTAGAAGGGGTAGGATAGTCCCACATCGTCAGATTCAGAGCACGCACATGGGGATAAAACGAATTTGTTACCACGGCTCTTCAGTCATCAGCACTTGGCGCACTGGTTGCCGATCTGATCTGAACCTATTCTGAGCATGTGCATGTGTGTGTGTGTGCGGGCTTGTGTGCCTGCAGGTGTGCGCCCTTAGGGGCGGGAGCGAATGTGCCCTAGGAGGGCGAGAGGCCTGGGAGGCCAGGTTGAGCCGAATTGGCTCGAGACTGTGAACCGATACATAATAAACTGAAAATGAACCTAATTGAGATTAGGCGAGGACTAAGTAGGGTCTGGTCCACCCTAGTCTAAGGGTGCTATGTATCCTCAAAAGGACCTCGCTGTGAATAAAATAATTTTGGTTAAAAAAGTAAGAAAAACCTAGTTCAGCTGAAGGACTTAAGGAAAAGAAGAGCTGATGGTTAAAATGCCAAGTGTTGAGCAAAGGCACTAAGGAAGGAAAAGAGATTAAGAAGAGAAGGTAGAAGAAGACTAAGGGAAGAAAAGAAGGCAGGAGAAGACAGGAACAACAGAAGAGAGGTAAGAAAGAGAGCTTGAGAGAGAGAAGAAAATAAAAGAAAAGGAGAAGAAGATGAGAGGCTGAAGAAAATCTTTTCGTGCATCACTTTTTGAATTTGTTTTAATTGTAAAAAGCCATGTTTTAATAGAATAACTTTTAATTGCCTTAATTTCTTTTGAAATAAAATTGGAAAAACAAACATCATTTTAAGTAAATATGTTTTTCATATGGAATTTTGTATATTCTTTATAGTTTAAATATTTTGGCAAAATTCATGTTTTAAAATCAAACTAGTTATACCTCCTAAACTTATAGAGATAAAAGAAAATTAGTGAATTTGGAGAAAATTATTATACCTCCCAGTGAATGACCTGGACTCAACTAGTAAAAATTTCTAAAATGTTAGCTTGATTCGACCCTATACTACAAAACTGACATGATTTCGAGTTAACCTAAGTGATTTCTACTCTTAATTAAGTGAAATTAACTTAATTACTAAGTTGAGTGAAACCACGCTATCAGCCATCAAAATTTCCTCTCCTCTCATATTTTTGTTCTTTTTTAATTTTTTTTTTATGTTTTTGGTATTTTTGGAATATGTGATTTTTTTTTATGGAACCTTTCCTTGTGAAGTGATTTTCACGGTGCTTTGTACTTTAATACCCCCCCATGCCTACGATTTGCAATGTCCTCATTGTAAATTAGATGGGTTCAAATTCAGCTTAGATCATTCATTAGAATAGGTGTTGGCTGGGTGAATGGGTCGGGGTGACTGTTGCGGATGATTTCAAGCTCGGGTACAGGTACCAGAGGTGGAGTCAGCTGTTGTAATGGATGAACCCTAAAGTGCAATATGAGTTCAGCATAAGATGTGTCAGGAAGGGTTTTAGGTTTTTCAAAAATGACAGGTTGCCTCCTATTAAGCGCTAAGTTTAACGCCATTAGCCAAGCGCAATGAGCTCAGGGAGAATGGAGGGTAAAAGATATCTCAGCCAAATTTGTACTGGTGAGTTCAATGAAAGGTTTGAGTCTCTGACCGTTATGACAAATGGTTCTGAATCGTGGTTGAGTTGACTGATTTCGACAGCTCCATTTCCAAAGATTTGTCAGGCAAGATAAGGTCCAATCCATTTTGATCTGAGTTTTCCGAGGAACAATTTGAGTTTGACGTCAAAGAGTAGAACTTTCTAACTAGGAAAAAGATCTTTCTGGATATGTGCTTATTGTGAAAGGCTTTAACCAGCTTTTTGTAAATTCGCGAGTTCTCATACGCGTCATGGTGTAATTCATCGATCTCACTCATTTAAAGCTTTCTGTGGGTTCCTGCCTTAGAAAGATCGATATTGCAGTTCCGTACTACCCAATAGGCTTTGTGCTCTAATTCAACAGGGAGGTGACATGCCTTCCCGTACACTAATTTGAACGGAGACATGCCTAATTGGGTTTTGTGGGTGATCCTGTAAGCCCACAAAGCTTCTGGAAGTCGGGATGACCAATCTTTCCTATCAGGTAAAACAATGACCTGGAGGATTTTCTTGATCTCTCGATTTGATATCTCAGCTAAACCATTGGTTTGGGGGTGATAAGGAGTAGAGATTCGGTGCAACACCTCATATTTGGTCATCAGTGATCTAAACTGAGCATTTGTGAAATAGGTCCCTCCATCAAAGATTATGGCACTTGGAATCCCGAACCGAGAAAAGATGTTCTGATGAATGAATCTGTTAACCACCTTATGACCGTTGGTTCTGGTCGGAATGGCTTTGATCCATTTAGACACATAGTCAACAGCGAGATGAATGTATTCGAAGCTGTCCGAAACAGGGAAGGGCCCCATAAAATCAATCTCCTAGATATCGAAGATTTCGCATACGAGAATCAGATATAATGGCATAATATCACGGTGGCTCATGTTGCCTAAGGTCTGGCAACGAGTGCATGCCTTACAGTGATTGTTTGCATCTTTGAAAATCGTGGGCCAATAATAGCTGCACTAGAGGACTTTTACTGCGATTTTATGACCCGAGAAGTGTCCATCACATGCCTAGTCATGGCAGAATGACAAAATGTCCTGAATTTTCACTTCCGAAACACATCATCGGATGATCTGATCAGCACCAATGCGAAAGAGATACGGGTCTTTCCAAAAGTAGTACTTGGCATCGAAAAGTAATTTGTTCTTCTTGGTTTTTGGCCAATCGAACGGTATCTGATGTGATGCCAAGTAGTTTACTAGATCAACAAACCATGGAAGTCCTGTACAGAGAGTCAGGAGGTGCTCATCGGGAAAATGTTCAGTAATGGGTTCGGAAGGGTTGAATATCAGAAGGAAGGCAAGATAAGTGATCAGCTACCACATTCTATTTTCCTGCCTTGTCGCGAATCTCGAGATCAAATTCTTGCAATAGCAAGATCCAGCGGATTAGTCGAGGTTTCGCATCCTTCTTTGAAAGGAGATGCCTCACAGTAGTGTGATCTGAGTAAATGATAATAAAGGAACCCAAAGGATACAATATGAACTTTTCCAGGGAAAATACTATGGCTAGCAGCTCTTTCTCAGTAACTGTGTAGTTATGCTGAGCCTCATCAAGTGTCTTGCTAGCATAGTAAATGACCATGGCTTTCTCATCTATTTTCTACCCAAGTACCGCACCTACAGCATAATTAGATGCATCACACATGATCTCAAAGGGTTGAGACCAATCAGGGGGCTGCAAAAGAGGTGCTTAGGTAACTCAATCATGCAGGATCTCAAATGCCTGAGTGCATTCGTTGGTGACTTCAAAAGGGACATCCTTAGATAGAAGATTAGTCAGGGGGTGTGCGATTTTTGAAAAATCAGGAATGAATCGATAGTAAAAACCGACATGCCCTAGGAAGGATTGGATGCCTTTGATCAAGCTAGGCATAGCGAGTTTAGAAAGCAAATTCACCATGGCTCGATCAACCTGGATGCCCTTTTCAGAGATAAGATGTCTCAGGACTATTCCCTCAAGTACCATGAAGTGGCTCTTTTCCCAGGAAAGAACCAAGTTCACGTCGATGCACCGCCTGAGGATCTGAACCAAGTGTAGGAGGCAATCATCAAATGATTCACCAAATACTGAGAAGTCATCCATGAAGACTTCAAGGTATTTACCTACCATATCTGAGAATATGGCAAGCATGCACCACTGAAAAGTAGCGGGTGCATTGCAAAGACCGAACGACATCCTTCGGAATGCGTAAGTTCCAAAGGGGCAGGTGAAGGTGGTCTTTTCTTGGTCCTCGAGATGGATTGCGACCTGGTTGTAACCGGAATACTCGTTCAAAAAGCAGAAGAATAGATTTCACCCTAGTTTTTTGAGAATCTGATCAATGAACAGTAGTGGAAATGATCCTTCTTCGTGAAGGAATTGAGTCTTCTGTAATCAATGCAGACTCTTCACAAGTTTGCTATACAGGTCCATATGGCTTCTCCGGTTTCAGTCATGTTGATGGTGAGCCCTGCCTTTTTAGGTACAACTTGGATTGGACTCACCCATCGACTGTCAGAGATCGGAGAGATGATCCCTACATCTAACCACTTGATAATCTCCTTTTTCATGATAACCTACAGATTGGGATTCAGGTGTCTCTGCATTTCACAGGATGGTCGTGAGCCCTCTTCAGTGTAGATGTTGTGTGTGCAGTATGAGGGGCAAATACCAGTGAGACCGTTGAGATTCCATCCAATGGCTCTTCAGTGTTGTTGGAGAACATAACTTAGGCGTGTTTCCTGATCAGGTGTGAGTTGGGAGTTGATAATCACAGGAAACATCTGATTGGAACCCAAAAGGATGTACTTGAGATGATCGAGAAGAGGCTTTAATTCCAAAATTGGGTTTTCAGCAGTAGCAGGTAGTTCAGGATGGATGTTAGGAGCAAAGGAAGGAGTTATGTGTGTGTCTAGGTTGAGTTCAGCCTCCTCTAATTGTGGGTTTTGATCCTCTTGTGGTTGATCAGAAATAGTCGAGTTCTCGATGAAGTCGTCAACCACTACTTCAATATCGCAAATTTATTCTATGACTCCACAATTAATTCCTTATTGGGCCTTAAAGATGTCGATCTTTAGTGTCCTGCTCCCAAATTTCAATTCAATTTGGCCCTCCTCACAATTGATATTGGCCGTGGCAGTGGCCAGAAAGGGTCTCCCTAGTATGATCGATGTATTCTTCACATTCTCAGGAGCATCCATGTCTAAAACGATGAAATCCACTGGGAAATAGAAATCATGCACCCTGACTATGACATCCTCAAGAATTCCTTTTGGTGACATAATTGATCGGTCTGCTAGTTGTAAAGTCATTTCAATCGGTTTAAGCTCAGATTCCTCAAAGTAGTGTAGTAGGGATGTGGGTATCAAATTTATGGAGGCTCCTAAGTCTAATAAATCTCGATCAAATCCTATATTACCGATTTCACAGGAGATCAAAGGGGTGCCTGGGTCTTTAGTCTTAGGCGGGAGTTTGCTCAAAATGACAGAGCTGGCTTGCTCTGACAGAACAATAGGATTCCCGTCTTTAGTTCCCAGCTTATGCTTAGGTGTACATATGTCTTTCAGAAATCATGTGTAAGCCGATACATGGCGTATCGCATCCACGAAGGGGATGTTTATATGGACCTACTCAAAGAGCTTAACCAGGTCCTCCTCAGGGGCCACGATTTTGGTTATCCTTTTTCCCTTAGTCAAGGCCTCTGGAAATGGAACCTTAAATGGTTCCTCTAGAATGGGTCCAGGTTCTTGATCTAGGATAGAGGTATCCTAAATGACTATCCTTGGGTTAGGGTTTGTATTACCTAGATGGGTTTGGCTTGGATAAGGTGGGTCCTGTGTTGGTTTTCCAGTGCAGGTAGTAAAAGAATTTAATCTTGCCTGGTTTTGGTTTGGAGTGGGTAGAAGAGGTGCTTGCTACTGGTAACAAGTATGTGATGTCAAAGCCTCCATCCTATTGGGTGATAGAGTAGAAGGGGCTTGATAAACAAAGTGAGCTTGGCATGAATTTGGGTTCATAACGTGCCTCTGGTTTGGCACGTTATTCAGATTAGGCAGAGGATGTTAAGGAAGTGCACCAGGTTGGCAAGGATTTGCCATCTGGGCAAGTTGATTGCGAACCTCTGTGATCTCGTCTCTGTGTTATTTTTGCATAGCCGCATTCATCTTCTGAATGTCAGCCAGAGTCTAAAGGATAAGAGTCATTTGATCTATCTGAGTCGACCCAGATTGATAAGTTGGGTTAGGTCGAGGTTGAGGCGGCTGACATGGACAAGGAGCTTGTGGTCAGGGAAGATATTGAGGTCTCTGATTTTGATTATTGCCTGACCACGTGAAGTTGGGATGATTGCACCATCTAGGGTTGTAGGTGTTTGAGAATGGATAATTTTGAATGGCGTTGAGGTCCTCACTGGTCTGAGGGGCCTCGGGAACATCAGAATATAGGGGTTCAGAGTTCCCCCAACTAGAATAGGTGGATCCAGAGTTTCCTCCATAGCTAGAATCAGACCGGGGTGGATAGGGGTCCATCCCCTGAGAAGATCAGTGATAAATGTTGTGTACAGCCTCCCTACTAGAGGGTGGTTGTGTGAACGGGTTTTGCGTAGAGGTGGCTCGCTGCAAATGTTGAGTTAGCTCATCCACCTTCTTCTCAATAATAGAGACCTTGTCCAGATGACTGGCCATCAGTTCCAAGTTGACGGAAGAGGATAAGCCCTGCGTCTCATGTGCTCCCTTTGAATTCGTCTGGTCGAACATGCCCATGGATTCATTATTGATGGAGTTCTCACATTCTCGAGAATCTCCCACATGGTGTCTTCATGTTGACCCATGATGTTTCCTCTACAGGTCGCATTGATGAATAATCTAATATCCTTACAGAGTCCCTAGTAAAAAGACTAGACTTGTTCCCATTTAGGAGCTCCGTGATGGGAGCACTTTCGCATGAGATCCAGAAAACAATCCCATGCTTCGTGAAGTGGTTCTCCTGTTTGTTGTGTGAAATGTGTGATCTGGTGCCGTAAAGCATTTGTTCGACCAACAGGGAAGAACTTTCTTAGAAACTTGGATTGAAGTTCTGCCCAGGTGTTGATTGGACGTGTTTGGGTTTGGTACCAGTGAGCAGCTTTATCTATAAGAGAGAAGGAGAAAATTTTCATGAGTAGAACATCCTGATTTTGAGCTTCTAACCTGAAGGTCTGGGCCAGATGCTTGAGCTGTTTGATATGATGGAAAGAATCTTTAGAATTACACACATGGAATTTGGGAATGGCATGAATCATGTTGGGCTTTAGTTCAGTGTCAGGACCTCCAACAGGGATTTGTACTCGAGGTTTGATTGCCACCGCAGCGGGATTGTAGTGATCTCGCATCACTGGACACTGCGGTGGGTTCACAAAGGCTTGGAATAGATCATTGAGGCACAGGAATTGATTTTCGAGATTATTTTCTTCTATGGGTTGTGCCGTGATGATGGATGAAGGAGAATCAGGTTCAGCTGAATCGGAAGAGATATCAATAGGATTGGGTTGTTGCACAAACAAGGAGGTCGAGGCTTGGCCTTGATGTGAATGAGTGACTAAAGGAGGCCTTACCTCCTCCCGAACATGCACCGATGGAGTAGATGAGAGGTAGAATGTGATGAACCCAATCAAGACACCCGAAAATTTTGGATGACTATAAAGGTTTGGGGCGGATGATACCCCTGAGTCAGAAAGCCGTCCACTTGAGAATTACCTAGGAAGCCAGAGAGGGAGAGTCCCGCAAAGACCCCTACATAGTAGAGCGCCCCCACAGGTTACAGGGTTTCCCCCACCTGACCTCTCTTGTCACTGATGTTCCACGTAGACCAAAATGGGGACTTACCTCAAAGTCTACCAGTTTTAATTAAGAGCAAGGGTGGTTAGAATTTCACTTGAACTTTAAGATTTGTTGAGTGCAAAAGTGACCTAGTTTGAAGATTGGTTGACCGAAATAAGGTGGGTCAACTTCACTTGTATTGTCCTTGAAAATTTAGGACCCTCTTTTAGTGTTCAAATGACTTTAAGAGCCTAATTTTAGGGTTTTGCTTGAATAGATCAGTTCAATCAAAGTCTAGGCACACATTGTTTAGGAAGATGATTTTTTTTATTAAGCAAGTGTGTCTCTAAAAATCCTAAACTGGAATCCTTAATTGGCTCTAATTTTATCTAATTTAATTTGTCCAAATGTGGTACCTAGGGCTCAAACAAGAATGTGATAGCCCTAGAAACGTTAATCTTTAAGTGGGTGTACAAATCAGGATTTGTTGTCCAAATAAAATGTATCAACTCAGGCAACTTGATGAATTATCTACAGATTGAATGCAAGTAGCCTTAATTGATTTTTTTTTCCTTTTATCCTTTTTAGAATGAGGGGTTTAAGAGAGAGAGTAGTTAGAACTTACCTGCCCCTGGCATGTTTACTGTGTGGCTGATCTTCCTTGAATGTATCCCTCCTGAAACAACCACAGCAAAAGAGATATAGCAAGTTAGAATCTGAATCAAGAATTGCAATCAAGAGTTCTAAATTGCCCGTTGCTCCCCGGAAACGGTGCCAAAATGTTCACGTGCTAAATCGGTGTTTATGATTGTCGTATTGTAGTATAGCCAAAATAGCACTTAAACAAATAAATTTTATTACTCGAAAAAGTTCCGTGCTTGAACACAGGGAGCAATATGAAATTTAGATCTCAAGAATTGCAATTTAAGCACAATATAAGCAATTTATAATAGAATTCCAAACAATAATGATCTATAAATGAAAATAAATGTCAATAGTGCAAAAATAATGGGGTAAAATGGTGATTTGAATCACCAATTACACCTCACAATAATAGCAAATATCAACCGAATAAAGCCTAACAATCAAGTATCAGACGGTTGAGTGTTTAATCAGATGACTTAACTGTCTCGAGCTACAGTGTATAGCCTTTTCTCTCTTCTCAACCTCTTCTTCTTCTCTTCTCTTCTTTCTCTGTTGCAGTTCCTCTCCTTCTCTTCTTCTTCTGCTTCTTCTTTCTCTACTGCGGCTCTTCTCCTCTTCTTCTTCAGTCGCTTCACTAGGGGGGACTTCTTAAATTGGCTAAGTGTCAGCCAATTTCCTCTACAGCAAAACCCTCCCCTTTCCCCATGCAAGCTCTCTCCTCTCTTTCTCTACGTAGGTCACGCTCTCCCAGAGCCTTCAACAGTACTGGGTATACGGGTAATTGGACCTAGAGCGTACCCGGGACCAGGGTTGCAGGCGTGGGTCACAGCCGAGGAGTGCATAGGGTTTAGGCGGGTTATCAGGCACACCAGATCTGCGAGGTCAGAGTTGCAGACGAGGCGCGTGAGGCATGCATGCGAGGACCTCACCTCCTATGCGTGCTGAGGCAAGCAGCCCGTAGCAGGAATTCAACTTATTCGTCTGTGGGTGCTCCTCAGCTTCCAAGGTGGGACTAATCCCACCGCCTTTCTTCTGTGTGTAGCTGCAGATGCTTCTTCATTCAATTTGTACAGGATGGCAGTCAAAGGCTTCAATTGCTAGTCCACTCAGACTCCTGGAACGATTCCGCGTGAACTGGAGTTGACGCCTGGAAGCTGCAGGCACTGGAGCATGCTTCAAGCTTCGGTCGAAGGACCTGCTACCTGAAACATGAAATACGGGCTAAAAGCCCTAGTTAAAAGGTTCAATAGCATCACCGTTAGGTGAGGAAGTGAACAGCAGTGTCCATAAGTTGTGAGAGAGGAATTTGAGGGTTTTTCTGGTCGAATTAAAGCTTAGAGGATCGGGTAGGCCTTGGGAGTCTTTATATAGGTATCAGGGTGTTGATTAGAGCTTGGAAGCCAAGCTTTCAAGCTAGTCAAAGTTGGAAACCCAAATTTCTCATACATTCGCATGAGAAATTGGAAAAGATTTGAAGCACAAGAATCATTCTGATTGAAGGAGGATTTCAAGAGGAATCTCCGATTTAATTTTGAGGAGGTTTCATCAATCAATCAAGGAGAAATCCTCGATTGATTGTCATCGGAGTTGTAGGATTAGGAGTTCTGTACGATAGGGACCTTTTTCTGAGAATGATGACAAAGTTGGGGACCTATTTGAAAGGATTTTGAAAGTTAAGGGTAGAAATGTAATTAGATAGGATCAATTTGCAAACTAGGTCAAGACAAACTCATCATGGGTCCATATTCTGGTACAAACCTAATTTGGACCTAAGAAATCTAATGGTGAAGTTGGATTTTTGTTTTCACCTTGTTTGATTAGGTAATTTATGAAAAAACCCAAATTAGGGCAAATGTCTATCTATGATTATGTTTTGGGTCAAAACGAGTTCTGATGGTCAAATTGAAGGTTCTAAACCCTAGAGAATATTTTTCTATGAATTTTAGAGGGTTTAGGTGGATTTTATCCTAATCAGAACCTTAGTTAATTAAGAGAATCTATTTTTAGGGTTTCAAAAATTCATTTAATTCTCAAGACATGTGCAAACTCTTTTGTGATTGTTCTAACCCACTTGTTATCTTTTTAAGACTAATTGACTTTCATTCAACTCCTGAGAAAACCTGTGGTTGTACTACGTTGATGATAAGCTGGTAAAATTACAGTTTTAACCCTAGTTTCTTATTTTTCCCTCAAAATGATTATGTTGTGACTTGTGACTCTCTTGCGGTTATGTAGGAGCATTTACTAACTTAATTGGGTCAAAATGAGATAGTTATGTCTTATGATGGTGTTCCCATCACCCCCCCATGCTTAAGTTTTGCAATGTCCATATTGAAAATCGGAGAGTATGGAATCATTTTGGTTCATGGGTTAGAACACGGTCAATGGGTAGGCAAATGGGACAAGATGATTGTTGTGGATGATTTCAAGCTCTGGTACGAATACCAAAGGTGGAGTCAGCTGTTCTAAAACTAAACTCAGAGTGCAGTAGACATGAAGCTCAAAACGATAATCAGAAGGGTCTCGGGTTTTTGGAATGACGGGTTGGCTCCTATTAAGCGGTAAATTCAATGCATTTAGCCGAGCAGAAAATTGTCATGGAGGAGTGGTCAAATTAGAGGAGTTCTGTAGAACAAGCACCTTGATCAAAAGCCTGGTTGGTCCAACCAGGTGCTTGTTTAGATCAATAGGCTGATGATGCAGCTCAAACCCAATCAGTCTGGTGGGTTGATGGATGTGGATCAAAAGATATGGTAACCACCAGATACTCTGTGACTCAGAAGGATGTGGCAATGAAAATCCAGGTTTGGCTAATTTGATTCAGCCTGGTCAAAGTAGGGATCCTTGAATGCAAAAGAGTCTGTGAAGGATGTAGGAACCCTAGAAGAGTGATCAAAGAAGGATGGGATGTGATTAGTAGTCTGATCGACATCCGAATTTTGATCAAAAGATGGATGAGAATCATGTGTGACCGGATCATCGAGAGGAGAATCAGAGTAGAAGTTGCTTCCGGTTGTGAGTCGGGGTTGGATTCGGATTTGAGAAGGTTCTGTATGTGGTGTGGAAGAGGTGGTTTCCTTAAAATCAATGACCTCAGTGTCAGAATCAAAGGATGGGTTGCAGTCTCTAAGGTCGTAAATCGGTTTGAAGTCATTAGGAAACAACAGTTCTTCGAAATCAGAGTAAGAATCGAAATCATCGGAGAACTTGCGAAGATCACATTTTGAACTTGATTCCAGATCAGAGGTTGCACCATAGAAAGAATCAAGATAAGTAGAATCAAGAACATGGCTTGGATCTAACCTAGTTTCAGATTCTGAGCATAAAAGGTGTCCTGATTAGGCATAGGCTCAGGTTCTTGGCTCATAGGATAGACCCAATTGAGTCCCAATTCTTCCAACTCCTTGGTTTCTATATCATAGATCGACATGACTTTCGACAAATCAATCTGTGTCTGAAAGGAAGTTGGAGAGGTGTATTCCTAAAATACAGGCCCAGAATAATAATTCAAATTCAAAATCTGACTTTCATCATTTTGGGCCTCATGATTATCCCAAGTAGGCTCGAATCCATATTCTAGGTTAAGGGTAAGGATTGGTTTACTAGAATCTAGGCTGGGTTCTACAGGGATTACAGAATCATTCTCGAGAATCACCTTAACAAGATAAGGCTTAGGATTTACATTCCTGAGAATGTCTATGTTAAGCTCATCATCACAGGTGTCGAGGAAATCTAAGCTCGATGGACTAGCTTCCTGGTTTCCTAGGGCTGGTTCAGAATTGGGAACACCTACAATTGGATCCTCCCAACCCACATTATGATCAGGAATGTCAATTGCTATGAAATTTGAGTCTGAATTCATTTGGGTTGGAGGTCCACTATAACCTTGATTCTTGAACACGAGATTTGAGAAATGTTGATCTTTAGTGTTGCTCCAAGGTGTCTCATTTTCCTTTGACGGGTATTTTTGATTAATGCCTTCATATAATGCATCTAGTGCTATACTAGGTGCCTCCATGAGATCTTGGTGTTTCTCTAAAAGTATGGGGTTTGACCAACATTGTAAATGCTCATTGTCATGTAATGTCCTCAATTTAAAATATTCTCATAAGAGATTATCTCGGGTTGAACCATGTATCATTTGGGACAAAATCATCTGAGCACGGTTAAAAATGAATTTTGATGTGTTATTAACCTAAATCTCCCTAAATGGATTTGAGGATCTAGAATACTCTTCGTGATGTTTGTAGGCATCCTCAATTATTTTGTCTTTGATGGTCATTTGGGGCATAGGTTTCCCAATCACTTTTCCTAACATGTCAGGTCGCATTTTTGAATCAGGTGGTGGAATCAAGATGTAGAGTCAAATTCAAGTTCGATTGAAGTTGATCAGATCTGAAAAGATATTCCCAAGAAGATATAATGTGCTCTCTTAGGTTAAAAACCTAATGACCATCCTGTGTGTGCTCGGGTGAAAAGATGAGGGACTGGATGTTATTTGGACCCAATCAAGGCACCCAAAGAATTTTGGATGACTAAGGTAGTTTCAAGGTGGATGATACCTTTGAATCAGAAATCCGGACACCCGAGAAATACCTGGGTAGTGTTTGCACCTCAAAACACGCCTATAAGAACGCCTTCTTATGCTATTTTCTAGCATTAACTATGTATATTATAATCCTATAGTCGCATTTGTAAAAACGGTTGCATGCATGCATTTAATCATGAGAGGAGGAGAAATGAATAAATGGCTGGCATAATTATTTTTTTCTCAAGTGTCTCTTTGCAAAAGTCCCCTCTCCATATTTTATTTTCATCTTTCTTTCTTCTTCCCACGGTTTTTCTTCTTCCCGCGGCTGAATTTCGTCCACGCCATGCGCCTCTCCCTACTGTCCTTCCCGCACCTCTCCCTGCAGCTGCCACTCTCCGCGCCTCTCCCTGCTACTGCCATGCCTCCCCGCCATGCTCTCCTCCTCTATAAAGCCGCAGCTCTTCCTCGCGACGGAAAAGAGGGGCGAGCTGCTGCAAAACGCCACCCTGCAGTCCACCACCTTCCTCTCCACCGTTCTCCCCTCCCATACGCCGGCCCTCCGTCGAGGAGGCACCCGGCGAGCAGGAGAACCCACTGTGGTGCTCACCACCACAGTGGGAACACCACCGCCCAGCTCTTCAACGAGCAGGTGGGCGTGGTGTCTTCTTTTCTTTTCGGTTTCATCTCCACGCCATTGCTGCCGCTTCAAGGTCCGAAGCTTGAAGCAGCAGCAGCAGCAGCTAAACCGCGGCAACAGCAGCAGCAGCAGCACCCCCCGCCTCCTCCTCGACCTTCCCCGCAGGCGCGCAACCCTCCGCGCGCGCCTGCAGGCCCATTCCCCGCCTCCGTCTCCGTTCTGTCCACCTCGCAATTCCACCTGCGACCGGCCGCCGCGCGCACTGCAGCGGCCGGCTACGGCCTCGCGCCGACCCCCGCGACCACTGCAGAACCTCCTCCACGCTCGCTCCTCCGCGCCTTCGCCTGCCCGTTGTCTTCGCGCGCGCCTGCAGGCCCGTTCCCCGCCTCCGCCTCTGCTCTGTCGCCTCTGCCATTCCACCCGCGACCGGCCGCTGCGCGCACTGCAGCGGCCGACCAGGCCCTCTCGCCGCCCCCTGCCAACCTCTGCAACCCTCCGCGACCAACTGCAGACTCCCCGCTGCCATCGTTCGCGCGTCCGCGATCACTCCTTCGCCCGCTCTCTCTCTCTCTGCTGATCTCTCCCGCCCGGCCAGGCCCTCTCTGCCGCCCGCTCTCTCTCTCTCTCTCTTTTATTTAACTTACAGCAACACCCACACACCCATTCACCGACACACACACACACACACACTCATAGTAACATATATACATATATATATATATATACATATATCTATATATATATATATTTATATATACATAGTATATCTATATAGTTATGTATACATACATATAATATAATATATATACATATACATATATAATATATATATATATATATACACATACTCATATACATATATATATATATACATATCTATATACTTATACATATACACATATATATATACATATATATCTAGATACATATATACTTATATACATATATATATATACATATATATAGTAATATATATATATACTTATATACATATATATACACATATATATCTATATATATATATCTATACATATATAACTATACATTTATATATATATATAGATATATTTACTTATATACAAACATATGTACATATACTTTCATGTTATTTATTATACGCTGTATCGCGGGGATATCTGCACCAGTTGCTGATATTCCCTGATACACGCGTACAAAAAAAAGCGTGGTCCCATACATCATCCATCCTCCATCCACACTCCACGCGGCACCTAGTCGTGTTGGTTGCGTCTCTCTAGACGTCGACTGACTAGACATAGTGCTACACTCCATCGTCACCTCCACCCCCACCCCTTTATATATATACTACATATAAATATATATCTATAGCTACTATATTTACTTTCTATCTGTTCGCTTCCTTCTTAGTAAAAAGATAAAAAAAGGTATAAAAGTGAAAAGATAATCTTTGATTTGCAGGTACCCCCGTCTTGCAAGTAGCAAGACGTGTTTTGAAACTCTGTTTTGGCTAAAAGCCAAGGACACAATTTTGAGGGTGTGCCTCAAGAACAAGGATTACCAGAAAAAAACCTAAATAAGAAAAATACCAAAAACAGAATAAACGAACGGAAGAGATGCGTTTTAAGGAAAACGTAGAAACTCGACTTGAACCCCACTTCCCTGAGTTCGACCCTGGGCCTAAAAGTGACAAGATAAAATCAATTAGGCCAGGTTAAAAATTTTGTAAAGAGATGGTTAGGTCTGAATTAGGTTAACCACTATACACATTTCAACGATAAAAATATCATATTAACAACCTATTTGGGCCGACCCATCAGGTAGCCAGGAAGGGAGAGCCCCGCAAAGACCCCAACACGGTAGAGCGTCCCCACAGGTTATGGGGTTTCCCCCACCAGACCTTCCTTGTCACTACTTGATGAACACACATAAATTCATTATAAATTGCTTATTTTTGATAGTTCCTAGGCTTAGCATTACATATCATGTTATAAATATTGCATAACATCCATTGCATGGCATTTAGGATAGTTGTATATTTTATATATTAATTCCTCTATTTTATATGGCCAGGGGGCAATGCGACGTCCATGCAGGTTTCGGATGGAAAATTCAACCATGTGGATGGATCCGGAGCGATGATCGCAGTTCAACATCGCGGGAATCATCTTGATCTGAGCACCTAGCACCCTCTACAAGAAGAAGATGGATGGCCCAGATGGTGCCACATGGCGCCATCCAGGCTGCCCAACATTGGCCAACAGCACCTCTCAACTCCTTCATTCGTGCCCTTCAATCCTAGCTATTGGATCAAGATCCAACGGCTTGGAAGTGGATGCACCAAGCCACTCCACACGACACAAGGGAAGGTTTGCCTCAATGGTGGGAGCGTTGGTTTGCAAAAGGACGGCACGGGTTCGAATCCCTGTAGCCCCTCCAATTCACAATTGGGCGGGTGCATGAGCGGTAGCTCCAGCGGAAGGCAGCGTGCACGTGCACGCACACGCCAGCACATGGCAAGTGTGCACGCTAGCACAGAGCAAGCGCACACATAGCCGGGCGCGTGCGGTTAGCGTGCATGATGAGCGAGGCAGCGTGGCACGGGCGCAACGGTGGTTATTGCCAGCTTTTAGTAACAGCTGGGCTGACTTACAGTGACGCTTACAGCCGTCGCTATTCATTGCAAGCTAGTAGAGACAGCTAAGGGCGTGAGTGGAGGTGAGCTATCTACAGCAACGTTTCTAGTGACAGTCTGGAGGTCGCTAAAGATCCTTTATCCATTTTTAGCCTCTTCTCCTCCACTATAAAAGTTCCTACACCCCCTCCCTTCCAAGCGATCTCTACCTACTCTACTCCCACCTACTCTCAAGCTTTAGCAAGCCTACCAATGCTCCATTAGAGCTTGTTCCCAAGCTCCCAAGGTGCCTATTAGTGTAACGAACCTCTGCCCCACCAAATACTCCTCCAACTTCCCATCTCCCTTCATAGGTCACCTTGGAGCTGTCCTCCTACCTCCATTCCGGTAATAGATCACCTCCGTCTTCTCACCTCCATTCCGAAGCCACGTCGAAGCTTTCCTCAACACGACGTCCGCCTGCATCTCACCTCCATCGTCCCTCTCCTCACCTCATTCGTTCGAGCTTCCGCCAGGCGTCGTCGTCTCACCGAACAACCGATTTGGGAGATTTCCTCTCACCTCCCTCTCTTTTTATGCTTTCATAGTAGATTGTAATAAACATTGGATTGATATATATACCATTTTCATTCCTCATCTCTATCTTGTGCTTCATTTGCTTGTCTTTTATTTCAAAAACACAAAAAAATAACAAAACCCTAAAATACCAAAAAGAAACAAATCGAAGTGCGGTTTCCACGTAAAGTAAACGTTGCCTCTTTGTGTTCGACCTGGGACTCCCTTGGAGTTTCGATATAAATTTTATTTGATCGACGTGTTTTGCAACTACAACGATGGGTTACTTGTAACCCTAATTTCTAACACACGAAACACTCCTGACCATTTTGGCATCGTTGTCGGGGATTTCTTGGGCATGTGGGCTTTTATAGAAGATTCATTAAGGATTTCTCAAAGGTTGCTCGGCCCTTGAGTAACCTTTTGGCCAAAGGCACATCATTTGAGTTTGATGATTCATGTCGTAAGGCGTTTGATTTAGAAAACGGTCGTCACCTGTGCCCCAGTATTGCAACCACCAGTCTGGACAACCCCATTTGAGATTATGGCTGACACATTTGATTATTCCATCAGGGCTGTCTTGGGTCAAAAGATTGAGAAAAAGCCCTCTATGATTTGCTATGCTAGCAAAACTCTGGACGAGGCCTAGAGGAATTACACCGTTACTAAAAAAGAATTACTAGCTGTAGTTTTCACTTTAGAAAAATTCAGGGCTTATCTGCTAGGTTCTCACGTCATCATCTATACCGACCACTCGTCCTTGAAACATCTCTTGGCCAAAAAGGATGCCAAACCCTGGCTTATTCATTGGATTCTGCTGCTTCAAGAGTTCAATCTTGAAATCAGGGATAAAGCCAGGGAACAAAATGTAGTGGCGGATCACCTTTCGAGAATCCTAATTGATTCTCCTCATCCAGATGTTCCGATCTCTGATACTTTTCCAGATGAAACTATCCTCACAGTATCGGGAATCCGAACCCCCTGGTTTGTGGATATTGTCAATTATTTGGCCCTTGGTCAAATCCCCTAGGATTAGACCAACAACGACAGGATAGACTTGTATTTGAGGCGAAATATTATTTTTGGGATGATCCTGAGTTGTACCGCATTGGCGCAGATCAGATTATTCGTCGTTGCATCCCGGAAGTCGAGTTCCATAGCACACTTGAGTTCTGTCACACATCCACGTGTGGTGGACACTTTTCTGGGGAAAGGACGACCACAAAAATTTTGCAATCCGGATTCTATTGGCCATCATTATTTAAGGAAGCCTAGGAATTCTCTAAGTCATGCACCCGATGCTAGACACTTGGGAACATGGCTAAGAGAAATATGATGCCCCTGAACCCAATTCTTTCCATTGAAATTTTTGACATTTTAGGCATCGACTTTATGAAACCCTTCCCTCCTTCATTTGGACACCAATATATTCTGGTCGCCGTTGATTACGTGTCCAAGTGGATTGCAGAAATTCCCACCTGGACCAATGACCACAAGGTTGTCATCGATTTTGTGAAGAGAAATATCTTCAATCGGTTCGGGGTTCCTAGGGCAATTATCAGTGATGGTGGCACACATTTCACTCATGCCCAGTTTCAAAATTTACTAGGGAAATACGGGGTGAGCGATCGGATTTCCACACCTTACCACCCTCATATGAACGGATAGGCCAAGGTCTCCAATCAGGAGATCAAGAACATTTTGCAGAAAATCGCTAGGCCTGATAGGAAGGATTGGACCCAAAAGTTAGATGATGCTCTTTGGGCTTATCGTACGGCATAAAAAATGGCTATTGGTATGTCTCCGTTCCGTTTGGTGTTTGGGAAGGCGTGTCACTTACCCGTAGAACTTGAACACCAGGAATTTTGGGCCATCAAGAAATGTAATGTGGACCTTGAGTTGGCCGGGAAAACCAGGAAACTCCAACTATCTGAGTTGGAGGAGCTTCAAAATGATGTTTATGAAAATGCCAGAATCTATAAGGCAAGGACCAAAGCTCTCCATGACCAGATGATTTCACGTAAGAGCTTTGAGCCAAACCAGAAGGTCTGGCTTTTAGATTCTCGATTGAAGCTTTTCCCTGGTAAAATCAGGTCTAAATGGGGCGGCCCATTCGTTATTGAGCGTATTTTCCCTAACGGGGCCGTCGAAATCTCTGACCCAAAGACGGGTAATATTTTCAAGGTCAATGGATAGCGTCTCAAACCCTTTGATGAGCATGTGCTCCCTAAAACCGTCTTAGACAAGGTTGCTCTTACCTTGCCATAAGCATCCCAGGCTGATCATCGCCTAGCTGAAGGCACTAAACTCAGCACATATAAAGATTGTTCTAAGCTAATTTGAGTCTCATGGAAGCTAGGTACTATTCTTCCACTTCTACTCTCCTGTATGCTTTCATTTCTTTTCACAATGAGGACATTGAAATAGCTAAGCATGAGGGGGTGGACATATTTTATAACCATTTTGTCAGCTGTAACAGTGATTTTCTATTATTCGATTCTTGTTTAAAAAATAAATAAATAATAAATAAATAATAAATAAATAAATGAAAAAAATAGAATTAGGAGACGAGAACTTAGGCATTAGGAGTTGTAAACTTAGGAATTGATTCTTTGAGACCTGAATACTTAGACTCTTCAGGTCTTCGGGCATAATTAGCCCGGTTGTCCACTCGAATGTGGATTTAGTCTCAAGTCCTCGCTAATTAAAATTTATTTTAATTCGATAAATAATTTGGGATGATAAGTATACGACTTATCAACCTGCCCTCTGATTTGGAGGGACTTTAAGCCTAAGCATCTACACACATTTTTTTGCACTGACTCACTTTCTGGCGATTTTTACGGAAATTGGGTAACTAATGGACCGACTTGGGTGGTATGGCTGGCAAGTTGTCGGTAGTAACAACTCATCGGCCGGTTGTCCAGAGCCCAACCACAAGACCATTTTCGTTGTACTGCCTTTAGGTAAATCTTAGATCAGGGAAGCCACCTACTTAAAGAAAAAAAAAAGAAACACTCAAAAAGAAAAGAAAAAAAAAGAAAGAAAAAGGAGAAAATAAAAAAAAAATAAAACCACACTTCACCACATGAGTATGGCTTGTAAGTTGTCGGTGGTAACAGCTCATCGGCCGGTTGTCTAGAACCCAACTCACAAAAAAAAAAGCACAATAATTCCTGATTAGCCCATAGTTGTGGGCTATTTAAGTATTTAAGTGCCTAGACATTAGGTTAATTCTAACATTTATTTAGCATAAATTAGGATGTAAATAGATTAATTCATATTTCTAATTTAATTACATAATTCATGCATTGCATTCATATTTTAAATGCATTTAGAATTAACTTAGAATGGCATTCATTTAATTAGTTAACCGATTAGGTACATTGTTTAAGTTAACATAAAAGTTGAGGGTTTATATATAAATAACCATAATATTTTAGTAATATCCTTTATTCTTCTTCTTTTCAGCAACGGCTCGGCTACCGCTGCAATGCCTCCTGCCGCACTAAAGCCACATTCATGGATTAGCGGAGAAGGTGGATCTGCTCCCGCCTCTCCGTTCAAATTCGTGCAGGCAGATACAAAAGGAGTAGAGAGGCTACCGAGCGGTGCAGGCCTCCACCCCCAACCCACACTATGCAGAGAGTCCATCTCTTCCATTCCACAACGCTGGCCTCAACCGCTGCGACGACCCTCCACCACCGTGGGCGTGTGGTGTGACAGGCCACACTGCCATCCAAAGATCGTCTGCATTACCATGAGCACCTCAGCATGCACCTCCCTCGTCGTCGTCACCAACAACCACTGTTGCAGATACTGCAATCACTCCTCAGCCAGTTAAGACGTCTGGGAAGTTTCCCGGAAGTCTGAAGCTTCGACCCCCCCCACTCCAGCAGCAACCACCCTCGCCCACTTCACCTCCAGCACCTGAACCGCCAGCCCTCATCCGCTCACCTAAACTACCAGCCGTCACCCATTCACTCCATGCCCACCCACACACCCTCCAGCCACGTGCAAGGTGGGCATGGCCAGTAGCCTTCCCGCGCCTGCAGCCTCCCCGCCTCTACCTATAGTGCCACACCAGTGCATGCGCGCACTCACCTGCAGCGCTAACCCCATGCGCTCGCCAGTGTGCAGCACCAGCTGCAGCGCTAACCGGCACGCTTGCAGTAGAATCGCCCTCCACCAGCGCACTGTAAAACGTGCACCACCTCCTTGTGCTCCCTGCAGTAGCAGCAGCCACATACGCCAGCAGTGCCACCTCTGCACGCACGCAGTCCCATGAGCACACCTCCTCGCCAGGACACCAACCACGCCTGCCCACGCCGCACGGCCTGCGGCACTTCAGCCCCCCACCGGAACCCACCACCACCGTTCCTCCGTCCGGTCGGCACCGGCCACTGCGCGACTCACCGCCACCACCGCTGTGAAGCCCTCGGTCCAAAGAACTTCCTCCGAGCTTCCCGCCTCCGGCCGTCCACTCCTCTTCGTGCACGGCCAAGGGGAATAAATCCCCTATTTTGCTACAGCATTCATGCCATTAATAATTACATTTTCTGCAATTGTCATCTTTTAATGATATTTTATTGAATATGCATTGCAACAAATATCCTCTAGTTATTAAGAATTGCTATTTCAGCATTATTTCTTGATTCAACCTTAATCTGAAGGCAATTTTGGCTTGATTCTTGTCTAAACTAACTACGAACAAACGTTTTTAACCGGTGCAAATTTAAATACGTCATTGCCTCCCTGTGGATATGACCCGGTCTTCTGCAAGTGGTTATTTCTTTTTAAATATTGATTAGTCAATTTTTCCATCACATAAAACTATAAACGACTTTAAAGCAAACAATCGACTTGTCAAAATGGCGCCGTTGCTGGGGAGGCAACAGACTCAATAATTTCACCTGATTTTATTTTGATTATTACTCAATTGCACAGTGATTTGACCATTTATTATTTTCTTTTCTGTGTGAGAAATTTGTGCAAGAATCAGCAATTGTGAGAGGCGACCCTTGACGTCGCCAGAGGAGAATTGGTCGAGCTATTTTGAAAAGGAGGAGAGGGACGAGGACGCGACGGTCATCATTGTATATTTAGTCGCTAATCTGATTAGAATAGAATTAAGACTTTAGATTTAATTTTTCATTGCATTTTGTTTGAAACCCTTGTTCTGGGGTATATTTTGAGGGGTTTGTTCCCTGATTTTGTTTTGGACCCATGTTGGGTAACTTTTGGGAGCCTGTTCCCTTTTCTTTAGATTTAGGTTTTTAGTTTATTGATTACTTTTATTTGCTTATGCATAAGTAGTTTAAGAAAAAAAAAATGAGCTACCTGCTAGAAGCTACCTACCGCTAGGACGAACCATTTAGGTCTGTATGGGCAGCCTCTAGATTTATTTCTCTGCATTGTCTGCATTCTTGCATCGTTGATTGCTGGAAGCAAGGTATACATTCTCTTACTTTGCATCCTACTCTTGATCACGCATTGCATTTGGATTTAATTCAAAGACCACAAAATTTGTCTTGAAACGATCTAACAAGTGGTCACATATATTCGAAAAAAAGGACTAATTAAAGGAGGGACATCTAAAAATCAATGATTTGATTGTAAAGCGTGGTATGTGATTCAAAATTCAAAATCCTTTTGCGGTGAATGCACACTTATATCTTTTGCACCACAACACTCATTTAGACACTCCTAAGTCTTGAAATGACTAGGACAAGAGCCCTCCTACTGTTGGATTCTGAAGTGTTTGGAACTTGAGATCAAAGGTTTTGTAAATCCAAAGAGGGAGATACCCTATCACGGATTTTTGGGGGTAGTTGAGAAGCATCACAAAAGCACAGCTTCAAAGGAAGGCTTAGTCCTACTTGAATCCCTCGATCTTCCGTCTTTCGATTTACTTGACCATTTGAGATTTAGGGAAGAATACCTAAGCTCCAACTAGGTCTTTTTAGGCATTTCAAAGGTTTACAATAGGCGCGTAATTGATTGGGCAACTTGTTTTGTCACCTACAATTTGAACTAAAGTCAAAAGCCTAAATTTGTAAAGACCGAACAAGTCCTTTTGAATTGTGTTTGTAGTGCATGCTTGGTAGGCGTTCTCTTAGGAGACAACTTGTGTTTGATCCTGAACCTGAAAGAATCCTAAGAAGAGACCTTCCAAGGGTAGAAATGGCTGGTCATAGGAGCCTTAAGGAATATTTCATCCCAACCAATCAAGCTGGCCCTGCACTACGTAGACCTAGAGGGGACAATCCGTATGAGATCAAAAGTAGTACCATATCCTTGCTACCCTCCTTTTATGGTACTACTAGGGAAGACCCTTACAGGCATATAGAGGAATTCACCGAGGTCTGTTCCACAGTGAAGCTGCAGGGCGTTACTGATGACGCTCAAATGCAGACCCTCTTTCCCTTCTCCCTTAAGGACAAAGCCAAGTATTGGTATCACACCCTTGATAATATAAATACTTGGGATGCCCTGAAGAAGGGGTTTTTGAAGTACTTCCCCATGAGCAAAACAAATCACTTTAGGAGGGAAATTATGAGTTTTGTTCAAAAGGATAGGGAATCATTCCATGATGCATGGGAGCGCTTTAATGACTTGCTGAGACTTTGCCCACATCACTAGGTGCCTAAATGGCAACTGGTTGAAAGGTTCTACACCGAACTTAATGATTCGCATAAGCAAAATGTGGATGGTGTCTGTGCAGGAACCTTTCTATCTAAGACTGAGGCTGAAGCTTGAAACTTATTTGATACTTTGAGTGAGAATTCTATTCACTTGAATTCTGCCTACATGGATAGAAAGCCCACTCTCATGCAAAGAAAGTTGGAGGCGAATGAGGCAAGGGACACCCAGAATTTAGCCTATCAGATTCAATTATTGAATCAAAACATGGAAAGGCTTATGCCGAACCCGAGTTCATTCGTACCTAACACCTCCACATCCCAAGCTTCTGAATGCTTAATTTGTCAAGGCAATACACACACCACTGTGGATTTCCACTTGGACTCCCAATTCCCTGAGCTTGTACAAGCGGATTTGAATGCCGCTCAAGGGTTCCGTTCAAGACCTCGTAATGACCCTTTCTCCAACACTTATAATGAGGGATGGAGGAACCACCCAAACTTTTCATGTAGACAAGGAAATGTCTCAAATCTAGGGAATTACAAACCACAATCCTTTTAAAACCATCAAATGAACCAACCTCAGACCTTTGCCCAACCTAAAACCTCTGAGATGGATGAATTGAAGGTGATGTTGAAAACTATGCAAGAAAGTCAAAGTGACATCATCCAATCTCATGACAAGGCTATACATGAGATGAAATCGCAAATTGGATACCTTGTTGAGGCCGTTAGACAGAGGGAGACTGGGAAGCTCCCCAATGCTGCTGAGGAAAATCCTAAAGGAAAAGGGATTGTTTTTAGGGAGCATGCTCAGGCAGTGACTATTCTGAGGAGTGGGAAAGAAATTTCCAAACCCGATGCTCCTATAGTCTTACCCCCTAAAAAACCATCCACCCCGACTTTCACCCCCACCGGAGAAGACTTGCCCAAATCTTCTCCGCTTGAAATCACCTCACCGGAAGAAGTTGCCCCCATTCCACCCCTTACTCGACATGACAGCCCTTCCACGCAGAGATCAAGAGTGCCTTTTCCAGAGCACTTATCCACCTCTGGGTAGACTTCTGCTGGCTCATCTGGAGCCAAAGATAAGACGAATGAGATTATGGAAACTTTCAAGCAAGTGCAGATTAACTTGCCTTTGCTTGAAGCTATCAGCCAGATTCCATCTTATGCCTGCTTCTTTAAGGACCTGTGCACGAAAAAGCGGCAATCTAGAAAACAGGTCCAATCAAAAGTTATCCTGCCTGATTCTATTAGCTCAATTGTTCAACATGGCACACCCCCGAAACTTAAGGACCCAGGAGCCCCATACATCTCTGTAGTTATTGGTGACCTACAAATTGATGAGGCTCTACTTGATCTGGGTGCGGGGGTGAACATCCTTCCGAGCTACATGTATGAACAACTTGGGGGAGGCAATCTGAAGCCTAGCCCTGTAATCCTTCAAGTTGTTGATCGATCAATTAAGACACCACGGGGAATTTTGGAATATGTCCTCATAAGAGTGGAGGATTTCTTCTTTCCCATTGACTTCTTAGTTTTGGACACTGACCCTACCAACAAGCCAACCAAACCCTCCATCATTTTGGGCCACCCCTTCCTTGCAACTTTGCATGCTTCAATTAATTGCAATACTGGGGCATTGAAAATGGGCTTTGGGAACAAAAAAATCTGGCTTAATGTGTTTGATGCCTACAAACAAGCCAGACTTGAGGATTGTTCTCAAGTTGAGGTGATAGATACTTGATTGAAGAGGCAACTCCTGCAATGTTAAGTGATGACCCCCTTCAGCATGTCATGCTAAATGAGCATTCACATCTCTTGGTGGAATGTGAAGGGGATATACTAGAACTTGAGGAATTAGTAGGAGTTTCTGCTGAGTCTCTTCCCCCATCATTTCCGCCAAAGGTAGATCTGCTACCAGAGATGGGGACATCTATTATGAAACCCTCAACCATACAAGCCCCCAACCTTGAGTTAAGACCCTCCCTGACACTCTCAAGTATGTTTTCCTAGGTGCTAATGATACGCTCCCTATTATCATTTCGGCTGTGCTATCTGAGGCACAGGAGGGAGCCTTGATTGAATGCCTGTCTAGGCACAGGGAAGCTATTGCTTGGAGCATTGCTGACATTAAGGGTATAGACTCTACACTCTGCATGCACCACATTTATACTGATGATTCCATCAAGCCTTTTAGAGACATGCAGAGACATCTGAACCCTAATATGAGGGAGCTAGTAAAAAAGGAAATCCTGAAGTGGTTGGACACCGGGATCATATATCCCATTGCTGATAGTAAATGGGTCAGTCCCATTCATGTGGTGCCAAAGAAGGCAGGCTTTACTGTGGAACTCAATGACCAAGGTGAACAAGTTGTCACTAGACCCTCAACTGGATGGAGGGTCTGTATTGATTTTTGCAAGCTGAACACCTCTACCTAGAAGGATCACTTTCCTTTGCCTTTTATTGATCAAATTTTTGAAAAATTGGCAGGGAATAAGTACTATTGCTTTCTTGATGGATATTCTGGGTACAATCAGGTGGCAGTCTTTCCTGATGACTAGGAAAAGACTACATTCACGAGTCCTTACAATACTTTTGGATTCAGGCGTATGCCGTTTGGATTATGTAATGCCCCTGCAACTTTTCAGTGATGTATGATGTCTATCTTTTCGAACATGATTGACGAGTGTGTTGAAGTGTTTATGGATGACTTCCCCATTTATGGCTCGTCTTTCGACCAGTGTCTCCTACACCTGGAGAATGTGTTGAAACGATGAAAGGAGACTGGTTTAGTTCTTAGTTGGTAGAAAAGTCACTTCATAGTACAGAAAGGAATTATACTTGGGCATGTTGTATCCGAGCAAGGTTTGGAAGTAGATAAAGGCAAGATTGATTCTATTTCCAAACTTCCATTACCAACGAATGTCAAACAGATTAGATCCTTTCTAGGCCATGCTGGCTTTTATAGGTGCTTTATTAAAAATTTTAGTAAAATTTCTAGGCCACTTTGTGACTTGTTGGCGATGGAATCTTCCTTCAGTTTTAATTCAAAGTGTGCCAAGGCCTTTCAAACTCTAAAGAAGGCCTTGATCTCTGCGCCTATTTTCCAAGCTCCTGATTGGACACTCCCATTTGAGCTTATGTATGATGCTTTGGATTATGCAGTGGGAGCAGTCCTTGGACAAAGGTCTGAGGGAAGACCTCATGTGCTTCATTATGCAAGCAAGACTTTAACCGAACCTCAACAAAACTACACCATCACTGAAAAAGAATTACTTGCTGTAGTTTTTGCTCTGGAGAAGTTTAGGTCTTATTTACTTGGGTCTAAGGTGGTTATTTTTACTGATCATGCAGCAGTGAAACATCTCATTGCTAAGAAAGATTCTAAGCCACGTCTGATTAGGTGGATCCTACTCCTTCAAGAATTTAACTTGGAAATACGTGAAAAGAAAGGAGTAGAAAATGTTGTGGCTGACCACCTGTCTCACCTTCCTCTTAATGACTCTCTTTCTGGAGACATTCGCGAGACATTTCCCGATGAAACTCTGATGGAGGTAACACCAACTTTACCTTGGTATGTAGACACTGTAAATTACTTGGTCACTGGACAAACTCCTAGCTCTTGGGATGAGTAGAAAAGAAAGAGATTCATTTCTCAAGCAAGATATTTTCATTGGGAAGAGCCAGAATTATTTAGAATTGGACAAGACCAAGTATTGAGACGTTGTTTGCCTAAAAAGGAACAACTAAGTGTGCTGAGTTTTTGCCATGAACTTCATTGTGGACACTTTGGTGCTAAGAAAACTACTTTTAATGTTCTCCAGTCTGATTTTTGGTGGCCTTCCTTATTTAAGGATTCTCATAATTTTGTTAAGGCCTGTATTAGATGTCAACGGACTAGAATGATTGGGAAGAGGAATGAAATGCCTCAACATCCTATTCAATCTGTTGAAATTTTTGATGTGTGGGGAATTGACTTTATGGGCCCCTTCCCGTCATCCCATGGTTATGAATATATCTTGGTGGTAGTTGATTATGCCTCTAAATGGATAGAGGCCATTCCTACGCACACAAATGACCACTCTGTGGTTTTGAAATTTCTGAAGGCCAATATCATATGTCGTTTCGGCTGCCCCAAGACTATTATAAGTGATAGGGGACCTCATTTCCGAAACCACCACTTCAGTCGATTAATCAGGAGTTTGGGAGTGACTCACAAGGTTGCTACCCCTTACCATCCTCAGACAAGTGGCCAGGTTGAAATGTCAAATAGGGAGATAAAAAATATTTTGGAAAAAATCGTTAGACCTGATAGGAAAGACTGGTTCCAAAAGCTCAATGATGCTTTGTGGGCTTATCGAACGGCCTATAAGACCCCTTTGGGTACTTCTCCCTTTCGGATTGTGTATGGAAAAGCGTGCCATTTACCTGTTGAGTTGGAACATAAAGCACTTTGGGCTTTTCGAAGTGTTAACATGGATTTAGAGAAGGTAGGTAAGGCACGACTTCTAGAATTGAGTTTGAGGAGCTGAGGAATGATGCTTATGACACCTCTCAATCTTATAAAGAAAGAACTAAGGTCTTGCATGATAAGTTTATTCTTCGAAAGACCTTTGAGCCCAACCAACAAGTCTAGCTTTTCAATTCCAGACTTAAGCATTTTCCTAGGAAGTTAAAATCTCGTTGGGATGGGCCTTACATAATCACCAAAGTATTTTCGCATGGAGATGTGGAGATCAAAAATCCTTCTTCTTCAGCAACTCCCTTTATCATCAACGGTCAACGGTTAAAACTATACATAACTTTAGATGGCCATCTGGTTGACGAAGTCAATCTTGAGGAGCCTTAGCTCCTACCATTCTCCGCCTCAGGTAATATCTTCCTTTAGCTATTTTTGTTTTCAATGAGGACATAGTTTGAACCATGCAAGGGGGAGAGGATCTGAGGAATTTTGTTTATAGCATGCATAAAAAAGAAAAAAGTTTTGAGCTTAACTGGCTAAGTCCTGCATTCTTAAGCAAATCAGAACTCTAGGGTAGACTAAATTAATTCTAGGGTCAAACTTTAGAAGCTAAATGAGTGGCTAGCTTTAGACCTTTAGGGTCGTTTGTGGACTTAAAAACTTAAGTAGGAGTTAAGTTGCGGACCATTCCTCAAGAGGTTGAGGAAGGGAAGCTAGGGTTTGAGTTAAAAGGTGGGGTAGTACCTGGAGTCTTGTTCTACCTTTTGGTTTATGGGTCCTTGTAACCCAAGCATCCAAATTTCACACACTTGGTCTGGTAATTAACTTAATTTCTTTCTTTCTGAAAAGAGATTTGGTTCTCTTAGTTTTGACTTAAGAGAGGCTTGAAAACACATTTTGATTGGAAGAGTTCCCACCATAGGAGAGGTGGAGTATATACCCACCTTGAGGATGCGATGATAACATATTACCTCCTTGGCTCTTGTCTCTTAGGATATCCATCCTACTGGGGGCATGTAAGCGCATTGTGCGGTTCAGGTACCATGGGTGGCCCTATCTCGAAGTGCCGATTGCCATAGGCCTGAATTCGCTTAAGAAATTCATGGGCGATACTATCTCGAAGTGTCGATTGCCAGGAGTTCTTGGGGTCGTTATGGGCAGTGCCATCTCGAAGCATCGAAAGCAAGGCACCCTTCGAGGTATGGTAATGGGGACAATGAATCCTACACAGACCATGTTGATAGCTGATCTGAGGTTAGACTTAGAAGAATCAAACAAAAAAAAAATATATATATATATATAAATTTTTCCTTTAACTCAAATAACTCAAACCAATGCACAGGCACGGATGCTTTAATCTCAGGGATCAATAAACTTTAGGGTAAAGTCAGAAATCAGGGAAACTTGTGCCTGCAACTCATCTTTAGCCGAACTAGTCTGTAACTTAGCAACTACTTAGGAACCTTGGGTCTAGAGTCTGAACTTAATATGCTTCTGAAGGAAGACCAATTTGGTTGACTAGTCTACTTGGAGTGCTAGGTTTCGCTTAATTTTGCTAGGGACTAGCAAAACCTAGGCATGGGGGTATTTGATTAGCATATAGTTGTGGGATATTTAAGTATTTAAGTGCCTAGACATTAGGTTAATTCTAACATTTATTTAGCATAAATTAGGATGTAAATAGATTAATTCATATTTTTAATTTAATTATATAATTCATGCATTGCATTCATATTTTAAATGCATTTAGAATTAACTTAGAATGGCATTCATTTAATTAGTTAACCAATTAGGTACATTGTTTAAGTTAACAAAAAGTTGAGGGTTTGTATATAAATAACCATAATATTTTAATAATATCTTTATTCTTCTTCTTTTCAGCAACGGCTCGGCTACCGCTGCAATGCCTCCTACCGCACTAAAGCCACATTCGTGGATTAGCGGAGAAGGTGGATCTGCTCCCGTCTCTCCGTTCAAATTTGTGCAGGCAGCTACGAAAGGTGGAGAGAGGCTGTCGAGCGGTGCAAGCCTCCACCCCTAACCCACACTGTGCGAAGAGTCCATCTCTTCCATTCCACATTGCCGACCTCAACCACGGCGACGACCCTCCACCACTGTGGGTGTGTGGTGTGGTAGGCCACACCGCCATCCGGAGATCGTCCGCATTACTATGAGCACCTTAGCGTGCACCTCCCTTGCCGTCGTCACCAACAACCACCATCGCAGATACTGCAATCACTCCTCAGCCAGTTAAGACATCCAGGAAGTTTCCCGGACGTCTGAAGCTTCGACCCCCCCTCCACTCCAGCAGCAACCACCCTCTCCCACTTCACCTCCAGCACTTGAACCGCCAGCCCTCACCCGTTCACTCGACGCCCGCCCACACGCCCTCCAGCCATGCGCAAGGCGGGCACGGCCAGCAGCCTTCCCATGCCTGCAGCCTTCCCGTGCCTGTAGCCTCCCCGTCACTACCTACAATGCCACACCAGTGCGTGCGCGCACTAACTTGCAGCGCGAACCCCACACGCCTGCCAGTGTGCAGCACCGGCTGCAGCGCTCGCCAACATTCCTGCAGCAGAACTACCCTCCTCCAGCGCACTGCAGAACGCGCTCCACCTCCATGTGCACCCTGCAGTAGCAGCAGGTGCGTACGCCAGCAGTGCCACCTCCTCGCGTGCGTAGTCCCGTGCGCACACCTCCTCGCCAGGACACCAGCCGTGCCTGCCCACGCCGCACGGCCTGCAGCACTTCAGTCCCCCACCGAAACCCACCACCACCGTTCCTCCATCAGGCCGACTCCGACCACCGCGTGACTTGCCGCCACCACCACTGCGAAGCCCTCGGTCCAAAGAACTTCCTCCGAGATTCCTGCCTCCGGCCGTCCACTCCTCTTCGCGCACGGCCAAGGGGAATAAATCCCTTGTTTTGCTATAGCATTCATGCCATTAATAATTAAATTTTCTGCCATTATCATCTTTTAATGATATTTTATTGAATCTGCATTGCAACAAATATCTTCTAGTTATTAAGAATTGCTATTTCAGCATGATTTCTTGATTCAACCTTAATCTGAAGGCAATTTTGGCTTGATTCTTGTCTAAACTAACTACGAACAAATGTTTTTAACCAGTGTCAATTTAAATACGTCATTGCCTCCCCATGGATACGACCTGCTCTTCTACGAGTGGTTATTTCTTTTTAAATATTGATTACTCAATTTTTCCACCACATAAAACTACAAACGACTTTAAAGCGAACAATCGACTCGTCAATTCCCAAAACACTTAGGGAAGAAGCGGGGAAGTAGAATAAACTGGGGAGATATACACTAGGTTCGCCCATGTGTTGACCCCATATAAGAGAAAGTAGGGAGAAAGCTATCGATAGTAAAGATAAACCTTTAGGCAAGGTCACCTAGGGCCGTAGAAATCTGAAGTCCGTTTTAACAGTCGTCTAGTGAGTCTTTCACTGTTTTTCACAAGATGCTTAGCATTTAGAGTCCTTTTCAAGTCTTGGGTGGGTCAGGTAGCCGTAAAAAGTTATCCCGTAACTCTCAAACTCCAAAAGTACAAAAAAATTAGAAAAGAAAAAAAAAAAATCTTCTCAAATAAGGCAAGGGCTCATACGGTCTGCATTTTGACAAGTACCCAGGCACTATTGAGTTTTTGTAATTAGGACTTGGGGATGAGATTTTCTAACTTGAACCCTGATTCTACTTTTATACATAGCATTTAGGTTAATTTTGCTAGGGACTAGCAAAAAGTAAGCATGGGGGTATGATGAACACACATAAATTCATGATAAATTGCTTATTTTTTATAGTTCCTAGGCTTAGCATTGCATATCATGTTATAAATATTGAATAACATCCATTGCATGGCATTTAGGATAGTTGTATATTTTATATATTAATTCCTCCATTTTTAATGGCCAGGGGGCAATGCGACATCCATATGGGTTTTGGATGGAAAATCCGACCATATAGATGGATCCGGAGCGACGATCGCAGTTCGGCATCGTGGGAATCATCTTGATCTGAGCATCGTAGCACCCTCTACAAGAAGAAGATGGATGGCCCAGATGGTGCCACGTACACCGGCCAGTAGCACCGCTCAACTCCTTCATCCGCGCCCTTCAGTCCTAGCCGTTGGATCAAGATCCAACGGTTTGGAAGCTGATACACCAAGCCACTCCACATGACACAAGGGAAGGTTTGCCGTAATGGTCGGAGCGTTGGTTTGCAAAAGGAGGGCGTGGGTTCGAATCCCCGCAGCCCCTCCAATTAGCAATTGGGCAGGTGCATGAGCAGCAGTGCCAGTGTAAGGCAACGCGTGCGCGCACGCGTACGCCAGCACAGAGCAAGCACACACACAGCCAGGCGTGTGTGGTCAGCACGCGTGATGAGCGGGGCAGCACGGCGCGGGTGCAAGGGCGGTTGGCGCCAGCATTTAGCAACAGCTGAACTGACCTATAAAGACGCTTACAGCCGTCACTATTTCATTGCAAGCCAGCAGAGCCAGCTAAGGGCATGAATGGAGGTGAGCTTTCTACAGCAATGTTTCTAGCGACGGTCTGGAGGTCGCTAAAGGTCCTTTATCCATTTTTATCCTCTTCTCCTCCACTATAAAAGGACCTACACCCCCTCCCTTCCAAGCGATCTCTACCTACTCTACTCCCACCTACTCCCAAACTCTAGCAAGCCTACCAACGCTCCATTAGAGCTTGTTCTCGAGCTCCCAAGGTGCCTATTAGTGTAACAAACTTCTGCCCTACCAAATACTCCAACTTCCCATCTCCCTTCATAGGTCACCTTGGAGTTGTCCTCCCACCTCCATTCCAGTAGCAGATCACCTCCGTCTTCTCACCTCCATTCCGGAGCCACATCGAAGCTTTCCTCAACACAACATCCTCCTGCATCTCACCTCCATCATCCAGCTCCTCACCTCCTTCATCCGAGCTTCTGCCAGGCACCGTCGTCTCACCGAACAACCGATTCGGGAGATCCTCTCACCTCCCTCTCTTTTTATGTTTTCGTAGTAGATTGTAATAAACATTGGATTGATATATATACCATTTTCATTCCTCATCTCTATCTTATGCTTCTTTTGCTTGTCTTTTATTTCAAAAATACAAAAAATAACAAAACCCTAAAATACCAAAATGAAACGAACTGAAGCACGATTTTCACGTAAAGTAAACGTCGCCTCCCTGTGTTCTACTTGGGACTCCCTTGGAGTTTCAGTATAAATTTTATCTGATCGACGTGTTTTGCAACTACGATGATGGGTTACTTGTAACCCCGATTTCTAACACGCAAAACATGCCCGACCACTACGGTTCCAAGTAGATCGGAATGTACGAACTTGAGACCTTAAGTCTACCAATTTTAGCCTAGTTAGTGCCTTGAATTTCACTTGATTAGAAGTTGATTTGACTTGTGACCTAATTGGGAGGTTGGTTGGCCCACTAAGTAGACCAACTTCACCTGACCTACCATAAAGATGGCAGAATGAAATCTAGGTCAAGACCCAGAAATCATTCTGAATTGACTCCCAAGTTATTAGGTCCAAGATTTTAGGGTTCAAGTGAAATTAATGCATGATTTTAGGGTTCTACTTGATTAGATCTTTTCAAACATGGGCTTGGGTAGCACACAAATGCTGGAGGGTTCATTCTCTTAATGTAAGCAAATGTGTTCTAACACTTCAAACCCTAATGTAGAAACCCTAGTTGGCTTTATACCAAGTCCAATTAAATCTCAAAATGTTCACCTTGGGCTTCAAGCAAGAAGTGTGTTAGCCTAAGGTGACTTTAGAAATTCCACATAGTCCCTAATAGGTATAGGAAATTTGGGTAGGGAATTCATGAACAAAATCGCTTCAAACTTCAAACAGATATGAAAATTTTTCACAAATCAGGAAACTTGCCATTTAATGAAAATTACTATGAAAATAAGGCAAATGAGTCCTAATTGATTGTTTCCTTTTTATCTTCCCAAGATTAGGAGGTTAATCAGGGAAGAATAGAAAAATTACCTGCCCTGGAGTGGTTGTATTGCATGGAAGATCACCTCATGATGTACCTCGCAAAAATCATAAGAAATACAATAGGGCAAGTCAGTGCTCAGATATAATCAGATAAAAATAAAGAGTAGCGGTGAATTGCGTGTTGCTCCATGGCAATGGTGCCAAAATGTTGAAGTGATCTATCGAGGGTTTATATTATCGAGTGATCTAATCTTTAATTGCATATAAACGAGCACAAGAAAATTGAGCACAATAATGATAATCAATGAATATTAATCTATCACATTAGATATTCAATAGATCTCAATGTATTTTATGACCAAAAAGTTAACTGAGACAAAATAATGGTGATTTAGATCACTAATTATTAGCCTAAGCACATGTATTAATTAGTTAAATGATGCCACAGTAGTTTCAACCATGCAACTTAGGTACTTGAATGTTCCAACAGTACTAGCATTAAACCCAAATCAGATGGCTGGAAGGTGTATTAGACAACTTAATTGTCACCTGCTGCAGTGTCTTCTTTTTCTCTTCTCTGATCTTAGCTTGCTTCTTCTTCTCTTCTCCTTTCTTCTTTAATCTTTCTTTTCTTCTTCTTAGGCATGGCCAAGGGTCAGGCTTTCTGATCTAAAGCAAAACCCTCCCCTCCCCCACTCTCTCTCCTTCCTTCCTCCTTTCCTCTTCTCTCAGACTAGGGTAATCAGGCATTCGGGTATGCGCACCCATGTCTAAGGCTGCAGGCATGGGTCGTAGCCGAGGAGTGTATGGGTCGGGTCGTGAATGGGTGTAGTAGGACCTCACCCCATGTGTCTCGAGGCAAACAATGCTAATCACAAATCCAATTTATTCAGCGTTAATGCTTCCTACTCCCACGATGTGAGACTATTGAGTCCCCTTTCCTTTGTGCGAAGCTACAGCTATGGTAGTCCTCCAAATTGAAGTAGCAAGAGTGGATATGCTCTGTGATTGACGACCTGGGAGGAAGCCTGGAATGGAACCGCGACTTCTGGAACCAAGACTTGGAGCGAATGCAGTCGGAGAATAGCGGACGTTGTTGGAGATGATGGCAACAGCGGTGGAGGGCAGTGATGTCCAGAAGCAAGCATATGGGCTCAAAAGCCCCAATTAGATGGCTCACTACTATCGCCGGAGGATGTGGATTCTAGTGGTGGTGGTTGTGAGGAGAGTGGAAGCATGTGGTGGTCAGACGGAGGCAAGAAGGCGGTGCGGAGGTGATCGTGTTCGGTGAGGCGAGTGAGGGACCAATCCCCTTAATCTCTTGAGGGGTTTTGGTCAGTGGAGCATGGCGGCGCTTATGGGAGTCGTGGTGAGGCGAGTGATGGCTTGTGGAGCTATGGAGGCCTCACCGGAGCTTGGCCAGTCGTGGGAAAGATTGAGGGCGAACGACGTGAACGACGGTCAAAACGAAGGGAAAAAGCGATAGATAGAACCTAGAGAGAAAGAGAGAGAGAGAGAGGACCTAATTATGGACGACGGGGAAGAAGTTGGCACTGGCATTGATTGGCCAATGCCAGAGAGGGAACTAGCTCTGTTGAGGGAGACGGTGGTGAGGAAAGGGGGAGGACGCTCTCGCGGTGGTTGCCAAGATGCGGACGAGGTTGAGGAAGAAGTTAGACGGGCCAATTTGGCCATTGGTCATCCTTAGGAAGATGGAGAAGGAGACTGCCGAAGCTTAGGTCAGAGTTGGTCGTGGGAGAGGAAGAAGATGTTTTTCTGGCCTTAAACCAAGCTAAGGATGTAAGATTTGCAATGTGGGTCCTTTTATAGACCATATGGAGGATAGCCTTATTCATACCCTTAGAAACCCTAGGACAGCCATCCCAAACCCAAAACGACCACCATTAGGACACCTTAGCCTCGAAACCCCAACATGGATAGCACTATCCATGTTCTTATCCACCCTATCCCTCTCTCAAGCACTTAGGAACCAAAACCCACCTTAGAATACCTAAAACCCACCCCACCAGACACCCTAGGAAACCTAATTAGAGACCTCCTAAGTCTAGTCCACTATCCAAAGCCCTACTTATCCTATCCTTAATCCAATTGAACCATCCCATACCTAATTAGGTGCATCTACAGTTGATTGGGTGCACCTAAGCCCAACGAGATCCACCCAGGATCTAATTGATTCATACCTATTAGGTTTACCTATGCCTAAACACACACACCTATCCAATTAGAGTCACCTAAGCCTAATTAGGTCCACACCCACTTAATGTATGTTAACCCAAGCTAGATTTGCCAAAACCCACAACCCTACTCTATGGAATTTGAACCACACACACTAGCACTTTCCTAAAATACCCTCCTAACCTAGATCCACAATCCATGGGCATCCAACCTAAGAGCCACCAAAAGTAGCGCATGCTATTTTTGTGAAGAAGCCAACTTGCGACCACCAAAGTTGGCCTTCCCATAAAAGCCAAAAATTAAGAGGCATGCCAATTCATTGGAGAATTCACTCTCCCATTCTCCTCCACCAAAACTTGCGACCACTCTCTTCTACCCTCCAACCCTAAGGCCATCCTCCTCCACTTTCGTCAAGGTGCTCCTCCTCCCCCAAGCACCACGATGGCCAGCTAAGCAAGAAGAGGAAGAAGGCCACCTTCTTCCTCTACTCTCCTTCATGAGGGCATGGCCATATAGGGGACATTCTCCTCTTCTCCATGGTTAGCTAGAAAATCTAGGGAAGCTTCTCTCCAAAGCTTCAATGATGGCTAGGAAGAAGAAGGGTTCTCCACCCTCTCTTCTTCTTGTGGGTGTGCTGCCCTCTCTCCACTTGGGTGCACTCACTCCCTCTCTTTCTTCTTCTTCTTGGACGGACATGAAGGCTAACCCATAGCCTCTTGCAGCCGGCCATCTCTTTCGGTAGGCATGTAGATGGGTTTTCATATCCAAGGTCAAGCCTACACCCTCACACAAGGTCGATGGCCCTAGTGGCAACTTTTCAACGTGAGGGATTTTCCCTATTTGTATGCTTTCTAGTGTAGATGTATTGACATTTTTATGCATAAATAATATTTTGTGATCATTGTTCTATGATTGATTATCTTTATCTTAATGCAACTTAGGTTTGTTCACACCATGCACGGCCACCATGGCCCCACTTAGATGCACGTAGTCACTTAGGTTTTAGCTAGCATGTCTAGATCTAGGTTTCATTTTGTGTCACAAAATAAAAATCAAAAAGCACAAAAAGACAAAAATATTAGGTTAGGTTTGATTTAGGTTAGAAAAGCTGATTCAATTCTTGACTTGTTTTCACACCTCCCAAAGACGAATGACTAGGACTCAAATCCTAAAAAGAAAAGAAATCTAAGCGAGTTTCATAAATAATTAAATATTTTGATCAAGGGTTTAACGTGACTATACTATAATTTTTGGCAATTTCAAAATGCAAGAAAATGCACTTGTAAACATCTTCTATTAGCGAATTTAAGGATCAATATTTTTATTTTGATTATGACCCGCACTTGTGAATTCTTAATTTCTTCCTTGTATGTATATTATGCCTAGCTGAAGGCATTAAATTTAGAACTTGTTTATATCTCACATTCCGTGCTGAGCTGACCGGATTTCTCACAATATTCAGGTGATATTCTGTTTACTCTACCTTTCCATCTCTTTGGTTTTACAATGAGGACATTGCATCATTTAGGCATGGTGGGGTGGATACTTTATCCTAAAATCATTTTGTTAACTCTGTAGAATTTCTTTTAGTTTCTTTTTTTAATTAAAAAGACAAAAAAAAGAAAAAAGAAAAAAAAAATAGAATTAGGAGAAGAGAACTTAAGCCTTTAGGCATTATTAACTTTAGGAAATGATATGATAGGACCTAGACACTTAGACTCTTCAGGTCTTCTAGCTTAATTAGCTGGATGTCCACTCGAATGTGGACTTAGTCTCGAGTCCTCACTAATTCAAATTTATTTTAATTTGGCTAATAAATTGGGATGGTAAATATGCAACTTATCAACCCACCCTCTGATTTGAGGGGATTTTAGGTCTAAGCTTTTACACACTAATCGCATTGACTCACTTTTTGATGATTTCTTTGGAAATTGGGTAGCTAATGAACAATCTAGGATGGTATGGCTAGCAAGTTGTCGGTGGTAACAGCTCATCGGCCAGTTGTCCAAAGCCCAGCCATAATACCATTTTCGTTGTACTACCTTTAGGTAAATCTTAGATTAGGGAAGCCACCTAGTTAAAAAAAAAGAGAGAGAAAAAAAAAGAAAATATAAAAAAAGGAGAAAATAAAAAAATAAATAAAACCACACTTCATTACAAGAGTATGGCTAGCAAGTTGCTATGGTAATAGCCCATTGGCCGATTGTCCAAAGCCCAGCTCACAAAAATGCACAATAATTCCCAAAACACTTAGGGAAGAAGCGGGGAAGTAGAATAAATCGAGGAGATATACACTGGGTTCGCCCTTGTGTTGACCTCATAAATAAAAGTAGGGAGAAAGCTACCATTCAGAAAGATAAACCTTTAGGCAAGGTCACCTAGGGTCGTAGAAACTCGAAGTCCATTTTAACGGCTGCCTACTGAGTCTTTCACTCTTTTCATTAGATTCTTAGAACTTAGAGTCCATTTCGAGTCTTGGGCAGGTCAGGTAGCCGTAGAAAGTTATCCCAAAACTCTCAAACTCCAAAAGTACAAAAAAATTAGAAAAGAAGAAAAAACAAAAAAATGTATCTTCCCTTTTCAAATAAGGAAAGGACTTAGGTGGTTAGCATTTTGGTAGACACTTGGGTATTGTTCAGTCTGCGTAGTTTAAGACCTTAGTTGATAATTTCTATTGTTAAAAAAAAACATAGGCCTAAGTGATCGAATCCTAATTCTGATCTTATACATAGCATGTAGTTTAATTTTGCTAGGAACTAGCAAAAGATAGGCATGGGGGTATGATGTAAACACATCTATTTAAGTTAAACTGCCTATTCATGCATGTTCCTAGGCTTAGATTTGCATTTCATGTTATAAATATTGCATAGCATGCATCATTCTGCATTTAGAGTAGTTGTATATAATTTAGGTTAATTGCGTCCTTTTTGTGGTTAGAAGAGAAGATTTATTTCAGGGCCTCAGATGGACGATCGGACCAAACGAATCTTATGAGGACAATGATTGGAGGCTAACGCCTCCGAAATCCTCTAGATCGAAGTCCCGTAGCATCATATGAAGTCCGAGGAAGATCAATGAATTGGAGGGTAATGCGACATCTTTACGGGCTTTAGATGAAAAATCCGACCATATGAATGGATACAGAGCGACGATCGTAGTCCGGCAATGTGGAAATCAACTCGATCCAAGCACCATGGAACCCTCTGCAGTAGAAATAAGATGGATGGCCTAGATGGCACCACGTGGTGCCATCCATGTCGTCCATCTTTCCAACGCCAGCTAGCACCAACTCTTCATCAATGCATCACCTAATCCCAGCCAGTTGAGAAACCTCCTCCACCGTGTGCGCTAAGCCGTCCCCTCGACCTTTTGGATGCCTTAGCACAGTGGTTAAGCACCTAACCCTCAAGGGAGGGGTGCGGGTTCGAATCCTCGCTACCCCCCCAATTGGCCAAATGAGTACACGCAGCGTAAGCGTAGTGCAGCACATGGAAGCACGTACGTGCAAGCGTAGTGATGAGAACCTCATCATGAGCCCTAACTAGCTCATTTTGACCTGAGAAAGTGAACAAAATCTCCTACATAACCTAAAGGGAGGCCTAATTCAAGGGATTACTATTCTGGGATGAAAACATGAAATAAAGGGTAAAACTATAATTTTACCATTGCAGTGCATCAACAGGATTTCTTAGATCCTAAACATAGGTCAATTGGACTTAATAAGAAGAAAAAGTGGGTTGGTTTAGTCAGAAAAGGTTTAGTGTCAGATTTAAGAATTAAATGACATTCTGTAACCCTAAAATAAATCCACTTAATTTCATAATGTTATGGTCAGGATAAAAATCAAATAAACCCTCTAAAATTCATGAAAAAATATCCCCTAGGGCTTAGAACCTTCAATTTGGCCTTTGGACCTTATTTTGACCTAGATAGGGGTCCTAGCTCAATATTTGACCTAATTTGGGTTTTTGCACAAAATGTCCAGGCAAACATGGTCAAACCTAAAATCCAACTTTTCCATTAGATTCCTTAGGTCCAAATTAGGTTTGTATCAAAATTTGGGCCTAAGGGAAGGTCACCTTGATCTACTTTGCAAAATGGTCCACCCAATTACATTCTGGCCCCTAACTTTTGAAAACCCTTGAGTAGACCCCCCTATCTTCCTCACCACTCCTTGCATTCAAGTCCCTCCACCATTACAACGGAGCAAGCCTACTCCGGTGAGGATTTGAGGAGGATTTCCTCCCGAACCCTTAGAGATCTCCTCCCAGATTTGGAAGGGAGATTCTCTAAGGAATTCCCTACCGTCTGAACATAATCCTAGGATTCGATTTGCACCCAATCTCTCGTGCGAACACTCGAGAGATATGGGTATCTCACAAATTTCCTACTCTGGCGAGGTTTCCTTGCTTGGAAGCTTGCCTTCCAAGCACATGGCCCTCCTCCAGTGCCTATAAAAGATGCCCCAGATCCTCCTTGTCATCTCAAGCTTGAATTGGCCTAAGAATTCCCCCAAATTTCTTCCTTCCTCGTCTCTGGCCAACTACCTGCAAGCTTCGGTGATCCCTCCTCCCTCCTCTCATCGCTCTACCATAATACCAGTGGTAGAGTTATCTTCGTCTTGCTCTTCCGCATTGCGCCGTACTAGCGTGCGCCTCTCCAACCTCTTCCTCATCGTCGTCATCCTCACCTCAGGGTCTTCTTTCCCGACGACAGCACGTACGCGCCGCTCGTCCCCTCTACCTCCCCTTCATCTTGCTACTAGCAGATAAGTCCCCTTCTCCTACTCTTCATTTTCCCTCATTCAATTTCATAAAATACCCCTCGATAGCCACCGTCCACCTCTGTCTCCATCTCTGGCCTACCATCGGCTAGGCAAATCCGTCACTCCCCCACTCCACACACCTCGCCACCTACCTCAGCACCTTTGCCATCACTCACTGATCGTCCTTCGCCCCTTCACCAACCGCCACACACGCACATTCACGGCCATAGGGTGACCTAGGCACGCATGCCTAGGCCATCCCACGGCCAGCCAACCACCGTCTCACCTTTGCTGTGACATGGAGAAGCTTCCTAAGGCATTTGATAGGGCCGCGAGGCCATATTCGTGCATTTTAGTTTTGAGCCTCCGTCGCCATTAACGAAGGTGTGAAGCAACAAGCTTGCATGCTCCAGGTCATCCCACTCCAGACAGTAGCATCTCAGGAGTGCGGAACCTTCCTGCGAACATTTTGCACTTGGCAATCAGAGGCATCAGCAACTGCAGCTGCCTTAATTGGACAAGACTTCTTCCTGCAAGTGCACTAAGAAGCGAGTGGGACTTTAGTCCCACCTCAGAAATGCTTGGCATAGGTGCACGCTTTTTATTGTTTTTGTGTTTCTCTCTTAGTGCCTCAAGTAACACGAGGTGAGGTCCCTCGCCCATGCCCCCGCCTCATCCGTGACCCACACCTACGTAGACCTGGTCGACCCGTTTACCCTGCACTCCTCATGCAGCACCCACGTCGGTGCGCCTGGACCTAGGCACGCGTAACCCAACCCGTATACTTGATTGGCTGGCTCTGGGAGAGCGAAGAGAGAAATATAGAGAGAGTGACGTGGGGGAGGGTAGGGGTATGCTTTGCTCTATGCTGTGCAGGGAAAGAATAAGAAGGAAGAAGAGGCTAAGGAAGAAAGCTCAAGGCAGGAGCGTGGAAGAAAGAAGAAGGTGCTGCTGAAGAAAGAAGGACTTAGAAGTTGAAGGCAGGAGAAGCTAAAGAAGGAAGGAAGAAGCACTGTAGCCGTAGAAGTAGAGGTTGAAGAAGGAAGAAAGATTTGAAGGAAGAAGCAGAGGCAGAAGAAGAAAAGGAGGCGAAAGAGAGGAAAGAAAGAGAAGCCAAGGGCTGAAAGCAGAAGGAAGACGAAAGCAGAGGTGCGGCCAAGCAGAGAATCAAAGGTAGAGGAAAGCTAAGGAAACAAGAGAAGAAAAAGAAGAAAGAAGACAAAATCAGAAGCAAAGAAAGGAGAAATCAGAAGAAGAACAGAGAAAGCACTGTAGCATTAGTTATTTAGGATGTTGGATTTTTACATCAGACATCCATCTTGATTTTTTTGAGCTTCTCTATACATTGACCTCATTTTTACTTCATAACTTTGAGTGGATTGATCATTGCATTTTATAAAATTGAAAGTTGTGATTCTAGTTTTTAAATGCGAATTTGTTCCCTATGTTCGACCTCGGATACCTAGGTTTTCGAGTAACAAATTCTTATTTATTTTCGAGGCGATTTCATTTATAGTGCAACGAACATCTTTTTAAAAATCAACTTTGCCCTATTAACACACAGCGCAGCACGCGAGGTAGCACAACATGGCACTAGCACGCGAGCATGCACGCGATACGAAATGCACGATGCGTGCGCCAATGGAGCATGAGCAACGGCCAGACCTTTAGCGATGCGAGCATTTAGTGTCACTTGCAGCTGTCACTAATGGTCTACGTGTGCCAGCAAGAGGAATTGAAGGGCGGATCTTCAGCGACAGCCATAGGGATCTGTAGCCACATTTACAGACGTTAGTAATGACCTAGATGAGAATTTGTTCTTCCTCCTCCGCTATGAAAGGGCCTACCCACCACCATTCCAAACCATCACTTCCTTTCTTCCTCTCACCCCCTCCAAGGCTCTATAAAGAGCTTGTTCTAAGCCCGGGATGCTCCTCTAGAGTAGAACCAAACATTCTCCCACCTCTCATCCCCCTTCGTGGAGCATCCCGTGGCCGTCCTCTCACCACCCTTCGGGAAGAAGATCCTCGCCACGACATCGTCCTGCCCCATCCTTTGTCCTCTGGCTCCATCCCCATTCATCCCGCTCCTCACTACCTTCCTCCAAGCAACGTCAGAGCGAGCCGTTTTCCAAGCAACCGTCGAGGGGGATTTCTCTCACCACTTTATATCTTTCTTTCACTTTCGTAGTGTAGATTTTCCACTTTCATAGTTGTAACTAACAATTCTTCATGAAGAGATGATTGTTTCTCTCTCTCTCTCTCTTTCTCCCTCTCTCTCTTAAATTTTTGCAAGAAGATTAGCTAAAATTCATGGACCAGATCTCGTGGTTTCTAAAAATGGAAAAAAATTTAGAAAAGATAAAAACAACCAAAAATAAATAAAAGTGAACTGCGGATTTTTCAAAACCAAACATTCACCTCCACGTGTTCGACCCAGGACATACTTTTCAAGTTTTGGTTATAAATTTTATCTGATAGATGCATTTTGCAAGTTATGACGGTGGGTCCTCCAAACCCGTATTTTAATTCGCGAAACATGCCCCCATCAGCAACTTTTTGTGAAATCAAATCTCTTGCTTCAAAATTGAAATCACCTTTCTTATTGGTATTTTCAAATATGTACTTTTTATGGTTTTGAAACAATGGCCACTCGTAAAATTGTTGGCGAGAAAAGTGATCTACACCTAATTCACAAAGCTATTACTAAGGTGACAAGACAAGCCTCTCCCTAAGCTCACTCTAGGCATGTGGAGGCCTAGAGTAATTAGGGAGAGGGGGTAAAAAAGTGCCAGATCATGATAAAAATAAATAAATGCGACAAGAATTGAAATGAAGGCAACTTGAATTGATAGAAACTTCTTCTACACAAAACACATAGAGGAATGCTTCTACTCTACTTGAAAATGCAAGAAAATAAAAACACAAATCCTCTAGATAGAAATGGTGAAGAAGAGGGGCTTCTTGCTCCAAGCCTAGTAGCTCCTTGACTTGAAAAGAAATTCCTTCTTCTCCTTCCTTGAAAGGCTCCTCCAAGATGATGTCCTCCAAGGCAAGCCCACAAAGAGGGCATGCACTTGCTCTCTAAGGGTGGGCGTGCACCACCCTTCCTCCTCCATTGCCTGGCCATCCTCCAATTGATGAAAGTTCTCCTCCTTGGCGTGGCTTAAGGGAGAAGAGAGAAGGGGAAGAAGGCACCAAGGGGGCGGGTAGGATGCGCCCTTAATCTTCTTCCTTTCTTCTCCTTCCTTGGTCATAGGTTTAGGTGGGTATAACGTAGAATTTACACTAATGGAAGATCAGAATTATGTGGTGGTAGGGTAGGGTATTTTTAGAATGGGAAGGGGGGTGGTTATGGTGTTCTTTTTTTAGGGAAATGAAGCGGTGCTTGGATATTTTTGGAGGGAAATGAAGAGGTGCCATGGTTTTCCCTCCAAAAATACCTTCTAGAAGGTATTGATTTTGGAGGGAAAAAATCGAGTGCGGAGATGGGTTTTGATGGTGGATGTAGGGTGGTGATGGAAGGGATAGTTGGCACCAAAATAAAGTAGGAGTAGGTGGTCTTTTTGCTGGAGCTTAGGTAGTAGGTTAGTAGGGTAGTAGGGTAGTAGGTTTTGGTGCCATGGAGGTGGACTAGCTAGGCTAAGCTAGCTTAGCTAGCTTAGCTAGAAGGGAGTAGTGTTGGAGGCATTTGGAGCTAGGGTTTTGAGGGAGAGGAGCTGGAGGTAGTCATCTTGAGTTGCATTGGAGCTGGTAGCTGCTGAATAGAGCTACAAGGAGCTACCTTAGCTGGCTTAGCTTGCTAGTTCTTTGCTAACTGCTAAGCCAAGCTAAAGCAAGCTAGCTTCTGCTGAAAGGAGTTGAGGTGAGCTAAGTCTGATGCTTTCGGGGAGGAGCTAGCTAGTTGAGGTAGCTAAGGTAGCTTAGCTCAACTAAGTTGGGCTAAGCTGAGTCCCCAAGAGCTAGACTTGAGCTTCCTGAGCTAAGATGAAGTCATCTTCAGCTGGGTGGAGTTGAGTGCAGCTAGATGTAGCTAGTCTGAGCTGAGGTGAACTTCAGTCAACTCAGCTGAGCTAGCTAGAGCTCCCAGTGAACTGATGGGAGTTGAGATGAGCTAGACCTAGCTAAGTTGAGTAGGATCTGAGCTGACTTGAGCTAAGGTGAGCTAAGATCAGCTCTCTTGAGCTGCCATTCAGTTGAGATGAGCTGAATGGAGCTAGGATGAGCTAACCCTAGTTCAAGTGAGTTGGATTCCAACTATGATGAGTTGGATCAAGCTGAGTTTCGGCTAGTTTATGCTTCTCCTTCACTAGTTTTCTTCCTGAGTGCTAGGGTTCTAGGGATCTAACAATCTATTTATCCCTAACACTCACAAAAAATCATAAAAAACACAATAAAAAAGGCAATGCTTGCCTAACCTAATTAATGCATAAATGCAACCTAAAAACCCATTTGTGGAGAAAAATCCTAAGAGCTAGATTTGTTTTAATGCATAAGAATGTTGATAAACTAGCGTTTATCAGTAATGGGTGGAAATTCATTATTCCTTAGAATCACTACCCGAGGGGTAGTAAGATTAGAATCTAGATTAGTCAAGATCTCGAATTCTTTTAGTTCTATGGACTTCTAAATTTGATCCCAATTGTCCTCTTGAATTACATCTTCTAAGTGATTGTTTTTTTGTTCCTCATCAGTCAAATCAAACTCCTCAGGATTCCATGATTCAGCTAAATTCTTTGCTTCTTCAGATAAATCCTCATAAGTCATCCCCAGTAATCCTACAATTTCCTGAACATCCTTTTCATAAGGGGATTGCCTGTTTTGTTGGTGGATGGGAAGAGAAGGGTGCAAATTAGCTGAAACAGAAGTGAAAGCAGATTCGGCTTCTACATGGGATATCTTATAATGATTAGTATCGCCAAATCCAGATATCGAATCATTTAAGCACATCTGATCATGGTAATCCTCACACAAGAATAGATCAAAGCCATCTAACCGTGCTTTGCTAGGAGAGTCACTGTCCCCAATCTTTCTATGCTCTTGATCTTGCTCTTATTTTCCCAAATCATCCATGTAGTCCAATTGTGTGTCTTTAAATATGAAAGACTCATACTCCAGCTCACCATGTATTGGCTCCTTAAAATAGAATGGTTGCAATTCAGGGCCTAAATCAAGATATAATTCCTCAAGTGAGCCTTCCTCCTCAAAGTTAGCTTTTGGGATATCAAAAAGGATATGTTCTGTATAATTACTGGGCTACTGGGTGAGCTTTGTGCATGTAGAGGTTAGGATTGGATAAGATGTCATACTTAAGGTTGGATCCTCAACCTTGAGTGGCTTACCCCCAACTTGTGGCATACTCGGACCAGTTTTATCACCTTATGCTTTTCAGATTCTATTGAGCTAGTTTGTCAAATTATCTGTATTTCTTTTATTAGCTTCTCTCATCCCCTAGACTACCTAGAGTAATTGTGTGATCTCAGGATCACCGCCATGGTTAGGGATTTGATCAGGCTAATGATAATAATTTCCAGGATTTCTTTCCTCAATTGAATCAGAATATCTATCATCTAAATACCTAAGGTAAGAATCATATCCTTGGTTTGGTGTTGTAGGGTTATCCCAATGAGAAGGTGAAGTTGTTTCGGTGGAATTGGGATAATTTGCAAAGTGATTTCGAGGATAGGATTGGTACTCTAGGTATTGGGATTCTGAGGCATATCCCTGATCTGGGGAAAGATGAGTTTGGCTAAATCGGTCTAGATAGTTGGTCATGCCAATCAAGTGCTGGTTTTGCATAGAGAGTGTCTTTTGAGGTTGTAGAAATCCTTAATATCCAGCGATTCGTGTGGGATTCCAGGTAGGCCTAGCTATACCCTGGGAATATGAGGTGTAGGCAAGGGAATAAAGTGTCGGGTGTTGAGGAGAGTTCTCCCATCCTGAAGTAGTTGAGGTAAGGGAAGGGTTGGTATAGGGAGAAAAGTGTGAGGTAAAAGAGTATGGGTCCATGGTTTCCTCCTGGTGGGTTAATTCTCAACACAGTTAATTAAGTTAATTAGACTTAATTAATTACACAAGAATGTAACTTAGGTTAACTTGATTTGATGTCGGAAATGTAGTATAGGGTCAAGTTAACCTAACATTTTAGATTTCTTTAAAGTTCTTTTTAACTGGTTGAGTCCAGGTCGTTCTTTAGGAGGCATAATTGAATCCTAATTCACCATTAACTTCTAATGAATAATTAACAATCGATTAATTAATAAGAATATAATTACAAGACATTTTAAGCACATGAATATAGCACAAAAGATTAACAATGTAAACAAGCAATATTCCACTAATAAGAAGTTTACAAGAAAGATTTTTCATTAAAATCCAAATCAAACATTGTTTATTACAAAATATAAGCCATAAAATGTTTACAAAGATATCAAGCCTTACTTCAACATTTTAAAAAAATACAATACAGTAGCTTCAGCCTTTAAGCTCCTCAAATTTCTTCTTTCATTTCCTTTTCTTCTCTTATTCTTTTGCTATCTCTTTTGTAATCTATCTCTCTCGAGCTCTATTTGTTATTTTGTCTTTTCCTTCACTTCTTTCTTTCTTCTCTTCTTAAGTTCTCTAACTCTTCTTCCCTTCTTTACTTCTTTACTATGAACTTACTTATGTCCACACTTAACCAAATTTAGCACACTTAATCCCCATTAAGCTATTTTAATCCAAAATTATGTTTATTTAATGGGCGACCCAACCTTTCGAGGATACACAGCACCCACAAGGGGGCGGGACCAGACCCTACTCAACCAGGCCTAGTTCATTTATTAGGTGGGTTTTTCATACTTTATATCTCATGCATAGTCTCTGCCCAATCATAGGCCCACATCCACAGCCATACCCACTCCCGGGCCCATGCACACTGAGGCATATGCCTACACACACACACCCGCACAAGCATGCGCACATGCACGTGCCCACACATCTTAGAGAACATGATTGCTTTGTGTGCCCAGCGATGTCGACTGAAGCATTGGGTGCACAAAAATAATATATACTAAGGCACTGCTCCACATCTCCCCAAGGTACGACTATCTGTAGCAGCTCCAGGCCAAACTTCATATGAAGATTCCAACTGATTGGCTGGGCCAAATCAATCCAGCAAAGGCTCGACCAAGAGCTGTAGATGAGCTCTACCTAATTGTAACACTAATTTGGTGTTTGGATTGATTTAGATCCACTAATTTTAGGGTCGAACATGGCTACTTTGCCATACTGAAATGTGCATGTAGTGAAGGGTTCTAGGTCTTTCGACCTGCAGAGAGAGAATTCCTCTCAACTGAGGATCTGAATACCTTCAGTAAGGTATTCCACATTGTTTAAAGGGAAAAGGAAGGTCTGGAAGGCTCAAAAAGAAGTAGAAGCTTGAAAGCTTCGACCTAGAAGCTTCAAAGCTCTGATTTGACCTCGAATTCATCCGATGGAGAGAGAACAACCTCAACAAGGGGTCTAAACCAATTTTAGAGGTCCTAAACAAGAGATCTAGATAGGATTTAGGCTTGAAACTCATCAGAATGTCAAAGTACGAAGTTGGGTTTTAGTTTGAACCCGAACAACACAGTGAATAAAATCTTGAGTAAACCTCAATAAAACATGTTTAAATCACTCTAATTGACTCTAAATAAATCCAAGAACTCCTTTTGCTCATTAAATCACTGAATCAAGTCTTAAACACTTCAAATTCAACTCAAGTTGACCTGTGAGCTCAAAGTTTGAATTTTAACATCGAGGCTCATAGATTCAATTTATAACACTATTCCGACTTAATTTAGCCACAAGAATCTGATGCACACCACAAAATCAAGTTTTAACAACTCTAGAGACACCCTCATGCATCGCCGCCTAAGATGAAAAGTAGGGTTATTCGATTGAGAATCCTAGAGGTTCTCAGATCAAATAAAGATCATGAATGGATTCTTTAGGTTCTACACATGCTTCTAGACCTAAACAGGAAGTTTAAACCCTAACAAAATTACATCTCCAACTTCGCTGGAGTTGGACAAGACAAAGCTCAGTATGGAGCTTAGTTCATTAAAACACAATTCTGACTCCTAGAATTTAATCCTTAGGTCAAGAAGAAGCAATCTGGAGCTTCTCAAGAAGTTCTAATATCTGAAGCTAAGAATGGGGTCATCGGAGCTTATCGAAGCTCTGGTAAACTCTGAAAAGGGTATTGGAGTCCAAAACACCAAAGAACAGACCAAGAAAGGTCTCAACGAGCTCCTGAGGTTACAAGGAACCTCACAAGAACAACATAAACTTCAATTGATGAAGCTAACACTGAGTTCCCCATGAACTCCGTGAAACCTGAGCTTTGAGTTTGACAGAACTCATGAGCTGATCTCCCTCTAAATTGAGTGAGGGGAACACTTCAGTGCCATGCATCGATGGTGAAAACATGATTAATTAAGAGAAATAACTCCTCCTGAGCCACCATTGACAACGACCTCAGGAGGTTGAGGTGATTTGGGCATTTTAATTTAAGCTAATCAAGATGTGGAACGGAGCCCTTATGTGATGTAAAAGCGAAAGAGGGCCCCAATTGAGAGTGAATTACGCCGCTGACCTCCGCCATGGACATCAGAAGTCGCTGGTGAAGATGGAGGTGAATTATGCGCATAAGCTAAAAAAAGTAAATGAAAAGATAAGAAATGGAATCGTGAGATGAAAAGGTAGGTGCTCAGTGAATTAAAAAGACAAAAGAACACTCCAGATGAGCTCAAGGAGCTCGCTGGAGCTAATAAAGATGTAGAAAATATAACATTACAATTAACTACCTACCTAATTAACTATGCTAACCTATTGTTACCTAGATGAAGGGGACAAAAGATTTCCGTTGGCGGTAGTAATGGAGGAGGAGACAGAGGGGTAGGGGTAGAAGTCCAGTGTCGTCGCTTTGTCCAGAAGCACGGCGGAGGACGGTGAAGCTCGGCTGATGGTGGAAGTGATTGGAGAAAGTGTGTGGAAGTGACGATAGGTTGCCGGAGTAGGAGGGAATAGCCTATTTGTTAGCTACAGTTGGGAGAAGAAGGTAGGGAGCTAAACACTCAAATCAGAGGGATGGATAGCTATTTATAGGTGATGGTGAAGGTAGAGGGGATGTATCTGGATGGGAAAGAGTCTAGGTGCAAGGTAACCACCAACATCATCTCCGACGCTGGTAAGCTTAACTCCTAGACCTAATAGGATTAGAGCTTCATCTGGTCTGTCGGATGCGAAGAGGAAGGTGAGTGGAAGCTCTGGAGAATTGGCGAAGGAGTTCAGGCGAGGGGTGGGTGGTGATCGAGAGGTATAGTAACAGGATGCTCTCAGTCGTCCAATGCAAGGAAGAAGAAGAGGAAGAAGACGACCATTCACACAGGGACGTAAATGCAAGAATTTATAAGGACCTAAACTAAATAAAAGGACTCAATGGAAATAGAAACCTAAGGACTAAAACGTAAACTAAGGTTTTCAAGGCTTATTTTAATTTAATTCCTTTTCAACATTTTATATATGATTATAAATTAGATAAATATTATATATATACCTTGAATTTAAGTTTTTGACCTTTTTAGCTTTAGTTATTTAATTGATTAAGTTAAGTTATTACATACTTAGTGCTCAATATTTATAATGTTAAATTAAATATTAATTAGGTAGCTAAATATTTATAATTCGAGTCCAAATTATTATTTAAATTATTAATAACATTAATTGACATTTAATTTAGTATTAATAACTTATTTTATGGTCCTTTAATATATTGTCCCTTATATCATAATTAAACCCTAAATAGACATATTCCTAACAATTAACTAGGGAAATTAGTTAACTAGGGGTATTTAAGAGCCATGATGAGTCTCTCATCATACCCCCAAGCCAAAGTTTTGCTAGTCCCTAGCAAAATAAATAAGAAATATGATGATTTAATCACCAGGGTGTTTAAATGATTATAAATAACTCTAAATAGAGGAATGCTTCAGTTAGAATTTTTTTTAATATTCAAATTTTTATATTTTTATGTTTTAAGTAAATATCCATAAATACGTAGAGCATTTGTGGGAATCTCTTTACTTTAGACTCAAAAACTTAAACAATTCTCAAAATATGTACTTGTTAAAAATAGAATCTTTGACGGGAATTTCCTTAAGATTAGAAATCAAAAAACTTGCTTATTCTTTGTATTTATTCTCAACCCTAGAAACTAAGAGATCAAGATGTTTTAAGAAAATAAAACTCCAAGATTGGAATTTAAGTTTTAACACAAAAATTCAACAAACTTAAGTTAATCCTTATGTTTGTGAAATCTGATTTTTATCAACCTGAGCTTTTGCAAATTAACTAGATATCATTTATTAACGAAAGTTAGAGATGGTAAAAGCCCTAACCAGCCAGCCCACAGCACCAACGATAGTCTTGTTGACCTAGGGTTTTGTCAATCTATCTCCTTTAGGCCTCATCTGCTAGTCCTCAAAACCCGATTTCTTAGGCTTCATTGCCCAATGCAAAGGTTCAGTAGCTATGATTTTAAAGCATCCATGCTTGCAAGTAGAATTTTCCTAAAGGCATCCAATGTTGCAAAAATCCAGATCTTAAGACATCAGTTTCCAATACAAGTTATTCCAATTTAAGCCTTTGGCTTGGCCTTACTCAGATTTGGTTGCTTTCTCCTCACTACTTTTCTATCCCGAGGTCAATACTTTTTGTGTATATCTCCTTGGTGGACCACTAAGACTCTTATTCCAAATTTTTATCTCCATATTTTTTCAACTCTTTTCTATAGGATAAAACACCCATATGTAGCTAGGTGTTTCTTTTATTTGATGGAGGAAAAGGGTAGCATCCATTCGTATCGAGATGCTTTATTTGGCAGATAAAATTGCGTAAGCACCCATTTGTAGCAAGATGCTTAACTGCAGGGTGTATTATTTATTCTTTTTCTCTCTTTTTTTTTCTTTATTTTTATCCTCCACATTTTTCTTACTAATATAATACTCCATATCCTTTTTCAAGTTGAGTGGCACATCCTTCACCCTTTCAAGAGCCACCCTACGGAAATCTTTGGACTAAAGAGGATTCAGAATCGATCTCTTAACCTCCGTGCCTTCACGGTCTCAGATGCCAACAAGACAACTCTATGTGTGTGAATTTTTGATGTTTAGGTTACTTAGCTCTCAAACCAGAGCTTGGACAGCAAAGGCATTCACTCTCAGGTCCCTTAAACCATTAGTATCCTCTTGTAGGATCTGTCAAGACGCAACTCGCTAAGTATAGCTAAATGTTCTTGGTTGATTAAGCTACCTATAACCTGATAGACCTTATGACTAAGAATTCTACCAACTCTTTACTTAATTAACTCTAGATATCTAGCCATTTCACTCAACTTGGTGGTAAAAACATGTGTTCAAAAAGCAAAAGGATTAAACTTAGTCTAATTGACCAAGAAAGTTACAATTTAATTCCAAAATTTAAGTCTTAAAAACTTAATACATCTTAGTTACTTTGTTTCAGGGTTAAGAATAGAAAAATAGATCCTTACGGTTTCAGATTCTAACTCAAAAGAAACCCATTCAAAATTTTGCAAAATAAATACGTGTTTTGAAAAGGGTATTTAAGTAAAAGTCCAAGTAAAGATTCAATGCTCTTATAAATACTATTTGCAAAATATTTATATTTTTTATTTTTGAGCTAAAAGAAAAATTAAGCTTTTGATTACTAATATAACTATGTATGTTTTTGTGTCTTCCACTTTTTCTTAAGAAAAATTATACCCCTACTATTATTTTTTATAGTTTAATGTATTTTTTAATTTTTATATTTGTATATTTTTATTTTTATAAAATTTTATATTTTTATGAAATTTTCAAAAATTTAAAAATTTTTAGTGTATTTTTAACTTTTATATTTTTTTATTTTTGTTGTTATATATATATACATTCATAGGTATATAATTTATTTTTTTTTATTTTTAAATTTTTACTTTTATCTACCAATACACTTAAAGTAAAATTTTCACTTCACAGCCCCCCAAGCTAAAATATTAGAATGTCATTGTGAGAAGGGTGGAAAAATATTTACACTTCACTTAGTGTATGGTGACGAAAGGAGTCGGATAGAAGGAGATCAAAGATCTCTGTGTGGACGATTTCTATTCTAACCTATGTCAGAGTGGTTAGTCAGATTAAGCGAAGGGTAAGACAAATAAAGAGCTGACAATCAAGTACAGGCTCAAGTGTATAGGTAGAGAAAAGTGTGGAAGGCAGGAAACAACTATATATAAAGTGTGTATGGGTGGATGTTAAGTTTTACGCCTTCAGCTAGGCGTAAACCCTAGTGGATTACTAGAGCGAGTAGTACTCTCCAACAAGATCCAAAACATGAGTTTCTAAGAAAGGTTTAAGATGTTGACCGTTGACTTTGAACAGTTGATCCTTGTTGGGTTCAGTGATTTCGACAGCTCCGTTGTTGAAGACTTTAACAACTATAAATGGGCTTGTCCAATTAGATCTAAATTTACTAGGGAAGAGCTTAAGACAGGCATCAAAGAGCAACACCTTCTGACCAGGTGCAAAAGACTTGCGGGAAATGTGTCTATCATGGAAGCCCTTTAGTTTTTCTTTATGCAGCTTTGAACTCTCATAGGAATCATGTCGAAGTTCCTGAAGTTCGCTAAGCTACAATCTACGGTGATCGCCAGCCTTCATGAGGTCAATATTACAGGCTTTAATTGCCCAATAGGCCTAGTGTTCGATTTCTACAGGAAGATAGTAAGGTTTCCCAAAAACATGTCTGTATGGTGACATGCCTATTGGTGTTTTGTGGGCAGTCCTATAAGCCCACAAAGCCTCATCTAAATGGGAAGACCAATCCTTCCTATCAGGTCAGATTGTCATTTGAAGGATCTTTTTGATCTCTCGATTAGAGACCTCGATTTGCCTATTGGTTTGGGAATGATAAGGTGTAGCAATACGATGTGCAACCCCATATTTTCTAAGTTCCTAAACTGGGTATTGTTGAAATGGGATCCTCTGTCAGAAATGATGGCACGTGGTACCCTAAAACGAGTGATAATGACTCTAGATGAAAGAAATGACAACTCTGTGATCATTTGTGCGTGCGGGTATGGCTTCGATCCAACGGGATATTGATGAAGGCAGATTCACACGCAAAAAGGTTCAAATTTTGGAAAACTTATCGTCGTAGTTCAATTCGCAAGATAATCCGTTGATTAAATAAAATTTATAACTGAAACTCCAAATGTGAGTCCTGGGTCAAACATGGGGAGGCGAACATTTGGTTTTATGAAATCAACATTTCACTTTATTTCTTTCTTTGTCATTTTTATCTTTTATAATTTTTTTTGGAATTTTTTAGAAAGCAAGTGATCAGATCGACAATTGCTTTCTAACTAATTTACTTACAAAATATAAGAGAGATAGAGAGAGAATCACATATATTTCTGAATCAAACGTTTGCTTCAACTAGGAAAGCAAGAAAGATTGCACTACGAAAGCAATAAAGATAGAAAGAGGTGAGAGAATCCCCCTCGACGGTCGCTCGGAGGATGACTCGCTCTGACGTCTCCTGGAAAAAGGTGGTGAGGAGTGGGACGAAGGAGGACGTAGCTGGAGGATGGAGTATGGGGCAAGATGGCATCGTAGCAAGGATCTTCTTCCCAAAGGGCGGTGAGAGGATGGCACGGATGCTCCACAAATGGAGATGAGTGGTGGGAAAACTATTTTCTTTTCTACTCTAAAGGAGCATCTTGAGCTTGGGACAAGCTCTCTCTAGAGCCTTGAAGGTGGTAAACAAACAATCAGATCTATCCTAGGGTTTATAAGAAACACCTAAGTTGATTTGGGTTTGAGTTATTAGTGTGGTGAAATGAAATCTTGGGTGGTGGTGGTGGGGGAAAGCTTACAAATATCACTACCCATACTTTATTTCAATCTACCGCCTTCGGCTCCTTGACCAGTTTCTTATAAGACAATAAATTGAAGAATAAAGATAGGTTAGAAAAATATGTAAGTAATGCGGGAAAAAGCGAAAAGAAACCTAAGAGCATTGTCTCCCTGGCAACGGTGCCAAAATGATGAGGTGTGTTTCGCGAATTAAAATTAGGGTTTGGAGAACCCGTTGTCATAGCTCGCAAAACACATCTATCAAATAAAATTTATAACCGAAACTCTAAGGGAGTCCTTGGTCGAACACAGGGAGGTGACATTTACTTTGTTTGAAAACTGCAGTTCGTTTTGTTTCTTTTTGGTCTTTGGTTATATATTTTTTTTATTTTTGTAAAGGTTGTAAATAAGATCGGTCATAATATAGATGGAATCAAATATGATATATTGCACAAATGTCTATTACAATAATCTATGAAAGCATAAAAGAGAGAGAGGTGAGAAGGAACCTCCCGAATCAGCTGTTCGGCGAGATGACGGTGCTTGGCAGAAGCTTGGACGAAGGAGTTGATGAGCGGGACAACGGAGGTGAGATGAAGGAGGACGCTGGGTAAAGGAATGCTTCACCGAGGCTTTGGAATGGAGGTGAGGAGGTAGAGGTGATCCGCTACTGGAATGGAGGTGGGAGGACGGCTCCAAGGCAACCTATGAAGGTAATGGGATGAGGGATGAATATTTGGAGGGATAAAGGAATGCTACACAAATAGGAGGCCTTTGGAGCTTGAGAGTAAGATCTAATGGAGCTTTGGTAGGCGACTAGAGCTTAGGACTAGGTGGGAGTAGAGTAGGTAGAGATGAAGAGGAATGAGGGGTGTAGGGGTGTTATATACTGGAGGGAAGAAGAAATTCATGTAGAGGGCTATAGTGGCAGCTGTAAGCATCGCTAAAGACCCCATGCAGCTATCGTTGAAGATAGCACCCCCACCACTCACGCCTGCAGCTGGTCTTATGCCTACAAACAATTAGTGGAGGTTGTAAGTGTCACTAAAGGTCGACCCAGCTTGCCGTTGAAGGTCTGTGCTAACCCACCCCTGTTGTTGCTATTCCTGTACGCCCATCATGTGCCATGTTGCATGCATGCACATTGGCGTTGTGTTGCTACACAGTAGTTGCAGTGCAAGTGCGCGGGTTGGTGCGTGCGCATCTGCACGTGTGCGTTGGCCGGTGCGCTGGCGCTGCCTCAACTAAGCAATTGGGGGCATAGCGGGTTTTGAACCTGCACCCCTCCTTTGAGGAGCGGGTGCCTCACCGTTGCACCAAGGTGGTGGATGGTCAAGTGGAGGGTGATGTGGCCTCTGCTGATCATGTGATCGTGGCCGTTGGATTCTCATCCAACGGTCATGATATAATCTTGAGCTCTTCTCTTGTGAAGGTGAGGTGATGTAGAGCGCCCCTCAGCCATTGGATTGAGATCCAACGGCTGAGATCTCTCCATGCGTGAGGCAAGGGTGACCATGGTTCATGTTGGGCGGCCTAGATGGCGCCACATGGTGCCATCTAGACCGTCCATCTTCTTCTTCTTGTAGAGGGTGCTACGAAGCTCTGATCGGGGTGATTCATGTTGACGGACTGTGATCGTCGCTCCAGATTCATCCGTATGGTCGGATTCTCCATCCAAAGCCTATAAATATGTCGCACTACCTCTTGGCCATATAAAATAGAAGAATTAATGTACATAATGCACAATTGCCCTAAATGCCATGCAATGGATGTTATGCAGTATTTATAACATGATATGCAATGCTAAGGCTAGGAACTATCACAAATAAGCATTTTCTCATGAATTCATGTGTGTTTATCATATGCATAATCAACTGCAAGTAGAATATACTCGAAGCTAGAGGAGGACGGGAATGCACCCATGAAATCTATGCCTCAAATATCAAAGATTTCACAGACAACAATCGAGTTTAGAGGCATCATGTCTTTACGTGACATGCTACCAAGAGTTTAGCAACGACTACATGCCTTACAGTACGTCTGTGAATCTACAAATAAAGTGGGCCAATAAAACATGTGCTGCAAAACTTTTGCAGCAGTCTTACTACTAGAGAAATGACTGCCACAAGCCTGGTCATGACAAAAGGATAGAATAGAATCAATTTCAGAAGAGGAAACACAACACCTGATGATTTGATCATTGCTGAGTCGAAAATGATACCAATCTTTCCAAAAGTAGTATTCGGCTTCTGATTTGAGTCATGATTTATGATTCCCATCCCAGTTAGGCGGTGGTCGGGCTTGTTTTGCATGTTAGAAATCGGGGTTACAAGTAACCCATCGTCCTAGTTGCAAAACATGCCAATCAGATAAAATTTATACTAAAACTCCAATGGAGTCCCGGGTCGAACATAGGGAGGTGACGTTTACTTTAGTTGAAAATTGTGCTTCGATTCGTTTCTTTTTGGTATTTTACGGTTTTGTTATCATTTTGTATTTTTGTAAGAAGAAAACAAGAAAACGTATCACAAGATAGAGATGTGGAACAAATCTGATATATATTACTTCCAATGTCAATTACAGTAAACTACGAAAGCATACAAAGAGAGGGGGGTGAGAGGAAATCTCCCAAATCAGCTATTCGGTGAGACGATGGCGCCTGGCAGAAGCTAGGACAAAGGAGGTGAGGAATGGGACAACGGAGGTGAGATGTAGGAGGACATCGTGTTGAGGAAAGCTTTGGCATGGCTTCGGAATGGAGGTGAGAATACGAAGATGATCTGCTACCAGAATGGTGGTGGGAGGACGACTCCAAGGCAACCTATGAATGGGGATGGGAAGTTGGATGAATATTTGGTGGGGCAGAGGTTTGCTACACTAATAGGAGCCTTAGGAGCTTTAAAACAGGCTCTAATGGAGCGTTGGTAGGCTTGCTAGAGCTTGGGAGTAGGTGGGAATAGAGTAGGTAGAGATCGCTTAGAAGGGAATAGAGTAGGTCCTTTTATAGTGGAGGAGAAGAGGCAAAAATAGGTATGGGACCATTAGTGACATTCAAACCATTGCTGGAAGCATCACTGTAGGCAGCTCATGCCCTCTCACGCCCGCTCATTCCCAAAGCTGGCTCTGCTGGTGCGTAAAGAATTAGAGACAGCTGTAAGCATCGCTATAAGTCCAGCTCATGCGTCGTTGTAGGTCCAGCTCACGCATAGCTGGTGCTGTACTCCCCTACCTTGCCGTGTGCGCACACCCACGCATTGACGCTGTGCTATGCACATGCGCGCCTGCGTGCGCTCGCATGCACCGACGTTGCTAAGCGCATGCGGTGCTGCATGCATGCACTGGGCAACCTGGGCTGCACCACATGGTGCAGTTTGGGCCGTCCATCATCTTCTTGTTGGAAGGGCTGCTATAGAGGTCGAATTAAGTCAATTTTCATGTCGTTAGGCTACGATCATAGATTTGAATCCATCCGCATGGTCTGATTTGTCATTTGAAGCTCCGAATTATGTCTCCATGTCCCTTGGCCGTTGATCTTCCTCGGACTGCATATGGTGCTACGAGACTTTGATCGAGGCTATTTCAGAGGCGTTGGACTCCAATCGTCGTCTTGATCAGTCTGTACAGTCGGATTGTCAATCTAAGGCTCCGAAGTAAATATCCTTCTCTCCTAGCCACAAAAAGGGCACAATTAACCTAAATTATATACAACTACTCTAAATGCAGAATGATGCATGCTATGCAATATTTATAACATGAAATGCAAATTTAAGCCTAGGAACATGAATGAATAGTCATTTTACCCTCAACCAATGTGTTTACATCATACCCCCATGCCTATCTTTTGCTAATCCCTTGCAAAATTAAACTATATGCTTTGTATAAAAGTAAAATTAGGATTAATCGCTTAGGCCTAAGTCATTTATTAACAATTGAAAATTTCAACTAAGGTCCTAAACTATAAAAACCCAACAGTACCCGGGTGCCTGCCAGAATGCAGACTGCCCAAGTCCTCGCCTTATTTCAGAAGGGAAGATACATTTTTTTATTATTTTTCTTCTTTTCTAATTTTTTTGTACTTTTGGAGTTTAAGAGTTCAAGGATTACTTTTTGCGGCTACCCGACCCGCCTAAGACTCGAAAGGGACTCTAAGTACTAAGCATCTTTGTGAAAAACTGAGACTCACAAAATGGCCGCTAAGATGAACTTCGGGTCTCTATGACCCAAGGTGACCTTGCTTAAAGGTTTATCTTTATGATCGGTAGCTTTCTCCCTACTTCTTTTATTTATGGGGTCAACACAGGAGCGAACCCAGTGTATATCTCCCTGGTTTATTCTAGTTCCCTACTTCTTTCCTAAGTGTTCTGGGAATTATTGTGCATTTTTTTTTGTGAGCTGTCTTCTGGACAATCGGCCGATGAGCTATTACCATTGACAACTTACCAGCCATACTCGTGCGGTGAAGTGTGGTTTTATTTGCTTTTTTATTTTCTCCTTTTTCTTTTCTTTTCTTTTTGAGTGTTTCTTTTTCTTTTCTAAGTAGGTGACTTCCCTGATCTAAGATTTACCTAAAGGCAGTACAACGAAAATGGTCTTGTGGCTGGGCTCTAGACAACTGACTAATGAGTTGTTACCACCGACAACTTGCTAGCCATACCACCCAAGTCGGTCCATTACCTACCCAATTTTCATAAAATTCGCTGGAAAGTGAGTCAGTGCAAAAAATTGTGTGTAGATGCCTAGGCTTAAAGTCCCCCCAAATCAGAGGGTGGGTTGATAAATCGCATACTTATCATCCCAAATTATTTACCAAATTAAAATGAATTTTAATTAGCAAGGACTCAAGACTAAGTTCACATTCGAGTGGATACCCGGGCTAATTAAGCCCGAAGACCTAAAGAGTCTAAGTGTTTAGGCCCACTTGTATCATTTCCTAAAGTTAATAACTTCCAAATGCCTAAGTTCTCTTTTCCTAATTTCTTTCTTTTCCTTATATTTTTTCAAATTTTTAATTTTTTTTATCTTTTTAAGAAACTAAAATAAATTCTATGGAGTTAACAAAATGATTTCAGGAATGGATTATCCACCCTCCATGCCTAAATGATGCAATATCCTCATTGTAAAAATAAAGACATGAAAAGGATAGAGTAAACAGAATATCACCTGAGTGTCGTTAAAATCCGGTCAGCTTCGTAGAGAGAAGAGTGTATACACACACGCTAAGTTTAATGCCTTCAACTAGGCATAACATACATATAAAGAAGAAATTGAGAATTCACAAGTGCGGGTTAGAATCAAAATAAAAATATTGATCCTGAAACCCGCTAACAAAATATGTCCACAGACGTGGACCAGATTATGGTGTAGACCCATGCCCCAGGGTCGAGTGGTTCTTAGTTTCTGGATGGAAATCACCCAGAACCGAAGGTTGTTGTGTTTGTGGGGCCAGGCCTATGGTTTAGTGGTGTGCAACCCAAGACCAAAGTGTCGGACAATGGGTATAGATGGTTCAATAGGTGCGGTTGTCCACTTAAGATCTAGCTCAGAAAAATAATCAGTTATTTCAAGCTTGGGTTGCATGTGAAAGATATCGTAAAGGTCCTGGTAGAAAGTAGGTGGATTTAGGTCAATAGGTACCCTTAGATCCAAAATAAAACTTACCTCAGAATTAGCCTCCCAAATTTTTATTTCAACAATTCTATCCTCCAACATCAAGGGCTCAGGCTTCGAGACCTCTAGCATATCGTTCATCCCATATGATTCTCCCAAGTCTAGAAATTGTGGCTGAATCAAGATTGACTTGGGCACAAAGATCTTAGAAGTTAGCTCTTTGGGTTGTAGATGAGGACTGGTGTCATTGATTGAATCATCAAGATTCGGATCCTCCAAGTTAACCCCAACCGAATCCAAATCTTCAATGAATGGGCTATCAAATGGTTCATCAGATTCCTCATGCCCATTTGTCTCACTAAAATCAATTTCCTTATGTTCAAGTGAGACTTCACCTAAAGACTCCACCCTCAGAGTCAGAGAATTGATAATCCTCATTTATATATGTCTCAAAATCATAAATCATTTCATGATCCAAGGAGACATAATTTTCTTCGTTTCCCGACTTAGGGATCTCGGGTGAATCAATCGGTTCATCCTTAAATGGTTGCTCTAGCCCAACTTGGTCATCCCCAGTCTCAGAAAATGTATCCCCTTGGATAGGTGCCTGAGAGGGTTCAGACATTGGCTATCCTAAAGGGGGTTCATCTTGAGAATCATCCCAAGATTTGACTACTGCAACCACAAATTTCATCCTCAACCTCGACAATTTCCCAAGAAGAAACTCACCCAGGTCCCTATCCATAACACTTTGGAGCAAATCCAATAGAGAATTATTAAGTTCATCAATCATTTTGATCATAGCCTCCAGTGTTTCAGTGCATGGTGTTGACTGCGCTTCTAAAGATTGGATGGTGTTCCTCAAGTTAGCCAACATCCTATCCTAGATCTGGTTCACCTGAACCAACTGGTTCGATTCAAGTTTGGGTGGGCTTGGGTTAAATCTAGGGGAGTCAAGATGTCGAGGTTCTTGGGTTCCTCCCTGATAGTAGGTCATCTTGGGTTGTTCAAAGATGGTGGTGACCTATATTCAGTGGAGTATTGGGGAGGGTAGGTGTTATAGTCATCATATTCATCCTGATTGTAGATCGAGTTGGTTTGATCATCAAAGGATTGAGATCTATAATCATTATAGCTATGGGAAGGATAGTAATCATAGTGTTGTTGTCCAAGGTTAGACCCTGGACATTGAGGTCCGGATTCATATCCCTAATCAAAGTCATCCTGGCTAGTGGATGGATAATTACAAGTTAAGTCGGGATAGTATTCATCTTAGGGGTAAGTGGTGACAGGAGGATAGGCTGTGAAATGTGTGTAGGATGTGGAAGGGTACATGGTGAAGTAAGGAGGGAAATTAGAAGAGAAAGGAGCCCTGCAATACAAAAATACAAACCTATCCTTAGGTTGGGTAGCCTAAAGGTCTATAGACTCTCAAAATTCGTCCTAAGATTATGGACGATTTACTCTACTTATGTCCAGGCAATCCAACCAGTTAGAAGGAGGGACTAGGGAGAAGGTTCTTCCTTTGTCATGCACCTCCGGTTCCTAGTGTACCCCCCAGCCACGGTCGTTTGACGCTACTCCCCTAGCTAGACATCAGATTGACTAGTATAAGCAGGTTAATCATGAATAATCTCAATCTGGATCTCGACAAGCAAACCAGACCTTAGGGCCAACATTTAATCAATTTTAGTTAGGCTTGGGACAATGGTGCTTCAAGAATGTGATGGGCCTTTTAGATGGGTTGTGCCCTTAATGATCAGTTAAAATGTGTGTGCGTGCACAACCAGGGTTCTCAAACAAGGTTATTTGATGATGTGCCTTTTAGGATTTAACCTTGTTTAGTAGCTTTTAGGGTTTAATTCTTAGGTTGGTTCAATTAAGGTTTTGTAGAACTCTCCAAGTTTTGAAAGCACGGGTGATGATATGTTCCTTTAAAAATCAAAAATAATGTGGAGTGCCTGGTTCTGCCCTAAGATCAACCCTAAGTGGCAACTTACTTGATGAATCAGCTTTAGATTGAGTAGCGCGGCCCAAACAACTCAATAAATTGGCCTATTGCACCACTTAGTTAAGGCACACAAGAATACTTAACCTATTTAGATTTCCACTCACTTATGTGTATTTAGTTGAAGTGTTCCAGGTCCACAGGTTAGATCCTGATTAAGTGATAGAATGAAAGTGATTGTGTGCCATAGTATAAAAAGTTGTGGGTGTTAAGTGTGTATCTTTCAAAAAATCCCACAATCAGATAACACTTTTTTTAATTTTTTATTTATTTATGTGGATGGAGAGGTGAGTTGAGGTGGCAAACAAACAACCAAATCTATCCTAGGGTTTATAAAAAGCACCTAAGTTGATTTGGGTTTGAATTATTAGGTTATGGAATGAAAACTAAGGTGGGGGTTGTGTGGGGGACACTTACAAAACACTCTACTCGCACTTTACTTCGATCTACCGCACCTGGATCTCCATGCTAGGGTACCTGCAAGATAATAGATCAAAGACAAGTAGGGTTAGTGCTGTGTAAATGCAAAGAAACGCAATAAACAATAAAGTAAATTCCGTTGCCTCCCCGGCAACGGCGCCAAAATGGTCGAGTGTGTTTTGCATGTTAGAAATCAGGGTTACAAGTAACCCGTCATCGTAGTTGCAAAACACGTCGATCAGATAAAATTTATACCGAAACTCCAAGGGAGTCCCGGGTCGAACACAGGGAGGCGACATTTACTTTTGTTGAAAACCGTGCTTCGATTCGTTTCTTTTTAATATTTTAGGGTTTTGTTATATTTTTCTATTTTTGTAAGAAGGAAAAAAGCAAATGTATCTCAAGATAGAGATGTGGAACAAATGTGATATATATTACTTCCAGTGTCAATTACAATAAACTACAAAAGAATAAAAAGAGAGGGGGTGAGAGGAAATCTCCCGAATCAGCTATTTGGCGAGATGACGACGCCTGTTGGAAGCTCAGACGAAGGAGGTGAGGAGTGGGATGATGGAGGTGAGATGCAGGAGGATGTCGTGTTGAGGAAAGCTTCGGCTTGGCTTCGAAATGGAGGTGAGAAGATGGAGATGATCTGCTACCGGAATGGAGGTGGGAGGACGGCTCCAAGGCGACCTATGAATGGAGATGGGAAGATGGACGAATATTTAGTGGGGCAGAGGTTTGCTACACTAATAGGAGCCTTTGGAGCTTGAGAACAAGCTCTAATGGAACGTTGATAGGCTTGCTAGAGCTTGGGAGCAGGTGGGAGTAGAGTAGGAGGAGATCGCTTGGAAGGGAGGGGGTGTAGGTCCTTTTATAGTAGAGGAGAAGAGGCAAAAATAGGTATGGGACCATTAGTGACATCCAGGTTGTCGCTGGAAGCGTCGCTATAGGCAACTCATGCTCGCTCACTCCCAAAGCTGGCTTTACTGGCATGCAAAGAATTAGCGACTGCTGTAAGCGTCACTGTAAGACCAGCTCATGCGTCGTTGTAGGTCTAGCTCACACATAGCTGGTGCTGCGCTCCCCTGCCTTGCTGCGCGCACGCGCCCACGTGCTGGTGCTACGCTGTGCACATGCGAGCTTGTACATGCACGCTCGCAGCCGTGCTGCTTCGTGCGTGTGGTGCTGCGTGCGTGCGCTGGGCGGCCTGGGCTACGCACGTGGCACAGTCTGGGTCATCCATCTTCTTCTTGTTGTATGGGCTGCTACAGAGGTCGGATTGAGTCGATTTTCACGCAGTTAGGCTGCGATCGTTGACCCGAATCCATCCACGTGGTCAAATTTGTCATTTGAAGCTACAAATTATGTCTCCTAGTCCCTTGGTTGTTGATCATCCTCAGACTGCATATGGTGCTACGGGACTTTGATCGAAGTGATTTTAGAGGCATTGGACTCCGATCGTCTTCTTGATCAGATTCGTATGATCGGATCATCAATGCGAAGCTCCGAAATAAATATCCTTCCCTCCTAACCACAAAAAGGATGCAATTAACCTAAATTTTATACTACTCTAAATGCAGAATGATGCATGCTATGCAATATTTATAATATGTAATGCAAATCTAAGCCTAGGAACATGCTTGAATAGGCATTTTACCCTAAAAAAATGTGTTTACATCATGTGGGAATTGATGTGTAACCAAATAATTGACGATATCTGCATAACAAGGAAGATCAGATGATAAAGTCAAGAGATGTTCATTAAGGAAATGTTCTATGATTGGAGGAGATGATTCAATATTCTCAAAAGGAAGGTCGGAAAGATGGTCGGCAACGAGACTCTATCATCCCGCCCTATCACTAATTTCTATGTCAAATTCTTGCAAAAGCAAGATCCATCTGATCAACCTAGATTTCGTGTCCTTTTTAGAAAGAAGGTGTTTGATTGCTGAGTGATCAGAGTACACGATAATTCGAGATCCAAGGATGTATGATCTAAACTTTTCTAATCCAAATACTATCGCTAGCAATTCCTTCACAGTAACCATATAATTCCTTTGTGCTTCATTCAAGCTTTTACTAGAGTAGTAAATCACTATAGGATTTTTCTCAATTTTCTATCCCAAAACAGCTCCAATTGCATAATCAGATACGTTGCACATGATTTCGAATGGTAAATTCCAATTGGGAGGTTGCAGGATAGGAGCCTGTGTAATTCTATCTCTCAATGCTTTGATTGCAAATATACACTCCTCACTCATTTCAAAAGTCGTATCCTTTTTGAGGAGGTTTGTGAGTGGTCGAGCAATCTTTGAAAAGTCGAGAATGAATCTTCTGTAAAAACCAATATGCCCGAGAAAAGATCAGATGCCCTTGATCGAGTCAGGAATTGGAAGATTTGAGATTTGATTGATTTTGGCTCGATCTACTTGGATACCTTGCTCAGATATGAGATGTCCAAGTATAATGCCCTCTGGAACCATAAAATGGCTCTTCTCCTAGCTAAGGACAAGATTCACTTCAATACATCTTTTGAGAATCTTCGACAAATTGTCCAGACAAATATCAAATGTTTTCCTGAAGACTGAAAAATCATCCATAAAAACCTCCATATATTCACCTACCATCTCAGTAAAAATGGCTAACATGCAATGTTGAAAAGTTGCAGATTGTGTTGCAAAGCCCAAATGTCATTCTTCGGAAAGCAAAAGTTCCGAAGGGGTAGGTGAAAGTCATTTTCTCTTGATCTTCAGGATGGATTGTGACCTGATTGTATCCAGAGTAACCATCCAAAAGGCAGAAGAACCTGTTACCAGCTAATCTCTCAAGGATCTGATTGATGAATGGCAAAGGAAAATGATCCTTCTTTGTAAACGTGTTGAGTTTACGATAGATGATGCAAACTCGCCACGAATTCGCAATTTGTGTGGGAATGGTTTCTCTAGATTCGATCTTGATTATAGTGAGTCCTTCCTTTTTAGGTACCACTTGAATTAGACTCACCCAAGGGCTATCAGATATAGGATATATAATGTCAGCATCTAGGCATTTAATTATTTCTTTCTTTACAACCTCCTTTAAATTTGGATTTAGACATCTTTGAGCTTCTCTTGAAGGTCGTGCCCCATCTTCTATATAGATGTGATGAGTAAGTAATTGGGGCTAATCCTAGTGAGGTCATGTAAAATCCACCCTGCCTTCTTATGATCTCGTAAAACCTCGATCAATTTTGATTCTTGTGATTCAGATAGATGGGAATTGATGATTAAAGGATATGTTTGATCTGGTTCGAGATAGACGTACTTAAGAGTATTAGGCCATGGCTTCAATTCGATAATAGGAGTTGGATCAGCAGAACTTGGGATGGGATTTTCGATTGCAAAAAGTGATTGAAATGAGTCATGTGATTCAAATTCAAGATTGAGTGTAGATTCTTATAGTGGGTTTTCGTCTTGAGGGTACAAGATATCAAAAGACATGTTTTTTAGTTCTAAAGAACTAAGGTCATCCTCAAAAATAGAAATAGATCTAATCTCCTCAATCCATATGCAATCTAATCCTCGAGAAGCTCTAAATATGTCCAATTTAATTGTCTTCTCCCCAAATTTTAACTCAATCTTTCCAGATTCACAATATATGTTGGCCTTGTAGTACCCAAAAAGGGTCTGCCTATAATAATCTGGTTAGCTCTAATGCGTTCGGGTACTTCCATATCAAGTACAATAAAATGGACAAGAAAATAGAGGTCCCGAAGTCTTACAATTATATCCTCCAACATTCCGTTAGGTGACTTAATAGATCTATCAGCAATTTATATAGTCACATTGATAGACTTAAGATATTCTATTTGGAAATGTTCTACTAAAGAAGAAGGAATGAGATTTATGGATGCTCCTAAATCTAGGAGGGCTCTATCAAAGCACTGGTCCCCAATTATACAGGAAATAAATGAAGAACCCAGGCCTTTCCTTTTCAAAGGAAGTGTACTCGAAATAATAGATTTCACTTGCTCAGAGAGTACCATAGTGCTTCCTTTCCTCATCTTACGCTTAGGAGTACACAACTCCTTGAGAAATCTTATGTTGACGTGGCAAAATCGAGTTTTAAAATAAAGCATTGTAATATAGCCAAAATCGCTTTGAAAATAAATAGATTTTATTACTCAAAAATTTTTCGAGGTCGAACATTGGGAGCAATATGGGAATTTAAACCTCAAGATCACAATTTAAAGTAAAAGAATTTGCAATAATAACAAGATCAAGGTGCAAAAAGATGGGAGTAAAATGGTGATTTAGATCACCAAATATTCCTACAATATCAACTAAGGAACTCAATATATATGTATGCAATCAAACCAAGCCATCGTCTGATTATGAAATCAGACGACTTAAACATCTATTTTTCTTCTTCTTTTCTTCTGCTTCTCTTCCTCTTCTTCTCGTGCGGCTCCTCTTCTTCTTCTCTTTTCTACTTTGAATTCTTAAGCCTTCTTCTTCTTCTTTCTACTTCATTCTTCTTCACACAGGGGAGGGGAACTTCTCAAATTGGCTAAGTGTCAGCCAAAGCCTTCAGCAGCAAAACCCTCCCCCTACCACACATAGCTATCCTCTCCTTCTCTCTTTAGGATTTGCTCTCCTAGAGTTACAGGTAATCGGGCTATCGGATTCAGCATACTCGGGTCCAGGCTCACCGGCGTGCCGTAGTGAGCGAGGAGTGTTAGTCAGTCTAGGTGGGTAAACGGGGTGGGCCAGGTCTGTGGGCAGAGGTCATAGACGAGGCTAGTGAAGGGTGAGTGAGAGGGACCTCACCCCATGTTATGAGGCGAATAGCCTCTAACTCTTTTTCACTTTATGCGCTAGCGGGCGCTCTTCCACAATCGATGTAGGACTAAACACGTACCTCTTCTTCACGTAGCCAGTAGTAGGGTATCGCCATTCAATTCACACAATGAGGAGGTAGAGTCCTCAAATTGTTAGCCCAGACGAAGTCCTAGAGGCTTCCCACGTTGCCTGGAGATGAAATTCAGGAGTGAAGGCACCTCGAGCAGCTTCAAAGCTTACTCGAACTCGCTGTTAATGGCAAGAAGGAGCTCGATACCTGAAAACACAAAAATGCCTTTCAACCCTGTCAGAATGCTAAGGGAGGATTGCCGGACTACGGTGAGTGCAACGAGGGGTTTTGTGTGGTGTCTCGTGGTCCGAGCGTGCGTGTCGAGGTCAGTCTATTTGTGTGAAAGTGGTATGTTCGAGGGTGTGCGTGAGTGAGTGAAGTAGTAAATAAGGAGAGGAGAAATGAGCGAAGAAGTGAGGCAGAGGTTTTGAAGTAGTCAGCGAGGAGTTTGGTGGTCTGTGGTGGTGAGATGGGCTCGCCGGAGGAGTTGCCAGAGATGGAGAAGATGAAGTCGTGAAGGGTCGTCGGTGGTCAGAAGAAGGTGGGGTGAGTGTGAGAATGAAGTACAGAAGGTAAGGGACTTAGATAGGAGGTTGTTGGATGAAATGAGGTAGAGATGGCGTCAGTTGAGGTGTGGCCGACATTGGAGATGAAGGTGGTTCCGGTGAGGGAGAAAAGGCGACGATGATGGAGGAGGCGTCTGTTGGTACGGCAAGACGACGTGGAAGGAGGTGAGGATGATAGATCCGCCACTGGTATTATGGACAGAAGACGAGGAAAGGCAGAGGGGATCGTCGGAGGTCGAGGAACCTTCGACCATGAAAGAGAGAGGAATTATGGGGAATCTCAGCCGATTTCGAACATAGGAAGTTGGGGAGGATCTGGGCTCTCTTATATGAGGATCTAGATGCAGTTTGAGCTTAGGAAACAACCTTTCCAAGCTTAGAAAGCCTTGCCGAACTTGGAAATTTCTTGAGACCCAAATCTCTCAAGCATTTGCATGAGAGATTGGGTAAGTTCTAGGGCTTAGGATTGGGTCCAATATGAAGGGAATTTCTTGACAAACTTCCCTTTCAAGTCTGAAAGGGATTCGTCAAGAAATCAGGGTGTTCTTTCCATTTTAAGGTTGTTGGAGCAAGTAGGATTAGGAAAAATGCTAAGGGCCTATTTGAAATAATTTTGAAAGTTAAGGGTAGAAATGAAATTAGATAGGACCAATTTGCAAACTAGGTCAAAATAAATTCATCTTGGGTCCAAATTTTGATACAAATCTAATTTGGACCTAAGGAATCCAATGGTAAGTTGGATTTGATTTTGACCATGTTTGACAGGTTAATTTATGCAAAAACCTAAATTTAGCCAAATGTCTGTCTATGGTTATATTTTGGGTCAAAATGGGTTCTGATGGTCAAATTGAAAGTTCTAAACCCTATAGAATATTTTTCTACGAATTTTAGAGGGTTTAGGTGAACTTTATCCTAATCAAAGCCTCAGTTAATTAAGTGGGTCTATTTTTACGATTTCAAAAGTCATTTAGTTCTCAGAACTTATGTAAACCCTTTTCAGTCTTTCTTATCCCATTTGTTATCTTTTAAGACCAATTGCCCTTCATTCAACACCTGAGAAAACCCTTGGTTGTACTGCATTCATGATGAGTTGGTAAAATTATAGTTTTAGCCTTAGTTTCTTATTTTTGTTCCAGAATGATTATGCAATGACTTGTGACTCTTTACCGGTTATGTAGAAGCATTTATTGACTTAATTGGGTCAAAATGAGCTAGTTATGACTCATGATGATGTTCCCATCATACCACCATGCCTAGCTTTTACTAGTCCCTTAGCAAAATTTTAAAGTATTAACTTTGATTCTAGACCATAAAATCTTGTGATGCTTAAAAACTTTGCTGTGTGCTTCCTTTTTGTAGATTAGGTTAGAATGCCGATAGTAGGCCTAGAGGTACTCAAGTACCAACCAAGATTCGAACCAGACTAGCTCTAGCCTCAGTCTGCTGCGAAGGTTTCTAAGGCCCACAGGAACTAACCTAAGGTTCGTTGAATTCCGCGGTTAAAGCACCTGTGCTTGTAACATGTTTTAGCCTCGGTTTAGTTTGCAGTGCGTCTTTGTCAGAGAGAGACAGAGGAATTTTTCTTTACTTTTGGAGAGTTTTCTCTCTCTTTTCTTTTTTTTCTAGCTACGGATTAGCTTTACAACAAGGTCTGTATCTGATTCCTAGTCCCCATCATCAATCCTCGCAGGGTCCCTAGCAATTGATGCTTCGAGATAACACCGCCTATGGCAGCACCCAGAACCCTGGCTTTCGAGATTTCAAGATCCGCCCATGGCGTTCTGTAGCTAAGTCCAAACCTTGGCAATTGACATTGCAAGATAATGTCGCCCATGGCATTTGAATCAGCACAGGGTGCTTACATGCCCTCAGTAGGATATATAGATAACCTACGAGACAAGCACCGAGGAGACAATATGTTATTGTGCATCTTTAAGGGGAATTTCCTGCCTCTCCGTGCTTGGAACTCATCCAAGTCAACTTATGTTGATCAGCCGCTCCTAATCTAGGTGACCTTTTTAGAACAATTTAAATGCATTTACGTGATTTTGATACTTAGGCGCACTAAATCGGACTGTGTGTGGATTGGGGTGCTCAAGTTACCGAATCCCGCAAAACAGAGGTTAGTTAACAAGGTCGAATAATCCATAAGTCTTAAACCTAATACTTAAGCTTCCGATTTTCCCCAACCTCTTGAGGATTAAACAGTTCTTAGTTGGTATTTGAATTTTTAAGCCTAGGATTATAGCTCAAGAGGCCTACAATTAGCATTCCTACTAATCTCTTCTCTATTTTATTAGTACCTTTTGCCTTTCATTTTCTTTCTTTTGATATGATCTAGAACTAAGTCAATTCCTTAATCTTTTACTAATGACTACCTCTTTTTCTTTTCTTTTCAAATTGCACTCCTTTTTGACATTTTTATCTCCTCCCCTTTTTATCCTCAAAATCAGATATGCCTTCAAAATTTCCCCTCCTCTCATATTTGTATTCCCTTTTCAAGAATTTTTTATTTCTTTTGGTATTTTTGGAATATGTGATTTTTTTTATGAAACCCTTTCTTATGAAATGATTTTCATGGCATTTTGCACTTTAATACACCCCCATGCATACGATTTGCAATGTCCTCATTGTAAATTAGGTAGGTTTGAGTTCGGCTTAGATCATTCACTAGAACAGGTGATGGGAGGGTGAATGGGTCGGGATGATTGTTGCGGATGATTTTTAGCTCAGGTATAGGTACCAGAGGTGGAGTCGGTTGTTCTAGTGGATGAACCCTAAAGTGCAATATGAGTTCAGCATAAGATGTGTTAGGAAGGATTTTGATTTTTTTCAAAAATGATGGGTTGTCTCCCGTTAAGCGCTGAGTTTAATGCCATCAGTTTGGCATAATGAGCTCAAGGAGAATGGAGGGTAAAAGATATCTTAGCCAAATTTGTATTGGTGAGTTCAGTGAATGGTTTGAGTCTTTGACTGTTCACGACAAAAGGTTCTGAATCGTGGGTGAGTTTGCTGATTTCAACAACTCCATTTCCAAAGATTTGTTTGACAGGGTATGGTCCAATCAATTTTGATCAGAGTTCTCCTAGGAACAGTTTGAGTTTGGTGTCAAAGAGTAGGACTTTCCAACCAGGGAAAAAGATCTTTCTAGATATGTGCCTGTTGTGAATGGCCTTAACCCGCTCTTTCTAAATTCACGAGTTCTCATACGCATCGTAGCGTAATTCATCGATCTCACTCTTTTGAAGCATTCTATGGGTTCCTACATTAGAAAGATCGAGATTGCAGTTCCGTACTGCCTAATAGGCTTTGTGCTCCAATTCGACAGGGAGGTGACATGCCTTCCCATACACCAATCTGAAGGGAGACATGCCTAATTGGGTTTTGTGGGCGATCTTATAAGCCCACAAAGCTTCCAAAAGTCAGGACAACCAGTCTTTCCTATTAGGGCGAATAGTGATCTGGAGGATTTTATTGATCTCTCGATTCGATAGCTCAGCTAGACTGTTGGTTTGTGGGTGATAAGGAGTAGAGATTTGGTGTAACACCCCGTATTTGGTCATCAGTGATATGAACTGAGCATTCATGAAATGGGTCCCTCCATTAGAGATTATGGCATGTGGAATCCTGAACTAAGAGATGTTCTGATGAATGAATTTGATAACCACCTTATGATCGTTGATTCGGGTCGGAATGTCTTTGATCCATTTGGACACATAGTCAATAGTGAGAAGAATGTATTCAAAGTCGTCTGAAATAGGAAAGGGTCCCATAAAATCAATTCCCTAGACATCAAAGATTTCACATACGAGAATCGATTATAAGGGCATTATATCATGGTGGCTCATGTTGCCTAAGGTCTAGTAACAAGTGCATGCTTTACACTAGACTAGAGGACTTTTGCGACAATTTTATGACCAGAGAAGTATCCACCATAGGCTTGGTCATGCCAGAAGGACAAAATGCCCTGAATTTTTGCTTTCGGAACACATCGTCGGATGATTTGGTCAGCACCAATGCAGAAGAGATACGGTCTTCCCAAAAGTGGTACTTGGCATCGAAAAGCAATTTGTCATTCTTGGCTTTTGGCCAATTGAATGGTATCTGATGTGATGCGAAGTAGTTTACTAGATCAGCAAACCATGGAAGTCCTATACTGATAGTCAGGAGGTGCTCATCGGGAAAATGTTCAGTAATAGATCTAAAAGGGTTGATTATGTCAGAAGGAAGGCAGGATAAGTGATCAGCTACTACGTTCTATTTTCCCACCTTACCACGAATCTCGAGGTCAAATTCTTGCAACAACAAGATCCAGTGGATTAGTTGAGGTTTCGCATCCTTCTTCGCAAGGAGGTGCCTCATAAAAGTGTGATCTGAGTAAATGATAATACGGGAATCCAAAAGATACGATCTGAATTTTTCTAGGGTAAATACTATGGCTAGTAGCTCTTTCTTAGTAACTGTGTAATTACGCTGAGCCTCGTCGAGTGTCTTGCTAGCATAGAAAATGACCACGGGTTTCTCATCTATTTTTTGCCTAAGTACTACACCTACAGCATAATCAGATGCATCATACATGATCTCAAAGGGTTGAGACCAATCAGGGGGCTGCAAGATAGGTGCTTGGGTAACTCGATCACGCAGCATCATAAATGCTTGAGTGCATTCCTTGGTGATTTCAAAAGGGACATCCTTAGATAGCAAATTAGTCAAGGGGCATGCAATTTTCAAGAAATCGGTAATGAATTGACGGTAAAAACTGACATGCCCTAGGGAGGATCGGATGTCTTTGACCGAGCTAGGGATAGGGAGTTTGGAAATCAGATTCACCTTGGCTCGATCAACCTGGATGCCTTTCTCAAAGATGAGATGTCCTAGGACAATTCCCTCAGGAACCATGAATTGGCTCTTTTCCTAGGAAAGAACCAAGTTCACATCGATGCACCACCTGAGGATTTGGACCAAGTGCAGGAGGCAATCGTCAAATGATTTTCCAAAAACTGAGAAGTCATCCGTGAAGACTTCCAGATATTCACCTACCATATGTGAGAATATGGCAAGCATGCACCATTGAAAAGTAGCAGGTGCATTGCAGAGATCGAAAGGCATCCTTCGAAATGCGTATGTCTCAAAGGGCCAGGTGAAAGTGGTCTTCTCTTGGTCCTCTGGATGGATTCCACCTAGTTATAGTCAGAGTACCCATCCAAGAAGCAGAAGAATTTATTTCTTGCTAGTTTTTCGAGGATCTGATCAATAAACGATAGTGGGAAATGATCCTTCTTCGTGGATGTATTGAGACTTTTGTAATCAATGCAAACTCTCCATGAATTTGCTACATGGGTCGATATGATTTCTCCGGTCTCAATCGTGATCACAGTGAATCCTGCCTTCTTAGGCACAACCTGGATTGGACTCACCCACCGACTGTCGGAGATCGGGTGGATGATCCCAGCATCAAACCACTTAATGATCTCCTTTTTCACAACCTTCTGTAGATTAGGATTCAGACATCTCTGCATTTCATGGGAAGGTCGTGTGCCCACTTCATTATAGATGTGATGTGTACAATAAGAAGGGCTAATACCAGTCAAATCATCGAGAGTCCGTCCAATGGCTCTTCGATGTTGCTGGAGAACAAAAATCAGACAGGATTCCTGATCATGTGTGAGTCCGGAGTTGATAATCACAGGAAACGTCTGATTGGAACCCAAAAAGACATACTTTAGATGATCAGGAAGAGGCTTTAGTTCTAAAATAGGGTTATCACAATAGTGGGTGGTTCAGGGTGGGTGTCGGGAGCAAGGGAAGGAGCTATGCGTGTGTCTTGGTTGAGTTTGGACTCCTCTAATTGCAGGTTTTGATCTTCTTGTGGTTGATCAGTAGTCAAGTTTTCCTCTATATACCGATCGTCAACCACAACCTCGATATCACATATTTGTTCTATAACCCCGTAATTAATCCCTTGTTGGGCCTTAAAGATGTCAATCTCTAGCGTCTGGTTCCCAAATTTTAGTTCAATTTGGCCCTCCTCACAAATAATGTTGGACCTCGCAGTGGCCAGAAAGGGTCTCCCTAGTATGATCAGTGTGTTTTTCGGATTCTCTGGAGCATCCATATCCAACACTATGAAATCCATAGGGAAATAGAAATCCCAAACCCTAATAATGACATTCTTAAGAACTCCTTTAGGTGACTTAATAGATCGATCTGCTAACTGTAATGTCACCTTTGTTGGTTTGAGCTCAGATTCCTCAAGATGGTCAAGTAGGGATGTAGGTATTAGGTTTATGGAGGCTCGTAGATCCAATAATGCTCTATCAAATTGGATATCACCAATTGTACAGGAAATCGGGGGAGTACCTGGTCTTTCCCCTTAGGTGGAAGCCTACTCAAAATTAGGCTCCCACTTTTGGTTCGTGGCTTGCGCTTAAGTGTATACGTCTTTCAGAAATCATGCGTAAGCCGGTACGTGGTGAATTGCATCCATCAAGGGGATGTTTATACGGACCTATTCAAAGAGCTTGATCAGGTCCTCTTCAAGTGCCACGGGTTTGGTTGTCCTCTTTCCCTTGGTGAAGGCCTCAGGAAATGGAACCTTAAATGGTTCCTCTTGAATAGATCCAGGTTCTTGATTTGGGACAGGGGTATCCTGGATGACTACCCTAGGGTTTGGGTTAGCATTACCAGGCTGAAAGTGGCTTGGGTAAGGTGGGTCCGGTGTTGCTTTGCCACTATAGGTCATAACTGAATTCAGTCCTGCCTGGTTCTGGTTTGGTGTAGGTAAAATAGGTGGCTGCTACTGAAATCTTGAGTATGATGTTGAAGCTTCCATCCTGTCGGGTGATGGAGCAGAAGGGGCCGGATAAACCATGTGGGCTTGGTGTTGATTTGGGTTTATAACATGCCTTTGATTCAACATGTTATTGGGATTAGGTAGAGGTTGCGAAGGGAGTGTACCAGGTTGGCAAGAATTTGCCATCTGGGTGAGTTGATTGCGAACCTCTGTGATCTCATCTCTGTGCTATTTTTGCATAGCCGCATTCGTCTTCTAAATGTCAGCTAGAGTATGAAGGATAAGAGTCATTTGATTTGTCTGAGTTGGCCCAGATTGATAGGTGGGGTTGGGTCGAGGTTGAGGCAGCTGATATGGAAGAGGAGCTTATGGTCGGGGCAGATATTGATGTCTCCGATTTTGATTATTGCCCGACCATGTGAAATTAGGATGATTTCGCCATCCAGGGTTATAGGTATTAGAGAATGGGTTGTTCTAGATGGCATTGAGGTCCTTGCAGGTCTGAGGAACCTCAGAAAAGTCAGAATACGAGGGTTCAGAGTTCCCCCAACTAGAATAGGTAGGTATGGAGTTTCCTCCGAACCTAGAGTTAGACAGGGGTGGATATGGGTCCAACCCCTGAGAAGATCGGTGGTAGATGTTATGCACAGCTTCCCTCCCAGAGGACAGCTGTTCGAACGGGTTTTGCGTAGAGGTGGCTCGTTGCAGATGTCGAGTTAGCTCATCCACCTTCTTCTCAATAATAAAGACCTTGTCTAAATGATTGGCCATCAGTTCTAAGTCGACAGACGAGGACAAGCCTTGCGTCTCATGTGCTCCCCTTGGATTCGTCAATGAGTAGGCATTCGTCCGGTCGAATATGCCCATGGAGTCATTATTGATGGGGTTCTCACACATATTCTTGAGAATCTCCCACACAATGTCTTCGTGTTGACCCATGATATTTCCTCTGCAGGTTGCATTGACGAATAATCGGATATCTTCATGGAGTCCCTCGTAAAAAGACTAAACTTGTTCCCATTTAGGAACTCCGTGATGGGGGTACTTTCGCATGAGATCTAGGAAATTATCCCACGCTTCGTGAAATGGTTCTCTAGGCTGTTGTGTGAGGTGCATGATCTGGTATTGTAAAGTATTCATTCGACCAACTGGGAAGAACTTTTTCAAAAACTCGGATTGTAGTTCAACCCATGTGTTGATTGGATGTGTTTGAGTCAGATACCAGTGCGCTGCTTTGTCCATGAGAGAGAAGGAGAACATTTTCATGAGAAGAATATCCTGATTCTGAGCATCTGACTCGAAGGCTTGGGCTAGATGCTTGAGCTGTTTAATGTGCTAGAAAGGATCCTTGGAATTGAGCCCATGAAATTTCAGAATAGCATAAATCATGTTGGGCTTGAGTTCAATATCAGGACCTCCATCCGGGATTTGGACTCAAGGTTCGATTGCCACCACGGCGGGATTGTAATGATCTCGCATCATGGGACGTCGTGGTGGATTCACAAAGGCTTGGAATAGATCATTAAGGCACTGAAGTTGATTCTCAAGGTTGTTCTCTTCTGGTGGTTGTTCCATGATGATGGAAGGAGAGTTAGGCTCAGATGAATCAAAAGAGATGTCTATGTTATGAGGTTGCTGCACAAACATAGAAGTCGAGGCTTGGTCTTGATGGGAGTGAATAACTAATGGAGACCTCAAGGGTGGTCTTAAGGACCTCTTACCAAACATGCACCGATGGGCTGGACAAGAATAGAATGTGATGGACCCAATCAAGACACCCAAAAATTTTGGATGACTATAAAGGTTTGGGGCGGATGATACGCCTTAGTCAGAAAGTCGTCCACTTGAGAATTACCTGGGCAACCAGAGAGGGAGAATCCCGCAAAGACCTCTACATGATAGAGCATCCCCATGGGTTATAGGGTTTCCCCCACCCAAGCTCTCTTGTCACTGATGGTCCAGATAGACCAGAATGGGGAGTTGACCTCTTAAGTCTACCAGTTTTAATTAAGAGCCAGGGTGCTTAGGATTTAACTTAAACTTTTATGATGTATTGAGTGCAAAAGTGACCTAATTTAAAGATTGGTTGACCTAAAAAGGTGGGTCAACTTCACCTATTTGTCCTCTTAAGAAGTTTAGGTCCCTCTTTTAGTGTTCAAATGAATTTAAGAGCCTAATTTTTGGGTTTTGTTTGAATAGATCAGTTCAATCAAGGCTTAGGCACACTTTGTTTGGAAAGATCAATTCTTGATTAAGCAAGTGTGTCTCTAAAACCCTAAACTGGAATCCTTAATTGGATCTTGATTTGGTCCGATTTAATTTGTCCAAATGTGATACTTAGGGCTCAAACAAGAATGTGGTAGCCCTAGATACCTTAAAATTTAAGTGGGTGCACAAATCAAGCTTGTGTTGTTTTCTAAATAGAATGTATCAAATCAGGCAACCTGATGATTAATCTAAGAATAAAATGCAAGTAGCCCAAATTGATTTTTTTCCTTTTAACCTTTTCAGAATAGGGGCTTAAGAGAGAAGAGATAGAGCATACCTGCCCCTGGCGTGTTTGATGTGCGGCTGATCTTTCTTCAATGAATCCCTTTTGAAGCAATAGCAAAGAGATAATGCAAGTTAGCACCAAATTAGGATTTGCAATCAAGAATTCTAAATTGGCCGTTGCTCCCCAGCAATGGCACCAAATGCTAACGCGTCGAAATCGAGTTTTAAAATAAAGCGTTGTAATATAGTTGAAATCCTTTGAAAATAAATAGATTTTATTACTCGAAAAAGTTCTAAGATCGAATATAGGGAGCAATATGGGAATTTAAATCTCAAGATCACAATTTAAAGTAAAAGAATTTGCAATAATAACAAGATCAAGGTGCAAAAGGATGGGAGTAAAATGGTGATTTAGATCACCAAATATTCCTACAGTATCAACTAAGGAACTCAATATATATATGTATGCAATCAAACCAAACCATCGTCTAATTATGAAATCATATGACTTAAACTTCTATTTTTCTTCTTTTCTTCTGCTTCTCTTCCGCTTCTCATGCAGCTCCTCTTCTTCTTCACTTTTCTGCTTTGACTTCTTAAGCCTTCTTCTTCTTTATGCTTCCTTTTTCTTCTCACAAGGGAGGGGAACTTCTCAAATTGGCTAAGTGTCAGCCAAAGCCATCAACAGCAAAACCCTCCCCTACCTCGTGCAGCTATCCTCTCCTTCACTCTTTAGGATCCGCTCTCCCACAGCCATGGGTAATCGGGTTATCGGATTCAGTGTACCCAGGTCCAGGCTCACCAGCGTGCGATAGTGAGCGAGGAGTGCTAGTCAGTCTAGGTGGGTAAACGAGTCAGGCCAGGTCTGCGGGTAGAGGTCATAGACAAGGCTAGTGAAGGGTGGGTGAGAGGGACCTCACCCCGTGTTATGAGGCGAATAGCCTCTAACACCTTTTCACTTTAAGCTTTAGCAGGTGCTCTTCCACAACTGATGTGGGACAAAACACATCCCTCTTCTTCGTGTAGCCAGCAGTAGGGTATCTCCGTTCAATTCACACAATGAGGAGGTAGAAGCCTCCAATTGTTAGCCCAGACGAAGTCCTAGAGGCTTTCCGCATCGTCTGGAGATGAAATTCTGGAGTGAAGGCACTTGGAGCAGCTTCAAGGCTTGCTCGAACTCGCTGTTAATGGCGAGAAGGAGCTCGACACCTGAAAACACAAAAATGGCTTCTCGCCCTTGTTAGAATGCTCAGGGAGGATTGCCAGACTATGGTGAGTGCGATGAGTGGTTTTGTGTGGCGTCTCATTGTCCGTGCATGTGTGTCGAGGTCGATCTATGTGCGTGAAAGTGGGTGTGTTCGGGGGTGTGCGTGAGTGAGTGAAGTGGTGAATAATTAGAGGGGAAATGAATGGAGAGGTGAGGTAGAGGTTTTGAAGTAGTCGGCGAGGAGTTTGGTGGTCTATGGTGGTGAGATGGGCTCACAGAAGGAGTTGCCAGAGATGGAGAAGATGAAGTTGCAGAGGATCGTCGGTGATCGAAACGAAGTGGGGTGAGTGTAAGAATGAAGTATGGGAGGTATGGGACTTAGCTAGGAGGTTATTGGACAAAGCGAGGCGAAGCGGTGAGGGAGAAACGGCAAGGATGACAGAGAAGGAGGCATCTGCTGGTACGGCGAGGCGGAAGGTGGTGAGGAAGATAGATCGGCCACTAGCATTGTGGAAAGACGACGAGGAAAGGTAGAGGGGATCACTGGACATCGAGGAACCTTCAGCTGTGAAAGAGAGAGAGGAATTATGGGGAATCTCAACCGATTTTGAGCATAGGAAGTTCGGGAGGATCTGGGCTCTCTTATATAAGGATCTAGAGGCAGTTTGAGCTTGGGAAACAAGCTTTCCAAGCTTGGAAAGCCTCACCGGACTTGGAAATTTCTTAAGACCCAAATCTCTCATGCGTTTGCATGAAAGATTGGATAAGTTCCAAGGCTTAGGATTGGATCCAATAGGAAGGGAAGTTCGTCACGAACTTCCCTTTCAATTTTGAAAGGGATTCATCAAGAAATCAGGGCGTTCTTTCCATTTTAAGGTTGTCAGACCAAGTAGGATTACGATAAATGGTGGCAAGGACCTTTTTTGTAAGAATGATGAAAAAGTTAGGGGCCTATTTGAAATAATTTTGAAAGTTAAGGGTAGAAATGAAATTAGAAAGGACCAATTTGCAAACTAGGTCAAGACAAATTCATCTTAGGTCCAAATTTTGCTACAAACCTAATTTGGACCTAAGGAATCCAATGGTGAAGTTAGATCTTAGTTTTGACCATGTTTGATAGGGTAATTTATGCAAAAACCTAAATTAGGGCAAATGTCTGTCTATGGTTCTGTTTTGGGTCAAAATAGGTTCTAATGGTCAAATTGAAAGTTCTAAACCCTACAGAATATCTTTCTATAAATTTTAGAGGGTTTAGGTGAATTTTATCCTGATCATAACCTCAGTTAATTGAGTCTATTTTTAGGGTTTCAAAAGTCATTTAATTCTCAGAACACATGCAAACCTTTTTTAGTCTGTCTTAACCCACTTGTTATCCTTTTAAGACTGATGGACCTTCATTCAACCCCTAAGAAAACCCTTGGTTGTACTGCATTCATGATGAGCAGATAAAATTGTAGTTTTAGCCTTAGTTTCTTATTTTTCTTTCAGAATGATTATGCAATGACTTGTGACTCTTTGGAAGTTATGTAGGAGCATTTATTGACTTTAATGGGTCAAAATTAGCTAGTTATGGCTCATAATGGTGTTTCCATCATCTCGCGTAAGTCAGAATGTGCTTGACAGTATCTAAGAGTGGGATATTAATATGTACCTATTCAAAAATTTTAATCAAGTCTTCATCTAACGTAACAGGTTGTTTTTGTTTCCTAGATTTCTTTAAAGCTTCTAGGAATGGAACTTGGATTTCCTCCTCTATTGAGGTATAACCCTGATCTCGCGAATTAGCAGGATTCGTGGGATTGGTTATGTCACCTCTTATAAGTTTGGAGATAGGGGTAGTTCTGTTGTACTAGGGTCTTGGGATAGGTTTCGTGGATTACTAGATCCCTAGTGGAAGTTGATGCGAAAAGTTGCGTGATTTGTAAAAGCGGGTATTCAATGTTGTTGTAACACGTGAATTCACATACGCTTTTAAATTTGTATCCTAGATAGGGGAGTATCTAGGGTTGTCCAAGGAGGTCAAATGTTTGCAAAATTAATTCTCTTGCTTACAAAATAGATCTCAACTTTCTTTCTGGTATTTTAAATATGTAAGTTTCTTGTTTTGAAAAAACGAGGGCAAAATGCGAATTGTGGCGGAAAGTACTAACACCTATAATTACAAAACTAAAACTTAAGAGATAGATATATCCACTTCCAAAGCTCACTCTAGGCAAGTGGAGGCCTAGAGTAATTAGGAAGAAGAGGTGAAATAAGTGCTAGAACAAAAACAACAATTGTAATAGAAAGTAAAAAGAAGGCAATTTGATTAACTAGAATTTGTGTTCTTTTCCAAGACAAGTAGAGGAATGCTTCTACTAGAAATGAAAAAATCTAAAGCCCATAAAAGAAACACAAATCCTCTTGCAAAAATTGGTGAAGAAGGGAGTCTTCTTGCTCCAAGACTAGCTGCTCCTTGGCTTGAAAAGAGGGCCTCTTTCTTCTCCTATCTTGAGAGCTCCTCCAAGGTGGATGCTACCACCTTCAATGCTCTCCTCCAAGGGGTGGGCGTGCACCACCCTCAAAAGCTCCTCCAAGGTGGCGTGGACCACCTTCAAGATCTCCTCCAAAGATCTTCCTTGCCTGGCTTCTCCTTTGGCTGGCGTGGCTCAAGAGAGAAGGGAAGAGGGGAAGGCACCAAAGGGACAGAATATCCCCTTAATCTTCTTCTTCTTCTCTCTTGGGTGTGGGCTCTAGGTAGAGTATGTGAGTGAATTTTCTAGCCAAGGTTGGTTTGAATGGTGGTGGGTAGTGGTCTTTTTATAGGGTAGGATGAGGGGTTAAGGTGCCTCTTGAAATGGAGGGCTTAGATCGGAGGATGGAGGTGGTTAGATGATCCTAGGGTTAAGGATGGTTGGCACCACCTAAGGGGTGTAAGGGGGGTAGTTAGGGTTGGTCAAGAGGCACCTAAAATTGGTGCCAACCATGAAGAGGTGCCATGCGTTGGCACCAACTTTGAGGCTTCAAGAAGTTGGGATTATGTGGAAGGTGGAGATGGGTTTAAGGGGAGATGTGTGGTGGAGATGAAGGGGATTTTTGGAGGGAAAAGTGTCACCAACAAGGGGGTAGTTAGGGTGGATTTGGCACCACTTTTAGGTGTCTTTTGGAGGTGGTGGGTAGGCTAGGTTGGCGCCAAGTAGGGTTAGCTTATGTGGAGCTTAGGTGGAGCTAGTTGGTGGAGTTGTTAGGTAGGGTTTTTGGGTGGTACAAGCCAAGGAAGCTAGATCATTGCTAAGCTAAGCTAAGCTAGCTTAGCTAATGGTGGAGTAGAGGAGGAGGTGTTGGAGCTAGGGTTTGAAGGGAGGAGTTGGTTCTGAAGAGTCCAAAGCTAAAGTGGAGCTGGCAGCTACTGAAGTAGTCAACATGGGGCTACTCCAGCTGGCTTAGCTTGCTAGTTCTTTGCTAACTACTAAGCCAAGCTAAAGTGAGCTGGCTTTTATTGAATGGAGCCAAGGTGAGCTAGGTCTGGTGCTCTCGGGGAGGATTGAGCTAGTTGAGACAGCTAAGGTAGCTTAGCTCAGTTAGCTTGAGCTAAGCTGGGCCCCCGGGAGCTGGACTTGAGCTTCCTGAGCTGGGATGAGTTCTTCTTCAGCTGGATGGAGTTGAGTGGAGCTGGATGTAGCTAGATCTGAGCTGGGGTGAACTCTAGTCAACTCAGCTGAGCTAGCTAGAGCACCCTGTGGACCAGTGGGAGCTAAAATCGGCTAGACTCAACTAGGTTGAGTTGGATCTGAGCTGAATTGAGCTAGGGTGAGCTAAGATGAACTCTCTTCAGCTGCCATTCAGATGAGATTAACTGAATGGAGATGGGATGAGCTAACCCTAGTATACGTGAGCTAGGTTCCAGCTATGGTGAGCTGGATCAAGCTGAGTTCCAGCTAGTCTGAGCTCCTCCTTCACCATTTGCCTTCTTGAGTGCTAGGATTTTAGGGATCTATATACTATTCGTCCCTAACACTCACAAAGACACATTAAAACAATAAAAGAAAATGCAATGCATGCCTTAACAAGTTAATGCCTAAATGTAGCCCGAAAACCTATTTGTAGAGTAAAATACTAAGAGCTAGGTTTTTTTTAATGCATAAGAATGATGATAAACTGGCATTTATCACACCCCCATGCTTATCTTTTGCTAGTCTCATAGCAAAACTTAAAATTTTTTGCAAAACGAAATTTTTAGGAAATCTAATTTTTCTACTTTTGAGGAAAAAGAGATTAGGGGACCTTGGTTGAACTAAACATAGGAGGTACGGGATTTGTTAAAGATAAACATCAGGATTTATTTCAGATCCAACCATTAGACAAAATGGGATCAATATATCCTCCAAAAAATTCACAAATTAACCCCTTGTTAATTCAGATGACTTGAAATTTTTATTTTTAGGATTTTTCTTGCTCATGAATCTGATTCGCAACTTGCAAAATCCTTTAAAACCTTGTGTCTGTGCCTGTGAAAAGCCAACATTTATAAGGGCATGTTAATTTATTTATTATTACTATATATATATATATATTTTTTTTCTCCCTGATGCTTATTTTTACCTTAGTCTTACAACAGATGTGTCAGGATCATCATTCCCGTTACCAATCCTCGAGCGGTCTCTGGTGCGAGTACTTCGGGATAGTACTATCCATGACACCACCCAAGAGCTCACAACCCCAAAACACAATAGAATGTAAAGGGGCGCTCCAAGCAAACTCAAGCTCTTGCTCCAACACTATAGGTAGAGCACCGTCCATGACATTTGAGCTGCTAAAATGCGCTTTAATGCTCCATCTAAAGATATGAAATATAGATATGGAGCAGCACCGAGGTAGTAACATATTGACATTGCATCCTCAAAGGAGGCATTTTCCTCCTCGATGGTGGGAACTCAAACCAATGATTTGCTTTAGACTTTTACTAAGTCCAAACAAGGGAGTTTTTCTAATTTTTAGTTGCTCTTTAAGTGTTGGCTTGTGTGTGAAAATTGACACAAAAACTTCCTCGAGAAATGTAAGCTTTTGAATCAGAGACTAAGCCAAATACTTTCCATATTACAAAATAGAATCAAGTCACCCAAACTATCATGAGTTCAGGTGAAATTTTAGAGAAGGATATCTGATTTAGTCTAAAAATAGACCCAGAAATTCTAATGATCAAATTCACATCCTCATCCCTAGTTTGTTAAAGATTAAATCCCATTGTACCCAAAAGTGAATTTTTTCAACCGTAGTCCTGATTTCAAAAATTTTTCCTCAAAAAGTTTTCAACATTTTTACTTTTTGGGTATGCAAGTAGGAAAATAAAATAACTAAAGAAAAATGCATGTTTTTAGATTTTGAAAATCGTAAATTGATCATCAAATTTTAAAAACACCCCCCATGCTTAAGATATGCCATGTCCTCATGCATTAGAAGGGAAAAGGGATCACCTTAGTGAAGAACGGTCGAGTTTAGGATGATCAAAACCTAGAAAAGGAAGAAAAAAGGAAAGCAAGAAAAAATGATGGGTTACCTCCCATCCAGTGCTATCTTTTACGCCATTCAGCTGGGCGTAGTGTCCATTAGTGATCAAGGGTGGCTGGCTCAGTAAAATTAAAAGATTCAGATGGAAGATTAGGCTTATGATCAAAATAGGGCTTCAAACGTTGGCCATTGACTTGAAAGGTCAAATTAGTTTTTGGATCAAAAAGATCAACAGCACCGTATGGATATATTTTATGGACAATAAAGGGGCCGATCCATTTAGATTTTAATTTCCCAGGAAAAAGACGTAATCTCGCATCGAAATGCCAAACACTTTGATTAACGTCAAAGTGTTTCCGAACAATATATTTATCATGAAATTTCTTTGCATGGTCTTTATAAATCCTTGCATTTTCATAGGAAAAATTACGTAATTCTTCCAATTCAGTTAACTGTAATTTTCTATGGATACCAACAACAGATAAATCCATGTTGAGTTGTTTTATTGCCCAAAAAGCCCTATGTTCTAGCTCTACCGGGAGATGGCATGCCTTCCTAAAAATCAGACAGAAGGGAGACATGCCGAGCGAGGTTTTAAAAGCAGTACGGTAGACCCATAAAGCGTCGTCCAATTTGGTGGACCAATCTTTATGATTGGGCCTGACCGTCTTTTGTAAAATATTTTTAATTTCCCAGTTAGAAACTTCAACTTGGCCATTTGTTTGGGGGTAATAAGGTGCAGAAATTTTATGATTAACCCCATATTTAGAAAGAAGGTGACGGAATTGTGAGTGGGTGAAATGTGAGCCTCTGTCACTGATAATGGCTTTTGGTATGCCGAATCTTGAGAAAATATTTTTCTTAAGAAATTCGAGAACCACACGGTGATCACTAGTGCAGGTGGGTATTGCTTCTATCCATTTTGAAACATAGTTGACTACGACTAATATATAAAAATACGCACCAAAGTTGAATGGTCCCATGAAGTCGATGCCCTAAACATCAAAAATTTCAACCTCTAAAATAGGATTAAGGGGCATCATATCCTTCTGAGTCATGTTGCCGATGCTCTGGCAACGCACATAGGACCGAACAAAGTCATGACCATCTTTGTGCAAGCTGGTCCAATAAAATCCTGCATTAAGGATTTTAGCTGTAGTTTTCTTGCCTGAAAAGTGTCCGCCAAAGGCCATTGAGTGACAATGTGTCAAAATATCATGGATTTTAGAATCGGGTACACATTGTCGAATGACCTGATCAGCACAAATGCAGAAAAAGTCAGGCTCCTCCCAAAAATAATATTTAATATCAGCAAAGAACTTATCCCGTTTTGTTTTTGGCCAATCAGTGGGGATTCCTTCTATTGCTAAGTAGTTTGTGATGGGTGCAAACCAAGGGAGGGTTATAGCAGCTAAAATGCTTTCATCGGGGAACTGATCTGGTGGGGTCATTATGTCCTTCGTCATAAGACGAGAGAGATGGCCGGCCACTACATTGTGCGATCCCACCTTATCCATGATTTCCAGGTTAAATTCCTGGAGCAATAGAATCCAACAGATAAGGTGGGGTTTCGCATCTTTCTTTATCAGCAAGTATTTAATTGTTGAGTGGTCGTTATATACAGTGACATGTGACCCCAACAGATAAGATCTAAATTTTTCTAAGGCAAATACAATGACAAGAAGTTCCCTTTCAGTAACCGTGTAATTCCATTGTGCATCATCAATAGTTTTGCTAGCATAATGGATCACAACGGGCTTCTTGCCAATTCTTTGCCCTAGAACGTCCCCTATAGCAAAATCTGAGGCATCTATCAATAATTCAAAGGGACTATTCCAATCAGGTCCCTGTAATATTGGTGCCTCAGTAACCTTCTTCTTCAACCTCAAAAAACTCTCCAGACACTTATCATTAAAATCAAATGGCTGGTCTTTAGTGAGAAGCTGACTTAAGGGCTTGGAAATTTGGGAAAAATTTTGCATAAATCGACGGTAGAAACCCACATGACCCAAAAAGGATCTGATCTATTTGATAGTAGTGGGTGGTGAGAGCTTAGATATAGCATCTATTTTTGCTTTATCTATCGTGATTCCTTGTTTTGAAATTATCGCCCAGGACAATACCTTCTTGGACCATGAAATGACTTTTTTCCCAACTGAGGACCAGATTAACTTCTATGCATTTTTGGAGAGTTCTTTCAAGGTTTTCAAGACAATGGTCAAAAGAATCTGCAAAAATAGAGAAGTCATCCATAGAGACTTCTAAACATTCACCTACCAGGTCTGAAAAAATTGCAAGCATGCACCTTTGAAAAGTCGCAGGTGCATTGCAAAGATCTAAGGGCATCCTTTAGAAAGCAAAGGTTCCAAAGGGGCAGGTGAAAGTTGTTTTGTCCTGGTCCTCAGAATGAATCGCTACCTGATTAAATCCAGAATAACCATCAAGAAATAGTAAAAATCCTGTCCGGCTAACCGCTCCAAGATTTGATCAATAAAGGGGAGCGGGGAAAGGTCCTTCTTGGTGGTGGTGTTTAATTTTCGGTAATCAATACATAAGTGCCAAGAAGAAACAGTTTGAGTGGCTACATTCTCCCCATTATTATTAGTGACAACTGTTAGTCCAGCCTTTTTGGGCATAACTTGTGTTGGACTAACCCAGGAGCTGTCAGAAATGGGGTAGATGATATCAGCATCCAGCCACTTAATAATCTCCTTTTTTACCACCTCCTGCAAAATAGGGTTCAAGCACCTTTGTTGTTGGCGGGAGGGGCTAGAATCATCCTCTAAATATATATGATGCGTACAATAGGATGGATGAATACCCTTAAGATCAGAAAGGGTCCAGTTAGTAGCTTTTTGATATTTACTCAAACCTAGAGAAGTTTGTGCTCTTGTGCCCTGGTAAGTCCAGAATTTATAATCAGGGGCAGGGTCTGACTAGGACCCAAGAAGAAATATTTAAGGGAGTTGGGCAAAGGTTTTAATTCCAATTGTGGACCTGGCTCCAGAAGAGTTTCTGCTTTGTGGGTTAGTGGTGAGGTGAGAGTGAAAGGGTCAGCTGGAAGGTTAGCTAGACGTGTGGTTAGGGTGGAAGGGTGAGAAGAAGTGGATTGTTCAGGAATCGTATTGATGGCAAAATAGGAACCTAAATGGGAAATCTGCAAAGTTTCCTCCACAATGTTTTCTATTTCTGAATCCGAATCATCAAAGAAATCTGGTTCTTGGAACCACCTAGAAGTTTGAAAAATGTCTAGGGTTACAGATTCACCGCCACACATGATCTTCATCTTTCCAGAATCACAATCAATATTTCCGCAGGAGGTGGCTAAGAATGGTCTTCCAAGAATAATGGGGGAAAACTTTAGTGCTTCTAGTACCTCTATGTCCAGGACTAAAAAGTCTACTATGAATAGACAATTTTTGACCCAGACAAGAACATCCTCAACAATTCCCCTTGGTTTAATTGTAGATCAGTCGGCTAATTGGAGAGTAACCTCAACAGGTTTCAATTCACCGATCTTGAATTCTTCAAAAACAACTATGGGGATAAGATTAATTGAGGCACTAAGATCCAACAACGCGTGATCAAATGAGGTATCATTAATGATAACTTGAATTAGGGGGGCACCAAGATCTTTTCTCTTAAGAGGCAGTCGGCTCTACACAACTGAGCTGACTGTCTCTGGAAGAATCACCTTTCCTAAGTTTCTGGGCTACCTTCTCAGAGTACATAAATCTTTTAGGAATTTTGCATAAGCAGGGATATATTTAATGGCATCTAGGATAGGGATATTAATTTCTACTTGCCCAAATAAATCCATTAATTCCTTCTCTGTGGGCTCGGATTTCTTCTTTTTCTTATTTGAACAATGGAGGGCTTGTGGGAATGGGGCAAGGTTTCCCTATTTTGCATGAATTGGTTCCTAAACAATAGGAGGGGAAGAGTTAATCTGTGTGTCATTAGAGCGGGTTTCTTTAATAGGCAGGGTATTGTGAGTGGTTTTCCCATTCCTCAAGGTAACTGCATTTGCAGTTTGGCCATTTCTAGGATGAGGATGGGGGGCCCGGTTGTTATTGAAACCCAGTGGATGCTGAGGTGCTGGCTGAATGGGATGACTGGGATATCCACCTTGGAATTGATTCCTTTGATTATTTGGGTTGGGCATGGGTTGGGAAGGTAAATTCCCAATAGGTCGATCATCAGGTGAAACCATAACTTGGTGTTGCAAGTTGGCAATCATGTGGGTTACTTCTGTCATTTGAGTCTGCATTCCTTGCAGAGCTTTCATGACCTGATTATTAATATCATCCTGGGATGGTCCAGGTTGATACATAGGTTGCCTATAATTCTCAAAATAGTTTTGCTTGAGAAAAGGAATCGGATTCGGGTTTTTCTAGGAGTGATTTGGGTTAGTCCTCCAGTTTTGATGAGAAGTGTTGGAGGGGTTTCTAAATTGCTCTTGGAGAGCATAAATATTTTCCAAGGTGGGATCAAAAATATTTTGATCAAAATTCCTGTTCAAATCTTGCGGGAAATCAGCCGAAAATTGCTGGCCAACAGATATGGCATCAATATTGTGTAGATTTTCTCTTCGGAGAATGTGTGGGGGGTTAGTGTGTGGAGAGTGGACGTGTGGAGCTTGTTTGTTTGTTAACTTTTCTTCCATTTTCTTTTGGTGAATTTGCATCTAGTCCAGTCGTTGAGCTAACATATATAGATCATCTTGAGTGACTGGAACTGAGGTGGATTTGGAGTCAATTTCATGGACTCTGTGTCTGGGGTTTTGTGATCTACCAAAAGTGTCCATGGAAGTCATGCTAAATGAGTTTTCACTCATTTCTTCAAAGAGAAGATAGGCACTTTCGACGTCTATGTTAAGAAAATTGCCCCCAAATGAGGCATCCACAAATCCTTTCAATTGATCTTCTAATCCATGATAGAAGATCTGCACTAACTACCATTGTGGAATTTCATAGTGGGGACAAATTCTTAGAAGTTCCTGAAATCTTTCCCAAGCTTCTGGAGGGGTTCACCAATTTTCTGTTGAAAGGTCATTATGGATCTTCTTAACGCATTTGTTCGACCGATCGGAAAATTTTATTTAAGAAAAGTGCTTTTTAATTAGGGCCAGGTGGTAATAGGGTGCCCAACCGTTCTAAACCAATGAGATGCTTTGTCTTTAAGAGAGAGTGGAAAGAGTCTCATTAACCACATGTCTTCCTGCACATTGCGGGAACGAGTGGTTTGAGCGAGGACAGTTAATTCCTCAAGATGACAAAAAGGATCCTCTTGGAAGACCGTGAAAATGTTTGATAAGGTTTAGAATGGCAGGTTTGATCTCAAAATCCCCTAATGGTATGACCACCCCTAGTCTTTCCTCATAATTGGAAGGATCATAGAAATCCTTAAGAGGAATGACAGGCTGTTGGCGGTGTGGTGGATTTTATCCTTGATTAGCTAGGTTCGTGACAGTCCTAGCTAGATCTTCTTGATTTTGTTGTAGTCGAGCCAAATGGTCGACCATTAATGCGAAGGGATTTGTATTTGGGTTATAATTGGAGGGCCACCTGGCCCTGCTGGTATTTCTGGTTGCTCCAAGTTAGGGAGGTGAGGGAGGGTGAAGTCAGCTTGTGGGTCGGCTGACGGGTTAGAAGTGGAAGCAGAATCTTTTTGATGGCTTCCTGGGTTTTCCATTTTTTTAGAAGAGGAGGGGAAGAAAACAATGACTTTCTACTATGGGGGGCGAAATCCGATGGTCCCTCAAGGTGTGGTTTTTGGGATCGTCACCCGTGCATGCACTGTTTGGGAAGAATCGGAGGGGAGGAGAAGAGAAAGAGATGAGAGAAAGTGTGCAATTCAAACAAACAAAGCTAGACCTAACTTAAATGCAGCTCCCTAACAATAAACCTAAGACTTGGTCTATGTAGGAAATAAGTATTCAATAGTGAATACCCATTCTGTCAACAAATCTAGCCAAGTTGCTTAAGGGGAAGTTTGGGCCCAAAAGTTTCCCAGGGAAAACCCCAGATGCTTGTACAAAAATGCTCCTGGTTTTTTGACACGACCCCTCATCCTGAACACCAGATATAGATGACAGAATTGGTACTAATTAAAGAAAACTTATGACCTAGATAGCAAGCCTAAGTTGATGAAGCCTTAGGAGTCAAGTTGCTACAAGTTTTAATTAGGTCTAGGATACTACAGTGCACACGGAATGTGGAGGGCGTTAATTGGGTTGTTGCCCTGGTATTTCTTTTTTTTTTTTTTTTGTGTGTGTGTAGGAATTGAAAAGTGGCTCCAATGAAAATCAAGTTGTCACACAATTTTTTATATTTTTGTCTTTTAGGATTTGATTTAATTAAATGTGTTTTAGGATTTTTCTTTTAAAATTTTCAAACAAGTTTGAAACTACACAATCAAAGGGAAAGCAAGTTGTATTGGTGATGGTTAATTTCCTTTAATGTGAGTCTCTAAAAAGAAAGAAAGAAACCCTAAGCCAATTATCCCTAAGATAAAAAATTACTACCAATGAAATAATTTTAGGCTTTCTGTATTAAGCAGTGGTCCAAACAAGTCAAACAACACCACTACTTTGAAAAAAATAAAACAAGGATTCCAAAAAAGATTTTTGTAATATTTTAGAAACTTTTTTGGTAATTATTTTGAATTTTTTATTGTACTAGTGTCAAAGTCCAAAAATGATACTTGTGGGTATTTTGGACTTTTTAGTATTACCACTGACCTCAGAAAATTTTTGTGATTTTATATGATGTGTAAAATTTCATAAGGATTCCGACAATCTAAATTTCACACCAATTGAATGAGTGTAAAAATTTGAAAAATTCACGGACATTAGCAAAATAGGAAGATTGGAGGACGTGACCCATCTACAGTCCATGAATTTTTAAAAATTAATTATACATTAAATTGATCTAAAATTTGAAACAGATGTTCCTAACTTAATTTGGAATCATTGTATAAAAGTTTATGATTTTAGGAGGCCTATGGTGTTAGGAATCGATTTTTCAAGTCTGGACAGAAATCTGGACCCGAAAAATAGAACACCAATACTTGCAATGGAGTGGTGTTAAAGAAGCATTCAAGCAAACAATGGATTTTAAAATGCACCACTCTACTTAATCAAGTTTTTTGGGATCTTGAAAGCCAAGTTTAATATGTTTTTGGTAGTTTTAATTAATTATGTGACCAGAAAGAGGAACCAACCTGAATTTCGCAGGAAGAAAAGGAACTTTGAGCTCTCGCTTCCAGATTCCTGCTTTCTTCCTGCAATAGTTCCTGCACACAAAAAAGAAGAAAGAGAAGGGGATGAGATCCACTTCAAGCAAGAGGAGAAAGAATAGAAAAGCCGTGCCTCCCCGGCAACGGTGCCAAAAAGTGATGCGAAATACGCGTGATTTGCAAAGGCGGGTTTTTAATGTCGTTGTAACACGCGAATTCGCATATGCTTTTAAATTTATATCCTAGATAGGGGAGTATCTAGGGTCGTCCAAGGAGGCAAAAATTGCAATTCAATTCTCTTGATAAAAATACATCTCAACTTTCTTTTTGGTCTTTTAAATATATATATATATTGTGTTTTGAAATAACATGGACAAAGTGCGAATTGTAGCGGAAAGTACTAACACCTATAATTACTTAACTAAAACTTAAGAGATAGATATATCCTCTTCTTAAGCTCACTCTAGGCAAGTGGAGGCCTAGAGTAATTAGGAAGAAGAGGTGAAAAAAGTGCTAGAACCAAAACAACAATTAAAATAGAAAGTAAAAGGAAGGCAATTTGATTAACTAGAATTTGTGTTCTTTTTCCAAGATAAGTAGAGGAATGCTTCTACTAGAAATGAAAAAATCTGAAAGCAATAAAAAAAATACAAATCCTCTTGCAAAAATTGGTGAAGAAGGGAGTCTTCTTGCTTTAAGCCTAGCTACTCCTTGGCTTGAAAAGAGGGCCTCCTTCTTCTCCTTCCTTGAGAGCTCCTCCAAGGTGGATGGTACCACCTTCAATGCTCTCCTCCAAGGGGTGGGCGTGCACCACCCTCAAAAGCTCCTCCAAGGTGGTGTAGACCACCTTCAAGATCTCCTCCAAAGATCTTCCTTGCCTGGCTTGTCCTTTGGCTGGCGTGGGCACAAGAGAGAAGGGAAGAGGGGAAGGAACCAAGGGGACAGAATATCCCCTTAATCTTCTTCTTCTTCTCTCTTGGGCGTGGGCTTCTAGGTAGAATATGAGAGTGAATTTGCTAGCCAAGGATGGATTGAATGGTGGTGGGTAGTGATCTTTTTATAGGGTAGGATGGGGGGTTAAGGTGCCCCTTGGAATGGAGGGCTAAGATGGAAGGATGGAGGTGGTTGGTGATCCTATGGCCAAGGGCATTTTGCGCCAACCCAAGGGACTCCTAGGGAGTGGTTATAGGTGGTGACACCCTATGAAGTTGGCACCAAAATAGCTTCTAGAAGGGGGTCTTAGGTGGCGCCAAGAAAGGTTCTAGAAGAAAGGGGTATGTGGAGGGTGGAGATGGGTTTAAGGGGAATTGTGTGGTGGAGATGAAGGGGATTTTTGGAGGGAAAAGTGGTGCCAACAAGGCGGTAGTTAGGGTGGTTTTGGCGCCACTTTTAGGTGTCTTTTGGAGGTGGTGAGTAGGCTAGGTTGGCACCTAGTAGGTTAGCTTATGTGGAGCTTAGGTGGAGCTAGTTGGGTGGAGTTGTTAAGTGCGGTTTTGGGGTGGTATAAGCCACGGAAGTTGGAGCATAGCTAAGCTAAGCTAAGCTAAGCTAAGCTATCTTAGCTAATGGAGGAGTAGAGGAGGAGGTGTTGGAGCTAGGGTTTGGAGGGAGGAGCTGAGGAGGAGAGTCTAGAGCTGAAACTGGAGCTGACTGCTGCTGAAGAGGCTGGCATGGAGCTAATTGGAGAGTAACCTCAATAGGCTTTAATTCACCGTTCTTAAATTCCTCAAAACCAACTGTGGGGATAAGATTAATTGAGGCACCAAGATCCAACAAAGCGCAATCAAATGAGGTATCATTAATGATAAGTTGAATTAGGGGGGTGCTGGGATCTTTTCTCTTAAGAGGCAGTCAGCTCTCCACAACTGAGCTGTCTCTGGAAAGATCACCTTTCATAAATTTTTGGGCTACCCTTTCGGAGTACATAAATCTTTTAGAAATTTTGCATTGGCAGGGATGTATTTAATGGCATCTAGAAGAGGGATATTAATTTCTACTTGCCCAAATAAATCCATTAATTCCTTCTCAGTGGGCTCGGATTTCTTCTTTTTCTTATTTGAAGAGTGGAGGGCTTATGGAAAAGGAGTAGGGTTTCCCTGTTTTGCATTAATTGGTTCCTGAACAATAGGAGGGGGAGATGGGGAAGAGTTAATCTGTGTTTCATTAGAGCGAGTTTCTTTAACAGGCAGGGGATTGTGAGTGGTTTTCCCATTCCACAAAGTAACTGCATTTGCAGTCTGGTTGTTTCTGGATGAGGACGGGAAGCCTGACTGTTATTGAAACCCGGTGGATGCTAAGGTGCTAGTTGAATGGGTTGACTAGGATATCCACCTTGGAACTGATTCCTTTGATTATTTGGGTTGGGCATGGGTTGGGAAGGTAAATTCCCAATAGGTCGATGATCAGGAGTAACCTTAACTTGGTGTTGCAAGTTGGTAATCATGCAAGTTACTTTTGTCATTTGAGTCTGCATTCCTTGCAGAGTTTTCATGACCTGATTATTAATATCGTCCTGGGATTGTCCAGGTTGATACATAGGTTGCCCATAATTCCCAAAATAGTTTTGTTTGGGAAAAGGAATCGGGTTCAGGTTTTTCCAGGAGTGATTCAGGTTAGTCGTCCAATTTTGATGGAAAGTGTTGGAGGGGTTTCTAAATTGCTCCTAGAGAGCATAAATATTTTTCGAGGTAGGATCAAAAATATTTTGATCAAAATTCCTGGTCAAATCTTGCGGGAAATCTGCCAAAAATTGCTGGCAAACAAATGTGGCATTAATGTTGTGTAGATTTCTCTTCGGAGAATGTGTGGGGGGTTAGTGAGTGGAGAGTGAATGTGTGGAGCTTGTTTATTTATGAGCTTTTCTTGCATTTTCTTTTGGTGAATTTGCATCTGGTCTTGTCGTTGAGCTAACATATATAGATCATCTTGAGTGACTGGAACAAAGGTGGATTTGGAGTCAATTTCAAGGACTCCGTGTCTGGGGCTTTGTGATATGCCAAAAGTGTCCATTGAAGTCATGTTAAATGAGTTTTCACTCATGTCTTCAAAGAGGAGATAGGCACTGTCAGTGTCTTTGTTAAGAAAATTGCCCCCACATGAGGCATTCACAAATCGTTTCAATTGATCTTCTAATCCATGATAGAAGATCTGCACTAACTGAAATTGTGGAATTTCATGGTGGGGACAAATTCTTAGAACTTCCTGAAATCTTTCCCAGGCTTAGTGGAGGGGTTCACCAATTTTTTGTTGGAAGGTCATTATGGATCTTCTTAATGCATTCATTCAATCTATTGGAAAAATTTTTTTTAGAAAAGTGCTTTTTAATTGAGGCCAGGTGGTAATAGGGCGCCCAACCGTTCTAAACCAATGAGATGCTTTATCTTTAAGAGAGAGAGGAAAAAGTCTCATTAATCACATGTCTTCTTGCACATTGCAGGAACGAGTGGTTTGAGCGAGGACAGTTAATTCCTCGAGATGACAAAAGGGGTCCTCTCTTGGAAGACCATGAAAATGTTAAATAAGGTTTAGAATGGCTTGTTGGATCTCGAAATCCCCTTATGGTATGACCACCCCTGGTCTTTCCTCATAATTGGAAGGATCATAGAAATCCTTAAGAGGAACGATAGGCTGTTGGTGGGGTGGTGGATTTTGTCCTTAGTTAGCTATGTTTGTGATAGTCTTAGCTAAATCTTCTTTATTTTGTTCTAGTCGAAGCAAATGGTCGACCATTAGTGCAAAGGGATTTGGATTTTGAGTTATAATTGGAGGGCCACCTGGCCCTACTGGTATTTCTGGTTGCTCCAAGTTAGGAAGGTGAGGGAGGGTGAAGTCAGCTTGTAGGTCGGCTGATGGGTTAGAAGTGGAAGTAGAATTTTTTTGTCGGCTTCCTGGGTTTTCCATTTTTTTAGAAGAGGAGGGGGAAGAAAATAATGACTTTCCGCTATGGGGGACGAAATCAGATGGTCCCTTAAGGTGTGGTTTTTGGGACCATTGCCCGTGCATGCACTGTTTGGGAAGAATTGGAGGGGAGGAGAAGAGAAAGAGATGAGAGAAAGTGTGTAATTCAAACAAACAAAGCTAGACCTAACTTAACTGCGGCACCCAAACAATAAACCTAAGAGTTGGTCTACGTAGGAAATAAGTATTCAATAGTGAATACCTGTTCTATCAACAAATCTAGCTAAGTTGCTTAAGGGGAGGTTTGGGCCCAAACATTTCCCAGTGAAAACCCCAGGTGCTTGTACAAACCCGCACCTGGTCGTTTGACATGGCCCCTCAGCCTAAACACCAGATATAGATGACAGAATTGGTATTAACTAAAGAAAACTTAAGACCTATATAGCAAGCCTAAGTTGATTAAGCCTTAGGGGTCAAGTTGCTACGAATTTTAGTTAAGTCTAGGATACTATAATGCACACGGAATGTGGAGGGCATTAATTGGGTTGTTGCCCTGTCATTTCAATTTTTTTTGTGTGTGTGCAAGAGTTGGAAAGTGGTTCCAATGAAAAGTAAGTTGTCACACAATTTTTTTGTAGTTATATTTTTAGGATTCAATTTAATTGAATGTGTTTTAGGGTTATTCCTTTTTAAATGTTCAAACAAGTTTGAAACTCCACAATCAAAGGAAAAATAAGTTGTATGGGTGATGGTATATTTCCTTTATATTGTGGGACTAAAAAGCAAAAAAGAAACCCTAATTGGATTTGAACCCTAATATAGAAAATTACTACCAATGAATTCTTTTTAGGCTTTCCAAATAGGTAGTGGTCCAAACAATGCAACCAATACCACTACCTTATGAAAAATCAAACAAGGATTCCATAAAAGATTTTTTTAAGATTTTAAGAATTTTTTTGTTAATTATTTTAATTTTTTATGTGTACTGGTGTCAAAGTCCAGAAATGATATCCGCAAGTATTTTAGACTTTTTAGTATTACCACTGACCTCAGAAAATTTTGATGATTTTATATGATGTGTAAAATTTCACACGGATTCCATGAAGCTAAATTTCACAAAAACTAGGCGAGCATAAAAATTCAAAAAATTCATGGACAGTAGCAAAATAGGAAGATTAGAGGGTGTGACCCCTTTGCAGTCCATGAATTTTTAGAAATTAAATACAAAGACAATTGATCTGAAGTTTGGAACAGATGTTCCTAATTTAATTTGGAATCACTGTGTGAAATTTTATGATTTTAGGAGGCCTGTGGCATTAGGAATTGATTTTTCAAGTCCAGATAGAAATCTGGACTCGAAAAATAGAACACCAATACATGCAATGGAGTGGTGTTAATGAAACATTCAAGCAAACAATGAATTTTTATGGCACCACTCCACTTAATTAAAGTGTTTAGGGTTCTGAAAGCCAAGTTTAATATTTTTTTGGTAGTCTTTTAGCCTAAATGTGACAAGAAATGGGAACCAACCTGAATTTCATAGGAAGAAAAGGAATTTTGAGGTCTCGCTTCCAGATTCCTACTTTCTTCCTGCAATAGTTCCCGCACACACAAAAGAAAAGAAAGAGAAGGGGATGAGATCCACTTCAAGCAAGAGAAAAATGACTAATCCAAAGTTGTGCCTCCCCGGCAATGGCGCCAAAAAGTGATGCGAAAAGTCGCATGATTTGTAAAAGCGGGTTTTTAATGTCGTTGTAACATGCGAATTCACATATGCTTTTAAATTTGTATCCTAGATAGGGGAGTATCTAGGGTCGTCCAAGGAGGCCAAATGTTTGCAAAATTAATTCTCTTGCTTACAAAATAGATCTCAACTTTCTTTCTGGTATTTTAAATATGTAATTTTTTTGTTTTGAAAAGACGAGGGCAAAATGCAAATTATGGCGGAAGGTACTAACACCTATAATTACTTAACTAAAAATTAAGAGATAGATATATCCTCTTCCTAGGCTCAATCTAGGCAAGTGGAGGCCTAGAGTAATTAGGAAGAAGAGGTGAAACAAGTGCAAGAACAAAAACAACAATTGCAATAGAAAGTAAAAAGAAGGCAATTTGATTAACTAGAATTTGTGTTCTTTTCCAAGACAAGTAGAGGAATGCTTCTACTAGAAATGAAAAAATCTAAAACCAATAAAAGAAACAAAAATCCTCTTGCGAAAATTGGTAAAGAAGGGAGTCTTCTTGCACCAAGCCTAGCTGCTCGTTGTCTTGAAAAGAGGGCCTCCTTCTCCTTCCTTGAGAGCTCCTCCAAGGTGGATGCTACCACCTTCAATGCTCTCCTCCAAGGGTGGGCGTGCACCACCCTCAAAAGCTCCTCCAAGGTTGTGTGGACCACCTTCAAGATCTCCTCCAATGATCTTCCTTGCCTGGCTTCTCCTTTGGCTGGCGTGGCTCAAGAGAGAAGGGAAGAGGGGAAGGCACCAAAGGGACAAAATATCCCCTAAATCTTCTTCTTCTTCTTTTCTCTTGGGCATGGCCTCTAGGTAGAGTATGTGAGTGAATTTGCTAGCCAAGGATGGTTTGAATGGTGGTGGGTAGTGGTCTTTTTATAGGATAGGATTAGGGGTTAAGGTGCCTCTTGAAATGGAGGGCTAAGATGGGAGGATGGAGGTGGTTAGATGATCCTAGGGTTAAGGATGGTTGGCGCCACCTAAGGGGTGTAAGGGGGGTATTTAGGGTTGGTCAAGAGGCACATAAAAGTGGTGCCAACCATCAAGAGGTTCCATGGGTTGGCACCAACTTTGACGCTTCTAGAAGGTGGGATTATGTGGAGGGTGGAGATGGGTTTAAGGGGAGATGTGTGGTGGAGATGAAGGGGATTTTTGGAGGGAAAAGTGGTGCCAACAAGGGGGTAGTTAGGGTGGTTTTGGTGCCACTTTTAGGTGTCTTTTGGAGGTGGTGGGTAGGCTAGGTTGGCGCCAAGTAGGGTTAGCTTATGTGGAGCTTAGGTGGAGCTAGTTGGTGGAGTTGTTAGGTAGGGTTTCTGGGTGGTACAAGCCAAGGAAGCTGGAGCATGGCTAAGTTAAGCTAAGATAAGCTAAGATAAGCTAGCTTAACTAATGATGGAGTAGAGGAGGAGGTGTTGGAGCTAGGGTTTGGAGGGAGGAGCTGGTTTTGAGGAGTCCGGAGCTAAAGTGGAGTTGGTAGCTGCTGAAGACGTCAACATGGGGCTACTCCAGCTGGCTTAGCTTGCTAGTTCTTTGCTAGCTACTAAGGCAAGCTAAAGTGAGCTGGCTTATGTTGAATGGAGTTGAGGTGAGCTAGGTCTGGTGCTCCCAGGGAGGATTGAGTTGGTTGAGACAGCTAAGGTAGCTTAGCTCAATTAGCCTGAGCTAAGCTGGGTCCCCGGGAGCTGGACTTGAGCTTCCTGAGCTGGGATGAATTCTTCTTCAGCTGGCTGGAGTTGAGTGGGGCAGGATGTAGCTGGATCTGAGTTGCGGTGAGCTCCAGTCAACTTAGCTAATCTAGCTAGAGCTCCCAATGGACTAGTGGGAGCTAAAATGAGCTAGACTCAACTAGGTTGAGCTGGATCTGAGCTGACTTGAGCTAGGGTGAGCTAAGATGAACTCTCTTGAGTTGCCATTCAGCTAAGATTAGCTGAATGGAGTAGGGATGAGCTAACCCTAGTTCAAGTGAGCTAGGTTCCAACTGTGGTGAGCTGGATCAAGCTGAGTTCCAGCTAGTCTGAGCTCCTCCTTTGCCATTTTCCTTCTTAAGTGCTAGGATTTTAGGGATCTGTATTTTTGTTCATCCCTAACACTCACAAAAACACATTAAAACAACAAAAGAAAATGCAATGCATGCCTAACCTAGTTAATGCCTAAATGCAGCTCAAAAACCTATTTGCAGAGTAAAATCCTAGGAGCTAGGTTTGTTTTAATGCATAAGAATGATGATAAACTGGCATTTATCAGAAGTCCCACGATGGGTTGTAACTGAGTTAATACTCGCATGTGAAGAAGAAGCTAGTGAACATGTAGAAGCTTGATTTTGGAAAGATAGATTAGAGAGTAAAGCTAGTCGCCTTAAGTCGAAAAAGATTGCTGCAGATTTGTATACTAATAGTCGGGTGGTGCAGTGGGTGGATTTTGATTTGGATTTTGATTCAGGGGTATTAGGTTAAGGAAGTGGACTTGTCCCTGATTTGGATTTTGACCTCCTGGGTGAAATCTCTACAAGATATTCCTAGGGTTTGGAACTAGCTAGCATGGAAAGGCCCCTAGCTGATGAGACTTAACTAATTAAGTGATTTGGCCCCTAAGGTCAGCCAGTTCTATCGAACATTGCCGTTGGACTTCAGCAAGTGCTTTAGCATTGTGTCGTTGACTCACATTCACAACTCGTAAAATCTGATTGAGTTGCGAGTCTCTATTTGGCCCCACGTTGTTTTGCGAACCCACGTGAAATGGTCTCGTGTTTGGTTGGTAAAATGGCAACATAGGTGGGTTTTTCCTGGTCTGAGTCAGATATGACCATCTTTGTGAATGGTCAGACCAAGAGAAATTAGGGTGATTACGCTATCCAGGATTATTGGTATTCGAATATGGGTTTGATCTTGGTGTAAATCCCTGGATGGCATTCAAATCATAAGGATATGGCGTGTTTTCTACAAAAACTAGAAGTCGGGAAAGAGATGGGAAAGATTGTGGGACAAAGCTCCCTCCTTGGGTTGGTGGAGTAGATAGAAAACCCAAGGAAGATGGATCTTTATAATCTAGATTATTCACAAATTCCCTCCCAGTGGGAATTTACGAAACTGGTAAGCGTGCGGGATTTTGCGTAGCAAGTAGAGGCGTAAGAGTCTTCATTGTGTTTCAGAACTCATCGGGATGCTTCGCCACGATATCAACTTTTTCCAATTTTTCTGCAATAATCTCTAAATCCGTAGAACTTGATGGATTCCCAATCTCATGAATGCCTTTCTAATGCGAGTTTGGATGCGAATTTTGATGTGGGTTTCATCGCATGAATTGTGACATTGAGGCATTTTTGATTGAGTTTTCCGCCATCCCTTCAAACAATTGTGAGGTGGATTCTATGTCGCGATTCAAAAAATTCCATCCACAAGATGTGTTGACCAGATTACGTATGCCCTCTTGTAATCCATAATAAATGATATGCATGAGTTGCCAACAAGGGATGTCATGATGTGGGCATTTCCTTTGCAATTCATGAAAGCACTCCCACGCTTCATGAATTGGTTCTCCTTGATTCTGAGTAAAGGTAGTGATGGCTAGCCTTAATGCATTGGTGCGACCTATAGGAAGAATTTCTTCAGAAATGCATATTTAAGTTCGTTCCAAGTAGTTATAGGTCGTGCAATCGTTCTGTACTAGTAGGCAGTTTTATCCTTAAGGCTAAAGGAGAACATCTTCATGAGTGGGATTTCCTGGTTTTGATTTCAAAGGCTAAGAGTTTGTGATAGACTTTTTAGATCTTCAATATGCTGGAATGGATCCTCAAATGCAAACCCATGAAAGTGTGGGATACGACCTATAATATTTGGCTTTAATTCTTGGTCATTTTCCCCAACAGGAATCCTAACATTAGGTTCTACTTGTGCATTGGAAGGATTGTAGTAGTCTCAGAGTAGAGGCCTAGGATGAGGTGGATTCGGGAAATTAGGGGGATCAAAACCCACCTCAGGTCTAGGAGGACGACGGGTTTGTAGGTTCTGCAAGTTCTGAAGAGCAGCCATCAACAGATTGATTTGACAGTTCTACTTGAGCATTTGTAGATTCTAGTTCAGGAGTGCCTCATGGATATTGTTCATCACGCTGAATCGGGTTTTAAAAGTATTGCATTGTAGTACAACAGAAATATCTTTCAAAATAGATATAATTTTATTACTTGAAAAGATTTTTGAGGTCAAACACAGGGAGCAAATTGGTATTTAGAAATCAAGATCACAATTTAAACTGAAAGAAATTGCAATAATAGCAGCATTAGAGTGCAAAAATATGGGAGTAAAATGTAGATCACCCTACAATATCACCCAATGATTCAATGTAAATATGCAATGGAAGCTAGAATCTGTCGTCTGATTCCTTATTCAGATGACTTAAATGTTTGAGTTCTTCTCTTTCTCTTCTCTGTCATCTCCTTCCTTCTTCATCTTTGGATTTCTGCGATCCTTCTCTTTTCTCTTTAGCTTTCTCTATCTTCTGCCTTTCTCCTCATCTTCTTCTTCCTTCTTCTTTCTTTGTCTTCTCCTTTCTTCTTCTTCTTCTTCTTTGGCTTCTATCTTCCTTTGCCTTCACGATCTTTCTCTTTCTCTTCTTCTTTCTGCCTTTGCCTTTAGCCCTATGGTCCTCCTCTCCTTCTTCCTCTTCCTTCAGCTTCTACTGTGCCCTCTGAATTCGACTAAGTGTTTAGCCAAACTCTTCTGGGTAAAACCCCCTTCCCCTACGTAGCTCTCTTCTCTCTTTCTCTCTTTCTATTTCAGCTTCACTCTCCCAAAGCCCTTAACCGGTTGTGTAATCGGACCTAACGGAGACGCAGGCCCAGGCTCATCAGCGTGTGTGGTGAGCAAGGAGTGAATGGGTCGGGTAGTCGGGTCATGCCCAAGTTCGTGTATTAGGTGTCGCAGACGAGTCTAGTGAGAGGGGGGAGGAGGACCTCACCCTCAGTGTTAGAGGCGAAGAGCCTCTAACACTTTTTCCCTTTATGTGATGTTGGGTAGCTTTCCACTTTTGAGGTGGGACCAAGTGTCCCACCTGTCTCCCGTGTGCGGCAGCGGTAGATGGCTTCCTCAATTGGCGAGGCTACAGAGGCGACGACTCCAACTGGGAGCCTAGATGCGTGCGCGCCTCAAGTGCGCACCACCAAGGGGTCTCACCTGGAGAAACACAAGGGCTGGAGCACAACAAGCAAGCTTCAAGCTTGGACAATAATGGCGGATGGGTGCCCGAACTTGAAGTCACTAGCATAGCCTTGTGGCCACATCAAATTGCTTAGGGAGTGTCGCCAGACCACAGCGATGGTGCTAGGAGTGCTGGCGTGCTTGATAGTGCCTGTGTGTGCATGCCTAGGGCACATTGTGTGTGAAGGTGTGGGTGTGTTCGGGGAGGTGCGTGAGTGAGTGGCACGGTGAGTGGAGTGAGGGGAAAGGATCAGTGAAATGAGAGGAAGCTTATGGGCTTGTCGACGAGGGTTGGGATGGCCTGTGGAGGTGGAGCAGCCTCGCCGGAGTTGGTGGTCGGAGATGGAAGGGATGGTAGGTAACGCAGGTCAGCAGTGGTTGGTTTTAAAGAATAAAGGGTGGAGAAGAACGTAGAGGGGAGAGGGAGCTTATCTAGGAGGTGAAGAGATGATGAGGGTGAGCGGAGGCATTGGGTCTGGTGTGGTCAACGCTGGAGATGAAGAGTGGCTCCAGTGAGTGGAGATCGATGCAGACGAAGAGGGGGAGATGCTTGCGGGTACGGCGAGGCGCGAACAAAGTCAAGGAGGAGGAATCCACTGTAGGTATGGTAGTCGAACGAGGAGGATGAGTAAGGGTGGTTGCCGGATGTCGAGGAACCTACGATCGTGAGGAGAAGAGAGGAATTAGGGGTGTTCGTGGCTGAATTCGAATGTGGAGTCATCGAAGGGATCTGGGCTCCTTTAAATAGAGCTCTGAAGGTCGGTTTTGGCTTGGGAAGCAACCTCGCCAGAGTTGGAAGCCATTAAGGTACCCATATCTCTCATGCGTTCGCATGAGAGATTGGGAAAGAATCATGGATCAAAGATGGGTTCAGATTGGAGGGATTTTCTCAGAGAATCTCCCTTCTAATTTTGTAGGAGATCCTCTAAGCAATCAGGGAGAACTCTCCTTCCAAAGCTCAGCAGAGTAGGATTCCTCCGCTATAATGCCGGAGGGACCTAATTGCTAAAATGATGAAGAAGTTAGGGGGCTATTTGTAAGGATTTTTGAAAGATAGGGGTACAAATGTAATCAGGTTGGACCTTTTCGCAAACTAGGTCAAGGCAAACTCAACTTGGGTCCAAATTTTGGCACAAATCTAATTTGGACCTAAGGAATCCAATGGTGAAGTTGTATTTTGGGTTTTACCACGTTTGATTAGAAAATTTATCCAAAAGTCCAATTTAGGTCAAATATTTGTCTGAGACCCCATTCTAGGTCAAGATGGGTTCCAATGGCCAAATTGAAGGTTCTAAACCCTAGAGAATACTTTTCTATGATTTTTAGAGGGTTCAAGTGAATTTTATCCTGACGAGAACCTTGGTTAATCAAGTAGGTATGTTTTAGGGTTTTAAGAAGTCATTTAATTCACTGAACTCACACAAACCCTCTTCTATCTAATCCAACCCACTTATTATCTTATTAAGATCATTTCATCTTTGTTTAGACCTTGAGAAAACCCGCTGTTGGATTGCATTGGCAAAATTACAGTTTTACCCCTTATTTCTTGTGTTTCTCTTAGAAAGGTTCTGCGGTGAATTGTGACCTTCAAGCGATTATGTAAGAGCATTTATTCTCTCAATTGGATCAAAATGAGCTAGTTATGGCTCATGATGGCATTCCCATCATACCCCCACGCCTAGCTTTTGCTAGTCCCTTAGCAAAGTTTTAAGATTTTAACTTTAATTCTAGACTAGGAATTCCTTTGATGCTCACAACTATGATGTGTGCTTTCTTTTATTGATTAGGTTAGAATGTTGATAGTAGGCCTAGAGGTACTTAAGTACCAACCAAGATCCGGACTTGACCAGCTCTAGCCTCAGTCTGCCGCGAAGGTTTTTAAGGCCTACAGGAACTATCCTAAGGTTCGTTGAATTCTGCAGTTAAAGCATCTGTGCTTGTAACATGTTTTAGCCTTGGTTCAGTTTGCAGTGCATTTTCATAAGAGAGAGACACAGGAATTTTCTTTGTTTAGAGAGTTTACTCTCTCTTTTCTTTTTATTTCTAGATTTGGATTAGCTTCTCAACATGGTCTGTATCGGATTCCTAGTCCCCATCATCAATCCCTGAAGGGTCCCTTGCAATCGATGCTTCGAGATAGCACCACCCATGGCAATCCCCAGAACCCTGGCTTTCGATATTTCGAGATAATCCTACCCTTGGAGTTTTGTATCTAAATCCAGACCCTGGCAATCGATATTTCGGGATAATGCCGCCCATGGCATCTAAACTAGCATAGGGTGCTTACATGCCCCCGTAGGATTTGTTGATATCCTAGGAGACAAGCACCGAGGAGATGATATGTTATTGCACATCTTCAAGGGGAATTTCCTGCCTCTCCGCACTGGGAACTCGTCCAAATCAACTTGTGTTGATCGACCGCTCCTAATCTAGGCAACTTTTTAGAACAATTTAAGTGCATTTGCATGATTTTAATACTTATGCATACTAAACCAAATTGTGTGGATTGGGGTGCTTAGGTTACCAAGTCCCGCAAACCAGAGGTCAGTTAACGAGGTCGAATACTCCCTAAGCCTTAGACTTAATAATTAAGCTTCACATTTTCCCTAACTTCATGAGGACTATCCAGATCTTAGAGGATACTTGAATTTTTAAGCCTAGGAGTATAGCCCAAGAGGCCTAAAATCAGCGTTCCTACTAATCCCTTCTGTGTTTCATTAGCACGTTTTGCCTTTCATTTTCTTTTTCTTGATATGGTCTAGAACTCAGTTAATTCCTTAATTTCTTACTAATGACTATCTCTTTTCTTTTTCTTTTCAACTTATGCTCCTTTTTGGCATTTTTAACTTCTCCCCTTTTTCTCCTCAAGATTTGTATGGCCTTAAGATTTTCTCTCTAATTTTTTTTTGTTGTTTTTCAAGAATTTTTTGATTTTTTTGGTATTTTTGGAATATGTGATTTTTTTGATGAAACATTTTCTTATGAGATGATTTTCACGCCATTTTCCACTTTTATACCCCCCCATGCCTACAATTTGTAATGTCCCCATTGCAAATTAGGTGGTTTCGAGTTCAGCTTAGATCATACATTAGAACAGGTTCTCGGTGGGTGGATGGGTCGAGATGACTGTTGCGAATGATTTCAAGCTCGGGCATGGGTACCTGAGGTGGGGTTGGCTATTCTAATGGATGAACCCTAAAGTGCCATATGAATCGAGCATAGGAATGTCAAGAAAGGTTTCGGGTTTTTCAAAAATGACGGGTTGCCTCCCGTTAAGCACTGAGTTTAACACCATTGGCTGGGCGCAATGAGCTCAGGGAGAGTGGAGGGTAAAGGATGTCTCAGCCAAATTTGTATCGGTAAGCTCAGTGAACGGTTTGAGTCACTGATCGTTCACAATGAAAGTTTCTGAATCATGACTGAGTTGATTGATTTTGTTGGGTCCATTTCCAAAGATTCATCGAATGAGGTAAGGTCCGATCCATCTTGATCTAATTTTTCCTAGGAATAGTTTGAGCTTGGCATCAAGGAGTAGGACTTTTTGACCATGGTGAACGATCTTTCTGGATATGTGCTTGTTGTGAAGGGCCTTAACTCACTCTTTGTAAATTCGCAAGTTCTCATACATGTCATGGCATAATTCGTCGATCTCGCTCTTTTGAAGCTTTCTGTGGGTTCCAGCCTTAGAAAGATGTAGATTGCAGTTCCGTACTGCCCAATAGGCTTTTTGCTCCAATTCGACAGGGAGGTGACATGCCTTCCGGAATACTAATATGAAGGGAGACATACCTAATTAGGTTTTGTGGGCGGTCCTATAGGCCCACAAAGCTTTTGGAAGTCGGGATGATTAGTCTTTCCTGTCAGGTCGAACAGTGACCTGGAGGATTTTCTTGATGTCCCGATTTGATAGCTCAGCTAGGCCATTAGTTTGGGGGTGATAATGAGTAGAGATTCGGTGTGACACCCCGTACTTGGTCATCAGTGACCTGAACTAAGCATTAGTGAAATGGGTCCCTCATCAGAGATTATATCATGTAGAATCTGGAACAGAGAAATTCGATCCATTTGGACACGTAGTCAATAGCGAGTAGAATGTACTCGAAGCCATCCGAAACAGGAAAGGGTCCCATAAAATCAATCCCCTAGACATCGAAGATTTCGCATATGAGAATCGGCTATAAGGGCATCATATCATGGTGGCTCATGTTGCCTAAGGTCAGACAAGAGTGCATGCCCTACAGTGGTTGTATGCTTCTTTGAAAATTGTGGGCTAATAGAAGCCACACAGGAGGACTTTTGCTGTGGTTTTACTACTAGGGAAGTGTCCACCACATGCCTGGTCAAGGCAGAAGGATAAGCTGCCTTGAATTTCCACTTCTGTGACACATTGTCGTATGATTTGATTAGCACCGATGCAGAATAGATACAGGTCTTCCCAAAAGTAGTACTTGGCATCAGAAAGCAATTTGTCCTTTTTGGCCTTCGGCCAATTGGACGGGATTTAATGAGATGCCAGGTAATTTACTAGATCAGCAAACCATGGAAGACTTGTACTGATAGACAGAAGGTGCTCATCAGGAAAATGTTTTGTAATGGGTCCAGAAGGAAGGCGAGACAAATGATCAACTGCTGCATTCTGTTCCCACCTTGTCACAAATGTCGAGGTCAAATTCTTACAACAGCAAGATCCAGTGGATTAGTCGAGGTTTTGCGTCCTTCTTTGCAAGGAGATGCCTCACTGCTGTGTGATCAGAGTAAATGATAATACGGGAACCCAAAAGATACGATCTGAATTTTTCCAGGGTAAATACTACGGCTAGCAACTCTTTCTCAGCAACTGTGTAGTTATGTTGAGCCTCATCAAGTGTCTTGCTAACGTAGTAGATGACCACGGGTTTGCCATCAATTTTCTTCCCAAGTACAGCTCCTACAACGAAATCAAATGCATCACACGTGATCTCAAAGGGTTGAGACCAATCAGGGGACTGTAGGATCGGAGCTTGGGTAACTCGATCACGTAGGGTTTCAAATGCTTGAGTGCATTCCATGGAGATTTCGAAAGGAACATCCTTAGATAGTAGAGTAGTCAGCGGGTGCACGATCTTTGAGAAATCAGGAATGAATCAACGGTAAAAACTGACATGCCCCAGGAAAGGTCCGATGTCCTTGATTAAGCTAGGCATAGGGAGTTTGGTAATCAGATTCACCATGGCTCAATCAACCTGGATGCCTTTTTCTGATATGAGATGTCCCAAGACAATTCCTTCAGGCACCATGAAATGGCTCTTTTCCCAGGAAAGAACCAGATTCACGTCAATGCACCGCCTAAGGATCTGGACCAAGTGTAGGAGGCAATCGTCAAATGATTCGCCAAACACTGAAAAGTCATCCATGTAGACTTCCAGATAATCTCCTATCATATCTGAGAATATGGCAAGCATGCACCGCTGAAAAGTAGCTGGTGCATTGCATAGACTGAACGGCATCCTTCGGAACGTGTATGTCCCTAAGGGGCAGGTGAAAGTGGTCTTTTCTCGATCCTCAGGATGGATTGCCACCTGTTTATAACAGGAGTACCCATCCAAAAAGCAGAACCTATTTCCTGCTAGTTTCTCGAGGATCTGATCAATAAACGGTAGTGGGAAATGATCCTTTCTTGTGGAGGTATTGAGTCTTCTGTAATCAGTACAGACTCTGCATGAATTTTCCACATAGGTCGATATAATTTCTCTAATTTTAGTAGTGATCACGGTGAGTCTTGCCTTCTTAGGCACAACATGGATTGGACTCACCCCCCGATTGTCGAAGATTGGGTAGATGATCCTAGCATCTGACCACTTAATGATCTCCTTTTCCACAACCTCCTGCAGATTAGGATTTAGACGTCTCTACATTTCATGGGAAGGTCGTGTGCCCTCTTCGGTATAGATGCAGTGTGTGCAGTAAGAGGAGCTGATGCCAGTCAGATCATCGAGAGTCCATCCAATGGCTCTTCGATGTTGCTGGAGAACAGTAATCAGATGGGATTCCTGATCAGGTGTGAGTCTGGAATTGATAATCACAGGAAATGTTTGATTGCAACCCAAAAAGTCATGCTTCAGATGCTTGGGAAGAGGCTTGAGTTCCAAAATAGGGTTATCAGAAGCAGTGGACGGTTCAGGGTGTGCGTTAGGAGCAAGGGAAGGAGTTATGGGTGTGTCTAGGTGAAGTTCGAAATCCTCTGATTGTGGGTTTTGATACTCTTGTGGTTGATCAAAAGTAGTCAGGTTTTCCTTAATATATGGATCGCCAACCACAGCCTTGATATCACATATCTGTTCTATAACACCGCAATTAACCCCTTGTTGGGCCTTGAAGATGTCAATATTTAATGTTTGGTTCCCAAATTTCAATTCAATTTGGCCCTCCTCACAATTTATGTTGGCCCTAGAAGTGTCTAGAAAGGGTCTCCCTAATATGATTGGTGTGTTCATCGGGTTTTCTGGAGCATCCATATCCAAGACTACGAATAATGACATCCTCAAGAACTCCTTTAGGTGACTTAATAGATCGATTTGCCAACTGTAATGTCACCTCTGCCAGTTTGAGCTCAGATTCTTCAAGATGGTCAAGTAGGGATGTATGTATAGGTTTGTGGAGGCTCCTAGATCCAATAAAGCTCTATCAAATTTGATATCACCAATTGTATAGGAAATCAGGGGAGTACTTGGGTCTTTTGCCTTAGGTGGGAATTTGCTTAAAATTATAGAGTTGGCTTGCTCTGACAATACGATTGGGCTCCCACTTTTGGTTCGCGACTTATGCTTAGGTGTACACACATCTTTCAAAAATCGTGCGTAAGTCGGTACGTGGCGAATCGCATCCATAAAGGGGATGTTTATATGGATCTGTTCAAAGGGCTTGACCAGGTCCTCCTCAAGTGCCACGAGTTTGGTTGTCCTCTTTCCCTTGGTCAAGGCCTTGGGAAATGGAACCTTATATGGTTCCTCTAGAATAGGTCCAGATTCTTGATCTGGGATAGGGGTGTCTTGGATAACTATCCTAAGGCTTGGGTTACCACTACCAGGCTAAAAGTGGCTTGGGTAAGGTGGGCCTTGCATTGTTTTGCCACTATTGGTTGTTACTAAATTTAGTCCTACCTAGTTCTTGTTTGGTGTGGGTAAAATAGGTGGTTGTTGTTGAAATCCAGAGTATGATGTCAAGCTTCCATCCCATCAACTTATGGAGCCGAAGGGGCCTGATAAATCTTGTGGGCTTGGCCCAGATTTAGGTTCATAACGTGCCTCTGGTTTGGTATGTTATTTGGATTCGGCAAAGGTTGCAAAGGGAGTGTGCCAGGTTGGCAGGAATTCACCATCTAGGTGAGTTGATTACGAACCTCTGTGATCTCATCTTTATGTTGTTTCTGCATAGCCACATTCATCTTTTGAATGTCAGCCAGAGTTTGAAGGATAAGAGTCATTTGATCTATCTGAGTTGGCCCAGATTAATAGGTGGGGTTGGGCCGAGGCTAAGGTGGCAGGTAAGGATGAGGAGTTTGTCGATGGGGTTGATATGGTGGTCTCTAATTCTGATTGCTTCCTGCCCACAAGAAATTGGGATGATTCCACCATCCAGGGCTATAGGTATTAGAGAATGGGTCATTCTAGATGGCATTGAGGTCCTCGTAGGTCTGAGGAACCTCGAAAAAATCAGAGTACGAGGGTTCAGAGTTCCCCCAACTAGAGTAAGTAGGATCGAGGTTTCCTCCAGTCCTAGAGTCAGACGGGGGTGGATACGGGCCCATCTCTTGAGAAGATCGGTGATAGATGTTATGCACAGCTTTCCTCCCAGAGGGTTGCTATGCAAACGAGTTTTGTGCAGAGGTGGCTCACTGCTGATGTCGAGTTAGCTCATCCACCTTCTTCTCAATGATAAAGACCTTGTCCAAATGATTGGCCATCAATTCCAAGTCAACGGATGAGGACAGGCCCTGCATCTCATGTGTTCCCCTTGGATTTGTCGATGTGCAGGCATTTGTCCGGTCGAATAAGCCCATGGAGTCATTATTGATGGAGTTCTTACACATATTCTCGAGAATTTCCCACATAGTGTCATTGTGTTGACCCATTATATTTCCTCCGCAAGTTGCATTGACGAATAAACGGATATCTTCACGGAGTCCATAGTAAAAAGATTGGACTTGTTCCCATTTAGGAACTCCGTGATGGGGGCACTTCCACATGAGATCCAGGAAATGATCCCATGCTTCGTGAAGTAGTTCTCCAGGCTGCTGTGTGAAGTGCATAATCTGGTGTCGTAAAGCATTTGTCCGACCAACTGGGAAGAACTTTTTCAGAAATTTGGATTGTAGTTCAACCCATGTGTTGATCGGATGCGTTTAAGTCTGATACCAGTGAGCTGCTTTGACCATGAGAGAGAAGGAGAACATCTTCATGAGAAGGATATCTTGATTTTGGACATCTGACCCAAAGGTTTGGGCTAGATGCTTGAGTTGTTTGATGTGCTGAAAAGGATCCTCGAAATTGAGCCCATGAAATTTTTGAATAGCATGAATCATGTTGGGCTTGAGTTTAGAATCAGGACCTCCAGCAAGGATTTGGACTCGAGGGTCAATCGCCACCGCAGTGGGATTGTAATGATCTCGCATCATAGGATGCTACGGTGGATTCACAAAGGCTTGGAATAAATCATTAAGGCGTTGGAGTTGGTTCCCAAGGTTATTCTCTTCTTCTGCGAGTTGTGCCATGATGATGGAAGAAGGAGAATTTGGTTCAGATGAATTAGAGGAGATGTCTATGTGATGGGGTTGCTACATAAACACGAAAGTTGAGGCCTGGCCTCGATGGGAGTGAATGACTAAAGAAGGACTCAAGGATGGTCTTAAAGACCTCCTACCGAACATGCATCGATGGTATGGATGAGAGTAAAATGTGATGGACCCAATCAAGACACCCAAAAAATTTGGATAACTATAGAGGTTCGGGGTGGATGATACCCCTTAGTTAGAAAGCCGTCCACCTGAAAAATACCTAGGCAGCTAGAGAGGGAGAGTCCTGCAAAGACCCCTACACGGTAGAGCACCGCCACGGGTTACAGGGTTTCCCCCACCCGACCTCTCTTGTCACTGATGTTCCAGGTAGACCAGAATGGGGACTTGACCTTTTAAGTCTACCAGTTTTATTAGAGAGCAAGGGTGCTTAAGATTTCACTTGAACTTTAGATGTATTGAGTGCAAAAAGTGACGTAATTTCAAGGTTGGTTGACCCCCAAGGTGGGTCAACTTCATCTATTCGTCCTTTGAGAAGTTTTAGGTCCCTTCTTTTAGGACTCAAGTGAGATTAAGAGCCTGAATTTTAGGGTTTTCTTGAATAAATCACTTCAACCAAGGCTTAGGCACACATCATTTTGGAGAGTTGATTCTTGCTTATGAAAGCATGTCTCTAAAATCCTAAATTGAAATCCTTAATTGACTCTAGTTTTGGTCCAATTTAGTTTGCCAAATGTGGTATCTAGGGCTCAATCAAGAAAGTGGTAGCCCTAGTTACCTTAAATGGGTGCACAAATCAGTTTTGTTGTTGAAATCAAATAAATCAACTCAATGAATTAGCTAAGAATGTAAAGTAGCACTAATTGATTTTATCCTTTTTTCCTTTTCAAAATGAGGGGCTTAAGAGAGAAAATAATAAAAAATTACCTTCCCCTAGTGTGTTTGATGTGCGGCTGTCTTTTCTTTGAATCTTCTTCCTTAAATAACCACAATAAAAAGAGACATATCATGTTAGTACCAAATCAGAAATTGTAATCAAGAATTCTAAATTTCCCATTGCTCCCCGGTAATGGTGCCAAAATGTTCGTCGCACTGAATCGGGTTTTAAAAGTTTTGTGTTGTAGTACAACCAAAATAGCATTCAAAATAGATATAATTTTATTACTCAAAATTTTTTCTAAGGTCGAACACAGGAAGCAAATTGGTATTTAGAAATCAAGATCATAATTTAAACTAAAAGAAATTGCAATAATAGCAATATCAGAGTGCAAAAATATGGGAGTAAAATGGTGATGTAGATCACCAAATACTCCTACAATTACAATATCACCAAATGATTCAATGTAAATATGCAATGGAGGCTAGAATCTATCGTCTGATTCCTTAATCAGATTACTTAAATGTCTAAGTTCTTCTTCACTTTCTCTTCTCTATTTTCTTCTTCCTTCTTCTTCTTCTTTGGCTTTCTGCGATCCTTCTCTTTTCTCTTTAGCTTTCTCTGTCTTCTGCCTTTCTCTTCATCTTCTTCATTCTTTCTTTGTCTTCTCCTTTCCTCTTGTTCTTGTTTGGCTTCTGTCTACCTTTTCCTTCACGATCTCTCTTTCTCTTCTTCTTTCTACCTTTGCCTTTAGCCCTGCAGTCCCCCCCTCCTTCTTCTTCCTCTTCCTTCAGCTTCTGCTGTGCCCTCTAAATTCGACTAAGTGTCAAGCCAAACACTCCAGGGCAAAACCCCCCATCCCCTGTGTAGCTCTCTTCTCTCTTTCTTACTTTCTATTTTAGCTTCGCTCTCCTAGAGCCCTTAACTGGTCAGGTAATCAGACCTAATAGAGACCTGGGTCCAAGCTCACCGGCGTGTGTGGTGAGCGAGGAGTGAATTGGTCAGGTAGTTGGGTCGTGGCCAGGTCTGCATATTAGGTGTCATGGACGAGTCTGGTGAGAGGGGGAGGAGGATCTCACCCTCAGTGTTGGAGGCGAAGAGCCTCTAACACTTTTTCCCTTTATGTGACATCGGGTAGCTTTCCACTTCCGAAGTGGGACTAAATGTCCCACCTGTCTTCCACGTGCGATAGTAGCAGATGGCTTCCTCAATTGGCAAGGCTGCAAAGGTGATGACTCCAACTGAGAGCTTGGATGCATGTGCGCCTCAAGTCTGCACCACCTGGGGGTCTCACGTGGAGCAGCACAAAGCCTGGAGCACAGCAAGCAAGCTTCAAGCTTGGACAGTAATGGCGGATGGGTGCCCGAGCCTGAAATCACTAGCACAGCCTTGCGGCCACATCAAATCACTCAGGGAGCATTGTCGCACCACGATGAAGGTGCTGGGGGTGTTGGCATGGCTCGGCAGTTCTTGTGTGTGCATGCCTAGGTCACACTGTGTGCGAAGGTGTGGGTATGTTCGGGGAGGTGCGTGAGTGAGTGGCACGGTGAGTGGAGTGAGCGGAAAGGATCAATGAAATGAGGGGAAGCTTATGGGCTTGCTGGCGAGGGTTGGTATGGCCTGTGGTGGTGGAGCGGCCTCGTCGGAGTTGGTCGTCGGAGATGGAAGGGATGGTAGGTGACGGAGGTCGGTAGTGGTCGATTTTGAAGAATAAAGGGTGGAGAAGAATCTAGAGGGGAAAGGGAGCTTATCTAAGCGCTGTAGAGATGACAGCAACGAGCGGAGGCGTCAGGTTTGGTGTGGTTGATGCCGGAGACGAAGAGTGGCTCCGGTGAGTGGAGATCAGTGAGGACGAAGAGGGGGAGACGCCTTCGGGTACGGCGAGGCGCAGACGAAGTCGAGGAGGAATCCACCATAGGTACGGTAATCAAACAACGAGGAGGAGTAAGGGAGGTTGCCGAACGTCGAGGAACCTACGACCGTGAGGAGAAGAGAGGAATCAGGGGTGTTCGTGACTGAATTCAAGCATGGAGTCATCGGAGGGGTCTGGGCTCCTTTCAATAGAGCTCTAAAGGTCGGTTAGGGCTTGGGAAGCAAGCTTCTTAAGCAAGGAAAGCTTATCGGAGTTGGAAGCTGTTACGATATGCATATCTCTCATGCATTTGCATGAAAGATTGGAAAGGAATCAGGGATCAAAGATGGGTTCAAATTGGAGGGATTTTCTCATCGAATCTCCCTTCCAATTTTGGAGGAGATCCTTTGAGCAATCAGGGAGAACTTTCCTTCCAAAGCTCAGTGGTGTAGGATTCCTTCGCTATATTGGTGGAGGGACCTAATTGTAAAAATGATGATGAAGTTAGGGGTCTATTTGTAAGGGTTTTTGAAAGGTAGGGGTATAACTATAATCAAGCTGGACCCTTTTGCAAACTAGGTCAAGGGAAACTCAACTTGGGTCCAAATTTTGTTACAAACCTAATTTAGAGCTAAAAAATCCAATGGTGAAGTTGGATTTTGGGTTTGACTACGTTTGATTGGGAAATTTATGTAGAAACCCAATTTAGGTCAAATATCTATCTGAGACTCCATTCTAGGTCAAGATGGGTTCCAATGGCCAAATTGAAGGTCTAAACCCTAGATAATATTTTTATATGATTTTTGGAGGGTTTAATTGAATTTTACCTTGACCAGAACCTTGGTTAATCAAGTAGGTCTCTTTTAGGGTTTGAAGAAGTCATTAAATTCACAGAACTCACACAAATCCCTTTCTATCTAATCCAACCAACTTATTATCTTATTAAGATCATTTGACCTTTGTTTAGCCCTTGAGAAAACCATTGTTGTACTGCATTGGTAAAATTACAATTTTACCCCTTATTTCTTATGTTTCTCTCAGAAAGGTTCTGCAGTGAATTATGACCTTCAAGCGGTTATGTAGGAGCATTTATTCTCTCAATTGGATCAAAATGAGCTAGTTATGGCTCATGATGGTGTTCCCATCAAATATCAAAAGGTGGCATCTCCCATTGACTCGAGGAAGAAGGGATCTCAGGATTCTGATTCTACGTTTGGTCGATAGGATCAAATGCAGAAAAAGCAGATCTGTCAGATGGGAATATTATTAGTTGCTTCAGTGCAACCGGTCTAGGTAGACTTGTCAAAGGAGATACAAGAGGCGATTTCAGAGATCGCCTCCCGTGCATAAACCAGTAAAATGTGCAAAGGCACACTCACACTACAACAGTAAAATAACAACAAGCAAAACTAGAAAACATCGCAAAAGTGGGTTTTTCTTCTTTTCAAAGGAAAAGAAGAATTCTAGAATAGACAAAATAGATTTGACGCAAACAAATATAGTATCAATCCAAAATAGGCATTTTAGATCTTGTCTACGCAGGTGCGTATCCTTAAGGCTCAAAGGTCCATAGTCTAGGATCGAGATCACTCACTACTAGCTCCCCAGGGCTCTAGTAGTGGGATAGACTTATTATCTTTGACCAAAGCCTTAAGAGGTGCAAAGAGGAGAGGTAGAAAATATAGACTCGTGTGACTCTAGTGATCAAACTATGTATGTGATAGCATGCAACATATATGTATGATAAAAAACCCGCATGCAATGTACAAACAGATATATGTCACGAGTTTTAAAAAGTCCTCTTTTTAGTTAATCTTTTACAAAAATGATAGAAAGAAGTAAATGTGACCGCTTTTTATATCTTTTCAATCAAAATATGTGGTCTTACTTAAATTCCAAAGATAGGGATCTATGCAGGTTTTTGCATGTGTTTTCTCACTGATGCGAGATAGTAGAGTAGAAAATCCCGAGTTAGATCATGTATACTACTAGCAAGTAAATGCACTCCTAGGAGTGTATTCCTAACATGTTGTTGCTAGTCAGATAGAAAGAATATTTTTGTACTTTTTTTAAATTTTTGTAACTAAATGCAACAATACAATCTACACTAAAGACTAAGAAAGAAATACTCACAATGGTATGTATAATGGATCGGGAAAAACAGAAACAGAAAAAAAAACCCACCACCATTCCTGAGAATACCTGTAAAGATACCCCTAAAAAGAAGACAGAAATAAAACAAAGTGAATATAAATTACAGTTACCTCCCCGATAATGGTGCCATTAAAATGGTAGGTTAATTCCCAACATAGTTAATTAAGTTAATTAGACTTAATTAATTGCACAAGAATGTAACTTAAGTTAACTTGATTTGATGTTGGAAATGTACTATAGGGTCAAGTTAACCTAACATTCGACCCAGAATCTTCAGAGCTCTTATTTGAGCTTGAATTCATCCAACAGAGAGAGAACAACCTCAACAAGCGGTCTGAACCAATTTTAGAGGTCCTAAATAAGAGATTTGGATAGGATTTAGGTTTGAAACTCATGAGAATGTCAAAATACGAAGTTGGGTTCCAGTTTGAACCCAAGCAACACAGTGAATCAAATCTTGAGTAAACCTTAATTAAACACATTTAAATCACTCTAATTGATTTCTAAATAAATCCAAGAACCCCGTTTTCTCATTAAATCACTAAATCAATTCTTAAACACTTCAAATTCAACTCAAGTTGACCTGTGAGCTTCAAGTTTGACTTTTAACATCAAGGCTTGCAGATTCAATTTATAACCCTATTCTGACTTAATTCGACCTCAAGAATCTGATGCACACCTCAAAATCAAAGTTTAACAACTCTAAAGACATCCTCTAGCATCGCTGCCTGAGATGAAAAGGAGGGTTATTCGATGGAGAATTCTAGAGGTTCTCAGATCAATTAGGATCATGAATGGATTCTTTAGGTTCTACACATGCTTTTGGACCTAAATAATACCTCTCCAACTCCACAGGAGTTGGAGAAGACAAAGCTCAGTATGGAGCTTAGTTCATTAAAACACAATTCTGAGTCTTAGAATGTAATCCTTAGGTCGAGAAGAGGCAATCTAGAGCTTCTAAAGATGTTCTAATAGCTGAAGCTAAGAATGGGGTCACCGAAGCTTGCCAGAGCTCCAGTGAACTCAGAAAAGGGTATTGGACTCCAAAACTCCAAAGAACAGACAAAGGAAGGTCTCAATGAGCTCCTGAGGTTACAAGGAACCTCAAGAGAACAACCTAATCTTCAATTGATGAAGTTAACACTGAGTTCATTATGAACTCCGTGAAACCTGAGCTTTGAGTTCGATAGAACTCATGAGTCGATCTCCCTCTAACTTGAGTGAGGGGAACACTTCAGTGCCATGTAGCGATGGTGAAAACATGATTAATTAAGTGAAATAACTCTTCCTGAGCTACCATTGACAGCGAGCTCAGGAGGTTGAGGTGATTTGGGCATTTTGATTATATATGTTAATTAAGCTAATTAAGATGTGGAACGAGGCCTTTATGTGATGTAAAAGCTATGGAGGGTCCCAATTGAGTGTGAATTACGCCGTTGACCTCTGCCAAAGATAGCGTAGGCTGCCAATGAAGGTGGAGGTGAATTAGGTGCATAAGCTAATAAAAGTAAATGAAAAGACAATAAATTGAATCATGAGATGAAAAGGAAGGTGCTCAGTGAATTAGAAAGACAAAAGAACACTCCATATGAGCTCAAGGAGCTCGTTGGAGCTGAAGAAGATGTAGAAAATATAACATTGCAATTAGCTACCTACCTAATTAACTATGTTAACCTACTCTAACTTACCTAACCTATTATTACCTAGATGAAGCAGGTAGAAGATCTCCGTTGACAGTCGTAATGGAGGAGGAAATAGAGGGGTAAGGGTAGAAGTCTAGTAGGCGAGTTCTTGAAGTGCAAGCAGAGTCTGGTTCATCACTTTGTCCAAAAGTGCGGTGGAGGACGGTGGAGCTCGGCAGATGGTGGAAGTGATCGGAGGAAGTGTGTGGAAGTGGGGATAGGTTGCCAGAGTAGAAGGGAATAGCCTATTAGTTAGCTATAGTTGGGGAAAGAAGGTAGGGAGCTAACCACTCAAATTGGAGGGATGGATAGCTATTTATTGGTGATGGTGAGGGTAGAGGGGGATGTATCTGGATGAGAAAGAGTTTAGACGCAAGGTAACCACTGGCATCGTCTCTGACGCCGGTGAGCTTAGCTCCTAGACCTAAATAGGATTAGAGCTTCATCTGGTCCATCAGATGCGAAGAGGAAGGTGAGCAGAAGCTTTGGAGACGCAGCGAAGGAGTTCAGGCGAGGGATGGGTGGTAATCGAGTGGTGTAGTGTGATTGCGCAGCAATCATTGGTCTTAATTTACCTATATTAGGCTAGAACTTAGCATAAGTTAGGGTTATTCATGCATACATACGCATTATCTGCATCTTTATTTCCCTTCTTTAGCTATGCATGAAATAATGTTATAATGTGCTGATTAAGTGCATTATGTTGATTGCAGGTAGTAAGCAGATTTGGAGCTGGATCTGGAGCAGGATCTGAAGCTGGATTTGAAATAACGGGAGTTGCAGTAGAGCTGGAGCAGAAGGCTTAGATTAGATGTAGGAATAATAATGTATGGGAGTTAAAGGTTTTCTCTACTATTAAGTAGGAATAAAGCAGTAAAATGTGAAGAGCTTAGGTCCATCCTAGTCCTAGGATAGCCTAAAGACTTCCCCAAGCCTTAGCCACCCTTAGATTAGGTCACAACACCCTAGGAAGCCTTAAAACCCTAGTTCCAACCCTTATCTGGACGTCCAGATAAGTTATAGGACATCCAGGACACTTAGCCACCTCCCACACACCTCAAACCCACTTCTGCAGTGTTATTGGACGTCTAGACACTTTGTCAGACGTCTAATTTTTGTAGAGTACCCAAAACAAAACCCTGATTTCCCCCTGACTCAAATTGGACATCCAGAACTGAAGTCTGGACTTCTGATTTTTTAGTATAAGTTGTCTGATCCAATTATTGGACATTTGATGCTGGTCTCTAGTCCCTGTTTTGAGATTCAAGTCCTGATCTTGGATCTCTAGCTCCCTAGACCTAATCCCAACCCCATAGGAACCTATATTAAGGTGTCCTAACCCTAGTACATCACCTCTAGACCTACCTAAGGACCTAATTAGGTCCTCACCAAACCCAATTGACTTAGATCAAGTCAATTACCTTCATCTAAGTCAATTGGACTCATTGAGTCCAATTGAGCTTATATCTTAACCCACATAAGTTTAATTGGACTTGGTGAGAGTCTAATTGACCTAAACCCAACCTAAATGAGTTATTCCACTCTCAATTCGGATTCACACTCATTCAATTAAACTTAGGTTAAGTTTAATTGAATTTTCCCCTTAGCAATTAGGGTTTCTAACCCTAATTCAAGACCTACACCTACCCAAACCCCTTAGGACCTAACCTAAGCCACCTAGCCACATAGAGCACGACCACACACACACACACACACACACCCATTCACGCACACACTTCTCTAGAATTCTCTAGGGAGCTCTTGAGATGGCGCCACCTCTTGGTTGCCAAATTTAGCAACCAATAGGAATTCAAATTGAGATCCACAATTCTTGGATCTCAAAAACCATCTCCACCCACATGTGGCCGGCCACTCTTGGACTCTCTCTAGAGAGTTCTACACCTCTCTAGAGAGAAGCCATTGGGTTTATAAAAAGACCCCTTGGGAGGCCATGCACCCCCATTCACTTCCTTGGCATTCATTTCACTTAGGCTAGCCACTCCCATCTCCACTCCAACTCCACGAGTTGAGCACCACCATGGAGGCCACCATCTCCATGCTAGGAAGCTGGATCAACTCCCCAACCTCTCTCCAAGGGCTGGCCTAAGCTCCATTGGCTGCCCCTCCTCATTCTCCTCCTGACCACTCCAAGGCCATCTGGGACCACCCTTGAATGCCCTTCTATTCTGCTAGATTTAGATTATGCTCTTCATAGTTTTTATTGCTTTTATTTATTGCTTAGTAGTGTAGTCTTACTTCTCCCCCAATGATGCTTGTGAAATCCCCCCATCGATTCTTGTATGTGATCATTTTCTGGTAGCTAGGTTTAATTTTCAAGCATTTATGTACAAGCTTTCCTCTAGATTCCTTGTGCAAACAACTCCCCAATGAAATGAATGAAAAATGCTTTTATATATATATGTCCATATTGTGAAATCACCATGAGCGTATTGATTAATATTATATTTGCGTGATTCAAGTTACCTATTTCTAACTTCTAATATTCTTGTAACTAAGCATGTCATACTTAACTACGTAATAATCACGAACCGGCATGCGATTCTAAACAAAGTAGAGCAATAGAAGATCGATTTCAAAAGTGAAAACAACGCCTCCCAAAGACGAACGACCGGGACTCAAGTCTCATAATTTTTACAAAACAATATCTTTGTTGGATTGTGCTTCGCGACTATACTACGATGCTTCCTTTTCTATTAAAAACACGATTTACGATTTCTCAACATAGCGACTGGACACTCTCAGCCGTCCAATGCAAGGAAGAAGAAGAGGAGGAAGAAGACGACAGTGTACACAGGGACATAATTGCAAGAATTCCTAAGGACCTAAACTAAATAAAAGGCCTATTTTAATTTAATTCTTTTTCAACATTTTATATATGATTATAAATTAGATAAATATTATATATATACCCTGATCTTACATTTTTGACTTTTTTAGCTTTATTTATTTAATTGATTAAGTTACTTAAGTTATTACATACTTAGGGCTAAATATTTGTAATGTTAAATTAAATATTAATTAGGTAGCTAAGTATTTATAATTTTAGTTGAAATTATTATTTAAATTATTAATAACATTCATTTTCATTTAATTTAGTATTATTAACTTATTTTATGGTCCTTTAATATATTATCCATTATATCAAAATTAAACCCTAAATAGACATATTCGTAACTAATTAACTAAGGAAACTAGTTTATTAGTAGTATTTAAGAGAAATGATGGGTCTCTCATCACCTCCTCAATCAGTTCTTCCTCATGGAAATTGACTATTGGATTGTATTCAGAAAATTAGGTCTTCTCCTTAGTTTACTCTCTAATGGTGGTACCAAGTCAGGGTTCATAGACCTTTTAGCATCCATGTACCAGAAGAAAGTTAACAGGTGAGAGAGAGAAGACAGATGAGTGAATTCCCCACCCTTTCAATACAAGCAATTAAATTGATCATTAGAGTGTTATCCCTAAATAGACCAAATCTTGGCTCCCCAAAACATGACTGGGTTAAATCAACCCTTGAATTACTTGGCCGGCCAGAAGGGTGGGATCCCTTAGGACACCCCGCATGGTGAGACACCACTAAGGGTTAATGTCATTACCGTAGTGACCTTTCTTATCACTAGTGGGTCTAAGTAGACAAGGCATTGACCTTAGCCCAATCTAATTTCAAGTCCCTAAGACTATTAGTCCTGCCTAGGGCACGTCTACTCAATTTTAGGCTAGGTTTTGATGTGCTTTTGGAATATGATGGGCATTAAGGGGGTGTTTGCCCTTAAGATTGATTTCAAAGATGTGAAATGCGCAAGCAAAGGGTTCACAAACAATTTTTCTTGATGAAGTGAATTTTAAGATTCAGTTACTTATGTTAATGCATTTTAGGGTTCATTGAGTTAATATTTTCAATCAAGTTTTTGATGAGGCACACAAGAGTTTTGCAAATCCCAATTTATTTGATATATTTCCTTTAAATATGGAAATGCAGGTGTGCTCTACCCTTAATGTGAAACCCTATGCACAGATATTTCTAAATGATTCTTTTAAGTTCAAATTCAGGGAAGTGCTGCGACCCAAGAAATGCAATCAATTGGTCCTATTGCACCACTAACTAGGAACCCATAAAATATTTTTCAAGAATTTTTAATGCACATTTTTTATTTTTTTCTAATTTAAAGTGTACCAAGGGTTTTGTAGTCTATTTTGGCCCCCAACTTGTGATTGGATAATCCGTGCAAACAAATGTACAATAAATATTTTTTTCATATTTTTAATAAATTCTTGATTATCTCATAAATTCAGTGCTATGAATTTCAAGTCAATCAGAGTTACATAAAAATTCTTATGATATTTTGAACTCTGAAAAATTAGGAATAGTAACCAAATTGATAATAGAAGAGTGCAAGACTTTTTAAAATCTTTTATAACTCTAATTTGTACAAAATTTGGATATGTTGTTCCTAACTTTGAAACCCACTTCCATTAAAAATTTGAGAATTTTCAGATGTACGGATCTTTGGGAATTGAATTTTTAAGATAAAACTTTATTTCAGCTTGAAAATCAAAAGAGATTTTTTTTTCAATAAGCAAATAAATTCTAACTAAGCTTAAGGTTCAAGCAAATCTTACATCTAACTAATTTTATTACTAGTACTTACCTGAGGTTCGAACCTGTAATTTCCATTGTCGTGTTTCGTTCTGATTTCCGTGCTTTCCTATACACACAAAATCAACGAAAATAGTAAGTTAGAAATCTCAAATTCGCACCAAAGAGATTCAAAAATTTCCTTTGACTCCCCGGCAACAGCGCCAACTTGTCCGGTGCATAAATCACATTTTAAAGATTATTTAGTTTTAGCATAGCGTGAAAACACGTCGACAAATAAATTTATAAAAGTTGGTAAGCACTGAGTCATTCACAGGGAGGCAATCACAATTTATGTGGAAGCTTTTCAATAGAACTTGCTCTAAATAGATATTTATATATGCATATATGTATATGAATCAGATATCATGAATTTAGAAGATCAGAACTTCATTGTAATTAGATAGAGTTTTCACAGTAGAGAATACTACTAGAAACAGATAGATAGATAGCTAAAGAGAGAGAGAGAGATGGAGAGAGAGATAGAAGGAGGTGGAGAGACAATGCCGCTTGTAGGATGCTTGTGCGAGATGCGGCAGCACCTCATATCTAGAGCATCAGGATGAAGGTCAGAGCAGAGTTGCAGAGGGATGGAAATCGTAGAGAAGAAGGTGGAAGAGATGTTTGGAGTTGATAGCAGGAGTTCCCTTTCAACTAGGGGGCCATGGGCCTTCTTTTATAGCTTTGATGAGGAACAAAGAGGTCATTTTAGCCCTTAAAATTGTGCAACAGCCCCCAGGCAATTAGATTCGTCGATCCGTCAATTGGGAGATCAACGACTTTGATTTGGCCTCAAAATAACTTCATATGCACCATCTATGCTCTGGGCACACTACATGTGGACACGTGGCACACTTGTAGCCTTCAGATCGCTATCGGATGGCTCTGCTTCCTCCTCGCGTGTGCCCAATGTCCGCTTCTCTTCTTCGCGCACCCACTCACTCAAATTTAGTGCCTGATCCTCAGTAGTCAAATCTTGTGATCGGATGGCTTAAAAATCACGTGCACAACCTTCGCATCTAAGAAAACACATGGGATCCCACATTCAGCCATGGCACACTCTAGTCTCGACACACTGTTGCACCTGCGGGCGTCGATCTCTATTCGACAGGCAAAAGCACCCATGCCGAACGCTTTCCTGATTTGACCATCGCGTGGATCAAACCCACACTCTTCGCTCGCAGTTGAGCGCTCTATCCAGCATGTTGAGGCCACATTTATGTTGCATTTACGTTTTAAGGTAACTTATTCTCGACCGTTGGATGAAGATCCAACAGTCGAGATCTTTTTTCCTTTGATGAGGTGTGAGGAGATCTGCAACGTGGATGCATCGTGGCCATTGGATGGCCATCCAACGGCCCATAATGCATGAGGAATGGCCTTTAGAGATGGAGCGGCGATGAGGGGTGGCTGTGATGGCACCACGTGGCACCATCATGGTCGTCGATCTTCTTTTCCTTGTATCTGATGATGTAGACCACCGATCTGGTTCATTTTTGTGCCGTTGGACTGCGATCATTGATCCAGATCCATCCGTGTGGTTGGATTTTTGATCTGAGGTTTAGATCCTTGTCCTTTGGCTCCATGATCTCTGTTCTATGGACTACACATTATGCTCTGGTTGTCTGATCTAGATGATTTTGTAAGCGTTGGACTCCTATCGTCATTCTGATCAGATATGTTCAATCTGATCTATCATCTGTGGCTTCGAATCATCTATGATTAAAATCATCTCTCATTAGTACATAAAATAAAGATATTATCTATATGACTAATAAACTAGCTATTGTGCAAATTAAAATGCCTATGAATGCTTTATTCCTAAGTTATGCTAGAATCTAGCTTAATTCAGGTGATTTAGGTTGCATGATTGCTGTGCAATTGTTAAAGCAAATTTGTCATTGTTAAAGTTATGCATTGTAGTATAGGACAAATGTGCTTAAACAAATAAAATTTATAACTCGAATGGAAGTCTGAGGTAGAACACAAGAAGCAAATGTTGCATTCATGCACTAATCTCAATCATGATATAAGTGAGCATAATAATTAAGCCAATAATGACATTCAAGGAAGAATAATTACTCAAAAATTGATCATCAATGTATAACATGAGTTTGACATAGCAAAAAGAATGGAAATGATCTAAAAAGTTGTGATTTAAATCACCTTTTAGATACAAATTTAAGCATGCATCTCAATTTACTCTTAACCATAGTACTTAAATTATTCAACAGTAACATAGATAATGCTCAATCAAATGCCAAGTACTTAGATGTTACAGTGCAAGGGCACTATTCATCTTCTTCAATTCTTCTCTTCCTTCTTCTTCCTTCCTTCTATAGCATGCACAAGCCTCTCTTCTCTTTCTTCTCAAGCCTTCTCTTCTTTTCATGCACAATGGCCTTCACAAGCTTTGAATTTTGGCTAAGTGTCGCACAAGGAAACTTCTTTAGAGAGCAGAAGCCCCTCCCCTGCGCTCACTCTCTTTTTCTCTCTTCTCCTCTTTCTCTCTCAAATGGTTGGGTAATCAGATCACGTGCACCTGGGTCTAGGGCTACCGGAGTGGGTAGTCGCCGAGGAGTGCATAGTTTAGGTCGGGTCGAGTTGAGTGAGCGTGAGCGGGTGAGAGGGGACCTCACCCCTGATGTCTCGAGATAGACAGCAAGATTCACAAAATCAATTTATGGGTTGGCATGCACCTCTCTTCTCACAATGTGGGACTATCCTACATCCTCCTCGTCGCATGCAGTTGCAAATGGCTGAAGCTCCAATTATGCTCTTGCAACTAGAATCTCCAATTGAGGACTGGGATGACTTCCTAGGGCTAGTCCATAAGTCCTGGATGATGCACCTCGGGCTTTCGACACTTGGATCTTGAAGAATGAAGGCGGCGATGGCGGAGGTGGAGGAGCTCTGGCGAGGACACCTGAAAACAAGAATATGGGCTAAATTCCCTAATTAAAATTATCAGAAGGTTCGCAAGGATGCGACGAGGGTGTAGGTGGCAGTGGCATGTCGTGAGAGGGCGTTCAGTGGTTGGACGAGGTCGGAGTAGGTCGCAAGAAGGTGGGCTATTCGGTGAGAGGATTGGGTGGACAAAAAAGTGAAATAGGAGAGGGCTTTTGATCATGGTGGAAGGGCGAAGCTTTTGGAAGTGGGGTGGAGTGGTTTGGTTGTCTGTGGTGGTGGCACGGGCTCGCCGAAGTCCTTACCGGAGTTGAAGAAGATGGAGGGGGAGATTGTGAATAGCGGTCGGATTGAGGTGTTAAGGAGAGGAAAAGGGAGTAGAGGAGAAGAGGGAGTGTTAGGACCTAACTAAGGGACAAAGAGGAAGGAGATCCGTGGCAGCTTTGATTGGCTATCATGAAGAGGACGAACTCTCCGATGAGGTGAACAGCGGTGAGGAGAGGTGAAGATTGCATCCACTGTGACCGACGAGGCAAGGAGGAAGATGAGGAAGGTCGCTATGCTTCCAATTTTGCCATTGGAGGCATGGAGGAGAGAGGTCGAGAAGGTCCGCTGGAGTGTAGGTCGGAGGAGGCCAAAGATAGGGATTTGAAGAGGTTTTTGGCCCAAAACCTAGCTAAGGAGATCGTTGAAGCCTCATAGGATCTTAAATAGGGCTTAGAAGGCTGTTCCAAGCTTGGAAACCAAGCTTGGAAGCATGTGGTTCTTGGGCAACAAGGAGGCTCGAATCTTTGAAAGCTTCGCATTAGATCTTGAGTAGGATTCAGAGCCTAATGAGTGGTTTAAGTGGAAGAGGATTTCATCAGGGATCTCGCTTTCTATTTTGGAAGAGATTCATCAAGAAATCAGAGAGAAATCTCTGATTGAAGGTTGCTGAAGTAGGAGTTCCTCTACGATAATGGTGGAGGGACCAATTTGTAAACAACGAAGACAATGTTGGGGGCATTTTGTAATTATTTCAAAAGTTAGGGGCATAAGTGTGAAAGAAAAGAGTCAGACATGACTGAAATGTAAACTAGGTCAAGGTGATCTCTGATTGGGCTTAAATTTAGGTACAAACCTAATTTCGACCCAAGGAATCTGTTGGTGAAGTCGGATTTAGGCTTTGACCAAGTTTGACTAGTAAATTTCGTAGAAACCCAAATTAGGGTAATTATCTGTCTGAGACTATTTTAGGTCAAATTGGGTTCCAATGGTCAAATTAAAGATGCCAAACTCTAGAGAATATTTTTATATGGCTTTTATAGTGTTTAGGTGAATTTTATCCTAACCAAAACCTCAATGAATTAAGCAGGTCTGTTTTTAGGGTTTTAGATATCATTTAATTCTCGAATTGCGTGAAAACCCATTTTTATTTGTACGAATCCTCTCGTTAGACTTTAATGCATATTAGACCTTTAGTAAACTCTTGAGAAAATCCATGGTTGTTCTGCATTCATGATATGATGGTAAAATTACAGTTTTAACCTTGGTTTCATGTTAAACTCTCAGAAAGGATGTGTAGTGAATTACGGCCCTTTGGCAGTTATGTAGGAGTATTTATTAATGGAATATGACTAATTAAAGCTAGATATGGATAATGTTGGTGTTATCAACAGCAATCAGATAACAAGTCACGAGATGGTCGCATTCATTATCCCGTAGATTCAGAAGAGTGGAAAATGTTTAACAGCACTCATTTAGTATTTACAAAGGATGTAAGAAATGTCAAATTGGGTCTTGCAAGCGATGGGTTTAATCCTTTCAAGAACATGTGCCCATCCTATTCAATTTTGTCAGTCATGGTGGTAACTTACAACTTACCTACGTGGCTTTGTATGCGATCATTGTTTATTATGTTGACCCTCCTCATCCTTAGTATAAAGCAATTAGGAAATACAATTGACGTTTATCTTCAACCATTGATATATGAACTGAAACTATTGTGGTGTAACGACATTCGTACATATGATGCACACAGAAAAGAATTCTTTAATATGCATGCTGCATTATTGTGGACCATTAATGACTTCCTGCATATGCAAATTTGTTAGGATGGAGTACAAAGGGAAAGTCTGCTTGTCCAGTATGTATGGATGACACTCATCATCTTCGACTACCTGAAAGTAACAATTTCTGTTATTTGGGACACCGTAGATTCTTGCCAGTTGAGCATTGATAGTGAACAGTAGTGTTTAAGGACAAGTTCAATGGTAAAACTTGTCGGTATTCTTCCAAGAATTTGAGGAATAAGCTAAGTACAAATTCAATAAGGTTATCAAATTTTCAAATAATGGAGAAATTGGAACAACTTGGCAACATACGATTAGGTCGTCTGTTCAAGAAAGATCAAATAGCTTTGAAACATATGAGTTTTGAAAAGAAGAGCATTTTCTTCATGGAACTCCCGTATTTAAAAGATCTAACGATTCGACATAATCTTGATTTGATGCATATTGAGAAGAATGTTATGGACAACATTTTAGATGTGTTCAACTCAACTGATGGTCCAAAGGATACAGTGAAATTGAGAAAAGACATGATAACTTTAGGCATTCATCTAGAGTTATATGTTATTGAAAAAGAAGACGATAGTTATGACTTTTTGGAAGTCATTTACAGCCTAAATAATGATCAACGTGAGAAAGTTTTTACCTTCTTGAAAGAAGTTTGGGTGCCAGATGGCCATTCTTCACAACTTTCTCTATGTGTAAACGAGGCTCAAAAGGAAATTAGTAGGCTAAAGAGTCACAACAGTTACGTTTACATGCAAGTCTTGTTCTCACTAGCTATTCATGGAGTGATACCTAATCTAGTTGTGGATTCATTTATAGAGATGAGTCGATATTGCAAAGCTATTTATTCAAAAAATATAGATTCTAATTTATTAGAGTACTAGGATAAGCAGATAGCCGTCACATTATGTAAACTGGAGTAGATATTTCCTCCAACGTTCTTTGATGTCATGGTTCATTTAACTCTGCATCTTGCAAATGAGGCAAAAGTTGCTGGGCCTGCGAAATACAAATGGATGTATCCAGTTGAACAGTTTTTGAAGAAACTTAAAGATTATGTGTTAAATAAGGCTAAGCCTGAAGGATCTATTGTGGAAGGATATCTTGTAGGAGAGTCCATTAACTTCTGTGCCATGTATATGGATGAGACAGACAATCAATTTAATCGGTACAGAGAAATTATGATGGAGGGTACAATGAGAATGAAAAATATTATCTTTCCATATTTGATATTCCAAAAAGGTCTATCCTCCACAGAAGGTACAAATCAATCTCTGAAATCTATCAACGTCTAGCTCACTTGTACATTCTTAAGCGGATTCCAGAAGTTGATGTATTTTATAATGAATTTAAGGAGTGTTCACATCCAGAAATATGCGAGGTCAACTTTCTCAAGTAGTTTAAACAATGTGTTATTTAAATAAAAAAGAGAATGACCCACGATGGTTGGAGGGATTTGACATAATATCAGATCAACCGTTGAGTTATGGACATTACATTCAGGTTACATTATAAATGGATTCAGATTCAGGACAAAATCCATAGATGATATGAAGGCCATCCAACATGCTGGTGTTATTGTCAATTGCGATTTGAACACTGATTTTGATGGCTACTACGGACATATCAAAGAAATTGTTGAGATGAGCTTTAGATATGATCGTAGACTTGTCCTTTTCAAGTGCAATTGGTTCAACATGTTTAAAGAAGGCATTGGCTTCAAACTTAACAAGAAGCATGATTTTTTAAGTTTAAATAAGAATCGTCGAATTCTTCATTCTTCAGAACCATTTACATTAGCATGTCAAGTATCTCAAGTCTTCTACATCCTTGACAACAATAGAAATGAATGGATTATACCCATACAGACAATTCCACGTGAATATTTTGATGCGCAGAAACATGTCAAACATGAAGTAGAAGCAGATGCATATCAAGAGCACTTGCAAGAAGTTAGTGCAGGTGCAATGGATATTGATATGTAAGGTATAATTATCTTTTATACCATTTTTCTTGTCTACCTTACTTTATTATTTGAGCTTGCAATGAATTGTCTCATATATCTCATAGTAACAAAGTTGAAGCCTTGAAGTAGTCTTTTTTTTTTCAGTTTAAGAGGCATAAATGTAAACACACACACAATTCAAGAAGCATCATGTAAAAAACTTAGTCAAGTTGCTCATTATGTTTTCCAGTTTGTGTAAACTCTCACATGGTTGGATTAGGAAGAGATAACGAGTTAAGGAAAAAATTTTTTGACTACTCCATGATTTTTTTAATCCATAAAAGCTGAAAATTTGACTGCTCCTTAATTTCTTTTCTCCTTCCAAATAGCTTAGGCCATTGTTTTTGTAAATGGCTTCAAAATGAAGACTTTTCTTTTTTGTTCTTGTGAAGATATCTTGCATTCCTTATGTTTATGTTTATGTTTTCAAGGTTCCATTACGTTTATGTTTTACTGTAGAATGTGTGATTTTCTACCATGTAGAATGTGTCATTTCCTTTTTACAGGATTTTGGAAAATATCTGTAACATAGAGGACACTCCATCGAATTTTTTTCATATTTTTTTATTTTTATTTATTTGTTTCTTGATATTTATACAAATACTGATTTTTTTTAATGTATATGTAGATTAAATTCAAGAAATTTGCTAATAGGTGTAAGGATGACCAGGGCTCCTCAGCGAGTAGGGATGAGACACAGCCTCCTTCCACCCAACCCACCTAACCCCCTGCACCCAGCCACCCCACACTCAGACTCCCCATCCGTTTCTGAGTACATTCCTCTACATATTCCCCATGCACATCCTGTTGTCATGGTACCTAATCCTTCTTTTACGAGGCAGCGTGAATATTTCTGGCTTGGTGATCTTACCTAACAATACCAGAACAAGGCAAGAGGGTGGTTACCAATGTAGTGTGAGAGCTAGAGCCAGAGATTGTCACCCACTACTCTGATGATGATGAGGATGAGGACAGTGGTGACAGTGGCGGTGAGGATGACAATGAGGAGGGTGAGGATGAAGTTGAGGTATAGAGGCCACCTCAGCAGGACCCTTAGGCTATGGTAGGGGCCAATTCTTTTAGTAACAATTGTTGGTAATATCTTATTAAAATTTACTTCTAATGTTTTAATTTTTAATTATATTTTTCTTATCTGGTAATGAAAAAAAGGAAGGGGTCCGACAAGAAATGCACATCTAGATGCACTTTTAGAGGGGATGAGAAGATCCAAACTATCCTTCTTTCACCAATAGACTGTCTAGGATGGTAAAGGAGCTCGTCCCCTTTTGTTGTTTTAATTGGAGGAAGGTCTCTAGGGAGATCAAGAGGTAACTTATTCGTAATATGGAGATAAATAATTATATATTAATGTATATATATAAGTTTACTTTAATAATATTTAATTCATTTATACTATTTGTAATATTATAGGCGATCTTTGATTGGGGTGACGATTCGAATGTCACGAAGTACATCCTCAATCATGCTGCGAGACGACATTGTGATTGGAGGATGACAACGAAAAAAAAGGTGAAATTTGTAATATTTCTCATTTTTTATTATTTACTTAATTAATTTCTTTTGATAATTTATTTGTTTAATTTAGTATTATAATACAATGTCGTCTAATGAGGAGGCATTGAGGAACGTGCCTCCTACAGTAGCAGCAGATGTGTGGAAAGAATGTTGTGAGTATTGGAATAAACTTGAGACAAAGGTAATTACAAATACTTTTAAGAGCATTTAGAGATAAATGATTTAATTGTTTCCCGTTACAATATGTTATATGTATAGGATCAGGCGAAGATGAACAAGGCCAATAGGGGCTCCACCACAGAACCACTGTTTGGGTTGAACTAGTATAGATAGAGTTAAGGCTAAAAATGTAATGAATTCCTTATAATTATGTCACTTTTATGTTTTTAATAAAAATTTTAATTATAACTATTACTTGCAAATCTCTGAAATATATTTACAGGCACATTCACACAATGGTGCCACGTTCAATCGGGTTGGTGTATATGAGGTTACTCATAGCAAGGCCACCATCGTCGGCAGGTGAACATAGATACATGAGACATACCAAACAAAGTATGTAAGTAACATTTATTTATCAACTACTTTAATTTTTATACTTACTTTAATATGAAATTAAATTATTGTAATTTGTATGGAGAAATGATGAACTTAATCAACCCCCTACAAATGCCGCTTCTAGTACTCAAGTGTACCCTCCTATGACACCTGAGGAGGATTTTAGGAGTGTCATGTCTCCAGAGCACAGAGGCTTCATTCGTAGTGGGGGGAGGAGCAGATGATCTCTAGCTGGTATGGGTGGAAGGGGTCAGTGACAGTAGTCGTCGTCCAGCAGATGCAGACACAACTCCATGATGTCACCTCACAGTTCCACTAGCAAACTCAAGCTTGGAAGATGCCAAGAAAATCATGGAGGAGCAGAGAAAGGAGATGGAGCAGTAGAGAGCGGAGATGAGAAAGATGATGGCATTATTATGGGGCAGTAGTCGGGATCACACTTCCTATCACTACCCACCACGTAGAGACGACAACCTCAGAGATGGTGGAGCAAGACAGGGGGTAGGAGTTGAGCCATAGGTTTAGATTATTTATCTTTTCATTAGTTAGGTTTTGTATTTTACTTATGTATATTTTGACATTATGAAAACCTCTTTTCATTAGTTTTATATATATATTTATTGTGTGTTGAATGTTTTATGTTGCATGTTGTATGTTAATGAAATTTTTATATTATGTATGTTGTATGTTTTCTATGATGCATAGGTTTAGCAACATTATATAAGGAAAAAAATATACACATATATACATGATGGTTGTATTAGAACCGTTGTTTATACATATATGATGGTTACGTTCCAAACCATCATGCATTACAGTACAAGACAGTTTAACAACCATTGTGTCTGGTTCACATGTATCATGCACAATGGTTATCAAAACCATCATTGAATGGTACTTAATGTATGTTTGTAATATAACTATCGTTTGTAAAAGAGAGATGACAGTTTCTAGAATCATCGTGTAAAATACTATGGTTTAAAATCAAAACCGTCGTGCATACACTAACATGACACACACTTTCATGGCAACAGAATACAACAGTCTTGACTGAATAGGCGATGATTTTCAACCTTCGCGAAAAGCAATTGTCCTAGTAGTGTATGATTGCTACACAATCACTTACCTAGTGATTATTAGTTCCCAACTTACACCTAGCTAGGGGACCCAATTGATTCAGGTCTTGAGGAGCAATCAGAAAGCAATTGGATGGACAATCCATAAACTAACAGGAATCAATCCCTTATAGTATACCCATAGAATATTTTTGGAGGACAATGCTAGGCCTTCTCATAAAATGCAGAGACATTGAAATCCCAATATGCAAGCAGTTAAGAAAGAAATAATTAAATGGTTGGATGCTAGAATTATATCCTGATTTTAGATAGCCTGTAGGTAAGTCCTATCCAGATTGTACCAATGAAAGCCGGGCTTATTGTGGTCAAGAATAAAAAGGGGAATTAGTGCCAACCAGGAGAATATGATTGATTATAGGAAGTTGAATGTAGCCTCTAAGGAAGATCATTTTCCACTCCCTTTCATTGACCAAATCCTAGAAAGGATAGCAAGTGAAAAAGTACTTCTATTTTCTTCACGGCTATTCGGGGTACAACCAAGTAGCCATCCATCCCTAACACCAAATAAAAACCACCTTTACCTACCCCTATGAGACTTTACATTCCGAAGGATGCCATTTGGATTGTGTAATTTTTGTACAACTACCTTACATAATTAATTAGTCATTGTTAAGTTATAATATAGGGAGCAAGGTAATCCACACATTTTATAAATTTTTATTGGTGAATTCCATGTCGTTCACTAGGAGGCTAAATTCACCATATCATTCACCAATTATTTTAATTTATTATTTATTCTTAATCAATATAATTAGCTAACTAATATACACTTAGCTTATTTACATAATTACTATATTAATCATACTTACTATGATTACTAAATAACATAACTTACTAACCCAACTATTACTACTTAAGTTACTTATTTTCTACGTATTTACTTAAGTTATAATTACTAACTACTTACTTATAGATACTAGGTTACTTAATTAAACTAATGCTTGATACTTACTAAATTACTATATTAATTACTTATATTTCTAGGTATTGGACCTAACATTTTTGATTGGAGGAGAACATGTCGGCGGGAGAACCTGGGACGACGAGGGTTGGACTACATAGAGATTTAGGGCCTAGAGGCGGAAGGAGAGGAGAGATCTGATGCTACTGGCGGAAGGGAGGCGGATATGAGGAAGACATATAGAGGGAGCGCAAGGGGTAACAGAAAGATCGTATGCTTCTAGTGCTGGCGGTGGGGCCATATGGCAGCTATATGTCACTCTCCCATTATGTGCCTGGCATGAGGTGGTTACGGCCACAAGCAAGATTCATGTAAGACAACTACTTGGTAGATGAAGGGTCGTTCAAATATGCGCACTGGAGATTTGAATGTTAGGGCACAGCCGCCACCACCACTGCCCCCTCGTACCTATGGGGGTCACACAGTCGACATCGAGGTTCCTATGAAAGAGAACATAAGAGTGGCAGAGTTGATACTGAGAGGGGCGCTGATCGGAGAGGTAATGGCCGGTAGCCCAACCTCAGAAAACCTGCACAATCTGGTAAGCTCTCTCTCTCCATCGACCAACTCGTGGCAAATCACTTTTTTGTCACCAGCACGATTTGTGCTCTTTGGCTTGGGGATGATGGATGTCGAAAGGTTGCATTTTCAATCAACTTCTTTTGAAGGTTTAACGGTGATTTGGAGGTTAGTCTCCCCCTTTGGTGGAGCTTTACCAGAGAGGCCACCTCAGAGATTAGGCTCCAGGTCGGGGAGACTTGAGATCAAAGGTCTGCCACTACACCTAAGGTCAAGGGAGGTGGTGGCGACCATGATATCTGGATTTGCCCTAATGGTAGAAGATGCATAAGTTGGGTTGATGGAGGGCAATGGATGGGTCCTGAGTGTGATGGTTGATGTCTTTAAATCATGGTCGATCCCCGACAGACTGATCTTGAGATATGGGGCTAGCCCTTGGCTATTGCTATTGAGTTTCACTGTGGGTGACATTGCTACGAAGAAGATGCATGATAAGCCGTCTGATTTGCAAGCTGTTGAAGAGGTGAACTTGCTGGTCTTATGTAAGCCTTCTCTTGAAGAGGCTCCGATAAAAGAAAAGCACAAGGATCAACATCTGGGGGAAAGGGGGGAGATGATGGTTGAGGAAGAGGTGGAGTCAATTAGGAAGGAAACAATGATGCCTGTGATCAAAGATGTCGGGAATGCACAACCAGATGTTGATGACAGTGAGATGCAGATGTTAAAAGAGATTTCCCCTAACTTTTTGAAGACCCAACAAAAGTTGCAAGAGGTGGAGGGTCTAAAATTTGGTACTAGATCTAATACCAAATCTGGTAAGGGCAGGTCACCCTATAGACTTAGACAGAGGAAACCAAAGTCTGATCTGCTTTTGGATGAGAACACGGTTGCTGCAATTATGCAGGTCAGTAAATGTCAAAGCCAAAGGGTGGAGGGATCTCATGAAGGAAGATGAGAATCCTCACATGGAATGTGCGCAGGTTGCACAACAAAAGCTGGAGGGCTTCTTTGATGAGATACTTGAGAGAGTGGGGGATCGATTGTGCGATCATACAAGAGACTCATATTGAGAACGAGTCTGATAGAATATGGAATGACATGATGGCTACAGGGGCGAATGAATGTGTGATGCTTAATGCACATGGTAGGTTGGGGGGCATTGTTATTTGGTGGAGAAGGGCTTGGGCACACATTTTGGACATACACAAGGCTCGACATCTGATGACCTGCAAGTTCCAAACTCACTAGGGGCATGATATTATCTGGATTACAAGTGTGTATGGCCCTTGTGCTGCATCTGTGAGACAAGAACTATGGGAGGATTGGGTTGCTATGGCTGAACTTGTGCAAGGGGAAGCTTGGCTGACAGAAGGAGACTTCAACTGTGTGCTGACAGGGACAGATAGGCCATATGGTGCTGTAGATAGTTCAGCTGTTGGATTTTAGTTGGTAGTTGAATCCCTTGGTTTGAATGAATATCCATCATCAAGAGTTGAGTTCACTTGGTGTAATGGCAATGGCTTATTATCTAAGATTGATAGATTCTTTTGGAATGTGACTATCCTTGATAGATTTCAACTGTCAAGTGTTGCTGGTCTGGATCGCCCTTTCTCTGACCATACTCCATTGGTCTGGTATAGTGGTGAAGAGATCCAATCTGGCTCATACTTCAAGTTTAGAAAATCTTGGTTGAGAGAACTTGGATTCCATCAAATGATTGGCTCATGGTGGCAAACCAAACAGGTGGAGGGCTCAGCTACTATCAGGTTTGCCTCCAAGCTGGCAGCTCTACGTACAATTCTGAAAGAATATGGAGATACTGTGGTCACACTGAGGCAGCAGAGGCATGTAGAGGCTTTGAACAACATCCAGATGCTAGATTCTAAGGAAGCAGCAGGCCCTCTATCTAATGAGGAGCTTGCAGATAGAAGAATGTGGCAGGGGGTGGTAGTGGAGGAAGATTTCAAATAGGACATTGATTGGAGGGAGTGGTCAAGACAGTTGTGGCTCAAGGAGGGAGATGCCAACACAAAATTCTTTCACCTTGCGGCCAGCTCTCGGAGGCGAGTAAATTGTATCTCTTCCATTCTCAAAGATGGGCACAAACTATCCTCTATGTAGGAAATAAGTGCAGAGGCTATCAGGTACTACAGGGGAGCTTCTCGAGCAACAAAGAGAGGGGAATGGAGGATGGCTGTGAATGATGCGCCAAGATTTACAACTGATCAGGCCTCTCAACTGACAGCTACTATCACTGAACAGGAAACTATGAATGCTATTAAAGAGCTAAATATGGAAGGTTCCCTTGGACCAATGGTATCCAAGTGTTCTATAAAGAAATGTGGAGCGTGATTGGCAAGGAGGTGATGGAAGTAATAAGAGAATTTGAGAAGGGCAATGCAGGTTTTAATAAGATCAATAAATCTTATCTTTTCTTACTGCCAAAGACTATGGGAGCTGAGAAGTTTTCAGACTTTAGACTGATCTCTTTATCGAACTCCATCTACTTAGTGGTGAGTAAGATATTGGCAAACAGATTGAGAATTGTTCTATAAAGCTTGATTCACCCAGTACAATTTGCCTTTCTACCCAAACGATCCCTTCAAGAATCTTTCATTATGGCCCAAGAAATGGTGAGTGGATGGCACAGAAGGAAATGTGAGGCATTTATGTGGAAAGTTGACTTCCGAAAGGCCTATGACTTGATTTCGTGGCCATACATCTGGGAGGTATTCAAAAGGAGAGGTTTCCCCCCCATAAGGATCTAGTGGATGAAGCGATGTATCACAACTACTTCCTTCTCCCCACTGATCAATGGGAAACCATGTGGTGCTTGGATTCAACCTCAATGTGGGGTTAGACAAGGATGTCCTCTAGCCCCCTTGATTTTTAATCTTGCAGTTGATGGGCTCGCAAGATATGCATGTAAAATGACAAAGACGAGGGTCATCAGAGGATATTCACTTTCCAATAGGTCTTTGGCTCCTATTTCACAGTATGCAGACTATACGGTTTCTTTGTGGAAGGGTCCAATTCCGCTGCCCATGCTTTAGGGCATCTGGTGAAGATTTTTGGAGACATCTCAGGTCTGAAATTGAATAGGGGAAAGTCTACTTTGATATGCTTTGGCATGAATGAGTAGGAACAGAACACACTAGCAGCTACATTGGGTACACCTTGGGCTAAGCTTCCAATTAAATATCTGGGACTGCCATTACGATCTGCGAAAATGAAGAAAAATGATTGGAATGTTCTTTTCGATAAGATCTCTGTCAAACAAGAAGGATGGAGAAGTAAATTTTTGTCAAAGGGTGGGAGACTAATTCTCATAAATTCAGTGATAACCTCTATCCCGGTGTTCTACTTCAGCATCTTCAAAGCCCCAAAATCTATTTGGAAATGGTTGGAAGTAATGCAGAAGAAATTTTTTTGGAAAGGGGAAGGTCATGAGGGGAGATTCATGCAGCCTATGAAATGGGAACAGATCTGCCAGCCAAAGGAAATGGGTGGATTGGGGATTAAGGCACTTAAGAAATTCAATGAGGCTCTTTTGATCAAATGGGCGATCAAGATCTTTGAGGGAAAGGAAGAAATCTGGACAGACCTGACCAGAGATTGCTATGGTGGTTCCAACAATGCACTGAAGAGGTTAAATCCAATCAAACCATCCCATTTTTGGAGATCGGTCATCCTAGCAATTAAAACCAATTGGCATTTGATGCAGCCCAAGCTTGGAGATGGCTGTGTTTTCAATATGTGGAATGAGCAGTGGTCAATTATGGGGATGTTAAGAGATGCTTATCCAAGAGCTCATGCTGCAGCTGCAGATAAAGAAGCCCATATTAGTAGCCTGTGGTCTGTTGCAGCGAACTGCTGGAGGCTTGAAGGGTCTAAATTATGCAGAACAGGTACATGGTAGTGGGAGGATTGGCAAAACCTGCTATCTGCATTACAGCGGATCTATCCTAGACAGGGTGCAGCTAATACATATGGCTAGAATGGGAAGTTTTCAGTGCAGCAGGCTTATGAAAGGATTATTAGGTCAAGCACAAATGTGGAGATTGACCCGATTGATAAGATAATATGGTTATTGAAGATTCCACTGAAAGTGCAAATTTTCCTATGGCTTTGCAGGAGGGAAGGCTTGATCATGGGTGCTTTAGACACAAAATAATGGGGACAACATTAGACGCCTGCTATCTTTGTGGATTACACATTGACAGTGTGTCTCATATTTTTTCCTCATGCTAGGTCACAGACAAATTATGGAGGAAAGTATGTCAGGAACCTCTATGTACCTAAGAATCCCTTTGGCAGAGGTTTAATACACCTAGACGACCATACAGGTGTATGGCCGCCACCTTGTGGTGTGCATGGAGGACGAGAAATGAAAAGTTATTTCAGGAGAGACCAATTCGGTGTGAGATAATTGTAAATGAGTGCTGGTCCCTCATACATAGATGGGGATCCAATATGTAATTATTGTTTGATTTGAAATAAATTGCCCTCTCGATTGCTATCATTTCACGATAGCTTTCCTCACAGTTTCAAAAAAAAAAGAAAACTAATTACTTAGATTACTACTTATATTATACTACTTAGATTATTCTAGTACTTATATTACTTAACTAATATTGTGTAGATTACTTTACTATAGGTTACTATACTAAAAATCTACATAGCTAACTAATTACTTGTTAATGACTTAATTACCTATTTAATTGACTACAATTGTTAACTGCATGAATAATTGCATAGAAATATACATTAAATGCAAGGAAATCATTCCATAAGCAAAAAGAAATGATTTCACATTGAATAAAAAAGAGAAACTATGTTGATTTAGAATAACGTATGAATTATTCACATTTATTCACAATATAGGCACTTTTTGATTTAATACTAAGCACGGTCGTTTTATGGTTTCGTTGAGTGTAAAGAAATGTATTTGTCGTAATATAGTCAACAAAATTTCACAAAACACTTAAACTTATAAACTTGAAATCTACTTAGAGTCTAAGGTTGTTCGCAGGGAGCAAATATGGAATTCAAGCACTAATCTCAATTCAGGAATAATAAGCACAATTAATTAAGCACAATAAATGATATTCAATGAATAAACTAGTCAGAATGCTATTAAATAATAATCAATAATATCTCAAGAAGTCATGGGAAAGAAAGAAAGAGGGAATAGAAAATAATGGTGATTTGAATCACCAATTATTCTCTTAATTAAGCATGTATCCCATGTATTAAATCATTCAAATAATCCAACAGTAGTTTCAACCATTAATCCATGGCAGCTAAGTCCACAGTATCAGATGAATAACGCCATAGTGTTTTGAACCAAATCAGATGTCAGATCTGTGTATTAGACGCCTTAACTATCAGAGCATAGCACCACAGTAAGGCACATAAGAGTGCTAAGCCTCAAGACTTCAAGGCACAAGGCTTCTTCTCAAGCACAGCATAAGGCTCATACAAGTGCCTTAGAGAAAGTTCTAGCCTCTCTTCAACACATGCCCAGAGGTTGTGAAATCCACAGGAAAACCCTCCCCCTACCTCCTCACAAATTCTCTTCTTTTTCCTCTTACATAACTGGGCATAATCTGGTTATCAGGTCAAGCAGTATTATGTCTAGGCTCACTGGATGTGCGAATGAGTGAGGAGTGAGAGGCTGAGTGCGCAAGGAACCTCACCCCCCATGTATTGAGGCAATAAGGCCTCAACACTGATAAACGCCATTTTATCATCACTCTTATACCCTAAAACAAATCTAGCTCTTAGGATTTTAACTCTGCAAGTTTTTGGGCTGTATTTAGGCATCAATTAGGTTAGGCATGAAATGCATATTTTATTGTATTTTTAATACATTTATTTGAGTGTTAGGAACAAACAGATAGACAGATCCCTAAAACCCTAGCATTCATAAAGGCAACTGGTGAAGAGGAAGCTTATTCCAGCTGGGACTCAGCCAATTCTAGCTCATCATAGTTGGATACCAGCTCACTTGGGTTAGTGTTATTTCCATTTAGCTCATCTTAGCTGAATGGTAGCTCAGGGCAGCTCATCTTAGCTCAACTTAGCACAAGTCAGCTCAGATCCAGCTACACTTAGTTGAGTCTAGCTCATCTCAACATATTTAAGCAAAAGTCAGGTTATGTAGCTTGGCTTAGCATCTAGCAAAGAACTAGCAAGCTAAGCTAGCTAAAGTAGCTCCCTGCAACTCCCTTCAGCAGCTACCAACTCCAGTTCAACTCCAGAGATTCCTTCCTCAACTCCTTTTCCTTAAACCCAAGATCCATCCCACCTCCTCCTCTATGCAACTACTAGCTAAGCTAGCTTAGCTACACCTAGCTCCTAATGGCCATCCAACACTTGCAACCAAACTCCACCTCACCACCTAACTAGTCCACTAAGTACACCTAAGCCTAGTCCACCCTAGCTCCTCCTTTTGGTGCCAACTTTAAACACCTCTTGGCCCCTCAACCACCACTAAGAGCCACCTTTCTTTGCCACCAAAACACCATTCTAGAAGCCCTTTGTTTTTGCACCAAAACATACCCACATCATGGCCCTACACTTCATCACCCAAACCATCTCCACCCTCCATTAAGTGGTGCCAACCCAAACCCTTCTAGAACCTCCTTTTTTGCGCCAACTCAAGAGGCATCAAGCATGGTAATCACCACCTTGAGTTGGTGCCAACCTATAGTAGCCCTAGGATCAACTAACTACCCTAAAAACCCATCCTAGCCATCCATCCCAAAAGCCACCTACAACCCCCATCCTACTCTATAAAAATATCGATAACCACCACCATTTCCATCATCCTTTGGCTTCATTAATTCCACCATTAATCCACCTTATAGTCGGCCAAGAGAAGAAGGAGAAGAAGAAGATTAAGGGGACACTCTGTCCCCTTGGTGCCTTCCCCTCTTCCCTTCTCTCTTGTGCCACCACCAGCCAGAGGAGCAACCAGGCAAGGAAGACCTTAGGAGGAGGTTTTGAGGGTGATGTACGCCACCCTAGAGGAGAATTGTGGGTGGAGATCATCCACCTTTAGAGGAGCAAGGGCACACCCTCCTTAGGGCTTGCTAGGGAAGACATCACTTTGGAGGAGCTATTCAAGGAAGGAGTTGGAGAGACCCTTTTCAAGCCCAGGAGCAGCTGAGCTTGGAGCAAGGACTCTCTTCTTCACCACCATAATCAAGAGGATCTTTGTTTTACTATTTTCCTTTATCTTTCATTTTGTATTAGAAGCATTCCTCTACAAGCATTACTATAAAACAAATTTTCTCCTTTTATATAGTTGACTTTCTAAAATTTTGTTGCATCTTTTGATTGCTTTCACTTTAGTATTCATTTTCACTCCCTCTCTATAATTACCCGAGGTCTCCATGTACCTAGCATGAGCTTAGAGAGGGGTTATTTCCATCACCAAGGTGTTAGCTTTAGAAAATTAGGAGTAGCTATTTCCCGCTTACAATTCTGTAAATTCCCATTATTTCAAACCAAAAAAATCTTATATCCAAAAACTTAAAAAGAATGTTGATTTCCCTGTTTTCAAGTGACAGTGTTGAATTTTGCAAACTTGGCTCCTTGGATGACCCTAGATACCTCACTATCTAGGTTTTACAAATTTTAGAAGCGATTGTGAAATTGCATGTTGCAATGACTTAAACCCTAGTTTTAATAAATCATTCATTCTTCCCATAACTTTTTGGCACCGTTGCCAGGGAGGCACGGCTTTGCATTTTGTTAATTTTCTTTCATGTTATGTGGATCTCATCCCCTTTTCTTTCCTTCATTTCATGTGGGCAGGAGCATTACAGGAAGAAAGCAGGAATTTGTAAGTGAGAGCTTAAAGTCCCTTTTCTTCCAACAGATTTCAGGCTAGTTCCTTGCTACTTGTCACATAATTTCACTTAAAAATTACCAAAAAAGATACTAAATCAAGATTTCAGGATCATAAACATAAAAATTAGGTAGAGTGGTGAGCTTTAAAAGAAATTGTTTGGTTGTTTGATTCATTTAACACCACTCTACCTTAAGTGTTGGAGTTCTGATTTTCTGGTCTAGATTTATGTTCGGATTCTAAAATCAATTCCTAACACCACAGACCTCCTAAAATCATGAAATTTTACACAAAGATTGGAAATCAAATATGGAACACTTATTCCAAATTTCACAACAATTAGAGTTATAGAGAAGTTTTAAAAATTTGTGGACCATAGGGGGTCATCTCCTCAGATTTCACTATTTTGCTACTATTTGTGAAATTGAGAAATTTTTTTACTTACTCAAATTTTGTGAAATTTAGTTTTTTGTAATCCTTGCAAAATTATACACATCATATAAAATCACAAAAATTTTTGGTGGCTGGTGGTGGTACTGGAAAGTCCATAACAGCCACAAGTATCATTTCTGGACTTTGACATCAGCACAAAGAAAAATCTTAAACAAATATCAACCAAATTTCTAAAATCACAAAAAAAAATTTTTTGGAATCCTTATTTGATTTTTCTTCCAATAGTGGTGTTTCTTACTTTGTTTGAACCACTTCTTAAAAACAAAAGCTTGAATCAATTCACTGGTAGAAACATTTTTGCTTAGGAAACAATTCATTTAGGGTTTCTTGTCATTTTTTGAGACCCACATCTTAAAAGGAAATTTACATTCACCAATACAACTTGATTTCTTTTTGTTTGTGGATATTAAAATTGTTTGAAAACTTAAAAAAAAAATCCTAAAAGACACTAAGCTAAATCAAATCCTAAAAGAAGAAAATAAAAAAAATTTGTGTGACAACTTGATTGATATTGGAATCACTCTTTCCAATTTTTTCACACACTAAAAAATTGAAATAACAAGGCATTACCCTAATCAATGCCCTCCACATTCCTGTGCACAATTAGACACCCAAGCTTAAATTAAAACAAGTAGTCATTTGACCACTTAAGGACTTCACAAAAACTTAGTCATGATATCTAGTATCTAAGAATTACTAAGCGCTCCTAATTCCTTTTGAAATACATGATGACAAACTTAGAGGGAAGTCAAACGACGGGTGTGGGTTTACACAAGCCCCTGGTGATTTTCCCAGGACATGCTTGGGCCTAATCCACCTCTTTTAGTCTAGCCAGGTAATCTTAAGGAACTAGGTTCTCTTATTAATTTCTTATTTATTGGGTTCCAAAGTCTTAGATTGCATTAAGTAGTCAACCTTAGGACAGGTTAGGCCTGGTTGTTTGATTTGCACACTTTCTCTCATCTCTCTCTCTTCTCCTCTCCCATTCTTCCATTTTATGCATGGGTGACGATCCCAAACTCCACACTTGGAGGGACCATTTGATTTCACTCCCCACACCAAAAGATCACTTTTTCTGCATTCTTCTTCTCATTTACATAAAAAATGGAAAACCAACAAAATAGGTCTTCTAACCCATCCACATCCACCTTTAATCCCACTTCTAAACCTTCCACCTAAAACACACAAACTAACCCCCACACCTCTGACCTTCCACTCCCTCAACTACTAGGCCTAAAGCTTCCTAATGCTGAGATGCCACAACCACAATAATAGCCCCCTACCAAATCCTTATTCTATGAAAGCTGAGCAGATTGCTCAACTACAAGCTAATCAACAACTGTAGATTAGGAATATAACAAACCTAGCAACCAAAGGAAAAACCCACCACCCCGTCAGCAGCCTGTTGTTCCTATAAAAGGTTTCTATGATCCTTCTTACTCTGAAGACAGATCGAGGGTGGTAATCCCAGAAGGGGACTTCGAGATCAAACTAGCAGTTGTGAACTTGATTAAGCACTTCCATGGTCATCCTAGGGAAGACCCATTTAGCCACCTTGAAGAATTGACTCTCCTTGCACAAACAACTTGTTCCCGTAATGTGTAAGAAGATCTTTAGCTGATGCGGTTATTCCCATTATCTCTCAAAGATAAGGCCGCTTATTGGTTCAAGACCATCGACTGACCTATAACCACTTGGCCTCAACTCAAAAGTGCTTTCCTTAAGAAGTTCTTCCCCATAGGTTGTACTAATTCCCTGTGAAGATCTATTATGACCTTTCAACAAAAATCTGGCGAGACTCTTCATGATGCTTGTGAATGATTCCAAGGTCTCTTAATAAGTTGCCCACACCATGAGATTCCCTTATGGTAGCTCGTGCAGATCTTCTACCATGGATTAGAAGATCAAATTCGACATTTCATTGATGCATCGTGTGGCGGAAACTTCTTAAATAATGATGTTGAAAGTGCTTATGATTTATTCGAGGAAATGAGTGAAAACTCCTTTAATCAGGCATCCATGAACACCTTTGGCAGAACTTCAAACCCGCAGTTTGGTGTTCATGAAATAGGCACTCAATCCATTCTCGTCACCCAAGATGATCTACAAATGATTGCCTAACTCCTCAACCACATGCAAATAAATCAAAAGAAATTTGAGGAAAGACTTGCCACACCCATCCAAGCTCCACAGGTTGCACATGTAACCCCGCCTAACATTCCACAGAGAGAAAATATGCATAATTTAAACACTACCCCTGATGATTATAATCAATATTCTAAGTCTTTCTTTGTTTCACTAGGGAATTACACTTATCCAAATCCTAACCCGACTGAAAATATCTCTGCCCTCCAGGACCAATTTACAAATTCCTCTAATTGAAAGAACTACTCGAACCATTCCTGGAACAACTTCGTTCGTCCCCAAAAACAAAATCAATTTGGAGGTATGGGTCGAATCCGAATTTTTATCAACTTGGGCCATCTCAAGAAGACATTAATGCCCAAATGATGAAAACCCTACAGAAAATTTAGAACAAAATGACGGAAGTAACCTGTGCTGTTACAAATCTAAATAGTTAGATTGGGGTTACTCCAAGACCTATAGAACATTTATCGTCCCAACCCATGCCGAACCCTAATAATCAACGGAACCATTATCCGAGCGGAAATCAGAACCACTATAATCATCCTCCCATTAATCCTACACCCCAGCAGCCATCCAGGATTTCTCAATAGCAAGCCCTCCCACCTCCTTCGAATAATAATCCGACTGTACATGCAGTTACTTTGAGGAGTGGGAAAAACAACACTAACCTCAGGCCTTCACAACAACTTGGTAAAGCCCCTATCATCCCTATGCAAATTGACTATCAATTGCCCACCCAAGAAGAAAAAGAAACATGGAAATCAAATGACACGGCTCCTGTCCCTTTTCCCCAAGCTCTTCACTCCACCACCAATTGAAAAAAGAAATATGAGCCCACGACTGAAGAACTTATGGATCTACTTGGGCAATTTCTGATCAATATCCCTCTCCTAGACATAATCAAGTATATACCTTCCTATGCCAAAATTTTGAAAGATATCTATACCCTTAGAAGGCAAACTAAAAACCTAGGATAGGTGCATGTTTCGAAGATAGTAATCTCTGTTATAAAGAGAAAACTGCCTCCTAAGATGAAAGACCCAGGCACGCTATTGATTTTAGTAATTATCAATGATACTACATTCAATTGGGTCCTTCTTGATTTTGGTGCCTTAGTTAATATTGTCCCCACAGTTTTATTCGAAGAATTTCAGATCGGTGATTTAAAACCTGCCGTGGTTACCCTACAATTAGCCGACCGATCTACAATCAATCTATGTGGGATTATCAAGGATGTCCTTGTCAAAGTCCAGAATTATGTTTTCCTCGTAGACTTTCTGGTCCTTAACATTGAGATACTCGAATCTTAGATTAATGCCCCAATCACTCTTGGATGACCTTTTTTGGCCACCGCAAAAGCAAACATAAATTGCCATATGAGCAAAATGGATATCAGTTGCGCTAGCCAAACCATCACTCTTGATATTTTCAAATTCGTCAAGAGATTCCATAGCAATGATAATTTTTTTGAGGACTCATACAGAAATATCCAATTTGGTGAAGGAGACAATGCTAATAGATACCCTTCCCGACCATAATTTTTTTGAGGACTCTGACTCTGAATCATTGGTCGGCAAAATCTGTGACTTGGTGCCTTGCCTGTCATTAAAATCTCTTCCTCATTATTCCCTTGGCCCACCCACTCTTCTCTCACCCCACCCTTGCACACTAACCTCACCCAACCATCATCATTTCTTTCTCACTCCCTTTCCATTAGACCTATCACCAACCCCACCCAAGTATGGCAATCCTCAGAAATTAAAACCTTGGCCAGACTGGGGTCACCCTTCCATTTTTCCATCTAATTTGATCCCCATATTCCGACCACTCATCGTTTAGGGGATCCAGAGGAAGACCATTTCCATGCAGGCATTCAAGTGTTCGATTACTTACACAATGATTCATCTTCTATGCATAACTTCACGCTCGGATGAATGGCGTAAAAAATAGCATTGAATAGGAGGTAACCCATCATTTTCTCCTACTTTTCGCTCTTTTTCTTTTCTTTAGAGGTTTTGACTATCCTTATTTTGACCACCTTCACCAAGGTAACCCCTTTTCCTTTCTAATTGCATGAGGACATGCCACATCTTAAGCATAGGAGGTGTTTTTAAATTTTGATGATCAAATCAGGATTTTCAAAACACAAAAACATGCAATTTTCTTATTTTATTTTCTACCTACATACCCAAAAAAAATAAAATTAAATTAAAAATGTTGAAAAATTTTCTAGGAGATTTTGAAATTGGGACTAAGGCTAAACATTCACTTTTGGTACATTGAGATTTAATCTTTAACAAACTAGGGATAAGGATACAAATCTGATTGTTAGAATTTTAGGGTCCACCTTTAGACTAGATCAAATATCCTTCTCTAAAATTCCACCTAAACTCATGATAGTTCAGGTGACTTGATCCCCTTTTGTAACATGGAAATGCGTCTATCAGATAAAATTTATAATCAAAACTCGAATGGGGAGTCCCGAGTCAAACATGGGGAGGCAAACGTTTGGTTTTATAAAAATTTGTGCTACACTTATATTTATTTTTGGTCATTTTTACCTTTTATAATTTTTTTTTGTATTTTTATCAAGTAAGAGATTAGGTTAATGAAAACTTTATCTACTTGCAAAAATATATGAGTGAGAAGATGAAAGAGAGAGAGAGAAACAATCAACTATTCAAGAACAACTATTTGTTACAACTACGAAAGCAGGAAACTCTATAATATGAAAGTGAAAATGATAGAAACAGGTGAGAGAAATCCCCCTCAATGGTTGCTCGGACGATGACTCACTCTAACATCACCTGGAGGAAGGTGGTAAGGAGTGGGATGAAGGAGGACGGTGTCGTGGCGAGGATCTTCTTCCCGAAGGGCAGTGAGAGGATGGTTACAGGATGCTCCACGAATGGGGATGAGGGGAGGGAAAGCTATTTGGTTTTCTACTCTAAAGGAGCATCCCAGGCTTGGGACAAGCTCTCTGTAGAGCCTTGGAGGTGGTGAGAGCAAGAAAGGAAGAGATGGTTTGGAAGGGGGTGTAGGGGTGTTTATATAGTGGTGGAGGAGGTGCTTTGCATGCACGGGTCTTTAGTGACATTTAAGACGTCGCTAAAGACCTACCAGAGACGTCACTAAAGCATTCACATGCTTTGGTTGGCACTTGAATGCTTGACTGCAGCTGTCATAGGCGTGGCGATCGTCGGTCGTTGGATCAGGCATAGACGGTTGTGATTGTGAGAGGAGAGCGTGTCCTTGCCAGCATTTGAAGCCCGCACAACTGGCATGTGTGTTGGCAGCCGTCGGATGAGGCATTACATGGTCGAGGCATAACCAAAGATCATGCGCGCTCTGATTTGAATTGCGCGCCTCATGCAAATGCGTGGATTAGATGGTAGACACTGCTTGCGGTCGACTTAAATGCATGCCCTAGATGGCGCGCATGTGATCTGCCGTGCATCCTCACGTCGGTGGGTGACGTCAGATTGCGTGTGGGGAATCTCAACCGCTCGGAGATCGAGCGGCCCTATTACAGCTGGCACTGTACCGGGCATGGCGAATCATGGCTCGAACTCACGCTCACTGTTTGAGAGCGCTCATGGTCATCGTTGCACCAAAGTGATGCTTTGTCGAGCGAAAGGCGGAGCAGTTGCGTGCACCTTGGCCATTGGATGAAGATCTAATGGTCGAGGTGCACCCTTGCTTGAGGTCAGCGCAATGGCTCAGGTGAGGGGTGGTGTGGGTGGCACCATGTGGCACCATCTAGGTCATCCATCTTCTTCTTGTAGAAGGTGCTATGGAGCTCTGATCTGGATGATTTCATGGTGACGGACTTCAATTGTCGCTCTGAATTTGTCTCTATGGTCACATTCTTCATCCGAAGCCCGTAAAGATGCAACACTACCTCCTGGCCATGTAAAATGGAAGAATTAGTGTACATAATATACAACTATCCTAAATGCCATGCAATGGATGTTATGTAGTATTTATAACATGATATGCAATGCTAAGCCTAGGAACTATCATAAATCAGCTTTTTATCATGAATTCATGTGTGTTTATCATACCCCCATGCTTACGTTTTGCTAGTCCCTGGCAAAATTAACCTAAATGCTATTTGTAAAAGTAGAATTAGGATGTGATCTCTTAGGCATAATTTATTGGTTATTTTAGGAACTTTGAACCCAAGACTTGGTTACAAAGACTCAATAGTGCTCGGGTGTCTGCCAGAATGCAAAATGCCCAAGTCCTCGCCTTATTTGAGGAAGATACACTTTCTTTTTTGTTTTTCATATTTTTCTTGGAGTATTTAGAGTTTGAGAGTGTCGGGATAACTTTTTACGGCTGCCCAACCTGCCCAAGACTCAAAAAGGATTCTCAGTGCTCAGCATCTTTGTGAAAGGGTGATAGACTCACTAAACAACCATTAAGACGGACTTTGGATTTCTACGACCTTAGGTGACCTTTCTTAGAGGTTTACCCTTTCAATTGGTAACTTTCTCCCTACTTTTATTTATGGGGTGAACACAATAACTAACCTAGTGTATATCTCCCAGGTTATTTCTACTTCTCACTTCTTCCCTAAGTGTTTTTTTTGATACATTCCTCCCTAAGTGTTTTGGGAATTATTTTGCATTTTTGTGAGCTAGCCAATGGGCTGTTACCCATGACCACTTGCCAGCCATACTCGTACGGTGAAGTGTGGCTTTATTTTTCTTTTTTTATCTTCTCCTTTTTCTATTTTTTTCTTCTCTTTTTGGTTGTTTCTTTTCTTTTTTTTAGTTTTTTCTAGGTAGGTGGCTTTCCTGATCTAAGATTTACCTAAAGGCAATACAAAGAAAATGGTCTTGCGGCTGGGCTCTAGACAACCAACCAATGGGCTGTTACCCTTTACAACTTGCCAGCCATACCACCCTAGTTGGTTCATTAGCTATCCAATTTCCATAAAAATCATCTGAAAGTGAGTCAGTGCGAATAGTGTGTAGATGTTTAGACTTAAAATCCCCTCAAATTAGAGGGTGGGTTGATAAGTCGCATATTTATCATCCCAAATTATTTACCGAGTTAAAATGAGATTGACATAGCGAGGACTCAAAACTAAGTCCACATTCAAGTGGACACCTAGGCTAATTAAACTCGAAGACCTGAAGTGTCTAAGTATTCAGGTCTCAACGTATCAATTTCTAACGTTTGTAACTCCTAATGCCTAAGTTATCATCTCCTAATTCTATTATTTTTTAAACTAAAATAATAGAAAATTACTGTTACAACTGACAAAAAGATTATAAGATATATCCACTCCCCCATGCTTAGCTAATGCAATGTTCTCATTGCTAAAAATGAAAGCATGCAAGAGAGTAACTTGGAAAAATTACACCTGGTTTCCGTGAGATTCTGGTTAGCTTGGAATAGTATTTACACCTGCTGAGTTTAGTGCCTTCAACTAGGCAATGTCCTCAATCAAAAATAACTAAACACTGAGGCTACAATAACATAGTTTCCAGGCCCCCAAGTATGGGTCCCGGAGAGTGAAAATGTGCTTGCCAAAGAGATGATCAATGAAAGTGGCAAGCTAGTGGTGTAGGGAGAGTCCAAATGTTCTCCAATAGGAGTTTTGTAGATTTAGTATAGAGGAGGTGTGGGTGGGTATAGAATTTGAGCAATCTTTGGGTTAAAAAGGATGATGAGGGTTTTGTGATGTGCTAGAGGTTTGTGGGTACTCTAGATTACCAAAAGTTTGAAGAGTTATCCCCAAGTTTAATTTCATCCTCACAATCTGGGTTCTTAATCCAACCATCCTAATCCTCATGATTTCCACCCATTATTCGAACCACAAACCTGAAGAACTCAAGATGAGGATATTGTTGGATTTTAACTCGATCATGTGAATCATCCAACATATTTCCGATTTCATTCAAATCTTCCTCATCCCGGTTTGTTGATTGCACGCCTGTATTTTCCTCAATTATCCCTGCAACCTTATGATTCTCTTCTTGAGTTTGGGTTGAGCTGGCCATCAAGATGGTATGTATGGCCATTACCTCCTCTATTCTGCCAAGCTCCTCCATCAATCAACAATTAATTTTATCCTTATTTGAGACCTCAAAAATATTAAATTGATTTGTCTTATACCCTGAGGCCATTTCTATATTTCCTAATTCACAATCAATCCTCGCCTTGGCAGTAGCCAGGAAAGGTCTCCCCAAAATAATCGGGGTGTGGTTGAGCTATTTTGGGGCTTCCATGTCCAGGACCATGAAATTAGAAAGGTAATGCAAATCATTAGCCTTGACTAAAACATCCCCCAAAATACCCCTTTGTTTTGTAATGGATCTATTGGCTAACTGCAAGGTTATGTCAGTGTGTTTAAGGTAGCCTAGACCCAACTCCAAATGCAGTGAGGTAGGGATCACATTAATGGAAGCACCCAAGACAAGGAGGGCCTGGTCAGAAGTAATGTTTCTTATTGTGTAGGAAATCAGCGAGGCTCCCGGGTCCTGCCTCATAGGAGGTTGCTTGTTTAGGATCAGTGTGCATGTGTTATCAGACAAGACTACTCTCCTATTGTTTTCATATTTCGCTCTACGCCTTTCTTTATATGCATTTAGTAAACCTATGGAATAGGTGGGGATTAATCAAATAGCCATGAGGAGTAAAATGATTGTCAATTTGAAAGCCTGAGGTAAGGACATCCTTTCCTCCAATTTCTCCTCCAACTCTTCCTATTTGCCCATACAACAACAACATACTCCTGAATTAGACTATGATGTTTTGTTGATCACATTCTTAGTTCGGAGTCTAGAATTCTTACTATAGGGACTAATGGTGTTGACATGGGGTTGGGTAGGTCCCTTGTGTTTACTACCACTCCTCATGGTGATGCTGTTTACTATGGAAAAATGTTGTTGGTTAGTGCCTTGGGGAGGGTTGGGCAAAATAGGGGGATCTCGGTTGATTATGGGAGGAACTTGGTTTGCTTTGGGAGGGGTTGGGGTAGCCTAATAGATAGCATGAGCTTGAGCATGCGACTCCCTAAATTACCAAACCCTTGAGGCCCAGCACCTCGGTTTTGTACATTCCTTGGGTTTGGTACAGATTGTGATGGTAGAGATCTGGGCTGTCGGTTGTTTGTACTATGTTCGGATTGCAAGGTGTCCAACAAAGTTTTCATCTGTTGCATGAGCTAGAGCATTGACCCTTGCATGTCTACCATTTTCGGGTTCAAGTCAACCTGCTTGGTGGGTTGTTGAGCATTCCACATGGGCTGATTAACCCGATTCAGGAACAACTATGTATATAAATGACCCTGACTCATTGGTTTTTGCAGTACATAGTTGTTGGGTTGATATTGGGTCTGCTACCCCTGATCTTTCCAAGAGAAGTTTGAATGATTTTTCCAACCAGAATTGTAGGAATTCAAATAAGGGTTGGACCTAACATTCTCCTGCACATCATAACCATCCTCATAAGATGAGGATGAATAAGGATAAGAAAGACTGGGATCAAAGGCCCCAGTTTGGGACCCATAAGGTTTTGAGAAGAGTTGGCTCGAAGGTCGAGCTAACTCTAATTGGTTCACAAACTCCCGTCCCATAGAAGCTTGCGAAGAATGGAATCCCGATCCTTGGGATTGAGTGGATCTAGAAAAATTAGAGTTTTCGAACATCCACTCTTCCATTTGTTTAGCAACCAGATCCATCTTATCTAATTTATTGCAGATCAATTCTATATCAAATGTATGAGAATCTTGGACCTCAATGGCATTTTATCCAGTTTGTTGGGATCGGTTGAAGGTTTCCATGGAGGTGTGGTTTATAGAGTTTTCACTCATTTTCTCAAACAAATCATATGCTCTACCTACATCTTTGTTGAGGAAATTGCCTTCGCAAGAAGCATCCACATGATGACGAAGTTGATCATTCAACCTGTGATAAAAAATTTGCACAAGTTGCCATTTAGGCACGTCGTGGTGTGGACACTTCCGCAACAGATTCTGGAATCGCTCCCAAGCCCCATGAAATAATTCCCCCAGCCACTGGGCAAAAGTGGTAATTGCCCGTCGCAAGGCATTAGTTTACCCAATTGGGAAGAATTTCTTTAGGAAGGCCGATTTCAAAGCTGTCTAGGTAGCAATCGGTCTTCCAATGGTATAATACCAATGTGAGGCCTTATCCCTAAGTGAATGGGGGAAAAGCCTCATGAGCATCTGTTCTTCATCGACATTCCACGATTTGGTGGTCTGAACCAGAGTGATCAAGCCCACCAAATGTTGGAATGGGTCCTCTAAGACAAGCCCGTGGAAGTGTTTAATTAGACTCAAGACCTGGGGCTTGATCTCGACATCATCGGTGGGAATCATGGCACCGGGACGATCCTCACAATGCAAAGGACCATAAAATTCCTTCAAGGGCTGAGCGCCCTGACCATTCATTCATTGGAACCATTGCTGCATCTGCTGCAATTCTTCCAACTGCCTTTGAATCAGCTCCTGCTGGTTTGGAGGCGAGGGAAGTGGTTGTTGATCAGCCATGGGATCTACTTTGGTATAACTTAACCTTTGCCTCCGGGAATGGTCTATATGTCCTTCCAAGTGAGGTTCAATGGCCTCCTAAGCATACACTGGAAGGAAGTCGGAAGGACGGGAAAAAGGAGCCCTGCAGCACAAAAAATACAAGCCTGTCCTTAGGTTAGGTAGCCTAAAGGTCTACAGACTCTCAAAATCTATCCTAAGATTATGGATGATTTACTCTACTTATATCCAGGCAATCCAACCAGTTAGGAGGGACTGGGGAGAAGGTTTTTCTTTTGGCTTGTGCCTTTGGTTCCTAGTGTACCCCCCAGCCATGGTTGTTTGATGCTACTCCCCTAGATAGACATCCGATTGACTAGTATAAGCAGGTTAATCATGAACAATCTCAATCTAGATCCCGACGAGTGAATCAGTCCTTAGGGCCTGCGTCTAATCAATTTTAATAAGTCTTGGGATATTAAGTGCTTATGGAATGTGATGGGCCCTTAATAGGTTGTGCCCTTAATGATTTGTTTGAGAATGTGTGAATGTGTACAACCAAGAAGTTGTCAAGCAAGATTATTAATGATGAGGTGAGTTTTAGGGTTCAAATCTTGTTTAGTAGCTTTTAGGATTCAAATATTAGGTGTATTCAATAAAGTCTTGTGAGGCAAACCAAGTTTTGAAAGAACGTGTTCAAATATTTTTCTTTTTAAATTAAGAAAATATGGAGTGCCTTGCTTGACCTAAATATTGAATCCTATGGGGCAGCTACAAACTGAATCTCTTTTAAATTAGGTGGTGCGACCCAAACAATTCAATCAATCAGCCCAAATGCACCACCGATTAAGGCACACAGAAAGGTGATTAGCCTAATATGATTTCTACTCCTTTATGTGTTGAATTGGTGTACCAATTCCACAGGTCGGAATCCTGGTTGAGTAGATGAAAATCAAGTCAGGTTATGTGCCCAAAATGTGGGTGTATAAAGTGTGTATATCGATTCGTCCCACAGAAAGTATCTTTTTTTTTTTTTTTCAAAAGCAGGGGTGAGATGGGTGGAGGTGGCAAACAAAGCAAAAAAAGTCTAAGCTAGGGTTTATGCAAATACCTAAGTTGATTAGGTCTTGGTTATGAGTGTGGCGAAATGAAACTAGTGGGGGGGATGTGGGGGACACTTACAAAGTACACTTGTATCTCCATGCTAGGGTACCTGCAAGACAATATATCAGAGATAAGTGGGGTTATTGCTATGTAAATGCAAAGAAGCATAGAAAATAATAAAGTAAATTCCATTGCCTCCCAAGCAATGACGCCAAAATGATGCAACGTGAGCTTCGCGAAATAAAAATTGGGGTTCAGAGGACCCATCATCGTAGCTCGCGAGATGCATCTATCAGGTAAAATTTATAACCGAAACTCGAAAAGGGAGTCCCAGGTCAAACACGGGGAGGTGAAGGTTTGGTTTTATAAAAATCCATGCTTCACTTTTATTTATTTTTAGCCATTTTTATCTTTTCTAATTTTTTTTTTGCATTTTTATCAAGCAAGAGATTAGGTCGATGAAAACTTTATCTACTTGCAAAAATAAATGAGAGAAAGGGAGAAAGAAAGGGAAAGAGAGAAACAATCATCTACTCAAGAAGAATTGTTTGTTACAACTACGAAAGTAGAAAACTACACTATGAAAGCAAGAAAGATAGAGGTGAGAGAAATACCCCTTGAGGGTTGCTCAAAGGACAACTCTCTCTGACATTGCCTGGAAGAAGGTGGTGAGGAGCGAGATGAAGGAGGACAGAGCCGGAGGATGGAGGATGGTGTAGGATAGCGTCGCGAAGAGGATCTTCTTCCCAAAGGGAGGTGAGAAGATGTCCATGGGATGCTCCATGAATGGGGATGAGGGGAGGGAAAACTATTTGGTTTTCTACCCTAGACAAGCATCCCGAGCTTGGGACAAGCTCTCTCTAGAGCCCTGGAGGTGGTGAGAGGAAGAAAGGAAGAGATGGTTTGGAAGTGGGGTGTAGGGGTGTTTATATAACGGTGGAATGGAGGTGGTTTGCATGCACAGGCCTTTAGTGACATTTATAACATTGACAAAGACCCGCTAGAGACGTCGCTAAAGCATTCACGTGCCTTGGCTGGCGCTTGAACGCTCGACTGCAGCTGTCGTAGGCGTAGCAATCGTCGGCCATTGGATCAGGTGTGGACAATTGTTATTGCGAGAGGAGAGTGCACGCTTGCCAGCATTTGAACTCCGCACCGCTAGCACGTGCATTGGTAGTCGGATGAGGCATCATATGGTCGAGGCGTGCCTACAGATTGCATGCCTCGTGTGATTACGTGGATCGAACGGTGGGTGCTACTCGAGGTCAATTTAAATGCACGCCCCAGATGGCATGCGTGTGGTCTGGCGTGCACCCTCACGTCTATGGGCGGCGTCGGATAACACGTAGGGAATCTCGACCGCTTGATCGAGATCGAGTGGCCCTATTGCTGCTGGCACTGTAGCAGGCACGGCGAATCGTAGCTCGAACATGCGCTCGCTGTTTGAGAGTGCTCGTCCTCACCATTGTTCCAAAGCGATGCTTCATCGAGCGGAGGGTGGTGCGGTTGCGTGCGCCTTGGCCGTTGGATGAAGATCCATTGGTTGAGGTGCACCCTTACTTGAGGCTGGCATGATGGTTCAGGTGAGGGCTGGTTTGGATGGCGCCACGTGGTGCCATTTGGGCTGTCCATCTTCTTCTTCTTGTAGATGGTGCTACGGAGTTCTGATCAGGGTGATTTTCGCATTGACGAATTGCGATCTTCGCTTCGGATTCATCGATACGGTCGAATTCTTCATCCGAAGCCCATAAAGATGTTGCACTACCTCCTGGCCATGTAAAATGGGAGAATAAGTGTACAAATATACAACTATCCTAAATAACATGTAATGGATGTTATGTAGTATTTATAACATGATATGCAATACTAAGCCTAGGAACTATCATAAATAAGCATTTTATCTTGAATTCATGTGTGTTTATCAGAAAGCAACTGGCTTAGTTTCCGATTGAAAAACTTGCATCTCATGAAAAATCTCTTGTGTTAATATTCACACATAAGCCAACACCTAAAAACAATTAAAAATTAGAGAAACCCTTTGTTTGGCCTTAGTAAAAGTCCGAAGTAGATTGTTGGCTTGAGTTCCCACCCCCGAGGAGGAAAATGCCTCGTTTGAGGATGCGATGTCAACATGTTACAGCCTCGGTGCTACTCTATATCTATATTTCATATCCTTAAACGGAGCATTAAGGCACATTTTTGCAGCTCAATTGTCTTAGACGCTGCTCTACCCATAGCATTGGAGTAAGAACTTGAGTTTGCTTGGAGCATCCCTTTACACCGCTTTGTGTTTTGGGGTTATGAGCTCTTGGGTGGTGTCATGGACAGTAGCATCTTGAATTATTGGCGCCAGAGTGCCCCGAGGATTGGTAATGGGAATGATGATCCTAACACATTTGTTTTAAGGCTAAGCTAAGAATAAGCATAGGGGAGATAAAAAAAAGTTCTCAACTAAAAACAGAACATTATAAATGTTGGCTTTTCACAAGCACTAACACAAGGTTTTAAAGGTTATTGCAAGTTGCAAATCGGATTCAAGAGATGGAAAAATCTTAACTTCAAAAATTTCAAGTCATCTGAATTAACAAGGGGTTAATTTGTGAATTTTTGGAGGATATATTGATCCCGATTCGTCTAATTTTTTGATCCAAAAATGAATCCCGATGTTTCTATATAACAAATCCCATAGCTCCCACGTTTTAGACAACCAAGATCCCATGATCTCTTACTCAAAAAAGTTGAAAAAATTAGTTTTCCCAAAAATTTCATTTTGTAAAAATTTCTTTTGCTACGGAGCATGGGGGTGTGATAAACATCAGTTTATCATCATTCTTATGCCCTAAAACAAACCTAGCTCTTAGGATTTTAACTTTGGAAATGGGTTTTTGGGCTGCATTTAGGCATCAATTAGGTTAAGCATGCATTGCATATGTTTTTGTATTTTTAATATGTTTATTTGATTGTTAGGTGATAAGCCCATATTTGTGGGCTAATTAGATACTTAACACCTAGACATTAGATTAGTATTGACATATAAAAGGCATATGATAAGATGTAAATAGATTTGTCTAATTATTCACTTATTTGCATATTTCATGGATTGCATTCATATCTAAATACATTTAGAATTCATTTAGAATAACAATAATTAGTCTATAGGTTGCATTACATGTATATATTAGAATTAACATATTCTATGTGTGTTTGTAGATAAATAACCCATCATTTATTTTCTTATTAATCCATTTCTTCTTCTTCTTCAATGCCTGCTGCCATTTTGCACCAGCTACTTGCACTGAAGACCTGCATTCATGGAGGAGCGGGAGAAGTGGATTTGGTCGACGCTCCATCTTCATCTTCATCTTCATCATTCCCTGTAAGTATAAGAAAGGGGGATCCACAACCGGGCTGGAGGAGATGCCGCCCTATTCACAGAGTGAGATCGATGTTCATAAAAGCTGCATCGTAGTATAGGTCGAAGTCACTTTGAAAACAAATAAATTTTATTACTTAAAAAGGTTTTGAGGTCGAACATAGGGAGCAATATGGAATTTAAAGCTCAAGATCACAATTTAAATCAAGTATAAAGATTGCAAAAAGAATAATGTCAGGATTAATATGCCAAAAAGAATCAAGTAAAATGGTAATTTAAATCACCAAATACTCCTCACAAATAACACTTAAACCAAGTCTCAAATATACGTAATTAAAGTATCAATATATGGTGTTGTTGCTTTTCTTCTCGTTCTATTGGTTCTTCTTCTATGGCTCCCTCTCTTCTTCTTCTTTTATTCTTCTTCCTCTTTCTCTCTTCCTCTGCTTCTCAAGCCTTCTTCTTCTTTGTTTCTTAAGCCTTCTCCTTCTTCTTTTCTGTTCAGCTACTTTGGATAAAGGGGCAAACTTCTTGAATTGGCTAAGTGTCAGCCAATTCTCTTAGTAGCAAAACCCTCCCCCTACCTTGTGCTATCTCTCCTTCTCTTTCTCTCTTTGGCTTCTCCCTCCCAGGGCCTCTCAATGGGTAACCAAGTTATTGGGTACACGCGCACCCAAGACCAGGGCTACCTACAGTGAGTAGCAACTGAGGAGTGCTTAGGTTAGGTGGGTTAAAGGGCTGGCCAGATCAACGGGGTTAGAGTCACAGACGACGCACGTGAGGGGTGCATGCTGGGACTTCACCCCCTGTGCGTGATGAGGAGATAAGCCTGTACGACTTTTTCAATTTATGTGCCTTCAGCTGCTCTAACGCATCCGATGTGGGACTAAACCATGCCCTTTTCTTCACGTGCATTTGCAGCAAAGAGGATCCTTCCAATTGAGGTTTGGGTCATAGTCAAAGTGCCCAATTGATCGCCTATGCCTCTGCCTGGGTGAATTCCGCTTCACCTGGGGCGTGTCCCTGGTGCTGGAGCTTGCTTAAAGATGCTCCATTAATGGAAGTTGGAGGTTGGACCCTGAAAACATGAACACGGCCTTATGGCCACAACAGAAGTGCTCAAAAGCTTTCCTGGATGTCAGGGAATGCAACTGTGGTGGTGGCATCGCGTGCAAGTGGATGTGGAGGCTTGTCAACCACGCAGATTGTGTGTAAGAGTTTATGAGTCAAGGGGTTGCTAGAGAGGCCAATCCCCTCAATTACTTGAGGGGTTTTGGCCAATGAGTCAAGGTGATGGTGAGGAGCATGGAAGTGGCGCAGTTGGGCGATTGTGGAAGCCGCTAGGGCTCACTGGAGCTCTACCGACGAGGTGGAAGATGAAGTCTCGGAGGGCATGTCGATGGTTGAAACGAAGTTGCATATGTTTGGAAACGAAGAGTGGAAGATGTGGAGTGGTTTAGGAGAGGTAGTAGACGATGGGGAGCAGAGTTGGCACCAGAGACGAAGCTGCTCTACTAAGGGGTGGACAGCGAGAACGAAGGAGGTAGGGACGCTGGCGGGTGCTGCTCGACGACGAAGAAAGCAAGGAAGAAGAATCTACTGCTAGTATTGCAGTCAGACGATGAGGGGAGGCAAGGAGGGTCGCCAGAGCTTGAAGAGCAACTTGGCCTGTGGATGAGAGAAGAATTTGAGGGTTACTTCGGTCGAATTCGAGCATGAGAGGTTCGGTATGAGTAGGAGGTGCATTTATAGACCTCAGGAGGTTGGTTAGAGCTTGGGAAGCAAGCTTCCCAAGAGTGGAAAGCTCGCCGGAGTTTGGGAATTCCTTGATACCCATATCTCTCATGCATTCGCATGAGAGATTGGATAGGTTTTAGAGCTTAGGATCGGGTTCAAAAGGAAGGGAATTTCTTGAAGAACTTCACTTTCAAATTTGAAAGGGATTCGTCAAGAAATTAGGGAGTTCTTTTCTTTTTAAGGTCACCAAAGCAAGTAGGAATAAGTTTCATTGTGGTAGGGACCTTTTTGTGAGAATGATGATAAAGTTAGGGGCCTATTTGAAAATATTTTGAAAGTTAATGATAGAAATGTAATTAGACAGGACCAATTTGCAAACTAGGTCAAGGTAAACTCATCTTGGGTCCAAATTTTGGTACAAACCTAATTTAGACCTAAGGAATCAAATGGTGAAGTTGGATTTTGGTTTTGACCACGTTTGACTAGGTAATTTATGCAAAGACCTAAATTAGGGCAAATGTCTGTCTATGCTTCTGTTCTGGGTCAAAATGGGTTTTGATGGTCAAATTTAAGGTTCCAAACACTAGATAATATTTTTCTATGAATTTTAGAGGATTTAGGTAAATTTTACCCTGATCAGAACCTCAGTTAATCAAGCAGGTCTGTTTTTAGGGTTTTAAAAACTCATTTAATTCTCAGAACACGTGCAAACTCTTTTTTGAATATTCTATCCCACTTGTTATCTTTCTAAGACCATTTGACTTTTATGCAGCCCCTGAGAAAACCTATGGTTGTACTGCATTCATGATAAATTCGTAAAATTGCAGTTTTAACCCTAGTTTCTTATTTTTCCCTCAAAATGATTATGCAGTGACTTGTGACTCTCTGACAGTTATGTAGGTGCATTTACTAACTTAATTGGGTCAAAATGAGCTACTTATGCCTCATGATGGTGTTTCCATTACACCCCACACCACCACCGTGCTTTCCATCCACCATCGTGGACTCCACAGCCAAACTCCACCACATCGTGGGCTAATGGGGTGACAGATCACCGCACCAAGCCGATGGACTCGTGCCAACACCGTGCGTGAGCCTTCACGGCTCCACTTCATCGTGAGTGTGGCCTCACCGTCCGCATGAATACCTTCTTCTCCATCTTCTTCTTCATCTTCTTCCCCTATTTCATGTGAAAAACAACCCATCACCACCACCATCACTCCATCACCGGCAACTTAGCCTCGCGCCCGACCACATGTCGCCTCACCTCCTCATTCACCACCCTCCTCGTGTGCACCACCTCACACCCTCTGCCTCTGCACACAGCATGTCACCTGCCCGCGTAGGTGGCCGTGCTCTCCACCTTCAGCTGCTGCACAAATGCAAAGCGCTGCCCTAACCACTCACGCAGCACACCACCCTCACCCTCCCATGCGTGGCCAGCAACACACCTGCACACACCATCCAGCAGCATGCGTTTCCCCTTGTTAAGCTCCAACGCATGGTCTAAACCACGCCTACATGCCACCCTCCTCACTCCTTTTCACTTTAGCACTATTCATCTTCTTCCCTGAAAAGATCCCATCATCGCACGCCACCCTCCTCCGCGCAGTCACCTTATCCAACCTCGAAGCCTCGTGCCATCGACATCAACGAACTCACCTCAACCTTACGAGCTCAGCCATACCCTCTGAAGGCCGACAGCAGCCTGCGCCCACTGACAAGTTGCTGCCACCATCATCGGCCTTCCTCGTCGACGGTGAGACCATCGGTGACTGTTCGATGTATTGTCACCGCCCATGCATAGCCCTCGTCACAGCCAACCACCTCCAAGCTCCAGACACCCGACCGTAGCCTCCGCTTCACACACACAAAAGGAAGCAAATGCTATGTTTCATGTTCTATTACTATTTACATTCACATGCCATTGCCACTCTTTTTATTTTGAATTTATTAATTAAATGTTATGGCTAATTTATGCAAGTGACCTCCCTCTTTCTCATAAATGCCATTTTAGCATGATCTCTTGTTGTTTTCTTAATTTGAAGGCAGATTTGGCTCGATTTCTTGATGAAATTAATAGTGAGCATCAGTTTTTGACCCTTGCGAGTTTGTAATAACCAGTGCCTCCCTATGGATACGACCCGCTCTCTCGAGTGGTTTATTTTAATTCAATACTTTGATTAGTTGATTTTCCACCACTTAGAAATACAAACGACAAACCATTTTAATTATCATCTTGTTAAGCTAAAATCAACTCGTCAAATGACACCATTGTCGAGAAGGCAACAGGCTTGTTAAACTTGAATTTATCCATTTATTGGTTCACATTTTATTTGAGGCATATTTAATTTATTCTATCTGTTTGTGCGAGGCACCTCATGGGAGAATCGTCACACCCGCCTCAGCATCTTCGCATTGTGGATCTTGGGCCACACCCAAGGAGGAGCTTCGCATCTTGGTGGACCTTAATGCCACCAACCTGGTGAGTAAAAAATTCATCTTTATCATTCAGATAAACTTAGAGTTCATTATTTGAGACCCCTGTTATTTTAGGGGTTTGTTCCCTGACTTTCTTTTAGGCTTGTGCCAGGTAACCTTTCGGGAGTCTGTTCCCATTTCTTTAGACTTAGGTTATTCTTCTCTTTCATGGATTGATTTTATTTATTTATTCTTTGTTTATGCATAAGTAGGTAGATATATATATATATATAAATGAACTACCTGTATCTAGAAGCTATATGCCATTAGGACGATCATTTAGGATTGCTTGAACAACCTCTAGATTTCATTTCCTGCATACGTGTGCATATCATTGCTGATCGTAGGATGCAAGGTATGTTTTCTTGACTTTGCATCCATATTTGTTCACGCATTGCATGTGGACCTTAATGTCAAAGACCACGAAGTTTGATTTGAATTGATTTAACAAGTGGTCACCTTTAAATTCGGAGAAGGACATAACTAAAGGAGGGACATTAAAACCAAGGACTTGAAATGATAATCTCGTGTGCATTTGAAAAATTCGAAAACATTTTTTCGATGTATGCACACTTTTCTATTTTGTTGCATCGAAGCACACATATAAACACTTTTAGGTCTTGGAACCACTAGGACTAGAGGCTCCTATTATAAGCACACAATTGGGCGAAGCCTGGAGCGACTGCACACAAGCATCGAGCTTTGCTCCAATGGTGGATGATGCCTGCCACCTAAAATCGCCAAGACGGTCTCACAACCATGTTAAATTGCTCAGGAAGCTTCGCTGAGGCACGACGAATGTGCAGCGGTGGCCGGTGTGTCGTGGGGATGCCTGTGCGAGCGTACCCAGGGCACACTGTGTGCGTATGTGTGGCTATGTTCGAACTAAGGGTATCATCCGCCCCGAACCTCTATAGTCAACTGAATTTTTGGGTGCCTTGATTGGGTCCATCACATTCTACTTTCATCCAAACCATCGGTGCATGTTCAGTAGGAGGTCCTTTAGACCATCCTTGAGTCCTCCTTTAGTTATTCACTCCCGTCGAGGCCAGGCCTCGACTTCCGTGTTTGTGCGGCAACCCCACCACATAGACATCTCCTCTGATTCATCTGAACCCAATTCTCCTTCTTCCATCATCATGGAACAACCCATAGAAGAAGAGAATAACCTTGAGAACAAACTTCAGTGCCTTAATGATTTATTCCAAGCCTTTGTAAACCAACCACAGCATCCTATGATGCAAGATCACTAAAATCCTACTGCGGTGGCAATCGAACCTCGAGTCCAAATCCTAGCTGGAGGTCCTGATTCTGAACTCAAGCCCAACATGATTCATGCTATTCCAAAGTTTCAAGGGCTTAATTCTGTGGATCCCTTCCAATACATAAAACAACTCAAGCATCTGGCCCAGACCTTCGGGTCAGATGTCCAAAATCGGGATATTATTCACTTGAAGATGTTCTCCTCTCTCATGGACCAAGAAGCTCACTGGTATCAGACTCAAACGCGTCCAATAAACACATTGGTTGAACTACAATCCAAGTTTCCGGAAAAGTTCTTCCTAATTGGCGGTCCAAGAAATACAAAGTGGATTCATCTGTTATAGCATGAGAAACATGTAAGTTTCCTAAACTCAAAAAATTTATGACTTTGTATATATATTATAATAATATTTTTTAATACATTTAGGATCAAATGGTATAATTAGTATATCCCCCCACTGACAAGACCTCCAAGACTGTTCAACAGCCTTTAGATGCAGACGAGGCATTTAGGAGAGTGATGCCATCGAACCACGGTGGTTTCGTTCTTAGTGCGGGTGTTGAAATGCATATCGCACGTATTTGATAGAAAAATGTCATAGTATAGTGCGTAATAAGATCAAACAAAGATATTCAATAAAAGATAACGAGACTTGAGTCCCAGTCATTCGTCTCTGGGAGGCATTTGTTTTACTTTTGAATTCAATCTTTTACCGCTCTACTCAGTTTAAAATCACGCGCCAGTTTATGATTATTACGTATTGAAGTACGACATGCTTAGCTGCAAGTATATCGGAATTGAAAACAGGAAACATTAATCACACAAAAGATATTGCAATGAGCTCATGGTGACTCTCAACACATAGACATATATATATAGAAAATATATTTTCATTCATTCATTTCGAGAGTGTTTGCAACATGAACTTGTAGAGGAAATCTTGTACATGAATGCTTAAAAATGTAAAGCTAGCTATCAAAAAATGATAGCATATAAGAATCTATGGGGGGATTTTGCAGGCATTATTGGGGGAGAATAAGAGCTACACTACTAAGCAGTAAATAAAAGCAGTAAATGTAAAGAGCTAGCTACTAATCTATCAAAAGTGAGGGCATTCGGAGGTGGGCTCCGATGGCCTTGGAGTGGTGGAGAGGAGAAAGAGGGGTGGCCAATGCGGCTTAGGCCAGCCCTTGGAGAGAGGTTGGAGAAGTGATCTAGCATCCTGGCATGGTGTCCTTCATGGCGATGCTTAGCTCATGGAGATGGAGTGGAGATGGTGGTGGCTAGCCTAAGTGGAGGTGGATGGAGCTAAGCAAGTATGGCCGAAAGTTGGATGGGTGATTGCGCAGCAATCATAGGTCTTAATTGACATAAATTAGGCTAGGACTTAGCATAAGTTAGGGTTATTCATGCATGCATACGCATTATCTGCATCTTTACTACTTTTCTTTAGCTATGCATAAAATAATGTTATAATGTGCTGATTAAGTACATTATGTCGATTGCAGGGAATAAGTTGATCAGGAGCTGGATATGATGCTGGATCAGGAATAACGGGAGTTGTAGTAGAGCTGGAGCAGAAGGCCTAGTTTAGATGTAGGAATAATAATGTAAGGGGTTTAAAGGTTTTCTATTCTATTAAGTAGAAATAAAGCAGTAAAATGTGAAGAGCTTAGGTCCATCCTAGCCCTAGGATAGCCTAGAGACTTTCCCAAGAATTAGCCACCTTTAGATTAGGTCACAACACCCTAGGAAGTCCTAAAACCTTAGTTCCAACCCTTCTCTGGACGTCCGGATAAGTTTTAAGACGTCCAGGACCCTTAGCCAACTCCCGCACACTTCAAACCCACTTCTGCAGTGTTATTGGATGTCCAGACACTTTGTCAGACGTCTAATTTCTGCAGAATACCCAAAACAGAACTCGAAATCCTTTCTGACTCTGATGGGACGTCCAGACAACAAGTCTGGACTTCTGATATTTGAGTAGAAGACGTATGTTTCTATAATTAGACTTCTGATACTGCTCTCCAATTCCTGTTTTGAGATTTAAGCCTTGATCTTGGATCTTTAGGTCCCTAAACCTAACTCCAACCTCATAGGAACCTAAATTAAGGTGCCCTAACCCTAGTACACCACCTCTAGACCTCCCTAAGGACTTAATTAGGTCCTCACTAAAGCTAATTGACTTGGATCTTAGTCAATTCCATCAGCCTATTCAATTGGACTCATTGAGTCCAATTGAGCCCTGATCTCAGCACACACTGTCCAATTGGACTCAGTGAGAGTCCAATTGACCTAGACCTGACTTAATTGAGTTGTTTTACTCTCAATTAAGTTTCCACACACCTAATTAAACTTGTATTAAATTTAATTGCACTTTACCTTAGTGAATTAGGGTTTATAACCCTAATTTGATACCTACCTTGACCTAAACCCACTCGAACCCAACCTAATCAACCTAGCCACCTAAGTTTTGACCCACACACACCCACACACACCATTCACACGAAAATATCTAGCCTAAAGTTCTCTAGAACTCTCTGCCATGTGTGGTTGCCTTAGTTGCCAAAAATAGCAACCAATTGCCATTCAATTCTTAGATCCACATTTGGTGGATCTAAAAACCACCATCCACCCTCTCTCTCTCAATCTCCCACAAGCTCCCACCATAGGCCTTCTAGAGAATTCCATAATTCTCTAGAGAGCTTCCCTTAGGTCTATAAAAAGACCCCTTGGGTGGCCATTGGCACCCATTCACTCCCTTGGCAATTGCTCTCCATTGGTGCCATTCACGCCACCTCCACTTAGCCACTCACTCCACCTCCACGAGCTCACTACCACCACTATGGAGGACACCATGCTGGGATGCTGGATCAACCCTACTTCTCTCCAAGGGTCGGCCTAAGCTACATTGGCCGGCCCTCATTCTCTTCTCGACCACTCCAAGGCCATCGGGGACCACCCCTGAATGCCCTCTATTCTTCTAGCTGTAGATCATGCTCTTCATAATTTTTATTGCTTTCATTTAATGCTTAGTAGAGTAGCCTTACTTACCCCCAAATGATGCATGCGAAATCCCCCCGTTGATTCTTGTATGCAATCATTTTCTAGTAGTTAGATTTAATTTTAAGCATTCATGTATAAGCTTTCCTCTAGATTTCCTTGTGGAACAACTCTCCCACGATGAATGAAATTTCATTTTATATATATATCTCTTATGTGCTTGAAATCACCTTGAGCTAAATGATTATCATATTTGCGTGATTTAAGTGCCTATTCTTTAACCGCCTATATATTACGCACCAGCATGTCGTTCAAATAAAGTAGAGTGGCTTTAAGATCAATTTCAAAAACAAAAATAATGCCTCCCAGAGACGAACGATCGGGACTTAAAGTCTCGTTATTTTCAAAACAATATCTTTGTTGGATCGTATTTCGCAACTATACTACGACTCTTTTATCAAAAATGCGATCTATGACTTTCCAACAAAATGGCGCTGTTGCCGGGGAGGCAACGTCATTTTTCTTGATTTTGATCTTTTACTTATCATTGACAAATCTGCCTCTACTTCATTTTTTTTGATGTGCAAGATAACACGGAAGAAAAGAAGGGATCTGTGCACACAATGAAGCACGGAAAAGAAATCAGGTGCACATCACATTCTCTTAGATTAGGTTTATTTTCTGAACCCTAGGACTAGATCTACTTCCTGCACTTTCTTTTTTTTTAAAAAAAAGAAGAGATTTTTCTTATTTTCGTGGAAAAGAAAAAAAAATTTGAAAAAAAAATCTAGATTGGATTTCCTTTTGAATCTAGGTTAGAAAAAAAAAAAGAAATTTTCGTTGAATCTTTTGAAAAATTCTTTTTGAAAAAAAAAGTGCAAAAGATTGAAAAGAAAAAAAAACTTTTTTGATGGAAGGCTTGAATTTCAAATTCAAACCTCTTTAAAAGCTTTTCCACCACCTTTTGATTTTCGGCCAGATTTCAAATCTCACCTAAAAATTCGATTGCCGAAAAATCCGTTAGCGAAAAATTCTGAAATTTTGGCAAAACCTTCATTTTCAAACCATCTTTCAACTTCCACCATTACATTGAGAAAACTCCAAGTATAATATTTTTAAAAATTCGCGAATTGCACGAGGGTCAGATAGACCCAGATTCAAAAATTTTCAGAGTTCCAAAAGTGATTCTGTGCAATCCGCGAATCTGTTTTGACTAAAAATGGTGGGTTTGAAAGCTGATCTAATTGGCTTTATTTCCCATATTTTTCCCGAATTTTTGAAGATCATTTGATACTGTTTCAAAGTGAAAAACCGTCCAGGGGTCAAAGTTCCAAATCTGACCCCCTGATATTTAAAATTCCCTAAAAATTTGGTTGAAACAGTAAAAATTCTAAAAAAATATTCTATGAAAAACTAATTGAAAAAGGAATCTACGTGAAAAATTTCAAATTAATTGGATTCCAATTATTATTAGAGAATCAACATTATTTTTGTGGTCTGTTGAAATAGAGAAAAAAAAACCCTAGAAGTGCATGCAACTTAGGTTGAACCTTTAGGGTCACAAATAGAGACCACACTTTTGGCTAACATAGAATTAATCAAGTCTAGTTAGCTGGTGAGCTTGGTCACCTTGTGGGCCACTCACCACAAACCCCACTGAAGAAAACAGGTTAAAAACTAATTTTAAAACACGAAATCAACCCGAGTTCGTTGTCGTACTACTGAATGAGTTTAATCTCTCTTGCCAAACCTGATGACTAAGTCTGCGGGGTAGTGTCAAACGACCGCGGCTCAGGGGTCAACGGAACCAGAGGCGTAAGCCAAAGGAATAACCTTCCCCTTAGTCCCCTCGTAACCAGACTGGCTGGGTTAGCTTGAGAGGCGGGATTCACGTTCAGTCGGTTGTACGATGAACTTATCTTCAGGAATTCACATCCCTAAAGAAAAATCTGGTCACCTGATCTATAAGGACCATTTGATTGATAGGGCCTTAGCCTTGTCCTACGTGGCTACACCAACCCAGGGGTTGGGCGGTGTATGCACGGAAGGAGGTCACTTCGACCTCACTTGGTTGGACCTTGGGAGCCACTCCCAAGGAGGCGAGTCACCTCACCCAGACCATCTTCTCCCCCCATTTCTTCTACTCCAAGAGCCACGATGGCAAATCCTGGACCTGGACCAAGACCGGGTCAGGACATTGAGAATCTGGACCTGATGGCTCGTCTGGAAACCCAGGTCGCTGAATCTGAGGAGCGGCATCAGCAGAGCATAGATCGTATTCTGGCGGCGCTTGACAGGATGCAGCACCCGCCACGAGGAGAACAAATGCGGGATTTTTACGACCCAGCCGCACCCATCGTCGTACCGCTAGTGAGAATTCCCGTAGGCGGAGACGCATTTGAGCTCAAGCCCAATGTAATTGGGTTGATCAGCACTCATTTCTACGGGAACTCAAGCGAAGATCTGTTCCAGCACCTTGAGGACCTGAGTTGACTCGCTGAAACGATCCGACCCAGGAATATTGATCTCGGGATCGTTCTGATGAAGCTTTTCCCATTCTCTCTAAGGGACAAAGCTTCTTACTGGTTCAAGACTATTGGGAAGCCAATTGGAACCTGGCCGAAATTACGACGTGAATTCCTGCAAAAGTTCTTCCCAATTGGTTGAACAAATGCAATGAGACATGCAATCACCACTTTCTCCCAGGGAGCTGGGGAGAAATTACATGAGGCATGGGATAGATTTCATGACCTTCTCCGAAAATGCCCGCATCATGGTATACCCCGATGGCACTTAGCTCATGTTTTTTACCATGGGCTAGATGACACACATCGGTATCTGGTCGATGCATCTAGCGGCGGGAATTTTCTCGCAAAAGACGAGAACAGTGCATTTGAGTTGTTTGAATCATTAGTGGAGAACTCGATGAATGCCGCATCTATGAACCAATTCCAGCGGCTTGGTCAGCAGTGGGTTGGTGTCCACGAGGCTCACACCAATTCTATTCGAGCCGACATGGATATCATCGTCAAGCAGCTGGATAGAATGAACCTAATTGAGAGAAAGATTGACCAGATCAGTCAAGGTCAATCCGATTCGAGCTCTGTCGCTGCAAGATCCTCTTATGCATCCTGAGCTCCACCTACTCAAGTTAATCTACTCACTCAGGATGCACCTTCTCCATATTTACGAGATCCCGCATATCAGGATCCCGTGAATAATGCAGATTTGGCACCCTACGACTAAGGTTACGCACCACCCACAGATTATAATGCGTATCCCTTTGATGGATATACGTCTCAGACGTCTTCGGCCTACGAGGATGTCAGTGCTATCCAAGGATACGGGAGTAATAACCCGCATTCAGAGACATATAACCCTGGTTCGTGCCAACATCCGAACTTCTCCTGGTCTGGTAATTCACAGAGATCACATCAAGATCCACACTACCAGACCAGGCAATACGAGAATGCGCAAAACACGTATCCTATGCAACAGCCATTCCCGCCTCAGTAGCAGCAACCTCGCTCGTTATACCAGCCACTGCACTAAGCTGCCAACCACCCTCCAAAGCGGGCCGACCCTTTGGAGGCGCTGAAAGAGGAGCTGCAAGAATCAATGAGGAAGTCTACACAAGATAGCTTGCAGATAATGAAGGTGATGGCTGATCAGATTCAGACCATACAAAATACGCAGAACCAGCTATTGCAGGAGCATATGACTTAGGGAGCCTTGCCCTCCCAACCCGTCCCAAATCCTTGATATGTGAAAAACCAGGGTGCCCCGCCTAGGTTTCAGGCACCGCAGGGACAGGCACACGCCATACTACAGGTGCCTCCTGCACCACCCGATTACGTGCAAGGCCAGCCGCCTTTGCAAAATCCTGCGTATTCTGCCCCATCCGCTCCCCCACCACCTCATGGACAGCAAGCCGATGCACACGTTGTCTCATTGCGGAGCGGAAGGAAGACATTCGACCCACCACCTAGGCAAGCGGGTTCTGATTTTTCCCACCCTTCGCCGCAGGCAGATTCGACTCCTTCAGCATCTCAGGAGCCACCTGTGGTAGATAAGGGTAAGAGGCCACTTAACCCTGATATTCCCATCCCTTTTCCTGAGGCTCTGACACGAAATATAGTACGAAAAAAGGACACGCGGAATTTCAAGGACCTGAAATCGATGTTTAAAGAAGTACATATTCAGGTCCCCCTCCTCGAGGCTATCGATCACATTCCCGCTGTCGCTAGGTTCTTCAAGGACTACTGTACCCCGAAGCGACAGCAGAGAATTGGACGACAGGTGGTACTGTCGAAATAAGATAGCACCGTGATTCTAGCTAACCTACCGCCAAAGAAGAAAGACCCTGGTACCCCACTCATATCTTGCTTTTTGCAGGATTCTCCATTTGATCGAGCCCTTCTAGATTTGGGTTCATCAATCAACTTAACTCCCACCGCCGTATTTGATCAATTTCGATTTGGGGAGTTGAAACCCACCTCGATTACGATTCAGCTGGTTGACAGATCAGTCAAAACACCGAGGGGGGTAGTTGAGAACGTGATCGTAAAAGTCCGTGGGTTCTGCTTTCCCGCAGATTTTTTTGTTCTCGATATGGAAGTTCCTCCTAATCTCCGAGATGCACCAATTATTTTGGGTCACCCATTTCTGGAGACAACCCGAGCAAACATCGATTGTGCATCCGGGTGTATGGGATTGCCCTAGTCAATGAACGACTTCGACTAGACATATTCAGGGCAGCAAAGAACTTCGACTGTAATTGAATAGAGGAGGATGGTGAAGATGAAGATTCGGCTTACTGTGGTAACATTGGGCTCCTTTGTGATGACCCAATGTCTCATTCGTCTACACTATCAGGGTCTCGGACCTCGATCCACACGGGATTGAAACCACTGCATTACACATATCTCCCGGAAGATCTAACTGTTTGGGGTGTGCCTCTAACCACAGCACCCCTGAATCCAGCTATCTTGATCCATATATTACTGAATCACCCCTGTTATTACAGGAAGATGTAACTACAGCTAACGGGTTTCCCGTTAATGCAGTCACAACATATTTCATAGGGAGCGACTCAGTGGGAATTCACATGCACACGGATCAGCAGATTCCCACCTTCAATTCTACTCCTCCCACTCTCAGTTCTGATTCTTACCCACCCGTAATTGAATTAAAGCCCTTACCTGACTCACTCAAATACGTATTCTTGGGCGAAAGTGAGACATATCCAGTCATTATCAATGCCCACTTAACCCAAGAACAGGAGCATCAATTAATTTCCATACTTCAAGACCATAGGGCTGCTATCGGGTGGAGTATTGCTGATGTCCGCGGTATTCGCCCCTCGTATTGCACTCATCACATTTACACGGATGAGGGAGTGAAACCTTCGAGACAACCTCAAAGACAGCTAAACCCAAATATGCTAGAGGTTGTTAAGAAGGAAATCATCAAATGGTTGGATGCAGGCATTGTATATCCAATCTCAGACAGCCAGTGGGTGAGTCCGATTCAGATAGTGCCCAAGAAAGCAGGACTCACCGTTATAAAAAATGATAAGGGCGAATCCATCCTGACCCGCACTGCGACATCTTGGCGGGTTTGCATAGACTACAGGAAACTAAACACGGCTACCCAGAAGGATCACTTTCCTTTGCCGTTCATTGATCATATCTTGGAACGGTTAGCCGGATGTAGTTTCTTCTGCTTTCTGGATGGATACTCCAGGTATAATTAGGTAGCAATTAGCCCGGAAGATCAGGACAAGACCACATTCACATGCCCCTTTGGAACATTTACCTTTAGGCGCATGCCCTTTGGCCTCTACAATGCACCAGTGACATTTTAGCGTTGTATGATGGCTATCTTCTCTGACATGATTGGGGATTATGTGGAGGTATTCATGGATGATTTCTCTATTTTCGGAGATGATTTCGCATCTTGTCTTGATAACCTCACAAAGATCCTGAAACTATGTATTGAGGTGAACCTAATACTATCTTGGGAGAAAAGCCATTTCATGGTGAGGGATGGTATAGTACTAGGGCACAGGATCTCCAAAAATGGACTTGAGGTCGACCGGGCTAAATCAGAGATTATCTCCCACTTACCGCCACCTAGCTCGGTCAAGCAGATTAGATCATTCTTGGGCCATGTCAGCTTCTATCGGAGATTTATACGCGATTTTTCAAAAATTGCGCGGCCTTTGAAGAATCTCCTGGTTACCGATATCCCATTTGAATTTAATACCTCGTGTCTCAGCGCCTTCGAGACTTTACAAAGCGCTGTTTCCGACTCCCCGATTCTCTAACCACCCGATTGGTCGCTTGATTTCGAAATGATGTGCGACGCTTCTGATTTTGCCGTCGGTGCTATTTTAGGCCAGCGTCAGGAGAAACAACCTTTTGTCATATACTATGCTATCAAGATGCTGAATGAGGCTCAGCGCAATTATACTGTCACTGAGAAAGAACTGCTAGCAGTAGTATTCGGGTTGGAGAAATTCAGATCATATTTATTAGGGTCCAAGGTCATAATCTTCACTGACCACTCCGCCCTCCGGCACTTGTTGGCAAAGAAGGATGCCAAACCATGACTCATTAGATGGATCCTTCTAGTACAGGAATTTGATATCGAGATCCACGACAAAGCTAGGAAACAAAATGTTGTGGCGGATCACCTATCCAGATTAGACCCAAACCACATTCCTTATTCCCTGCCTATCCATGAACAATTTCCGGATGAATCACTTTTGGCAATTCATTCTGTTGAGTTCCCCTGTTATGCGGATTTCACGAACTACCTTGTTGCAGGCAAAATTCCCGCAAACCTATCCAAAGACCAGAAACTCAAATTCATTGCAGAGGCCAGATACTATCTCTAGGATGACCCATTGCTCTTCCGCATTGGAGTGGACCAGATCATCCGTAGATGCATCCCAGACTCTGAGATTCCCAGTGTGTTATCTTTCTGCCACAATGATGCGTGTGGTGGCCATTTCTCAGGACGGAAAGCCACTGCAAAAATTTTGCAGTCAGGATTTTTCTGGCCAACCATCTTCAAAGATACACAAGATTATGCCCAACACTGTAAACGATGTCAATCGATCGGTTCTATGGCCAGGAGCGACATGATGCCACTCCAATCCATCATGGTCGTAGAAGTGTTCGACGTCTGGGGCATAGATTTTATGGGCCCTTTTCCAAACTCACATGGCTTCGAGTACATATTGCTAGCCATTGATTATGTCTCGAAGTGGGTTGAGGCCATCCCGGCAAGACGGGCTGACCACAAGATCGTCATTTCTTTCGTACGGCAAAATATTTTCGTGAGATTCGGAATACCCCGTGCTCTGATTAGCGATGGGGGAAGCAACTTCACCCACGCCCATTTCATGTCGTTATTAAAGAAATATGGGGTACATCACCGCATAGCCACCCCGTATCACCCGCAGACCAATGCAGGCTGAAGTGTCTAACCGTCAAATCAAGCTGATTCTCCAGAAGACGGTTAGACCAGACAGGAAGGACTGGTCTGACAAATTAATCGAAGCACTCTGGGCATATCGGACCGCATACAAGGACCCACTCAGAATGTCACCATATCGCATGGTATATGGCAAGGCCTGTCACCTTCCTGTAGAGCTGGAACACCGCGCCTTTTGGGCGGTACGAAAATGCAACCTCGACCTCGATGTAGGAGGTCGAGAACGGAAACTCCAGCTCAGCGAATTAGAAGAAATCCGGCGGGAGGCTTATGAGAATGCATTAATATACAAGGACAAGACCAAGGCCTTTCACGACCGCCACATCCGGAAGAAAGTATTCACGCCCAACCAGTGAGTCTGGTTATTTGATTCAAGACTGAAACTGTTTGTGGGGAAGCTTAAGTCCAAATGGACAGGCCCGTATGTTGTGATGCAACCATATCCTAATGGGGCAGTCCAGAACAAGGACCCCAAATTTGGGCATATATTCACGGTAAATGGCTAGCGCCTCAAGCCATTTTTGGCCCAGGAACCTCCTCCACCTGACGAAACTATTCACCTTAGTGAGGACGTGTGATTGAGTGCTCGCCCAGCTGGAGGCGTTAAACTCAGCACATATAAATACCATTTCACCATCATCTATACATAACCATTTTTATACATAGCATATTTTTGTTTTACCATATTTCCCTTTTGTATATTGCATGTTAACAGGTTGGCCAGTGCTGAATATAATTTCAGGAGCAATTCCAGGTGACTTCTACCCACTCATCCTATGTCGAATTTATTTTCTTTTATATTCATGCATGAGGACATGCAAGAACTTAGGCATGGGGGGGATAGATACAGCAAAAACTAAATTTTTTTTTTGTGCCAACACTTAGGAAAACCTCGGAGCTGCGTGCAAAACGTGCTTTAGGACCTTAAATAAAAGAACAACAGACTCCAGCTCCAATGCTCGCATTGGAGCTAGAAATTGTTCATAATAACCAATTCCAACTCAACCGCTCACCTTTTATTCTAAATTTAGGGTCAAGCTGATTGTAACCCGATACGGGAAATTCACGAAGTACAAATTATATGAGGTTACATAACATATATAGATATTGCATTCATGAATAAGATTATTTTATTAAGAGAATGCATTAGGGATTTTATCCTTTAGTTGATTCCTGTAATCTGGAATCCAGTATAACTTTTCACACACGTAGAATTTGCAATGGATTCACGGTGAAGGCTGATAAACATCTTCAGTTTGTCGAGAAGAAGTAGTGCTTCTTTTCCTGAACCCTTGGACAGTGTTTTGGGAGTCAGGCTGATTTTCTTCCAAAAATCCACCAAATAGTGTGAGATGATAGTAGAGTGTACTGGTGCTCTAAGATTAGTGCAAGGAATCTGGAATCCTAGATAATTAGGTGATGATACTTAGAGATTAGGCACACTCTCGGTTCCAGCGTATATATTTTGTGCAAAATTGTGAGAGCCACCGAATAGGGCAAATACGCGAAGAGTGAGTTTTCATAAAACTAGGGCTAAGGTGGATGGTTACGACCATTCTTTACGGAATCCTCGGCTGAAGGAGGGTATTGATGTCAAGGTCAGAAATACACCATCCTATCCATCTCTCCCGGTGTCGTGAGTAGGCACTTCTACCAAATTAGCCACCCAATGTCTCTTGAGTACCACCAATCCCCAATAATGCCTCCTTAATAAAGTTCATGGATGTATGCCAGTTGTGCTATGCTGAAAAAAAAAAATGATGAAAAGGAAGAAAAATTGAAAAAAAAAAGAGAAAAAGAAGAAAAAAAAATTTTGACGAAGAAGAAAAAAAAGTTTGTGAATATTTAGTTTTTATCGAGGCAATGCCACCAAATAAAATTGAGCTCCACCAAATATGGCCTTTACCTATTTTTCTTGTGTTTCTAACCGCTCGAATGCTGGCTGAGGAATCCCGACTTAGTGTTAGGGTTATGAGAACTCAATTAAAGTGTTAATGCCTAGTGAGACCACCAAATACAGATCCTATGTGTGAATCTGGTGAGGTTGTGAGCTCTAAGAAAAAGAAAGAAAAAGAGCAAGAGAGAATGAATACAAAAGAATCAAAGAGAGCATAGTTTTTCTCGTCTTTCTCTAAGTTAAGTTACTTAGTAATTCGGGAATCTAGATTCTATAGTACTAGTCTCTATGTAGCACCAAGTGAGAATGAGCCACCAAATATATAATCCTTTCCCTCAAAGATTCTCTACCAAAGCCCAAAGCCGGGGTGAAATTCATAGAATATATTGAATACCCTGAGGGAAGAAATCCGCCTATCCCGCTAGAATTTTTATTAGGGGTCAAGTACAGGCTTTAGAGGTGAATCAGTTTTTCACTCGAATTCTTTGCAAAAGCTACATAGCTGCACTTTCACGATTGTCTGGATTCCTAGAGCATAAGATGAAAACAAAAAGGAGAAAAATCTCTATGCAAACACTTGATAAAATAACCAGTCCCTTAGGGACCCTTGTTGTAAATAATTTAGTCTTACATTTGCTAGGGACTAGCAAGATTTAGGCATGGGGGTATGATTGCGTAGTAATCATAAGTCTTAATTGACCTAAATTAGGCTAGGAATTAGCATAAGTTAAGGTTATTCATGCATGCATACGCATTATCTACATCTTTACTGCTTTTCTTTATCTATGCATAAAATAATGTTATAATGTGCTGATTAAGTATATTATGCCGATTGCAGGGAATAAGCTGATCAGGAGCTGGATCTGAAGCAGGATCAGGAATAACGGGAGTTGTAGCAGAGCTGGAGTAGAAGGCCTAGTTTTGATGTAGGAATAATAATGTAAAGGGTTTAAAGGTTTTCTATTCTATTAAGTAGAAATAAAGTAGTAAAATGTGAAGAGCTTAGGTCCATCCTACCCCTAGGATAGCCTAGAGACTTTCCCAAGCCTTAGCCACCCTTAAATTAGGTCACAACACCCTAGGAAGCCCTAAAACCCTAGTTCCAACCCTTCTCTGGACGTTCAGATAAGTTTTAAGACATCCAGCACCCTTAGCCAACTCCCACACACTTCAAACCCACTTCTGCAGTGTTATTGGACATCCAGACACTTTCTCAGATGTCTAATTTCTGCAGAATACCCAAAACAGAACCCGAAATCCTTCCTGACTCTGATTGGACATCCAGACAACAAGTCTGGACTTCTGATTTTTGAGTATAAGACGTATGATTCTATAATTAGACGTCTGACACTGCTCTCTAACTCCTGTTTTGAGATTTAAGCCTTGATCTTGGATCTCTAGGTCCCTAAACCCAATTCCAACCCCATAGGAACCTAAATTAAGGTGCCCTAACCCTAGTACACCACCTCTAGACCTCCCTAAGGACTTAATTAGGTCCTCACTAAACCTAATTGACTTGGATCTTAGTCAATTCCATCAGCCTATTCAATTGGATTCATTGAGTCCAATTGAGCCCCGATCTCAGCACACACTGTCCAATTGGACTCAGTGAGAGTCCAATTGACCTCGACTTGACTTAATTGAGTTGTTTTACTCTCAATTAAGTTTCCACACACCTAATTGAACTTGTATTAAGTTTAATTGCACATTACGTTAGTGAATTAGTGTTTATAACCCTAATTTGAGACCTACCTTGACCTAAACCCACTAGAACCCAACGTAATCAACCTAGCCACCTAAGTTTCTACCCACACACACCCACACACACCATCCACATGAAAATATCTAGCCTAGAGTTCTATAGAACTCTCTACCATGTGTGGTTGCCTTGGTTGCCAAAAATAGCAACCAAGAGCCATTCAATTTTTAAGTCCACATTTGGTGGATCTAAAAACCACCATCCACCCTCTCTCTCTCACTCTCGAACGAGCTCCCACCATAGGCCTTCTAGATAATTCCATAATTCTCTAGAGAGCTTCCCTTAGGTCTATAAGAGGACCCCTTCGGTGGCCATTGGCACCCATTCACTCCCTTGGCAATTGCTCTCCATTGGTGCCATTCACGCCACCTCTACTTAGCCACTCACTCCACCTCCACGAGCTCACCACCACCACTATGGAGGACACCATACTGGGATGCTGGATCAACCCTACTTCTCTCCAAGGGTCGGCCTAAGCTACATTGGCTGCCCCTCATTCTCTTTTCGACCACTCCAAGGCCATCGGGGACCACCCCTGAATGCCCTCTATTCTTCTAGCTCTTGATCATGCTCTTCATAATTTTTATTGCTTTCATTTACTACTTAGTAGAGTAGTCTTACTTATCCCCCAATGATGCATAAGAAATCCCCCCGTTGATTCTTGTATGCAATCGTTTTCTGGTAGTTAGATTTAATTTTAAGCATTCATGTATAAGCTTTCCTCTAGATTTCCTTGTGGAACAACTCTCCCACGATGAATGAAATTTCATTTTATATATATATGTCTCTTATGTGTTTGAAATCACCTTGAGCTAAATGATTATCATATTTGCATAATTTGAGTGCTTGTTCTTTAACCGCCTATATATTACGCACCAGCATGTCGTTTAAATAAAGTAGAGCAGCTTTAAGATCGATTTCAAAAACAAAAATAACGCCTCCCAGAGACGAACGACCGAGAGTCAAAGTCTCGTTATTTTCAAAACAATATCTTTGTTGGATCGTATTTCTCAACTATACTACGACGCTTTTATCAAAAATGCGATCTATGACTTTCCAACAATGGGGGCAAATGGCCACCCCTTTGGTCTTTTTATAGACCTAAGGGAAGCTCTCTAGAGAATTCCAAGCCTATGGTGGGAGCTCGTGGGAGAGTGAGAGAGAGAGAATGGATGGTGGTTTTTAGATCCACCAAATGTGGATCTAAAAATTCAATGGCTCTTGGTTGCTAATTTTAGCAACCACAGCAACCAAACTTGGCAGAAAGTTATAGAGAACTCTTGGCTAGGTATTTTCATGTGGAGTGTGTGTGTGGGTGCATGTGGGTCGAAGCTTAGGTGGCTAGGTTGATTAGGTTAGGTTGTAATGGGTTTAGGTCAAGGTATGTCTCAAATTAGGGTTATAAACCCTAATTCACTAAGGCAAAGTGCAATTAAACTTAATACAAGTTTAATTGGGTGTGTGGAAACTTAATTGGGAGTAAAACAACTCAATTAATTTAGGTCTAGGTCAATTGGGCTCTAACTAAGTCCAATTGGACAGTGTGTGTTGAGATCAAGGCTCAATTGGACTCAATGAATCCAATTGAATAGGCTGATGGAATTGACTAAGATCCAAGTCAATTAGATTTAGTGAGGACCTAATTAGGTCATTAGGGAGGTCTACAGGTGATGTACTAGGGTTAGGACACCTTAATTTAGGTTCTTATGGGGTTGGAATTAGGTTTAGGGACCTAGAGATCCAAGATCAAGGCTTGAATCTCAAAACTAGAACTGGAGAGCAGTATCAAATGTCTAATAATAGTGTCAGACGTCTTATACTCAAAAATCAGAAGTCTAGACTTGCTGTCTGGATGTCCAATCAAAGTCAGGAAGGTTTCAAGGTACTGTCTTGGGTATTCTGCAGAAAATTGGACGTCTGACCAAGTGTTCGGACGTCCAATAACACTGCAAAAGTGGATTTAAGGTGTGCAGGAGTTGGCTAATGGTTCTGGACATCCTATAATTCATCTGGACATCCAAATAAAGGTTGGAATTAGGGTTTTATGGTTTCCTAGGGTGCGGTGACCTAATCTAAGGGTGGCTAAGGCTTGGTGAAGTCTTTAGGCTATCTTAGGGCTAGGATGGACCTAAGCTGTTCACATTTTTCTGCTTTATTCCTACTTAATAGAATAGCAAACCTTAACTCCCATTCATCATTATTCCTAAATCTAATCTAAGTCTTCTACTCCAGCTCTGCTGTAACACCCGTTATTCCTGATCCAGCTTCAGATCCAGCTCCAGATCTAGCTCTAGATCTAGCTCCTGACCAGCTTATTACCTGCAATTGACATAATACACCTAATCAGTACATTATAGCATTATTTTATGCATAGCTAGAAGAAAGCAGTAAAGATGCAAATAATTCTTATGCATGCATGAACTACCCTAACTTATGCTAAGTCCTAGCCTAATTTAGGTCAATTAAGACCTATGATTGCTGCACAATCATACCCCCATGCCTAAATCTTGCTAGTCCCTAGCAAATGCAGGACTAAATTATTTACATTAGGGGTCCCTAAGGGATTGATTATTTTATCAAGTGTATGCATAGAGATTTTTCTCCTTTTTGTTTTCATCCTATGCTCTAGAAATCCAGACAATCGTGAAAGTGCAGCTATGTAGCTTTGGCAACAGATTCAAGTGAAAAACTGATTCACCTCTAAAGCCTGTACTTGACCCCTAGTAAAAATTCTAGCAGGATAGGTGGACTTCTTCCCTCGAGGTATTTAAGATATTCTATGAGTTTCACCTCGGCTTTACGCTTAGGTAGAAAATCTCTGAGGGAAAGGATTATATATTTGGTGGCTCACTCTCACTTGATGCTACATAAAGACTAGTACTATAGAATCTAGATTCTGGGATTACTAAGTAACTCAACTCAGAGAAAGATGAGAAAAACTATGCTCTCTTCTAATTCCTTTGTATTCATTCTCTCTTTCACTTTTTCTTTTTCTTTTCTTTCTTTTTCTTAGAGCTCACAATTTCATCAGATTCACATATATGATCTGTATTTAGTGGTCTCACTTGGCATTAACACTTTAATTCAATTCTCATAACCCTAACACTAATTCAGAATTCTTTAGCCAGTATTCGAGCGGTCAAAAAAAACACAAGAAAGATAGGCTAAGGCCATATTTGGTGTATCTCAAATTTATTTGGTGGTATTGCCTCAATGCAACTGAACTAAATATTTACTCTTTTTTTCTTTGTTTTTTCTTCTTTTTCAATTTTTCTTTCTTTTCATCATTTTTTTTTCTCTTTTTTTTTCTTTTTCAACATAACACAACTAGCACACATTCATGAACTTTATTGAGGAGGCATTATTTAGGATTGGTGGTACTCAAGAGACATTGGGTTGCTTATTTGTGGAAGTGCCTACTCACAGCACCGGGAGAGACGAATAAGACAATGTATTTCTAACCTTGACATCAATACCCTCCTTCAGTCGTGGATTCCACAAAGAATGGTCGTAACGATCCAACTTAGCCATAGTTTTATGAAAACTCACTCTCCGCGTATTTGCCTTATTTGGTGGCTCTCAATATCTCACACAAAATGTATATGTAGGAACCGAGAGTGAAAACTATGCCTAATCTCTGAGTATCATCACCTAATTTTCTAGGACTCCAGATTCCTTATACTAATCTTAAAGCACCAATATACTCTACTCTCATCTCACACTATTTGGTGGATTTTTGGAGGAAAATCTGCCTGACTCCCAAAACACTGTCGAAGGGTTTAGGAAAAGAATCACTGCTTCTTCTCGATAGACTAAAGACGTTTATCAGCCTTCACCATGAATCCATTGCAAATTCTACGTGTGTATGAAAAGTTTTACTGGACTCCAGATTACAGGAATCAACTAGAGGATAAAATCCCTAATGCATTCTCTTAAAAAAATAATCTTATTCATGAGTGATTACGCAGCAATCATAGCTTTTAATTAACCTAGATTAAGCTGGGACTTAGCATAAGTTAGGGTTATTCATGCATGCACATCCATTATCTGCATGTTTACAGCTTTTTCTTTAGCTATGCATAAAATAATGTTATAATGTGCGGATTAAGTGCATTATGCTGATTGCAGGGAATAAGCTGGATCTGGAGCTAGATCTGGAGCTAGATCTGAAGTTGGATCAGGAATAACGGGAGTTGCAGTAGAGCTGGAGCAGAAGGCTTAGTTTAGATGTAGGAATAATAATGTAAGGGAGTTAAAGGTTTTCTATTCTATTAAGTAGGAATAAAGCAGTAAAATGTGAAGAGCTTAGGTCCATCCAAGCCCTAAGATAGCCTAGAGACCTCCCCATGGCTTAGCCACCCTTAGATTAGGTCACAATACCCTAGGAAGCCCCAAAACCCTAGTTCCAACCCTTATCTGGACATCTAGATAAATTATAGGACATCCAAGACCCTTAGCCATCTCCCGCACACCTCAAGCCCACTTTTGTAGTGTTATTGGACGTCCAGACACTTTGTCAGACATCCAATTTCTGCAGAATACCCCAAAGAGAACCTTGATTTCCCCCTGACTCAGATTGGATGTCTAGAACTGAAGTCTGGACGTCTGATTTTTTAGTATAAGATGTCTGATCACATTATTGGATGTCTGATACTGGTCTCCAGTCCCTGTTTTTAGATTTAAGTCTTGTTCTTGGATCTCTAGCTTCCTAGACCTAATCCCAACCCCATAGGAACCTAAATTAAGGTGTCCTAACCCTAGTACATCACCTCTAGACATATTTAAGGACCTAATTAGGTCCTCACCAAACCCAATTGACTTAGATCAATGTCAATTGCCTTCACCTAAGTTAATTGGACTCATTGAGTCCAATTGAGCTTAGATCTTAACCCACAGAAGTTCAATTGGGCCTGGTGAGAGTCCAATTGACCTAAACCCAACCTAATTGAGTTATTTCACTCTTAATTAGGTTCACACTCATTCAATTAAACTTAGGTTAAGTTTAATTGCATTTTCCCCTTAGCAATTAGGGTTTGTAGCCCTAATTCAAGACATACACCTACCTAAACTCCTTAGGACCTAACCTAAGCCACTTAGACACCTAGAGCATGACCACACACACACACACACACCCATTCACGCACACAAACTTCTCTAGAGTTCTCTAGAACTTTCTTGAAGTGGCGCCACCTCTTGGTTGCCAAATTTAGCATCCAAGAGGAAATCAAATTGAGATCCACAATTTTTGGATCTCAAAGACCACTTCTATCCCATGTGGCCGGCCACACTTAGGCTCTCTCTAGAGAGTTCCACACCTCTCTAGAGAGAAGCCCTTGAGTCTATAAAATGACCCCATGGGAGGCCAAGTGACCCCATTCACTTGGTAATTCACACTCTTGGCTCCATTGGTTCGATTCATGCCCACTTCAACCTAGGTTAGCCACTCCACCTCCATGAGCTCACCACCATCATGGAGGACATCATGCTAAGATGCTGGATCAATCCTCCCTCCCTCCAAGGATCAGCCTAAGCTAAATTGGCCCCCTTTATTCTCCTCCTGAGCACTCCAAGGCCATCGGGGACCACCCCTGAATGCCCTTCCATTCAGCTAGATTTAGTTTATGCTCTTCATAATTTTATTGCTTTTATTACTACTTAATAGCATAGTCTTACTTCTCCCCTAATGATGCATGCGAAATCCCCCCATTGATTCTTGTATGCAGTCGTTTCTGGTAGCTAGGTTTAAATTTCAAGCATTTATGTACAAGCTTTCCTCTAAAGTTCCTGTTGCAAGCAACTCTCCAATGGAATGAATGAAAATGCATTTATATATATATATATCTCTATTTGTTTGAAATCACCATGAGCTTAATAATTGTCATTCTTTTTGCGTGATTCAAGTTGCCTATTTTTCAATTATTTATCTTTGCGCAACAAGCATGTCGTTTCCCGAGAATATGGAGAATCTAACGGTAGACTGATTCTCCGTAAATAGTCACCACCTCACTAGAATCGTGAACACAGAATCTCACACCTTTACCTTTGTGATTTATTTTACGCATGCACACGTAATTCGAGTTCATAGCAGAAGTGGTGAAATTTTAATTATTAGATTGGAAATCGGCGTGCATTTTTAAATAAAGTAGAGTGGGAAAAAGATCGATTTCAAAAGCAGAACAAATGCCTCCCAGAGACGAACGATCGGGACTCAAGTCTCGTTATTTTTACAAACTCAATTTTTAACGAACAATTTTTGTTCAACTATACTATGACTCCGACGACTTTCAAAACGTGTGAGAACGTTTTTGTCAAATGGCGTCGTTGCTGGGGAGGCAACGTCATTTTCTATGATTTTGATCTTTGAAACTATCATTCACAAATTTCTCTCTACTTTGTTTTTGATGTACAGGAAAAATGAAAGAAAAATAGGATCTGCACACAAATCGAGTGCGATAAAGAAAAAGTCAGGTGCATATCATCTCCCCTTAGATTAGGTTTTTTTCCTTAACCCTAGGAGTAGATTTACTTCCCGCAATTTCCTTTGAAAAATTCTTTGAAAAAAAAAAGATTTTACTCATTTTCATGAGAAAAGAAAAAAAATTCAAAAAGAAAAATTTGAAAGAAAAATCTAGATTATGTTTCCTTTTGAATCAAGATTAGTTTGAAAAAAAAGGAAAGAAAAAAAGATATTTGTTTTTAATCTTTTGAAGAATTCTTCACGAAAAAAAAAACGTGCAAAAGTTTTGAAAAAAGAAACATCTTCATTTTGGTGGAAAGCTTAGATTTCAAGTTCAAACCTCCTAAAAGCTTTTCTACCATTTTCTAATTTTCGGCTAGATTTCAACTTTGAATTCAAAATTCGATTGCCGAAAAATTAGCAAGTGATGAAAAATTTTGAAATTCGAGCCAAACCTTCATCTTTAAACCACCTTTCGAACACCACTATTCTTTTGGAAAAATTCTAAGCATACAATTTTTAAAAATTCGTGAAGCTCATGTGGTCAGACTGACCCCGATTCAAAATTTTCAAATTTCAAAATGCGATTCCTAGTAATCTGCGAGTTTATTTTGACCAAAAATGGTGGGGTTTGAAAGAAAATCTAATTGGGTTTATTTTTCATATTTTTTATTAATTTTTGAAGGTTAATTGGTATTGTTTCAAAATGAAAAATCAACCAGGGGTCAAAAGTCCAAATCTAACCCCTTGACGTTCAAAATTCCCTAAAAATTCAATTGAAACAGTAAAAATTCTAGAAAAATATTTTCTCAAAAGCTAATTGAAAAATAAATTTGCTTGTAAAATTTCAAGTTAATTGGATTCCAATTACTATCAAAGAATGAACATTACTTTTATAGCCTGCTGAAACAGAAAAACAAAAAACCCTAGAAGAGCATGAAACTTAGGTTGAATCTTTAGGGTTACAACTTAGAGACCACACTTTGGGCTAACCTAGACTTAATCAAGTCTAGTTAGCCGGTGAGATTGGTCACATTGTGGGCCACTCACCACAAACCCCACTGAAGAAAATGAGTTAAAATTAATTTTAAAACACAAAATCAACCCGAGTTCATTGTCATACTACTGAGTGTTTTTAACCTCTCTTGCTAAACCTGGTGACGAAGTTGTGAGGCAGTGTCAAATGACCGCGGCTCGAGGGTTAACGAAATCGGAGGCGTAAGCCAAAGGAAGAACCTTCCCCTTAGTTTCCTCGTAACCAGACCAGCCAGGTTAGCTTGAGAAGCAGGAATCACTTTTAGTCGGTTGAATGATGAACTTCTCTTCAGGAATTCAAACTTCTAACAAAAAATCTAGTCAACTAATCCATGAGGACCATTTGATTGATAGGGCCTTAGCCTTATTCTACTTGGCTACACCAACCTAGGGGTTGGGTGGTGTATGCAAGGAAGGAGGTCACTTCGACCTCACTTAATTTGGACGTTGGGAGCCACTCCCAAGGAGGCGAGTCACCTTGCTCAGACCATCTTCTCCCCCCATTTTTACTACTCCTAGAGCCACCATGGCAAATCCTGGGCCTGGACCTAGACCGGGTCAGGATATTGAGAATCTGGACTTGATGGCTCATTTGGAAGCTCGGGTCACCGAATTCGAGAAGCAACATCAGCAGCTCATGGATCGCATCTTGATGGCACTTGACAGGATGCAGCACCCGTTGCGAGGAGAACAACTGTGGGATTTCTACGACCCAGCCGCACAAATCTTCGCACCTCTAGTCAGAATTCCCGTAGGCGGAGACACGTTTGAGCTCAAGCCCAACGTGATTGGGTTGATCAGCACTCATTTCTATGGGAACTCAAGCGAAGATCCATTCCAGCACCTTGAGGACCTGAGTCGACTCACTGAAATGATTCAACCTAGGAATATTGATCTCGAGATTATTCTAATGAAGCTTTTCCCATTCTCCCTGAGGGACAAAGCTTCATACTGGTTCAAGACCATTGGGAAGCCAATTGGAACCTGGCCGGAATTACAACATGAATTCCTGCAAAAGTTCTTCCCAATCAGTCGAACAAATACAATGCAGCATGCAATCACGACTTTCTACCAGGGAGCTAGGGAGAAGTTACACGAATCATGGGACAGATTTCACTACCTTCTCCAGAAATGCCCGCATCATGGTATACCCAGATGGCACTTAGCTCATATTTTTTACCATGGGCTAGATGACACACATCTGTATCTGGCCGATGCATCTAGCGATAGGAAGTTTCTCACAAAAGACAAGAACAACGCATTTGAGCTATTCGAATCATTTGTAGAGAACTCGATGAATGCTGCATCTATGAAGTAGTTCCAGTGGCCTGGTCAGCAGCGGGTTGGTGTCCACGAGGCTCACACCGAGTCTATTCGAGCTGACATGGATATCATCGTCAAGCAGCTGGATAGAATAAACTTAATTGAGAAAAAGATTGACTAGATCAGTCAAGGTCAATCTGACTCGAGCTTCGCCACCGCAAGACCCTCCTACTCACCCCGAGCCCCACCTGCTAGAGTTAATCTATTCACTCGAGATGCGTCTTGTCCATATTTATGAGATCTTGCATATCAGGATCCCTTAAATAATCTAGATCTGGCACCCTACGACTAGGGTTACGCACCACCTGCAGATTATAATGCGTATCCCCTTAACGAATATACGTCTCAGACATCTTCAGCCTACGAGGACGTCAACGCTATCTAAGGATATGGGTGTAATAACCCGTATTCAGAGACGTATAACACTGGTTGGCGCCAGCATCCAAACTTCTCCTGGTCTGGTAATTCACAAAGACCACATCGAGATCCACACTACTAGACTAGGCAACACGGAATGCACAAAACACTTATCCTAGGCAGCAGCCAATCCCATCTCAGTAGCAGCAACCCCACTCTTTAGACCAGCCATTGCACCAAGTTTCCAACCACCCTCCAAAGCGGGCTGACCCTTTGGAGGCACTAAAAGAGGAGCTGCAAGAATCAATGAGGAAATATACACAAGATAGCTTGCAGATTATGAAGGCGATGGCTGATCAGATATAGACCATACAAAACACACAGAACCAGCTGTTGCAGGAGCATAGGACTCAGGGAGCCTTGCCCTCCCAACCCGTTCCGAATCCTCGATATGTGCAGAACAAGGGCACCCCACCTAGGTTTCAGGCACCGCAGGGAAAGGCACACGCCATACTACAGGCGCCTCCTACACCACCCAGCTACATGCAAGGCCAGCCACCTTTGCAGAACCCTATGCATCCTGTCCCTTTCGCTCCACCACCACCTAATGGACAGCAAGTCGATGCACATGCTATCTCTTTGAGGAGAGGAAGGAAGACATTCGACCCACCACTTACGTAGGTGGGTCCTTATTTTTCCCGCCCTTTGTCGCAGGCGGGTTCGACTCCTTCATTATCTCAGGAGCCACCTATAGTAGATAGGGGTAAGAAGCCACTTAACCTTGAAATTCCTGTCCCTTTTCCTGAGGCTCTGACATGAAATGCAGTACGGAAAAAGGACATGCGAAATTTTGAGGACCTAAAATCGATGTTTCAGGAAGTACATATTTAGGTCCTCCTCCTTGAGTCTATCGATCACATTCTCACTGTCGCTAGGTTCTTCAAGGACTATTGTACCCCCGAAGCGACAGTCGAGAATTGGATGACAGGCGGTATTGTCGAAAGAGGCTAGCGCCGTGATTCTAGCCAACTTGCCGTCGAAGAAGAAATACCTTGGTATTCCACTCATATCCTGCTTCTTGCAGGATTCTCCATTTGATTGGGCCCTTCTAGATCTAGGTTCGTCCATCAACCTAACTCCCACTGCCGTATTTGATTGATTTCGATTAGGGGAGTTGAAGCCTACCTCGGTCATGATTCAGCTGGCTGACAGATCAGTCAAAACACCGAGGGGGGTGGTTGAGAACGTGATCGTAAAAGTCTGCGGGTTCTGCTTTCTCGTAGATTTTTTCGTTCTCGATATGGAAGTTCCTCCTAATCTCCAAGATGCACCAATTATTTTGAGTCGCCCATTTCTGGCGACAGCCCGAGTGAACATTGATTGTTTATCTAGGTGTTTGGAGATTACCCTAGGCAACGAGCGACTTCGACTAGACATATTCAGGGCAGCAAAGAACTTCGACTGTAATCGAATAGAGGAGGATGGTGAAGATGAAGATTCGACGTATTGTGGTAACATTAGACTCCTTTGTGACAACCCAACATCTCATTTGTCTACACTGTTAGGGTTCTTGGACCTTGATCCACACGGGACTGAAACCACTGCATTACACATATCTCCCTGAGGATCAATTGATTTCTACGCTTCAAGACCATAGGGCTACTATTGGATGGAGTATTGCTGATCTCCGCAGTATTCGCCCCTCATATTGCACTCATCACATTTACACGTATGAGGGGGTGAAACCTTTGAGACTACCTCAAAGACGGCTTAACCCGAATATGCTAGAGGTTGTTAAGAAGGAGATCATCAAATGGCTGGATGCAGGCATTTTATATCCCATCTCAGACAACCAATGGGTGAGTTCGATCCAGATAGTGTCCAATAAAGCAGGACTCACAGTCATGAAGAATGATAAGGGCGAATCCATCCTAACCCACACTGTGACATCTTGGCAGGTCTTCATCATCTACAGGAAACTGAACACCGCTACCCAAAATGATCACTTCCCTTTGCCATTCATTAATCAGATCTTGGAATGGTTAGTCGGATGCAGTTTCTTCTATTTTATGGATGGATACTCTGGGTATAATCAGGTAGCGATTAGCCCGGAAGAGCAAGACAAGAACACATTCTCTTGCCCCTTTGGAACATTCGCTTTCAAGTGGATGCCCTTTGGCCTCTGCAACACACCAGTGACATTTCAACGTTGTATGATGGCCATCTTCTCTTACATGATCGGGGATTATGTGGAGGTATTCATGGATGACTTCTTCATTTTCGAAGATGATTTTGCATCTTGTCTTGATAACCTCACCAAGATCCTGAAATGGTGTATTGAGGTAAACCTAGTACTATCCTGGGAAAAAAGCCATTTCATGGTGAGGGATGGCATAGTACTAGGGCACAGGATCTCTAAAAATGGGCTCGAGGTCGACCGAGCTAAATCAGAGATTATCTCCCACTTACCACCACCTAGCTCAGTCAAGCAGATTAGATCATTCTTGGGTCACGTCGGCTTCTATCAGAGATTTATACGCGATTTCTCAAAAATTGCACGGCCTTTGACGAATCTCCTGGTTATCGTTGTCCCATTTGAATTCGACACCTCGTGTCTCAGCACCTTCGAGACTTTACGAAGCGCTATCTCTAATTCACCGATTCTCCAACCACCCGACTGGTCACTTAATTTCGAAATGATGTGCGACACTTCTGATTTTGCCGTTGGTATTGTTTTAGGCCAGCGTCGGGAAAAACAACCCTTTGTCATATATTATGCTAGCAAGACACTGAATGAGGCTCAGCGCAATTACACTGTCACCGAGAAAGAACTGGTAGCAGTAGTATTCGGGTTAGAGAAATTCAGATCGTACTTATTAGGGTCCAAGGTCGTCATCTTCACTGACCACTCCGCCCTCTGGCATTTGTTGGCAAAGAAGGGTGCCAAACCATGGCTCATTAGATGGATCCTTCTATTGCAGGAATTTGATATCGAAATCCATGACAAAGCTAGAAAATCTAATGTTGTGGCGGATCACATATCCATTTTGGACCCAGATCACATTCCTTATTCCCTGCCTATCCACGAACAATTTTTGTATGAATCTCTTTTGGCAGTTCATTCTATTGAGTTCCCCTGGTATGCGGATTTTGCGAACTACCTTGCCCCAGGCAAAATTCCCGTGAACCTATCTAAGAACTAGAAACTCAAATTCATTGCAGAGGCCAAATACTACCTCTGGGATGACCCACTGCTCTTCCACATTGGAGCGGACCAGATTATTCGACAATGCATCCCAGACTCTGAGATCCCCAGTGTGTTATCTTTTTGCCACAACGATGCCTGTGGTTACCATTTCTCGAGGCGGAAAATCACTGCAAAAATTTTGCAGTCGGGATTTTTCTGGCCAACCATCTTCAGAGATACACACGAATACGCCCAACACTGCAAATGATGCCAATCGGTCGGTTCTATGACCAGGAGAGACATGATGCCACTCCAACCCATCATGGTCGTAGAAGTGTTCAACATCTAGGGCATCGATTTTATGGGCCCTTTTCCGAACTTGCATGGCTTCGAGTACATATTGCTAGTCATTGACTATGTCTCAAAGTGGGTCAAGGCCATCCTGGCGAGATGGGCTGACCACAAGACTGTCATTTCTTTCATATGGCAAAATATTTTCATGAGATTCGGAATACCCCATGCTCTAATTGGCGACAAGGGAAGCCACTTCATCCACACCCACTTCAGGTCGTTATTAAAGAAATACGGGGTACATCACCGCATAACCACCCCGTATCACCCACAGACCAATGGCAAGTTGAAGTGTCTAACCGTCAGATCAAGCTGATTCTCCAGAAGACGGTTAGACCAGATAGGAAGGACTGGTTCAACAAATTAGTTGATGCACTCTGGGCATATCGGACTGCATACAAGGCCCCACTCGGAATGTCACCATATCTCATGGTATACGGCAAGGCCTGTCACCTTCCTGTAGAGTTGGAACACTGCGCCTTTTGGGTGGTGCAAAAATGCAACCTTCACCTCGATGCAGGAGGTCAAGAATGGAAACTCCAGCTCAATGAGTTAGAAGAGATCCGACGGGAGGCCTGTGAGAACTCATTAATATACAAGGACAAGACTAAGGCCTTTCATGACCACCACATCTGGAGAAAAGCATTCACGCCCAACCAGCGAGTCTGTTTGTTTGATTCATGGATGAAATTGTTCCCAGGGAAGCTCAAGTCCAAATGGACTAGCCTGTATATTGTGATTCATCCATATCCTAATGGGGTAGTCCAGATTATGGACCCAAAATCTGGGCATATATCCTCGGTTAATGGCCAGCATCTCAAGCCATTTTTGGACCAGGAATCTCCTCCACCTGATGAGATTGTCCATCTTATTGAGGACGTGTGATTGAGTTCTCGCCCAGCTGGTGGCGTTAAACTCAGCACATATAGATAGCATATATCCCACATTTCACCATCATCTATACATAACCATTTTTAAACATAGCATTTTTTTTTTTAGCATATTTCCTTTGCGTATATTGCATGCTAACAGGCTGGCCGATGCTGAATGTATTTTTCAGGAGCAATTCCAAGTGACTTCTACCCACTCATCCTCTGTCGAATTTATTTTCTTTTATATTCATGCATGAGGACATGCAAGAACTTAGGCATGGGGGAATAGATACAACAAAACTGAAAAATTTTTATGCCAACATTTAGCAAAGCCTCGGAGCTGCATATAAAATGTACTTTAGGACCTTAAATAAAAGAACAACTGACTCCACCTCTACTACTCGCATTGGAGCTAGAAATCATCCGTAACAGCCATTTCTGACTCACTCGCTCACCTCTTGTTTTAAATTTAGGGTCAAGCTGATTGTAACCCGATACGGGAATTTCATGAAGTACAAATTATACGAGGTTGCTTGTTTATAGCATATATACATAATGCATTCATGAATAAGATTATTTTATTAAGAGAATGCGTTAGGGACTTTATCCTATAGTTGATTCCTACAATCTAGAATCCAGTACAACTTTTCACACACATGTAGAATTTGCAAGGGATTCATGGTGAAGGATGATAAACATCTTCAGTCTGTCATGAAGAAGCAGTGCTTCTTTTCCTGAACCCATGGACAGTGTTTCGGGAGTCAGGCTGATGTTCTTCCAAAAATCCACCAAATAGTGTGAGAAGAAGAGTAGAGTGTACTGGTGCTCTAAGATTAGTGCAAGGAATCAGGAATCCTAGATAATTAGGTTATGATACTCAGTGATTAGCCATAGTTTCTACTCTCGGTTCCTACATATGCATTTATGTGCGAAACATTGAGAGCCACCAAACAAGGCAAATACGAGGAGAGTGAGTCTTCATAAAACTAGGGCTAAGGTGGATGGTTATGACCATTCTTTACGGAATCGTCTGCTGAACAAGGGTATTGATGACAAGGTCAGAAATACACTATCCTATTCGTCTTTCCTGGTGCAGTGAGTAGGCACTTCCATCAAATAAGCCACCCAATGTCTCTTGAGTACTGCCAATCCCTAATAATGCCTCCTCAATAAATTTCATGGATGTGTGATAGTTGTGTTATGTTGAGAAAAAAAAAGAAAGAAAAAAAAATGAAATGAAAAAAAAATGATGAAAAGAAAGAAATATTGAAAAAAAAACTTAGAAAAAGAAAAAAAAGAGTGAATATTTAGTGTTTATTTCAGTTGCATTGAGGCAATACCACCAAATAAATCTGAAATCCACCAAATATGGCCTTAACCTATTTTTCCCTATTTCTGACCACTCGAATACTGGCTAAGGAATTCCTACTTAGTGCTAGGGTTATGAGAACTCAATTAAAGTGTTAATGCCAAGTGAGAGAACCAAATATAGATCGTATATTTGAATCTGGTGAGGTTGTAAGCTCTAAGAAAAAGAAAGAAAAGAAAAAGAGTGAGAGAATAGATACAAAGGAATCAAAAGGGAGCATAGTTTTTCTAATCTTTCTCTGAGTTGAGTTGCTTAGTAATCCAAGCATCTAGATTCTATAGTATTAGTCTCTATGTAGCACCAAGTAAGAATGAGCCACCAAATATATAATGTTCTCCCTCAGATTCTCTGCCTAAGCCTAAAGCTAGGGTATAATGCATAGAATATTTTGAATACCCCGAGGGAAGAAATCTGCCTATCCTGCTAGAATTTTTACTAGGGGTCAAGTACAGGCTTTAGAGGTGTATCAGTTTTCACTCGAATCTGTTGCAAAAGCTAAATAGCCACACTTTCACGATTGTCTGGATTTCTAGAGCATAGGATGAAAACAAAAAGGAGAAAAATCTCTACGCATACACTTGATAAAATAATCAGTCCCTTAAGGACCTTTGCTGTAAATAATTTAGTCTTGCATTTGCTAGGGACTAGCAAGATTTAGGCATGGGGGTATGATTGTGCAGCAATCATAGGTTTTAATTGACTTAGATTAAGCTAGGACTTAGCATAAGTTAGGGTTATTCAAGCATGCATACGCATTATCTGCATCTTTACTTCTTTTTCTTTAGCTATGCATAAAATAATGTTATAATGTGATGATTAAGTGCATTATGTCGATTGTAGGGAATAAGGAGATCAGGAGCTGGATCTGAAGCTGGATCAGGAATAATGGGAGTTGCAGCAAAGCTGGAGTAGAAGGCTTAGTTTAGATGTAGGACTAATAATGTAAGGGAGTTAAAGGTTTTCTATTCTATTAAGTAGGAATAAATTAATAAAATGTGAAGAGCTTAGGTCAATCCTAGCCCTAGGATAGCCTAGAGACCTCCCCACGCCATAACCACCCTTAGATTAGGTCACAATACCCTAGGAAGCCCTAAAACATTAGTTCCAACCCTTATCTGGATGTCCAGATAAATTATAGGACATCCAGGACCCTTAGCCATCTCTCGCACACCTCAAACCCACTTCTGTAGTGCAATTGGACGTCCAGACACTTTGTTAGAGGTCAAATTTTAGCAGAATACCAAAAATAGAACCTTGATTTCCCCTTGACTCAGATTGGACATCCAGAACTGAAGTCTGGACTTCTGATTTTTTAGTATAAGATGTCTGATCACATTATTAGACGTCTGATACTGGCCTTCAGTCCCTGTTTTGAGATTCAAGTCTTGATCTTGGATCTCTAGCGCCCTAGACCTAATCCCAACCACATAGGAACCTAAATTAAGGTGTCCTAACGGTAGTACATCACCTCTAGACCTACCTAAGGAGCTAATTAGGTCCTCACCAAACCCAATTGACTTAGATCAAAGTCAATTACCTTCACTTAAGTCAATTGGACTCATTGAGTCCAATTGAGCTTAGATCTCAACCCACACAAGTTCAATTGGACCTGGTGAGAGTCCACTTGACCTAAACTCAACCTAATTGAGTTATTTCACTCTCAATTAGGTTCACACTCATTCAATTAAACTTAGGTTAAGTTTAATTGCATTTTCCCCTTAGCAATTAGGATTTGTAACCCTAACAAGACATACACCTACCTAAACCCCTTAGGACCTAACCTAAGCCACTTAGACACCTAGAGCACGACCACACACACACACATATACCCATTCACGCACAAAAACTTCTCTAGAGTTCTCTAGAACTCTCTTGAAGTGGTGTCACCTCTTGGTTGCCAAATTTAGCAACCAAGAGGCATTTAAATTGAGATCCACAATTTTTGGATCTCAAAGACCACTTCTATCCCCATGTGGTTGGCCATTCTTGGGCTCTCTCTAGAGAGTTCCACACCTCTCTTGAGAGAAGCCCTTGAGTCTATAAAAAGACCCCATGGGCGGCCAAGTGACCCCATTCACTTCCTTGGCAATTCACACTCTTGGCTCCATTGGTTCCATTCACGCCAACTTCCACCTAGGTTAGCCACTCCACCTCCACGAGCTCACCACCATCATGGAGGACATCATGCTAGGATGCTAGATCAATCCACCCTCTCTCCAAGGGTCAGCCTAAGCTACATTGGCTACCCCACATTCTCCTCCTGAGCACTCCAAGGCCATCGGGGACCACCCCTGAATGCTCTTTCATTCTACTAGATTTAGTTTATGCTCTTCATAATTTTATTTCTTTTATTACTATTTAATAGCGTAGTCTTACTTCTCCCCTAATGATGCATGCAAACTCCCCCCATTGATTCTTGTATGCAGTCATTTTCTGGTAGCTAGGTTTAAATTTCAAGCATTTACGTACAAGCTTTCCTCTAAAGATCTTGTTGCGAACAACTCTCTAATGGAATGAATGAAAATGCATTTATATATATATATATCTCTCTATATGTTTGAAATCACCATGAGCTTAATAATTGTCATTCCTTTTGCATGATTCAAGTTCCCTCTTTTTCAATTGTTTATCTATAGAGCTTAATAATTGTTTTCATGATTCTTTTTGCAAACAAGCATGTCATTTTCCGAGAATATAAAGAATCTAACGATAGACACATTCTCCATAAATAGTCTCCACCTCACTAGTATCGTGTGCACAGAAACTCATACTTTCACCTTTGTGATTTATTTAACGCGTGCACACGTAATACGAGTTCATAACAGAAGTGGTGAAATTTTAATTAGGAGATTGGAAATCGGCGTGCATTTTTAAATAAAGTAGAGCGGAAAAATGATGGATTTCAAAAGCAAAACAAATGCCTCCCAGAGACGAACGACCGGGACTCAAGTCTCGTTATTTTTACAAACTCAATTTTTGACGAGCAATTTTTGCGTGACTATACTACGATTCCGATGACTTTCAAAATGCTCGAGAACATTTCTGTGAATGAGTGCAATATGTATATATGCTATGGACAAGTAACCTCCTATATTTGTACTTCATGAAATTCCCATATCGGGTTATAATTAGCTTGACCCTAAATTTAGAACAATAGGTGAGCAGGTGAGTCTGAAGTGGCTGTTGCGGATGATTTTTAGCCCCAATGCGAGCATTGGAGGTGGAGTCGATTGTTCTTTTATTTAGGGCCCTATAGTGCATTTTCCATGTAGCTCCAAGATTTTCCTAAATGTTGGCATAAAAATTTCCAATTTTGTTGTATCTACCCCCCCATGCCTAACTTCTTGCTTGTCCTCATGCATGAATATAAAAGAAATAAATACTGCAGGGAGAGAATGGATAGAAATCACCTGTAATTGCTCCTGAAATTATACATTTAGCACTGGCCAACTTGTCAGTATGTAATATGTAGAAAGAAATATGCTTAAAAGAAAAATATGATATGTATAAAAATGGTTATGTATAAATGATGGTAGAATGTGGGGTAGATGCTAAGTTTAATGCCTTCAGCTGGGCAAAAACTCAATCAGATGTATCTGTTCTTGCATAGGAGCCGATCAAGATTAGGAGAAAGATGTGCTCATATGCTCCTAAAATCAATGGTCTGGAGATGGTAACCAACTGATTATGCAGCCCTACTCCAAAAATTTTTGCTATAAGAAGGTGTGGAGTAGTGGTGGAAACTAGAGGATAATCAGAGGGGGGATCATGATGTTGATTCAGCTAATTTATCATGTCCCACAATTCAGCAGGGAGTTGCTGAGGGAATAAATCAGCATGTATCTCAGAGCTAGAAACTGAGTCATAGGGATCCTCATAACGATAATTGACATCAAAGATCATGCCCTCTCCAGGCTCTGGATCATAAGGGGGTATTCGTGAAAATAGAAGATCTATGGGGAGGTCACTGAAAACCTCGTCAGAAATTACTTCATCCTGATCAGTACTCATCTCTGATTCATCGGAGGCTGACTCTTCACGCTCAGGGTCGAGCCATTGACTTGGATGATAGGTGCGTCCCCAGCTCATTCTGCTCAACTCTTCACCCTCGTATGCATTGGGTTCCATAGTAATTCCTGCCTCAAGTAGCATATTTATTTCTTCGGTCAAGACATCCATAGCTACTTCTGGTCTTCGGATGTCAGCATCAAGGATAGAAAGTGCCATCTCAGAATCTCTAACATCCGAATTAGGTATGTAGGTGAAAGAAGAAGAGTGCAAATCAGAAGATGTTGGCTCTAGCGCAGGTTCACCTACATTGGGAAGTGGCTTAGGCTAATTAGTAGTGTCGCATGTAATGTTTGCCTCAAGATCCATATCCTCAAATGGATCTACTTCCCTTATCTGAGTTGGGCTTTCTAACCCATGAGGTATCTCCCAAGATTTAGGATAATCCGGTTGTGGCTCAGTCCTGGAGATATCAGTCCTTTCTTCCTCAATTTCCTAAATGGAGTTCTTAGACGAACCCATTTAGCATGCTTCTTGCTCCTGTCTCATATCCAAGCTGGATTCTTCTTCCCCTGAATTATCTTCTGCCATCTGCTCCAAAGAATCTTCTGTGTGTTCTTCCAGCATAGTTGTTTCAGATTCTTCGAGGCCTTCAAGGCTATTTTCCACTTGATATCTCAAGAGCAGTAATTCTTGAGTTTCCCGATTTTGTCCAATTAGCCTTGTTATCGCTATTGTTTCCTGAAGGAGCTCCATCATAGCTTGTTGATGCAGAATCTAGCTTTGTCTGTGGTTCAGCTCAGTGATGGCCTAGATTTCATGTAGATAGAATGCAGCCTTTTCCTTAGCGCTAGCTATAGCTCTCTGTATTCTGTAATGCGGTCGCATATGCACCGGTAGCTCTTTAGGGGTTCCAGGGGGTGAATCAAGTCTACCGATATTCCATGGGTAAGAAGAAAGAGTATGAAATCCATGTCCTGGGTTATAAGATGTGGTCCTTTGAGGGATCGACTGGTATGGGTCATAATATCCAAGGTTAGGATATAGGTTAGCCATTTCGGTAACCCAAGGAGAAGGACTAGGCGAAGCGAAAAGTCATCTTCGCCACCTTGGGTTCTGATCCCAAGGTTGAGCTGATTTAGTGACCTAGGCTCTCAGATAAGCTCGTGGTTCCAGCTCTTCTGGATCTTGATTAGGTCCAGATCTAGGGTTAGCCATTGCAGCCAAGTGAGTGGGAGAAAAAGGTGGGGGAGAAGATGGTCTGGGTGAGGTGACTCACCTCCTTGGGAGTGGCTCCCAAGGTCCAACCAGTTAAGGTCTAAGTGACCTCCTTCCTTGCATACACCACCCAACCCCTAGGTTGGTGTAGCCAAGCCAGACAAGGCTAAGGCCCTGTCAATCAGATGGTCCTTATGATCGGGTGACCAGATTTTTCGTTAGAAGTTTGAATTCCTGAAGAAAAAAATTCATCGTTCAACCGACTGAAAGTGATTCCCACCTCTCAAGCTAACCCAACCAGTCTGGTTACAAAGGGACTAAGGGGAAGGTTCTTCCGTTGGCTTACGCCTCTGGTTCTGTTAACCCCTGAGCCATGGTCGTTTGACACTACCCTGCAGACTTAGTCACCAAGTTTGGCAAGAGAGGTTGAAAACACCCAGTAGTATGACAACGAATTTGGGTTGATTTCGTATTTTAAAATTAATTTGAGCCCATTTTTCTTCAGTTGGGGTTTGTGGTGAGTGGCCCACAAGGTGACCAAGCTCACCGGCTAAGTACTAGACTTGATTACGTCTAGTCTAGCCCAAACGTGTTCTCTAGATTGTAACCCTAAAGATTTACCCTAAGGTTCATACACTTCTAGAGTTTTGTTTTGTTTCAGTAAACCACAAAAATAAAATTCATTCTCTGACAAAAATTGGAATCCAATTAACTTGAACTTTGGTAAGTAGATTCCTCTTTCAATTATGTTTCTAGGGAATATTTTTTTGGAATTTTTGTTATTTCAATTGAATTTTTTGGGACTTTTGAATGTCAAGGGATCAGATTTGGAATTTTTGAATGTGAAGGGATCAGATTTGGAATTTTTGACCCTTGGTCAGTTTTTTGCTTGAAATAGTATCAATTGAACTTTAAAAATTTGGAAAAAATATTGAAAATAAAGCCAATGAGATTAGCTTTCAAACCCCACCGCTTTTAGTCAAAACAAATTCACAAATTACTCGAAAATAATTTTTGAAATTTGAAAAATCTCGAATCTGGGTCAGTCTGACCACCGTGCACTTTGCGAATTTTTTAAAATTGTATGCTTCAAATTTTTTCAAAAGAATGGCGGCATTTCAAAGATGGTTTAAAAATAAAGGTTTGGCCCAAATTTTAAAATTTTTTGCAATAAAAATTTTAAATCCGACTTTGAAATCTGGCTAAAAATCAGAAGATGGTGGAAAAGCTTTTTAAGGAGGGTTTGGGTTTGAAATCCACACTTTCCACCAAAATTTTTTTTTTTTCAAAAACTTTTGCATGCTTTTTTCTTTCTTTTTTTCTTCAAAAAGGGATTTTTTAAAAGGGTTTTAAATATATATATATATTCTTACTTTTTTTTTCAAACTATCGTAGGATTCAAGAAGAAACCTAATCTAGATTTTTCTTAAATTTTTTTTTATTCTTTTTCTTTTTCAAGAAAATGAATAAATTTTTTTTTAAATGAAATTAATGGAAGCAAATCTAATCCTAGGGTTCAAAAGAAAACCTAGCTTAAGAAGAGATGTGTACCTGATTTCTTTTTCCACGCTCATTGTGTGTGCAGATCCCATTTCTCCTGTGCTATCTTGCACATCCAAAAATAAAGTAGAGGAAGATTTGACAGTGATAGTTTAAAAGATCGAAATCAAGAAAAAAATGATGTTGCCTCCCCAGCAACGGTGCCATTTGTTCGTGAGTCGTAAAGCACGTTGGATAGAAAATGTCGTAGGATAGTGTGCAATACGATCAAACAAAGATATTCAATAAAAGATAACAAGACTTGAGTCCTGGTTGTTTGTCTCTAAGAGGCGTTTGTTTTACTTTTGAATTCGATCTTTTACAGCTCTATTCTATTTAAAATCACGCGTCAGTTTATGATTATTTTGTATTAAAGTACGACATGCTTAGTTGCAAGTATATGAGGAATTGAAAATAGGCAACATTAATCACACAAAAGATATTGCAATGAGCTCATGGTGATTCTCAACACATAGACATATATATATAGAAAATATATTTTTCATTCATTCATTTGGAGAGTGCTTGCAACATGAACTTGTAGAGGAAAGCTTGTACATGAATGCTTAAAAATGTAAAGCTACCTATTAGAAATTGATCGCATACATAAATCTATGGGGGGATTTTGCATGCATCATTGGGGGAGAATAAGAGCTACACTACTAAGCAGTAAATGTAAAGAGCTAGCTACAAATCTATTAGAAGTGAGGGAATTTGGAGGTGGGCTCCGATGGCCTTGGAGTGGTGGAGAGGAGAAAGAGGGGCGGCCAATGGAGCTTAGGCCGGCCCTTGGAGAGATGTTGGAGGAGTGATCCAGCATCCTGGCATGGTATCCTTCATGGTGGTGCTCAGCTCGTGGAGATGGAGTGGAGATGGTGGTGGCTAGCCTAAGTGGAGGTGGATGGAGCCAAGCAAGTATGGCCAAAAAGTGGATAGGTGCAAATGGCCACCCCTTAGGTCTATGGTGGGAAGCTCTCTAGAGAATTATGGAATTCTCTAGAGAGGCCAATGGTGGGAGCTCAGGGGAGAGTGAGAGAGAGAGGATGGATGGTGGTTTTTAGATCCACAAAATATGGATCTAAAAATTGAATGCTCTTGGTTGCTAATTTTAGCAACCAAGGCAACCACACATGGTAGAGAGTTCTAGAGAACTCTAGGTTAGGTATTTTCATGTGAAGGGTGTGTGTGGGTCGAAACTTAGGTGGCTAGGTTGATTAGGTTAGGTTATAGTGGGTTTAGGTCAAGGTATGTCTCAAATTAGGGTTATAAACCCCAATTAACTAAGGTTAAGTGCAATTACTTAATACAAGTTTAATTGGGTGTGTGGAAACTTAATTGAGAGGAAAACAACTCAATTAATTTAGGTCTAGGTCAATTGGACTTTAACTAAGTCCAATTGGACAGTGTGTGTTGAGATCAGGGCTCAATTGGACTCAATGAGCCTAATTGAATAGGCTGATGGAATTGACTAAGATCCAAGTCAATTAGGTTTAGTGAGGACCTAATTAGGCCCTTAGGGAGGTTTAGAGGTGATGTACTAGGGTTAGGGCACCTTAATTTAGGTTCTTATGGGGTTGGAATTAGGTTTAGGGACCTAGAGATCCAAGATCAAGGCTTGAATCTCAAAACTAGAACTGGAGAGTAGTATCAAACGTCTAATAATAGTGTTAGACGTCTTATGCTCAAAAATCAGAAGTCCAGACTTGTTGTCTGGATGTCCAATCAGAGTCAGGAAGGATTCAAGGTTCTGTCTTGGGCATTCTGCAGAAATTAGACATCTGACCAAGTGTTTCGATGACCAATAACACTGCAGAAGTGGGTTTAAGGTGTGCAAGAGTTGGCTAAGGGTTCTGGATGTCCTATAATTCATCTGGATGTCCAAATAAAGGTTGAAATCAAGGTTTTAAGGTTTCCTAGGGTGCGGTGACCTAATCTAAGGGTGGCTAAGGCTTGGGAAAGTCTCTAGGCTATGCTAGGGCTATGATGGACCTAAGTTCTTGACATTTTACTGCTTTATTCCTACTTAGTAGAATAGAAAACCTTAACTCCCTTACATCATTATTCCAACATCTAATCTAAGTCTTCTGCTCCAGCTCTGCTGCAACACCCGTTATTCCTGATCTTGCTTCAAATCCTACTCCAGATCCAGCTCCAGATCTAGCTCCTGATCAGCTTATTACTTACAATTGACATAATGCACCTAATCACTACATTATAGCATTATTTTATGCATAGCTAAAAGAAGGCAGTAAAGATGCAAATAATGCTTATGCATGCATGAACTACCCTAACTTATGCTAAGTCCTAGCCTAATTTAGGTCAATTAGGACCTATGATTGCTGCGCAATCAGTGGGGAGGGCATACATGTTACCCACCTTGTTTGGGAGGAAAGGTGTCGTCTCATCTAGTGTCGTTGATCAACTGCAAAAATAGTTTGACACATTACAGAGACGAGAGGAGGAGAGGGAGAAGAGAGAGGTAAAGATGAATAATAAGATGAATACCGTGGATGATAAGCTTTATACATTTATAATCCTTCTTCAGAAGAAGGTACAGTCAGAGCATCTGTTTTTCACAAATACCAACATCTACAGACTAGATGACGACGACTTCATGGGTGGTGTAGGTGGAGCTGGTGGCATTGGGGCACCTGTATCTTGATTTCTATCCATATTCTTTTCTTAAGTTTTTTATGTAACCTTTTTTATGTAAACTTGATTTACAATGAACTTTATATAAACTTGATCATCACTTTTCATGTTTTGTATGATGCATAGGTTTAGCAACAATATATAGGGAAAAAAAAGTACACATATATACACGACGGTTATATTAGAACTGTTGTTTATATATATACGATGGTTATGTTCCAAACCATCTTGTAGTACAGTACATAACAGTTTAACAACCGTCGTGTTTGGTTCACATGTATCATGCACAATAGTTATCAAAACCATCGTTGAATGGTACTTAACGACAGTTTGTAATATAAATATCGTTTGTAAAAGAGAGATGTCAGTTTCAAGAATTGTCATGTAAAATACGACGGTTTAAAATCAAAATCGTCATGCATACACTAATGTGACACACACTTTCATGACAACAGAATACAACGATTTTGACTAAATAGGTGACGATTTTCGCCTATTGAAAATCGTCGCTAAAAGCAATCATCCTAGTAGTGTATGATTGCTACACAATCACTTACCTGGTGATTATTAGTTCTCAACTTACAATTGGCTAGGAGACCCAATTGATTCAGGTCTTGAGGAACAATCAGAAAGCAATTGGATGGACAATCCATGACCTAACAAGAATCAATCCCTTATGCTATACCCATAGAATATTTTTGAAGGACAATGTTAGGCCTTCTCATAAAATGCAGAGACATTGAAATCCCAATATACAAGTAGTTAAGAAAGAAATAAGTAAATGGTTGGATGCTAGAATTATATCCTGATTTCAGATAGCCTGTAGGTAAGTCTTGTCCAGATTGTACCAAAGAAAGCCAGGCATAATCTGGTCACGAATGAAAAAGGGGAATTAGTGCCAACCAGGATAGCTTTCTCTTGGAGAATATGATTGATTATAGGAAGTTGAATGCAGTCTCTAAGAAAGATCATTTTCCACTCCCTTTCATTGACCAAATCCTAGAAAGGATAGCAAGTCAAAAAGTACTTCTATTTTCTTCACAGTTATTCGGGCTACAACCAAGTAGCCATCCATCCCTAAGACCAAATAAAAACCACCTTTACTTGCCCCTATGAGACTTTACGTTCCGTAGGATGCCACTTGGATTGTGTAATTTTTGTACAACTACCTTACAAAATTAATTAGTCGTTGTTAAGTTATAATATAGGGAGCAAGGTAATCGACACATTTTATAAATTTTTATTGGTTAATTCCATGTCATTCATTGGGAGGCTATATTAAGCATATCATTCACCAATTATTTTAATTTATTATTTATTCTTAATCAATATAATTAGCTAACTAATATACACTTAGCTTATATACATAATTACTATATACATCTTACTTACTATAATTACTAAATAACATAACTTACTAACCCAAATATTACTACTTAAGTTACTTATTTTCTACGTATTTAGTTAAGTTATAATTACTAACTACTTACTTATAGATACTAGGTTACATAATTAAACTAATGCTTGGTACTTACTAAATTACTATATTAATTACTTATAATTACTAAGTACTTAGATTACTACATATATTATACTACTTAGATTATACTAGTACTTATATTACTTAACTAATATTGTATAGATTACTTTAGTATAGGTTACTATACTAATAAGCTACATAACTAACTAATTACTTATTAATGACTTAATTACCTATTTAATTGACTACAATATGTTAACTAGATGAATAATTGCATAGACATATACATTAAATGCAAGGAAATCATTCCATAAGCAAAAAAAAATGATTTGGCATTGAATAGCTAAAAGAAACTATGTTGATTTAGAATAACATATGAATTATTCACATTTATTCACAACATAGGCACTGTTTGGATTTAATACCAAGCATGATCATTTTATGGTTTCGTCGAGTGTTAAGAAATGCATTCGTCGTAGTATAGTCAACAAAATCGCACAAAACACTTAAATTTATAAACTTGAAATCTAATGAGTCTGAGGTTGTTCATAAGGAGCAAATATGGAATTTATGCACTAATCTCAATTCAGGAATAATAAGAACAATTAATTAAACACAATAAAAGATATTTAATGAATAAACTGGTTAGAATGCTATTCAATAATAATCAATAATATCTCAAGAAGTCATCGGAAAAAAAGAAAGAGAGAATAAAAAATAATGGTGATTTGAATCACCAATTGTTCTCTTAATTAAGCATGTATCCCAAGTATCAAATCATTCAAATAATCCAAAAGTAGTTTCAACCATTAATCCACGTCAGCTAAGTCCACAGCATCAGATGAATAATGCCATATTGTTTTGAACCAAATCAAACGTCGGATCTGCGTATTAGATGCCTTAACTATCAGAGCATAGCACCACAGTAAGGCACACAAGAGTGCCAAGCCTCAAGACTTCAAGGCACAAGGCTTCTTCTCAAGCACAGCATAAGGCCCGTACAAGTGCCTCAGAGAAAGTGCTAGCCTCTCTTCAACACATGCCCTAAGGTCATGAAAACCACAACAAAACCCTCCCCCTTCCTCCTCACAAATTCTCTTCATTTTCCTCTCACATAACCGGGCATAATCGGGTTATCAGGTCAAGCAATATTATGTCTAGTCTCACAAGATGTGCGAGTGAGGGAGGAGTGAGAGGCTGAGTGCACGGGGGACCTCACCCCCATGTATCGAGGCAATAAGGCCTCGGCACTGATCATTCTTATACCATAAAACAAATCTAGCTCTTAAGATTTTAACTCTACAAGTTTTTGGGTTGCATTTAGGCATCAATTAGGTTAGGCATGCAATGCATATTTTATTATATTTTTAATACGTTTATTTGAGTGTTAGGGACAAACAGATAGATAGATCCCTAGAACCCTAGCATTCATGAAGGCAACTGGTGAATAAGAAGCTCATTCCAGCTAGGACTCAACCAATTCTAGCTCATCATAGTTGGATACCAGCTTACTTGGGTTAGGGTTATTTCCATTTAGCTCCATTTAGCTCATCTTAGCTCAACTTAGCACAAGTCAGCTCAGATCCAGCTCAACTTAGTTGAGTCTAGCTCATCTCAGCATATTTAAACAAAAGCCAGGTTAGTGTAGCTTGGCTTAGCAGCTAGCAAAGAACTAGCAAGCTAAGCCGACTAAAGTAGCTCCCTGCAACTCCATTTAGCATCTACCAACTCCAGTTCAACTCCAGACATTCCTTCCTCAACTCCTCTTCCCTAAACCCTAGCTCCATCCCACCTGCTCCTCTACGCAACTACTAGCTAAGCTATCTTAGCTAGCTTAGCTTAGCTACACCTTAGCTCCTAATGGCCATCCACCACCTACAACCTAACTCCACCTCACCACCTAAGTAGTCCACTAAGTAGACCTAAGCCTAGTCCACCCTAGCTCCTCCTTTCAGGGCCAACTTTAAACGCCTCTTGGCCCCTCAACCACCACCAAGTGCCACCTTGCTTTAGCACCAAAACACCATTCTAGAAGCCCCTTGTTTTGGTGCCAAAACATACCCACATCATGGCCCTACACTTCATCACCCAAACCATCTCCACCCTCCATTAAGTGGTGCCAACCCATACCCTTCTAGAACCCCTTTTTTTGCGCCAACTCAAGAGGCATCAAGGGTGGTAATCACCACCTTGAGTTGGCGCCAACCTATAGTAGCCCTAGGATCAACTAACTACCCTGAAAACCCATCCTCACCATCCATCCCAAAAGCCACCTACATCCCCCATCATACTCTATAAAAGGACCCATAGCCACCACCATTTCCGTCATCCTTTGGCTTCATTAATTCCACCATTACTCCACCTTATAGTCAGCCAAGAGAAGAAGGAGAAGAAGAAGATTAAGGGGACACTCTGTCCCCTTGGTGCCTTCCCTTTTTCCCTTCTCTCTTGTGCCACCTCCAGCCAGAGGAGCATCCAGGCATGGAAGACCTTAGGATGAGGTCTTGAGGGTGGTGTATGCCACCCTAGGAGGAGAATTATGGGTGGAGATCATCCACCTCTAGAGGAGCAAGGGCATGCCCCCCTTAGGACTTGATAGGGAGGACATCACTTTGGAGGAGCTATTCAAGGAAGGAGTTGGAGAGACCCTTTTCAAGCCCAGGAGAAGCTGAGTTTGGAGAAAGGACTCTCTTCTTCCCACCATCATCAGGAGGATCTTTATTTTACTATTTTCCTTTATCTTTCATTTTGTATTAGAAGCATTCCCCTATAAGCATTACTGTAAAACAAATTTTCTCCATTTATATTGTTGCCTTTCTAAAATTTTGTTGCATCTTTTGATTGCTTTCACTTTAGTATTCATTTTCACTCCCTCTCTCTAATTACCCTAGGTCTCCATGTACCTAGTGTGAGCTCAGAGAGGGGTTATTTTTATCACCAAGTTGCTAGCTTTAGATAATTTGGAGTAGCTATTTCCTTCTTACAATTCCATAATTTCCCATTATTTCAAAACAAAAAAATCTTATATCCAAAAACTTAAAAAGAAAGTTGATTTCCCCATTTTCAAGAGAGAGTGTTGAATTTTGCAAACTTGGCTCCTTGGACGACCCTAGATACCTCACTATCTAGGTTTTACAAATTTTAGAAGTGATTGTGAAATTGCATGTTGCAATGACTTAAACCCTAGTTTTAACAAATCATGCATTCTTCCCATAACTTTTTGGCGCCGTTGCCGGGGAGGCACTGCTTTGCATTTTGTTAATTTTCTTTCATGTTAAGTGGATCTCATCCCCTTTTCTTTCCTTCATTTCATGTGGGCAGGAGCATTATAGGAAGAAAGCGAGAATTTGGAAGTGATAGCTTAAAGTCCCTTTTCTTCCAACGGATTTCAGGTTTGTTCCTTGCTACTTGTCACATAATTTGACTTAAAAATTACCAAAAAAATACTAAATCAGGATTTCAGGTTCATAAACATAAAAATTAGGTAGAGTGGTGACCTTTAAAAGCAATTGTTTGGTTGTTTGATTCATTTAACACCACTCTACCTTAAGTGTTGGTGTTCTAATTTTCTGGTTTAGATTTATGTGTGGACTTCTAAAATCAATTCGCAACACCACAAACCTTCTAAAATCATGAAATTTTACACAAAGATTACAAATCAAATATGGAACAACTATTCCAAAATTCACAGCAATTGGAGTTATAGAGAATTTTTAAAAATTCGTGGACCATTGGGGGGTCATCTCCTCGGATTTCACTATTTTGCTACTATCTACAAATTTTAGAAATTTTTTTACTTATCCAAATTTTGTGAAATTTAATTTTTTGTAATCCTTGCAAAATTATACACATCATATAAAATCACAAAAATTTTTGGTGGCCAATGGTTGTACTGGAAAGTCCATAATAGCCACAAGTATCATTTATGTACTTTGACACCAGCACAAAAAAAAGTCTTAAACAATTATCAACCAAATTCCTAAAATCACAAAAAAATATTTTTTGGAATCCTTATTTGATTTCCTTCCAGTAGTGGTGTTGCTTGCTTTGTTTGGACCACTACTTAAAAACAGAAGCTTGAATCCATTCACTGGTAGAAACATTTTTGCTTAGGAATCGATTCATTTAGGGTTTCTTTCATTTTTAGAGATCCACATCTTAAATGAAAATTTACATTCACCAATACAACTTGATTTCTTTTTGTTTGTGGATATTAAAATTGTTTGAAAACTTAAAAATAAAATCCTAAAAGACGCTAAGCTTAATCAAATCCTAAAAGCAGAAAACAAAAAAAAATTTGTGTGACAACTTGATTGATATTGGAATCACTCCTTCCAATTTTTGCACACACTAAAAAATTGAAATAACAAGTCATTACCCTAATCAATGCCCTCCACATTCCTGTGCACAATTATACACCCAAGCCTAAATTAAAACAAGTAGTCATTTAACCACTTAAGGACTTCACAAAAACTTAGGCTTGATATCTGGTATCTAAGAATTACTAATAACTCCTTTTGAAATATGCGATGACAAACTTAGAGGGAAGTCAAATGATGGGTGTGGGTTTACACAAGCCCCTGGCAATTTTCCCAGGACATGCTTGGGCCCAATCCACCTCTTTTAGTCTAGCCGGGTAATCTTATGGAACTAGGTTCTCTTATTAATTTCTTATTTATTGGGTTCCAAAGTCTTAGGTTGCATTAAGGAGTCAACCTTAGGACAGGTTAGGCCTGGTTGTTTGATTTGCACACTTTCTCTCATCTCTCTCTCTTCTCCTCCTCACCCATTCTTCCATTTTATGCGTGGGCGATGATCCCAAATCCGCACTTGGAGGGACCATTTGATTTCACTCCCTGCACCAAAAGATCTCTTTTTCTGCATTCTTCTTCTCATTCTCATAAAAATGGAAAACCAACAAAATAGGTCCTCTAACCCATCCACATCCACCTCTAATCCTACTTTTGAACTTTCCACCTAAAACACACAAACTGACCCCCACACCACTGACTTTCCACTCCCTCAACTACCAGACCTAAAGCTTCCTAATGCTGAGATGCCAAAACCACAACAATAGCTCCCCCTACCAAATCCTTATTCTATGATAGCTGAGCAGATTTCTCAACTACAAGCAAATCAACAACTATTGACTAGGAACATAACAAACCTAGCCAACCAAAAGAAAAACCCACCACCCCGTCAGCAGCCTGTTGTCCTCTAAAAGGTTTTTATGATCCTTCTTACTCTGAAGATAGACCGGGGGTGGTAATCCCAAAAGGGGACTTCGAGATCAAATTGGCAGTTGTAAACCTGATTAAGCACTTCAATGGTCTTCCTAGGGAAGACCCATTCAGCCACCTTGAAGAACTGACTCTCCTTGCACAAACAACTTGTTCCCGTAATGTGCAAGAAGATCTTTGGCTGATGCGGTTATTCCCATTATCTCTCAAAGATAAGGCCGCTTATTGGTTCAAGACCATCGACTGACCTATAACCACTTGGCCTCAACTCAAGAGTGCTTTCCTTAAGAAGTTCTTCCCCATAGGTTGTACTAATTCCCTGTGAAGATCTATTATGACCTTTCAACAAAAATCTGGCGAGACTCTTCATGATGCTTGTGAACGATTCCAAGATCTCTTAAGAAGTTGCCAGCACCATGAGATTCCCTTATGGAAGCTCGTGCAGATCTTTTACCATGGATTAGAAGATCAAATTCGACATTTTGTTGATGCCTCGTGTGGCGGCAACTTCTTAAATAAAGATGTTGAAAGTGCCTATGATTTATTTGAGGAAATGAGTGAAAACTCCTTTAATTAGGCATCCATGAACACCTTTGGCAGAACTTCAAACTCGCAATTCGGTGTTCATGAAATAGGCACTCAGTCCATTCCCGTCACCCAAGATGATCTACAAATGATTGCCCAACGCCTAAACCACATGCAAATAAATCAAAAGAAATTTGAGGAAAGACTTGCCACACCCATCCAAGCTTCATAGGTTCCACATCTAACCCCGCCTAACATTCCATGGAGAGAAAATATGCATAATTTAAACACTACCCGTGGGGATTATAATCAATATTCTGAGGCTTTCTATGTTTCACTAGGGAATTACACTTATCCAAATCCCCCAACCTCACTGAAAATATCTCTGCCCTCCAGGAGCAATTTATAAATTCCTCTCATTGAAAGAACTACTCAAACCATTCCTAGAACAAATCGGTTCGTCCCCAAAAACCAAATCAATTTGGAGGTATGGGTCGAATCAGAATTTTTATCAACTTGGGCCATCTCAAGAAGACATCAATGGCCAAATGATGAAAACCCTACAGGAAATGCAGAACAAAATGACGGAAGTAACCCGTGATATTACAAATATGAATAGTTAGATTGGGGTTACTCTAAGACCTATAGAACATTTACCATCCCAACCCATGCCGAACACTAATAATCAGTGAAACAATTATCCAGGAAGAAATCAGAACCACTATAATCATCCTCCCATTAATCCTACACCCCAGAAGCCATCCAGGTTTTCTCAACAACAGGCCCTCCCACCTCCTTCAAATAATAATCCGACTGCACATGCAGTTACTTTGAGGAGTGGGAAAAACACCACTGACTTCGAGCCTTCACAACAACCTGGTAAAGCCCCTTTCATCCCTATGCAAATTGACTATCAATTGCCCCCTCTGGAAGAAAAAGAAACAAAAAAATCACATGACACGACTCCTGTTCCTTTTCCCCAAGCTCTTCACTCCACCACCAACTGAAAAAAGAAATCTGAGCCCACGACTAAAGAATTTATGGATCTACTCGGGCAAGTTCAGATCAATATCCCTCTCCTAGACGCAATATCTGTACCCCTAAAAGGCAGACTAGAAACCTATGACAGGAGCATCTTTCAGAGATAGGAATCTCTGTTATGAAGAGCAAACTGCCTCCTTAGATGAAAGACCCGGGCACGCCATTGATTTCGGTAATTATTGATGATACTACATTCAATTGGGTCCTTCTCGATCTCGATGCCTTAGTTAATATCATCCCCAAAGTTTTATTCGAAGAATTTCAGATCGGTGATTTAAAACCTGTCGTGGTTACCCCTACAATTAGCCGACCAATCTATAATCAAACTGTGTGGGATTATCGAGGATGTCCTTGTCAAAGTCCAGAATTTTGTTTTCCCCGCAGACTTTTTGGTCCTTAACATTGAGATACCCGATTCTCTGATTAATGCCCCTATCATTCTTGGATGACCTTTTTTGGCCACTGCAAAAGCAAACATAAATTGCCATACGGGCAAAATGGATATCACTTGCGCTGGCCAAACCATCACTCTTGATATTTTCAAATTCATCATGAGATTCCATAACAATGATAAATTTTTTGAGGACTCAAATACAGAAGTATCCAATTTGGTGGAGACAATGCTAATAGATGTTGGTGCTAGAGCACCACGATCATTTGTTTTGATGATAACAAAACACGTGTTATTTAACATTTGCAATTTGAGTCCTAGATTTCAGGTCAATTGCAAATGAAGACGTGTTTAGACGGAACTCGAGCTCGCATCCAGGACGGATTGGAGGAGCTTGACGGAAAATAGAGGAGGTTCGCGTGGAGTGAAAGATTGGAGATGGAAGACAAGAAGAATAGGATAGATTCTTTTTTATCCTGTCATGTATCTCTTGTATTTATTTTCTTGCTCTTTATTTTCCTTAGACATTATGTTAAAGAGCCTCAAAGAACCCTAACAGTAGTCCTAGGAACACCTGCACAACCCTAGGATACGTAGGTTTTCTGTAGAACACTTAGAAAACCAATATAGGGTTAAAACTGACTTTCCAGTCGTCTAATTCATGAATCAGACGTCTGATAAAGGATTTTAAGACGTCTGACTGTTGTTTCAGACGTCTGATAACTGTTAGGCTGGACATAGTTAGTTCTGTCTGATGAATTCAGACGTCCAGACCTTATACCAGACGTCTTAGGAGACGTCTGATGACTTTGCCAGACGTCCGGTTAGTGGACCGTTGGCTGGCTTAGAAGACACTCAAGAATATGACCGTTAGAGCCTTATCAGACGTCCATAGGACTTCACAGACGTCTGATAAATGACCGTTTTGCCTCGGCTGACCCAAAATCTCTTCTCAGAGATTTTCTAGCCGTTGCAACGTTTGAAAATCAATTCCCACGGTAAAAGTAGGTTTCCAGACGTCCAGACTTAGTGCCAGACGTCCTCTATGTCGTCTGATGGACTTGTACAAAAACCCTGTTTAGATCTGATTCAAGTCAGGGAGAAACCCGCATAGAATCAGACGTCTGACCTTGGAATCAGACGTCTTAAAGTGGCCTTCCAGACGTCTGATAACCCTGTGAAGTGCAATCATTGTCCTGATTTCGGCCTGATTCTCTTGGGCTTTGCACCCAACGGCTATGGAAGCTTTTCCAAGCCTTCCAAAGCCTTCCTAAGGCCTCTATAAATAGAGGGGAACCTTTGTAACAAAAAAACACACCCAGAGAGACATATACACACTAAGACACACACCTTGCAATACACTTTCAAACCTTTTGTGTCCAAAGAAAAGACTCTCTTGCTCTCCAAGCTCAAGCTCCATTTTCTTGAGAGCATTCAACCGTTGCGCACCCGCTCTCCCGCCGTAGTTAACGAGAGCAACGTAGCGCCATCGCGTGGCACATGCACCGCGTCATCGTCGACGCACTCCTTGCAAAGGGGAGTTTCCTATTTCCTATAGAAGCTAGGTTTAATTATTTTGTTGGCTCTATAGGACTATTGTTTCTTTTATCTTTGTCTTTTGGTTGGGTATTCGCTTTGCGAATTCCCGTCTCCTTCGTGGGACAAAATCCTTCTCGTGGAGAGAAGGGGTTGAGGAACGCTACCCTCGTACTTGTAGCGTGGTTGTATTGAGGTTGAATCACCCTCGTTCAAAGTGATTCGGTTAGTGGATTTGATCAACTTGGTTGATCGGAAAATCCTAACTCGAGAGGGTTAGGTGGTGGTTTTCACCCGGTTTGGGTTTCCACCTAAAAATCTTTGTGTACATTGTGCGATTGCTTATTTTTAGATTGCTATATATTTTCAATTCCGCATTTTTTTACGTCACCCCTCCTAGAAGGGAACCTTCAATTGGTATCAGAGCAGGTTTTCCGCCGACAGGAGTAACATCTGCGGAAAGATCACATGGAGGGAAGCTGTTCCACAAGCAGGATTTCCGAGGGGCAGTCCACAACCCGTCCGCCCTACTTTGATGGGAACAACTACACCTACTGGAAGTTGCGGATGAAGACGTGGCTTCAAGCCACCGACTTCACAGTCTGGGCCAGGTGCGAGACCCCCTTCGACATCCCAGAGAAACCCGCCGGAGGATACTCGCAGCAGCAGATCCGGGAGCTCTCTCTCAACGCGAAAATAATGAACGCGTTGTATTGCGCGCTCAGCCCGGAGGAGTTCAACAGAATCTCGCAATGCGCCACCGCATACGAGATCTGGCACACACTCGAGGTAACTCATGAAGGTACCTCTAAGGTAAAAAATTCTAAACTCAATTTACTTTCACAAGAATTTGAGGCTTTTTCTATGAAATCTAACGAAACTTTAAGTGAGATGAACACTAGGTTCACTCTCATAGTAAATAACTTGAAAGCTTTAGGGAAGACTTTCATCAACGGGGAGCTTCAAGGGAAGCTTCTTCGTTCCCTTGGACCGGAATGGGAACAGAAAGTCACCGCCATCGAAGAGGCGAACGAAATGGAGGAGCTCAACATGGAAGATCTCCTAGGCAATCTGATGGCCTACGAGACTAAGTTGAAGCAGAAGAAGAAGGATACACCGGAGCCTAAACTAAAGAAGACTCTCGCCTTTAGAGCCACGTCGGATAGCGAGGTAAGTTCCGACGACGAAGACTTTAGAATTTTACTTAAAAATTTTTCCAAGTTTTGTAGGGAATTAAAGAAAGAGAAAAAGGAGAAGAAGGAAAGCCCGAGACGTTGCTACCACTGCAACGGGAAAGGGCATCTGCGACCAGAATGCCCTCTTCTCAAAAAGGAGAAGAAGAAGGAAAAGGAGAAGAAATCTAAGAAGAAGGCGTTCCAAGCCACTTGGGACGATTCTAGCTCGGAGGAAGAAGAAGAAGAAAAGACCATAGAAGAAGAAACCGCTTGCTTCGGTTTCATGGCCAGAGGAAGCGACAGCGAAAGCGAAAGCGACTCAGACAACGAGGTAAATCTCGATCTTCAAGAAGCATTTAATGAACTTTTTGAGATTAGTAAATCACTTAGGGTAGAAAATAAAGGCATTAAAAAGAACCTTAGTTTTCTTAGAAATGAAAATGATAGGTTAGAAAAACAACTCAAGGACATAGAAACTAGTCCTAAGGATAATAACCTACTATTAGAAAATCAAGACCTCATCAATGAAAATAATAAATTGATTGAGGAAAATGATAGTCTAAAAATAGAAATTTCTGATTTAAAGACTAAGATGAATACTATAGAAAGAGAAATTGCATGTCTTAGGGAAAGCTCTAACAAACTAATCAACAAAGTAGATGATTTTTATAGCCCTAAGGTTGAGAAAGGATCTCCATCAAGGAGACCCGCTAACAAATCCGGATCCAAGCCCACTTGGATACCAAAGAAAAAATTAGAATCTTGTTTTGTAGGGTTCAGGGATGACTACAACATAAAGGACTGGACCTACAAGCTCAAGGCTGGTCAACTTAAGTTGGGAGAACCAATGAGTAGACCAAGGAGGAGAAGAAGAAGACCGACGAGACGGCGAACAAACGACGGACCCGCCGCACGTCGACCACCAGATTGGAGACCGGCGCCGATGCCCGGGCCTCCAAGCTACGGATGGGAGCCCCATCCGATGTGGCATCCACCACCACCATTCGGGCCATTTTATTGGCCATGGTAGGTGAGGTAAAATTCTTAACCCTATCCTTTTTATAAGCATTTAGATAGGGGGAGTTAAAAATGATGAGCTTATTGTCAATTTTTAAGGGGGAGATACAAGTTAGCTAAATTTCCTTTAGTAAGGGGGAGAAAAATAATAGCTATCTTGTTGTTATAAAAAGGGGGAGGACATTACCTTTGTTAAAAATAAATAGAAGAGCATGTTTTAAGGGGGAGTAATAGGAAATATAAAATCAATCAAACCTTTTTGATAATGTCAAAAAGGGGGAGGATTTTTATGCATTATTATTTACGGTTTTGTCATCATCAAAAAGGGGGAGATTGTTGGTGCTAGAGCACCACGATCATTTGTTTTGATGATAACAAAACACGTGTTATTTAACATTTGCAATTTGAGTCCTAGATTTCAGGTCAATTGCAAATGAAGACGTGTTTAGACGGAACTCGAGCTCGCATCCAGGACGGATTGGAGGAGCTTGACGGAAAATAGAGGAGGTTCGCGTGGAGCGAAAGATTGGAGATGGAAGACAAGAAGAATAGGATAGATTCTTTTTTATCCTGTCATGTATCTCTTGTATTTATTTTCTTGCTCTTTATTTTCCTTAGACATTATGTTAAAGAGCCTCAAAGAACCCTAACAGTAGTCCTAGGAACACCTGCACAACCCTAGGATACGTAGGTTTTCTGTAGAACACTTAGAAAACCAATATAGGGTTAAAACTGACTTTCCAGACGTCTAATTCACGAATCAGACGTCTGATAAAGGATTTTAAGACGTCTGACTGTTGTTTCAGACGTCTGATAACTGTTAGGCTGGACATAGTTAGTTCTGTCTGATGAATTCAGACGTCCAGACCTTATACCAGACGTCTTAGGAGACGTCTGATGACTTTGCCAGACGTCCAGTTAGTGGACCGTTGGCTGGCTTAGAAGACACTCAAGAATATGACCGTTAGAGCCTTATCAGACGTCCATAGGACTTCACAGACGTCTGATAAATGACCGTTTTGCCTCGGCTGACCCAAAATCTCTTCTCAGATATTTTCTAGCCGTTGCAACGTTTGGAAATCAATTCCCACGGTAAAAGTAGGTTTCCAGACGTCCAGACTTAGTGCCAGACGTCCTCTATGTCGTCTGATGGACTTGTACAAAAATCCTGTTTAGATCTGATTCAAGTCAGGGAGAAACCCGCATAGAATCAGACGTCTGACCTTGGAATCAGACGTCTTAAAGTGGCCTTCCAGACGTCTGATGCCAATGTTAGATGTCTAATAACCCTGTGAAGTGTAATCATTGTCCTGATTTCGGCCTGATTCTCTTGGGCTTTGCACCCAACGGCTATGGAAGCTTTTCCAAGCCTTCCAAAGCCTTCCAAAGGCCTCTATAAATAGAGGGGAACCTTTGTAACAAAAAAACACACCCAGAGAGACATATACACACTAAGACACACACCTTGCAATACACTTTCAAACCTTTTGTGTCCAAAGAAAAGACTCTCTTGCTCTCCAAGCTCAAGCTCCATTTTCTTGAGAGCATTCAACCGTTGCGCACCCGCTCTCCCGCCGTAGTTAACGAGAGCAACGTAGCGCCATCGCGTGGCACACGCACCGCGTCATCGTCGACGCACTCCTTGCAAAGGGGAGTTTCCTATTTCCTATAGAAGCTAGGTTTAATTATTTTGTTGGCTCTATAGGACTATTGTTTCTTTTATCTTTGTCTTTTGGTTGGGTATTCGCTTTGCGAATTCCCGTCTCCTTCGTGGGACAAAATCCTTCTCGTGGAGAGAAGGGGTTGAGGAACGCTACCCTCGTACTTGTAGCGTGGTTGTATTGAGGTTGAATCACCCTCGTTCAAAGTGATTCGGTTAGTGGATTTGATCAACTTGGTTGATCGGAAAATCCTAACTCGAGAGGGTTAGGTGGTGGTTTTCACCCGGTTTGGGTTTCCACCTAAAAATCTTTGTGTACATTGTGCGATTGCTTATTTTTAGATTGCTATATATTTTCAATTCCACATTTTTTTACGTCACCCCTCCTAGAAGGGAACCTTCAATAGATACCCTTCCCGACCATAATTTTTTTGAGGACTTTGACTCTGAATCATTTGTCAGCAAAATCTGAGACTTGGTGCCTTGTCTTTCATTAAAATCTCTTCCTGATTATTCCCCTGGCCCACCCACTCTTCTCTCACCCCACCATTGCACACTAACCTCACCTAACCATCATCATTTCTTTCTCACTCCCTTTCCATTGGACCTATCACCAGTCCCACCCAAGTATAGCATTCCTCAGAAATTAAAACCTTGGGCAGACTGTGGACACCCTTCCATTTTTCCATCCAATTTTGATCCCCATATTCCTGCCACTCATCTTTTAGGGGATCTAGAGGAAGACCTTTTTCATGCAAGCATTCAAGTGTCCAATTACTTACACAATGATTTGTCTTCTATGCATAACTTCACGCTCGGATGAATGGCATAAAAAATAGCACTGGATGGGAGGTAACCCATCATTTTTTCCTATTTTTTGCTCTTTTTCTTTTCTTTAGAGGTTTTGACTATCCCAATTTTGACCGCCTTCACCAAGGCAACCCCTTTTCCTTTCTAATTGCATGAGGACATGCCACATCTTAACCATAGGAGGTGTTTTTAAATTTTGACGATCAAACCAAGATTTTCAAAACCAAAAAACATGCAATTTTCTTATTTTATTTTCTGCCTACATACCCAAAAAAATAAAATAAAAATGAAGATGTTGAAAAATTTTCTAGGAGATTTTGAAATCGAGACTAAGGCTAAACATTCACTTTTGGTACATTAGGATTTAATCTTTAACAAACTAGGGATATGGATACAAATCTGATTATTAGAATTTCAATGTACACCTTTAGCTAGATCAAATATCCTTCTCCAAAATTCAACCTGAACTCATGATAGTTCAGGTGACTTGATCCCCTTTTGTAACATGAAAGTGATGCGGGCATGCTTCATGAATTCAAATTGGGGTTCGGAGGACCCGTCGTCGTAGCTCGTAAAATGCGTCTATCAGATAAAATTTATAATTGAATCTCGAAAAGGGAGTCTCAAGTCGAACAAAGGGTGGCAAACGTTTGGTTTTATAAAAATCCATGCTTCACTTATATTTATTTTTGGTCGCTTTTACCTTTTATAATTTTTTTTGTGTATTTTTATCAAGCAAGAGATTAGGTTGATGAAAACTTTATCTACTTGCAAAAATATATGAGAGAGAAGAAGAAAGATAGAGTGAAACAATCAACTATTCATGAACAACTATTTGCTACAACTACAAAAGTAGGAAAATCTATAATATGAAAGCGAAAAGGATAGCAACAGGTGAGAGAAATCCCGCTCAACAGTTGCTCGAAGGACGACTCGCTCTGACGTTGCCTGGAGGAAGGTGGTGAGGAGTGGGATGAAGGAGGACGGAGCTGTAGGACGGAGGGTGGGGCAGGACGGTGTCACGGCGAGGATCTTTTTCCTGAAGGGCAGTGAGAGGATGACCACGGGATGCTCCACGAATGGGGATGAGGGGAGGGAAAGCTATTTGGTTTTCTACTCTAGAGGAGCATCCTAGGCTTGGGACAAGCTCTCTCTAGAGCCTTGGAGGTGGTAAGAGGAAGAAAGGAAGAGATGGTTTGGAAGGGGGTGTAGGGGTGTTTATATAGTGGTGGAGGAGGTGGTTTGCATGCACGGGCCTTTAGTGACATTTAAGATGTCGCTAAAGACCCGCCAGAGACGTCGCTAAAGCATTCACACGCCTTGGTTGGCGCTTGAACGCTTGACTGTAGCTGTCATAGGCGTGGCGATCATCGGCCGATGGATTAGGCGTGGACAGTTGTGATTGCTAGAGCAGAGTGCACGCTTGCAAGCATTTGAAATCCGCACCACTGGAACATGTGTTGGCAGCCGTCGGATGAGGCAGTGCATGGTCAAGGCATAACCGCAGATCACACGCACTCTGATTTGAATCGCGCACCTCATGCAAATGCGTGGATTGGACGACAGGCGCTACTCGCGGTCGACTTAATTGCATGCCTCAGATGGTGCGTGTGTGATTTGGTGTGCGTCCTCTCATTGGTGGGTAGCATCAGATCGCGCGTGGGGAATCTCAACTACTTGATCGATATTGAGCGGCCTTATTACAGCTGGCACTATACCGGGCGTGGCGAATCGCAGCTTGAACTCGCACTTGCTGTTTGAGAGTGCTCATCATCACCATTGCACCAAAGCGACGCTTTGTCAAGAGGAAGGTGGAGCGGTTGCATGCACCTTGGCCGTTGAATGAAGATGTAATGGTCAAGGTGCACCCTTACTTGAGGCTAACACGATGGCTCAGGTGAAGGGCAGTCTGGGTGGGGCCACGTGGTGCCATCTAGGCCATCCACCTTCTTCTTCTTGTAGAGGGTGTTATGGATTAGGGTGATTTTCACATTGACGGACTTCAATTATCACTTTGAATTCGTCTGTACAGTCAGATTATTCATCCGAAGCCCGTAAAGATGTCGCACTACCTTTTGGCCATGTAAAATGGAAGAATTAGTGTACATAATATACAACTATCCTAAATGCCATGCAATGGATGTTATGTAGTTTTTATAACATGATATGTAATGCTAAGTGATGAGACCGCATTTGTGGGCTAATCGAACACATAAATACCTAGATATTAAAGGGATTTCTACTTGTACATAGCATACTTAGATTTATAAATAAAGTAGTTTATAAATATGATGGCATGCTTGTTTTATACATCACATTCACATTTAATAGAAGGAAATATAAATTATGGTGGCATGTATGCATTACATGCATCATTCTGGAATAACTCTGTAAATAACCCATTTTCTTTTTTATTTTATGTTTTTTCCCCCGCAGAGCAAACCATCGATGCCTGCACCACTCCACGTGCAACAGCAGCACCTCATCGCGTGGGCATTGTTGGAGGAGATCACGCAAGGCTGGAAAGTCTGGGGAGATTTGTTAAACCAAATGCCCGCACGTTGGGTTCGAAAAGCATCTTCCTACCCCCCTGCGGGGATTTCCTCCATCTCCACCACCGTGAAGGAGATGTACACTGTGGACTTCAGCGAGCACTGTGGTCTTTGCGCATCTGCCTCCCGCCTTCATCTGCTCGACGGTCGCACAGTGACAGCACTGCGAATCCCCTCACCACATACAGCAGACCATGCACTAGCAACCTCTCACCACCTTCGCCGTGCGCAGCACATCACGCACCGCCAGCCTCTCACCCCTTCACCATGCGCTACGCCCTCATGCACCTGCAATCCCTCTCCAATGCCAACTCCAACCTGCATGCGCACACAGCAGACTCCGCTCTTTAGCCGTGTTCCAGCCACATGCATGCGCAGCCGAAGATGCACCCCAGCCTGCTTACATGCTCCTCCTCTCCTTCATCTTCTTCTTCTTCACCGGCAGTGAAGGAACCCAAAGTTGCAGCCGCCTCCTCTCTCCATACGACCTTTATCAGCACCCAAACTCACCGTCAACCTCGTCGTTCTCCTCGTCTCTCACCCTCGACCCCTGTGTGCCCACCAACTACCAGCCACGACGCCCACAAATGCCACCTGCCGTCGACGTGGCCGATGTTGTCCTCTTCCATCTGGCCATGTCCAACCACCTCTGGCTACCGCGTCACCACCATCGCGAAGGCCGCACCTCAGAGACCCACCAACGGTGACCACACCGTCTGCCGACTCCTCTTTGCACGGGCACGAGGGGAAGTATTCCCATGTTTCTCTATAGTAAAGCCCCTATTAGTAATTACGAATAATGCCATTGTAGAGAACACTATCATTTATTTATCTCCTTATTATAATAAGATAGAATTGCATGAATGTCCCTCAATTCTAATTGAATTGTATGTAGCCACATTCATCTCATGAATAAGTATACATGTATATTTGTTATAGGGAACAAATTCTGATTTAATTGAATTTGATGATGCCTGTGAGTATTAAGATAGTATTTCAATTATTTCATTGGTGGTGATTTTGTATGTGCACCCTTACATTATTGGTTAATTCTTTAAATTAGGAAATTATGTTGAAAACACATGCACCAATTAGTATGCATACCCACTGAGATTCTTGAATAAACGAAGCACAATGCACTAGTTTAAATAGGCTAATTCCCCCTCTGGAGATGACCTAACTATTTTCGTGGTTAGATTCTGAGAATTAAAATGTTTTGAAAAGCGATTTTCTACCATGCGATCACATACAATGACATCATTTCATGCTAAAGTTTTTATTGAAAACGAAGATCGCTCTTTCAAATGGTGCCATTGCCGAGGAGGAAATATGTTTATTAATTTTTTTAGGAAATTTATATTATTTTTATCTTATTTCTAAGGCATTTCTGAATTACTAACCCTATTTTATTTTCTATGCAAAAATGCATGCAACGAACGCGACGGGCGCACACGATAGAGGTGATCTTTTTGGTTGAACTTGATGCCACCTAGAGGCTGGCAATGGGTGCTTCTGGGCCTTGATCCCATGCATGTAGGCTTACAGAGGAGACTTTTTCTGATTTAGTCATTAGATCTTAGTTTAGATTTAGTTTAGATAGACATTAGAACTCAATTTTTGTCTTTTGGACCCTTGTTGGGTATTTTTGGGAACGTGTTCCCAGTGTTTCATTATTTCTTATCGCTCTTGTATGCGGGAGCGTATTTTTGGGAGCATGTTCCCATTTATTTAGATTATAGGATTATTCGAATTATTTGAACTGCATATAGGTTAGTTAGTTAGTTATATTAGGTTTGATTGCTTACTATTTATTTAAAAAAAATCGAACTGCCTACTAGAAGCTGCATATCAATAGGGTGATCATCTAGGACTGAATGGGCAGCATCTTGTTTTTTTTAATTGCATTGCGATCATCCCTGCATTGAAGAAAGCTGGAGTAAGGTATGTCTTTTTCTTGAGCATCAACTACCTGTCATGCATCTACAGTGAACTTAAAGCTAAGACCACTAAAGTGCTTGAATCGAATTAATTCAGTGGTCGCTTTAAAAATTGGGGCTGTTAAGAGGTTGGACCTTAAAATCTGTGACTTAAAATTGTGTGCAAAAGGATCTTGGATGTGAGATTTCAAAACTCAAAACATGAACGTATGATTGCACACCTGATACATAAGGTCACTAAATAAATTTCTACCTCTCCTTTTTGCACTACAAGGGAAGTTAGTCGGAAATCAACAAGCCTATCCACCAAGTTACTTTGGTTCCTTGTGCGTGGGCTTGATTCGAGACTTCCATCCCTTGCGAGTAGGTTGTAGGCACCAACGAAGGTCGGCCTAGGAAGCATAATTCTTGCAAAATTTGTTTGGTCACCAACTGAACAGCTAAGACCTAGAATATACTAAAAATAGATCCCACTGTATTTGCGTTTGTTTTGACAGTGGTAGAACTCTCTAGGAATTTTCTGATTTCTTTTTAATCCTAAGAGAGTTTAACCAATTTAATTGAAAGAAATGAACATCCTTACTCCTATCATTTTAACCAGGATCCCATGCCGCGAGTGTATCCATCCTTTGATGGGTACATTGACAATTCATGGGATCATTTATATTCTTATCCTAGGAGTACTGGCCTAATAACTCCCACTTTTGAGTAGAACCTAGGTGTGGGATTTTCCAACCCTGGAATCCCTACTACTATGCAAGCACCCAACCCTCACACCCTTCATGATTTTCTGTATCGAGGTTGAACCGATACCCCTAGGCAACCGGAGCCTGAGATTGACTATCCTCCCCAATCTAATAGTAGTAGCCTCTCCTTTTTTATTATAGAAATGCAAAAGCAACAAAACAAAATGATGGAATCTATGGGAGAGATGTTGAGGAATAGTCAATAATTAAACAAAGAAATAAGATAGCTTGGCTACGCTCTTTCTAGTAATTCTGATCCCTACCCATACGACCATGATCACGAAAATAATTCTGAGGAAACCAATGAGAATAGGGATCTAATTTTATGTAGCTATCACTTAGACTCTCCCAGTGAGACACGACCACTAGAGGAGAATGATCCTAGTGATTATCCACCTGAGCTATATTGGAGTCAAAAGAAAGGGAAGATGGTACCTCTTGAGGACGTTGACCCCAATGACAGTATTTTCCTTACCCCTACTAACCTAGGTCGAGGTCGTATTGTTCATATCACTTTCCCTATTAATTATCTGGTGGAATCCAATTCTACCCTTAGTGAGCCTAATCCTGACCCTCCACTTACGGAATCAAAACCTACCATTCAGCATCTTGAGGATTTAAATGCACCCAATGAAGGTGACCATAAGGGAATGGAGGTTGAATTAGATCAATTTTGGTCTCAGAGATATAAAGAGTCTATTTTAGAAGACGAGGATGATGCAATGGAGGAACCTAGACTGAAAATATGGAGTGAATCATAGGGAGATTATTCATTATTTGAGAACTTAACCCCGGAGGATATAAATAATCTGGTGAAATCCGGATTCCTCCCTTCTTTCGATTTTGAGAGTCATCCTCCGCAAAACCACGAGTTGATATTGGAGGACAAACACAATAGTGAGAAGCTTAGGGGAGACTCTCAGGGACAATATACATCAATTGAGGATTTATACCCTGAGAAGAACAACGAAGGCTTTCTCCATAACATTAAAGATGATAATCCTCCTAAAGATATTAGGGATAATGAAGTAGCACACAAAGTCCCGAAAAAGGATGTAATTGACAAGAAAGAACCTGAGGATGGATCTGCTGATAATTCTAATCTCGCTACTTCCCAAGAAACCCAACTATCGTCAAAGCATGTTGATCATGAGTCTACTATTGAGATATTAAATTCTATTCATGACTCATCTATCGTAGAGGAGTAATTGGAGGTTCATAAAATAATGAAGCTAAGTAAGGATGTGGAATACTAATTCTTATTGGGAATGGAACCTAAACAGCCTAAGCCCTCTTTGGACTTAGTAATTACCACCCAATCACTCAAGCAACCAGTAGATTCCTTACCTAATCCTTGCCTCAGGTCTCTATGCATTTACATTCTTTCTGGAGAACATATCAGGCAAGTACATCCTCGAGTAGAATGGCGAGTGTGGATTGATGCTTGTACTTTTAGTTTTGTCATTCAAGGGTGTGAAATAATAATGTTTATATCTTTTAAAACCTATCATGCTTTGGAGGATCCTTGTTATCCTCCACATATTCCTTTTCGGGAGGTCCCTTTTCATATTCCTTTTATTATTCCTAGACCTCCCAAGGTAGCCAACGGGGTTCTCTGCTTTCATGTCTTCTAGTGAGCATTTGAAATCACACTGCATCATCAGCTCACCAACATCTGTGGCTGCCTATTTTCTGGGCCTGCACTGTTATGCATATTTTTAGGGCCTAGCTTTCTCTGTCTGGAACCAGACTTACAGGTTCCCTATAAGTCTGGTTGCTGACAGAAAATGCAGCGCTTGTTGGGAGGCAACCCAGCATTCTGAATAACACCATCATCAGGTGATTTCCTTCCTTTCTCCCTCTGTTTCAATTTTACAATGAGGACATTGTAGGATTTAGGCATGGGGGGATGCATTTTGCATTTTATGCAGTATTCATGCATTTTGGTTAGGTGCATTAACATATAAAAAAAAATTTGAGCTAAAGTGGTTAGTCCCTAGTAAAACATCTTTGTCATGGAAGTGTCGTTAAAGATTTTTATTCTTAAATTATTTCTTAAGTTTAGAATCGAGTACATTTACTTCACTTGCACATAAACTGGGTAATGGATCTTTGAAGAAAATCAATAAGCATTTTTAGTCTACTGAACACTTGGACAGTTAATAGGGAGTCAGGCATACTATCTTCTAGTAAATCCATCTCATATTTGTGAGAAGAAAGTAGAGAGTTACTGGTGCGCTATGTCTAGTGCAAGAACTCTTAAGTTTTGGACAATTAGATGATGATACCTCAGAGTTAAGCATAGTTTTCACTCTCTGTTCCTGTGTGCATTGTGTGAATTCCAGAGAGTCACCAAATAAGGCAGATACACAGAGATTGAGTCTTAATAAAACTAACTATGGTTGATGGTTACGACCATCCTTCATAAAGTCCTCGGCTGAAGAAGGGTTATAGTGTCAAAGGTCAGAAATATGCTTGTTCTATCCATTCCTTCCTGGTGTCATGAGTATGCACTTCCACTAAATAAGCCACATAATATCCTCTTGACCGTCATCATCCCTAATAATGCCTCATAAATAAAAGTCAGCGTCGTGTTATGTTGATTAATAAAGAAAGAAAAAGAAAAAAAAGAAACAATTATATTTAAAAAAAAGAAAGAAAAAAAAGAGAAAAAGAGAAAAGAGAGAAAGAAAAGAGTCCAAGTTTATAATTTTATCTTTGTGATGTTGTTTCTGAGGCATCAAAAACACCCATCGTGATCCACCAAATATGACCCATACCTACCTTTCAGTGTTTCTGATAGCTCGAATACTGGCTGAGGACTCTAACTTAGTTGTAGAGTTATTAGGACTTTAATTGAAGTGTGAATACCATATGAGGACACCAAACAATGAGTACACTTACTAAATCTGGTGAGATTTGTGATCTCAGAAAGAAAAGAAGAAAAAGAGTGAGCGCCAAGGAACATCAAGAGAGCACAGTTGTTTAGCCTCTCTCTGGGTTGACATATTTGATAGTTTGGATATCTAAAGTCTATAGTACTAGATTACATGGAGTACCAGATAAGTGTGTGCCAGCAAATACAAATCCATTCAACTCGATATCTCCTACCTAAACCAAAATGCCAGGGTCAAATTACAGATTATCTTCTATTTTATCCCCGAGGGAAGTAGTTGCCTATCCCAATAGAAATATTTACCATGGGATAAGTATGAACTACAAATGTAAGTTGGCTATTTCACCTGGATCTGTTACCTAGGCTACTATTATTATCACTTCATATTTGTCTAAATCTCTAAATTTGTGGAATAAAGAAATAAGAATTCACTTGATTACTTCCATTATTTTCACTTTTGCTCGGGACTAGCAAAAACTTGGCATGAGGGCATTTGATATGATCGCATTTGTGGGCTAATCGAACGCATAAATACCTAGATATTAGAAGGATTTCTACTTGTACATAGCTTACATAGATTTATAAATAGAGTAGTTTATAAATATGAGGGCATGCTTGTATTATACATCACATTCACATGTAATAGAAGGAAATACAAATTATGGTGGCATGTATGCATTACATGCATCATTTTGGAATAACTCTGTAAATAACCCACTTTTTTTTTATTTTATTTTTTTCCCCTGCAGAGCAAACCATTGATGCATTTTGCATTTTAGGCAGTATTCATGCATTTAGGTTAGGTGCATTAACATATAAAAAAATAAAAAAATTGAGTTGAATTGGTTACTCCCTAGCATAATATCTTTGTCATGGAAGTGTCATTAAAGATTTTTCTTCTTAAATTGCTTCTTAAGTTTAGAATCTAGTACATTTACTTCACTTGCATGTAGATTGGGTAATGGATCTTTGAAGAAAATCAATAATCATTTTTAGTCTATTGAATCCTTGGACAGTTAATAAGGAGCCAGGTATACTATGTTCTAGTAAATCCACCTCATATTTGTGAGAAGAAAGTGGAGAGATTATTGGTGCGCTAACTCTAGTGCAAGGACTCTTAAGTTTTGGACAATTAGATGGTGATACCTTAGAGTTAGGCAAAGTTTTCTCTCTCTGTTCCTGTGTGCATTGTGTGAATTCCTGAGAGTCACCAAATAAGGCAGATACATAGAGATTAAGCCTAAATAAAGCTATGACTATGGTAGATGGTTATGACCATCCTTCATAGAGTCCTTGGTTGAAGGAGAGTAATAGTGTCAAAGGTCAGAAATATGCTTGTCCTATCATTCCTTCCTAGTATCGAGAGTAGGCACTTCCACCAAATAAGCTACACAGTATCCTCTTAACCATCATCATCCCTAATAATGCCTCATAAATAAAAGTCTGCATCGTGTTATGTTGATTTATAAAGAAAGAAAAAGAAAAAAAAAGAAATAATTATATTTTTTTAGAAAAAAAAGAAAGAAAAAAAAGTGAAAGAGAAAAGAGAGAAAGAAAAGATTCCAAGTTTATAATTTTATCTTCGTGACGTTGTTTCTGAGGCATCAAAAACACCCATCGCGATCCACCAAAAATGACCCATACCTACCTTTCAGTGTTTCTGATCGCCCGAATACTGGCTGAGGACTCTAACTTAGTTGTAGAGTTATTAGGACTTTAATTGAATTGTGAATGCCATATGAGGGCACCAAACAATGAGTACACTTACTAAATCTTGCGAGATTTGAGATCTCAGAGAGAAAAGAAGAAAAAGAGTGAGCGCCATGGAACATCAAGAGAGCACAGTTGTTTAGCCTCTCTCTGGGTTGACATATTTGATAGTCTGGATATCTAAAGTCTGTAGTGCTAGGTTGTATATACCACCAGATAAGTGTGTGCCACCAAATACAAATCCATTCAACTCTATATCTCCTACTTAAGCCAAAAAGCTAGGGCCAAATTACAGACTATCTTCTGCTTTATCCCCGAGGGAAGTAGTTGCCTATCCCGATAGAAATAATTACCAAGGGATAAGTACGAACTACAAATGTGAGTTGCTTATTTCACTTGGATCCGTTACCTAGGCTATTATTATTATCACTTCACATTTGTTTGGATCACTAAATTTGTGGAATAAAGAAAGAAGAATTCCCTTGATTATTTCCATTATTTTCACTTTTGCTCAGGACTAGCAAAAACTAGGCATGAGGGCATTTGATGAGACCACATTTGTGGGCTAATCGAATGCATAAATACCTAGATATTAGGACTTCTACTTGTACATAGCATACTTAGATTTATAAATAGAGTAGTTTATAAATATGATGGCATGCTTGTTTTATACATCACATTCATATGTAATAGAAGGAAATATAAATTATGGTGGCATGTATGCATTACGTGCATCATTTTGGAATAACTCTGTAAATAACCCATTTTATTTTTTTTTTATTTTTTTTCCCCTGCAGAGCAAACCATCGACTCCAGCGCCACTCCGCGTGCAACAGCAGCACCTCATCGTGCGGTCGTTGTTGGAGGAGATCGGGCAGGGCCGGAAAGTAAGGGGTGATTTGTTAAACCGAATGCCAATGCATTGGGTTCAAGAAGGATCTTCCTCCCCCCTTGTGAGGATATCCTCCATCTCCACCACAGTGAAGGAGGCGTGCACCATGGACTTCAGTGAGCACCGTGGTCTCTACGCACCTGCCTCTCGCCTTTGTCCTCTCGATGGTCGCATGGGACAGCGTGCGGCTACCACCACGAACCCCCTCACCGAGTGTAGCGCACCACGCACTGCCAGCCTCTCACCGCCCTCGCCACATGTAGCACACCATGCACCACCAGCCTCTCACCGCCCTCACCGCGTGCTGTGCCCTCACACACTCGCAATCCCTCGCCTACACCAACTCCAACCCGCGTGCGCGCATAGCATACCCCGCTCTCCAGCCACGTTCCAGCCACGTGCATGTGCAGCCAAAGATGCACCCCAGCCTACTTGCACTCTCCTCCTCTCCTTCATCTTCTTCTGCACCGATAGTGCAAGAACCCAAAGTTGCAGCCACCTCCTCGCTTCATACGGCCATTACTAGCACCCAAACTCACCGTCGACCTTGCCGTTCTCCTTGTCTCATGCCCCAGACCCCCATGCGCCCACCAGCTGCCCGCCACGACGCCCATGAACGCCACCTACCGTCGATGTGGCCGACATTCTCCTCCACCGTCCGGCCACATCTGACCACCTCTGGCCGCTGCGTCACCACCATCGCGAAGGCCGCACCTCGGAGGCCCACCACCGGCGACCACACCGTCCTCCGACTCCTCTTCACACGGGCAAGAGGGGAAGTATTACCTTATTTCTCTACAGTAAAGCCCTTATTAGTAATTACAAATACTGCCATTGTAGAGAACACTATTCATTTATTTATCTCCTTATTATAATAATACAGAATTGCTTGAATGTCCCTCAATTCTAATTGAATTGTATGTAGTCACATTCATCTCATGAATAAGTAAACATGTATATTTGTCATTGGAAACAAATTCTGATTTAATTAAATTTGATGATGCCTGTCAGTAATAAGATAGTAATTCTAGTATTTCATTGGTGGTGATTTTGCATGTGCACCCTTACATTATTGATTACTTCTTTAAATCAAGAAATTATGTTGAAAATACATGCACCAGTTAGTATGCATACCCACTGGGATTCTCGAATAAATGAAGCACAATGCACTAGTTTAAATAGGCTAATTCCTCCCTATGGAGATGACCTAACTATTTTCGCGGTTAGATTCTGAGAATTAAAATGTTTTGAAAAGCAATTTTCTACCACACGATCACATACAACGACACGTCATTTCATGCTAAAGTTTTTATCGAAAATGAAGATCGCTGTTTCATTAAGCCTAGGTACTATCATAAATAAGCATTTTACCATGAATTCATGTGTGTTTATCATACCCCCATGCATACTTTTTGCTAGTCCCTAGCAAAATTAACCTAAATGCTAATTGTAAAAGTTGAATTAGGATTTGATCTCTTAGGCATTATTTGTTGGTTATGTTAGGAACTTTCAACCCAAGACATGGTTTCAAAGACTCAATAGTGCTCTGGTATCTACCAGAATGCAGATCACCCAAGTCCTCGCTTTATTTGAGGTAGATACATTTTTTTTTGCTTTAAGTATTTTTTTGGATTTTTTTAGAGTTTGAGAGTGTCAGGATAACTTTTTACAGCTGCCAAACCCACCCAAGACTCAAAAAGGGTTCTGAGTGCTAAGTATCTTTGTGAAAGGGTGATAGACACACTAAACAACCATTAAGATAAACTTCGAGTTTCTACGTCCCTAGATGACTGATTAGCCCATATTTATGGGCTATTTAAGTACTTAAGTGCCTAGACATTAAGTTAATTCTAATATTTATTTAGCAAAAATTAGGATGTAAATAGATTAATTCATATTTCTAATTTAATTACATAATTCATGCATTGCATTCATACTTAAATGCATTTAGAATTAACTTAGAATTGCATTCATTTAATTAGTTAACCAATTAGGTGCACTGCATGCATTAATTTAAGTTAACATAAAAGTTGAGGGTTTGTATATAAATAACCATAATATTTTAACATTATTTTTTATTCTTCTTCTTTCAGCAACGGTTGCATTTCCTTCAGCTGTCACTCCAACGCCACCAGCTGCCGCATTGAAACCTGCATTCAAGGACGAGCGGAGAATGTGGATCTACTCCCGCCTCTCCATTTAAATCTATGCAGGTGGCTACAAAAGGAGGAGGGAGGATGCCAAGCTGGGGAGGCCACCATCGCAACGATCCACCACTGTGTAGAGAGTTGAGCACTCGACTGTTCCACCACCACCAGCCTTAACTGCAGCGACGAGCCTCCACCACCATGGACGTGTGGCGTGACAGGCCACACCAGCATCTGGATCTCGTCTATATCACTGTGCCTCACCAGAATCAACAACACCACCCTCGCCGTCACCACCAACAACCTCCACAACCGCCATTGCAACTCACGTCCCCGTCAGTTAAGACGTCCGGGAAACTGAAGCTCCTACAGCACACCTTCATCTTCCTCCCGTATCCTTAGTTTTCTTTCCAGCCACTAGTCACAGCTACACCGCATGCCCCTTCCATCCTCCAGCTCCATCCCCAGCCCACACGAGCCTTCCTGCCGCATGCCTGCAGCAGCAACCGCCCTCGCTGTGGCTCACCTCCTTCACGTCAGCGCTCCGCCAGAACCGCAGCATGCACACCCCTTTAGCGCATCCGTTACCTGCGCAGCTCCAGCACCTGCGGCCAACGCGCCTCCAGTAGTGTGTGTGGCCTCATTGCCCACAACAGCAGCCTCCACACGCACCACCTGCAGCACCCCTGCGCGTCACCTACAGTGCCCACGCACGCCCATCCGCACCTCCTCCAGCAAGTGCAGCCAGCAGCAAAAGCCGTCAAAACCCACCTTCATCGGAGCTCCATCCGGTCGGCTCCGACCACCTCGCAACTCGCCGCCGCCACCACTGCGAAGCCCTCAGTCTAAAGAGCTTCCTCCGAGCTTCACGCCTTCGGCCGTTCCTTCCTCATCGTGCACGGGCAAGCAGAAGAAGATCCCCTATTTTGCTACAGTACCAGCCCTATTGATATTTACATTCTATGCCATTGTCATCTTTTATTAATATTTTATTAGAGCTGCACTGCAAAAAATATCCGTTAGTTGTTCAAAATTGCCATTTCAGCATGTTCTCTTGATGCTTTCCTAGTCTTAAGGCAGATTTGGCTCGATTCTCATCGAACTTAACTGTGAACATACAGTTTTAACCGGTGCGAGTTTAAATACGTCATTGCCTCCCTGTGGACACGACTTGCTCTTCTGCGAGTGGTTATTTTAATTATTGATTAATTGATTTTTCCACCACATAGAACTACAAACGATGCGTCATTTTATGTAACAAACGACTTTAAAAGCGAAGAATCAACTCGTCAAATGGTGTCGTTGCCGGGGAGGCAACAGACGCAATAATTTCACCTGATTTTATTTTTGGTTATTTCTCAATTGCACAGTGATCTGACCATTTATTATTTTTTTTCTGTGCGAGAAATTTGTGACAGGAATCAGCCATCGTGAGAGGGAACCCTTGACATCACCAGAGGAGGAATTGGTCGAGCTACCTTGCAAAGGAGGGGAAGGATGATGACACGATGATCATCTAGTCGCTGATTTAATTAGAGTAGGATTAAGATTTTTGACTTAATTTTTCGTTGCACATTTGGTTTGAAACCCTTGTTCTAGGCTATATTTTGAGGGGTTTGTTCCCCGATTTTGTTTTAGGCATGTGTTGGGTAATTTTTGGGAGCCTGTTCCCTTTTCTTTAGAATTAGATTTTTTTAATTTATTTTGTGAATTGTTTACTTTTATTTGCTTGTGCATAAATAGTTAAAGAAAATAATAATAATAAAAAATGAGCTGCTTGCCCCTAGGACGAACCATTTAGGTCTGTATGAGCAGCCTCTAGATTTACTTCTCTGCATTGCGTGCATTCTCGCATTGTTGATTGCTAGAAGCAAGGTACGCATTCTCTTACTTTGAATCCTATTCTAGATCAGGCATTGCATTTGGACTTAATTCGAAGATCACATAATTTATCTTAAACTGATCTAACAAGTGGTCACATATATTGGTGAAAAAGGACTAATTAAAGGAGGGACATCTAGAAATCAAGGACTTGATTTTCAAATGTGGTGTGCGATTTAAAATTCAAAATCTTTTACGGTGAATGCACACTTAAATCTTTTGCACCGCGGCACTCAATTAGACACTCCTAAGTCTTGAAACGACTAGGACAAGCGCCCTCCTACCATTGGATTCTAAAGTGTTCGGAACTTGAGATCAAAGGTTTTGTAAATCCAAAGAGGGGGATACCCTGTCACAGATTTCTCGGGGTAGTTGAGAAGCACCACGAAAGCACAACTTCAAAGGAAGGCTTAGGCCTACTTGCATCCCTCAATCTTCCGTCTTTGGATTTGCTTGACCATTTGAGATTTAGGGAAGAATACCTAAGCTCCAACTAGGTCTTTTTAGGCATTTCGAAGGTTGACAATAGGCGCATAATTGATTGGGCAACTTGCTTTGTCACCTACAATTTGAACTAAAGTCAAAAGCCTAAATTTGTAAAGACCGAACAAGTCCTTCTGAATTGTGTTTGTAGTGCATGCTTGGTAGGCATTCTCTTAGGAGACAACTTGTGTTTGATCTTGAACCTGAAAGAATCTTAAGAAGAGACCTTCCACGGGTAGAAATGGTCGGTCAAAGGAGCCTTAAGGAATATTTCATTCCAACCAATCAAGCTAGCCCTGCACTACGTAGACCTGGAGGGGACAATCCTTATGAGATCAAAAGCATTACCATATCCTTGCTGCCCTCCTTTTATGGTACTACTAGGGAAGACCCTTACAGGCATATAGAGGAATTCACCGAGGTCTGTTCCACGGTGAAGCTGCAGGGTGTTACTGATGACGCTCAAATGTGGACCCTCTTTCCCTTCTCCCTTAAGGACAAAGCCAAGTATTGGTATCACACCCTTGATAATATTAACACTTGGGATGCCCTGAAGGAGTTTTTGAAGAAGTACTTCCCCATGAGCAAAACCAATCACTTTAGGAGGGAAATTATGAGTTTTGTTCAAAAGGATGGGGAAGCATTCCATGATGCGTGAGAGCGCTTTAACGACTTGCTGAGACTTTGCCCACATCACCAGGTGCCTAAATGGCAACTGGTTGAAAGGTTCTACACAGAACTTAATGATTCGCATAGGCAAACTGTGGATGGTGCCTGTGTAGGAACCTTTCTTTCTAAGACTGTGGATGAAGCTTGGAACCTATTTGATACTTTGAGTGAGAATTCTATTCACTTGAATTCTGCCTACATGGATAGAAAGCCCACTCTCATGCAAAGAAAGTTGGTGGTGAATGAGGCAAGGGACACCCAGAATTTAGCCTATCAGATTCAATTATTGAATCAAAACATGGAAAGGCTTATGTCGAACCCGAGTTCATTTGTATCTAACACCTCCACATCCCAAGATTCCGAATGCCTAATTTGCCAAGGCAATACACACGACACTGTGGTTTGTGAAACGTTGGCTTCGAGAGATAACCGGGTTTTATTGTTATAGTGTTGTAGTATAGCCAGTTATTGCCATCATTTCAAATATATAAATTTTTTACTCGGAAAATAAAAGAGAGTTCCCGAGGTCGAACTCAGGGAGCAAGTTGTATTCTAGGGGTACAAGTTTCTTTTACAAAAATAAAGAAAGAGAGAGAGAGAGAATTTGTTGGCTTCTTTCTTCTTCTCTTCTTTTCTCTTTGCCTATCTTCTTCTACTTGACTCTCCTGCTTTATCTGCAGCCGTAGTGATGCTTTTCTTCTTCTTTCAGTTCTTATTTTGGCTCGTCTCTTTCTTTTTCTGCTCCCTTGTGGTCCTGTTCTTCTTCTTCTTCTTTCTTTCTTCTTTTCCTTTCTTCAGACCTTCTTCTTCTCGTGTTCTTCTTCACCTGTGCCTGCACACTTACACAGCTTGATCAGAGAGGGGCAAAACCTATCTCTACCCTCCCCCCCCCCGCGTCTCTCTCTCACAGAAGCCACTCTTGGGAAAGCTCTCCCAGAGCTGCCGGGTAGCCGGGTACGGGTCGTGCCCGGGTCCAGGCCCACCGGCGTGCATGGTGGGCGAGGAGTGCAGGTCAGTCTAAGTAGGGTCGGGTCAGGTCCGCGGGGCGTGAGCGCGGACGAGACCGGGTAACCGGACGGGTGAAGGGGACCTCACCCCGTGTGCTGAGGCAACAAGCCTCCAGCACTTTTTCACTTTATACCGCTGCGCCTCTTCAGAGTTTTCCGAGGTGGGACTAAATGTCCCACCCCGAGTTGGCGCCTGCGCGGAGGAAACAGCTGGTAATCGCGGCATTACGCGAGGCCTTCGCGCGAGGGCTTCGCTTCAGCTGCAGCCTAATGCTTTGTCGAAATGCCTCGCACGGCCTGGGAGTCGAATCTGGGCATGGCGCGCCTGCAGCTGCAGGCGAAAGCAGCTCCTTCTGCACGGCAATGGCGGCGGAGGTCGGGTGACCTGTTCACAGCAAAACGGCCTCTCGGCCTAATCAGAAGGTGTCGGGAGCTTCGCCTGAGTGCGGCGAAGCTCGTGTGGGTGGTGGCGAGGCGTGGGGCGGCGTGCAAGGGCTGCCCTAGGTCGGACTGTGGGTCGGAAGATGGGTTTGTTCGGTGGGGTTGCAGAGGGTGATGTGGGGGAAGTGGAAGGGCAGGGGTTGATCAGGGTGAGGAGGCGGAGGTTCTGCGGTGGTTGGCGAGCCGTGTGGGTTGCTGGGGTGATGGGAGCGGCTCGCCGGAGGATGGCCGGAGGCGAAGAAGGTGAGGGTGAGGGGTCAGAATCGAGGGCGACAGTAGATGTTTAAAGTGAGGAAAAGGAAGAGGGGAGGAAGAGGAGGAGTTCTACCTACTTGGCAGGAGGAGGAGGGGCCGGAGCGGGCGACAGTCGTATCAACTGTCGTCGGAGGAGAAGATGCTCGGGGGAAGGGGCGGCGGCGAGCAGAGGGCCAGAGAGGTGCCAGCTGGGTACGGTGTGGCGCGGGAAGAGCAGGGGAGGAAGTCTCTGCTGCTGGTATTGTAGTAGAGCGAAGAGGAGGAGGAGGAAGAACCGCCGGAGCTGGTGGGCGTCTGCCGGAGTGAGAAGAGAGGAAAGTTGGGTGTTTTCTCCATCAGATCCGAGCTGGGAAGAACGGTGGAGCGACGGGGGTATTTATAGGGATCGAATCAGGGAGGAAGGTGGAGGGAGACGACGTGTCTCCCTCGCTAGAGGACGTCGGAGATGGAAACCCATACCGTCCGTGCGTTCGCACGGCCGGTATGGTGGGTTACAGCGACCAGGGGGTGTCCCTGCGACGGCTGACGACGCAGGGCACCCCCGGTTTACTTGCCAGGCTCTCCCCCTCACCCTGCGCGGCGCCATGCTCCGCGCAAGGTCGCCGGAGCACGGTGCTGGCAGGTTTTGCAGGGGGGACCTGAACGCAAAGAACGAAGGAGAGTTAGGGGCCAAAATGCGAGGGTTCAAAAGTTGAGGGCCAAAAAGTAAATATATGAGGACCAAAGTGTAAAGTTGGTCAAGAAGGTTTCTTCTTAGGCTCAAGTTTTTATACATGACTAATTAGGACCTAAGGAATCTGATGGTGAATTTTATTTCTAGATTAAACCTTGTTTGACTAGTCAATTTACGTAAAAACCCAAATTAAGTTATTAATTGGGTATGGTTCTCAATGTAGGTCAAGATGGGTTCCTAAGGTCAAATTGAAGGTTCTAAACCCTAGAGATTATTTTTCTATGAATTTTAGAGGGTTTATTCCATTTTTGATTTGCCTTGAACCTCGTGAATTGAAGTGGGTTTGTTTTAGGGTTACAGATTATCATTTAGTTCCTTGGAATTGCTGTAACCCTTGCTAGATCATCTCATCCCACTTTTATTCTTATTAAGTTGCTTTGACCGATGTTTGGACCCTGAATTACCCTGTATGCAGATTATACTGGTAAAATTGCATTTTTACCCCTTATGACTTATTTTCTCCTTAAACTCAGAATTCTCTGAGTTAAGCCTTTCCTTGAGTTATGTAGGAGCTTTTATCCTTTGTATTGGGTCAAAATGATCTAGTTATGGCTCATGATGAGGTTCTCATCATACCCCCATGCCTAGCTTTTGCTAGTCCCTTAGCAAAAAAGCTTAAGGTTTCAACCCTTATTCTAGACCATTAAGTTCTTAATAGCTTCAGATAAGTGCTTTTTAATTTGAGCTTAGATTAGGTTAGAATGCTGACCATAGGCCTAAAAGGTACTCTAGTACCAATCAAGATCCAAATCTGTCTAGCTTTAGCCTCAGTCTTTAGCAAAGGTTTTTAAGGCCCACAAGAACTAACCTAAGGTTTATTGGACTTTGTGGTTAAAGCACCCGTGCTTGAAATGATTTTAGCCCTGGCTCAGTTCGCAGTGCATTTTGTAAGAGAGAGATAGAAAGTTATTCTGTTTGGAGAGTTTTCTCTCTCTTTTTCTTTTTAGTTCTAGCCTAGGATTGGCTTTTCAACAGGTCATATCAGATTCCTTGCTCCCATCATCAATCCTCAAGGGTTCCTGGCAATCGATGCTTCGAGATAGCACCGCCCATGGCAACCCCCGGAACCCTGGCTATTGAGATTTTGAGATAATCCCATCCATGGTGTTCCGTGGCCGAATCCAGACCCTGGCAATTGACACTTCGAGATAATGCCATCCATGGAATCTGAATCAGCAGAGTGCTTACATGCCCCCAGTAGGATATGTAAATATCCTAAGAGACAGGCACCGAGGAGATGATATTTTGTTACGCATCTTCGAGGGGATTTCCCGCCTCTCCGCGCTGGGAACTCGTCCAAATCAACTTGTGTCGATCGGCCGCTCCTATTCTAGGTGTTCTTTTTAGAATTTTGCGACGCTTCTACGTGATTTTGATTTTTACGCTTACCGAACCAAGCTGTGTGTGAGGTTAGGGTGCTTAGGTTACTGAGTCCCGTAAACCAAAAATTAGTTAACGAGGCCAAATACTCCCTAAGCCTTAGACCTAATACTTCAGCTTTTCATTTTCCTCAACCTCTTGAGGAGTGTCTAGATCTTAATGGGTACTAAGAGTCTATTCAAGAATGCCTAAGGTTTGCGTTCTTACTAATCTCATTATGCACTTTTCAGTTATTTTCTTGAATGAGGTCTAGAACTTAGGTTAATTCCTTAGTTCCTTACTAATGACTATCACCTTTTCTTATATTTTTGTGCTCCTTTTTCATTTTGTTTCTCTTCTCCTTCTCCTTTTATTCTTTTTCGAAAAAATTTTTAATTTTTATGGTGTTTTTGGCATATGTGAATTTTTTTGTTTGAAACCTTTTCTTACAAGTTTTGCACTTTCATACCCCCCATGGCTAAGATTTGCAATGTCCTCATTGTAACCTAGGGGGTTTTTATTTAACTTAGTTCATTCCTTAAGACAGAAATTTGGATGAGTGGATGGGTTGGGTTGAATTTTTTTTTTTTTTTGCGGACGATTTCTAATCCCAGATGCACGCATCTGAGGTGGGGTCGGCTGTCTACAAGGGTGAACCTCAAGTGCAAAAAGGTGTCAGAACAAGTTTCAGGTTTTCAAAGAGAATGACGGGCTGCCTCCCTTGGTTCGCGGCTTACGCTGGGGTGTACATATATTCTTTAGAAATCGTGCGTAAGCTGGTACGTGGCGGATTGCATCCATCAAGGGGATGTTTATGTGGACCTACTCAAAGAGCTTGACCAGGTCCTGCTTAGGGGCCACGGGTTTGGTGGTCTTCTTTCCCTTGGTCAAGGCCTCGGGAAACGGGATCTTGGTTGGTTCTTCTAGGATAGGTCCAGGTTGTGGATCTGGGACAGTGGTATCTTGGATAACTATCCTAGGGTCATAGTTATCAGGCTTGGAGTGGTTTGGATAATGCGGGTCTTGAGTTGTTTTACCACTACGTGTTGTTACAGAATTTAATCCGGCCTAATTTTGGTTTGGGTTTTGTAAGAGGGGTGGCTGCTGCTGAAATCCCGCATAAGAAGTTGAAGCTTCCATCTCGTCTGGAGATGGAGCAGTAGGGGCCTGATAACTCCATTGTGCGTGGCCTAAATTTGGATTCATAACGCGCTTCTGGGTTGGCACGTTATTTGGGTTAGGAAGGGGTTGGGAAGGGAGTGTGCCTAGCTGGCGAGAATTTGCCAACTGGGCCAGTTGAGTTTTAACTTCTGTAAGTTCGTCCTTGTGCTGTTTTTGAATAGCCGCATTCGTTTTTTGAATGTCAGCCAGAGTCTGAAGAATTAGGGACATTTGATCCTGATTTGGCCCTGATGGATAAGTAGGTTTGGGTCGAGGCTGAGGCGGCTGGTAATGACGAGAGGGCTGTGGGCGGGACTGAAAAGGTGGTCTTTGGGTTTGGGAATTTTCCGCCCACTGAAAATTGGGATGGTTTCGCCATCCAGGGTTGTAAGTGTTGGAGAATGGGTCGTTCTGGATGGCGTTGAGGTCCTCGCAGGGCTGAGGAACCTCCTGAGAATCAGGGAAAGGGGGAATGGAGTTCCCCCGGCTGGTGTAGAAAGGATCGGGTGATCCTCCGATCCAAGAATCAGATGGGGATGGATATGGAGCCATCCTAGGGGAAGATCGGTGGAGGATGTTTTGCACAGTCTCCTATGTGGAAGGAGGTTGTGCAAAGGAGTTACGCGCGGAGGTGGCTCGCTGCAAGTGCTGAGTCAGCTCATCCACCTTCTTTTCAATGATTGAGACCTTGTCCAATCGACTGGCCATTAATTCCAGGTCGACTGATGCAGACAGGCCCTGCGTCTCATGTGCTCCCTTAAGATTCGTCACTGCGCGGGTATTCGTCCTGTCGAATAATCCCATGGAGTCATTGTTGATGCAGTTCTCGCACATGTTTTCGAGAATCTCCCATACGGTGTCTTCATGTTGACCCATAATGTTTCCTCCGCAAGTTGCATTGACGAAAAGGCGGATGTCCTCACGGAGTCCCTGGTAAAAAGATTGGATTTGTTCCCATTTAGGAACTCCGTGATGGGGGCACTTTCTCATGAGATCCTGAAAACGATCCCATGCCTCATGGAGAGGTTCTCCTGATTGTTGAGTGAAGTGTGTAATCTGATGGTGCAAGGCGTTGGTCCGACCAACGGGAAAAAACTTTTTCAAAAACTCGGATTGAAGTTCTTCCCAAGTGTTGATCGGCCAGGTCTGTGTTTGATACCAATGGGCGGCCTTGTCCATAAGAGAAAAGGAGAACATCTTCATGAGAAGAATATCCTGATTTTGCGCATCTGATCCAAAAGTGTGGGCCAGATGCTTTAGCTGTTTGATGTGCTGGAAGGGATCTTCAGAATTAAGCCCATGGAATTTAGGTATAGCATGAATCATGTTGGGCTTTAATTCGGAATCAGGTCCTCCAGTCGGGATTCTGACTCGAGGCTCAATGGCCACCGCAGCAGGATTGTAGTGGTCCCGCATCATAGGACGCTGTGGTGGGTGCACGAAGTTTTGGATGAGGTCATTGAGTCGCTGGAGCTGGTGTTCCAGATTATTTTCTTCCTCAACTGGCTGAGCCATGATGGGGGAAGAAGAAGAACTTGGTTCTGAATCAGAAGAGAGAATAATGTGAGGGTGTTGCTGCACAAATACGGCCGTCGAGGCTTGGCCTTGACGAGAGCGAATTTCTAAAGGAGGTCATAAGGGTGGTCTTAAGGACCTCCTTCCGTACATGCACTGTTGGAAGAGGTAAGTTTAGAAGGTGCTGGACCCAATCAAGACACCCAAAAATGTGTTGGGTGACTATAGAGGTGCGGGGCAGATGGACCCCTTGATCAGAAAGATCGTCCACCTGAGAATTACCTGGGCAGCCAGAGAGGGAGAGTCCCGCGAAGACCCCTACACGGTAGAGCGCCCCACGGGTTACAGGGTTTCCCCCACCCGACCTCTCTTGTCACTGCGGTTCCAGGTAGACCAGAATGGGGATCTTGACCTCTTAAGTCTACCAATTTTAAGATCAGGGTGCTTAAGATTTCACTTGAACTTTAGTCTTTTAAGTGCAAAGAGTGACCTAATTTAAGGTTGGTTGACCCAAGGGGTTAACTTTACCTCTTGTTTTCTTTGAGAGCTTTTAGGTCTTGTCTTTTAGGGTTCAAGTGTTTAGAGAGCCAATTGTTTTAGGTTTTCTTTTGAATAGGTATTTTCAATCAATGGTTTAGGCACACTTCTTTTGGATTTTCTCCATTCTTGATTTAAGTAGTGTGTCTTTAAAACCCTAAGGTTGAATCTTATGTTGGCTCTACTTGGTCCAGTTAGTTCTTTGTTGGGTAATTAGGGCTCAAGCAAGAATGTGTTAGCCCTTAAATACCCTTTATAGTGTGCAGGACTAATGAGTTGAAAACATGCAACTCTTTATGGTTACTAAGTATGGAAGACAGGTTAGCCCTATATTGCTTGTTCTTTTCTTTTCTTCCTCTTTAGAGTTTAGGGGTTAATAGCGAGAGGAAAAATTTACCTGTCCTCGGAGTGGTTGTCGTGCGGTTGCTTGTCTTCTTGATTTCCTGTAGCTGCACAAAAGAGGGGAGATTATCAGAAAAAAAAGAGAAACAGGAATGTTTACCTCTAGAATAGCCGTTGCTCCCCGGCAACGGCGCCAAATGAAACGTTGGCTTCGAGAGATAACCGGGTTTTATTGTTATAGCGTTGTAGTATAGCCAGTTATTGCCATCATTTCAAATATATAAATTTTTTACTCGGAAAATAAAAGAGAGTTCCCAAGGTCGAACTCAGGGAGCAAGTTGTATTCTAGGGGTACAAGTTTCTTTTACAAAAATAAAGAAAGAGAGAGAGAGAGAATTTGTTGGCTTCTTTCTTCTTCTCTTCTTTTCTCTTTGCCTATCTTCTTCTGCTTGACTCTCCTGCTTTATTTGCAGCCGTAATGATGCTTTTCTTCTTCTTTCAGTTCTCGTTTTGGCTTGTCTCTTTCTTTTTCTTCTCCCTTGTGGTCCTGTTCTTCTTCTTCTTCTTTCTTTCTTCTTTTCCTTTCTTCAGACCTTCTTCTTCTCGTGTTCTTCTTCACCTGTGCCTGCACACTTACACAGCTTGATCAGAGAGGGGCAAAACCTATCTCTACCCTCCCCCCCCGCGTCTCTCTCTCATAGAAGCCACTCTTGGGAAAGCTCTCCCAGAGCTGCCGGGTAGCCGGGTACGGGTCGCGCCCGGGTCCAGGCCCACCGGTGTGCGTGGTGGGCGAGGAGTGCAGGTCAGTCTAAGTCGGGTCGGGTCAGGTCCGCGGGGCGTGAGCGCAGACGAGACCGGGTAACAGGGTGGGTGAAGGGGACCTCACCCCGTGTGCTGAGGCAACAAGCCTCCAGCACTTTTTCACTTTATACCGCTGCGCCTCTTCAGAGTTTTCCGAGGTGGGACTAAATGTCCCACCCCGAGTTGGCGCCTGCACGGAGGAAACAGCTGGTAATCGCGACGTTACGCGAGGCCTTCGCGCGAGGGCTTCGCTTCAGCTGCAGCCTGACGCTTTGTCGAAATGCCTCGCACGGCCTGGGAGTCGAATCTGGGCGTGGCACGCCTGCAGCTGCAGGCGGAAGCAGCTCCTTCTGCACGGCAATGGCGGCGGAGGTCGGGTGACCTGTTCACAGCAAAACGGCCTCTCGGCCTAATCAGAAGGTGTCGGGAGCTTCGCCAGAGTGCGGCGAAGCTCGTGTGGGTGGTGGCGAGGCGTGGGGAGGCGTGCAAGGCTGCCCTAGGTCGGACTGTGGGTCGGAAGATGGGTTTGTTCGGTGGGGTTGCAGAGGGTGATGTGGGGGAAGTGGAAGGGCGGGGGTTGATCAGGGTGAGGAGGCGGAGGTTCTGCGGTGGACGACGAGCCGTGTGGGTTGCTGGGGTGATGGGAACGGCTCGCCGGAGGATGGCCGGAGGCGGAGAAGGTGAGGGTGAGGGGTCGGAATCGAGGGCGACAGTAGATGTTTAAAGTGAGGAAAAGGAAGAGGGGAGGAAGAGGAGGAGTTCTACCTACTTGGCAGGAGGAGGAGGGGCCGGAGCGGGCGACAGTCGTATCGACTGTCGCCGGAGAAGAAGATGCCCGGGGGAAGGGGCGGCGGCGAGCAGAGGGCCGGAGAGGCGCCAGCTGGGTGCGGCGTGGCGCAGGAAGAGCAGGGGAGGAAGTCTCTGCTGCTGGTATTGTGGCAGAGCGAAGAGGAGGAGGAGGAAGAACCGCCGGAGCTGGTGGGCGTCTGCCGGAGTGAGAAGAGAGGAAAGTTGGGGGTTTTCTCCGTCAGATCCGAGCTGGGAAGAACGGTGGAGCGACGGGGGTATTTATAGGGACCGAATCAGGGAGGAAGGCGGAGGGAGACGACGTGTCTCCCTCGCCGGAGGACGCCGGAGATGGAAACCCATACCGTCCGTGCGTTCGCACGGCCGGTATGGTGGGTTACAGCGACCAGGGGGTGTCCCTGCGACGGCTGACGACGCAGGGCACCCCCGGTTTACTTGCCAGGCTCTCCCCCTCACCCTGCGCGGCACCATGCTCCGCGCAAGGTCGCCGGAGCATGGTGCTGGCAGGTTTTGCAGGGGGGACCTGAACGCAAAGAACGAAGGAGAGTTAGGGGTCGAAATGTGAGGGTTCAAAAGTTGAGGGCCAAAAAGTAAATATATGAGGACCAAAGTGTAAAGTTGGCCAAGAAGGTTTCTTCTTAGGCTCAAGCTTTTATACATGACTAATTAGGACCTAAGGAATTTGATGGTGAATTTTATTTCTAGATTAAACCTTGTTTGACTGGTCAATTTACGCAAAAACCTAAATTAAGTTATTATTTGGGTATGGTTCTCAATGTAGGTCAAGATGGGTTCCTAAGGTCAAATTGAAGGTTCTAAACCCTAGAGATTATTTTTCTATGAATTTTAGAGGGTTTATTCCATTTTTGCTTTGCCTTGAACCTCGTGAATTGAAGTGGGTTTGTTTTAGGGTTACAGATTATCATTTAGTTCCTTGGAATTGCTGTAACCCTTGCTAGATCATCTCATCCCACTTTTATTCTTATTAAGTTGCTTTGACCGATGTTTGGACCCTGAATTACCCTGTATGCAGATTATACTGGTAAAATTGCATTTTTACCCTTTATGACTTGTTTTCTCCTTAAACTCAGAATTCTCTGAGTTAAGCCTTTCCTTGAGTTATGTAGGAGCTTTTATCCTTTGTATTGGGTCAAAATGAGCTAGTTATGGCTCATGATGAGGTTCTCATCAGTTTGCCATTTGGCCTCCCAATTCCCTGAGCTTGTATAAGCGGATTTGAATGCCACTCAAGGGTTCCGTCCTAGACATCGTAATGACCCTTTCTCCAACATTTATAATGAGCGATGTAGGAACCCCCCAAACTTTTCTTGGAGATAAGGAAATGTCTCAAATTCAGGGAATTACAAACCACAATCCTTTTAAAACCATCAAATGAACCAACCTCAGACCATTGCCCAACCTAAGAGCTCTGAGATGGATGAATTGATGGCGATGTTGAAAACTATGCAAGAAAGTCAAAGTGCCATCATCCAATCTCATGAAAAGGCTATACATGAGATGAAATAACAAATAGGACACCATGTTGAGGCCGTTAGACAGAGGGAAACTGGGAAGCTCCCCAGTGCTGCTGAGGAAAATCCTAAAGGAAAAGGGATTGTCTTTAGGGAGCATGCTTAGGCAGTGACTATTTTGAGGAGTCGGAAAGAAATTTCCAAATCCGATGCTCCTATAGTCTCACCCCCTAAAAAACCATCCACCCTGACTTTCACCCCCACCGGAGAAGACCTGCCCAAATCTTCTCCGCTTGAAATCACCTCATCGGAAGAAGTTGCCCCCGTTCCACCCCTTACTCGACATGACAACCCTTCCTCCCAGAGATCGAGAGTACCTTTTCTAGAGCTCTTATCCACCTCTAGGCAGACTTCTGCTGCCTCATCTGGAGCCAAAGATAAGACGGATGAGATTACAGAAACTTTCAAGCAAGTGCAGATTAACCTGCCTTTGCTTGAAGATATCAGGCAGATTCCGTCTTATGCCCGCTTCTTAAAGGACCTATGCACGAAAAAGTGGCAATCTAGAAAACAGGTCCAATCAAAAGTTATCCTGCCTGACTCTGTTAGCTCAATTGTTCAACATGGCACACCCTCGAAGCTTAAGGACCCAGGAGCCCCATACATCTCAGTAGTTATTGGTGACTTACAAATTGATGAGGCTCTACTTGATCTGGGTGCGGGGGTGAACATCCTTCTGAGCTACGTGTATGAACAACTTGGGGGAGGCAATCTAAAGCCTAGACCTGTAATCCTTTAAGTTGCTGATCGATCACTTAAGACACCATGGGGAATTTTAGAAGATGTCCTCATAAGAGTGGAGGATTTCTTCTTTCCCGTTGACTTCTTAGTTTTGGACATTGACCCTACCAACAAGCCAACTGAACCCTCCATCATTTTGGGTCACCCCTTCCTTGCAACTTCGCATGCTTCAATCAATTGCAATACTGGGGCATTGAAAATGGGCTTTGGGAATAGGAAAATCTGGCTTAATGTGTTTGATGCTTACAAACAAGCCAAACTTGAGGATTGTTTCAAGTTGAGGTGATAGATGACTTGATTGAAGAGGCAACCCCTGCAATGTTATGTGATGACCGCCTTCAGCATGTCATGCTAAATGAGCATTCCCATCTCTTGGAAGAATGTGAAGGGGATATGCTAGAACTTGAGGAATTGCTAGGTGTTTCTGCTGAGTCTCTTCCCCCATCATTTCCGTCGAAGGTAGATCTGCTACCTTAGATGGGGACATCTATTATGAAACCCTCAACCATACAAGCCCCCGACCTTGAGTTGAAACCCCTCCCTGACACTCTCGAGTACGTTTTCCTAGGTGCCAATGATACGCTCCCCGTTATCACTTCGGCTGTGCTATCTGAGGCACAGGAGGGAGCCTTGATTGAATGCTTGTCTAGGCACAAGGAAGCTATTTCTTAGAGCATTGCTGACATTAAGGGTATAGACTCTACACTCTGCATGCAACACATTTATATGCATGATTCCATCAAGCCATTTAGGGACATGCAGAGACGTTTGAACCCTAATATGAGGGAGGTGGTAAAAAAGGAAATCCTGAAGTGGTTGGATGCTGGGATCATATATCCCATTGCAGATAGTAAATGGTAAGTCCTATTCATGTGGTGCCAAGGAGGGTAGGCTTTACTGTGGAATTCAACAACCAAGGTGAACAATTTGTCACTATACCCTCAACTGGATGGAGGGTCTATATTGATTACCACAAGCTGAACACCGCTACCCAGAAGGATCACTTTCCTCTACCTTTTATTGATCAAATTCATGAGAAATTGGCAGGGAATAAGTATTATTGCTTTCTCGATGGATATTCTGGATACAATCAGGTGGCAATCTTTCCTGATGACCAAGAAAAGATGACATTCACGTGTCCTTACGGTACTTTTGCATTTAGGCGTATGCCGTTTGGATTATGTAATGCTCCTACAACTTTCCATCAGTGTATGATGTTTATCCTTTCGGACATGATTGACGAGTGTGTTGAAGTGTTTATGGATGACTTCTCCATTTATGGCTTGTCTTTCGACCAGTGTCTCTTGCACCTGAAGAATGTGTTGAAGCGATGTAAGGTGACTGGTTTAGTCCTCAGCTGGGAGAAAAGTCACTTCATGGTACAGAAAGGAATTGTACTTGGCCATGTTGTATCCGAGCAGGGTTTGGAAGTAGATAAAGCCAAGATTGATTCTATTTCCAAACTCCCATTGCCTACAAACGTCAAACAGATTAGAACCTTTCTGGGCCATGCCGGCTTTTATAGGCACTTTATTAAGAATTTTAGTAAAATTTATAGGCCACTTTGTGACTTGTTGGCGAAGGAATCTTCCTTCAATTTTGATTCAAAGTGTGCCGAGGCCTTTCAAACTCTAAAGGAGGCCTTGATCTCTGTGCCTATTCTCCAAGCTCCTAATTGGACACTCCCATTTGAGCTGATGTGTGATGCTTCCGATTATGCAGTGGGAGCAGTCCTTGGACAAAGGGTTGAGGGAAGACCTCCTGTGCTGCATTATGGAAGCGAGACTTTAACCGAACCTCAGCAAAACTACACCGTCACTGAAAATGAATTACTTGTAGTTTTTGCTCTGGAGAAGTTTAGGTCTTATCTGCTTGGGTCTAAGGTGGTTATTTTTACTGATCATGCAGCAGTGAAACATCTCATTGCTAAGAAGGATTCTAAGCCACGTCTAATTAGGTGGATCCTACTCCTTCAAGAATTTGACTTGGAAATACGTGAAAAGAAGGGAGTAGAAAATGTTGTGGCTGACCACCTGTCTCTCCTTCCTCTTAATGACTTTCTTTCGGGAGACTTTCACAAGACATTTCCTGATGAAACTCTGATGGTGGTAATACCAACTTTACCTTGGTATGCAGACACTGTAAATTACTTGGTCACTGGACAAACTCCTGGCTCTTGGGATGAGCAGAAAAGAAAGAGATTCATTTCCCAAGCAAGATATTTTCAGTGGGAAGAGCCAAAATTGTTTAGAATTGGACATAACCAAGTATTGAGATGTGTACCTAAAGAGGAACAACAAAGTGTGCTCAGTTTTTCCCATGAACTTCATTGTGGAGGACACTTTGGTGCTAAGCAAACTGCTTTTAAGTTTCTCTAGTCCAGTTTTTGTTGGCCTTCCCTATTTATGGATTCTCATAATTTTGTTAAGGCCTATATTAGATGTCAACGGACTAGAACGATTGGGGAGAGGAATGAAATGCCTCAACATCCTATTCAATCTGTTGAAATTTTTGATGTATGGGGAATTGACTTTGTGGGCCCCTTCCCGTCGTCCCATGGTTATGAATATATCTTGGTGGCAGTTGATTATGTCTCTAAATGGATAGAGGCCATTCCAACGAGCACAAATGACCACTCTGTGGTTTTGAAATTTGTGAAGGCCAATATCATATCTCGTTTCGGCCACCCTAAGACCATTATAAGTGATGGGGGACCTCATTTTCGAAACCACCACTTCAATCGGCTAATCAGGAGTCTGGGAGTGACTCACAAGGTTGCTACCCCTTAACATCCTTAGACAAGTGGCCAGGTTGAAGTTTCAAATAGGGAGATAAAAAATATTTTGGAAAAGACCGTTAGACCTGATAAGAAAGACTGGTCTCAAAAGCTCGATGATGCTTTGTAGGCATATCGAACGGCCTATAGGTCCCCTTTGGGTACTTCTCCCTTTCGGATTGTGTATGGGAAAGTGATGAGAGCCTCATCATGAGCCATAACTAGCTCATTTTGACCCAATAAAGAATATAAAAGCTCCTACATAACCTAGAAGAAGGCCTAACTGAAGGAACAAGTGCTCTGAGAAGAAAACATGAAATAAAGGTTAAAACTGCAATTTTACCATTGCAGTAGATAAACGGGATTTCTCAGAGGCAAAACATAGGTCAAATGGTCTAAATGAGATAAAAAGTGGGTTGAGTCAATCAGAAATGGGTTCATGTGCAATCTAAGAACTAAAAGACACTTGGTAACCCTAAAACAAACCCGCTTAAATTAACAAGGTTCCGGTCAGAATAAAAATCAAGTAAATCCTCTATAAATCATGGAAAAACATACTCTAGGGTTTAGAACACTTAATTTGGCCTTTGGAACCTAGTTTGACCTAGATTAGGGTCCTAGCTCTTCAATTAACCTAATTTGGGTTTTTACGCAAAATGTCCAGTCAAACGAGGTCAAACCTGAAATCCAACTTCACCATTGGATTCCTTAGGTCCAAATTAGGTTTGTACCAAAATTTGGACCTAAGGGGAGGTCATCTTGACCTACTTTGCAATTTAGTACACCCAAATCACAAATAGGTCCCTATCTTTTGAATATCCTCGCAGAGAGCCCCCTAGGTTCTTCGCCTTCTTTGCAAACCGGTCCTGCCGCCATTGCTAGGGCAGAACCGAGCTCCGACGAAGTTTCGAGAGAGAGATTGCTCTCTAATTCCTCAGAGATTCTCTCCCAGAAATGGAAGGGAGATTCTCTGAGGAATTCCCTTCCTTCTAAAGCCAATCAAATTCGCTGGCGTGAACCCAATCTCTCGTGCGAACGCACGAGAGATTTGGGTATCTTTCTTCCTTCCAACTCCGGCGAGCCGGCTGACCTAATTGCGCATTTTTCACGCACTGATAGGAGCGGCCAGCACCTATAAAACACCCCCCGGACCCGGCCGCTCATCTTGAGCTTGGTTTGGCCGAGGTTCCACCCCCAATTCCTCTCCTCCTGCCCAGCCAAACTCCCAGCAGGCTCCAGCGAGGCCCCCTCCCCTCCCTCTTTGCTCTGCCACAAAACCAGTGGCAGAGTTAACTTCCTGACCTTCCTCCGCGTCGCGCAGTACCAGCGCACGCCGCCTCAGCCCCGTCGTCGCCGTCGTCCTCCCCCATTAGGCGTCATCTTCTCCGGCGACAGCAGGTACTGCTGTTCGCCCTCCGTCCCCTTTCGTCCTTACAGTTAGGTTAGAACTCCTCTCCATCCTCTCCTCTCTCTTTTCCCCCTGTTATCTCCCTTGATCGACCCTCGACAGACGCTAACCACCTCCATCGTCTTCGCCTCCGACCGCACTCCGGCGAGCCGCCCACACCACTCCAGCCCTCCACATGGCTCGCCAACCACCTCGAAAGCTCCGCCTCACCTCCAGGAACACACTCCACCCTACCACTGCCACTCTAGCCCTCCACAATCACCCCCGACCAACCCACCATCTCCGGCCACAGGTTAACCTAGGCACGCACGCCTAGGCCGACCTGCGGCCTGCAGCACTGCCCACCGCCTTCGCCGTGCCATGGCGAAGGTCGCTAGCTATTCTGATTGGGCCGAGAGGCGCGTTTTGTGTATGACAGGGTTCGAGCCGCTACCGCCATGGACGACCTCTGATGAAGCTCCCACGAAGCTCCAGGCACCCGGTCTTCCAGGCTACAGGTGCTGCATACTAGCGCGAGTGTCGCGAGGTGAACGAGTCCAGCCAAGGAGCGCTAGCAGAGCCAGCAGCTGTGGGGCAATTGCACGATGAGGCTTCTGCAGGCACGCGTGAAGGCGAGACCAGATAGTCCCACATCGTGGGATTGCAACCTTCAGGTACCATATAAGTTGTTTTTGTGTATTACTCTTATCGCCTCAGTAAGCACAGGGGTGAGGTCCCTCACTGACCCCACCCGCCTCGTCCGCGGCCTGACCACGCGGACCTGGAGGATCCGACCCGACCTAGACCTACGCACTCCTCGCGCATCACACACCTGCAGGTGCACCTGGTCCCGGGTACGATCCGCGACCTGATTATGGCTGTGGCTCTGGGAGAGCGGTTTGAGTGAATTGCTTGAGAGAGAGAGATGCGCGGGTAGAGGGAGAAGGGCTAGGTTTTGCTCCTGTGCAGGCAGGCTGAATGCAGGAGGAGAAGGACTTGGCCGCGAGAAGGAAAAGAAAGAAAGAAGAAGGAACGGCAGAGAAGAATAGAAGAGGAAGAAACAAGGCAGAGAAGAAGAAGCAAGAAAGAAGCCTTCGCAGGAGAAGAAAGAAAAGAGCAAGCCAGAAGCAAAGGCACAGAAAAGCCAAGTGAAGACTTTGCAGAGATCAGAAGAAGAAAAGAAAGAGCAAAGACTGCAGCAGAAGAAGAAGAATAATCAAGAAGAAAAGGAGAAATGCTTTTAAGACGTCTGATCTTGTGATCAGACGTCCAATTTCATATTTTTTTTGCCCTAACTCCTTTTAATCGCAAACATTCATACCTGAATTGATATTTTGAGTAAATTAGAGTGTTCAATTACATTTTGATTTAGTGGTAAGTTCCATTTGCTCCCTGTGTTCGACCTCGGATACTCCGGTCTTCGAGTAATAAAAACTTTGTATTTGTTCGAACGTTTTGTCGGTTATACTACAACATAATACGCTTTAAATCCGCACAAAAACGTTGACAACATTTTGGCGCCGTTGCCGGGGAGCAATGCGTAATTTACCACTAGTCTCTACATTCTTTTTATCATATTGAACACTAACTTGCCCTACTTTGCTTTGATGTGATCTTGCAGGTATTTCATGAGAAAATCTCTCCCGCAAGTCAACCACTCCAGGGCAGGTAATTTCTTTTCTTCCTTAATCATCCCCTAATCTTAGAAAGACAAAAGGAAGAAAATCAACTTAGGAATCAATTGCCTTCTTTATATAGTAATCACCATCTCTAAGGCAAAACATTTCTTGATTTTGCGAAAATTTCTGCAAACATTCTTGAAGTTGGAGTGATTTTTTTCCCATCCCACAAATTCTTGTGCCTAATTGAAATAACGCTTAATCTCGGCGGACCACACACTTCTTGTTTATAAGTCCAAAGAGAACTTTTGAAAAAGAAAAAGTGGATTGGAAATAGAACCAAATTAGGGTTTCCACATTAGGGTCTTGAAGCGCTAGTCACACATGCCTGTGTAAAAAGAAATAAACCATCCCGCATCAGTGTGCTACCCAAGCCCTTGATTGAAGAAAGTTAAATAAGACAAACCCTAAAATTGAGCTCTAAAATCACTTGAATCTTAAAATTTTCTTTTGACCTAATAACCTGGGAGTCAAATCAGGGTGATCTCTAGGCTCCGAGCTTAGAATCATTCTGCCATCTATAGGACAGGTCAGGTGAAGTTGACCCCTTGGGTCAACCAAACTCTAAATTAGGTCACAATACCAAAGACATCTAAAGTTCAAGTGAGAACCCTAAAAGCACCTTTGAAATAAAAAGTGATAGACTTAAGAGGTCAAGGTCAACATTCTGGTTTACCTGGAATCTCAGTGACAAGAGAGGTCGGGTGGGGGAAACCCTGTAACCCGTAGGGACGCTCTACCGTGTAGGGGTCTTTGCGGGACTCTCCCTCTCTGGCTGCCCAGGTAATTCTCAGGTGGACGATCTTCGGATCCAGGGGTCCATCCACCCCAAACCTCCATAGTCATCCAAACATCTTTTGGGTGTCTTGATTGGGTCAAGAACATCTCCAGTCCTGCATCTTTTCTCTGTAGAGCACACACACTCATTTTCAGTGGGACTCGTTATTCAGATCTGATCGCTTCATAACACATCTTGAGTCAAACTCTGATCTTGATTCCACCACCTGATCCAAATATGCAGCCGAACCACCTAGGACTACCAGTCGAGAAACCTGAATATCGGAGATCCATGAGAGATAAAATGATTGAGGATGCCATGAGATTTTATGAAAATGAAGAAACCTCAACAACAGTAGGAAACATTCAGGTTGATGTCCCAACAACCACAACCTTTGTCATAACTTGTGCCCAAGTACTATTAGCAGAAGCCAACAAAGGATCAACCTGTGACTTGCTCATTACTGCATACATTGAGATAGAAAAATTGCATAATAGTGAATACCTTCAATGTATGACAAATCCTCGACTTTGGAAGCAACACCAAGATAGTCTTGAAAAACGGGAAGAGATAATGAGATTAATAAAACAAGTGATTGATCAGAAATACCCGTACATACCACCAACAGAGGATGAACTATCTTGGGACAACATCGAGGATAAATCTGATCTCGGGTTTAGGGCACAAAATGGTTGTGGATTCCCAACCCAGATGGAGTATAATGCACCTGATATTGAAGAAGGTTGGGAAGCTCCAAATGCAGGAAAAGACCATGATGAACCCATTTTAGAATCCCAAGACTCCTGCAAGTATGAGAGTAGAACTGAACCTCTCGAGGGTGTAAATTCCATCCCTTATTCTGATAAGGTGGCCCTCGAAGGTTATTCAGACCTAGATTCTAGTAATTCCACCCACATCCTAAGCCTAGAACCTAGATCTGAAACCTATATTGAAGATTTCAAGGCCCCATATGAAGAAAATCAATCTCTTAATGAAGAATATGATTCTGGGCCTCGATTTGATGAATATCCCTCGTCAACCTCCTCAGAAGAACTAATCGAGTTTTCGGAAGTCATGCCAATCTACGATACAGAAACCGAGGACTTGGACGAGCGGGGTTTCGATTGGCTCTGCCCTACTAACCTTGAACCTGAGCCTCTACCAGATAGGGACACCTTTGTAAGCTCAGAATTAACATTTAGGCTAGATCCCAGTCAGGCTGCTGAATATACAACATATGATTTATTCTATGGTGGAACTTATGATCTAGAATCTCATTCAAACTTTGATTTTCGCAAACTCTCCGACGATCTCGAATTTGACCATAACATCGGAGAAAATCTGCCTCCTGATTATAACATGTCAATCTTCTTTGAAGCCACCTGCTCCACATATACAGAACCAATCAAAACCCGTTCCCCACCCCGACCCGCAACCGGACTCAATTTCTATTCTGATTCACCTCTCACTGAGCCGATTGCAGATGATTCAACTCCATATCTATACCGGGTATCGGACACTGATCAGACCACAAATCAGGAGCCTCCATCCTTTGACCGTCCCTGTAGGGATTCCACACCTTACATTGATTATTTTTCGGAACCCTACCCCCACCAGGCTGATTCGACTGAGCCCGAACTCGAGTTTTCACTTCCATATCTATCAGAACATCACTGCATTTGGTGGGTCCCACATCTGCTAATCTACATCTATCAACCCACCAGACTTATGGGGTTTGGGCTGCATCATCAGCCCACTGATCTGAACAAGTACCTGGTTGGACCAACCAGGCTCTTAATTAAGGTGCTTGTTTCCCAAAACACCATTGATTTGACCACTCCCTCTCCACCCCATTTTCCGCTCGGCTGAAGGCATTAAATTTAGCGCTTAACGGGAGGCAACCCGTCATCTCAAAAATAGAGACCCGTTTGATTAGCCGTCTGTACTCCACGTCTATTGCACCTTGAGTTCAGCCTTAGACAGTTGATCCCACCTCTGGTACACGTATCAGAGCTTAAAATCGTTCGCATCAGTCATTCCTGACCCATTCACCCACCCGATATATCCTGTTCTAAGCCCCTGACCTCAACACTAATTCCCACCCTATGTTTACAATGAGGACATTGCAAAACTTAGGCATGGGGGGGTGATAAAGTGCATACATACAAAACCAAGAAAAAATCAGAAGGATTCTCACAAAAAATTCACATATGTCAAAAACACAAAAAAATTGAAAAATTACGAAAAAGAACAAAAAAATTGGGGAGGGAGGAAATGTTGTGAGCCATATAATCATAAGGAGGAGAAAAAGAGCAAAAATGAAGAAAGGAGCACAAAAGGAAAAGAAAAAGAAAAAGTCATTAGTAAAAGATTAAGGGGTTAACTGAAGTTCTAGACCGAGTCAAGAAAAAGAAAAGAAAAGAAAAGTGCTACGGAGATATAACAAGAGATTAGCGGGAACGCTGGTCTTAGGCCTTTTGGGCTAGTATCTTTAGCTTAAAAATTCACGTATCCGTTAAAATCTGGATAATCCTCAAGAGGTTGAGGAAAATGCGAAGCTTGAGTATTAGGTCTAAGGCTTAGGAAGTATTCAGCCTCGTTAACTGACCTCCGGTTTGCGGGATTCGGTAACCTAAGCACCCCAAATTCACACACAGTCTGGTTCAGTGCGCATAAAACATCCAAAACACGCAAGAGCGTTTAATATTCTGAAAAAGTCACCTAGATTAGGAGCGACCAATCAACACAAGTTGATTTGGATGAGTTCCCAGCGCAGAGAGGCGGGAAATTCCCCTCGAAGATGCGTAACAACATATCATCTCCTCGGTGCTTGTCTCTTAGGATATTTAAATATCCTACTGGAGGCATGTAAGCACTCTGCTGGTTCAGATACCATGGGTGGCATTATCACGAAATGTCAATCGCCAGGGTCTGAATTCGGCCACGGAGCGCCATGGGCGGGATTATCTCGAAATCTCGAAAGCCAGGGACCTTTGAGGATTGATGATTGGGACGAGGAATCCGATACAGATCGTGTTGAGAAGCTAATCCGAAGCTAGAAATAAAAAAAGAAAAGAGAGAGAAAAGCTCTCCAAACAAATAAATCTTCTATCTTTCTCTTACAAAAAACGCACTGCAAACTGAACTTAGGCTAAAAATATCTCAAGCACGGGTGCTTTAACCGCGGAGTCCAACAAACCCTAGGTTAGTTTCTGTGGGCCGTAGAAACCTTTGCAGAAGACTGAGGCTAAAGCGGAACAGGTCCGGATTTTGGTTGGTACTTGAGTACCTCTAGGCCTATTGTCGGCATTCCCACCTAATCACAAAAGAAAAGGAGAAGCACTTATCATTGTTGACAGACATTTAGGGTCTAGAACGGAAGTTAAAACTTTGAAATTTTGCTAAGGGACTAGCAAAAGCTAGGCATGGGGGTATGATGAGAGCCTCATCATGAGCCATAACTAGCTCATTTTGACCCAATAAAGAATATAAAAGCTCCTACATAACCTAGAAGAAGGCCTAACTGAAGGAACAAGTGCTCTGAGAAGAAAACATGAAATAAAGGTTAAAACTGCAATTTTACCATTGCAGTAGATAAACGGGATTTCTCAGAGGAAAAACATAGGTCAAATGGTCTAAATGAGATAAAAAGTGGGTTGAGTCAATCAGAAATGGGTTCATGTGCAATCTAAGAACTAAAAGACACTTGGTAACCCTAAAACAGACCCGCTTAAATTAACAAGGTTCCGGTCAGAATAAAAAGCAAGTAAAGCCTCTATAAATCATGGAAAAACATACTCTAGGGTTTAGAACACTTAATTTGGCCTTTGGAACCTAGTTTGACCTAGATTAGGGTCCTAGCTCTTCAATTAACCTAATTTGGGTTTTTACGCAAAATGTCCAGTCAAACGAGGTCAAACCTGAAATCCAACTTCACCATTGGATTCTTTAGGTCCAAATTAGGTTTGTACCAAAATTTGGACCTAAGGGGAGGTCATCTTGACCTACTTTGCAATTTAGTACACCCAAATCACAAATAGGTCCCTATCTTTTGAATATCCTCGCAGAGAGCCCCCTAGGTTCTTCGCCTTCTTTGCAAACCGGTCCTGCCGCCATTATTAGGGCAGAACCGAGCTCCGACGAAGTTTCGAGAGAGAGATTGCTCTCTAATTCCTCAGAGATTCTCTCCCAGAAATGGAAGGGAGATTCTCTGAGGAATTCCCTTCCTTCTAAAGCCAATCAAATTCGCTGGCGTGAACCCAATCTCTCGTGCGAACGCACGAGAGATTTGGGTATCTTTCTTCCTTCCAACTCCGGCAAGCCGGCTGACCTAATTGCGCGTTTTTCACGCACTGATAGGAGCGGCCAGCACCTATAAAACACCCCCCGGACCCGGCCGCTCATCTTGAGCTTGGTTTGGCCGAGGTTCCACCCCCAATTCCTCTCCTCCTGCCCGGCCAAACTCCCAGCAGGCTCCGGCGAGGCCCCCTCCCCTCCCTCTTCGCTCTGCCACAAAACCAGTGGCAGAGTTAACTTCCTGACCTTCCTCCGCGTCGCGCCGTACCAGCGCACGCCGCCTCAGCCCCGTCGTCGCCGTCGTCCTCCCCCACTGGGCGTCATCTTCTCCGGCGACAGCAGGTACTGCTGTTCGCCCTCCGTCCCCTTTCGTCCTTACAGTTAGGTTAGAACTCCTCTCCATCCTCTCCTCTCTCTTTTCCCCCTGTTATCTCCCTTGATCGACCCTCGACAGACGCTAACCACCTCCATCGTCTTCGCCTCCGACCGCACTCCGGCGAGCTGCCCACACCACTCCAGCCCTCCACACGGCACGCCAACCACCTCGAAAGCTCTGCCTCACCTCCAGGAACACACTCCACCCCACCACTGCCACTCTAGCCCTCCACAATCACCCCCCGACCAACCCACCATCTCCGGCCACAGGTTGACCTAGGCACGCACGCCTAGGCCGACCTGTGGCCTGCAGCACTGCCCACCGCCTTTGCCGTGCCACGGCGAAGGTCGCTAGCTATTCTGATTGGGCCGAGAGGCGCGTTTTGTGTATGACAGGGTTCGAGCCGCTGCCGCCATGGACGACCTCTGATGAAGCTCCCACGAAGCTCCAGGCACCCGGTCTTCCAGGCTACAGGTGCTGCATACTAGCGCGAGTGTCGCGAGGTGAACGAGTCTAGCCAAGGAGCGCTAGCAGAGAATAGCAAACAGGTGAACGGTCTACTTGGAGTGCTAGGTTTTGCTTGGATTTGCTAGGGACTAGCAAAAACTAGGCATGGGGGAATTTGATTAGCTCATATTTGTGGGCTATTTAAGTATTTAAGTGCCCTAACATTAAGTTAATTCTAACATTTATTTAGCAAAAATTAGGATGTAAATAAGTTAATTCATTTTTCTAATTTAATTACATAATTCATGCATTGCATTCATATTTAAATGCATTTAGAATTAACTTAGAATTGCATTCATTTAATTAGTAAACCAATTAGGTGCATTGCATGCATTAATTTAAGTTAACATAAAAGTTGAGGGTTTGTATATAAATAACCATAATATTTTAACATTATTTTTTATTCTTCTTCTTTCAGCAATGGCTGCATTTCCTTCGGCTACCACTCCAACACCACCAGCTGCCGCACTGAAACCTGCATTCAAGGACGAGCGGAGAATGTGGATCTGCTCCCGCCTCTCCATTCAAATCTATGCAGGTGGCTACAAAAGGAGGGAGGTTGCCGAGCTGGGGAGGCCACCATCCCAACGATCCACCACTGTGCAGAGAGTTGAGCTCTCAACCGTTCCACCCCACCGGCCTCAACCGTGGCGACGAGCCTTCATCACCGTGGGCGTGTGGCGTGACAGGCCACACCACCATCTGGAGCTCGTCTGCATCTCTGTGCCTCACCATAATCAATATCACCACCCTCGCTGTCACCACCAACAACCTCCACAACCGCCACTACAACTTCACGCCCCCATCAGTTAAGACGTCCGGGAAGTTTCCTGGACGCCTGAAGCTCCTACAACACTCCATCTTCCTCCCCTGTCCTTAGTTTTCTTTCCAGCCACTAGTCACAGCCACACCGCACACCCCTTCCATCCTCCAGCGCCATCCCCAGCCCACACGCGCCTTCCTTTCACACGCCTACAGTAGCAACCGGCCTTGGTGCACCTCACCTCCTTCACGTCAGTGCTCCGCCAGAACCGCAGCGTGCACACCCCTTCAGCGCCTTCGTCTCCCACGTAGCTCCAGCACCTGCGGCCAACGTGCCTCCAGCAGTGTGTGCGGCCTCATTTCCCATAACAGTAGCCTCCGCGAGCACCACCTGCAGCACCCCTGCGCGCCACCTATAGTGCCCATGCATGCCCATCCGTGCCTCCTCCAGTAAGTGTAGCCAGCAACAAAATCCGTCAAAACCCACCTTCACCGGAGCTCCGTTCGGTCGGCTCCGGCCACCTTGCAACTCGCCGCCGCCATCGCTGCGAAGCCCTCAGTCTAAAGAGCTTCCTCCAAGCTTTACGCCTCCGGTCGTTCCTTCCTCATCGCTCACGGACAAGGGGAAGAAGATCTCCTGTTTTGCTACAGTACCAGCCCTATTAATACTTACATTCTATGCCATTGTCATCTTTTATTAATATTTTATTAAAGCTGCACTGCAAAAAATATCCATTAGTTGTTCAAAATTGCCATTTCAGCATGTTCTCTTGATGCTTTCTTAATCTTAAGGCAGGTTTGGCTCGATTCTCGTCGAACTTAACTGTGAACATATGTTTTTAACCGGTGTGAGTTTAAATACATCATTGCCTCCCTGTGGACACGACCCGCTCTTCTGCTAGTGGTTATTTTAATTACTGATTAGTTGATTTTTCCACCACATAGAACTACAAACGATGCGTCATTTTATGTAACAAACGACTTTAAAAGCGAAGAATCGACTCGTCAGTGACCTTTCCTAGAGGTTTATCCTTTCGATTGGTAGCTTCCTCCCTACTTCTTTTATTTATAGGGTCAACACAATTGCAAACCCAGTGTATATCTCCCTGGTTATTTATACTTCTCTGCTTCTTCCCTAAGTGTTTTGGTAATTATTGTGCATTTTTGTGAGCTGGGCTCTGGACAACTGGCCAATGGGCTGTTACCCATGACCACTTGCCAGCCATACTCGTGCGGAGAAGTGTGGCTTTATTTTTCTTTTTCTATCTTCCCCTTTTTCTATTTTTTTCTTTTCTTTTTGGTTGTTTCTTTTCTTTTTTTTTCTTTTTTCTAAGTAGGTGGCTTCCCTGATCTAAGATTTACCTAAAGGCAGTACAAAGAAAATGGTCTTGTGGCTGGGCCCTGGACAATCGGCCAATGGGCTCTTACCCACGACAACTTGCCAGCCATACCACCCTAGTCAGCTCATTAGCTACCCGATTACCATACAAATCTTCAGAAAGTGAGTCAGTGCGAATAGTGTGTAGATGCTTAGACTTAAAATCCCCTCAAATCAAAGGGCGGGTTGATAAGTCGCATATTTATCATCCCAAATTATTTACCGAGTTGAAATGAGATTGACATGCGAGGACTCAAAACTATGTCTACATTCGAGTGGTCACCCGGGCTAATTAAGCTTGAAGACCTGAAGAGTCTAAGTATTCAGGTCTCAACGTATCAATTCCTAATGTTTGCAACTCCTAATGCCTAAGTTCTCATCTCTTAATTCTATTTTTCTTTTAACTAAAATAACAGAAAATTACTGTTACAACTAACAAAAAGATTATAAGATATATCCACCTCCCCATGCTTAGCTAATGCAATGTCCTCATTGTTAAAAATGAAAGCATACAAGAGAGTAAACGTGGAAAAATTGCACCTGGTTTCTGTGAGATTCTGGTTAGCTTGGAATAGTCTTTACAGGTGTTTAGTTTAGTACCTTCAACTAGGCAATGTCCTCAATCAAAAACAACTAAACATTGAGGCTATAATAACACAGTTTCTAGGCCCCCAAGTTTAGGTCCCGGAGAGTGAAAATGGGCTTGCCAAAGAGATAATCAATGAAAGTGGCAAGTTGGTGGTGTAGGGAGAGCCCAAATGGTCTCTAATAGTAGTTTTGTAGATTTAGTATAGAGGAGGTGTGGGTGGGTATAGAATTTGAGCAATGGTTGTGTTAAAAAGGATGATGTGGGTTTTGTGATGTGTTGGGGGTTTGCGGGTACTCTAGAATACCAAATGTTTGAAGAGTTATCCCCAAAGTTTAATTTCATCCTCATAATTTGGGTTCTTAATCCAACCATCTTGATCCTCATGATTTCCATCCATTATTCGAACCTTAAACTTGAAGAATTCAGGAAGAGGATATTGTTGGGTTTTAACTCGATCATGTGAACCATCCAACATATTTCGGATTTCATTCAAATCTTCCTCATCTCGGTTTGTTGATTACATGCCTGTATTTTCCTCAATTATCCCTGCAACCTTGTGATTCTCTTCCTGAGTTTGGGTTGAGCTAGTCGTCAAGATGGTATGTATGGCCATTACCTTCTCTATTCTAGCAAGCTCCTCCATCAATCCACACGTAATTTTATCCTTCTTTGAGACCTCGAAAATATTAAATCGATTTGTCTTAACCCTTGAGGCCATTTCTATATTTCCCAGGTTGCAATCAATCCTCGCCTTGACAGTAGCAAGGAAAGGTCTTCCCAAAATAATCGGGGTGTGGTTGAGTTGTTTTGGGGCTTCCATGTCTAGGACCATGAAATCAGCAAGGTAATGCAAATCATTAACCTTGACTAAAACATCCTCCAAAATACCCCTTGGTTTTGTAATGGATCTATCGACTAACTGCAAGGTTATGTCAGTATGTTTAAGGTAGCCTAGACACAACTCCAAATGTAGTGAGGTAGGGATCACATTAATGGAAGCACCCAAGCAAAGGAGGGCCCAGTCAGAAGTAATGTTTCTTATTGTGTAGGAAATCAGCAGGGCTCCCAGGTCCTATCTCTTAGGAGGTTGCTTGTTTAGGATTGATGTGCTTGTGTTATCATACAAGACTGCTCTCCTATTGTTTTCAGATTTCGCTCTATGCCTTTCTTTATATGCATTCAGTAAACCTATGGCATAGGTGGGGATTATTCCAATAGCCACGAGGAGTAAAATGATTATCAATTTGAAAGCCTGAAGTAAGGACATCTTGACGAGAGCCTCATCATGAGCCATAACTAGCTCATTTTGACCTAATAAAGAGAACAAAAGCTCCTACATAACCAAGAGAAAGGCCTAATTCAAGGGATCACTAATCTGGGAAGAGAACATGAAATAAAACGTAAAACTGCAATTTTACCAGTGCAGCTCATCAACGGGATTTTCCAGGGGCTAAACATAGGTCAATTGGGTTTAATAAGAGGAAAAGTGGGATGATTCAGTCAGAAAAGGGTTATTGTGAAATTTAAGAATTAAATGACACTCTGTAACCCTAAAACAAACCTACTTAATTTTACAAGGTTCCAGTCAGGATAAAAATTAACTAAACCCACTAAAATTCATGAAAAATATCCCTTAGTGTTTATAACCTTCAATTTGACCTTTGGAACCTGTTTTGACCTAGATTGGGGTCCAAGCTCAATACTTGACCTAATTTGGATCTTTGCACAAAATGTCCAGTCAAACATAGTCAAACCTAAAATCCAACTTCACCATTGGATTCCTTAGGTTCAAATTAGGTTTGTACCAAAATTTGGACCTAGGGGAAGGGCATCTTGACCTACTTTGCAAAATAGTCCACCCAATTACATTTTGGCCCCTAACTTTTGAAAACCCCTGCGAAACCCCCCCAACTTTTCTTGTCACTTTCTGCATTCCTGTCCCTCTACTAATGCAGCAGAAGACCCATACTTCGGTGAAGTTTCGACGAGGATTTCTCCTCGCTTCCCCAGGGAGTTGCTCTCAGATTTGAAAGGGGGGTTCCCTAAGAAGTCCCCTTCCGCCTGAGCAACTCCCCATGCCCTGATTCGCACCATACCTCTCGTGCGAACGCTCGAGAGGTATGGGTGTTGTACCTGCGGTGACATCCGGTGAGAGCCTTGCTCACCCTCCGTGCATCTGACCCTCTGCTTGTGCCTATAAAAGAAACCCCAGGACCAGCCGCTTGAGGCAAGCTTGTCTTGGTGGAGAATCTCTCAAAATTTCCTCTCTTCCTTCTCTGACAAGAAACCCGCAAGCTTCAGCGGTCACTCCTCCTCCTTCTCGTCTCTCTGCTGCCATACCAGCAGTAAAGTTTGCTTCGTCTAGTCTTCCTGCGTCGCGCTGTACCAAGCGCACGCTTCCCTGCCCACTTCCTCGTTGCCGCTCTCCCCCTCTGGGTGTTTCTTCTCCGGCGACAGTCGATATGACTGCCCACCTCTCCGGCCCCCTTCATCCCTGCAAGTAAGTTAGAACTACTCCCCATTTTCCCCTCTTTCTTTTCCCAGATTACTTCATTCAAACCGACCCTCGACCACGCCTGACCACCATCACCTTCCTCGCCTCCGGCCAACCTCCGACAAGTTACCCCCGTCGATCCGCAGCTCCGTACAACTCGCCGACCGACCAAGAAGCTTTGCCTCATCCCACTGAATACGCTCCGCCCATCCACAGTCCCTCTATACTCACACAACTCACCCCCAAACACACCCAACTTTCCAGTCACAGGTTGACCTAGGCACGCACGCCTAGGTCACCCCGCGGCCTGCTGCACATCGCACCACCTTCTCTGTGCAACGGCGAAGGTTTCCCAGTAGTTTGATTAAGCCGTGAGGCCGTATTCGTGCATGACAGTTCTGCTGCCCCGGCCTCCATTGTTGACGATTCGAGAAGCTCCCGAGCAGGCAGCAGGCTTCAAGACAACTGCGCTCCAGGTGCTGTGGATTGGGGAGACTTCTATAAAGACTTTTGCCTCAGCACTTGACACCAACAGCGGCTGCAGCTGAGGAGATTGAGAAGAGGTCTACTGCGGGCACATGCGAGAAGAAGTAACAGGATAGTCCCATATCGTGAGTTCACAGAGTGCCGCCCTGGTTTAAATTGATTTTGTGAATAAGGCTTTTTGCCTCCAACACAAATGGGGTGAGGTCCCGCGCCCCACACCTACCTCGTCCGCAGATTCATCACGCGGACCTGGCGGATCCGACCTGACACTACCCACGCACACCTCGTGCACCATAACATGTCGGTGCACCTGGTCCTGGGTACGCAACCTGACCCGTTAACCTGGCTCTGGGAGAGCTTCCTGTGAGCTGTTTGCAGAGAGAGAGAAACACGTGGGTAGAAGGAAGGGATAGGTTTTGCGGCCTTGTGTGCAGGCAGAAAGAGCACCGAAGAGAAGAAGCTCAGCACTTGGCCACAGGAAGGAGAAGAGAAGAAGCTGAAGAAGAAAAGTTGAGTAGAGGGAAAGGCTTGCCATGGCAGAAGAAGAAGAAGAACAGAGAAGAAGAGGAGAAGCCTTAGCAGAAGTGAAGATTGTAGAGAAAGAAAGACGACGCAGAAGGACTCAGAAAAAGAAGAAGGCAGACAGAATCAGAAGACACACCAAGGAGAAGAAGAAGGACTAACAGAAGACAGAATCAAAAGAAGAAGAAGAAGACTTACATTTAATACGTCTGATAAAAAAATCAGACGTCCAATTCTGTCCTTTGTAGCAATTCATTTTTTATAATTCTCTCATTAAACCAATTGTTTTTCATTTAAAAGAAGTTGTATTCTCAAGTTTTTAAAAGTACTTAGATTGCTCCATATGTTTGACCTCGGATACTCCGATTTTTGAGTAATAAAAATCTTTATTTGTTTTGAACATTTTTTCAGCTATATTACAATGTGACATCCTTTAAAAACCCGATAAAACGTCTCCGAAACACATCCTTTCCTCTAATTTCTCATCTGACTTTTCCTACTTGCCCATACAACAACAACATACTCCCGAATTAGACTCAGATGTTTTGTTGATCACATTCTTAGTTGGGAGTCTAGAATTCTTACTACGTGGCCTAATGGTGTTGACATGGGGTTGGGAAGGTCCCTTGTGTTTACTACCACTCCTCAAGGTGATGGTGTTTGCTGTGGGAAAATGCTGTTGGTTAGTGCCTTGGGGAGGGTTGGGCAAAATAGGGGGATTCTGGTTGATTATGGTAGGAACTTGGTTTGCTTCGGGAGGGGCTGGGGTAGCTTGATAGATAGCATGACCTTGAGCATGCTACTCCCCATCATTACCAAACCCTTGAGGCCCAGCACCTCAGTTCTGTACATTCCTTAGGTTTGGTACAGATTGTGATGGTAGAGATCCGGGCTGTCGGTTGTTTGTACTAAGTCTGGATTGCAAGGTGCCCAACAAAGTTTTCATCTGTTGCAAGAGCTGGAGCATTGACCCTTGCATGTCTACCATTTTCAGGTTCAAGTTAGCCTACTTAGTGGGTTGTTGTTTGTACGCTTTTGTGGGGTTTTAAAAGATAACACGTTGTAATATAGCCGACAAAATGTTCAAACAAATATAGAGAATTTTATTACTCGAAAAACTAGAGTATCCGAGGTCGAACACAGGGAGCAATCTCAGTACTTTTAAAACCAAAGAATACAACTTTTAAATGAAAATAATTGATTCAAAGAGAGAGTTATAAAAAGAGTTGCTAAAAGAAAACAGAATTAGACGTCTGATTTCTTTATCAGACATCTTAAAAGTAAGTCTTCTTTCTCTCTTTTGCCTTCTTCTTCTTCTTCTTCTTCTTTTCTTCTGATCCATAGGTCTTTTTCTTCCTTGAACTTCTTTCTCTTCTCTTCTCTTCTCTGCGAAGGCTTCTTCTTCCTGCCTTTGTTTCTCTTCTGTCTTCTTCTTCCTTTTTGTCTGCAGTCCTTCTTTCTTCCTTGTCTTCTCTTCTTCTGCTTCTTCTTCCTTCTTCTCCTTGCGGCTAAGTCTCCTCTCTTCACCGCCCGGCCTACCTGCACATAGGGAAGCAAAACCTAACCCATCACAAACCCCCAACACAACACAAAACCCACATCATCCTTTTTAACACAACCATTGCTCAAATTCTATACCCACCCACACCTCCTCTATACTAAATCTACAAAACTACTATTAGAGACCATTTGGGCTCTCCCTACACCACCAACTTGCTACTTTCATTGATTATCTCTTTGGCAAGCCCATTTTCACTCTCCGGGACCCAAACTTGGGGGCCTAGAAACTGTGTTATTATAGCCTCAATGTTTAGTTATTTTTGATTGAGGACATTGCCTAGTTGAAGGTACTAAACTAAACACGTGTAAAGACTATTCCAAGCTAACCAGAATCTCACAGAAACCAGGTGCAATTTTTCCACGTTTACTCTCTTGTATGCTTTCATTTTTAACAATGAGGACATTGCATTAGCTAAGCATGGGGGGGTGGATATATCTTATAATCTTTTTGTTAGTTGTAACAGTAATTTTCTGTTATTTTAGTTAAAAGAAAAATAGAATTAAGAGATGAGAACTTAGGCATTAGGAGTTGCAAACATTAGGAATTGATACGTTGAGACCTGAATACTTAGACTCTTCAAGTCTTCAAGCTTAATTAGCCCGGGTGACCACTCGAATGTAGACATAGTTTTGAGTCCTCGCATGTCAATCTCATTTCAACTCGGTAAATAATTTGGGAAGATAAATATGCGACTTATCAACCCGCCCTTTGATTTGAGGGGATTTTAAGTCTAAGCATCTACACACTATTCGCACTGACTCACTTTCTGAAGATTTGTATGGTAATCGGGTAGCTAATGAGCTGACTAGGGTGGTATGGCTGGCAAGTTGTCGTGGGTAAGAGCCCATTGGCCGATTGTCCAGGGCCCAGCCACAAGACCATTTTCTTTGTACTGCCTTTAGGTAAATCTTAGATCAGGGAAGCCACCTACTTAGAAAAAAGAAAAAAAAAAGAAAAGAAACAACCAAAAAGAAAAGAAACAAATAGAAAAAGGGGAAGATAGAAAAAGAAAAATAAAGCCACACTTCTCCGCACGAGTATGGCTGGCAAGTGGTCATGGGTAACAGCCCATTGGCCAGTTGTCCAGAGCCCAGCTCACAAAAATGCACAATAATTCCCAAAACACTTAGGGAAGAAGCAGAGAAGTATAAATAACCAGGGAGATAAACACTGGGTTTGCAATTGTGTTGACCCTATAAATAAAAGAAGTAGGGAGGAAGCTACCAATCGAAAGGATAAACCTCTAGGAAAGGTCACTAACGAGTCGATTCTTCGCTTTTAAAGTCGTTTGTTACATAAAATGACGCATCGTTTGTAGTTCTATGTGGTGGAAAAACCAACTAATCAGTAATTAAAATAACCACTAGTAGAAGAGCGGGTCGTGTCCACAGGGAGGCAATGATGTATTTAAACTCGCACCGGTTAAAAACATATGTTCACAGTTAAGTTCGACGAGAATCGAGCCAAACCTGCCTTAAGATTAAGAAAGCATCAAGAGAACATGCTGAAATGGCAATTTTGAACAACTAATGGATATTTTTTGCAATGCAGCTTTAATAAAATATTAATAAAAGATGACAATGGCATAGAATGTAAGTATTAATAGGGCTGGTACTGTAGCAAAACAGGAGATCTTCTTCCCCTTGTCCGTGAGCGATGAGGAAGGAACGACCGGAGGCGTAAAGCTTGGAGGAAGCTCTTTAGACTGAGGGCTTCGCAGCGATGGCGGCGGCGAGTTGCAAGGTGGCCGGAGCCGACCGAACGGAGCTCCGGTGAAGGTGGGTTTTGACGGATTTTGTTGCTGGCTACACTTACTGGAGGAGGCACGGATGGGCATGCATGGGCACTATAGGTGGCGTGCAGGGGTGCTGCAGGTGGTGCTCGCGAAGGCTACTGTTGCGGGAAATGAGGCCGCACGCACTGCTGGAGGCACGTTGGCCGCAGGTGCTGGAGCTACGTGGGAGACGAAGGCGCTGAAGGGGTGTGCACGCTGCGGTTCTGGCGGAGCACTGACGTGAAGGAGGTGAGGCGCACCAAGGCCGGTTGCTACTGTAGGCGTGTGAAAGGAAGGCGCGTGTGGGCTGGGGATGGCGCTGGAGGATGGAAGGGGTGTGCGGTGTAGCTGTGACTAGTGGCTGGAAAGAAAACTAAGGACAGGGGAGGAAGATGGAGTGTTGTAGGAGCTTCAGGCGTCCAGGAAACTTCCCGGACGTCTTAACTGATGGGGACGTGAAGTTGTAGTGGCGGTTGTGGAGGTTGTTGGTGGTGACAGCGAGGGTGGTGATATTGATTATGGTGAGGCACAGAGATGCAGACGAGCTCCAGATGGTGGTGTGGCCTGTCACGCCACACGCCCACGGTGATGAAGGCTCGTCGCCACGGTTGAGGCCGGTGGGGTGGAACGGTTGAGAGCTCAACTCTCTGCACAGTGGTGGATCGTTGGGATGGTGGCCTCCCCAGCTCGGCAACCTCCCTCCTTTTGTAGCCACCTGCATAGATTTGAATGGAGAGGCGGGAGCAGATCCACATTCTCCGCTTGTCCTTGAATGCAGGTTTCAGTGCGGCAGCTGGTGGTGTTGGAGCGGTAGCCGAAGGAAATGCAGCCATTGCTGAAAGAAGAAGAATAAAAAATAATGTTAAAATATTATGGTTATTTATATACAAACCCTCAACTTTTATGTTAACTTAAATTAATGCATGCAATGCACCTAATTGGTTTACTAATTAAATGAATGCAATTCTAAGTTAATTCTAAATGCTTTTAAATATGAATGCAATGCATGAATTATGTAATTAAATTAGAAATATGAATTAACTTATTTACATCCTAATTTTTGCTAAATAAATGTTAGAATTAACTTAATGTTAGGGCACTTAAATACTTAAATAGCCCACAAATATGGGCTAATCAAATTCCCCCATGCCTAGTTTTTGCTAGTTCCTAGCAAATCCAAGCAAAACCTAGCACTCCAAGTAGACCGTTCACCTGTTTGGACTTCTCTGCTAGCGCTCCAAGTAGACCTGTTGAGTTGGAACATAAGGCCCTTTAGGCTATTTGAAGTGTTAACATGGATTTAGAGAAGGCGGGTAAGGCACGACTTCTAGAATTAAGTGAGCTTGAGGAGCTGAGGAATGATGCTTATGACACCTCTCAAGCTTATAAAGAAAGAACTAAGGTCTTTCATGATAAGTTTATACTTCGAAAGACCTTTGAGCCCAACCAACAAGTCTGGCTTTTCAATTCCAGACTTAAGCTTTTTACTGGGAAGTTAAAATCTCATTGGGATGGGCCTTACATAATCACCAAAGTATTTCCGCATGGAGCTGTGGAGATTAAAAATCCTTCCTCTTCAGCAACTCCCTTTATCGTCAACGGTCAATGGTTAAAACCTTACATGACTTTGGACGGCCATCTGGTTGACGAGGTCACTATTGAGGAGCCTTATCTCCTACCATTCTCTGCCTCAGGTAACATCTTTCTTTAACTATTTTTGTTTTCAATGAGGACATTGTTTGAACCAGGCATGGGGGAGAGGACCTAAGGCATTTTGTTTATAGCATGCATACATTTGCATTAAAAAGAAAAGAAAAAAAAAAGTTTTGAGCTTAACTGGCTAGGTCTTGCATTCCTAAGCAAATCAGAACTCTAGGATAGACTAAGTTAATTCTAGGGTCAAACTTTAGAGGCTAAATGAGCTACTAGCTTTAGAGCTTTAGGGTCCTTTGTGGACTTAAAAACTTAAGTAGGAGTTAAGTTGCGGACCATTCCTCAAGAGGTTGAGGAAGGAAAGCTAGGGTTTGAGTTAAAAGGTGGGGTAGTACCTGGAGTCTTGCTCTACCTTTTGGTTTATGGGTCCTTATAACCCAAGCATCCAAATTTCACACACTTGATCTGGTGTAAATAAGTTATCAACTTAATTCCTTTCTTAAAAGAGATTTTGTTCTCTTAGTTTTGACTTAGGAGAGGTTTGAAAACACAATTTGATTGGAGGAGTTCCTGCCGCAGGAGAGGTGGAGTATATACTCACCTTGAGGATGCGATGATAGCATATTACCTCCTCGACGCTTGTCTCTTAGGATATCCATCCTACTGGGGGCATGTAAGCGCATTGTCCGATTCAGGTGCCATAGGCAACCCTATCTCGAAGTGCCGATTGCCATAGGCCTGAATTCGCTTAAGAATTCCTTGGGCGATACTATCTCGAAGTGTCGATTGCCAGGAGTTCTTGGGGTCGTTATGGGCGGTGCTATCTCGAAGCATCGAAAGCCAGGCACCCTTCGAGGTATGGTAATGAGGACAATGAATTCGACACAGATCGTGTTGATAGCTGATCCGAGGTTAGACTTAGAGGAATAAAAAAAAAATCCTTTTTCCTTTAACGCAAATAATTCAGACCAATGCACATGCACGGATGCCTTAATCTTAGGGGTCAATAAACCTTAAGGTATAGTCAGAAATCAGGAAAACCTCTGCCTGCAACTCGTATTTAGCCGACCTAGTCTGTAACCTAGCAACTACTTGGGAACCTTAGGTCTAAAGTCTAAACTTAATAAGTTTTTAAAGGAATACCGATTGGGTTGACTAGCCTACTTGGAGTGCTAGGTTTTGCTTGGATTTGCTAGGGACTAGCAAAAACTAGGCATGGGGGAATTTGATTAGCCCATATTTGTGGGCTATTTAAGTATTTAAGTGCCCTAACATTAAGTTAATTCTAACATTTATTTAGCAAAAATTAGGATGTAAATAAGTTAATTCATATTTCTAATTTAATTACATAATTCATGCATTGTATTCATATTTAAATGCATTTAGAATTAACTTAGAATTGCATTCATTTAATTAGTAAACCAATTAGGTGCATTGCATGCATTAATTTAAGTTAACATAAAAGTTGAGGGTTTGTATATAAATACCCATAATATTTTAACATTATTTTTTATTCTTCTTCTTTCAGCAATGGCTGCATTTCCTTCGGCTACCGCTCCAACACCACCAGCTGCCGCACAGAAACCTGCATTCAAGGACGAGCGGAGAATGTGGATCTGCTCCCACCTCTCCATTCAAATCTATGCAGGTGGCTACAAAAGGAGGGAGGTTGTCGAGCTGGGGAGGCCACCATCCCAATGATCCACCACTGTGCAGAGAGTTGAGCTCTCAACCGTTCCACCCCACCGGCCTCAACTGTGGCGACGAGCCTTCATCACCGTGGGTGTGTGGCGTGACAGGCCACACCACCATCTGGAGCTCGTCTGCATCACTGTGCCTCACCATAATCAATATCACCACCCTCGCTGTCACCACCAACAACCTCCACAACCGCCACTACAACTTCACGTCCCCATCAGTTAAGACGTCCGGGAAGTTTCCTGGACGCCTGAAGCTCCTACAACACTCCATCTTCCTCCCCTGTCCTTAGTTTTCTTTCCAGCCACTAGTCACAGCTACACCGCACACCCCTTCCATCCTCCAGCGCCATCCCCAGCCCACACGCGCCTTCCTTTCACACGCCTACAGTAGCAACCGGCCTTGGTGCGCCTCACCTCCTTCACGTCAGTGCTCCGCCAGAACCGCAGCGTGCACACCCCTTCAGCGCCTTCGTCTCCCACGTAGCTCTAGCACCTGTGGCCAACGTGCCTCCAGCAGTGTGTGAGGCCTCATTTCCCGCAACAGTAGCCTCCGCGAGCACCACCTGCAGCACCCCTGCGCGCCACCTATAGTGCCCATGCATGCCCATCCGTGCCTCCTCCAGTAAGTGTAGCCAGCAACAAAATCCGTCAAAACCCACCTTCACCGGAGCTCCGTTCGGTCGGCTCCGGCCACCTTGCAACTCGCCGCCGCCATCGCTGCGAAGCCCTCAGTCTAAAGAGCTTCCTCCAAGCTTTACGCCTCCGGTCGTTCCTTCCTCATCGCTCACGGACAAGGGGAAGAAGATCTCCTATTTTGCTACAGTACCAGCCCTATTAATACTTACATTCTATGCCATTGTCATCTTTTATTAATATTTTATTAAAGCTGCATTGCAAAAAATATCCATTAGTTGTTCAAAATTGCCATTTCAGCATGTTCTCTTGATGCTTTCTTAATCTTAAGGCAGGTTTGGCTCAATTCTCGTCGAACTTAACTGTGAACATATGTTTTTAACCGGTGCGAGTTTAAATACATCATTGCCTCCCTGTGGACATGACCCGCTCTTCTGCTAGTGGTTATTTTAATTACTGATTAGTTGATTTTTCCACCACATAGAACTACAAACGATGCGTCATTTTATGTAACAAACGACTTTAAAAGCGAAGAATCGACTCGTCAGTGACCTTTCCTAGAGGTTTATCCTTTCGATTGGTAGCTTCCTCCCTACTTCTTTTATTTATAGGGTCAACACAATTGCAAACCCAGTGTATATCTCCCTGGTTATTTATACTTCTCTGCTTCTTCCCTAAGTGTTTTGGGAATTATTGTGCATTTTGTTGAGCTGGGCTCTGGACAATTGGCCAATGGGCTGTTACCCATGACCACTTGCCAACCATACTCGTGTGGAGAAGTGTGGCTTTATTTTTCTTTTTCTATCTTCCCCTTTTTCTATTTTTTTCTTTTCATTTTGGTTGTTTCTTTTCTTTTTTTTTCTTTTTTCTAAGTAGGTGGCTTCCCTGATCTAAGATTTACCTAACGGCAGTACAAAGAAAATGGTCTTGTGGCTGGGCCCTGGATAATCGGCCAATGGGCTCTTACCCACGACAACTTGCCAGCCATACCACCCTAGTCAGCTCATTAGCTACCCGATTACCATACAAATCTTCAGAAAGTGAGTCAGTGCGAATAGTGTGTAGATGCCTAGACTTAAAATCCCCTCAAATCAAAGGGCGGGTTGATAAGTCGCATATTTATCATCCCAAATTATTTATCGAGTTGAAATGAGATTGACATGCGAGGACTCAAAACAATGTCTACATTCGAGTGGTCACCCGGGCTAATTAAGCTTGAAGACCTGAAGAGTCTAAGTATTCAGGTCTCAACGTATCAATTCCTAATGTTTGCAACTCCTAATGCCTAAGTTCTCATCTCTTAATTCTATTTTTCTTTTAACTAAAATAACAGAAAATTACTGTTACAACTAACAAAAAGATTATAAGATATATCCACCCCCCATGCTTAGCTAATGCAATGTCCTCATTGTTAAAAATGAAAGCATACAAGAGTGTAAACGTGGAAAAATTGCACCTGGTTTCTGTGAGATTCTGGTTAGCTTGGAATAGTCTTTACACGTGTTTCGTTTAGTACCTTCAACTAGGCAATGTCCTCAATCCAAAACAACTAAACATTGAGGCTATAATAACACAGTTTCTAGGCCCCCAAGTTTGGGTCCCGGAGAGTGAAAATGGGCTTGCCAAAGAGATAATCAATGAAAGTGGCAAGTTGGTGGTGTAGGGAGAGCCCAAATGGTCTCTAATAGTAGTTTTGTAGATTTAGTATAGAGGAGGTGTGGGTGGGTATAGAATTTGAGCAATGGTTGTGTTAAAAAGGATGATGTGGGTTTTGTGATGTGTTGGGGGTTTGCGGGTACTCTAGAATACCAAATGTTTGAAGAGTTATCCCCAAAGTTTAATTTCATCCTCATAATTTGGGTTCTTAATCCAACCATCTTGATCCTCATGATTTCCATCCATTATTCGAACCTTAAACTTGAAGAATTCAGGAAGAGGATATTGATGGGTTTTAACTCGATCATGTGAACCATCCAACATATTTCGGATTTCATTCAAATCCTCCTCATCTCGGTTTGTTGATTACATGCCTATATTTTCCTCAATTATCCCTGCAACCTTGTGATTCTCTTCCTGAGTTTGGGTTGAGCTAGTCGTCAAGATGGCATGTATGGCCATTACCTTCTCTATTCTAGCAAGCTCCTCCATCATTCCACACGTAATTTTATCCTTCTTTGAGACCTCGAAAATATTAAATCGATTTGTCTTAACCCCTGAGGCCATTTCTATATTTCCCAGGTTGCAATCAATCCTCGCCTTGACAGTAGCTAGGAAAGGTCTTCCCAAAATAATCTGGGTGTGGTTGAGTTGTCTTGGGGCTTCCATGTCTAGGACCATGAAATCGGCAAGGTAGTGCAAATCATTAACCTTGACTAAAACATCCTCCAAAATACCCCTTGGTTTTGTAATGGATCTATCGACTAACTGCAAGGTTATGTCAGTGTGTTTAAGGTAGCCTAGACACAACTCCAAATGTAGTGAGGTAGGGATCACATTAATGGAAGCACCCAAGCAAAGGAGGGCCCAGTCAGAAGTAATGTTTCTTATTGTGTAGGAAATCAGCAGGGCTCCCAGGTCCTATCTCTTAGGAGGTTGCTTGTTTAGGATTGATGTGCTTGTGTTATCAGACAAGACTGCTCTCCTATTGTTTTCAGATTTCGCTCTATGCCTTTCTTTATATGCATTCAGTAAACCTATGGCATAGGTGGGGATTATTCCAATAGCCACGAGGAGTAAAATGATTATCAATTTGAAAGCCTGAAGTAAGGACATCTTGACGAGAGCCTCATCATGAGCCATAACTAGCTCATTTTGACCTAATAAAGAGAACAAAAGCTCCTACATAACCAAGAGAAAGGCCTAATTCAAGGGATCACTAATCTGGGAAGTGAACATGAAATAAAACATAAAACTGCAATTTTACCAGTGCAGCTCATCAACGGGATTTTCCAGGGGCTAAACATAGGTCAATTGGGTTTAATAAGAGGAAAAGTGGGATGATTCAGTCAGAAAAGGGTTATTGTGAAATTTAAGAATTAAATGACACTCTGTAACCCTAAAACAAACCTACTTAATTTTACAAGGTTCCAGTCAGGATAAAAATTAACTAAACCCACTAAAATTCATGAAAAATATCCCTTAGGGTTTATAACCTTCAATTTGACCTTTGGAACCAGTTTTGACCTAGATTGTGGTCCAAGCTCAATATTTGACCTAATTTGGATCTTTGCACAAATTGTCCAGTCAAACATGGTCAAACCTAAAATCCAACTTCACCATTGGATTCCTTAGGTTCAAATTAGGTTTGTACCAAAATTTGGACCTAAGGGAAGGGCATCTTGACCTACTTTGCAAAATAGTCCACCCAATTACATTTTGGCCCCTAACTTTTGAAAACCCTTGCGAAACCCCCCCAACTTTTCTTGTCACTTTCTGCATTCCTGTCCCTCTACTAATGCAGCAGAAGACCCATACTTCGGTGAAGTTTCGACGAGGATTTCTCCTCGCTTCCCCAGGGAGTTACTCTCAGATTTGAAAGGGGGGTTCCCTAAGAAGTCCCCTACCGCCTGAGCAACTCCCCATGCCCTGATTCGCACCATACCTCTCGTGCGAACGCTCGAGAGGTATGGGTGTTGTACCTGCGGTGACCTCCGGTGAGAGCCTTGCTCACCCTCCGTGCATCTGACCCTCTGCTTGTGCCTATAAAAGAAATCCCAGGACCAGCCGCTTGAGGCAAGCTTGTCTTGGTGGAGAATCTCTCAAAATTTCCTCTCTTCCTTCTCTGACAAGAAACCCGCAAGCTTCGGCGGTCACACCTCCTCCTTCTCGTCGCTCTGCTGCCATACCAGCAGCAGAGTTTGCTTCGTCTAGTCTTCCTGTGTCGCGCTATACCAAGCGCACGCTTCCCTGCCCACTTCCTCGTTGCCGCTCTCTCCCTCTGGGTGTTTCTTCTCCGGCGACAGTCAATACGACTGCCCACCTCTCCGGCCCCCTTCATCCCTGCAAGTAAGTTAGAACTACTCCCCATTTTCCCCTCTTTCTTTTCCCAGATTACTTCATTCAAACCGACCCTCGACCACGCCTGACCACCATCACCTTCCTCGCCTCCGGCCAACCTCCGACGAGTTACCCCCGTCAATCCGCAGCTCCGTACAACTCGCCGACCGACCAAGAAGCTTTGCCTCATCCCACTGAATACGCTCCACCCATCCACAGTCCCTCTATACTCACACAACTCACCCCCAAACACACCCAACTTTCCAATCACAGGTTGACCTAGGCACGCACGCCTAGGCCACCCCGCGGCCTGCTGCACATCGCACCACCTTCTCTGTGCAACGGCGAAGGTTTCCCAGTAGTTTGATTAAGCCGTGAGGCCGTATTCGTGCATGACAGTTCTGCTGCCCTGGCCTCCATTGTTGACGATTTGAGAAGCTCCCAAGCAGGCACCAGGCTTCAAGACAACTGCGCTCCAGGTGCTGTGGATTGGGGAGACTTCTATAAAGACTTTTTCCTTAGCACTTGACACCAACAGCGGCTGCAGCTGAGGAGATTGAGAAGAGGTCTACTGCGGGCACATGCGAGAAGAAGTAACTGGATAGTTCCATATCGTGAGTTCACAGAGTGCCGCCCTGGTTTAAATTGATTTTGTGAATAAGGCTTTTTGCCTCCAACACAAATGGGGTGAGGTCCCGCGCCCCACACCTACCTCGTCCGCGGATTCATCACGCGGACCTGGCGGATCCGACCTGACACTACCCACGCACACCTCGCGCACCATAACATGTCGGTGCACCTGGTCCTGGGTACGCAACCTGACCCGTTAACCTGGCTCTGGGAGAGCTTCCTGTGAGCTGTTTGCAGAGAGAGAGAGAAACACGTGGGTAGAAGGAAGGGATAGGTTTTGCGGCCTTGTGTGCAGGCAGACAGAGCACCGAAGAGAAGAAGCTCAGCACTTGGCCACAGGAAGGAGAAGAGAAGAAGTTGAAGAAGAAAAGTTGAGTAGAGGGAAAGGCTTGCCAAGGCAGAAGAAGAAGAAGAACAGAGAAGAAGAGGAGAAGCCTTAGCAGAAGTGAAGATTGTAGAGAAAGAAAGACGACGCAGAAGGACTCAGAAAAAGAAGAAGGCAGACAGAATCAGAAGACACACCAAGGAGAAGAAGAAGAAGGACTAACAGAAGACAGAATCAAAAGAAGAAGAAGAAGACTTACATTTAATACGTCTGATACAAAAATCAGACGTCCAATTCTGTCCTTTGTAGCAATTCATTTTTTATAATTCTCTCATTAAACCAATTGTTTTTCATTTAAAAGAATTTGTATTCTCAAGTTTTTAAAAGTACTTAGATTGCTCCATATGTTTGACCTCGGATACTCCGATTTTCGAGTAATAAAAATCTTTATTTGTTTTGAACATTTTTTCGGCTATATTACAATGTGACATCCTTTAAAAACCCGATAAAACGTCTCCGAAACACATCCTTTCCTCTAATTTCTCATCTGACTTGTCCTACTTGCCCATACAACAACAACATACTCCCGAATTAGACTCGGATGTTTTGTTGATCACATTCTTAGTTGGGAGTCTAGAATTCTTACTACGTGGCCTAATGGTGTTGACATGGGGTTGGGAAGGTCCCTTGTGTTTACTACCACTCCTCAAGGTGATGGTGTTTGCTGTGGGAAAATGCTGTTGGTTAGTGCCTTGGGGAGGGTTGGGCAAAATAGGGGGATTCTGGTTGATTATGGTAGGAACTTGGTTTGCTTCGGGAGGGGCTGGGGTAGCTTGATAGATAGCATGACCTTGAGCATGCGACTCCCCATCATTACCAAACCCTTGAGGCCCAGCACCTCAGTTCTGTACATTCCTTAGGTTTGGTACAGATTGTGATGGTAGAGATCCGGGCTGTCGGTTGTTTGTACTAAGTCTGGATTGCAAGGTGCCCAACAAAGTTTTCATCTGTTGCATGAGCTGGAGCATTGACCCTTGCATGTCTACCATTTTCAGGTTCAAGTTAGCCTACTTAGTGGGTTGTTGTTTGTACGCTTTTGTGGGGTTTTAAAAGATAACACGTTGTAATATAGCCGACAAAACGTTCAAACAAATATAGAGAATTTTATTACTCGAAAAACTAGAGTATCCGAGGTCGAACACAGGGAGCAATCTCAGTACTTTTAAAACCAAAGAATACAACTTTTAAATGAAAATAATTGATTCAAAGAGAGAGTTATAAAAAGAGTTGCTAAAAGAAAACAGAATTAGACGTCTGATTTCTTTATCAGACATCTTAGAAGTAAGTCTTCTTTCTCTCTTTTGCCTTCTTCTTTTCTTCTGATCCATAGGTCTTTTTCTTCCTTGAACTTCTTTCTCTTCTCTTCTCTGCGAAGGCTTCTTCTTCCTGCCTTTGTTTCTCTTCTGTCTTCTTCTTCCTTTTTGTCTGCAGTCCTTCTTTCTTCCTTGTCTTCTCTTCTTCTGCTTCTTCTTCCTTCTTCTCCTTGCAGCTAAGTCTCCTCTCTTCACCGCCCGGCCTACCTACACACAGGGAAGCAAAACCTAACCCTTCCCTTCTACCCGAACGTCTCTCTCTCTCTCTCTGCAATTTGCTCAAGGACGCTCTCCCAGAGCCATGGGTATTCAGGTCGGATCTCGCACCCGGGACCAGGTGCACCGGCAGGTGGGTGATGCGCGAGGAGTTCTCAGGATAGGGTCGGGTTGGATCCCACTAGATTCGCGAGGTGAAACTGTAGACGAGGCAGGCGTGCGTCAGGTGAGGGACCTCACCCCTGTGCGTTCGGAGGTGATAAGCAGATAACACAAAAACACTTTAAACCATACATGCACGTTGCGTTTCGCTGATGTGGGACTATCTGGCCTGCCCCAATTTCACGCGACCGCAGAGCTTTCCTCGTGCAATTGGCAAAGCTGTGGGCTTTGTAGCTCTACCAGCTGGACCTGAGGGCTTCGCACTGCTCGCGCGAATCTACTGCGCTTGAAGCCTGGAAGACCTGACGCCTGGAGCTGCTACGAAGCTGCTTGCTGCTTCAACCGTCAATGACGGCAGGAGCTGAAACACTGTCCAACACAGGCACGGCCTATTGGCCTAATCAGACCAGCTGGGCACCTTCGCCGTGATACGGTGAAGGTGGTGAACGGGGCTGCAGGCCGTGGGATGGCTTAGGCATGCATGCCAAGGTCAACCTGTGGCCAGAAGTGTGGGTGAGTTTGGGGGCTATTGTGGAGGTGTGGAGTGGCAGTGGAGGGGCGGAGATTGTTCCTTGTGGTGGGGCGGAGCTTCTGAGATGTTTGGCGAGCCGTGTGGAGGGGCGGAATGGTGGATGCGGCTCGCCGGAGGTCGATCGGAGGCGAGGAAGATGGAGGTGGTCAGGCACTGTCGGGGGGCAATTAACTAAAATAACAGGGGGAAAAGAGAGAGGGAAGGATAGAGAAGGTATCTGGAGTGTTCTGGAAGGGAGGGAGGCAGCAGAGCGGACGGCGTGTAGCTGCCGTCGTCGGAGAAGAAGAACCCTGAGGGAGGGAGCGGCGATGAGGACGAGGTCAGGGGCACGCGCGCTTGGTACGGCGCGACTCTGGAGGAAGAGGCAAAGTTGACTCTGCTGCTAGTATGGCAGTAGAGCGACGAGAAGGAGGGGAGGAGTTCGTCGGAGCTTGCAGGTCTCTTGGCTGGAGATGGAAGAGAGGAAAGTTTGGGGGAATCTCCGCCAATTCAAGTCTGAAGATCTGCGGCCGGGTCTGAAGATCCTTTTATAGGTGTTGGCCGAACCTTCTAGTGCGTGGAGGGCACGCAATCACCTCCGGCGGCTCGCCGGAGAAGGAAAGAAGGTGGATACCCAAATCCCTCGTGCGTTCGCATGAGAGATTAGGTTCACATCAGAGATCGTGATTGGCTTTAGATGGAAGGGAATTCCTCAAAGAATCTCCCTTCAATTTCTAGGAGGGAATCTCTGAGGAATCAGAGAGTAATCCCTCTCTAAACCTCGCCGGAGGTCGGTTCTGCCCTAACAATGGTGGCAGGACCTGATTTCAAAGGTGGCGAGGAACTTAGGGGGCTCTCTGCAATGATTTTCAAAAGATAGGGACCAAGTTGTGATTTGGGTGTACTAAATTACAAAGTAGGTCAAGATGACCTCCACCTAGGTCCAAATTTTGGTATAAACCTAATTTGGACCTAAGGAATCAAATGGTAAAGTTGGATTTTAGGTTTGACCTCGTTTGACTGGATATTTTGCGTAAAAACCCAAATTAGGTTAATTGAATGGCTAGGACCCTATTCTAGGTCAAACTGGGTTCCAAAGGCCACATTAAGTGTTCTAAGCCCTAAGGAGTATTTTTCCGTGATTTTTAGAGGGTTTACTTGATTTTTATCCTGACCGAAACCTTGTTAATTTAAGCGAGTCTATTTTAGGGTTACCAAATGTCATTTAATTCCTAGATTGCACATAAACCCATTTCTGATTTACTCAACCCACTTTTTATCTCATTTAGACCATTTGACCTATGTTTTGCCTCTGACAAATCCCGTTTATGCACTGCAATGGTAAAATTGCAGTTTTAACCATTAATTCATGTTTTCTTCTCGGTGCACTTATTCCTTCATTTAGGCCTTTTTCTAGGTTATGTAGGAGCTTTTATCTTCTTTATTGGGTCAAAATGAGCTAGTTATGGCTCTTGATGAGGCTCTCATCATACCCCCATGCCTAGCTTTTGCTAGTCCCTTAGCAAAATTTCAAGGTTTTAACTTCCGTTCTAGACCCAGAGTATCTGTCAATAATCATGATAAGTGCTTCTCCTTTTCTTTTGTGATTAGGTCGGAATGCCAACAATAGGCTTAGAGGTACTCAAGTACCAACTAGAATTCGTACCTGACCCGCTTTAGCCTCATTCCTCCGCAAAGGTTTCTACGGCCCACAAAAACTAACCTAGGGTTTGTTGGACTCCGTGGTTAAAGCACCCGTGCTTGAGACATTTTTAGCCTAAGTTCAGTTTGCAGTGCATTATTTTTGTAGGAGAGAGATAGAAGATTTATTTGTCTGGAGAGCTTTTTCTCTCTCTTTTCTTTTTATTTCTAGCTTTGGATTAGCTTCTCAACACGGTCTGTATCGGATTCCTCGTCCCCATCATCAATCCCCAAGGGTCCCTGGCTTTCGAGATAATCCCGCCCATGGCAACCCCCAGAACCCTGGCTTTCGAGATTTTGAGATAATCCCGACCATGGCGTTCCGTGGTCGAATTCAGACCCTGGCAATCGACATTTCGGGATAATGCTGCCCATGGTATCTGAACCAGCAGAGTGCTTACATGCCCCCAGTAGGATATTTAAATATCGTAAGAGACAAGCACCGAGGAGACGATATGATGTTACGCATCTTCGAGGGGAATTTCCCACCTCTCCGCGCTGGGAACTTGTCCAAATCAATTTGTGTTGATTGGCCGCTCTTAATCTAGGTGACTTTTTCAGAACATTAAATGCTTTTCCATGATTTTGATATTTATGCCCACTGAACCCGACTGTGTGTGAACTTGGGGTGCTTAGGTTGCCGAATCCCGCAAACTGGAGATCAGTTAACGAGGCCGAATACTTCCTAAGCCTTAGACCTAATGCTTAAGCTTCGCATTTTCCCCAACCTCTTGAGGATTATCCAGATTTTAACGGATACGTGAATTTTTAAGCTGACAAATCTAGCCCAAGAGGCCTAAGACCAGCGTTCCCGCTAATCTCTTGTTATGTCTCCTTAGCACTTTTTTTCTTTTTCTTGCTTTGGTCTAGAACTTCAGTTATCCCCTTAATCTTTTACTAATGACTATTTCTTTTCATTTTCCTTTTGTGCTCCTTTTTGTCATTTTTCTTCCTTTTCCTCCTCTCATTTGTATGACCCTTAATTGTTCCTCCCCTCCATCAAGTCCTTTTTTTTTTTTTTATGAAACCCTTTCTTGATATGAATTTTCCTGACATTTTGCACTTTCATACCCCCCCATGCCTAAGATTTGCAATGTCCCCATTGTAAATTAGGTGGGTTCGATTTCAGCTTAGTTCATGCATTAGGACAGGTGTGTGGTGAGTGAATGGGTCGAAGTGACTTGTTGCGAATGATTTCTAGTCTCGGGTAGGGATACCTGAGGTGAAGTCGGCTGTTCTAATGGATGAACCCTAAAGTGCAATATGAATTCCACATAGAGATGTCAGAAAAGGTTTCGGGTTGCCTCCCGTTAAGCGCTGAGTTTTATGACATTGGCTGGGCACAATAAGCTCACGAGGAATGGAGGGTAAAGGATGACTCAGCCAAATCTATCGGTCATGTCAATGAACGGCTTGAGTCTCTGACCATTCATGACAAAGGGTTCAGAATCGTGGCTGAGTGGGCTGATTTCAATCGCTCCATTTCCGAAGATTTGTCGGACTAGGTAGGGTCCGACCCACTTGGATCTTAGCTTTCCTGGGAATAATTTGAGTCGGGCATCAAAGAGTGAAACCTTTTGATCAGGACGAAAGACCTTTCTAAAAATGTGTTTGTCGTGAAAAGCTTTAACCTGTTCTTTATAAATTCGCGAGTTCTCATACGCATCGTGGCGTAATTCATCGATCTCGCTCATTTGAAGTCTTCTGTGGGTTCCAGCCTTAGAAAGATCCAGATTACAGGTCCGTACTGCCCAATAGGCTTTATGCTCCAACTCAACGGAGAGGTGACATGCCTTCCCATACACTAGTCTGAAGGGTGACATTCCTAATTGGGTCTTGTGGGCGATCCTATAGGCCCACAATGCTTCCGGAAGCCGAGAAGACCAATCTTTTCTATCAGGTCGAACAGTAACCTGAAGGATCTTCTTGATCTCTCGGTTAGATAGCTCAGCTAGACCATTAGTTTGGGGGTGGTAAGGAGTAGAGATTCGGTGTGACACCCTGTATTTGGTCATCAGTGACCTGAACTGAGCGTTAGTGAAATGGGTCCCTCCGTCCGAAATTATAGCACATGGGATCCCGAACCTTCAGAAAATGTTTTGATGAAGGAATTTTATAACAACTTTATGGTTGTTGGTTCGGGTCAGAATGGCTTCTATCCACTTGGAAACATAGTCAACTGCGAGTAAGATGTATTCGAAGCCATCCGAGATTGGGAAGGGTCCCATGAAATCAATCCCCCAAATATCAAAAATTTCGCATACCAAGATCGGCTGTAGAGGCATCATGTCTCTATGGCTCATGTTACCCAGAGTCTGGCAACGGGAACATGCCTTAGAGTGATTGTATGCATCCTTGAAAATTGTGGGCCAGTAAAAGTTACACTGGAGGACTTTTGATGCGGTTTTATGTCCTGAAAAATGTCCACCGCATGCCTGGTCATGGCAGAATGAGAGTATGCCTTTGATTTCCACTTCCACGATGCACTGTCGAATTATCTAATCAGCACCAATGCAGAATAGATACGGGTCTTCCCATAGGTAATACTTGGCATCGGAACGCAATTTGTCCTTTTTGGCCTTCGGCCAATCGGGCGGAATCTGATGTGATGCCAGGTAATTAACTATATCAGCGAACCATGGAAGACTTGTACTGATAGTCAGGAGGTGCTCATCAGGAAAATGTTCTGTGATAGGTCATGAAGGGTCAATTATTTCAGAAGGAAGGCGGGACAAGTGATTAGCTACCACATTTTGCTTTCCCGCCTTGTCACGAATCTCGAGGTTAAATTCTTGCAATAGCAAGATCCATCGGATTAATCGAGGTTTTGCATCCTTCTTTGCAAGGAGATGCCTCACAGCTGTGTGATCTGAGTATATGATAACACGGGAACCCAGAAGGTATGATCTGAATTTTTTCAGGGCAAATACTACGGCCAGCAGCTCTTTCTCCGTTTCTGTATAGTTACGCTGAGCCTCATCCAGTGTTTTGCTGGCATAGTAAATGACCACAGGTTTCCCGTCACTTTTCTGCCCCAAAATCGCTCCTACAGAGAAGTCAGATGCATCGCACATGATCTCAAAGGGTTGAGACCAATCAGGGGACTGTAGGATTGGGGCTTGGGTGACTCGGTCATGTAGGATCTCAAATGCTTGAGTGCATTCCTTGGAAATTTCGAAAGGCACATCCTTGGAGAGAAGATTGGTCAAAGGGCACGTGATTTTGGAGAAATCAGGGATAAATCGACGGTAAAAACTGACGTGCCCCAAAAAAGATCAGATGTCCTTAATTGAGCTAGGCATAGGGAGCTTGGAAATCAGGTTAAACTTATCTCGATCCACTTGGATGCCTTTCTCCGAGATTAAATGTCCCAGGACAATTCCCTCAGGCACCATGAAATGGCTCTTTTCCCAGGAAAGAACCAAATTCACCTCGATGCATCGCCTGAGTATTTGGACCAAGTGTTGGAGGCAATCATCAAATGATTGTCCAAAAATTGAAAAGTCATCCATGAAGACTTCCAGATAACGACCTACCATATCTGAGAATATGGCAAGCATGCACCGATGAAAAGTCGCAGGTGCATTGCAGAGACCGAATGGCATCCTTCGAAATGCGTACGTCCCGAAGGGGCAGGTGAATGTGGTCTTTTCTTGGTCCTCTGGATGGATTGCCACCTGATTGTAACCAGAGTACCCGTCAAGAAAGTAGAAGAACCTATTTCCCGCTAGTTTTTCGAGGATCTGATCAATAAACGGTAGTGGGAAATGATCCTTCTTCGTGGAGGAATTGAGTCTTCTGTAATCAATGCAGACTCTCCACGAGTTAGCTATTCGGGTAGGAATGACTTCTTCGGCTTCAGTCGTGATAATGGTAAGTCCTGCCTTTTTAGGCACCACTTGTATTGGACTCACCCAATGACTGTCGGAGATCGGGTAGATGATCCCTGCATCTAACCACTTTATGATCTCCTTTTTCACGACCTCCTGTAGGTTAGGGTTTAGGCATCTTTGCATTTCTCTTGAAGGTCGTGCGCCTTCTTCTGTGTAGATTCGATGTGTGCAGTATGAAGGGCTTATGCCAGTGAAATCATCGAGAGTCCATGCAATGGCTCTATGATGTTGCTGGAGAATAGAAATCAAACGGAGTTCCTGGTCAGGTGTGAGTCGAGAGTTGATAATCACAGGAAACATCTGATTTGAATCCAAAAACACGTACTTCAGATGTTCGGGGAGGGGCTTGAGTTCCATGATAGGATTTTCAGCAGTAGCAGGTGGTTCGGGGTTTGTATCAGGAGTAATGGTAGGAGTCATAGGTGTGTCTAGATCATGTTCGCACTCCTCTGTTAGTGGGTTTTGACTCTCTAGTGGTTGATCAGGGATAATCAGGTTGTCTTCTCTATGCAATTCATCAACCACGGCTCTGACATCACATATTTCCTCTATAACCCCACAATTAATCCCTTGTTGGGCCTTAAAAATGTCAATCTTCAGGTTTTGGTTCCCAAATTTCAATTCTATCTGGCCCTCTTCGCAATTTATGTTGGCCCTAGCAGTGGCCAAAAAGGGTCTCCCTAATATGATTGGTGTGTCCCTTGGGTTCTTAGGTGCATCCATGTCTAGTACTATGAAGTCCACCGGGAAATAGAAATCTCATACCCTAACAATGACATCCTCGAGTATTCCTCTAGGTGACTTGATGGATCGATCGGCTAACTGCAATGTCACCTCAGTGGGTTTAAGTTCAGATTCTTCAAGGTGGTCGAGGAGGGATGTAGGTATTAAATTTATGGAGGCACCTAGGTCTAGTAAGGCTCTATCAAATTGGGTTTCACCAATTTTACCAGAAATCAAGGGAGTTCCTGGGTCGTTAGCCTTGGGTGGGAGTTTGCTCAAGATGACAGAGCTGGCTTGCTCTGACAGTATGATTGGATTCCCATCCTTGGTTCGCGGCTTACGTTTAGGGGTACATATGTCTTTCAAGAATCTTGCGTAAGCCGGTATGTGGCGAATTGCATCCATCAATGGGATGTTTATCTGGACCTGTTCAAAGAGCTTGATCAGATCCTCCTTGGGAGCCACGAGTTTAGTTATCCTTTTTCCTTTGGCCAAGGCCTCAGGAAATGGGATCCCAGTTGGTTCCTCTAGGATAGGTCCAGGTTCTTGATCTGGGACAGTGGTATCTTGGATAACTATCCTAGGGTCTTGGCTATTATCAGGCTTGGAGTGGTTCGGATAATGTGGGTCTTGGGTTATTTTACCACTACGTGTTGTTATAGAGTTCAATCCGACCTGATTTTGGTTTGGGTTAGGTAGGAGGGGTGGCTGCTGCTGAAATCCCGCATAAGATGCTGAAGCTTCCAACCCGTCTGGCGATGGAGCAGTAGGGGACTGATAAATCACATGTGTTTGGCCTGAATTTGGATTCATAACGCGCTTCTGGGTTAGCACGTTATTTGGGTTGGGCAGAGGTTGAAAGGGAAGGGTACCAGGTTGGCGGGAATTTGCCATCTGGGCCAGTTGGTTGCGAACCTCTGTGATCTCGTCCTTGTGCTATTTTTGCATTTTCGCATTTGTCTTTTGAATGTCAGCCAGTGCTTGAAGGATAAGAGTCAGTTGATCCTGGTTTTTCTCGGATTGGTAGGTGGGATTGGGCCAAGGCTGAGGCGGCTGATATGGATGAGGGGCTTGTGGACGGGGTTGATATGGTGGTCTTTGAGAATTTCCCGCCCACTGAAAGTTAGGATGATTTCGCCATCCAGGGTTGTAGGTATTGGAAAATGGGTCATTCTGGATGGCGTTGAGGTCCTCGCAGTTCTGAGGAACCTCAGGAAAGTCAGAATACGAGGGTTCAGAGTTCCCCCAACTCGAGTAGAATGGATCGGAGGTCACTCCGGTCCGAGAGGTAGACGGGGGTGGATATGGGTCCATCCCCTTGGCAGATTAGTGGTAGATGTTTTGCACAGTCTCCCTTGCCAGAGGAGGTCGTGCAAAAGAGTTTTGCGCAGAGGTGGCTTGCTGCAAATGCCGAGTTAGCTCGTCCACCTTCTTTTCTATGATAGAAACCTTGTCCAACCGACTGGCCATCAATTCCAAGTCGACAGAATTGGACAGGTCCTGCATCTCATGTGTCCCTCTCAGATTCGTCGATGCGCGAGCATTTGTCCTATCGAATAAGCCCATGGAGTCATTATTTATGGAGTTCTCGCACATGTTTTCGAGAATCTCCCACACCGTGTCCTCATGTTGACCCATGATGTTTCCTCCGCATGTTGCATTGACGAATAAACGAATGTCTTCACAGAGTCCCTGGTAAAAAGACTGAACTTGTTCCCACTTAGGAACTCCGTGATGGGGACACTTCGCATGAGATCTAAGAATCGATCCCATGCTTCGTGAAGAGGTTCTCCCAGTTGTTGAGTGAAATGAGTGATCTGGTGGCGCAAGGCATTCGTCCGGCCAACGGGGAAGAATTTTTTCAAAAATTCAGACTGCAGTTCCTCGCATGTGTTGATCGGACGGGTCTGAGTTTGATACCAGTGTGCGGCCTTGTCCATTAGGGAGAATGAAAACATTTTCATGAGTAGGATATCCCGGTTTTGTACATCTGACCTGAAGGTCTGGGACAGATGCTTGAGTTGTTTAATGTGTTGGAATGGATCCTTAGAGTTAAGCCCATGAAACTTCTGTATGGCATGAATCATATTGGGCTTCAGTTCAGAATCAGGTCCTCCAATCGGGATTCGTACTCGAGGTTTGATCGCCACCGCAGTGGGATTATAGTGATCTCGCATCATAGGTCCCTGCAGTGGGTTTACAAAGTTCTGAAAGAGATCGTTAAGGCGTTGAAGTTGGTGTTCAAGGTTATTCTCCTCTTCAATGGGTTGTGCCATGATGGAAGAAGAAGGAGAACCAGGGTTTGAATCAGATGAAAGATTTATGTGGAGGGGTTGCTACACAAAAAAGGGCATCGAGGCTTAGTCTCGACGAGAGTGAATTTCTAAAGGTCTTAAGGGTGGCCTTAAGGACCTCCTACCGAACATGCACCGAAGGATGTGATGAGATTAGAAGGTGCTAGACCCAATCAACACACCCAAAAAATTGTTGGGTGACTATAGAGGTTCAGGGCAGATGGACCCCTTAGTCAGAAAGGTCATCCACTTAAGAAATACCTGGGCAACCAGAGAGGGAGAGTCCCGCAAAGACCCCTACACGGTAGAGCGTCCCCACGAGTTACAGGGTTTCCCCCACCCGACCTCTCTTGTCACTGCGGTTCCAGGTAGACCAGAATGGGACCTTGACCTCTTAAGTCTACCTTTTTCTACTTTAAGATCAAGGTGCTTAATGTTCCACTTGAACTTTTAAGTATTTTCAGTGAAAAAGTGACCTAAATTTAAGGTTGGTTGACCCAAGGGATCAACTTCACCTTTTGTTCCTTTAAGAGCTTTCAGGTCCTTTTCTTTTAAGGTTCAAATGGATTAAAAGCCTGATTTGCTTAGGGTTCTTCTTGTGTAGATCGTTTCAAACAAGGTTTAGGCACACCTCTTTTGGGAAAATTTGTTTCTTTGATTAAGAGAAGATGTGTCTCTAAAAACCCTAGCTTTGTAATCCTTAAATTGGCTCTAGTGGGTCCAATTTAGTTGCCTCAGAATTTAGTACCTAGGGCTCAATCAAGAAAGTTTTAGCCCTAGTTACCTTAGTTGGATGAGCAGATAAAAATGTGTTGAAATGAAAATCAGGCAACTTGATGAGTTACTAAATATGAAACAGGTAGCCCTAAGTTGATTATTCTTTCTTTTTTTTTTTTTTCCTTTTCAGGTTTTGAGGGAGTTAGGAGAGAGGGCTTATGGAAATTACCTATTCTTTGGAGTGTCTGTAGTGCAGCTACTCTTCTTTCCTTTTTGCTTTCCCTGTAATAAGCACAACAAAAGAGAGGAGTTAGGTCAAATATTGGATCAAAAAGTTGTAATCAAAGGGGTTAAAAGTGCCGTTGCTCCCCGGCAACGGCGCCAAAATGTTTGTACGCTTTTGTGGAGTTTTAAAAGATAACACGTTGTAATATAGCCGAAAAAACGTTCAAACAAATATAGAGAATTTTATTACTCGAAAAACTAGAGTATCCGAGGTCGAATACAGGGAGCAATCTCAGTACTTTTAAAACCAAAGAATACAACTTTTAAATGAAAACAATTGATTCAAAGAGAGAGAGTCATAAAAAGAGTTCCTAAAAGAAAACAGAATTGGACGTCTGATTTCTTTATCAGACGTTTTAAAAGTAAGTCTTCTTTCTCTCTTCTGCCTTCTTCTTCGTTGGCTCTTCTTCTTCTTTTCTTCTGATCCACAAGTCTTTTTCTTCCTTGAACTTCTTTCTCTTCTCTTCTCTTCTCTGCGAAGGCTTCTTCTTCCTGCCTTTGTTTCTCTTCTGTCTTCTTCTTCCTTTTTGTCTGCAGTCCTTCTTTCTTCCTTGTCTTCTCTTCTTCTGCTTCTTCCTTCTTCCTTTTTGTCTGCAGTCCTTCTTTCTTCCTTGTCTTCTCTTCTTCTGCTTCTTCTTCCTTCTTCTCCTTGCAGCTAAGTCTCCTCTCTTCACCGCCCGGCTTTCCTGCACACAGGGAAGCAAAACCTAACCCTTCCCCTCTACCCGAACATCTCTCTCTCTCTCTCTGCAATTCACTCAAGGACGCTCTCCCAGAGCCACGGGTATTCGGGTCGGATCTCGCACCCGGGACCAGACGCACCGGTAGGTGGGTGATGTACGAGGAGTGCTCAGGTTAGGGTCGGGTCGGATCTCGCCAGATCCGCGAGGTGAAACCGCGGACGAGGCAGGCGTAGGTCAGATGAGGGACCTCACCCCTGTGCGTTCGGAGGCAATAAGCAGATAACACAAAAACACTTTAAACCATACCTGCGCATTGCGTTTCGCCAATGTGGGACTATCTGGCCTGCCCCAATTTCACGCACCCATAGAGCTTTCTTCATGCAATTGCCAAAGCTACGGGCTTCTCAGCTCTACCAGCTTGACCTGAGGGCTTCGCACTGCTCGCGCGAATCTGCTGCGCCTGAAGCCTGGAAGACCTGACGCCTGGAGTTGCTACGAAGCTGCTTGCTGTTTCAACCGTCAATGGCGGCAGGAGCTGAAACACTGTCCAACACAGGCACGGCCTATTGGCCTAATCAGACCAGCTGGGCACCTTAGCCGTGACACGGTGAAGGTGGTGAACGGTGCTGCAGGCCGTGGGATGGCCTAGGCATGCATGCCTAGGTCAACCTGTGGCCGGAAGTGTGGGTGAGTTCGGGGGCCTATTGTGGAGGTGTGGAGTGGCAGTGGAGGGGCGGAGATTGTTCCTTGTGGTGGGGCGGAGCTTCTAAGATGGTTGGCGAGCCGTGTGGAGGGGTGGAATGGTGGATGCGGCTAGCCGGAGGTCGGTCGGAGGCGAGGAAGATGGAGGTGGTCAGGCACTGTCGGGGGGCAATTAACTAAAATAAAAGGGGGAAAAGAGAAAGGGAAAGATAGAGAAGGTATCTGGAGTGTTCTGGAAGGGAGGGAGGCAGCGGAGCGGACAGCGCGTAGCTGCTGTCGTCGGAGAAGAAGAACCCTGAGGGAGGGAGCGGCGACGAGGATGAGGTCAGGGGCACGCGCGCTTGGTACGGCACGATGCAAGAGGAAGAGTTTAAGTTGGCTCTGCTGCTAGTATGGCAGCAGAGCGACGAGAAGGAGGGGAGGAGGTTGCTGGAGCTTGCAGGTCTCTTGGCCGGAGATGGAAGAGTGGAAAGTTTGGGGGAATCTCCGCCAATTCAAGTCTGAAGATCTGCGGCCGGGTCTGAAGATCCTTTTATAGGTGTTGGCCGAACCTTCTAATGCGCGGAGGGTGCGCAATCACCTCCGGTGGCTCACCGGAGAAGGAAAGAAGGTGGATACCCAAATCCCTCGTGCGTTCGCACGAGAGATTGGGTTCACATCAGAGATCGTGATTGGCTTTAGATGGAAGGGAATTCCTCAGAGAATCTCCCTTCCATTTCTGGGAGGGAATCTCTGAGGAATCAGAGAGTAATCCCTCTCTAAACCTCGTCGGAGATCAGTTCTGCCCTAACAATGGTGGCAGGACCTGATTGCAAAGGTGGCGAGGAACTTAGGGGGCTCTCTGCAATGATTTTCAAAAGATAGGGACCAAGTTATGATTTGGGTGTACTAAATTGCAAAGTAGGTCAAGATGACCTCCAGTTAGGTCCAAATTTTGGTATAAACCTAATTTGGACCTAAGGAATCCAATGGTGAAGTTGGATTTTAGGTTTGACCTTGTTTGACTGGATATTTTTCATAAAAACCCAAATTAGGTTAATTGAATGGCTAAGACCCTAGTCTAGGTCAAACTGGGTTCCAAAGGCCACATTAAGTGTTCTAAACCCTAAGGAGTATTTTTCCATGATTTTTAGAGGGTTTACTTGATTTTTATCCAGACCGAAACCTTGCTAATTTAAGCAGGTCTGTTTTAGGGTTACCAAATGTCATTTAATTCCTAGATTGCACATAAACCCATTTCTGATTGACTCAACCCACTTTTTATCTCATTTAGACCATTTGACCTATGTTTTGCCTCTGAGAAATCCCGTTTATGCACTGCAATGGTAAAATTGCTGTTTTAAGCTTTAATTCTTATTTTCTTCTCAGAGCACTTATTCCTTCATTTAGGCCTTTTTCTAGGTTATGTAGGAGCTTTTATCTTCTTTATTGGGTCAAAATAAGCTTGTTATGGCTCATGATGAGGCTCTCATCAGTTGTTGAGCATTCCACATGGGCTGATTGACCTGATTCATGAGCAACTAAGTATATACATGACCCTGACTCATTGGTTTTTGCGGTACATAGTTGTTGGGTTGATATTGGGTCAGCTACCCTAGATCTTTCTAAGAGAAGTTTGGATGATTTTTCCAACCAGAATTGTAGGAATTCAGATAAGGGTTGGACCTAACATGCTCTTGCACGGCATGAACATCCTCATAAGATGAGGATGAAGAAGGATCAGAAAGGCTGGGATCAAAGGCCCTAATTTGGAACCCTTAAGGTTCTGAGGAGAGTTGGCTAGGAGGTCAAGCCGACTCCAGTTGGTTCACAAACTCCCGTCCCATAGGAGCTTGCAAAGAATGGAATCCCGATCCCTGGGATTGAGTGGATCTAGAAAAATTAGAGTTTTCAAACATCCACTCTTCCATTCATTTAGCAACGAGATCCATCTTAGCCAATTTATTGCAGATCAATTCTATATCAAATGTATGAGAATCTTGGACCTCAATGGCATTTGAACTAGTTTGTTGGGATCGGTTGAAGGTTTCCATGGAGGTGTGGTTTGTAGAGTTTTCACTCATTTTCTCAAACAAATCATATGCACTATATGAGTCTTTGTTGAGGAAATTGCCTTCACAAGAAGCGTCCACTTGATGACGGAGTTGATCATTCAGCTCGTGATAAAAAATTTGCACAAGTTGCCATTTAGCCACCTCGTGGTGTGGACACTTCTGCAACATATTCTAGAATCGCTCATAGGCCCCATGAAATGATTCCCCTAGCCATTGGGAAAAAGTTGTAATTGCCCATCGCATCGCATTAGTTCGCCCAATTGGGAAGAATTTCTTTAGGAAGGCCGATTTCAAAGCTGTCCAGGTAGCAATGGGTCTTCCAATGGTGCGATACCAATGTGAGGCCTTATCCCTAAGTGAATGGGGGAAAAGCCTCATGAGCATCTATTCTTCATCGACATTCAACTATTTGGTGGTCTGAAATAGAGTGATCAAGCCCACCAAATGTTGGAATGGGTCCTTTAAGCCAATCTTGTGGAAGTGTTTAATTAGACTCAAGACCTGGTGCTTGATCTCAACATCATTGACGGGAATCACAATGCTAAGACGATCCTCATAATGCGAAGGATCATAAAATTCCTTCAAGGGCCAAGCTCCCTGGCCATTCATTCATTAGAACCAATGCTACATCTACTGCAATTCTTCCAACTGTCTATGAATCAACTCCTACTGGTTCAGAGGTGAGGGAAGTGGTTGTTGATCACCCATGGGATCTACTTGGGTATAACTCAACCTTCGCCTCCGAGAATGGTCTATAGGTCCTTCCAAGCAAGGGTTCAATGGCCTCCTTCCAAGCATACACTAGAAGGAAGTCGGAAGGATGAGAAAAAGGAGCCTTGCGGCACAAAAAAGACAAGCCTGTCCTTAGGATGTGTAGCCTAAAGGTCTACAGACTCTCAGAATCCATCCTAAGATTATGGATGATTTACACTATTTATATCTGGGCAATCTGTCCAGTTAGAAGGAGGGACTGGGGAAAAAGTTTTTCTTTTGGCTTGCGCCTCTGGTTCCTAGTGTACCCCCCAGCCATGGTCGTTTGATGCTACTCCCCTAGAAAGACATCTTATTGACTAGTATAAGTAGGTTAATCGTGGATAATTTCAATCTGGATCCCGATGGGTAAATCAATCCTTAAGGCCAACGTCTAATCAATTTTAATTAGGCTTAGGATATTGAGTGCTTCTGGAATGTGATGGGCCCTTAATAGGTTGTGCCCTTAATGATTTGTTTGAGAATGTGTGAATGTGTACAACCAAGAAGTTTTCTAGCAAGATTATTAATGATGAGGTGAGTTTTAGGGTTTGAATCTTACTTAGTACCTTTTAGGATTCAAATATTAGGTGTATTCAATAAAGTCTTATGAGGCGTACCAAGTTTTGAAAGCACGTGTTCAAATATTTTCCTTTATAAATCAAGAAAATATGGAGTGCCTAGCCTGACCTAAATATTGAATCCTAAGGGGTAGCTACAAAATGAATCTCTTTTAAATTAGGTGGTGTGGCCCAAACAATTCAATCAATCGGCCTAAATGCACCACCGATTAAAGCACATATAAAGGTGATTAACCTAATATGATTTCTACTCCTTTATGTGTTGAAGTGGTGTACTGATTCCACAAGTCAGAATCCCGATTGAGTAGATGAAAATCAAGTCAGGTTATGTGCCTTAAATGTGGGTGTATAAAGTGTGTATATCGATTTGTCCCACAAAAAGTATCTTTTTGTTTCATTTTTTAAATGCGGAGGTGAGATGGGTGGAGGTGGCAAACAAGGTAAATAAAGTCTAACCTAGGGTTTATGCAAACACCTAGGTAGATTAGGTCTTGGTTATGAGTGTGGCGAAATGAAACTAGTGGGGGGGATGTGGGGAACACTTACAAAGTACTCTACCTGCACTTTACTCCGGTCTACTGCACTTGGATCTCCATGCTAAGGTACCTGCAAGACAATATATCATAGATAAGTGGGGTTAGTGCTATGTAAATGCAAAGAAGCATAGAAAATAATAAAGTAAATTCTGTTGCCTCCTTGGCAATGATGCTAAAATGATGCAACGGGTGCTTCGCGAATTAAAAATCGAGCTTCAGAGGACCCATTGTCGCAGCTTTCAAAACGCGTCTATCAGATAAAATTTATAACCGAAACTCGAAAAGGGAGTCCCAGGTCGAATACGGGGAGGCGAACATTTGGTTTTATAAAAATCCATGCTTCACTTTTATTTATTTTTGGTCATTTTTATCTTTTCTAATTATTTTTTGTATTTTTATGAAGCAAGAGATTAGTTTGATGAAAACTTCATATACTTGCAAAAATATATGAGAGAGAGGGAGAAAGAGAGAGTGAGAAACAATCATCTATTCATGAAGAATTGTTTGTTACAACTATGAAAGCAGAAAACTACACTATGAAAGCGAGAAAGATAGAAAGAGGTGAGAGAAATCCCCCTCGACGGTTACTCAGACATCGACACTCTCTGACGTTGCCTGGAAGAAGGTGGTAAGGAGTGGGATGAAGGAGGATGGAGCCGGAGGATGGAGGATGGTGTAGGATGGCGCTGCAGCGAGGATCTTCTTCCCAAAGGGAGGTGAGAAGATGGCCACAGGATGCTCCACGAATGGGGATGAGGGGACGGAAAACTATTTGGTTTTCTACTCTAAACAAGCATCCCGGGCTTGGGACAAGCTCTGTCTAGAGCCTTGGAGGTGGTGAGAGGAAGAAAGGAAGAGATGGTTTGGAAGTGGGGTGTAGGGGTGTTTATATAGCGGTGGAATGGAGGTGGTTTGCATGTACTGGCCTTTATTGACATTTAAGACATCGCTAAAGAGCAGCCAAAGACGTCGGTAAAGCATTCATGTGCCTTGGCTGGCGCTTGAACGTTCGACTGCAGCTATCATAGGCGTAGTGATTGTCGGCCGTTGGATCAGGCGTGGACAGTTGTTATTGCAAGAGGAGAGCACACTCTTGCCAGCATTTGAACTCCGCACCGCTAGCACATGCATTGGCAGTCGTCGGATGAGGCATCATATGGTCGAGGCATGCCTACAGATTGTGTGCCTCGTGCGATTACGTGGATCGGACGGCACGTGCTGCTAGAGGTCGACTTAAATGCTTGCCCCAGATGGTGCGCATGTGATCTGGCGTGCACCCTTGTGTCAATGGCCAGTATCGAATCACGGATGGGGAATCTTGACTGCTCTATCAAGATCGAGTGGTCCTATTGTAGTTGGCAGTGTAGCGGGCACAGCGAATCGCAGCTCGAACAAGCGCTCGCTGTTTGAGAGTGCTTATCCTCACCGTTGTGCCAAAATGACACTTCGTCGAGTGGAGGGTGGTGTGGTCGCGTGGGCCTTGGCTTGAAGATCCAATGGTCGAGGTGCACCCTTACTTGGGGCCGGTGAGATGGCTCAGGTGACGGGTGGTCTGGATGGCATCACGTGGTGGCGCCATTTGGGTCATCCATCTTCTTCGTGTAGAGGGTGCTACAAAGCTCTGATAAAGGTGTTTTTCGCGTTGGCGGACTACGATCTTCACTCCAGATTCATCCATATGGGCGGATTCTTCATCCGAAGCCCGTAAAGATGTTGCACTACCTCCTTGCCATGTAAAATGGAAGAATTAGTATACATAATATACAACTATCTTAAATGCCATGCAATGGATGTTATGTAGTATTTATAACATGATGTGCAATACTAAGCCTAGGAACTATCATAAATAAGCATTTTATCTTGAATTCATGTGTGTTTACCAGAAAGTAACTGGCTTAGTTTCCGATTGAAAAACTTGCATCTCATGCAAAATCTCTCGTGTAAATATTCACACATAAGCCAACACCTAAAAATAATTAAAAATTAGAGAAACCCTTTGTTTGGCCTTAGTAAAAGTTAGAAGCAGATCATTGGCTTGAGTTCCCACCACCGAGGAGGAAAATGGCTCCTTTGAGGATGCGATGTCAACATGCTACCACCTCGGTGTTGCTCTATATCTATATTTCATATCTTTAGTTGAAGCATTAAGTTACATTTTTGCACCTCAATTGTCTTAGACGGTTCTCTACCCAAAGCATCAGAGTAAGAACTTGAGTTTGCTTGGAGCGTCCCTTTACACCACTTTGTGTTTTGGGGTTATGAGCTCCTGGGTGGTGTCATGGACAGTAGCATCTCGAAGTATTGGAGCCAGAGCGCCCTCAAGGATTTGTAATGGGAATGATGATCCTGACACATCTGTTTTAAGACTAATCTAAGAATAAGCATAGGGGAGATAGAAAAAAGTTTTCAACCAAAATCATAACATTATAAATGTTGGCTTTTCACAAGCGCTGACACATGGTTTTAAAGGTTATTGCAAGTTGCGAATCAGATTCAAGAGATGGAAAAATCCTAACTTCCAAAATTTTGAGTCATCTGAATTAACAAGGGGTTAATTTGTGAATTTTTGGAAGATATATTGATCCCGATTAGTCTAATTTTTTGGATCCAACAATGAATCCCAATGTTTATCTATAACAAATCCCATACCTCCTGTGTTTTAACCAACCAAGATCCCGTGATCTCTTACTCAAAAAAGTTGAAAAAATTAGTTTTCCCAAAAATTTCATTTTGCTAAGGGACTAGCAAAAGATAAGCATGGGGGTGTGATAAACGCTAGTTTATCATCATTCTTATGCCCTAAAACAAACCTAGCTCTTACGATTTTAACTCAGGAAATGGGTTTTGGGATGCATTTAGGCATCAATTAGGTTAAGTATGCATTGCATATTTTATTGTATTTTTAATGTGTTTATTTGATTATTAGGTGATAAGCCCATATTTGTGGGTTAGTTAGTTACTTAAACGCCTAGACATTAGATTAGTATTGACATATAAAAAGCATACGATAAAATGTAAATAGATTAGTCTAATTATTCACTTATTTGCATATTTCACGCATTGCATTCATATCTAAATACATTTAGAATTCATTTAGAATAACAATAATTAATCTATAGGTTGCATTACATTTATATATTAGAATTAACATTTTTTGTGAAGGTTTGTAGATAAATAACCCATCATTTATTTTCTTATTAATCCATTTCTTCTTCTTCAACGGTTGTTGCCTTTTTACACCAACTACCCACACTGAAGATCTGCATTCATGGAGGGGCGGGAGAAGTGGATCTGGTCAATGCTCCATCTTCGTCTTCATCTTCCCCTGTAAGTATAAGAAAGGAGGATCCACAACCAGGTTGGAGGAGATGCCACCCTATTCGCAGAGCGAGATTGATGTTTATAAAAGCTGCATTGTAGTATAGGTTGAAATCGCTTTGAAAACAAATTAATTTTATTACTCGAAAAGGTTCCGAGGTCGAACACAGGGAGCAATATGGAATTTAAAGCTCAAGATCACAATTTAAATCAAGTATAAAGATTGCAATAAGAATAATGTCAGGATTAATATGCCAAAAAGAATGGAATAAAATGGTGATTTAAATCACCAAATACTCCTCACAAATGACACTTAAATCAAGTCTCAAATATATGCAATTAAAGTATCAATATATGGTGCTGTTGCTTTTCTTCTCGTTCTGCTGGTTCTTCTTCTACGACTCCATCTCTTCTTTTCTTCTTCTTCCTCTTTCTTTCTTCCTCTACTTCTCAAGCCTTCTTCTTCTTCTCTATTGCTCAAGCCTTCTCTTTCTTTTTTGTTCAGCTACTTCGCACAGAGGGGGAAACTTCTTGAATTGGCTAAGTGTCAGCCAATTCTCTCTGTAGCAAAACACTCCCCCTACCCCACGCAATCTCTCCTTCTCTTTCTTTCTTAGGCCCTGCCCTCCGAGGGCCTCTCAATGGGTAACCAGGTTATTGGGTACATGCGCACCTAGGACCAGGGCTGGTTGCAATGAGTAGCAACCGAGGAGTGCTTAGGTTAGGTGGGTTATCGGGTCGGGTAGATCCACAGGGTCAAAGTCATGGACAAGGTGTGTGAGGGGTGCTTGCAGGGACCTCACCCCCTATGCGTGTTGAGGCGATAAGCCTATACGACTTTTTCAATTTATGTGCCTTCAGCTGCTCTGACGCTTCCAATGTGGGACTAAACCACACCCTTTTCTTCACGTGTGTTTGTAGCAAGGAGGATCCTTCCTATTGATTTCTGGGACACAATCAAAGCACCTAATTGATTGCCTGTGCCTCTACCTGGGTGAATTCCGCTTCACCTGGGGCATGTCCCTAGTGTCGAAGCTTGCTTGAAGATGCTCCATTAATGTTGGTTGGAGGTTGGACCCTGAAAACATGAACACAGCCTCACAGCCACATCAGAAGTGCTCAAAAGCTTTGCCGGACATCAGGGAACGTAACTGTGGTATTGGCATCGCGTGCGAGTGGATGTGGAGGCTTGTCGACCATGTGGATTGTGTGTAAGAGTGCGTGAGTCAGGGGGTGTTAGAGAGGCCAATCCCCTCAATTACTTAAGGAGTTTTGGCTAGTGAGTCGAGGCGACTGTGAGGAGCATGGAAGCGGCACGGTTGGACGATTGTTGAAGCTGTTAGGGCTCACTGGAGCTCTACCGGTGAGGTGGAAGATGAAGTCGCGGAGGGCATGTCGGTGGTTGAAATGAAGTTGCATATGTTTGGAAACGAAGAGTGGAAGATGTGGAGTCTTTTAGGAGAGGTAGCAGACGATGGGGAGCAGAGTTGGTGCCAGTTGAGGTATGGCAAGCACCGGTGATGAAGTTGCTCTGCTAAGGGGTGGATGGCGAGGATGAAGGAGGTAGGGATGCTAGTGGGTGCTGCTCGACGTGGAAGAAAGCAAGGAAGAAGAATTTGCCGCTAGTATTGCAGTCAGACAACGAGGGGAGGCAAGGAGGATCGCCAGAGCTTGAAGAGCAATTCGGCTGGAGGATGAGAGAAGAATTTGAGGGTTACTCTAGTCGAATTCAAGCTTGAGAGGTTCGGTATGAGTAGGAGGTGTTTTTATAGACCTCAGGAGGATGGTTAGATCTTGGGAAGCAAGCTTCCCAAGCGTGGAAAGCTCGCTCGAGTTTAGGAATTCCTTGATACCCAAATCTCTCATGCATTCACATGAGAGATTGGGTAGGTTTTAGAGCTTAGGATCAGGTTCAAAAGGAAGGGAATTTCTTGATGAACTTCCCTTTCAAATTTGAAAGGGATTCGTCAAGAAATCAGGGAGTCCATTTCTTTTTAAGTTCACCAGAGCAAGTAGGAATAGGTTTAATGGTGGCAGGGGCCTTTTTGTGAGAACGATGATAAAGTTAGGGGCCTGTTTGAAAAGATTTTATTTTTTTTGCTTATGCATAAGTAGGTAGATATATATAAAAAAAATGAACTACCTGTATCTAGAAGCTGTATGCCATTCGGACGATCATTTAGGATTGCTTGAACAACCTCTAGATTTCATTTCCTGCATACATGTGCATATCATTGCTGATCGTAGGAGGCAAGGTATGTTTTCTTGACTTTGCATCCATATTTGTTCACGCATTGCATGTGGACCTTAATTTCAAAGACCACCAAGCTTGATTTGAATTGATTTAACAAGTTGTCACCTTTAAATTCGAAGGACATAACTAAAGGAGGGACTTTAAAACCAAGGACTTGAATTGATAATCTCGTGTGCATTTGAAAAATTCAAAAACATTTTTTCGGTGTATGCAAACTTTTTTATTTTGTTGCAGCGAAGCATGCATATAAACACTTTTATGTCTTGGAACGACTAGGACTAGAGCCTCCTATTACTAAAGTCTGTAGTGACCCAAACTTTAGTTCAAATGTGAAGTTCCCTGCAAACCTTGAGGATTGAGGGTAGTTAAGAAGCACCATGAAAGCAATGCTTCAAAGGAAGGGCTTTACCTTATTTGCATCCCTCTTTGCTATGTTTGGTGGTGACTAAACTTTTTGGGCTTTAGAGAGGATCACCTAAGTCCTAGATAGGTCTTCTTCGGCATATCGTAGGTTGACAAGTAGGCACGTAATTGTTTAGATAACTTGATTTGTCAGCTAAAACTAGACTTAAATCTCAAAAGCCGTTACAGATTAAAGACTTAAAAAGTTCTTTGATTTGTGTTTGTTGCTTGGGGAAGAATTGGATTTGTGGTGTGAGTTAGAATGGACCATGTTGACTACCACCCTTTCACCTCTTCCCCAAACCCTTACCCCCACTCTGTAATCTTTGATACCATAAGATGAGATGGTCCATTCTTTGATGGACATAATGACAGTAACTGGGATCCTTTTCACTCCTACTATAGGATTATTGGCCTGGTTAAGCCCCAAATCAGTGAGCAGAACCTTGGAGTAAGATTTTCCTTGCCCAATATCCCATACAACATAGAAATACCCAACCTACCCTCCCTGAATGATTGTAATGGTTGGATAGAAACTCCTAGGTACTATAAGCCTGAGCTTGACTTCTCTCTTGATAGAAATGATGACCTCTCCTCCTTGAAGATGGAAATATAGAAAGTGCAAGATGAAATGATTGAATTATTAGGAGAATCTTCAAGAGTAGGCCAACAAGAAAGAGAAGAAATTAGCCACCCAATCTACCCCATTGAGGATGACGTGCACCCCACTACGCTAGATGCATCTCCCATGGGAGAGCCACACCTTAAGTTAGAGGGGAATTTTGGGGATTATGTAAGGGAGAATAGTTACTTTTCAAGGATTGATTTTGAAACCTCCCCGCTAGATGATACTTCCTTGATAGGTCCATTCCTTAAGTGGGAGGAGGATATGAATGAAAGTAGCTGTGCATTGGATGAAGAAAGGTGGCTGATGGAAACACCTTCATGAGTCTTAACTAGCTCATTTTGACCCAATGAAGAGAATAAAAGCTCCTACATAACCAACTAAAGGACCTAATTCACTACATAACATTTCTAAGAGAAAAGTAAGAAATAAGGGGTAAAATTGCAATTTTACCATTACAGTACAGCAACGAGTTTACTCAAGGGCTAAACAAAGGTACAACGGTATGAATAAGATTATAAGTGGGTTGGATCAGACAGAAAAGGGTTTGTGTATATCCTGTGAATTAAATGACTTCGTGAAACCCTAAAACAGACTCGATTAACCAAGTTTATGATCAGGATAAAATTCACCTAAACCTTCTAAAATTCATATAAAAATATTCTCTAGGGTTTAGAACTTTCAATTTGGCCATTGGAACCCATCTTGACCTAGAATTGGGTCTCAGACAGATATTTGCCTTAAATTTGGTTTTTGCATAAATTTCCTAATCAAACATGGTAAAACCCAAAATTCAACTTCACCATTAGATTCCTTAGGTCCAAATTAGATTTGTACCAAAACTTGGACCCAAGCTGAGTTTGCCTTGACCTAGTTTGCAAAAAGGTCCTGCATGATACATTTATACCCCTATCTTTCAAAAAGCCTTACAAACGACCCCCTAGATTCTTCATCATCTTCTCAATTTGGTCCCTCCACCATTACTCTGGTGAGCTTTGGAAGGTGGTTTCTCCCTGATTGCTCAGAGAATCCTCTTCAAAATTGGATGGGAGATTTTCTAAGAAAATCCCTCCAATGTGGACCCAGTTTGATGCTTTAATTTCTTCCCAATCTCTCATGTGAATGCATGAGAGATTTGGGTCTCATTTGAGTTTCTTTCTCCGGTGAGCATGCCTTGCATGAAAGCTTGGCTTCCAATCACAAATCCCCCTCCAGAGATCTATTTAAGAAGCCCCAGAACCCACCGACTCCTCTAAGCTTGAATTCGACCGAAAACCCCCTCAAATTCTTCTCTCCTCCAGTCGATTCGCTCTTCAAGCTTCGACGACCTTCCCTGCTCTCCGTCGTCACCTAACCACAATACCAGTGGTAGGCTCTTCCTCCTTACTTTCATCCGCATCACGCAGCACCTGCCGACGCTCTTGCCCCCCTTCATCATCACCGACCATCTCTCTCTGAGCGCATTCGTCTCTGGCATCGGCAGTACACGTTCGACGCCATCTTTGTCTCCCCATCATCCACTAACACCCTAGCTAAGTTCCCTTCCCCTCTACTTTCTTCTCCACTCCTTATTTCCCAAAATCGACCACTACCGACCGCCATCACCCTTATCTCCTTCATCTCCAGCCACCACCTTCGGCGAGGCCATTCCACCCCTCGTTGACAAGCCCATAAGCTTCCCCTCACACCACTGAACATTTCCCCCCACTTCACAGACCACTCCACTCACTCACGCACCTCACCGAACGCACCCACACCTTCGCACACAGTGTGCCATAGGCACACTTGCACAGGCATCCCCATGTAGTGCCAACCACCGCAGCACATTCGCCGTGCCTAGATGACGCTTCCTGAGTGATTTGACGTAGCCATGAGGATGTTTTTGTGATTTCAGGTAGCAGGCGTCCTCCACCATTGGTGACCAAGCTTGAAGCAAGCTTGAGGTCGCTCCAGGCTTTGCCAGCTCCAGGCCCCTGTCCCAGATTGCACGGAAGACTCTCACACACAAATCCAGGCTATCAATTGGAGTCAAAGGCCGTAGCAGATGCTGCAATTGGAGGCCTTGTCTCTGCCACTGGTGCGCACAAAGAAAGGTGGGTGGATAGTCCCACCTCAAATATGAAAGAGTGCCTGCACCAGAATAAATTGAAGAAGTGTTATCACCTTATCGCCTCTGTTACCACGGGTGATGTCCCACTTGCCCTTCACCGGTCTTGATCGTGATCTTGCCTTCGCGGACCTGGCCTGACCCAACCTGACTGCACTCCTCGCCCACCACCGCACGTTGGTGGGCCTGGTCTCGAGTACGTACCCGATCCGATTACCTGAATACGTATGGCTCTAGGAGAGTGAAACCTAGGAGAGAAAGAGAGGAGAGTGAACGTGGGTAGGGGTAGGTTTTGCTGCAAGCAAAAGTTAAAGGGAAAGAGAAGCTAAGGCAGAGAAGGAAGAAGCTGAAGGAAGAAGCTGAAGGAAGAAGGAGAAGCTAAGGAAGAAAGAAGATAGAAGCCAAAGAAAAAAGAGAAAGAAAGAGAAGAGGCAGCTGACAGAGAAAGGCAAAAAGAAAGAAAGAGAAAAGGAAGAAGAAGAGAAGGTAGAGGTCAGAGAAAGTGGAGAAAAGAAAGAAAGAGAAGAAAGCTCGCAAAGGCAAAATAAGAAGAAGTGAAGAGAAGCAGAGGAGGAAGAAGTCAAAAGAGAAGAGCACTATAGCATCAATTTAAGTCATCTAATTTCCAAGTTGAGTTTAATTCATATACATTGAGTTCTTTAGTATTTTGTGATCTACATCGCCCTTTATTCCCATATTTTTGCACTTTGATACTGATAATATTGCATATTCTTTTAAATTCTGAGATGTGATCTTGATTTCTAAACACCAATTTGCTCCCTATGTTCGACCACGGACTTCAAATTCAAGTAATAAAATTATATTTATTTTGAACGTTTTTTTGGCTATATTACAATGCAATACTCTTAAACACCGATTCAACATGATAAACATTTTGGCACCGTTGCCGGGGAGCAATGGGAGATTTAGAATTCTTTATTACAATTCCTAATTTGGTACTAACTTGCTATATCTCTTTTTTGTGGTTGTTTCAGGGAGAAGATTCAAAGAAAGACAGCCGCACATCAAACACGCCAAGGGCAAGTAATTTCTTATTACTTTCTCTTAAGCCCCTCATTCTGAAATGGAAAAAAAAGGACAAAATCAATTAGGGCTACTTGCTTTACATTCTTAGCTAATTCATCAAGTTTCCTGATTTGATTTCAACAACAAAATTGATTTGTGCACCCAGTTAAGGTAATTAGGGCTATAACTTTCTTGATTGAGCCCTAGATACCACATTTGGCAAACTAAATTGGACCAAGATTAGAGCCAAACTAAGGATTTCAATTTAGGGTTTTAGAGGAGCTTTCATAAGCAAAGAATCAACTCCCCAAAAAGATGTGTGCCTTAGCCTTGGTTGAAGTGATTTATTCATGCAAACCCTAAAATTTAGGTTCTTAATCTCACTTGAATCCTAAAAGAAGGGACCTAAAACTTCTCAAAGGACAAATAGGTGAAGTTGACCCACCTTGTTGGGTCAACCAACCATGAAATTAGGTCACCTTTTGCACTCAATACATCTAAAGTTCAAGTTAAATCTTAAGCACCCTTGCTCTTTAATAAAACTGGTAGACTTAAGAGGTCAAGATCCCATTTTAGTCTACCTGGAACATCAATGACAAGAGAGGTTGGGTGGGGGAAATCCTGTAACTCGTGGGGGTGCTCTACCATTTAGGGGTCTTTGCTGGACTCTCCTTCTCTAGCTGCCCAGGTATTTCTCTGGTAGACGATTTTCTGACTAAGGGGTATCATCTACCCTGAACCTCTATAGTCATCCAAATTTCTTGGGTGTCTTGATTGGGTCCATCACATTCTACTCTCATCCAGACCATCAATGCATGTTCGATAGGAGGTCCTTAAGACCATCCTTGAGGCCTCCTTTTGTTATTCACTCTCGTTGAGGCCAGGCCTAGACTTCCATGTTTGTACAGCAACCCCATCACATAGACATCTCCTCTGATTCATCTAAACCTAATTCTCCTTCTTCCATCATCATGTTACAACCCGTAGAAGTGAATAACCTTGAATACCCACTTCAGCACCTTAATGATTTATTCCAAGCCTTTTTGAATCCACCGCAGCATCCTATGATGCAAGATCACTACAATTCCGCTGTGATGGCGATCGAACCTCGAGTCCAAATCCCAGCTGGAGGTCCTGATTCTGAACTCAAGCCCAACATGATTCATGCTATTCCAAAATTTCATGGGCTTAATTCTGAAGATCCCTTCCAGCATGTCAAGTAACTCAGGCATCTGGCCCAGACCTTTGGGTCAGATGTCCAAAATCGGGGTATTCTTCTCATGAAGATGTTCTCCTTCTCTCTCATGGGCAAAGCAACTCACTGGTATCAAACTCAAATGCATCTAATCAACACATGGGTTCAACTACAATCCGAGTTTCTAAAAAAGTTCTTCCTAGTTGGATGGACGAATACCTTACAACACCAGATCACACACTTCACACAACAGCTTGGAGAACTACTTCATGAAGCATGGGACTGTTTCCTGGATCTCATGCTGAAGTGCCCCATCACAGAGTTCCTAAATGGGAACAAGTCCAGTCTTTTACCAAGGACTCCGTGAAGATATTCGCTTGTTTGTCAAAGCAACTTGTGGAGGAAATATCATGGGTCAACACGAAGACACTGTGTGAGAGATTCTTAAGAAGATGTGTGAGAACTCCATTAATAATGACTCCATGGGCTTATTCGACCGGACAAATGCCCGTGCATCGACGAATCCAAGGGGAGCACATGAGACTGATAACGAAAATACGCGGTTTGTTAAAATACGTCGTTGTAATGCGTAAATCCGCTTTCGCTCTTAAATTTATATTCCTAGATAGGGGAGTATCTAGGGTCGTCCAAGGAAGCCAAATGTTTGCAATAATGATTCTCTTGCTTGGAATACAATCTCAACTTTCTTTTTGGTATTTTTCAATATATCATTTTTTTTTAATTTTAAATTAAGACAACATGCAGAATGGTGACGGGAAGGTGATTTACACTTCAATTTAAAATACTACTTCTAAGTGGCAAGTAGAGCCTCTCCCTAAGCTCACTCTAGGCAAGTGGAGGCCTAGAATAATTAGGGAGAGGGAGTGAGGAATGCTAAAAACAAGCAAATAGAAATGCAAACAAGAAATTGCAAAGAAGGCAACTAGATAATTAAAAAAAAAGTGTTTAACAAAAATGCCTAGTAGAGGAATGCTTCTACTACTAGAAAATTGACATAAAGAAAGGAAAACAGAAATCCTCTAGATAGATGGTGAAGAAGAGGGCTTCTTGCTCCAAGATTGGTGGCTCCCAATCTTGAAAAGAGTCCTTCAACTCCTTCCTTGCAGTGCTCCGCCAAGGTGATGTCCTCCAAGGCAAGCCCTAAGGGGGCGTGCCCTAAGCTTCTCTCCAAGGGTGGATGTCCACCCTAGGTCCTTCTCCCTTGCCTGGCTGTCCTTCTTGAAGTGGAAGAGTCCTCCTCCTTGGCGTGGCCCAAGTTGAAGAGAGTGGGGAGAAGAAGGCACCAAAAGGGCTAGTGATGTGCCCCTTTAATCTCCTTCTCTACTCCTTCTCCTTGGGTGTAGGTATAGGTGGATGTAGGTAGAAAAATACACTAATGGTGGATGCCCCCAAATGGTGGTAGGTGGTGGGTTTTTATAGAATAGGAAGGGGGCTAAGGTGTCCCTTGAAATGGAGGGCAAAGATGGAATGATGGAGGTGGTTAAGGATCCAATGGCCAAGGGTGTTTGGCGCCACCTTAAGAGGCACCAAGGGGGTAGTTATGGGGGTTGACACCCCTTGATATTGGCGCCAAAATGGCTTCTGGAAGAGGGTCTAAGTTGGCACCAAGAAGGATTCTAAAAGGGGGGTTAGGTGGATGGCTAGGATGGCTTATGTGGGTAGGTGTAGGGTGGATTAAGGGCTGAAAGTTGGCGCCAATATAGAGGTGGTTAGGGGTAGTTTTTGGCACCAACTTAAGGTGTCTTTTGGTGGAGATAATGGGGTGAAGGGATGGCTAGGAGGTGGCGCCAACTTGAGTAGAGTAGCTAGCTTAAGTAGGCTTAAGTTGGCGAAGCTAGCTAGGGTTGACTTTGAAGGTGGTAGATGGCCAAGGAGTTGGTTGTTAGCTAAGCTAAGCTAAGCTAAGCTAAGCTAGCTTAGCTAATGGAGGAGTAGAGGAGAAGGTGTTGGAGCTAGGGTTTGCAGGGAGGAGCTGAGGAGGAGAAGTCTGGAGCTGGAGCTGGAGCTGGCAGCTGCTGAAGAGGCTGGCATGGGGCTACTCTAGCTGGCTTAGGTTGCTAGTTCTTTGCTAGTTGCTAAGCCAAGCTAAAGTGAGCTAGCTTCTACCAAAGTAAGCTGAGGTGAGCTAGGTCTAGTGCTCCTGGGGAGAATCAAGCTGGTTGAGGCAGCTAAGGTAGCTTAGCTCAACTGAGTTGAGCTAAGCTGAGTCCCCGAGAGCTGGACTTGAGCTTCCTGAGCTGGGATGAATTCTTCTTCAGCTGGCTGGAGCTGAGTGGAGCTGGATGTAGCTGGATCTGAGCTGGGGTGAACTCCTATCAACTTAGCTGAGCTAGCTAGAGCTCCCTGTGGACTAGTGGGAGCTGAGATGAGCTTGACTCAGCTAAGTTGAGCTGGATCTGAGCTGACTTGAGCTAGGGTGAGCAAAGGTGAACTCTCTTGAGCTGCCATCCAGCTGAGATTAGCTGAATGGAGCTGGGATGAGCTAACCCTAGTTCAAGTAAGCTAGGTTCCAGCTGCGGTGAGCTAGATCAAGCTGAGGTGAGCTGGATCAAGCTGAGGTGAGCTGGATTAGGCTGAGTTTCAGCTAGTCTAGGCTTCTCCTTCACCATTTGCCTTCTTGAGTGCTAGGGTTTTAGGGATCTATATATCTGTACATCCCTAACACTCACAAAAACATATTAAAAAGACAATAAGAAATGCAATGCATGCCTAACCTATTTTATGCCTAAATGCAGCCTAAAAACCCGTTTGCGGAGTAAAATCCTAAGAGCTAGGTTTGTTTTAATGCATAAGAATGATGATAAACTGGCGTTTATCAGAGACGTAAGGCCTATCCGCATCTGTCGACTTGGAATTGATGGCCAGTCGGTTGGACAAGGTCTCTATCATTGAGAAGAAGGTGGATGAGCTAACTTGAAATCTGCAGTGAGCCACCTCTGAGCAAAACCCGTTCGCACAGTCGCCTTCTAAGAGGGAAGCTGTGCATAACATCTATCACCAATCTTCTCAAGGGATGGACCCATATCCACCCCCGTCTGACTCTAGGACTGGACAAAACTTTGATCCTGCTTACTCTAGTTAGGGGAACTCTGAACCCTCGTACTTTGATTTTTTTGATGTTCCTTAGACCTACGAGGACCTCAACGCCATCCAGAATGATCCATTCTCTAATACCTATAACCCTAAATGGCGGAATCATCCGATTTTCTTGTAGGTGGGAAATAATCAGAATTAGAGACCACCATATCAACCCCATCCACAACCACCTCATCCATTTTAGCCACCTCAGCCTCAGCCCAACCCCATCTATCAATTTGGGCCAACTCAGACATATCAAATGACTCTCATCCTTCATACTATGGCTGACATTCAAAAGAGAAATGCAGCTATGCAAAAATAGCACAAAGACAAGATCATAGAGGTCCGCAATCAACTCACCCAGATGGCAAATTCCCGCCAACCTAGCACACTCCCTTCACAACCACTACTGAATCCGAATAACGTGCTGAACCAGAGGCATGTTATGAACCCAAATCCACACCAAGTCCACATGATTTATCAGGCCCCTTCTATTCCATCACCTGATAGGATGGAAGCTTTGACATCACTTTCGGGATTTTAGTAGCAGCCACCTATTTTATCGACACCAAGCAAAAACTAGGTAGGACTGAATTCAGTTACAACTCGTAGTGGTAAAACAACACAAGAACCACCTTACCCAAACCACTGTCAACCTTGTAGTAACCCAAGCCTTAGGATAGTCATCCAGGATACCCCTATCCCAGATCAAGAACCTGGACCTATTCTAGAGGAGCCATCCAAGGTTCGATTTCCTGAGGCCTTGACCAAGGGAAAGAGGACAACCAAACCCGTGGCACCTGAGGAGGACCTAGTCAAGCTCTTTGAACAGGTCCAGATAAACATCCCCTTGATGGATGCGATCCGCCATGTACCGGCTTACGCATAATTTTTGAAAGACATGTGTACAGCTAAGCGTAAGCCGCAAACCAAAAGTGGGAGCCCAATCATATTGTCAGAACAAGACAGCTCTGTAATTTTAGGCAAACTCCTACCTAAGACAAAAGACCCAGGTACTCCCCTGATTTCGTATAAAATTTGTGATATCTAATTTAATAGAGCTTTATTGGATCTAGGAGCCTCCATAAACCTAATAACTACATCCCTACTTGACCATCTTGAGGAATCTCAGCTCAAACCGATAGAGGTGACATTATAGTTGGCTGATTGATCTATTAAGTCACCTAAAGGAGTTCTTGAGGATGTCATTGTTAAGGTTCAGGATTTCTATTTCCCGGTGGACTTCGTAGTCTTGGATATGGATGCTCCAGAAAATCCGAGGAGCACACCAATCATACTAAGGAGACCCTTTCTGGCCATTGCTAGGGCCAACATAAATTGTGAGGAGGGCCAAATTGAACTAAAATTTGGGAACCAAACATTAAAGGTTGACACCTTTAAGGCCCAACAAGGGACTAATTGCGGAGTTATAGAATAGATTTGTGATATCAAGGCTGTGGTTGATGATCCATATATTGAGGAAAACTAGACTACTTCTGATCAACCACAAGAGGATCAAAACCCGCAATCAGAGGAGTCCAAACTTGACTTAGGCACATCCATAACTCCCTCCCTTGCTCCTGACACACGCCATGAACCACCCGCTGCTGCTGGTAACCCTATTTTGGAACTTAAGCCTCTTCCTGATCATCTAAAATACATCTTTTTGGGTTCCAATCAGGCATTTCTTATTATTATCGACTCCAGATTCACACTTGATCAAGAATCCCATCGGATTACTGTTCTCCAGCAACATCAAAGAGCCATTGGATGCAGTCTCGATGATTTGACTGGTATCAGCCCCTCTTACTGCGCACACCGTATCTATACCGAAGAGGGCACATGACCTTCTCGTGAAATGCAGAGACATCTGAATCCTAATTTGCAGGAGGTCATGAAAAAGAGATCATCAAGTGGTTAGATGTTGGGATCATCTACTCGATCTCCGACAGTTGGTGGGTGAGTCCAATCCAGGTTGTGCCTAAAAAGGTAGGAGTCACCGTGATCACGATTGAAATCGGAGAAATCATACCGACCCGTGTGGCGAATTCGTGGAGAGTCTTCATTGATTATAGAAGACTCATTACCTCCATAAAGAAGGATCATTTCCCACTACCATTTATTGATCAGATCCTTGAGAAGGTTCTTCTGCTTTTTGGATGGGTACTCCGGTTTTAACCAAGTGGTAATCCATCTTGAGGACCAAGAAAAGACCACTTTCACCTGCCCCTTTGTGACGTACGCATTCCGAAGGATGCTGTTCGATCTCTGCAATGCACCCGCTACCTTTCAAAGGTGCATGCTTGCCATATTCTCAGATATGGTAGGTCATTATCTGGAAGTCTTCATGGATGACTTTTTAGTATTTGGCGAATCATTTGACGATTGCCTCTTGCACTTGGTCTAGATCCTCAAGCGGTGCATTGACGTGAATCTGGTTCTTTCCTAGGAAAAGAGTCATTTCATGGTGCTTGAAGGAATTATCCTAGGACATCTCATATCAGAAAAAGGCATCCAGGTCGATCGACCCAAGGTGAATCTGATTTCCAAACTCCCTATGCCTAGCTCGATCAAGGATATCAAATCTTTTCTGGGGCACGTTGATTTTTACCGTCGATTCATTCCTGATTTCTCAAAGATCGTGCGTCCCCTGACCACTCTACTATCTAAGGATCTTCCTTTCGAAATCTCCAAGGAATGCACTTAAGCATTTGAAACCCTACATGATCAAGTTACCCAACCTCCGATCCTATAGTCCCCTGATTGGTCTAAACCCTTTGAGATCTTGTGCAATGCATCTAATTTCGCTGTAGGAGCGGTACTTGGGCAGAAAATTGACAGGAAACTCATGGTCATCTGCTATGCTAGCAAGACACTTGACGAGGCTCAGCATAACTACATAATTATTGAGAAAGAGCTACTAGCCATTGTATTTGCCCTGGAGAAATTTAGATCATATCTTCTATGTTCCCATGTTATCATTTACCCTGATCGCACAACTGTGAGGCATCTCCTTGTGAAGAAGGATGCAAAACCTCGATTAATCCACTAGATCTTGCTGTTGCAAGAATTTAACCTTGAGATTTGTGACAAAGCGGGAAAATAAAATGTGGTAGTTGATCACTTGTCCCGCCTTCCTTCTGATATTACCGACCCTTCTAGACCCATTACGGAATATTTTCCTGATGAGCACCTCCGGACTATCAGTATAGGGCTTCCATGGTTTGCTGATCTAGTAAACTACCTGGCATCACATCAGATTCTGTTCGATTGGCCGAAGGCCAAGAAAGATAAATTACTTTCCGATGCCCAGTATTTTTGGGAAGACCCAAATCTTTTCTGCATCAGTGCTGATCAAATCATTCGACGATGTGTCTTGGGAGTGGAAATTAAGGACATATTATCCTTCTGTCATGACTAGGCATGCGATGGACACTTCTTAAGTCACAAAACCATAGTGAAAGTCCTATAGTGCAGCTTCTATTGTCCCACGATTTTCAAATACGCATACAATCATTGTAGGGCATGCACTCGTTGTCAGACCTTAGGCAACATGAGCCATCGTGATATAATGCCCTTACAGCCGATTCTCATATGCGAAATATTCGACGTTTGGGGGATTGATTTTATGGGACCCTTTCCTGTTTCGGACTGCTTCGAGTACATTCTACTCACTATTGACTACGTGTCCAAATGGATCGAAGCCATTCTGACCGGAACCAATGATCATAAGGTGGTTATCAAATTCGTTCATCAGAACATCATTTCTCAGTTTGGGATTCCATGTGCTATAATCTGTGATGGAGGGACCCATTCCACTATTGCTCAATTCAAGTCACTAATGACCAAATACAAGGTGTCACACAGAATCTCTACTCCTTATCACCCCCAAACTAATGGTCTAGCTGATCTATCAAATGAGAGATCAAGAAAATCCTCCAGGTTACTATTCGACCTGACAGGAAAGATTGGTCACCCAACTTCTAGAATCTTTGTGGGTTTATAGGACCACCCACAAAACCTAATTAGGTATGTCACCCTTCCGATTAGTGTACGGGAAGGCATGTCATCTCCCTGTCGAATTGCGGCACAAAGCCTATTGGGCAGTACAGACCTGCAACCTAAATCTTTCTAAGGTATGAACCCACAGAAAGCTTCAAATAAGCGATGAATTGTGCCACGATGCATATGAGAACTTGCGAATTTACAAAGAGTTGGTTAAGGCCTTTCATGACAAGCACATATCTAGGAAGATCTTCTACCCTAGTCAAAAAGTCCTACTCTTTGATGCTAAGCTCAAACTATTCCCAAGAAAACTAAATTCAAAATGGACCTTACCTCGTCTAACGAATCTTTGGAAATGGAGCCATCGAGATTAGTCCACTCAGCCATGATTCAGAACCTTTCATCGTGAATGGTCAGAGACTAAAACCATTCATTGATCTTACCGATACAAATTTGGCTGAGATTTCCTTGACCCTCCATTCTTCTTGAGCTCATTGCGCCCAATTGATGGCGTGAAACTCATTGCTTAACGGGAGGCAACCTGTCATTTTTGAAAAACCCGAAACCTTTCTTGACATTCCTATGCTAAATTCATATTGCACTTTAGGGTTCATCCATTAGAACAGCCGACCCCACCTCAGGTACCTGTACCTAAGCTTGAAATCATCCACAAACTGTCACCTCGACCCATTCGCCCACCCAGAACCTGTTCTAATGAATGATCAAAGCTGAACTTGAACCCACCTAATTTACAATGGGGACATTGCAAGTCATAGGCATGGGGGTTATGAAAGTACAAAACGTAGTGAAAATCATGTCATAAGAAAAGGTTTCATTAAAAAAATCACATATCCCAAAAATACCAAAAACATGAAAAAATTCTTGAAAAAGAACAAAAAAAATTCTGAGAGAAGAGAAAATTTTAAGCCCATAAAAATCTTCAAGAGAAAAGGGGAAGAGTGAAAAATGTCAAAAAGGAGCACAAGTTGAAAAGAAAAAGAAAAGAGATAGTCATTAGTAAGAAATTAAGGGATTAACTGAGTTCTAAACCATATCAAGAAAAAGAAAATGAAAGAAGTGCTAATAAAACACAGAAGAGATTAGTAGGAATGTTGATTTTAGGCCTCTTAGGCTACACTCCTAGGCTTAAAAATTCAAGTATCTGCTAAGATCTGGATAGTCCTCAAGAGGTTGGGGAAAATGCAAAGCTTAAGTATTAGGTCTAAGGCTTAGGGAGTATTCGGCCTCATTAACTATCCTCTGGTTTGTGGGACTCAGTAACCTAAGCACCCCAATCTACACACAATCTGGTTCAGTGCACAAAAATATCAAAATCATGCAAATGCGTTTAAACTATTTTGAAAAAGTTTCCTCGATTAGGAGTAGCCAATCAACACAAGTTGATTTGGACAAGTACACAGCATGGAGAGGTGAGAAATTCCCCTCGAAGATGTGCAATAACATATCATCTCGTCGGTGCTTGTCTCCTAGGATATCCACATATCCTACCGGGGGCATGTAAGCACCCTATGCTGGTTCAGATGCCATTGGTGGCATTATCCCGAAAATGTCGATTGCTAGGGTCTTGATTTAGATACAGAACTCCATGGGCAAGATTATCTTGAAATCTCAAAAGATAGGGTTCTGGGGGTTGCCATGGGCGGTGCTATCTTGAAGCATCGATTGCCAGGGACACTTCGAGGATTGATGATGGGGACTAGGAATCCGATATAGACCGTATTGTGAAGCCAATCCAAAGCTAGAAATAAAAAAGAAAAGAGAGAGAAAACTCTCCAAATAAAGAAAATTCCTCTGTCTCTCTCTTACAAAAATGCACTACAAATTGAACTAAGGCTAAAATATGTTACAAGCAAGGGTGCTTTAACTGCTGAGTCCAGCGAACTTTAAGATAGTTCCTGTGGACCTTAAAAACCTTCGTGGTGGATTGAGGCTAGAGCTGGTCAGGTTCAGATCTTGGTTGGTACTTGAGTACTTTTAGGCCTACTATTGACATTCTAACCTAATCCACAGAAGAAAGCACACATCCCAATTTTGAGCATCAAAAAGATTACATGGTCTAGAATCAAAGTTAAAACCTTAAAATTTTGCTAAGGGACTAGCAAAAGCAAGGCATGGGGTTATGATGGGAACACCATCATGAGCCCTAACTAGCTCATTTTTACCCAATGAAGAGAAAAAAGCTCCTACATAGCCAACTGAAGGTCCTAATTCACTACAAACCTTTTAGAGAGAAAAGCAAGAAACAAGGGGTAAAATTTTAATTTTACCATTGCAGTACAACAACGAGTTTTCTCAAGGGCTAAAGAAAGGTCAAAAGATCTGAATAAGATTATAAGTCGGTTGGATCAGATAGAAAATGATTTGTGTGTATCCTGTGAATTAAATGAATTCTTGAAAACCTAAAATAGACCCACTTGATTAACCAAGGTTCTGATCAATATAAAATTTACCTAAACCCTCTAAAAATCATAGAAAAATATTCTCTAGGGTTTAGAACTTTCAATTTGGCCATTGGAACCTATCTTGACCTAGAATGGGGTATTAGACAGATATTTGCCCTAAATTATAGTTTTGCAAAAATTTCCCTATCAAACATGGTCAAACCAAAAATCCAACTTCTCCATTGGATTCCTTAGGTCAAAATTAGGATTGTAACAAAATTTCGACCCAAGTTGAGTTTACGTTGAGCTAGTTTGCAAAAAGGTCCAGCCTAATTACATTTGTACCCATATCTTTCAAAAATCCTTACAAACAACCCCCTAGCATCTTCATTGTCTTCGCAATTAGGTCCCTCAGCCATTTTAGACAAGGAATCCTTGTTCGATGAGCTTTAGAAGGTGGTTTCTCCCTGGTTGCTTAGAAAATCCCCTTCAAAATTAGAAGGGAGATTCTTTGAGAAAATCCCTCCAATGTGAACCCAGTTTGATGCTCTAATTTCTTCCCAATCTCTCATGTAAATGCCTTGCTTGGAAGCTTTGCTTCCAAGCACAAATCCCCTTCCAGAGATCTATTTAAGAAGCCCCAGATCCCACTGACTCCTCTAAGCTTGAATTCGACCGGAAACCCCCTCAAATTCTTCTCTCCTCCTTTGGCCAATTTGCTCTTCAAGCTCCGGCGACCTTCCCTGCTCTCCCTCGTCACCTGAGCACAATACCAGTGGTAGGCTCTTCCTCCTTACTTTCGTCCGTGTCACACAACACCTGCCATCGCCCCCCTTCATCCTCGTCGACCATCTCTCTATGAGCGCCTTCGTCTCCGACGTCAACAGTACGCGTCTGACACCATCTTCGTCTTCCCTTCATCCACTAACACCCTAGCTAGGTTCCCTTCCCCTCAACTTTCATTTCCACTCTCTATTTCCCAAAATTGACCACTACCGACCACCATCACCCTCATCTCCTTCATATCTGGTCACCGCCTCTGGTGAGGTCGCTCCACCTCCACAGGTCATTCCACCCCTCGCCGACAAGCCCATAAGCTTCCCCTCACACCACTGAAGATTTCCCCCCACTTCACAGACCACTCCACTCACTCACGCACCTCACCGAGCACACCCACACATTCGCACATAGTATGCCCTAGGCATGCTTGCATAGGCATCCCCATGCCACGCCAACCACCACAACACATTCGCTGCGCCTCGACAATGCTTCCTGAGAGATTTGACGTGGCCGCGAGGCCGTCTTTGTGATTTCAGGTAGTAGCCGTCCTCCGCCATTGATGACCAATCTTGAAGCAAGCTTGAGGTCACTCCAAGATTTGCCAGCTCGAGGTCCCTATCCCAGATTGCGTGGAAGACTCACGCACGAATCCAAGCTATCAATTGGAGTCAAAGGCTATTGCAGCAGCTGCAATTGGAGCCCTTGTCTCTACCGCAGGCGCACACAAAGAAAGGTGGGTGGATAGTCCCACCTCGAATATGAAAGAGCACCTGCACCAGAATAAATTGAAAAATTGTTATCACCTTATCGCCTCAGTTACCACGGGGTGAGGTCCCACTCACCCTTCACCGATCTCATCTGTGACCTTGCCTCCGCGGACCTGGCCTGACCCAACCCAACTGCACTCCTCGTCCACCATCGCATGCCGGTAGGTCTGGTCTCAGGTACATACCTGACCTGATTACCTGAATAGGTGCGGCTTTGGAAGAGCGGAACCTAAGAGAGAGAGAGAGGAGAGTGCATGTGGGTAGGGGTAGGTTTTGCTACAGGAAGTGAAGGAAGAAGTTGAAGGAAGAAGAAGGAGAAGCTAAGGAAGAAGGAAGAAAGAGGCCAAAGAAAAAAGAGAAAGAAAGAGAAGAGGTAGTCGACAGAGAAAGGCAAAAAGAAAGAAAGAGAAGAGGAAGAAGAAGAGAAGGCAAAAGTCAGAGAAAGTGAAGGAAAGAAAGATAGAAAGAGAAGAAAGCTCGTAAAGGGAAAATAAGAAGAGAAGAGAAGCAGAGGAAGAAGAAATCAAAAGAGAAGAGCGCTGTAGCATCAGTTTAAGTCATCTGATTTCCAATTTGAGTTTAATTCATATACATTGAGTTCTGTATTTTGTGATTTACATTGCCATTTATTCCCATATTTTTACACTTTGATACTGATAATATTGCTTATTCTTTTAAATTCTGAGTTGTGATCTTGATTTCTAAACACCAATTTGCTTCCTGTGTTCGACCTTGGACTTCAAATTTGAGTAATAAAATTATATCTATTTTGGACGCCTTTTCGGCTATATTACAATGCAATACTCATAAACACTGATTCAGCGCAATAAATAGTGGCAACTTAAGGAAGATGATGATCATGTTGAGTATCCACCTAAATTATATTAGAGTCAAAAGAAGGGAATGATGGTACCATTGGAAGACCTCAACCCAGATGACAGTATTTTCATGACATTTGATGAAGTGGGTCAAAGTCAAGTTATTAATCCCACCCTCCATTTTGATCAAGAGATGGAACTTAGGCCCACCCTTAAGGAACCTAATCTTGAAGAAATTCACTTATCTGAGGAGTCTGGTGTTGCCAGGATGAACCACTTACCCTAGATAGAGTGCCCTAGTGGACCTATCAAGATTTTAGATGATTCTAAACCTCGGGTACATTATGAATTGTGTGATGAGGAGAAGGATGAATTATATGAGGAACCTACATTCACGATTTGGAGTGACACTAAGGGTGATTATGTTTTATTTGAATAATTAGCCCCCAAAGATGTTACAAATTTGATCAACTTAGGTTTCCTCTATGCTCCTACTGATGATATCCATCATCAAGATGAAATAATGGAAAATGTGGAAGGAACTTCTGAGATTTACGTGGATTCATATGCATACTCAAGGGAGGATTTGAGCAAAGAACAAGACCTCAGGGATGAGATTGATAGGGTAATCCCTAAATCTGTTTCTTCCAACCTGCCTTCATTTGATTTGGAGTCACCCTTTGATTCACCTATGTCTGAAAGTGAAATTTTGACTCCATACCTTGAAATGGTCACTGATGAAGTGCAGGTAGATACTTGTGATAGTACAAGGAATGCTAGGGATGCGATTGAGGAATTAGGAAGGCTGTTAGGATTGGACACTAAGCCGATTAGACCCAACCTAGATCTTAAGGTCATCTTACATCCTCGAAACTTGGACACCATAGACAACTCCTGCATTAGAGATCTGCTCACTTCTCTTTTGACCAAGGGGCTTAGCGAACCAATATCTCTTGTAATGGGGTACCAAGTATGGATTGATGCTTTCTATGGTCAGTCCATCACCCTGGGGGTTTATCTCTACAACATTCCTTCCCCATCTCTTTTGGAGGGTCCTTGTCATCCTCCCCCTACCTGTATGGAGGTTGTTATTCCCACCTATCATTTAGAACCTACTCAAGTGACCTAGGACAATTTCATTCCCATCCTGGTTGGGCGAGAATTTGCTATTGGAATTCATCATCAGCTCGCCAACATCCTAGGTTACCTGTTTTCTAGGCCAGCATTACTTTGCTCATTTTCAGGGCCTATTTCTTTAGTTGTGGAACCTGACTTGTAGGTTCTTTGGCTATTTGGCTACCAACAAAATAATGCTAGCCCAACTCTGACCCAAGTAATATCCTTCTATGTAATGGGGATATTGCAGATTTTAGGCATGGGGGGATGTACTTAGGGGATATACATAGCATTTATACATAGTGCTTTCATGAATTTAGTTAAAACATTTTGTTATACATAGTGCATTCATGCATTTAGTTAAAACATTTTGCATTGCATACATTTGCATTGATTTTTTTTTAAAAAAAACTTCATTTAGGCCTATAGTAGAATTCAGCTTAACTGGCTGGGCCCTACATTGTTAGGCATAAGACCAGAACTTTAGGTTAGACTAAGTTGACTCTAGGTGTCTGACTTTAGAAGCTAAGTTGAGCTGCTAGCTTTAGATCTTTAGGGTCCTTTATGGACTTAAAAACTTAAGTAGGGGTTAAGTTGCAGACCATTACTCAAGAGGTTGAGGAAGGAAAACTAGGGATTGCGTTAAAGGCTGGGTAGTACCTGGTGTCTTTTTCTACCTTTTGGTTTACGAGTCCTTGTAACCTAAGCATCCACATTTCACATACACTTGGTCTTGTGTAAGTAATGATCACCTTAATTTCTTAAAGAAAATCTACTTCTCTTAGTTCTGACTTTGGAGAAGCTTGAAAACACAATTTGATTGGACGAGTTCCTACCGCAAGAGAGGTGGAGTATATACTCACCTTGATGATGTGATGATAACATGTCACCTCATTGGCACTTGTCTTTTAGGATATCTATCCTACTAAGGGCATGTAAGCGCATTGTGTGGTTCAGATAGCATGGGTGGCCCTATCTCGAAGTGCCGATTGCCACAGGCTTGAATTCGCTTAAGAAGTCCATGGGCGATATTATCTCGAAGTGTCGATTGCTAGGAGTTCTTCGGGTTGCTATGGGTGGTGCTATCTCGAAGCATCGAAAGCCAGGCACCCTTTGAGGTTTGGTGGTGGGGACAATGAATTCGACACAGACTGTGTTGATAGCTGATCCAAGGTTATACTTAGAGGTATCAAACAAATATATATATATATATATATATCTTTTACTCTCTTTGTAGGTTGGCAATCATACCAACCTCAAGTAAATCAGACCAATGCACATACACAGATGTTTTAATCTATGGGATCAATAAGCCCTAAGGTAGAGTTAGAAATCAAGGAAACCTGTGCCTGCAACTCATCCTTAGCTGACCTAGTTTGCAACTCAACAACTACTTGGGTAACTTATGATCTAGGGTTAGATGGTTCAACCTAATTTCTATGAAAAGGTCAATTGAGTTAGCTTCGATAACTTGGAGTGTTAAGTCATGCTTGAATTTGCTAGGGAATAGCACAAAATAGGATGGGGATATTTGATAAGCCCATATTTGTGGGTTAATTAGTTACTTTAATGCCTAGACATTAGATTAGTATTGACATATAAATAGCATAGGATAACATGTGAATAGACTAGTCTAATTATTCACTTATTTACATATTTCATGCGTTGCATATCTAAATACATTTAGAATTCATTTAGAATAGCAATAATTAGTCTATATGTTGCATTACATGTATATATTAGAATTAACATTTAATGTGCGAGTTTGTAGATAAATAACCCACCATTTATTTTCTTATTAATCCATTTCTTCTTCTTCTTCTACTTCTGCTACCTTTTCGCACCAGCTACCAACACTGGAGACCCGCATTCAAGGAGCAGGAGAAGTGGATCTAGTCGACACTCCATCTTCATCTTCGTCTTCATCTTCCTCTACAGGTATAAGAAAGGGGAGCCACCATGGTTTCCATCCACCACCATGGTCTCCATGACCGAACTCCACCACATCGTGGGCTGGCGGGGTGACAGCTCACTGCACCAAGCTGATGGACACGTGCCAACACCGTGCATGAACCTTCATGACTCCACTTCATCGTGTGTGTGGCCTCTCTAGCTGCATGAATACCTTCATCTCAATCTTCTTCTTCATCTTCTTCCCCTGTTTCATGTGAAAATCAACCCATCACCACCATCATCACTCCATCGCTGACAACTTGGCCCCGCACTCGACCACACATTGCCTCACCTCCTCACACACCACCCTCCTTGTGTGCACCACCATGCACCCCCTACCTTCGCACGCAACAGGCCACCTGCCTGCACGGGTGGCAGCCCTCTCCACCTTCAGCTGCTGCACGCACACAACGCGCTTCCCTCACCACGCACGCAACATGCCACCCTCACCCTTCCACGCGTGGCCAGCAACATGCCCATGCACACTGTCCAGCGGCACGCGTTTCCCCTTGTCGAGCTCCCATGCATGGTCTAAACTGTGCCTGCACGCTACCCTCCTTACTCCTCTTCGCTCGAGCATCGTTGATCTTCTTCCCCGAAAAGAACCCATCACTGCATGCCACCCTCCTCCACGTAGCCGCTTCATCCAGCCTCAAAGCTTCACGTCATTGACGTCAACGAACTTGCCTCAACCTTATGAGCTCAGCCACACCCTCTGAAGGCCGACAGTAGCCGGCGCACACTAGCGAGCTACCGCCACCATCGCCGACCTTCCTCGTCACTGGTGAGACCATCGGTGGCCATTCGACGTGCCATCACTGCCTACACATAGCCCTCATCGTGGCCAACCACCTTTGAGCTCCGCACACTCGACCGCAACCTCCTCCTTGGACACGCACAAAGGGAGAAAATGCTTTATTTCATGTTATATTAATATTTACATTCACATGCCTTTACCACTCTTTTTAATTTGAATTTATTAATTAAATATTATGGCTAATTTATGCAAGTGGCCTCCTTCTTTCTCATAAATGCCATTTCAGCATGATTTCTTATTTCCTTAATCTAAAGGCAGATTTGGCTCGATCTTTTGATGAAATTAATAGTGAACATCAGCTTTTGACCCTTGTGAGTTTGTAATAGCCACTGCCTCCCCATGGATAAGACCTGCGCTATTGAGTGGTTTATTTTAACTCAATACTTTGATTTATCGATTTTCCACCGCTTAGAAATGCAAATGACAAATCATTTTAATTATCATCTTGCTAAGCAAAAATTGACTCATCCTTAGGGACAAACAGATAGATAGATCCCTAAAACCGTAGCATTCATGAAGGCAACTGGTGAAGAGGAAGCTCATTCTAGCTAGGACTTAGCCAATTCTAGCTCATCATAGCTAGATACCAACTCATTTGGGTTAGGGTTAGCTCCATTTAGCTCCATTCAGCTCATCTTAGCTGAATGGCAGCTCAGGGTAGCTCATCCTAGCTCAACTTAGCTCAAGTCAGCTCAGATCTTGCTCAACTTAGTTGAGTCTAGCTCATCTTAGCTCCAATCAGTTCAATGGGAGCTCTTGCAAGCTCAACCAAGTTGACAAGAGTACACCTCAGCTCAAGTCTAGCTACTTCCAACTCTTGAGGACTCCACTTAGCTCAACCAGTAGAGCTAAGCTACCTTAGCTACTCTAGCTAGCTAGGTCCTCCCCAGGAAAATCAAACCTAGCTCACCTCAACATATTCCAGCAAAAGCCAGCTTATTTTAGCTTAGCTTAGTAGCTAGCAAAGAACTAGCAAGCTAAGCTAACTAAAGTAGCTCCATGCAACTCCCTTCAGCAACTACCAACTCCAGTTTAGCTCCAGACACATTCCTTCCTCAGCTCCTCTTCCCTAAACCCTAGCTCCATCCCAACTCCTCTACTCAACTACAAGCTAAGCTAGTTTAGCTAGCTCCTAATGACCATCCACCACCTGCAACCTAACTCCACCTTACCACCTAACTAGTCAACTAAGTAGACCTAAGCCTTGTCCACCCTAGCTCCTACTTTTGGAGCCAACTTTAAACACCTCTTTGCCCCTCAACCACCACCAAGAGCCACCTTATTTTGGTGGAAAAACACCCTTCTAGAAGCCCTTTGTTTTGGCACCAAAACATACCTACATCATGGCTCTACACTTCATCACCCAAACCATCTCCACCCTCCATTAAGTGGTGCCAACCCATACCCTTCTAGAGCCACCTTTTTGGTGGCAACTAAAGAGGCACCAAGGGTGGTAATCACCACCGTTGAGTTGGCGCCAACCTATAGGAGCCTTAGGATCAACTAACTACCCTAGAAACCCATCCTAACCATCCATCCCAAAAGACAACTACAAACCCCATCCTACTCTATAAAAAGATTGATAACCACCACCATTTCCATCATCCTTTGGCTCCATTAATTCCACCATTACTCCACCTTAAAGTCGGCAAAGAGAAGAAGGAGAAGAAGAAGATTAAGGGGACACTCTGTCCCCTTGGTGATTTCCCCTCTTCGCTTCTCTCTTGTGCCACCACTAGCCAGAAGAGTAGCTAGGCAAGGAAGACCTTAGGAGGAGTCTTGAGGGTGGTGCATGCCACCCTAGGATGAGAATTGTGGGTGGAGATCATCAACCTTTAGAGGAGCAAAGACACACCCCCATTAGGGCTTACCAAGGAAGACATCACTTTGGAGGAGCTATTTAAGGAAGGAGTTGGAGAGACCCTTTTCAAGCCCAGGAGTAGTAGAGTTTTGAGAAAGGACTCTCTTCTTCACCACCATCATCAGGAGGATCCTTTTTTACTATTTTTCTTTTTCATTTTGTAGTAGAAGCATTCCTCTATAGGCATTCCTGTAAAATAAATTTTCTCCATTTATAAAGTTTCCTTTTTAAAATTTTGTTACATCTTTTGATTGCTTTCACTTTAGTATTCTTTTTCACTCCCTCTCTCTAATTACCCTATGTCTCCATGTACCTAGCGTGAGCTTAGAGAGGGGTTATTTCTGTCACCTAGGTGTTAGCTTTAGAAAATTAGGTGTAGCTATTTCTCGCTTACAATTCTGTAATTTCCTATTAATTCAAAACAAAAAAATCTTATATCCAAAAGCATAAAAAGAAAGTTGATTCCCCCATTTTCAAGCAAGAGTGTTGAATTTTGCGAACTTACCTCCTTGGATGACCCTAGATACCCCACTATCTTGGTTTTACAAATTTTAAAGCAATTGCAAAATTGTGAGTTGCAACAACTTAAACCCTAGTTTTAAGAAATCATGCATTATTCCCATAAGGAACTCTTTCGTGATATACACTATTGGGTGTTTGGTCGCGGATGATGTGGCACTAAAGTGCCTCTTTCTTCAGTTAACTGCAGCAGGTGGACATTCTTGTGATTGCATGCTACTGCTATTGCTGGGAAGCCCAATTGGAGTTGCTGGAGTCTTCAGGAGATGGAGCTACAGCATATGGAGGTCACAACAAGATCAGAGCTGCTTGGAGCATGGTGGTCAGAGATGGTGATGAGGACAGTGACGGCGGCATATGGCGAAGACTTGAAATCCATGAATACAGGCCTTAAGCCTCAATTAGTGGGTCCATTAGCAGCGTCGGTGTATGGTGAAGGTGGTAGCGATGTTGATTTGGTGTTTCGTGGTTGGGTGATGTCGGATAGAGTTGGAGAGGGTGAATGGTGGATGGGTTGTCTGGTGGAGGTTTTGGGAGCACGGAAGGTGAAATAAAGAGAGGGGTTTTGATCAGGGCAGTGAGGTGGAGGTTTCGAGAGTGGTATCGTGGATTTTGTATGAGTTTGGAGTGTGTGTGGCCTCATCAGAGCATGGTCGGATCGGAAGAAGATGGAGAGGGAGGCGGTGAATCGGTAGTTAAAAGAGGAGACTCAGGAGCTAAACCTAAACTACGGAGAGAGAGGGAGAGTTTAGGAACCTAACTAGAGGATGAAAGGGCAGGAAAGGCACCAGCTTTGATTAGCTGATGCTGGAGAAGGGAAGTCCTTTGGTAAGGGAGCAGCGAGGAAGAGGAGGGCTTGGGAGCTCCTGATATGTCCGTCGTGGAGGGGAAGAAGGAGATGACGATGATCTCTCTGCCTATAGTATGTGGCAGAGGGCGACAAAGGATGTTGGAGGAGACTCGCTGGAGCTGCGGTGGAGGTGACCAGAGAGAGGAATTTTGAAGAGTTTAAGGCCTTGACCGAGCTAAGGAATATGACATGAAGTTCATTAGCTTTTATAGAGCTCCTAGCTAACCTCTAGATGAGGTAAGAGATCTGATTGGCCTGGGAATTAAGTCACAAGGAACCCACGATTATCGTGGATTCGTTAGGGCAAATCCATGCAATTTAGGAGCTAAGATATATCTCAAACGATTCTTTCTAGTATGAACACCAATCTCACCAATTTTAGTGAGATTTGGTGATGATTTGATTAGGTTTTGTTGTGGTCAAAGTCAGCCTAAAGCTAGGTTGCCCTCGAATGGTGGTAGGGATGCATTTGTGAAGAAGACAAGGAAGTTAGGGACCCATTTGCAAATATTTTTGAAAGTTAGGTGTTTCTCTAAAAGAAATAGAGACTTAATGGACCAAATTGCAAAGTAGGTCAAGATGGACTTTGATTGGGCCCAAATTTTGGTACAAACCTAATTTGGACACAAGGATTCTAGTGGTCAAGTCAGATTTGAGATTTCACCAAGTTTGACTAGTAAATTTGCATAGATACCCAAATTAGTGTAGAATTCCATTTAGAACTCTATTCAAGGTCAAAATAGGTTCAGATGGTCACACGAAGGGTATTAGACCTCTCGGGATATTTTTCTATGAATTTTAGGAGGTTTGGATAAATTTTATTCTGACTAGAACCTTTCAATTCAATCAAGTATGAAATTAGGGTTTTGTGTGCTATTGCAGTTCTCGAAATGCATAAAACCCCATTTCTTTCTGTATGGACCAACATTTTGGACTTTCATGCTCATTTGACCTTTAATTAATCCCTGGGAAACCCCATGGCTACTCTGCATTCATGATGTGATGTTAAAACTACAGAATTAACCCTGATTTAGTATTTTATTCTCTGAATGGATTTACATGAAATTATGTCTCTCAAGAGATTATGTAGGAGCATTTGTCACTTGATTCTGACTAATTAAAGCTAGTTATGGCTGATGATGGTGTCATCATCATACCCCCATGCCTAACTTTTGCTAATCCCTAGCAAAATCTCATGGAAAGAACTAGATCTCTAGACCATTCTTTGATGTTCAGATGTCTGATTTGTACCACTCTCTAGAATTAGATCAGAATGCCAATAATAGGCCTAGAGGTACTCAAGTATCAACTAAGATCCAAACCTGACCGACATCAGTGTGAGCCTGCCATGAAGGTTTCTAAGGCCTGCAAAAACTTCCTAGAGGTTCGTTGATCCCAGCAGTTAAAGCACCCGTGCGTGAGATGTATTGATTCCAGGTTTAGTTTTCCAGTGCATTTTTATAAGAAAGAGATAGAGAAAGATTTTTCATTTGGAGAGTTTTCTTTCTTTTCCTTTTTTATTTTTCCCTAAATCTAGCCTCGGATTGGCCCTAAACACATTCTGTATCAGATCCTTGTCTCCACCATCAATCCTCGAAAGGTCCCTAACTTTCAATGCTTTAGGATAGCATCGCCCATGGCAACCCCTAGAACCGTGGCTATCGACACTTCAGTATAGTGCCACCCATGATGTTCTGCAGCTAAATTCAGGCCCTGGCAATTGACATTTCAGGATAATCCTACCCATAGCACCTGAATCAATAGAAGGTGCATACATGTCGGTAGGATATTTGGATATCCTAGGAGACAAGCACCGAGGAGACGATATGTTAATATGCATCTTCGAGGGGAATTTCCCACCTCTCTATGTCAGGAACTCGTCCAATCAATCTTGTGGTTTCGAGCAGCTTCTAAGCTAGATCTTCATGACACCTTTTCAGAATAGAATACTTTTGGCATGATTTCATTATTATGTGCACTGAACCAGACTAGCGTGTGGATTTTGGGTACTTAGGTTACCAAGTCCCACAAACTAAAGGGCAAGCAACGAGGTCAAATAATCCCTAAGACTCAGACCTACTACATCAGCCTCGCACTTTCCTCAACCTCTTGAGGACTAATCTGGATCTTAACAAATACGTGAGTGGTTAAACCCTGAAATAGGTCCAAGAGACCTAAGATCAGCACTCGTACCAATCTCCTTGTCTCTAGCTCTTCAGGACTTAATCTTTCTTTTGATTTGGTCTAGAACTTAGCTAGATTCCATAATCAATTGCTATGACTATCATTCTTTCTGATTTTTGCTCCTTTTTGACATTCTATGTTTCCTCCTCTTTTCCTCCTCAATAATGTTTTTTGATTATTCCACAAACTTTCCTCCCCTTTCTCCATTTTTTTCCTTTAAATATATATTTTTTTTGTGACAACCCCTCAGAGAATTGATTTTCCATTTGTTTGCACTTTAACACTCCCCCATGCCTAGGTTTTTCAATGTCCTCATTGTAAGCTAGGAGGGTATGAAGTCAACTTGGTTCAAGGATTAGAATAGGATCAAAGGGTAGGTGAATAGGTCAAGATGACTATTGTAAATGATTTCAAGCTTTGATACAAGTACCAAAGGTGGAGTCAGCTATTGTAAAGTTGAACTCTCAAGTTTAGGAGTGTAGCTAAAAAAGATGATAAGAAGGGTCTCAAGTTTTTGGAATGATGGGTTGCCTCCCCTTAAGTGCTAAATTCAATGCCTTCGGTCAAGCAAAAGGTGGTCAAGGAGAAGGGGTGGTCAAATCAAAGGAATTTTCTAGAATAAACACCTTGATAAGTAGCCTGGTTGATCCAACCAGGTGCTTGTTCAGAGCAACAGGCTGATGATGTAGACCAAACCCAATAAGTCTGGTGGATTGATGGATGTGAATCAATAAGTATGGAGCCCACCAGATGCTTTGTGACTTAAAAAGATGTGGAAATGCGAATCTAAGGTTTGGGTGAATCGATTCAGCCTGATTAGGGTAGGGATCCTCAAAAGAAAATGAATCTGTGGAGGATGCAGAACCCTACTGTTGAGATTAGAGAAGGATAAAATGTGATTAATGGTCTGATCAATGTTCGATTCCCAATCAAAAGATGGAGAAAAATCATATACAACCGGATCAGAGAGAGGTGAATCAAAGTAGAAGTTGATTCCGATGGCGGGTCAGGGTTGGATTTTGGAAGATTCTATATGCTGTGTGGCTACATTAACATCCAAATTGTCGGACTCATCATCAGAATCAAAGAATGGGTCATGGATGCTGAGGTCGTAAACTGGCTCATAATCATTAGGAAATAATGGCTCCCCAAAATTAGAGTAGGATTTGAAATCATTGGAGAACCTACAAAAATTAGTTTCTAAACCTGATTCCAGATCTGGATTTCCATCACAGAATAAATCATGATGCATAGAATCAACAACCTGACTTGGATCTAACCAAATTTCAAATTCTGAACTCAAAGAGGTGTCCTTACTAGGCATAGGCTCAAGTTCTTGGCTCTTAGGGTAGACCCAATCAAATCCCAACTCTTCTAACTCCTAGATTTCTATATCGTAAATCATTGTGACTTTCGAGAAATCAATTCATTTTTCTAAGGAGTTTGGAGAGGTGTAAATACAAGCCCAGAATCATAATCCATATCTAAACTCTGATTCTCGTCACACTGGGACTTATGATCATTGCAAATAGCCTTGAATCTAGATTCTAGGTTAGGGTTAGGAAGAGGGTCACTAGAATCTGGATTTGGTTCTATTGGGATGTCGAAATCACTCTTGAAGATTACCTTAATAGGATAAGATGCGAGAATTACATCCTCGAGGGGTTCTGATTCAAGCTCATCATAGGTGTTAGGAAATTCAAGGCATGATGGACTAGCTTCGTGGCTCTCTAAGGCTAGTTCAAAATTGGGAACACCTGCAATTGGATCCTCCCAACCAACATCAAGCTTACGTATGTCAATCTGCACAAAGTTTGACTCTGATTCCATTTGTGTTAGGGGTCCATAACAACCTCTATTTTCTAACCCAGGCTCTGGGAAATCATATTGATCCTCAGTGTTGCTCCAAGATGTCTCATCAATTTATGAATGTTGGTATGGGTATTTTTGATCAATGGCTTGTTGTAACATATTTACCATATACCCATGTTTCTCAATGAGACCCTGGTGTATCTCCCAAAGTTGCGGATTTAACAAACATTGTATATACTCAGTATTGTGTAGTCTTCACAATTCACTGTATTCTGATAAAAGATCATCTCAGGTTGAACCATGTATCATTTGTGTAAATATCATTCCAGCATAGTTCATAATGTGGGTTGTTGTTTCTGGTACATTAACCTAAATGTGCTTAGATGGATATGAGGTTTTGTAATACTCATCACGATGTCTAAGAGCAACCTAGATCATCTTCTCTTTCATGATTATTTGGGATTCAGGTTTCCTAAACATTCTTCTTAGATTGCCAGGTTGCATTTTCAAATCAGGTGGTGGATCAAGATGTAGAATCAAATGCAGGTTTAGATTGAATGGATCAGATCAGATCAAATCAGAAATACCACAGAAGATCAACTCTAATGGAGGCCTCCAGGTCAAAAAACCTAGGGACCTTTCCTGTGTATGTGCTCTAGAGAATAGATGAGGGACTATATATGAATTGGACCCAATCAAGGCACCTAAAGATTTTGGATGACTAAGGCAGTTTCAAGGCGGGTGATACCTCTTAATCAAAAATCCACACACCCAAGAATTACTTGGGCAGCCAGGAAGGGAGAGCCCCGCAAAGACCTCTATACGGTAGAGAATCCCCATAGGTTACAGGGTTTCCCCCACCCGACCTTCCTTGTCACTGTGGTTCCAAGTAGACCAGAATGTGTGAATTGAGACCTTAAGGCTACCAATTTTAGTCCTAATTTATGCCTTGGATTTCACTTGATTAGAAGTTAATTCAATTTGCGACCTAATTTGGAGGTTGATTGGCCCACAAAATTGACCAACTTCACCTGACCTACCCTAAAGATGGAGTATGAAATCTCGGTCAAGACCCAAAATCTCAAGTTATTAAATCCAAAATTTTAGGATTTAAGAGAATTTAGAGCGTGATTTTTAGGGTTCTCTTGAATAGTTCTTTTTGAACAAGGGCTTAGGTGGCACAAAAATGAGGAAAGATTAATTTCCGTTATTGTGTACAAGTGTGTACTAGCACTTCAAAACCCTAAAGTGGAAACCCTAATTGGCTTTATTTCCAAGTCCAATTTAATCTGAAATGTGGAACCTTAGACTCAAACAAGAATGTGAGTACTCCAAGATGTCTAGAATTTAAGCCTAAATCCCTAATAGGTACAGGAAATCAGGATTGGGAATTCTAATCAAATCATCTAACTTCAATCAGATATCAAATTAAGTTCGCAAAATAGGAACCTTTTCCTCTGATTGATAATTGCTAGAAAATAAGGCAAGTGGATCCTGATTCATTTGTTTCCTTTTAGCTTTCCCAAGATTAGAGGTTGATTAGAGAAGAGAAATTTTACCTGCCCCTAGAGTGGTTGATTGTGAGGAAGATCTTCTTGTGATTACCATGCAAAATCACAAGTAAAAAAGATAGGGCAAGTTAGTGCTCAAATCAATTAAGAAAGATAAGACTAGTGGTGAATTATGTGTTGCTCCCTGGCAACGGTGCTAAAATATTTTATGCTTTCGTTGAGTGTTAAGAAATGTATTCCTTGTAGTATAGTTGACAAAATCACGCAAAACACTTAAATTTATAAATTCGAAATCTACTTGTAGTCTGAGCTTGTTCCCACAGAGCAAATATGGAATTCACTCACTAATCTCACTTCAGGAATAATGAGCACAATTAATTAAGCACAATAAAAGATATTCAATGAATAAACAGGTTAGAATGCGATTCAATAATAATCAATAATATCTCAAGAAGTCATGGGAAGAAAAGAAAGAGAGACTAAAAATTAATGGTGATTTGAATCACTAATTATTCTCTTAATTAAGCGTGTATCTCAAGTTTGAACCGTTAATCCACATCAGCTAAGTCCACAGTATCAGATGAATAATGCCACAGTGTTTTGAACCAAGTCAAACATCAGATTTGTCTATTAGACGCCTTAACTATCAGAGCATATCACCACAGTAAGGCATAGAAGGATGCCAAGCCTCAAGACTTCAAGACACAAGGCTTCTTCTCAAGCACAACACAAAGCTCGCATAAGTGCCTTAGAGAAAGTGTTAGCCTCTCTTCAGCACCTGCCCCGAGGTCATGAAAACCACAGCAAAACCCTCCCCCTTTCTCCTCACAAATTCTCTTCCTTTTCCTCTCACATAACTAGGCATAATCAAGTTAGTAATTGAGTTATTAAGTAAAGCAGTATCGAGTCCAGGCTCACCAAGGTTGCAAGTGAGCGAGGTGTGAAGGTATAGTGCATGATGGACCAGACCCCTCATGTACTTGGTGAGGAGTCAGTATCATGAAAATAAGATATATGCTTCCATGAGCATTTATGTCAATGATGTGGGACTGTTCGACATTTCCCTTCTATGCTGTCTTCGTTGCGTGCAACTACTGAAGCTCTCCACCTCAATTAATGCTAGCGCTACTGCTACTACTCAATTGCTGCTCCAGATGAGTTTGTGAATTGCTTTTGCAGCACCTGGAAGTGGTAGTGAGTCCTATGGATGCCGGAGAAGTGTGGTCCATGTCAAGGTAGACAAAGGCAGCTAGAGCGGAAGAAGACAGAGAGGAATGCAGTGAATCAGCAATTGAAAGAGGAGACTAAGGAGCTAAACCTAAATTACAGAGAGAGAGACGGAGAGTTTGGGAACCTAACTAGTAGACGAAAGGGTAGGAAAGGCGTCAGCTTTGATTAGTAGATGCTAGAGAAGGGCGGCGAGGAAGAAGACGGCATTGGAGCTCCTGATATGTCCGTCGTGGAGCAGAAGGAGATGAAGATGATCCCTCTGCCTATGGTATGTGGTAGAGGGTGACAAAGGGTGTTGGAAAAGACTCGCCAGAGTTGTGGTGGAGGTGGCCAAAGAGAGGAATTTTGAGGAGTTTAAGGCCTTGATTGAGCTAAGGAATATGAGATGAAGTTCAAGGGCTTTTATAGAGCTCCTAGTCGAGCTCTAGATGAGGTAAGAGATCTGATTGGCTTAGGAATTAGTTCACAGGGAACCCATGATTATCGTGGATTCATTAGCGCAAATCCGTGAGATTTAGGAGCCAACATCTATCTCAAACAATTCCTTGTAGTATGAACACCAATCTGACCAATTTTAGTGAGATTTGGTCATCATTCGATTAGGTTTTGAAGTGGCCAAAGTCGGCCTAAAGCTTGGCTTCCATCAAATGGCGGCAAGGATGCATTTTTGAAGAAGACAAGAAAGTTAGGGACCCATTTGCAAGGATTTTTGAAAGTTAGGGGTTTCTCTAAAAGAAATAGAGACTTAATGGACCAAATTGCAAAGTAGGTCAAGATGGACTCTGCTTAAGCCCAAATTTTGGTAAAAACCTAATTTGGATACAAGGAATCTAATGGTGAAGTCATATTTAAGATTTAACCAAGTTTGACTAGGAAATTTGCACAGATACCCAAATTCAGGTAAAATTCCATCTACGACTCTATTCAAGGTCAAAATAGGTTAAGATGGTCAAACAAAGGGTATCAGACCTCTCAAGATATTTTTTTATGAGTTTTAGAAGGTTTAGAAGAAATTTATCCTGAATAGAGCCTCTTCAATTAAAGCAGGTCTGAAATTAGGGTTTTGTGTGCTATTGCAATTCTCGAAATGCGTGATACCCCATTTTTGTCTATATAGACCCACATTTTGGACTTTAATTCTCATTTAACCTTTAATTAACCTATGGTTACTCTGCATTCATGATGTGATGTTAAAACTACATAATTAACCTTGATTTAGTGTTTTCTCCTTAGAATGGATTTGCGTGGAATTATATCTCTCAAGTGATTATGTAGGAGCATTTGTCACTTGATTCTGACTAATTAAAGCTAGTTATGGTTGTTGATGGTGTCATCAACAACGGTCCCTTATTTCTTCAACTTTAGCCTCATCCTTCACAACCTTCACATTCTCAGCCTTTTCTAAGGATTCACAAAGCCTTCAACACTTAGCCAAATCTCAAACAACACAAGTGTTGAGTGTGCTCCTAACCAAAAGGGATTAGGTTCATCCATGTGTCTTTTCGTAGGATCGACAACCCAAATGTGTTGGATCAACCAATACTAGGACACGTGTCACCATCATGCCCCTACACCTGCTCCCTAAAGGCCACTCTCCCAGAGCCACCTTTTACCCCACGCATAGGCACAGGAACGCGTGCACACACACATGCTCATGTTTGTGCCTAGTGCTTGATGGCTGGTTGGAAATTCTACGCAATTCATTTTATATGGTCACAACATCTTACCCATTAATGATGTGGGATTAAGCGTGTCCCCCTTACTTCAGTAAGCGCCAGCAGTAGCTTCAGCATCTGATTCCTTTCAACTACTGACGACTCTTCATTGAGTAAATCTCCAAATCTCCAAAGCTTCATCATAGCTCTTGATTAGAACCATCAATTGCTTGATTTGATCACAAGACTTGCTCAGATTGAGCTCCCAAAATATGGCTTCTCATCATTATTGTTCAACTACAATAGCTTAGTAGCTGCAATACCTCAATCCTATCCTCTCCCTCTCTCCTAATAACTACACTCAATGCCTAATGCAATTAAGCATCATTTTGGAGTAGAAAAGAAGTTAGAAAGAAGCTTTAGAAGCTCAATAAACTTTAGAGCTTCAGTCTAAAACTCAAAACAGGATGATTGAGATGTCAAATAGCTTAATTGAAAGCTTAAGTCCAATATAAAGTATCTAGATAGATTCAGAGGACTAAAGGCAATCAATTTGAACCAATTTAGACTCTAATTTTCATCAGAAACTCTATGAATCTCTATGAAGTCTAGGCTAAACCCAAACCATGAAAGAATTTTAAAATGCAGTAAACCTTAATAAAACACATCCAAATTAGCTCCAATGAACTCTCATTAATCTCAAGAACTCAAATCTAGAATTAAAACTAAGTTTTAATGCCTTGCACCTCTAGAACAGGCCTAGATTGACCATCACAACTTGAGAGTTGACTTTTCAATAAGGATTCTTAGATCAAATAAACTACTTAAATTAACTCAAATCAATCTCAGGAGTTTGTTCATCACATCAAAATCAAGGTTTAACCTATTAACTCCTTATCTCAGACCTTTTGAACCGAGATCAAAAGTGACTTTGTTCGGTAGATCAATTAAGCAAATCTCAAACAAATCTAAGATCATTTCCAAACTCACCAGGTTTTAGAGAAGCTTATTGACCTATTTCAAAGGTCTAAAGCATAATGAAGAGGCCTCCTTAGCTTGCTGGAGCTAAGGAAGACAAAGGTTAGTAGGTTGTTATAATCATTAAAACAAAAGTTTAATCAATGGATTATGATTAGAAGATCATCAAAAGGTGATATGGAGATCTGTAGGGAATTCTATGATCTATATCTAAAAATTTCTTTCGTCGTAGCTCACCAGAGCTCTGGTGAAGTTCGAAATTGGCCATCAGAGTCAAGATTTCCATGAAACCTAATGATGAGTTCACGTTGGTGGACAAATTAGACCCTTAATGCATAGACAATTAAGAGATGGAGTTCTATATGAAATATGCATTTAGGATAGAATTAAGATTTATTACAGGTTTAGATACTTACTTGTGCTTGAATATAACTAATCATTTATTTAATTGCATGGAAACACACATGCATGGGAGATGTGTGCAAGCATGCATTGATTTCTACACACATTCAGTGCACACCAGCACAGCACCATTAGAGGACCTTAACGCATACATTCACTTGCATAGCGTAGAGAGGGTCATGTGATGCACACGCATGGAGGTTACATAAGGCCATCTTTCTCACCAATGAAGGGAGAGGTCGCACCTGCCCATCAACTCATCTACTGCATTCACCATCTCACCACCGGCCTCCTCACCGCAGTCGATGCTCCACAACTGTGGGCATGCGAGGTGAAAAATTGCATCACCATACGTGGTCACTTCACCTCTCCATCGTGCATGCCCGCTACTGCATTCCCATGTACCGCATTCATTACCGTGATCTCCTTCTTCATCGGCCTAATATCATGCTCCTCTTCCTTGACATCAACAATACTGCGAGACACCATTGCCTTCTTCGTCTTCCTCTATTTCATAAAGAACCCAACACCTCAACCCTTTCCCCTCACCGCAGTAGCCAATCTCAACCACGATTACCACTTCCAACACCACTAGCACGCATCTTGCATGCTCACATCAAGGACCTACTGGCCACACTGCTTCATCGGCATCCTCACCACTACTAGCAGAACCCAACAACTGTCGACCTCCACCACTCCGGTTGGTGTCTCCAGCCACAATCAGTTGAGCCGCCACTGCCATATTGGAGCCTTCTCCCCTGGCACATCTCCACCAGCAGCCACAACACTAGCCATCACCTCCACCACATGTGCCAACCACCCTCTCCCCTCCCCTGTTTCATAATAATAAAGAGGTGATAAATGGGTTTTGGCGAAGAAAAATTAGGATTTCAAGAACCTGTCGTCCTAGCTCGCAAAACACATTATCAAATATAATTTATAACTGAAACTCCAAGGGAGTCCCAGGTCAAACACAGGGAGGAAACATTTACTTTTGTTGAAATCTGTGCTTCGTTTTGTTTCTTTTTGGTGTTTTAGGGTTTTGTGAATTTTTTGTGTGTTTTTGAAATAAAAAGACAAGCAAGATTACTTCACAAAGTGGAGAACAAATATGATATTTCACAATGGAATTCAAATGTCTATTACAATATGCTAAAACATAAAAGAGATAGAGGTGAGAAGAAATCTCCCAAATCGTCTATTTGGCGAGATGACGACTCTTAGCGGCAGCTTGGGTGAAGAGGGTGAGGTGCTGGACAATGAAGGTGAGATGCAAGAGGATGCTGGGTAGAGGAATGCTTCACCAAGGCTTCGGAATGGGGATGAGGAGCTAGAGATGATCTTCTATTGGAATGGAGGTGGGAGGATGATTCCAAGGCTTCTTATGAAGGTGGTGGGATGGAGGATGAATATTTGGTGGGGATATAGGAGCATTACACTAATAAGAGGCCTTTGGAGGTTGGGAATAAGCTTTAATGGACCTTTGGCAGGCTACTAGAGCTTAGGAGTAGGTGAGAGTATAGTAGGTAGAGATGGCTAGGCAAGGGAGGTGTGTAGGTCTTTATATAGCAGATAGGAAGGGGCCAAAAATGGACACAGGATAATTAGCGATCTCCAGGATGTTGTTGTAGGTTTAGCTCAAGCGTTGCTATAGCCAACTCATGCTCACTCAACTGCATGCTCTGCTGGCTCTCCATCACGCGCACGAATCACGCTTGTGGCCTGCTGGTGCATGATGGCATGCATGTGGGTGCACGTTGGCATGCACACAGGCTTGCACTGGCGTGCGCGCAATTGATGAATTAGGGGGGCTCTGTAGGTCTTGAACCCATGCCCCTCCCTTGAGATCAAGTGCCTCCACTGTTAAACCATGTCAACAAGTGTGTCGAGAAGATGTGCTGTGGCCACATGGTGGAGGAGGGCTCTCAGCCATTGGATTTTCATTCAACGGCTGAGATTGCTTGTTGGGTGACCCTTAGAAGTACGACGAGTGACCTTGGGTGCTCCAGATGGTACCACGTGGCACCATCTGGGCCGTCCACCTTTCCTTGCTTGTAGAGGATACCATGGTGCTTGGATCGAGGTGATTTCCACTTTGTCGAACTACGATCGTCGCTCCAGATCCATTCGTACAGTCAGATTTTTCATCCGAAGCCTGTAAAGCTGTCGCATTGCCTCCTGGCAATAAAATGTCATAATTACTAAACAATATACGCAAATTATCCTAAATGAAATGTAATGCATGTTGTGCACTATTTATACTTATGGAATGCAATGCTAGGCTTAGGATCAATCATAAAAAGCATTTTATCATGAATTTATGCATGTTTATCATACCCCTATGCTTATCTTTTACTAGTCCCTATCAAAATTAACCTAAATGCTATGTATAAATGTAGAATCAGGATTTGATTAGTTAGGCAAGATTTGTTGATCGCTTTAGAAAATTTCAATTGCATGACCTAGTTTCAAAAACTCGACAATGCCCAGGTGTCTGCCGTAATGTAGACCACCCAAGCCCTCGCCTTATTTCAAAAAAATATATATAATTTTTCTTTTTGCTTTTTCTTCTTTTCTATTTTTTTGGATTCTTTTGAGTTTGAGAGTTTTGGGATAACATTGTATGGCTACCCAACCCACCCAAGACTCGAAAAGGACTCTAAGTGATAAGCATCTTGTGAAAAGAGTGAAAGACTCAATAGGCTAGCGTTAAAACAGACTTCAGGTTATTACGACCCTTGTTAACTTAAGAGTTTCTGCTTAAAGGTTTATCTTTTTGAATAGTAGCTTTCTCCCTACTTATTTTTTAATGGGGTCAACACAAGGGTAAGACCAGTGTATATCTCCCCGATTTATTCTACTTCCCCACTTGTTCTCTAAGTGTTTTGGGAATATTGTGCATTTTTGTGAGCTGAGCTCTAGACAACCGGCCAATGGGCTACTACGCACAGCAACTTGCCAGCCATACTCATGCAGTGAAGTATGGTTTTATTTTTTTATTTTCTCCATTTTCTTTTTTATTTCTTTTTTCTTTCTTTTTTTAGCATCAATTTTTTTCTAAGTAGGTGGCTTCTCTGATCTAAGACTTACCTAAAAGTAGTAGAATGAGTATAGTCATGTAGCTGGGCTTTGGACAACCGGCCAATGGGCTGTTGCCCATGATAACTTGCCAGCCATACTACCCTAGAAAGTTCACTAGCTAGCCAATTTCTAAAGAAACTTTCGGAAAGTGAGTTAGAGCAAATAGTGTGTTTATACTTAGACTTAAAGTTATCTCAAATCAAAGAGCAGGTTGATAAGTCGAGTACCTATCACCCCAACTTATTAGCCAAATTAGAATAAAATTATTTGGCTAGGACTCGAGACTAAGTTCACATTCGAGTGGACACCCGAGCTAATTAAGCCCGAAGACTTGAAGAGTCTAAGTATTCAGGTCCCAAAGTATCAAGTCCTAAAGTTTGCAACTCCTAATGCCTACGTTCTCTTCTCCTACTTCTATTTTCTTTTTAAATAAAATAAAAGGAAATTACTGTTATGGCTGAGAAAAAGATTATTTCATATGATATCCACCCCCTATGCTTAGCTAATGCAATGTCCTCATTGTTAAAATGAAAGCATGCAGGAGAGCAGAAATGGAATAATAGCACCTGGTTTCTATGAGATTCTGGTCAGCTAGAAACAACCTTTACACATGCTGAGTTTAGTGCCTTCAATTAGGCGATGTTTGACCAGTGGTGGTTAGGGCAAGGTGAGAGCAACCTTGTCTGACACGGATTCAGGGAGCACATGGTCAACAAAGGGTTTGAAACATTGCCTGTTGACCTTGAAGGAATTACCCATCTTTGGGTTAGAGATTCTGATGGCCTCGTTAGGAAAAATCCACTCAATAACAAATCGGCCATTCCACTTAGAGCTAAGCTTACTAGGGAAGAGCTTAAGTTGAGAATCGAAAAGCCTGACCTTCTGGTTTGGCTCAAAGCACTTGTCTGAAATCATTTGGTCATGATGATCTTTAGTCCTTGCCTTATAGATTCTGGCATTTTAATAAGCATCATTTCTAAGCTTCTCCAACTCAGATAGTTGGAGTTTCCTGATTTTCCCGGCCAACTCTAAATCAAAATTACATTTCTTGATGGCCCAAAATGGCCGGTGTTCTAACTCTACGGGAAAGTGACATGCCTTACCATACACCAGACAGAACGGAGACATACCGATAGGCATTTTGTACATCGTATAGTAGGTCCAAAGAGCATCATCTAGCTTCTAGGTGCAATCCTTCTTATCAAGTCTTATGACTTTCTGCAAAATGTTTTTGATCTTCCGATTGGAGTCCTTGGCCTATCCATTCGTTTATGGGTGATAAGGTGCGGAAATCTGATGATTTACCTCGTATTTCTCTAGTAAATTCTGAAACTGGGAATGTGTGCCACCATCACTGATAATTGCCTATGGAATCCCAAACCGATTGAAGATATTTCTCTTCACGAAATGGATGACCACTTTGAGGTCATTGGTCCAGGTGTGGATTTCCTCAATCCATTTTGACACGTAATCAACAGCGACCAGAATATACTAGTGTCCAAATGAAGGTGGGAAGGGTCCCATGAAGTCGATTCCTCAAATGTCAAAAATTCTGATGGAAAGTATTGGGTTTAGGGGCATCATGTCTCTCTTGGTCATGTTTCCGAGTGTCTGGCATCTGGCTCATGACCTTGAGAATTCTTGGGCATCCTTAAAAAATGACAGTCAATAGAATTCGGATTGCAAAATTTTGGCCATTGTCTTTTTCTCAAAAAAATGTCCACTACACGTAGATGCATGGTAGAACTCAAGTATACTATGGAACTCATTTTTCGGGATGCATCAGCAAATAATCTGGTCAGCACCAATATGATAAAGCTCCATATCATCCCAAAAATAATATTTGGCCTCAAACATATGTCTATCCCGTTGTTGTTTGGTCCAATCTTGGGGGATTTGACCAATAGTGAAATAATTGACAATATCTGCAAACAATGGGGTTCGGATACCTGAGACTGTAAGGATCGTCTCATCCAGAAAAGTTTTAGAGATAGGGATATCTGGATGAGGAGAATCAATTAGGATTCTCGACAAGTGATACACCACTACATTTTGTGCCCTGACGTTGTCCCTGATTTCAAGATCAAATTCTTGAAGTAACAGAATCCAAAGAATAAGCTGGGGCTTGGCAACCTTTTTGGCCAAGAGATGTTTCAAGGTCGAGTGGTCAGTATAAATGATAACGTGAGAACCTAAAAGATAAGCCTAAAATTTTTCTACAATGAAGACTACGGCTAGCAATTCTTTTTTAGCTACAGTGTAATTCCTTTGGGCCTCATCCAGAGTCTTGCTTGCATAGTAGATTACGAAGGGCTTTTTCTCAATTTTCTAACCCAAGACAACCCTAACTGCATAATCAGATGCATCTGCAATTATCTCAAATGGGGTTGTCCAGGTCGGTGGTTGCAACACTGCAACACAGGCGACTGCCATTCTTAATAAATCAAATGACTTACGGCATGATTCATCAAACTCGAACGACATGTCTTTGGCCAAAAGGTTACTCAAGGGTCCAGCAACCTTCGAAGAGTCGTTCATGAATCTTCTATAGAAACCCACATGCCCAAGGAAAGAGCAGATCTGTTTTACAAATGTGGGCAGAGGGAGTCTAGAGATAGCATCCACCTTAGCCTTACCAACTTCAATACCCCAATTAGAGACCTCATGACCCAAGAAAATGCCTTCTTGGGTCATGAAGTGGCTCTTCTCCCAACTAAGGACCAACCGTGTCTTGATGCATCTCTGGAGGATTGATTCCAAGTTAGCTAGGCATGACTTGAAGGAATCTCTGAAACGAAGAAATCAATCATGAACACCTCAAGACAATCTCCCACCATGTCTGAAAAGTTGGCTAGCACGCACCTTTGAAAAGTTGCAGGTGCTTTGCAAAGCTCGAACGACATTCTACAGAATGCAAAGGTTTTGTAGGGACATGTGAAAGTTGTCTTGTCCTGGTATTCAAGATGGATAGGGACTAGGTTATATCCTGAATAACCATCCAGGAAGTAAAAGTACTTCTGCCCAACTAACCTCTCTAGGATTTGATCAATGAATGGCAAGGGGAAATGGTCCTTTTTGGTGGCCTGTTTAGCTTTCTATAGTCAATACAAACTCTCCAAGCAGAAGCTGAACGGGTAGTAAAGGATTCCCCTTTATTGCTAGTCATAACAGTTATTCTCACCTTTTGGGTATAATTTGAATGGGGCTAACCCACGGACTATCTGACATCGGGTAAATAATTCCATCATCGAGCCACTTGATTATCTCCTTTTTAACCACTTCTCACATATTCGGGTTTAATCTCCTTTTCATTTCATGAGAAGAGCATGATCCATCTTCCATAAAAATACGGTGATTACAGTAAGATGGCTGAATCCCCCTAAGGTCTTAGATGGTCCAACCAGTTGCCTCTTTATTTTTCTCAAGGACCTTAATTAATCTCACTTCTTGCTCCTTAGTCAAATAAGCACCAATAATCATAGGGAGCATATTCTTAGCTCTTAAGAACTCGTATTTCAAATTTTTAGGCAATGGTTTCAATTCTAGCTAAGCTGGGCTTAGTACGGAGGGAAAGGAGGATGCTGATGAAGATTCAACAAGATGATCCAGAGGAAGAGGCTGGGAATGAACAAAATCAATAGCCTCTTCAGGATGTGGCAGGTCTACCATGGAGGATTGTGGGTTGGGTTCGCTAAAGCTGGTGGAGCCCTCAAGTACACTGATCATCATACAAGTCTCAACATTAAAATCGTGATCCTTAAGCTTCTCAATGAATCCACAATCCTCAAATCCTTTTATCGCCTTGAAAATATCAGGAGTTAGCTTCCTATCCCCAAAGGCAATTTCCATACTATCACTCTCACAATTTATGTTGGCCTTGGTGGTAGTTAGGAACGGGCGCCCCAGAATGATGGGTGTGTCCCACAAATCCTTAGGTACATCCATGTCAAAAACTAGGAAATCCATAGAAAAATAGAAGTCCTTGACCTTGACGATTACATCGTCAATAACGCCCTTCAGTGTGGTGACTGAACATCTGCTAATTGTAGCATTACTGAAGTTAGCTAAGTTCACCTAACCCAAACCTCTCATAAAGAGAGGTCGGGATTAGGTTGATGGATGTACCTAGATGCAATAGTGCCCTATCAAAAGTATACTCCCCAATGATGCATGAAATCAAGGGGGCACCTAGATCTTTCTTCTTTTGAGCAAGATGATGCAGGATAACAAAACTTGCCTACTCAGAGAGAATAACCTTCCTTGGAGTGGGTTTTCTCAACTTACGCTTTTGGGTACATAAATCTTTCAAAAATTTAGCGTAAGCCACGATATGCTTAATAGCCTCGAGGAGCGAAATATTGATCTCTACACTCTTGAATAAATTCAGGAGCCCCTCATTGCTCTCTAAGGTTTTCTTCTTCCTGGTTTTCAAAAAGGCTTCAAGGAATAGGATGTGGGTGGTATCTTCAATTTTAGGTCCCTGGGCCTTATTGTCTTCTTCAATCTTCTCCTTTTGTCTCTCAAGCTCCCCAGGTTTTTGGCTTCTAGAAGGAAATTTAGGGTCCTGGGTTTTCTTTCCACTTCTTAAGGTGACAGAGTTCGCAGACGCATATGGGTTCTGGTCTTGAGGTGGGTTAGTGAAGATTGGAGGGCCTTCATTGGTCATGTATCAGGAAGAAGAGGAGGGACCCTGCTCAACCACCTAAGCATGTGCATGTGGGTCCCTTTGATTTTCGTACCCTTGGGCTCTATTGCCCTGATTGTGTACATTGCGCGGGTTGGGTATAGGTTGGGATGGTAGAGATCCGGGCTGTCAGGTGTTGGCAATAATCCCAGATTGCAAGTTGTCCAAGGATGTCTCCATTTGCTGCATAAGCTACAGCATGGACCCTTGCATTTCTACCATCTACCGGTTTAAATCCGCCTGCCCTGCAGATTGTTGGCATTCCAAGGTGGCTAAGAAACTGGTCTCAGGGGTAACTAGGTGTATACTTGACCCTGACCCACAGGTCTTTGAGATGCAAAGATGCTGGGTTGTGTTTGGTCTGTTGCCCCTGACTTTTCCAGGAGAAGTTAGGGTGGCTCCTCCAACCTAAATTATAAGTGTTGGAATATGGGTTGGACCTAGCACTCTCCTATATTGCATACGCATCCTCATAGGGAAAGGATGGAGAGAAGGAAGGATGAAAAAAATCGAGTTCAAAGGCCCTAGTTTTGAACCCATATGGTTTCAAGAAATCCTGGCACATAGGTTGAGTAGATTCAAGTTGGTTGATGGATTCCCACCTCATGGGAGCTCATGAGGAATGGAATCCTGAATTCTGGGATTGAGTGGGTGTAGATGTGTTTCTCGAATTCCCTGACATCCATTCTTCCAGTCAAATGAATGAGAATCCTAGATCTCATTAGCAATTGACCTGGGCTGTTGGGACTGATTGAAGGCATCCATGGAGGCGTGAATAATTGCATTCTCGCTCATTTCCTCTAACAGTTCATATGCGCTACTGATTAGACCATATTTGTGGGCTATTTAAGTATTTAAGTGCCTAGACATTAAGTTAATTCTAACATTTATTTAGTATAAATTAGGATGTAAATAGATTAATTCATATTTTTAATTGAATTATATAATTCATGCATTGCATTCATTTTTAAATACATTTAGAATTAACTTAGAATTGCATTCATTTAATTAGTTAACCAATTAGGTGCATTGCATGCATTAATTTAAGTTAACATAAAAGTTGAGGGTTTGTATATAAATAACCATAATATTTTGTCATTATTTTTATTCATCTTCTTTCACCAACGGCTGCATTTCCTTCAGTTGCCGCTCCAACGCCACCAGCTGCCGCACTAAAACCTGCAATCAAGGACGAGCGGAGAATGTGGATCTGCTCCCGCCTCTCCATTCAAATCCATGCAGGTGGCTAAAAAAAAGGAGGAAGAGGCAGCTGAGCTCTGGAGGCCACCATCCCAACAATCCACCACTGTGTAGAGAGTTGATCTCTCGTCCGTTCCACCACCACCAGCCTCAACCGCGGTGACGAGCCTCCACCACCTTGGGCATGTGGCATGATAGGCCACATCGCCATCTGGAGCTCATCTGCATCACTGTGCCTCACCAGAATCAACATCACCACCCTCGCCGTCATCACCAACAACCTCCACTGCAGCCACTGCAACTTCACTCCTCCATCAGTTAAGACATTCAGGAAGTTTCTTGGACGTCTGAAGCTTCGTCCTTACACACAACAGCAACCGACCTCCACTTCACGCTTGCATCCCTCTAGCTGCACAAGCCTTCCATCCTCCAGCGCCAACCGCCAGCACCCCGTGCCTTCCTTGCATATCCTGTACTAGCCCACATGCGCACCCTGCAACCGCCTCCAGCCACGCACGCGGCCGACGCACCCGCCAGCGTTTAGCATGCCCACCTGCTCCCCTCAGCGTGCCTCATCTCCTCCAGCGTGTCCACTTCCGCACGCCCACTCCCACGCCTGCGCATGCCCCTGTTGCGCCTCACCGCCTTCAGCCCTTAGCGCACCCGCCTCACCTCCTCAGCAGCACCTTCTGCCTACCCGCTATGCGCCTTCCTTGTAGCGTGCGGCCAGCAGCATCCAGCAGCAGCGGCACGTCCGCCAGCTGCACCAACCTCCAGGCATGTGCAGTCTAGTGCGTGTGCCTCCTTGCTAGGACCTCAGCTGCGTCCGTCCACACCGCACAGCCTGCGGCACTTCAGCCCACACCAGAACCCACTACCACCATTCCTCCGTCCAGCCACCTCGGAGCATCTCGTACGTCGCCGCGACCGCCATTATGAAGCCCTCGGTCTAGAGATCCTCCTCCGAGCTTCACACCTCCGACCGTTCCTTCCTCATCGTGCATGGACAAGGGGAAGAAGATCCCCTATTTTGCTACAGTACCATCCCTATTAATATTTACATTCTATGCCATTGTCATCTTTTATTAATATTTTATTAAGGCTGCATTGCAAAAAATATCCGTTAGTTGTTCAAAATTGCCATTTCAGCATGTTCTCTTGATGCTTTCTTAATCTGAAGGCAGATTTGGCTCTATTCTTGTCGAAACTAACAGAAAACATATGTTTTTAACCGGTGTGAGTTTAAATACGTCATTGCCTCCCTATGGACACGACCCTCTCTTCTGCGAGTGGTTATTTTAATTATTGATTAGTCGATTATTCCACCACATAGAACTGCAAATGACGCGTCATTTTATGTAACAAACGACTTTAAAGGCGAAGAATCGACTCGTCAAATGGCGCCATTACCGGTGAGGCAACAGACGTAATAATTTCACCTAATTTTATTTTTGATTATTTCTCAATTGCATAGTGATCTAACCATTTATTATTTTTTCTATGTGAGAAATTTGTGCGAGGAATCAACCATCGTGAGAGGCGACCCTTGACGTCGCCAGAGGAGGAATTGGTCGAGCTACCTTGCAAAGGAGGGGAAGGACAAGGACGCGACGATCATCTAGTCTCTGATTTGATTAGAATAGGATTAAGATTTTAGACTTGATTTTTCATTGCACATTTGGTTTGAAACCCTTGTTCTGGGGTATATTTTGAGGGGTTTGTTCCTTGATTTTGTTTTAGGACCGTGTTGGGTAACTTTTGGGAGCTTGTTCCCTTTTCTTTAGATTTAGGTTTTTTAATTTACTTTGTGGATTGTTTACTTTTATTTGCTTGTGCATAAGTAGTTAAAAGAAAAGAAAATGAGCTGCCTGCTAGAAGTTGCCTGCCCCTAAGACGAACCATTTAGGTCTATATGAGCAACCTCTAGATTTACTTCTCTGCATTGCGTGCATTCTCGCATCGTTGATTGCTGGATGCAAGGTACGCATTCTCTTACTTTGCAGCCTATTCTTGATCACGCATTGCATTTGGACTTAATTCGAAGATCACATAATTTGTCTTGAAGCGATCTAACAAGTGGTCACATATATTCTTGAAAAAGGACTAATTAAAGGAGGGACATCTAAAAATCAAGGACTTGATTGTCAAACATGGTGTGCAATTCAAAATTCAAAATCTTTTTGTGGTGAATGCACAATTATATCTTTTGCACCACGGTATGCATTTAGACATTCCTAAGTCTTGGAACGACTAGGACAAGAGACCTCCTACCGTTGGATTCTGAAGTGTTTGGAACTTGAGATCAAAGGTTTTGTAAATCCAAAGAGGGGGATACCCTGTCACGGATTTTTGGGGGTAGTTGAGAAGCACCGTGAAAGCATAGCTTCAAAGAAAGGCTTAGGCCTACTTGCATCCCTCGATCTTCCGTCTTTTGATTTGCTTAACCATTTGAGATTTAGGGAAGAATACCTTAGCTCCAAGTAGGTCTTTTTAGGCATTTCGAAGGTTGACAATAGGCACGTAATTGATTGGGCAACTTACTTTGTCACCTACAATTTGAACTAAAATCAAAATCCTAAATTTGTAAAGACCAAACAAGTCCTTCTGAATTGTGTTTGTAGTGCATGCTTGGTAGGCGTTCTCTTAGGAGACAACTTGTGTTTGATCTTGAACTTGAAAGAATCTTAAGAAGAACCCTTCCAAGGGTAGAAATGGCCGGTCAAAGGAGCCTTAAGGAATATTTCATTCCAACCAATCAAGCTGGCCCTACACTACGTAGACCTGGAGGGGACAATCCTTATGAGATCAAAAGCAGTACCATATCCTTGCTGCCCTCCTTTTATGGTACTGCTAGGGAAGACCCTTATAGGCATATAGAGGAATTCACCGAGGTCTGTTCCATGGTGAAGCTACAGGGCGTTACTGATGACGCTCAAATGTGGACCCTCTTTCCCTTCTCCCTTAAGGACAAAGCCAAGTATTGGTATCACACCCTTGATAATATTAACACTTAGGATGCCCTGAAGAAGGAGTTTTTGAAGAAGTACTTCCCCATGAGCAAAACCAATCACTTTAGGAGGGAAATTATGAGTTTTGTTCAAAAGGATGGGGAAGCATTCCATGATGCGTGGGAGCATTTTAACGACTTGCTGAGACTTTGCCCACATCACTACGTGCCTAAATGGCAACTGGTTGAAAGGTTCTACACCGGACCTAATGATTCGCATAGGCAAACTATGGATGGTGCCTGTGCAGGAACCTTTCTTTCTAAGACTGAGGATGAAGCTTGGAACCTTTTCGATACTTTCAGTGAGAATTCTATTCACTTGAATTCTGCCTACATGGATAGAAAGCCCACTCTCATGCAAAGAAAGTTGGAGGCGAATGAGGTAAGGGACACGCAGAATTTAGCCTATCAGATTTAATTATTGAATCAAAACATGGAAAGGCTTATGTCGAACATGAGTTCATTCGTATCTAACACATCCACATCCCAAGCTTCCGAATGCTTAATTTGTCAATTCAATACACACGCCACTGTGGATTGCCACTTGGCCTCCTAATTCCTTGAGCTTGTACAAGTGGATTTGAATGCTACTCAAGGGTTCTGTCCTAGACCTTGTAATGACCCTTTCTCCAACACTTACAATGAGGGATGAAGGAACCACCCAAACTTTTCATGGAGACAAGGAAATGTCTCAAATTTAGGGAATTACAAACCACAATCCTTTCAAAACCATCAAATGAACCAACCTCAAACCTTTGCCCAACCTTAGACCTCTGAGATGGATGAATTGAAGGCGATGTTGAAAACTATGCAAGAAAGTCAAGGTGCCATCATCCAATCTCATGCCAAGGCTATACATGAGGTGAAATCACAAATAGGACACCTTGTTGAGGCCATTAGATAGAGGGAAAATGGGAAGCTCCCTAGTGCTGCTGAGGAAAATCCTAAAGGAAAATAGATTGTCTTTAGGGAGCATGCTTAGGCGGTGACTATTCTGAGGAGTGGGAAAGAAATTTCCAAACTCGATGCTCCTATAGTCTCACCCCCTAGAAAACCATCCACCCTGACTTTCACCCCCACCGGAGAAGATTTGCGCAAATCTTCTTCGCTTGAAATCACCTCACAGGAAGAAGTTGCCCCCGTTCCACCCCTTACTCGACATGACAAGCCTTCCACCCAGAGATCGAAAGTGCCTTTTCCAGAGTGCTTATCCACCTTTTGGAAGACTTCTGCTGGCTCATCTGGAGACAAAGATAAGATGGATGACATTATGGAACCTTTCAAGCAAGTGCAGATTAACCTACCTTTGCTTGAAGATATTAGGGAAATTCCATCTTATGCCCGCTTCTTAAAGGACCTTTGCACGAAAAAGCGAAAATCTAGAAAACAGGTCCAATCAAAAGTTTTCCTGCTTGATTCTGTTAGCTCAATTGTTCAACATGGCACACCCTCGAAACTTAAGGACCCAGGAGCCCCATACATCTCTGTAGTTATTGGTGACTTAACAATTGATGAGGCTCTACTTGATATGGGTGCGGGGGTGAACATCCTTTCGAGCTATGTGTATGAACTTGGGGGAGGCAATTTGAAGCCTAGCCCTATAATCCTTCAAGTTGTTGATCAATCACTTAAAACACCATGGGGAATTTTGGAAGATGTCCTCATAAGAGTGGAGGATTTCTTCTTTCCCGTTGACTTCTTAGTTTTTGACACTGACCCTACCAACAAGCCAACAAAACCCTCCATCATTTTGGGCTGCCCCTTCCTTGCAACTTCGCATCCTTCAATCAATTGCAATACTGGGGCATTGAAAATGGGCTTTGGGAACAGGAAAATCCGGCTTAATGTGCTTGATGCTTACAAACAAGCCGGACTTGAGGATTTCTCTCAAGTCGAGGTGATAGATGACCTGATTAAGGAGGCAACCCCTACAATGTTATGTGAAGACCCTCTTCAGCATGTCATGCTAAATGAGCATTCCCATCTCTTGGAGGAATGTGAAGGGGATATACTAGAACTTGAGGAATTGCTAGGTGTTTCTGCTGAGTCTCTTCCCCCATCATTTTTGCCAGAGGTAGATCTGCTACCTAAGATGGGGACATCTATTATGAAACCCTCAACCGTACAAGCCCTTGACCTTGAGTTGAATCCTCTCCCTGACACTCTCAAGTACATTTTCCTAGGTGCCAATGATACGCTCCCCGTTATCATTTCGGCTATGCTATCTGAGGCACAGGAGGGAGCCTTGATTGAATGCTTGTCTAGGCACAAGGAAGCTATTGCTTGGAGCATTGCTGACAGTAAGGGTATAGACTCTACGCTCTACATGCACCACATTTATACTGATGATTCTATCAAGCCATTTAGGGACATGCAGAGATGTCTAAACCCTAATATGAGGGAGGTGGTAAAAAAGGAAATCCTGAAGTGGTTGGATGCTGGGATCATATATCCCATTGCAGATAGTAAATGGGTAAGTCCTATTCATGTGGTGCCAAAGAAGGCAGTCTTTACTGTGGAATTCAACAACCAATGTGAACAAGTTTTCACTAGACCCTCAACTGGATGGAGGGTCTGTATTGATTACCACAAGCTGAACACCGCTACCCAGAAGGATCACTTTCCTCTGCCTTTTATTAATCAAATTCTTGAGAAATTGCTTTCTCGATGGATATTTTGGGTACAATCAGGTGGCAGTCTTTCCTAATGACCAAGAGTCGATGACATTCACGAGTCGTTACGGTACTTTTGCATTCACGCGTATGCCATTTGGATTATGTAATGCCCCTGCAACTTTCTAGCAGTGTATGATGTCTATCTTTTCGTACATGATTGACGAGTGTGTTGAAGTGTTTATGGATGACTTCTCCATTTATGGCTCATCTTTCGACCAGTGTCTCCTGCACCTGGAGAATGTGTTGAAGTGATGTAAGGAGACTGGCTTAGTCCTCAGTTGGGAGAAAAGTCACTTCATGATAGAGAAAGGAATTGTACTTGGGCATGTTGTATCCGAGCAAGGTTTGGAAGTAGATAAAGCCAAGATTGATTCTATTTCCAAACTCCCATTGCCTACGAATGTCAAACAGATTAGATCCCTTTTGGGCCATGCCGACTTTTATAAGCGCTTTATTAAAAATTTTAGTAAAATTTCTAGGCCACTTTGTGACATGTTGACGAAGGAATCTTCATTCAATTTTGATTCAAAGTGTGCCGAGGCCTTTCAAACTCTAAAGAAGGCCTTGATCTCTAGGCCTATTCTCCAAGCTCCTGATTGGACACTCCCATTTGAGCTAATGTGTGATCCTTCAGATTATGCAGTGGGAGTAGCCGTTGGACAAAGGGTTGAGGGAAGACCTCATGTGCTGCATTATGTAAGCAAGACTTTAACTAAACCTTACCAAAACTACACCATCACTGAAAAAGAAATACTTGTAGTTTTTGCTCTGGAGAAGTTTAGGTCTTATCTACTTGGGTCTAAGGTGGTTATTTTTACTGATTATGCGGCAGTGAAACATCTCATTGCTAAGAAAGATTCTAAGCCACGTCAGATTAGGTGGATCCTACTCCTTCAAGAATTTGACTTGGAAATACGTGAAAAGAAAGGAGTAGAAAAGGTTGTGGCTGACCACCTGTCTCGCTTTCCTCTTAATGACTCTCTTTCTGGAGACATTCGTGAGACATTTCCCGATGAAACTCTGATGGCGGTAACACCAACTTTACCTTGGTATGCTGATACTGTAAATTACTTGGTCACTGGACAAACTCCTGGCTCTTGGGATGAGCAGAAAAGAAAGAGATTCATTTCCCAAGCGAGATATTTTCATTGGGAAGAGCCTAAATTATTTATAATTGGACAAGACCAAGTAGTGAGACGTGTACCTGAAGAGGAACAACAAAGTGTGCTGAGTTTTTGACTTGAGCTTCATTGTGGAGGACACTTTGGTGCTAAGAAAACTGCTTTTAAGGTTCTCCAGTTCGATTTTTGGTAGCCTTCCTTATTTAAGGATTCTCATAATTTTCTTAAGGCCTGTATTAGATGTCAACGGACTAGAACGATTGGGAAGAGGAATGAAATGCCTCAACATCCTATTAAATCTATGGAAATTTTTGATGTGTGGGGAATTGACTTTATGGGGCCCCTTCCCGTCATCCCATGGTTACGAATATATGTTGGTGGCAGTTGATTATGTCTCTAAATGGATAGAGGCCATTCCTACGTGCACAAATGACCACTCTGTGGTTTTGAAATTCGTGAAGGCCAATATCATATCCTGTTTCGGCTGCCCCAAGACCATTATAAGTGATGGGGAACCTCATTTCCAAAACCACCACTTCAATCGGCTAACCAGGAGTCTGGGAGTGACTCGCAAGGTCGCTACCCCTTACCATCCTCAGACAAGTGGCCAGGTTGAAGTGTCGAATAGGGAGATAAAAAGTATTTTGGAAAAGACCGTTAGACCTGATAGGAAAGATTGGTCCCAGAAGCTCGATGATGCTTTGTGGGCATATTGAATGGCCTATAAGACCCCTTTGGGTACTTCTCCCTTTCGGATTGTGTATGGGAATGCATGCCATTTACCTGTTGAGTTGGAACATAAGGCACTTTGGGCTATTCGAAGTGTTAACATGGATTTAGAGAAGGCAGGTAAGGCATGACTTCTAGAATTGAGTGAGCTTGAGGAGTTGAGGAATGATGCTTGTGACACCTCTTAATCTTATAAAGAAAGAACTAAGGTCTTGCATGATAAATTTATACTTCGAAAGACCTTTAAGCCCAACCAACAAGTCTGGCTTTTCAATTCCAGACTTAAGATTTTTCCCGGGAAGTTAAAATTTCGTTGGGATGGGCCTTACATAATCACTAAAGTATTTTCGCATGGAGCTGTGGAGATTAAAAACCCTTCCACTTCAACAACTCCCTTTATCGTCAACAGTCAACGGTTAAAACCTTACATAACTTTGGATGTCCAACTGGTTGACGAGGTCACTCTTGAGGAGCCTTAGCTCCTACCATTCTCTGCCTCAGGTAACATCTTCCTTTAACTATTTTTGTTTTCAATGAGGACATTATTTGAAACACGCATGGGGGAGAGGACCTGAGGCATTTTGTTTATAGCATGCGTACATTTTCATTAAAAAAACCTAACTAAATAAAAAAAAAAAATAATTTAAAAAAAAATAAAAGTTTTGAGCTTAACTGGCTAGGTCTTGCATTCTTAAGCAAATCAGAACTCTACGGTAGACTAAGTTAAATCTAGGGTCAAACTTTAGAAGCTAAATGAGCTACTAGCTTTAGACCTTTAGTCTCCTCTGTGGACTTAAAACTTAAGTAGGAGTTAAGTTGTGGACCATTTCTCAAGAGGTTGAGGAAGGAAAGCTAGGGTTTGAGTTAAAAGGTGGGGTAGTACCTGGAGTCTTGTTCCATTTTTTGGTTTACGGGTCCCTGTAACCCAAGCATCCAAATTTCACACACTTGGTCTGGAGTAAGTAATCAACTTAATTCCTTTCTAAAAAGAGATTTGGTTCGCTTAGTTTTGACTTAGGAGAGGCTTGAAAACAGAATTTGATTGGAAGAGTTCCCGCCGCAGGAGAGGTGGAGTATATACTCACCTTGAGGATAAGATGATAACATATTACCTCCTCGGTGCTTGTCTCTTAGGATATCCATCCTACTGGGGGCATGTAAGCGCATTGTGCAGTTCAGGTACCATGGGTGGCCCTATCTCGAAGTGCCTATTGTCACAGGCCTGAATTCGCTTTAGAAATCCATGGGTGATACTATCTTGAAGTGTCGATTGCCAGGAATTCTTGGGGCCTCTATGTGCGGTGCTATCTCGAAGCATCGAAAGCTAGGATCCCTTCGAGGTACGGTAATGGGGACAATGAATCCGACACAAACCATGTTGATAGTTGATCCGAGGTTAGACTTAGGGGAATCAAACAAAAAAAAATCCTTTTTTCTTTAACTCAAATAACTTAGACAAGGGCACATGCACGGATGCTTTAATCTCAGGGATCAATAAACCGTAGGGTAGAGTAAGAAATCAGGGAAACTTATGCCAGCAACTCATCTTTAGCCGACCTAGTCTGTAACTTAACAACTACTTGGGAACCTTAGGTCTAAAGTCCGAACTTAAAAAGTTTCTAAAGGAAGATCGATTGAGTTGACTAGTCTACTTGGAGTGCTAGGTTTTGCTTGGATTTGCTAGAGACTAGTGAAAATTAGGCATGGGGGTATTTGATTAGCCCATATTTGCGGGCTATTTAAGTATTTAAGTGCCTAAACAATAAGTTAATTCTGACATTTATTTACCATAAATTAGGATGTAAATAGATTAATTCATATTTCTAATTGAATTACATAATTCATGCATTGCATTCATTTTTAAATGCATCTAGAATTAACTTAGAATTGCATTCATTTAATTAGTTAACCAATTAGGTGCATTGTATGCATTAATTTAAGTTAACATAAAAGTTGAGGGTTTGTATATAAATAACCATAGTATTTTATCATTATTTTTATTCTTCTTCTTTCAAAAACGGCTACATTTCCTTCAGTTGTCGCTCCAACGCCACCAACTGCCGCACTAAAACCTGCAATCAAGGATGAGCGGAGAATGTGGATCTGCTCCCGCCTCTCCATTCAAATCCATGCAAGTGGCTACAAAAAAAGAGGAAGAGGCAGCCGAGCTCTAGAGGCCACCATCCCAACAATCCACCACTATGCAGAGAGTTGATCTCTCATCCGTTCCACCACCACCAGCCCCAACCACGGCGACGAGCCTCCACCACCATGGGCGTGTGGCATGACAGGCCACACCGCCATCTAGAGCTCGTCTGCATCACTGTGCCTCACCAGAATCAACATCACAACCCTCGCCGTCATCACGAACAACCTCCACTACAGCCACTGCAACTTCACTCCTCCGTCAGTTAAGACATCCGAGAAGTTTCCCAGACGTCTGAAGCTTCATCCCCACACACAACAGGAACTGGCCTCCACTTCACGCCCACATCCCTCCGGCTGCACAAGCCTTCCATCCTCCAGCACCAATCGCCAACACCCCACACCTTCTTTGCACACCCTGCACTAGCCCACGCGCGCACCCTGCAACTGCCTCCAGCCACGCACGCGATCGACGCGCCCGCCAGCGTGTAGCATGCCCACCAGCTCCCCTAAGCGACCTCATCTCCTCCAGCGCATCCACTTCCATGCACCCACTCCCACTCCTGTGCATGCCCCTATTGTGCCTCACCGCCTTCAGCCCTTAGCGCACCCGCCTCACCTTCTGTAGCAGCGCCTTTCGCCTACCTGCCATGCGCCTTCCTTGTAGCATGCGGCCAGTGGCATCCAGCAGCTACGGCGCGTCCGCCAGCAGCACCGACCTCCGTGGGCGTGCAGTCTAGTGTGTGCGCCTCCTCGCCAGGACCTCAGCAGCACCCGTCCACGCCGCACGGCCTGCGGCACTTCAGCCCACACCAGAGCCCACTACCACCATTCCTCCATCCGGCCACGTTACACCTCGAAGCATCTCACATGTCGCCGTGACTGCCATCACGGAGCCCTCGGTCTAGAGATCCGCCTCTGAGCTTCACACCTCCGGCCATTCCTTCCTCATCACGCACGGACAAGGGGAAGAAGATCCCCTGTTTTGCTATAGTACCAACCCTATTAATATTTACATTCTATGCCATTGTCATCTTTTATTAATATTTTATTAAAGCTACATTGCAAAAAATATCCGTTAGTTGTTCAAAATTGCCATTTTAGCATGTTCACTTGATGCTTTCTTAATTTGAAGGCAGATTTGGCTTGATTCTCATCGAAACTAACTGTGAACATACGTTTTTTATCGGTGCGAGTTTAAATACGTCATTGCCTACCTGTGGACACGACCCGCTCTTCTATGGGTGGTTATTTTAATTATTGATTAGTCGATTATTCCACCACATAGAACTACAAATGACACATCATTTTATGTAACAAACGACTTTAAAAGTGAAGAATCGACTCGTCAGCTATCTACATCCCTATTTAGGAAATTACCTCTGTAGGAGGCATCCATGTGATTATGGAGTTGTTCGACCAACCCGTGATAGAATATCTGCATGAGTTGCCATTTCGGTACCTCGGGGTGTGGACACTTCCTCAAAAGTTCCTAGAATCTCTCCTAGGTGCTATGAAACACTTCCCCCAGCTGATGGGCGAAAGTGGTAATTGTCCGTCGTAAGGCATTGGTCCATCCAATTGGGAAGAATTTCTTCAAGAAAGCATACTTAAGAGTAGCCCATGTTTCTATCGACCTTCTAATGGTTTGGTACCAATATGCAGCCTTATCCCTGAGAGAGTAGGGAAAGAGCCGCATGATCATGTGCTCTTCGTTCACATTCCTTGCTTTGGTTGTTTGAACCAAAGTTGTCAGATCCTCCAAGTACTAGAATGGGTCCTCTGAGCCAAGCCCATGGAAATGCTTAATCAAACTTAAGACTTGGGGCTTGATTTCTACATCTCTGGCGGGAATCATGATGCAGGGACATTCTCCATAGTTTAAAGAATCATTGAAATCCTTCAAGGGCTGAGCATCCTGACCATACATCCATTGGAACCATTGCTGCATCTGCTATAATTCTTCCAACTGCCTTGAATTAGCTCCTGCTAGTTGTTGACCAACCATAGGATCTGCTTGGCTATAGCTCAACCTTCGCCTCTGGGAATGGTCCAAAGATCCTTCCAGACAAGGGTTCAATGACCTTCTTCCAGGCCTACACTAGAAGGTAGTCGGGAGGATAGGGAAGAGAAGGAAACCTGCAACACAAAAAATACAAGCCTATCCTTAAGTTGGGTAGCCTAAAGGTCTACAGACTCTCAGAATCTGCCTTAAGATTATAGATAATTTACTCTACTTTTATCCAGTCAATCCAACCAGTCAGAAGGAGGGACTGGGGAGAAGGTTCTTCCTTTGTTTTGCACCTTCGGTTCCTAGTGTAACCCTAGCCATTATCGTTTGATGCTACTCCACTAGCTAGACATCAGATTGACTAGTATATGCAGGTTAACCGTGAATAATCTTAATCTGGGCCCCAAAGAGCGAATCTGTCCTTATGGCCAACATCTAATCAATTTTAGTTAGGCTTGAGATATTTAGTGCTTTTGGAATGTGATGGGCCCTTAATGGGTTATGCCCTTAATGGTTTGCTTGAGAATGTGTGTATGTGGACAACCAAAACATTTTCAAGCAAGATTATTGGGAAGAAGTGAATTTTAGGGTTCGAATCTTGCTTAGTAGCTTTTAGGATTCAAATATTAGGTATATTCAACCAAATTTCTTGGAGGCAAACCAAGTTTGAAATCACGAGTTCAAGTACTTTCCTTTACAAATCAAGAAAAATATGGAGTGCTTGGCTTGACCTAAATATTGAATCCTATGGGGCAGCTACAAAATGACTTCCTTTTACATTAGGTGGTGTGGCCCAAACAATTCAATCAACAGGCCGAAATGCACCAACAATTAGGGCACACAAAGAGGTGATTAACCTAGTATGGTTTCTACTCCTTTATGTGTTGAATTGGTGTACTGGTTCCACAAGTCAAAATCTCAATTGAGTAGATAAAAATCAAGTTTGGTTATGTGCCACAAATGTTAGTGTATGTAGTGTGTATGTTGATTTGTCCCACAAGAAGTATCTTTTTGTTTTTCTTTTTCTTCTATAATATGAGAGGGTGAGATGAGTGGAGGTGACAAACAAGACAAACAAATTCTATCCTAGGGTTTATGCAAACAAGTAGATTAGGTCTTGGTTATTGATGTGGCGAAATGAAATTAGTGAGGGGGGGAATGTGGGGGGCACATACAAATTACTTTACCTGTACTTTAGTCCAGTCTACCACACTTAGATTTCCTTGCAAGGGTACCTGCAAGACAGTAAATCAGAGACAAGCAAGGTTAATAATAAGTAAATGCAAAGAAACATGGAAGACAAGGAAGCAAGCTCTGTTACCTCCCCGGCAACTGCTTCAAAATGATCAAAGAGTTTTGGCAAAGAAAAATTAGGGTTTCAAGAACCCATCATCATAGCTCACAAAATGCGTTATCAAATACAATTTATAACCGAAACTCCAAGGGAGTATCGGGTTGAACACAGGGAGGCAACGTTTCCCTTTGTTGAAATCCAAGCTTTGTTTTGTTTCTTTTTGGTGTTTTAGGGTTTTGTGAATTTCCTTTTGTGTTTTTGAAATAAAAAGACAAGTGAGATAACTTCGCAAAGTGGAGAACAAATACGATATTTCACAATGGCATTCAGTTGTCTATTACATATGATATGCTAAATCATAAAAAAGATAGGGGTGAGAAGAAATCTCCCAAATTGGCTCTTTGGCTAGATGACGCCTCTTGGCGGCAACTTGGAAGAAGAGGGTGAGGCACTGGATGATGGAGGTGAGATGCAGGAGGATGCCAAGTAGAGAAATGCTTCACCAAGGCTTTGGAATGGGGATGAGGAGCTGGATATGATCTTCTGCCAGAATGGAGGTGGGAGGATGGCTCCAAGGCTTCTTATGAAGGTGGTGGGATGGAGGATGAATATTTGGTGGGGATATTGGAGCATTACACTAACAAGAGGCCTTTAGAGCTTGGGGATAAGCTCTAATGGAGCTTTAGTAGGCTACTAGAGCTTAGGAGTAGGTGGGAGTAGAGTAGGTAGAGATGACTAGGTAAGGGAGCTATCTAGGTCTTTATATAGTGGATAGGAAGGGGCCAAAAATGGACATAGGGTAATTAGTGACCTCTAGGACGTCGTTGTAGGTCCAGCTCAAGTGTTGCTAAAGCCAACTTACACCCACTCACACGCATGTTCCGCTGGCCCTCTATTACTCACGTAAATCACTCTTGTGCCCTGCTGGTAAGCCCTAGCATGCACACGGGTGCACACTGGCATGCGCGCTGGCCTACGCATGGGTGTGTGCTTGCGTGCTCGCTGGCGTGCACCTGCATCATTACACCATGTCAACAAGTTTGTCTAGAAGATGTGCTGTGGCCGTGCGATGAAGGAGGGATCTCAGCCGTTGGATTTTCATCCAATGGCTAAGATCGCTTGTTGGGTAGCCCTTGGAGGTACGGTGGGTGACCTTAGGGGCCCCAGATGGTCGCACGTGGCACCATCTGGACTGTCCACCTTTCCTTGCTTGTAGAAGATGCCATGGTGCTCGGATCGAGGTGATTTCCACTTTGTCGGACTGCGATCATTGCTTCGGATCCTTCCATATGGTTAGATTTTTCATATGAAGCCTGTAAAGATGTCTCATTGCCTCCTGGCCATAAAATGTAGGAATTACTAAACAATATACACAAATTATCCTAAATGCAATGTAATGCATGTTATACACTACTTATACTTATGGAATGCAATGCTAGGGTTAGGAACTATCATAAATAAGCATTTTATCATGAATCTATGAGTGTTTATCAAGAGGCAATTACTTATTACATTCAATGCCATTGTCATGTATTAAGTGATTTATTTTATTTGATGAATTTTAGGTTTACACTCCCTCAGTTTCTCTCTATTCCTCTCATACTTTCTGTTAGTCTCATGCACTCCCTCTCTTTATCTTCAACTTTTACATGAGATTTCATGAAATATTTATTTTAATACAAAGAGTAGCTCTACTATTTGTGAACATGAATGCAAGAATGTGCAAGTTTATTGGGCTCTGTTACAATGCTTTGTTAGGCTTTTTAGATGAGTATAAGTCAGTCGCGTTGTAGTATAGGTGACCAAGCGTTGATAACAAATAATAATTTATTGCTCAAAAACCTAAGCATCCGAGGCCGAACACAAGGAAAAAATGTAATTTATTCATTAATCTCAATAACGTAATTGAACACTTAGAATTACTCAAAACTTAATTCAGAATATAAATGCAAAAGTGTAAGAGTCAAAATTGTAGCAAAATAGAATTGGATGTTAGATTCTATAATCAGATGTCTTAAAAATATATTTCTCTTTAAGCTTTTATTTCCTTCTCCTTCTTAAGTCTTCTCTTTTCTGCTGTCTTTCTTCTTCTTTCTTTCTCCTCTATCTTCTGCTTTTGCCTTTCTCCTTCTCTTTCTGTCTCTGCTTGTTTTCTTCTTCAGCCGCTCTTCTTCCTTCTTAGCTTTGTCTTTCTTCTTTCTCTTTGGCATAGTGCCTTTCTCCTTCTTCTTCTTTCTTTCTTCTTTCTTTCTTTTCCTTCCTTGGCTTTTGCCTTGATTTCCTTTAGCCTTAGCTCTCCTCTGACTTTCTCTTCTTCTCTTTGGCCTTCCTTCCTCTTCCTTTCTGTAGCTAAGTGTCTGAGCTTCACCTTGCCTTAACTACGCCTTCCTCTTCCTTCTTCTCTGCTTCTTCCCTGTGCATGCACAGAAAGAAGCAAAACCTATCCTTTATCCTCCCCCGTGTCTCTCTCTCTTTCTCTCTTCGATACGCTCTCCCAGAGTCGGGCAATCGGGTCGGGTATCGCGCACCCAGGTCCAAGTGCACCGGTGTGGGTGTGATGCGCGAGGAGTGCAAGGTTTAGGTAAATGAGTTGGGTGCCAAATCTGTGGTGGAAGGTCACGGATGAGGCGTGAGAGGGTGAGGGACCTCACCCCTATGTTACTTGAGGCAATTAACTCAAAGCACAAAATCAATTTATCCTTCGCTGTATGCTCGTACATTCACGAGGTGGGACTAATGTCCCACCGGCTTCTGCGCTCACGCCCGCAGGAAGTTTCTCACCTAATTGGGGCAGTAAGGCTCCTTATAGAGCCAGTCACTTGGCTGGAGACATGCACGCCCACATCGCGCATCACCTATGCTGGTTTGCTTGGACTGTAGCAACATGGGATGAAGCTCACAACCTTCTTGCTTTGTGCTTCAATGCGGTAGGTGCTTAGATTTAACACACACAAACACGGCCTTGTTGCCCAATTAAAATGCATGGGAAGCATCCTCGTGTCAAGGTGAAGGTGGGACGGTAGGTGGCAGGCTGTGGGGCAGCCTAGGCATGCATGCCTAGGTCACCCTGTGGCTGTGCTTATGGGTTTGGTCGGGGGACGTGTAGGGAGGTGATGGTGGTCGATGGATGGGCGGAAGGTGATCAGTGGACTGTGGTGGAGGTAGTGAGGCGTGTGGAGGTGTGGAGCGATGGGGGCATCTCGCCGATGGACAGCTGGAGATGGAGAAGATGGCAGTGGATAGTGGCTGCGAGGGGTCGAAAGGGAAAATAGAGAGAGGGGAATTTAAGAGGAGATAGAGAGGAGTAATTCTAACCTAACTAAGTGGACAAAGGGGAAGAGGTGGCTACTAGCTATACCTACTGTCATCGGAGAAGAGGGTGTCCAAGGGAGAAGTGACGGCGACGACGAAGGGTCTAGGGTGCATACGCGGGTGTTGTGCAACACAGAGGAAAGTGGTGAAGGCGGCTCTGCCACTGGTATGGTGGCAGAGTGACGAGAAATAGGAGGGGGCTCACCAGAGCTCGTTGGACTTCATGACCGGAGGAGAAGAAGATGAAATTGGGGTGGATCTCTGGCTAAGTCGAGCTGAAGAGATGCGGCTGGGGTTGAGGATCCTCTTATTGATGCTGGCAGGGGATCTTGTGCTTTGAAGACAAGCTTCCAAGAGTGATAGTCCTCGCCGGAGAAGTAATTAGCTGGAGACCCAAATCTCTCATGCATTCGCATGAGAGATTGGGTGCAAATAAGAAATTGCAATTGAGTTCAGATGGAAGGGAATTCCTCAAAGAATCTCCCTTCCAAATCTGGGAGATCTCTGAGGAATCATGGAGTACACCCCCTCCATTCCTCGTTGGAGTAGGATTTCTTCCAATTAATGGTGGAGGGACCTGTTTATAAGAGTGGAGAGGAAGTTAGGGGGGTCTTTGCAATGATTTTGAAAAGATAGGGGTCAAAATGTAATTGGGTGTACTATTTTGCAAAGTAGGTCAAGATGACCTCCCCTTAGGTTCAAATTTTGGTACAAACCTAATTTGGACCTAAGGAATCCAATGGTGAAGTTGGATTTTAGGTTTGACCATGTTTGACTGGATATTTTACACAAAAACCCAAATTAGGTCAAATAATTAGTTGAGACCCCAATCTAGGTTAAAACAGGTTCTAAAGGCCAATTTGAAGGTTCTAAGCCCTTGGTAATATTTTTACATGAATTTTAGAGGGTTTACTTGATTTTTATCCTGACCAAAACCTTGTCGAATTAAGCGGGTCTATTTTAGAGTTACAGAATGTCATTTAATTCTTGGATTGCACAATAACCCATTTCTGACTGAACCAACCTACTCTTTATCTTATTCAGACCATTTGACCTGTGTTTTGCCTCTAGGAAATCCCATTTATGTACTGCAATGGTAAAATTACAATTTAACCTTTGTTTCATGTTTTCTTCTAAGAACATTAATTCCTTGAATTAGGTCCTTCTCTAGGTTATGTAGGTGCTCTTATTCTCTTTCTTAGGTCAAACTGAGCTAGTTAGAGCTCATTATGAGGCTATCATCAGGCTCTAATCCTCCCTGTGCAGACGATCTAAAATACTATGGTTCAATATCGGTACAATTTTATTAATCTTTGATTGTGGATTTTCCACCACATCAAAAAAATACAACGATACATCATTTCTATTTCGATTATCCTAATTAAGGGAAAATACTCTCGATCAAATGGTGCCATTGCTGGGGAGGCAACTGGCCTAGTAAACTCACGATTATTTTTGTATGTTCACATTTTGTCTCTAAAGCATATTATTCATTCATATTTATTTTGTTGTGTGAGGGTACATCAAGTGGAAATGCAAGATTGCCCTAGATTCATCTTGGTGGGCCTTGATTCCACCGCAAGGAGGAGAAGAGGAGGAGCACACTTGTGGGATTGGAGAAGCTTGAGAGTAAGGAGTGAGGAAGAAGACACTTCTCCATCATCCTTAGTTTAGATAATTGACATTAGACACTTTAGACTTGGAGTTTTTGTCACCGTTTTCTTGCCCTTTTAGTTCTGGGGTAGATTTTTGTGGGATTGTCCCATTTATTTAGACACTGTGTTTATTATATTTCTATTTTCTTTTATGGTGTGAATAGTTTGTCTTTGTTTGCGCTTATACCAAAAAAAAAAACACGAGTTGCCTGATAGAAGATGCCTACTCTTTGAGAAACATATATGATTGTTTGAAGAAACATCTAGTTCTAATTCTTGCATTGTGTGCATTTTGCATTATAGAGTGTTGGAGCAAGGCGTGTACTTTTAATCTTTTGCATAAGTTATCTATCATGCATTGCATCAGTGAACCTAAAAGCAAGTCCACCATTTTGATTGAATCAATTAACAAGTGGTCACAAAAAAATTGTGACATAAAGAGGAGAAACCATAAAATTCAAGGGAAAACTACTTGTAGACTTGAGTATGAATTTCAAAATTGAAAATCCAATTTTTCGTGGTGTGAGGCATACTTTCTACAACAGGCACGCACTTTAAGAACTACACTAGGTCTCGATCCCTTAACGCTATAGGCACCGATATCTTTATCGGTGCAAACCTTCCTACTTCACTTTGTGGTGGTGATATTATCTTGTGACCAAGTGCTTTGATACTTTAAGGAGGGGGACACCCCTTAAAGGAATTAAAGGGTAGTTAAGAGGCACCGCAAATGCATTTCCTCAAAGGAAGGGTTCGCCCTACTTTCATCCCTTAGTTCCATCCTTAGAGTACCTCCTCACTAGATCACTTGAGGATATCATTTAAGTAGGGTGTGGGCCTTAAGTTACTCGAAGGTTGTCTTAGGACATGCAACTATATTGTGGAAACATGTTTGACCACCTTTGAAAGGGAATTTAATTTTGCAAGACTAAACATGCTCTAAAGAAATAAATCAAAATTCAACTTCCTAGGTGTTTGTTTAATAGTGCATGCTAGGGAGGCGATCCCTTAGGAGACAACTTGTGTTTGATCCAGAACTTGAAAGAATCCTTAGGAGAGACAACCAAGAGAAGAGAGATGGCTGAGGGAGAAGCGATAGAGAATAGGATTGCGGAAAACCAACGATCCTTGAGATATTATTTTATCCCTGCCAACCATCCTAGCCACGCATTAAGAAGACTTGGGGGGACAATCCATACGAAATCAAGAGTAGTTCCATATCTCTATTGCCCTCATTCTATGGTACTACTAGGGAGGATGCCTTCAGGCACTTAGAAGAGTTCACCAAGGTTTGTTCTACAGTGAGACTGCAAGGCATTTCTAATGATGCCTAAATGGGAACCTGATTAACGGGTTTTGGCGAAGTAAACTCAAGGTTTCGAGAACCTGTTGTCTTAGTTTGCAAAATAAGTTATCAAATGTAATTTTTTGACCAAAACTCTAAGGGAGTCCCGGTTCGAACATAGGGAGGCGACGTTTACTTTCGTTGAAATCTGGGCTTCGTGTTGTTTATTTTTGGTGTTTTAGGATTTTCTAATTTTTTTGGTGTTTTTGTATAAAAAGACAAGCAATATAACTTCACAAAGTGGAGAAACAAATATGATATATCACAATGTCATTCAAACATCTATTACAATATGCTAAAATATAAAAGAGATAGGGGTGAGAAGAAATCTCCCAAATCAGCTGTTTGGCCAGACGATGATGCCTGGTGGCAGCTTGGACGAAGACCGTGAGGTGCTGGACAACGGAGGTAAGATGTAGGAGTACGCAGGGTAGAGGAATGCTTTGCCAAGGCTCTAGAATGGGGATGATGATATGGAGGTGATCTTCTATTGGAATGGAGGTGGGAGGATGGCTCCGAGGCTTCTTATGAAGGTGGTGAGATGGAGGACGAATATTTGGTGGGGTATAGGAGCAATACACTAATGGGAGGCGTTTGGAGCTTAGGAATAAACACTAAGGGAGATTTGGTAGGCTACTAGAGCTTAGGAGTAGGTGGGAGTAGAGTAGGTAGAGATGGTTTGGAAGGGAAGGGGTCATGGGGCTTATATAGTGGAGGAATGGGGGTGTTTTGCATGCATGGGTCTTCAGCAACATTTAAAAAATCGCTCAAGACCTGCCGAGGGTGTTGCTAAACATTCAAGTGCCTCTATTGGAATGAGGAGGTGCGGCTGCAGTTGCCACAATACACGGAGATCTCCAACCATTGGATTAGGCGTGGATAGCTGAGATCACGAGGAGGAAGCACGTGAAAGAGCGATCTTCATTTTCATTGAAAACTTTAACATAAAATGATGTGTCTTTGTATTTAATTTCATGGTAGAAAATCGCTTTTCAAAACATTTTAAATTTCAGAATCTAACCACGAATAGTTAGGTCGTCTCCACAGGGAGGAATTAACCTATCAAACAAGAGTAATGATGTATCAAGTAATCAGGAATTTCAACGGATGTGCATACTAACTAGTGTTCTCATTTCCAGCATAAATTCTCAATTTAGATAATTAACCAAGAATCTGAGGGTGCACATGCAAAATCACCACTATGGAAATACCAGAATTGCTATCTTAATACTGACAAGTGTCATCAAATTTATCTAAATCAGAATTTAATTCCCATAGCAAAGATACATTTAGCTTAGTCATGAGATGAATATAATGTGACTGCATGCAATTCCATTAAAGTTGAGGGTCATTCATGCACTTCTACCATAATATAATATTAAGATAAATAAATAAATAGTAGCTTTGACAATGGCAATGCTTGTAATTTTTAATAGGCTTTTTACTGTTGCAAAATAGAGCATTGCTCTTCTTGGCACGCACGAGGAGGAGGGCCCATGGTTGAAGGAGAGAAGCCCAGCGGAGGTTGGCCGCGACAAGGGGCCCACGATGGCGGTGGTGGCATCAACTACGGTGGCCTGAGGTCACCGGTCGGCTAGGAGGAACCCGCCGGTGTTGGGTTCTACTGCATGGTTGTGCGCGCTGCCTATGGCATGCCTGCGGTCGCACGCTCGTGACAGGTGCGTTGAGGCGCTGCGCGGTCTGAGGCGTGGCCTGAGGTGCGAGGTGGGGTGCATGCAGGGGGTGTAGGCATGGATGCGGCAGTGGGTTCTTCGTCACAGCAGTGGAAGAACGAGGAAGACGAAGATGAGAAGACGGTCTGTAGTGCGTGTCCCTGCACGTTGTTAGAATGATGCGAGGCGCGTGCTTTGAGGTGGGTGCAACGGGTGTCTGCTAGTCGCGGGAGGGTGCTGGAGAGGGCGCTTGGTGTAGTGCGCGGTGGGGCAGGTGCAGCACATTATGGGACAGAAGGGCGATGGCTGGCTACCTGTGGGTGTTGGTTGGAGCTGTGAGTGCCTGCGGGCGGTGGCTTGCAGGGCATGGTGACAACTGCTTGCGGTGGGAGTGCTGGAGAGGGCGCTTGGTGCGGCCTGGCGTGGTTGCAAGGGTTCACGCTTGGAGGCAAGTGCAGTGTGTGATGGGGCAGACAGTGGAAGTTTCGGGCATGGCGAGGGCAGGCTGGATTCACCATGCACACATTCTCCACAGTGCATGCTCTTACCACGGTGGGGAAGGTTGAGATAATTCCCCACCAGGGGGAAGAAGAAGATGGCGATCTCTCCTTTGCTCCCTTACTCTTAACTCCTCTCCCCCACGCCAATTAAGGGATTTTCAAATCCCTTACTAATTTTGGCTGGTAGCTATTAGGGGTGTTGAGGTTGTAGGTGGAGATATTTGTGTGGGGGGGAAATATCTTTCCACCCCCTATTCTTTTCCACAATTAATCCTCCTCCCTCTTCTTCCCGATTATTAGCCTGATAGAGGAGATTAATTGGAGGAGATGAGTGCACTGTTGCGGGACCCTGCATGAAATATAATTACATAATAAGCAATAGAAGACATGTAGACTTAAATAATGACACATGCAATCATTTAATGAACAAATGTGATTATTAACAAACATACAATGTTAGAATTGAATTACTTAGCATAATAATAGTCCATTAAAATGGACTCATCAAATACCCCCATGCTTAAGATTTATTAGTCCCTAGCAAGAAATGAAAAATAATAGAAGTAATCAGAGGATTTCACCCTTTCTTATTTCAAAACTTTAGAGATCCAGACAAATGTGACGTGATAGTAGCTTAAGTAACAGATCCAAGTGAAAAAGCCAATTCGCATTGGGAGTTCGTACTTCACCCTTGGTAAATATTGCTGTCGGGATAGGCAACTACTTCCTATGGGGATAAAATAGAAGATAATCTATAAGTTCACCCCGGCATTTGGCTTCGGTAGGAGATATCGAGTTGAATGGATTTGTATTTGGTGGCACACACTCATCAGGTGCTACATGTAGTTTAGTACTATAGACTCTAGATCTCTAGACTATTAGACAAGTCAACTCAGAGAGAGGCTAAACAACTATGCTCTCCTGATGTTCCTGGGTGCTCACTCTTTTCTTTCTTTTCTTTCTAAGATCACAAATCTCGCCAGATTTAGTAATTGTACTCATTGTTTGGTGGCCTCACATGGCATCCACACTTCAATTAAAGTCCTAATAACTCTACAACTAAGTTAGAGTCCTCAACCAGTATTTGGGCGTTCAAAAATACTGAAAGGTAAGTATGGGTCATATTTAGTGGAACGTAATGAGTGTTTTGTTGCCTCAAAAATAATGTTACAATGATAAAATTATAATCCTGGAGTCTTTTCTTTTTCTTTTCTCTCTCTCTTTTCTCTTTCTTTCTTCCTCTTTTTTTTGTTTCTTCTTCTCTTTCTTTTTCTTTTTCTTTTCTTTTTCTTTTTCTTTCTTTATTAATCAACACAACATGATACAAACTTTTATTTATGAGGCATTATTAGGGATGATGATGGTCAAGAGGATATTTTGTGGCTTATTTGGTGGAAGTTCCTATTCTCGGCACCACGAAGGATTGGATAGGACAGGTGTATTTCTAACCTTTGACACTATTACCCTCCTTCAGCCAAGGACTCTATGAAAGACGGTCGTAACCATATACCATAGTCATAGCTTTACTAAGACTCCATCTCTATGTATCTACCTTATTTGGTGACTCTCAGGAATTCACACAAAGTACGCACATAAGAACAGAGAGTGAAAACTTCACCTAACTCTGAAGTATCATCATCTAATTGTCCAAAACATAAGAGTCCTTGCACTAGATTTAGCGCACCAGTAATCTCTCTACTTTTATCTCACAAATATGGGGTGGATCTACTAGAAGATAGTATGCCTAACTCCCTATTAACTGTCCAAGGGTTTAGTAAACTACAAATACTTATTGGTTTTCCTCAAGGATCCATTACTAAGTCTACGTGCACGTGAAATAAATGTACTGGATTCTAAACTTAAGAAATAATTCAAGAAGAAAAGCCTCCAACGACAAAGATATTTTGCTAGGGACTAACCCAATCAGCTCAAGAAAAGAGAATTTGCTTTTTTATATGCTAACCTAAATGCATGAATACTTCCTACAATGCAAAATGCACCCCCCCATGCCTAAATCCTATAATGTCTCCATTGTAAAATTAAAATAAGAGAATAAAGGAAAGAAATCACCTGATGATGGTGTTATTCAGGTCGCTGGGTTACCTCCCAACAAGTGCTACATTTTCTGTCAGCAGCCAGACTTAGAAGGAGCTTGTAAGTCTGGTTGCAGATAGAAAAGGTTATGCCCTAAAAATATGCATAACAGTGCGGGCCTAGAAAATAGGTAGCCACGGATGTTGGCGAGGTGATGATGCAACGTAATCCCAAATGCTTGCAAGAAGATATGAAAACGGAGAGCACTGTTGGCTACCTTGGGAGGTCTAGGAATAACAAAAGGAATATAAAAAGGGACCTCCCGAAATGGAATAAGAGGAGGATAACAAGGATCCACCAGAGCAGGACGGGTTGTAAAAGATATAAACATTATTAGTTCAAACCCTTGAATGGCGAGAGTAAAAGTACAAGCATCAATCCACACTCGCCATTCTACCCGAGGATGTACTGGCTTGATATGTTCTCCAGAAAGAATGTACATGAGCAGAGATCTGAGCCAAGGATCGGTTAGGGAGTATAAGAGTTGTTTGTAGTGTTGGAAGGTAATGGCTAAGTCCAATGAGGGCTTAGTCGGTGTCAGGTCCAATTCCAACAATGATTCAGATTGTGTATACTCCCTAATAGTTGTAGACAACTTCAGGTTACCCTGCCTAACATTAATGATCGGAGTCATATTTGAATCAAGGGTAGACTCTAAATTACAACTCTTTGATGGCAGGGTCAAAATGTCAGAATCCTTATCATTAAGCTCATCGTCGGATTCATTTGGTTCACTCAAATTTTTGTCGTGGTGTATATGTGATTCATTAGGAGTTGGATCAGTATCCTTAATTATTTCTAAAGATGGATCAATCTTAGCATTTTGAAGCAAGCCTATAACACTGAATTCGTTATTCTTCTCGGGGTATAAATCCTCAATTGATGTGTTTTGTCCCCGAGAGTCTCCCCTAGGCTTCTCACAATTTTATTTGTCCTCCTCTAATATCAACTCCTATTTTGATGGAGGATGATTATCAAAAGAAGGGAGGAATCTGGATTTCACAATACTGTTTATATCCTTTGGAGGTAAACCCTCAAATGATAAATAATTCCCCTATGATTCACTCCTGATTTTCAGTCAAGGTTCCTCTATTGGGGCATCCTTGATGAGAGCCTCATCATGAGCCATAACTAGCTCATTTTGACCCAATAAAGAAGATAAAAGCTCCTACATAACCTAGAAGAAGGCCTAACTGAAGGAACAAGTGCCCTGAGAAGAAAACATGAAATAAAGGTTAAAACAGAAATTTTACCATTGCAGTACGTAAATAGGATTTCTCAGAGGCAAAACATAGGTCAAATGGTCCAAATGAGATAAAAAGTGGGTTGAGTCAATCAGAAATGGGTTCATGTGCAATCTAAGAACTAAATGACACTTGGTAACCCTAAAACAGACCCGCTTAAATTAACAAGGTTCCGGTCAGAACAAAAAGCAAGTAAACCATCTAAAAATCATGGAAAAACATCCTCTAGGGTTTGGAACACTTAATTTGGCCTTTGGAACCTAGTTTGACCTAGATTAGGGTCCTAGCTCTTCAATTAACCTAATTTGGGTTTTTACGCAAAATATGCAGTCAAACGAGGTCAAACCTAAAATCCAACTTCACCATTGGATTCCTTAGGTCCAAATTAGGTTTGTACCAAAATTTGGACCTAAGGAGAGGTCATCTTGACCTACTTTGTAATTTAGTACACCCAAATCACAAATTGGTCCCTATCTTTTGAATACCGTTGCAGAGAACCCCCTAGGTTCTTCGCCTCCTTTGCAAACCAGTCCTGCCGCCATTGCTAGGGCAGAACCGAGCTCCGGCGAGGTTCGAAGAGGGATTGCTCTCTAATCCCTCAGAGATTCCCTCCCAGAAATGGAAGGAGGATTCTCTGAGGAATTCCCTTCCTTATAAAGTCAATTACAATCGCTCGTGTGAACTCAATCTCTCTTGCGAACGCACGAGAGATTTAGGTATCCTAACTCCTTTCCATCTCTAGCGAGCAACCTCAGGCAATTACGTGCCCTTCACGCCCTGCACACCCAGTCCAGCGCCTATATAAGAACCCACAACTCCGGACGAAGAGGCTAAGCTTGATTTTGACGGAGATCCCTTCCAAATTCCTCCCTCTCCCATCTTCGGCCAAACGACCCACAAGCTCCGGCAACCTCCTTCCCTCCTTCTCGTCGCTCTGCTGCCATACCAGCAGCAGAGTCCTCTCCGCCGCTTCCTCCCGCGTCGCGCTGTACCCCGCGCGTGCGCTTCTGACCTCGTCTTCGTCGCCGCTTCCTCCCTCAGGGTCTTTCTTCCCCAACGACGGCAGTTACGAGCCGTCCTCTCCGCCGCCTCCCTTCCCTCCAGACAACCCCAGATACGTTCTCCATCCTCTCCTCTCTCTTTTCCCCTAACTATTTTACTTGATTACCCCTCGACAGTACCTAACCGCCTTCATCTTCCTCGCCTCCGACCGCACTTCGGCGAGCCGCCCACATGACTCCGCCACTCCACACGGCTCGCCAACCACCTCGTGAGCTCTGCCTCACCACCAGGAACTCGCTCCACCCCACAACTGCCACTCCAGACCTCCATAACCACCCCCCGAACAACCCACCATCTCCGGCCACAGGTTGACCTAGGCGCGCACGCCTAGGCCGACCGACAACCTGCAGCATCACCCACCGCCTTCGCCGTGCTACGACGAAGGTTTCCAGCTATTCTGATTGGGCCAATAGGCCGTTCTGTGGAATCTCAGGTGAACGCCCCGGCCGCCATTAACAGCCGAAGTAGCAGGAAGCTTGGAGCAGCAGCAGGCGTCAGGCTTCCCAGGTGGCAGGTGCAGCAGGCTCTCGCAAGTGTCGCGAGGTGACTGAGTTCAGCGAGGAGCACCAGCAGGGCCTTCAGCGTGGGCGATTGCACACGAGAGTCTGCGGGCGCGCGTGAGGGAAGGACGAAACCTTTAGTCCCACATCGTGGGATTGCAAATCTCAGGTACACTATAAATTTCTTTTGTGATATATTCTTATCGCCTCAGTAAGCACAGGGGTGAGGTCCCTCACTGACCCCACCAGCCTCGTCCGCGGCCTGACCACGCGGACTTGGCGGATCCGACCCGACCTAGACCTACGCACTCCTCGCGCATCACACCACCTTGAGGTGCGCCTGGTCCCGGGTACGATCCGACCCGATAATGCTTGTGGCTCTAGGAGAGCAGGTCAGAGTGAATTGCTTGAGAGAGAGAGACGCGCGGGTAGAGGGAGAAGGGTTAGGTTTTGCTCCTGTGCAGGCAGGCTGATCGCAGGAGAAGGACTTGGCCGCTGCAGAAGAAGGAAAAGCAAGCCAAAGAAGAAGACAGAAGAAGAAGAAAGAAGCCTTCGCAGGAGAAGGAAGGCAGAAAGATTAGAAGTCTTCGCAGAGAAGAAGAAGAAGGACAAGGGAAGATTGCAAAGAGATCAGAACGGCAAATCAGAGGAAAGATACAGAAGCAGAAAGGAGAAGAAGGAAGAAAGAAAGAAAGATCACATTTAAGACGTCTGATACATAAATCAGATGTCTAATTCTACTTTTTCTAAAAACTCTTTGAATCAATTATATTTGCATGTAACAGTTGTATTCTTGGGTTTTCCAAAGTACTGAGATTGCTCCCTGTGTTCAACCTCGGATACTCCGGTTTTCGAGTAATAAAAATCTTTATTTGTTTTGAACACTTTCGCGGCTATACTACAACACGATATTATCTTTTAACAAACCGCAAAAAAGCGCGACGAACATTTTGGGGCCGTTGCCGGGGAGCAACGGGCACTTTTAAAACTTTTGAGTACAACTTTTCTATCTAATATCCGACTTGACTTCTCTCTTTTGCTGTGTTCATTCAAGGAAAGCAAAACAAAAAGGAAAGAATAGCAACTGCACAACAGACTCTCCAAGGAACAGGTAATCACCATAAGTCCTCTCTCTTAACCCTCTCACAATCTAAAAAAAAGGAGGGAAATCAACTTAGGGCTACCTGTCTCATATTTAGTAACTCATCAAGTTGCCTGATTTTCATTTCAACATATTTTTATCTGTTCATCCAACTAAGGCAACTAGGGCTAAAACTTTCTTGATTGAGCCCTAGGTGCTAATTTCTACGGCAACTAAATTGGACCCACTAGAGCCAAGTTAGGGATTGCAAAGCTAGGGTTTTTAGAGACACATCTTCTCTAAAACAAAGAAACAAACTTTCCAAAAAGAGGTGTGCCTAAACCGTGTTTGAAAAGATTTATACAAGAGGAACCCTAAGCAAATCAGGCTAATAATCCATTTGAACCATAAAAGGAAGGACCTAAAAGCTCTCAAAGGAACAAAAGGTGAAGTTGATCCCTCGGGTCAACCAACCTTAATATTAGGTCACTTTTGCACTCAAAATACTTAAAAGTTCAAGTGGAACATTAAGCACCTTGATCTTAAAATAAAAAAAAGTAGACTTAAGAGGTCAAGATCCGCATTCTGGTTTACCTGGAACCGCAGTGACAAGAGAGGTCGGGTGGGGGAAACCCTGTAACCCGTGGGGACGCTCTACCGTGTAGGGGTCTTTGCGGGACTCTCCCTCTCTGGCTACCCAGGTATTTCTCAGGTGGACGATCTTCTGATCCAGGGGTCCATCTGCCTCGAACCTCTATAGTCACCCAACAATTCTTGGGTGTCTTGATTGGGTCCAGCACCTTCTGATCTCATCACATCTTTCGGTGCATGTTCGGTAGGAGGTCCTTAAGACCACCTTTAAGACCTCCCTTAGAAATTCATTCTCGTCGAGGCCAAGCCTCGACGCCCTTGTTTGTGCAGCAACCCCGCCACATAAATCTTTCATCTGACTCAGACCCTGATTCTCCTTCTCCCATCATGGCACAACCCATTGAAGAGGAGAATAATCTTGAACACCAACTTCAACGCTTGAACGATCTCTTTCAGAACTTTGTAAACCCACCGCAGCGACCTATGATGCGAGATCACTATAATCCTGTTGCGGTGGCAATCGAACCCCGAGTACGAATCCCAATTGGAGGACCCGATTCTGATCTGAAGCCCAATATGATTCATGCCATACCGAAGTTCCATGGGCTTAACTCTGAGGATCCATTCCAACACATTAAACAACTCAAGCATTTGGCCCAGACCTTCGGGTCAAATGTACAAAATCAGGATATCCTACTCATGAAAATGTTTTCGTTCTCCCTCTTGGACAAGGCTGCACACTGGTATCAGACTCAGACCCGCCCGATCAACACATGGGAGGAATTACAGTCTGAATTTTTGAAAAAATTCTTCCCTGTTGGCTGAACAAATGCCTTGCGCCACCAGATCACTCATTTCACTCAACAACCGGGAGAACCTCTTCATGAAGCTTGGGATCGATTCCTAGATCTCATGCGAAAGTGCCCCCATCACGGAGTTCCTAAGTGGGAACAAGTCCAGTCTTTTTACCAGGGACTCCATGAGGATATTCATCTATTCGTCAATGCAACATGTGGAGGAAACATCATGGGCCAACACGAGGACACGGTATGATAGATTCTCGAAAACATGTGCGAGAACTCCATAAACAATGACTCCTTGGGCTTATTCGACAGGACGAATGCCCGCGCATCGACGAATCTAAGAGGGACACATGAGACGCAGGACCTGTCCACTTCTGTCGACCTGGAACTGATGGCCAGTCGGTTGGACAAGGTCTCTATCATAGAAAAGAAGGTGGACGAGCTAACTCGACATTTGCAGCAAACCACCTCTGCATAAAATTCTTTTACACGACCTCCTCTGGCAAGGGAAACAGTGCAAAACATCTATCACCAACCTGCCAAGGGGATGGACCCATATCCACCCCCATCTACCTCTCGGACCGGAGTGACCTCTGATCCCTTCTATTCGAGTTGGGGGAACTCTGAACCCTCATATTCTGACTTTCCTGAGGTTCCTCAGAACTGCGAGGACCTCAACGCCATCCAGAATGACCCATACTCCAATACCTACAACCCTGGATGGCGAAATCATCCTAACTTTCAGTGGGCAGGAAATTCTCAAAAACCACCATATCAACCCCGCCCACAAGCTCCTCGTCCATATCAGCCGCCTCAGCCTCGGCCCAATCCCACCTACCAATCCGGGCAAAATCAGGATCAACTGACTCTTATCCTTCAAACTCTGGCTGACATTCAAAAGACGAATGCGGCAATGCAAAAACAGCACAAGGATGAGATCACAGAGGTTCGCAACCAACTGGCCCAGATGGCAAATTCCCGCCAACCTGGCACCCTTCCTTCGCAACCTCTACCCAACCCAAATAACGTGCCGACCCAGAGGCGCGTTATGAATCCAAATCCAGGCCACGCACATTTGATTTATCAGGCCCCTGCTACTCCATCACCAGACGGGATGGAGGCGTCAACATCTTATGCAAGATTGCAGCAACAGCCACCCCTCCTACCTAACCCAAACCAAAGTCAGGCCGGATTAAACTCTGTAACAACACGCAGTGGTAAAACAACACAAGACCCACACTATCCGAACCACTCCAAGCCTGATAATCGCCAAGACCCTAGGGTAGTCATCCAAGATACTACTGTCCCAGATCAAGAACCTGGACCTATCCTAGAGGAACCAGCTAGGATCCCATTTCCTGAGGCCTTGACCAAAGGAAAAAGGACAACCAAACCTGTGGCTCCTGAGGAGGATCTAGTCAAGCTCTTTGAACAGGTCCAGATAAACATCCCGTTGATGGATGCAATCCGCCACATACCGGCTTACGCAAGGTTCTTGAAAGACATATGTACACCTAAACGTAAGCCGCGAACCAAGGATGGGAACCCAATCGTACTATCAGAGCAAGCCAGCTCTATCATCTTGAGCAAACTCCCACCTAAGGCTAAAGACCCAGGAACTCCCTTGATTTCTTGTAAAATTGGTGAAACCCAACTTGATAGAGCCCTACTAGACCTAGGTGCCTCCATAAATTTAATACCTACATCCCTCCTTGACCACCATGAAGAATCTGAACTTAAACCCACCGAGGTGACATTGCAGTTAGCCGATCGATCCATCAAGTCACCCAAAGGAATACTCGAGGATGTCATTGTTAGGGTACGAGATTTTTATTTCCCAGTGGACTTCATAGTACTGGACATGGATGCACCTAAGAACCCAAGGGACACACCAATCATATTAGGGAGACCCTTTTTGGCCACTGCTAGGGCCAATATAAACTGCGAAGAGGGCCAGATAGAATTAAAATTTGGGAATCAAAATCTGAAGATAGACATTTTCAAGGCCCATCAAGGGATTAATTGCGGGGTGATAGAGGAAATTTGTGATGTCGAAGCCGTGGTTGATGAACTGCATATAGAGGACAACCTGATTATTCCTGATCAACCACTAGAGAAGCAAAAACCGCTAACAGAGGAGTGCGGACATGATCTAGACACACCTATGACTCCTACCATTGCTCCCGATACAAACCCCGAACCACCCGCTGCTGCTGACAATCCTGTCACGGAACTCAAGCCCCTTCCTGAACATCTAAAATACGTCTTTTTGGATTCAAATCAGACGTTTCCTGTGATTATCAATTCTCGACTCACACCTGACCAGGAACTCCGTTTGATTTCTGTTCTCCAACAACATCGTAGAGCCATTGGATGGACTCTAGATGATTTGACTGGTATAAGCCCTTCATACTGCACACATCGAATCTACACGGAAGAAGGCTCACGACCTTCAAGAGAAATGCAAAGACGCCTAAACCCTAACCTACAGGAGGTCGTGAAAAAGGAGATCATTAAGTGGTTAGATGCAGGGATCATCTACCCGATCTCCGACAGTCGTTGGGTGAGTCCAACACAAGTGGTACCTAAGAAGGCAGGACTTACCATCATCACGACTGAAACCGGGGAAGTCATTCCTACCCGAATAGCTAATTCATGGAGAGTCTGCATTGATTACAGAAGACTAAATTCCTCCACGAAGAAGGATCATTTCCCACTACCATTTATTGATCAGATCCTCGAGAAACTAGCGGGAAATAAATTCTTCTGCTTTCTTGACGGGTACTCCGGTTACAATCAGGTGGCAATCCATCCAGAGGACCAAGAAAAGACCACATTCACCTGCCCCTTCGGGACGTACGCGTTCCGAAGGATGCCGTTCGGTCTCTGCAATGCACCTGCAACTTTTCAGCGGTGCATACTTGCCATATTCTCAGATATGGTAGGTGATTATCTGGAAGTCTTCATGGATGACTTTTCAATTTTTGGACAATCATTTGACGATTGCCTCCAACACTTGGTCCATATACTCAGGCGGTGCATTGAGGTGAATTTGGTTCTTTCCTGGGAAAAGAGCCATTTCATGGTGCCTGAGGGAAATGTCCTGGGACATTTAATCTCAGAGAAAGGCATCCAAGTGGATCGAGCTAAGGTTAACCTGATTTCCAAGCTCCCTATGCCTAGCTCGATTAAGGACATCCGATCTTTTTTGGGGCACGTCGATTTCTACCGTCGATTCATCCCTGATTTCTCCAAGATCGCGCGCCCCCTGACCAATCTTCTCTCCAAGGATGTGCCTTTCGAAATTTCCAAGGAATGCACTCAAGCATTTGAGATCCTACGTGACCGAGTCACCCAAGCCCCAATCCTACAGTCCCCTAATTGGTCTCAACCCTTTGAGATCATGTGCGATGCATCTGACTTTGCTGTAGGAGCGGTTTTGGGGCAGAAAATTGACGGGATACCTGTCGTCATTTACTACGCCAGCAAAACACTGGATAAGGCTCAGCGTAACTATACGGTTACTGAGAAAGAGCTGCTGGCCGTAGTATTTGCCCTGGAAAAATTCAGATCATACCTTCTGGGTTCCCGTATTATCGTATATTCAGATCACACAGCTGTAAGGCATCTCCTTGCCAAGAAGGACGCGAAACCTCGACTAATCCGCTGGATCTTGCTATTGCAAGAATTTGAACTCGAGATTCGCGACAAGGCGGGAAAGCACAATGTGGTAGCTGATCACTTGTCCCGCCTTCCTTCTGAAATTATTAATCCTTCCGGACCTATTACAGAACATTTCCCTGATGAGCACCTCCTGACTATCAGTACAAGTCTTCCATGGTTCACCGATATTGTTAATTACCTGGCATCACATCAGATTCCGCCCGATTGGTCGAAGGCCAAAAAGGACAAATTGCGTTCCGATGCCAAGTATTACCTATGGGAAGACCCGTATCTTTTCCGCATTGGTGCTGATCAGATAATCCGACGGTGCGTCACGGAAGTGGAAATCAAAGACATACTCTCATTCTACCATAACCAGGCATGCGGTGGACATTTTTCTAGACATAAAACCGCATTGAAAGTCCTCCAGTGTGGCTTCTACTGGCCCACAATTTTCAAGGATGCATACGATCACTGTAAGGTATGTTCCCGTTGCCAGACTCTGGGCAACATGAGCCATAGAGACATGATGCCTCTACAGCCGATCTTGGTATGCGAAATTTTCGATATTTGGTGGATTGATTTCATGGGACCCTTTCCGAACTCGGATGGCTTCGAATACATCTTACTCGCAGTTGACTATGTGTCCAAGTGGATAGAAGCCATTCCTACCCGAACCAACAATCATAAAGTCGTTATAAAATTTCTCCATCAAAACATTTTCTCAAGGTTCGGGATTCCGCGTGCTATAATTTCCGACGGAGGGACCCATTTTACGAACGCTCAGTTCAGGTCGCTGATGACCAAATACGGGGTGTCACACCGAATCTCTACTCCTTACCACCCCCAAACTAATGGTCTAGCTGAGCTATCTAACCGAGAGATCAAGAAGATCCTTCAGGTTACTGTTCGACCTGATAGAAAAGATTGGTCTTCTCGGCTTCCGGAAGCATTGTGGGCCTATAGGACCGCCCACAAGACCTAATTAGGAATGTCTCCCTTCAGACTAGTGTACAGGAAGGCATGTCACCTCCCCGTCGAATTGGAGCATAAAGCCTATTGGGTAGTACGGACCTGTAATCTCGACCTTTCTAAGGCTGGAACCCACAGAAGATTTCAAATGAGCGAGATCGATGAATTACGCCACGACGCGTATGAGAACTCGCGAATTTACAAAGAACGGGTTAAAGCTTTTCACGACAAACACATTTCTAGAAAGGTCTTGTATCCTGGTGAAAAAGTTTTACTCTTTGATGCTCGACTCAAATTATTCCCAGGAAAGCTAAGATCCAAGTGGGTCGGACCCTACCTAGTCCGACAAATCTTCGGAAATGGAGCTATTGAAATCAGCCCACTCAGCCACAATTCTGAACCCTTTGTCGTGAACGGGCAGTGACTCAAGCCGTTAATTGACATGACCGATATAGATTTGACTGAGTCATCCTTTACCCTCCATTCCTCTTAAGCTCATTGCGCCCAGCCGATGGCGTAAAACTCAGCGCTTAACGGGAGGCAACCCGTCATTCTTTGAAAAACCTGAAACCGTTTCTGACATCTCTATGCGGAACTCATATTGCACTTTAGGGTTCATCCATTAGAACAGCCGACTTCACCTCAGGTATACCTACCCGAGATTAGAAATCGTTCGCAACAAGTCGCTTCGACCCATTCACTCACCACACACCTGTCCTAATACATGAACTAAGCTGAATTCGAACCCACCTAATTTACAATGGGGACATTGCAAATCTTAGGCATGGGGGGATATGAAAGTGCAAAATGTCAGAAAATTCATATCAAGAAAGGGTTTCAAAAAAAAAAAAAAAAAAGAGACTTGATAGAGGGAAGGAACAATTCAGGGTCATACAAATGAGAGGAGAAAAAAAAAAAAGAAAAAAATGACAAAAAGGAGCACAAAACGAAAATGAAAAGAAATAGTCATTAGTAAAAGATTAAGGGGTTAACTGAAGTTCTAGACCGAATCAAGAAAAAGAAAAGAAAAGTGCCACGGAGATATAATAAGAGATTAGCGGGAACGCTGGTCTTAGGCTTTTTGGGCTAGTACCTTTAGCTTAAAAATTCACGTATCCATTAAAATCTGGATAATCCTCAAGAGGTTGAGGAAAATGCGAAGCTTAAGTATTAGGTCTAAGGCTTAGGAAGTATTCGGCCTCGTTAACTGACCTCCGGTTTGCGGGATTCGGTAACCTAAGCACCCAAATTCACACACAGTCTGGTTCAGTGCGCATAAACATCCAAATCACGCGAAAAGCGTTTAATGTTCTAAAAAAGTCACCTAGATTAGGAGCGGTCAATCAACACAAATTGATTTGGACGAGTTCCCAGCGCGGAGAGGCGGGAAATTCCCCTCGAAGATGCGTAACAACATATCGTCTCCTCGGTGCTTGTCTCTTGGGATATTTAAATATCCCACCGGGGGCATGTAAGCACTCTACTGGTTCAGATACCATGGGCGGCATTATCACGAAATGTCGATCGCCAGGGTCTGGATTCGGCCACGGAACGCCATGGGCGGGATTATCTCGAAATCTCGAAAGCTAGGGTTCCGGGGGTTGCCATGGGCGGGATTTTCTCGAAATCTCGAAAGCCAGGGACCCTTGAGGATTGATGATGGGGACGAGGAATCCGATACAGACCGTGTTGAGAAGCTAATCCGAAGCTAGAAATAAAAAGAAAAGAGAGAGAAAAGCTCTCCAAACAAATAAATCTTCTATCTCTCTCTTACAAAAAAAAAAACGCACTGCAAACTGAACTTAGGCTAAAAATATCTCAAGCACGGGTGCTTTAACCGCGGAGTCCAACAAACCCTAGGTTAGTTTCTGTGGGCCGTAGAAACCTTTGCAGAAGACTGAGGCTAAAGTGGAACAGGTCCGGATTTTGGTTGGTACTTGAGTACCTCAGGCCTATTGTCGGCATTCCCACCTAATCACAAAAGAAAAGGAGAAGCACTTATCATTGTTGACAGACACTCAGGGTCTAGAATGGAAGTTAAAACTTTGAAATTTTGCTAAGGGACTAGCAAAAGCTAGGCATGGGGGTATGATGAGAGCCTCATCATGAGCCATAACTAGCTCATTTTGACCCAATAAAGAAGATAAAAGCTCCTACATAACCTAGAAGAAGGCCTAACTGAAGGAACAAGTGCCCTGAGAAGAAAACATGAAATAAAGGTTAAAACAGCAATTTTACCATTGCAGTACGTAAATAGGATTTCTCAGAGGCAAAACATAGGTCAAATGGTCTAAATGAGATAAAAAGTGGGTTGAGTCAATCAGAAATGGGTTCATGTGCAATCTAAGAACTAAATGACACTTGGTAACCCTAAAACAGACCCGCTTAAATTAACAAGGTTCCGGTCAGAACAAAAAGCAAGTAAACCATATAAAAATCATGGAAAAACATCCTTTAGGGTTTGGAACACTTAATTTGGCCTTTGGAACCTAGTTTGACTTAGATTAGGGTCCTAGCTCTTCAATTAACCTAATTTGGGTTTTACGCAAAATGTCCAGTCAAACGAGGTCAAACCTAGAATCCAACTTCACCATTGGATTCCTTAGGTCCAAATTAGGTTTGTACCAAAATTTGGACCTAAGGAGAGGTCATCTTGACCTACTTTGCAATTTAGTACACCCAAATCACAAATTGGTCCCTATCTTTTGAATACCGTTGCAGAGAACCCCCTAGGTTCTTCGCCTCCTTTGCAAACCGGTCCTGCCGCCATTGCTAGGGCAGAACCGAGCTCCGGCGAGGTTCGGAGAGGGATTGCTCTCTAATCCCTCAGAGATTCCCTCCCAGAAATGGAAGGAGGATTCTCTGAGGAATTCCCTTCCTTATAAAGTCAATTACAATCGCTGGTGTGAACTCAATCTCTCGTGCGAACGCACGAGAGATTTGGGTATCCTAACTCCTTTCCATCTCCGGCGAGCAACCTCAGGCAATTACGTGCCCTTCACGCCCTGCACACCCAGTCCAGCGCCTATATAAGAACCCACAACTCCGGCCGAAGAGGCTAAGCTTGATTTTGACGGAGATCCCTTCCAAATTCCTCCCTCTCCCATCTCCTGCCAAACAACCCACAAGCTCCGGCAACCTCCTTCCCTCCTTCTCATCGCTCTATTGCCATACCAGCAGCAGAGTCCTCTCCGCCGCTTCCTCCCGCGTCGTGCTGTACCCCGCGCGCGTGCTTCTGACCTCGTCTTCGTCGCCGCTTCCTCCCTCAGGGTCTTTCTTCCCCGACGACGGCAGTTACGAGCCGTCCTCTCCGCCGCCTCCCTTCCCTCCAGACAACCCCAGATACGTTCTCCATCCTCTCCTCTCTTTTCCCCCAACTATTTTACTTGATTACCCCTCGACAGTACCTAACCGCCTTCATCTTCCTCGCCTCCGACCGCACTCCGGCGAGCCGCCCACACCACTCCGCCACTCCACACGGCTCGCCAACCACCTCGTGAGCTCCGCCTCACCACCAGGAACTCGCTCCACCCCACAACTGCCACTCCAGACCTCCATAACCACCCCCCGAACAACCCACCATCTCCGGCCACAGGTTGACCTAGGCGCGCACGCCTAGGCCGACCGACAACCTGCAGCATCACCCACCGCCTTCGCCGTGCTACGGCGAAGGTTTCCAGCTATTATCATTGGGCCAATAGGCCGTTCTGTGGAATCTCAGGTGAACGCCTTGGCCGCCATTAACAGCCGAAGCAGCAGGAAGCTTGGAGCAGCAGCAGGCGTCAGGCTTCCCAGGCGGCAGGTGCAGCAGGCTCTTGCAAGTGTCGCGAGGTGACTGAGTTCAGCGAGGAGCACCAGCAGGGCCTTCAGCGTGGGCGATTGCACACGAGAGTCTGCGGACGCACGTGAGGGAAGGCCGAAACCTTTAGTCCCACATCGTGGGATTACAAATCTCAGGTACACTATAAATTTCTTTTGTGATATATTCTTATCGCCTCAGTAAGCACAGGGGTGAGGTCCCTCACTGACCCCACCCGCCTCGTCCGCGGCCTGACCACGTGGACTTGGCGGATCCGACCCGACCTAGACCTACGCACTCCTCGCGCATCACACCACTTTGAGGTGCGCCTGGTCCTGGGTACAATCCGACCCGATAATGCTTGTGGCTCTGGGAGAGCAGGTCAGAGTGAATTGCTTGAGAGAGAGAGACGCGCGGGTAGAGGGAGAAGGGTTAGGTTTTGCTCCTGTGCAGGCAGGCTGATCGCAGGAGAAGGACTTGGCCGCTGCAGAAGAAGGAAAAACAAGCCAAAGAAGAAGACAGAAGAAGAAGAAAGAAGCCTTCGCAGGAGAAGGAAGGCAGAAAGATTAGAAGTCTTCGCAGAGAAGAAGAAGAAGGACAAGGGAAGATTGCAAAGAGATCAGAACGGCAAATCAGAAGGAAAGATACAGAAACAGAAAGGAGAAGAAGGAAGAAAGAAAGAAAGATCACATTTAAGACGTCTGATACATAAATCAGACGTCTAATTCTACTTTTTCTAAAAACTCTTTGAATCAATTATATTTGCATGTAACAGTTGTATTCTTGGGTTTTCCAAAGTGTTGAGATTGCTCCCTGTGTTCAACCTCGGATACTCCGATTTTCGAGTAATAAAAATCTTTATTTGTTTTGAACGCTTTCGCAGCTATACTACAACGCGATATTATCTTTTAACAAACCGCACAAAAGCGCGACGAACAATCCACATCCTCTGAAATAGACTCTTCATATACCTGAAGCCAAAATTGATCTAATTCATCCTCCATTCCCTTACAGTCACCTTCATTTGGTGCATTTAAATCCTCAGGATACTGATTCCCTAAGTACAGGGTCAAGAGTAGGCTCACTAAGGGTAGAATGAGATTCGACCAGATAATCAATAGCGAAAGTGATAGGAATAATGCAACCTTGACATGGGTTAGTAGGGGTAAGGAGAATACTGTCATTGGGGTCAAGGTGCTCAAGAGGTACCATCTTTCCTTGCTTTTGACTCCAATATAGCTCGGGTGGCTAATCAATGTGATTGTTCTCCTCAAGTGGCCATGTCTCTTTGAGAGAGTCTAAGTGATAGCTACATAAAACTGGATCCCTATTGTCCTTGGGTTCCTCAAAATTATTTTCATTATCATGGTCGTATGGGTAGGGATCGAAATTACTAGGAAGCGTGTAGCTAAGCTATCTTATTTCTTCATTTAACTGTTGACTATTCCTCAACATCTCTCCCATTGATTCCATCATTTCCTTTTGCTATTTTTGCATTTCTATCATAAAAGAGGAGAGGCTACTATTATCAGGTTAGGGAGGATAATCAATTCTAGGCTCTGGTTGCCTATGTGTATCGGTCCAACCTCGATACAGAAAATCATGAAGAGTGGGAGGGTTGGGTGTTTGCATAGAAGTAGGGATTTTAGGGTTGGAAAATCCCGCTCCTAGGTTCTGCTCAAAAGTGGGAGTTATCAGGCCAGTACTCCCAGGATAAGAGTATGAATGATCCCATGAATTGTCAATGTACCCATCAAAGGACGGATACGCTCGGGGCATGGGATCCTGGTTAAAAGATGGGAAGTACTGACTCTGATAATCAAAATGATAGGAGTAAGGGTGATCCATTTCTTTAAGCCAAACAGTTTTAACTCTCTTAGGATTTAGAAGAATTCAGAATACAAGCAGAAACTTCCTAGAGAGTTATACTGTCAAAGCAAATGCAAATTCAGTGGGATCTGTTTTAGTAGATTGTAGGTCTTAGAATTAAATGTTCAGTTGGTGGCCAAACAAGTTTTGCAAAAATTATGCTTCCTAGGACAACCTTCACTGGTGCTTATAACCTACTCGCAAGGGATGGAAGTCTCCAATTGAGCCCACACACAAGGAACCGAAGTAACTTGGTGGATAGGCTTGCTAATTTTAGACTAACTTCCCTTGTGGTGCAAAAGAGGAGGGGTAAAAATTTATCTAGTGACCTTATGTGTGAGGTGCACAGTGTCTCAGGTGTGCAAATATACGATCTTGTTTTGAGTTTTGAAATTTCGCAAACAAGATCCTTTTGCAAACAATTTTAAGTCAGATTTTAAGGTCCAACCTCTTAGCAGTCCCAATTTTTAAAGTGACCACTGAATTATTTCGATTCAAGCACTTTGGTGGTCTTGGATTTAGGTTCAATGCAGATGCATGACAGGTGATTGATGCTCAAGAGAAGACATACCTTACTCCAGCTTTCTTCGTGCAATAATGAATGCAATGTAGTAAAAATAAGCTAGATGCTGCTTATTCAATTCTAGATGGTCGTCCTATAGTTATGCAGCTTCTAGCAGGTAGTTCGATTTTTCTTTCTTTTCAATAATAATAATAAGCAAATAGACCTAATCTAACTAACTAACAAACATGTAGTTCAAACAATTTGAATAGTCCTATAATCTAAATAAATAGGAACACGCTCCCGAAAATATGCTCCCGCATGCAAGACCGATAAGAAATAAAGAGGCACGGGGAACACGTTCCCAAAAATACCCGACAAGGGTCCAAAAGATAGAAATTAAATTCTAATATCTATCTAAACTAAATCTAACTAAGATCTACTAACTAAATCAAAAATAAGCTCCTACGTAAGCCTATGCGCGTGGGATCAAGGCCCACATGTTCCGGTTGCTAGCCTCCAGGTAGCGTCAAGGTGCACTAAAAAGATCATCTCCGCCGTGCGCGCCTGTCGCGTTCGTCGTTCGATTCGTGCACACAAAGAGAACCAATGTCAGAAAAGCTTTTTAAAATAGCATCAAAATTATAGAAAATTCCCAAAAAAATTAATAGGCGTGTTTCCTCCCCGGCAACGACGCCATCTAAAAGAGTGATCTTCATTTTTGTTGAAAACTTTAACATAAAATGATGTGTCCTTGTATTTAATTGTGTGGTTGAAAATCGCTTTTCAAAACATTTTAAATTTCAAAATCTAACCACGAATAGTTAGGTCATCTCCATAGGGAGGAATTAACCTATCAAACAAGAGTAATGATGTATCAAGTAATCGGGAATTTCAATGGATGTGCATGCTAACTAGTATTCTCATTTCCAGCATAAATTATCAATTTAGATAATTAACCAAGAATCTGAGGGTGCACATGCAAAATCACCACTATGGAAATACTAGAATTGCTATCTTAATACTGACAAGCGTCATCAAATTTATCTAAATCAGAATTTAATTCCCATAGCAAAGATACATTTAGCTTAGTCATGAGATGAATATAATGTGACTGCATGCAATTCCATTAAAGTTGAGGGTCATTCATGCACTTCCACCATAATATAATATTAAGATAAATAAATAAATAGTAGCTTTGACAATGGCAATGCTTGTAATTTTTAATAGGCTTTTTATTGTATCAAAACAAAGCATTGCTCTTCTTGGCACGCACGAGGAGGAGGGCCCATGGTTGAAGGAGAGAAGCCCAGTGGAGGTTGGCCGCAACAAAGGGGCCACGATGGTGGTGGTGGCATCGACTATGGTGGCCTAAGGTCGCCAGCCAGCTAGGAGGAACTCGTTGCTGTTTGGTTCTGCCGCACGGTTGTGCGTGCTGCCTGTGGCGTGCCTGCGGCTGCGGCTCGCATGCAGGTGCGTTGAGGTGCTATGCGGTCTGAGGTGTGGCCTGAGGTGCGAGGTGGGGTGCATGCAAGGGGTGCGGCTGTGGTAGAGGGTTCTTCATCACAGCAGTGGAAGAACGAGGAAGATGAAGATGACGAGAAGACAGTCTGTAGTGTGCATCCCTGCGCGCTGTTAAAATGTTACGCAGCACACGCTTGGAGGTGACTGCAGCGCGTGTCTGCTAGCCGTGAGAGGGTGTTTAGTGCAGCATGCGGTGGGGCAGGTGTAGCGCGCTATGGCACAGAATGGCGATGGCTGGCTGCCTGCGAGTGTTGGTTGGTGGTGTGGGTGCCTGCAGGCGGTGGCTTGTAAGGTGCGGTGACAAGTGCTTGCGGTGGGAGAGCTGGAGAGGGCACTTGGTGCGGCCTAGCATGGTTGCAAGGGTACACGCTTGGAGGTGGTTGCAGCGTGCGGTGGGGCAGATGGTGGAAGTTGCCGGCATGGTGAGAGCAGGCTAGATTCACCGTGCACACCTTCTCCACAGTGCATGCTCTTTCCACGGTGGGGAAGGTGGAGATAATTCCCCGCCAGGGGGAAGAAGATGGAGATCTCTCCTTTCCTCCCTTCCTTTTAACTCCTCTCCCTCGCACCAATTAAGGGATTTTCAAATCCCTTACTAATTTTGGCCGGTGACTGTTGGGGGTGTTGATGCCGTAGGTGGTGATATTTGGGGGGGAGGGAATATCTTTCCACCCCCTGTTCTTTTCCACAATCGATCCTCCTCCCTCTTCTTCCCGATTTTTAGCCTGATAGAGTAGATTAATTGGAGAAGATGAGTGTGCTGTTGCGGGACCCTGCATGAAATATAATTACATAATAAGCAATAGAAGACATGTAAACTTAAGTAATGATACATGCAATCATTTAATGAACAAATGTGTTTATTAACAAACAGGCAATGTTAGAATTGAATTACTTAAGCGTAATAATAGTCCTTTAAAATGGACTCAACAGCGTGCGATGTCGTTTGAATCACGCACTTGCTGGCATCTACAATCCCAACCGTTGGATGCTTCATCTCATGGCTTGGAGGCGGCCGCAGATCGCACCTTCATCAATTGAATCGCGCTCGTTGTGCGATCACAACGATCGGATGACAGTTGCCGCATCCAGTCGACTTGAATGAGAGCTTGATAAATGCCAGTTTATCATCATTCTCATACATTAAAACAAACCTAGCTCTTAGGATTTTACTCTGCAAATGGGTTTTTGGGTTGCATTTAGACATTAACTAGGTTAGGCATGCATTGCATTTTCTTTTGTTGTTTTAATGTGTTTTTGTGAGTGTTAGGGATGAACAGATATACAGATCCCTAAAACCCTAGCACTCAAGAAGGCAAATGGTGAAGGAGGAGCTTAGACTAGCTAGAACTCAGCTTGATCCAGCTCACCACAGCTGGAACCTAGCTTACTTGAACTAGGGTTAGCTCATCCCAGCTCCATTCAGCTAATCTCAGCTAAATGACAACTCAAGAGAGTTCATCTTAGCCCACCCTAGCTCAAGTCAGCTCAGATCCAGCTCAACCTAGTTGAGTCTAGCTCATTTTAGCTCCCACTAGTCGACAGGGAGCACTAGCTAGCTCAGCTGAGTTGACTAGAGTTCACCCCAGCTCAGATCTAGCTACATCCAGCTCCACTCAACTCCAACTAGCTAAAGAAGAACTCATCCCAGCTCAGGAAGTTCAAGTCCAGCTCCCGGGGACCCAGCTTAGCTCAAGCTAATTGAGCTAAGCTACCTTAGCTGTCTCAACCAACTCAATCCTCCCCGGGAGCGCTAGACCTAGCTTACCTCATCTCCTTTCAACAGAAGCTAGCTCACTTTAGCTTGGCTTAGTAGCTAGCAAAGAAATACCAAGCTAAGCCAGCTGGAGTAGCCCCATGTTGACCTCTTCAGCAGCTGCCAGCTCCACTTCAGCTCCGAACTCTTCAGAACCAGCTCCTCCCTCCAAACCCTGGATTCGACACCTCCTCCTCTACTCCATCATTAGCTAAGCTAGCTTAGCTTAGCTATGCTCCAGCTTCCTTGCCTTGTACCACCCAAAAACCCTACCTAACAACTCCACCAACTAGCTCCACCTAAGCTCCACATAAGCTAACCCTACTTGGTGCCAACCTAGCCTACCCACCACCTCCAAAAGGCACCTAAAAGTGGCTTCAAAACCACCCTAACTACCCCCTTGTTGGTGCCACTTTTCCCTCCAAAAACCCCCTTCATCTCCACCACACATCTCCACTTAAACCCATCTCCACCATCCACATAATCCCACCTTCTAGAAGCCTCAAAGTTGGCGACAATTGATGGCATCTCTCCATGGTTGGTGCCACTTTTAGGTCCCCCTTGACCAACCCAAACTACCACCCTTACATCCCTTAGGTGACGCCAACCATCCTTAACCCTAGGATCAACTAACCACCTCCATCTTCCCATCTTAGCCCTCCATTTCAAGAGTCACCTTAACCCCCCCATCCTACCCTATAAAATGACCACTACCCACCACCATTCAAACAATCCTTGGCTAGCAAATTCACTCTCATACTCTACCTAGAGCCCACGCACAAGAGTGAAGAAGAAGAAGATTAAGGGGATATTCTGTCCCTTTGGTGCCTTCCCCTCTTCCCTTCTCTCTTGAGCCCACACCAGCCAAAGGAGGAGCCAGGCAAGGAAGATATTTGGAGGAGATCTTGAAGGTGGTCCATGCCACCTTGGAGGAGAATTTAAGGGTGGTGCACGCCCACCCCTTGGAGGAGAGTATTGAAGGTGGTAGCATCCACCTTGTAGGGGCTCTCAAGGAAGGAGAAAAAGGAGGCCCTCTTTTCAAGCCAAGGAGCAGCTAGACTTGGAGCAAGAAGACTCCCTTCTTCACCAAATTTTGCAAGAGGATTTGTGTTTCTTTTATTGCTTTTAAATTTTTTCATTTCTAGTTGAAGCATTCCTCTACTTGTCTGTGAAAAGAACTCAAATTCTAGTTAATCAAATTGCCTTCTTTTTAATTTCCTATTGCAGTTGTTACTATTGTTCTAGTACTTGTTCTACTTCCACTCCCTAATTACTCTAGGCCACTAGTTGCCTAGAGTGAGCTTAGGTAGTGGACATTTTAATATCTTAAGTTTCATCTTAGCATTTTAGGGGTTAGCACATTTTCATCACAATTCTCACTTTGCTCGTATTATTTCAAAACACAAAAAGATATATATATTCAAAATACCAAAATAGAAAGTTGAGATTTATTTTTATTAAGATAATTGAATTGCAATTTTTGCCTCCTTGGACCACCCTAGATACTCCCCTATCTAGGGTACAAATTTAAAAGCATATGCAAATTCACGTGTTACAACGACATTAAAAAACCCGCTTTTACAAATCGTGCGACTTTTCGCATCAGCACGCCAGATGGCGTATGTTTGCTTCAGCGTGCGTCTGCACATCGTCGACCGGCGTCTCCTCGCGTGTGAGTAATGCCAACTACTCGATCAAGATCGAGCGATCCAATTTCTTTGAGTACTGATGGGGGTGTAGAGGATTGAGGCTCAAACCTGCGCCTCTTGTTTGAGGAATGGGTGCGCTACCATTTGGCCAAGAAGTTTCTTGGTCGCGTGGAGATGATGTGCGGTAGTGCGCCTCCACCGTTGGATGAAGATCTAACGATCGAGATGATGTCTTCTTTGACTTGCTTAAGGCCGGGAGATAAAGAGCACTTCTCAGCTATTGGATTGAGATCCAATGGCTGGGATCACTCCTTGCATGAAGCTGGGGCGGCTGCTGCTCGTGTAAGGCAGCCTGGATGGTGCCACGTGGTTCCATCTAGGTCATTCATCTCCTTCTTGTAGAGGATACTGCAGAGCTCTAATTGGGGTGATTTTTACACTAACGGACTGTGATCATTGCTCCAAATCCATCCGTATGGTTGGATTCTTCATTCAAAGCCCGTAAAGATGTCGCACCACCTTCTGGCCATATAAAATGTTGAAATTAATGTACAAAATATACAACTATCCTAAATGCAATGCAATGAATGTTACGCAATATTTATACTATGATATGCAATGCAAAGCCTAGGATCTATCATAAATAAGCATTTCATCATGAATTCATGTGTGTTTATCGTATCCCCATTGAAGGAGCGATCTTCATTTTCAATAAAAACTTTAGCATGAAATGATGTGTCGTATGTAATCACGTGGTAGAAAATCGCTTTTCAAAACATTTTAATTCTCAAAATCTAACCACGAAAATAGTTAGGACGTCTCCACAGGGAGGAATTAGCTTATCGAATTAGTGAGCGGTGACTCGTTAATTCGAGAATCTCATTGGGTGCGTCTATTCTGTAGTGCAACTTGTTATCCTCATGAATCTCATTCTAAGCAAATGATTATAATTGTAGGGGTTTATATGCAAAATTACCATAATATAATATTCTACTAACTAATGATCTTGGTAATGATAATCAACGTAACTACTAATTTGCTGTAAAAGTGACCTTGTTCATTGCAATCAATATCCTAATCATGCAAATTGTAATCATATGTAATTCAGATAAACTGAAGCGATGTCCATGCAATTCTGCCATAATATAATAATAAGATAAATAAGTTAATAGTGTTTCCACAATGGCATTATTCGTAATTACTAATTGCAACCTTCACTATAGCAAAATAGGGGATTACTTCCCTCATGCTTGCGCGAAGAGGAGACGGTGGACGGTGTGGTCGCTAGTGGTGGGTCTCTGAGGTAAGGCCTTCGCGATGATGGTGACATGACGGTCGGATGGAGGAGGAAGAGAATGCCAGCGACGGGCATTGTGCGCATGCGAGTAGGCTGTTGTGGCCTGCGTGGAAGCATGGAAGGGGTTGGCATGCTGCGTGGAGGTCCTCGGTGGCGTTGGCGGTGAAGATGGTGGCCGACGGTGGTGGAGAGAAGAAAAGGAAGAAGAAGAAGAAGTCGCACGCACTAGAATGGAGTGCGACTTCGTTGGTGCGCGTGGAGCGACACAGCATGAGCGTAAGGGAGTAGTGCACGCAGTCTGGCTGCATGCGGTGAGGCCGCATGGTGTGGCTGTGCGGTGAGGTTGTGTGGTGTGGCTACGCGGTGAGGGGGCGAGCTCATGCGCAGCAGTGGAGGGATGTCACGATGAAAGTAGTGGCGAGCAGCTGTCACCACGCTCGTTGCCACCTAGGAGGATGAAGAGGTGCCGCAATGTTGAAGGTCTCTTTTGATGGCCACAGTGCAAGCATGTTGCACGGTGCAAGCTTATGTCGTGGTGGTAGAGATGGAGAGATAGTCCCCGTCAGGGGGAAGGGAATGACGATCCCTCTTCCTGCATGCGATGAGTCTTTTTATAAACCTTCTGCCATCGACTCTCCTATGATCTGCTGCATTTCCGGACGACTCGGCATTCTCCAATAGCTTAACGGCAATAGCGAGGTAGTGGGGAAACGATGTGTTGAGGCAGGCGAGGAGGTTGCGCACATGGAGGTAGATATGGCTATGTTGTGGTGCATATTGTCAACATCATCAGACGTCCAGAGTAAGCATCAGACGTCTTAAAAATGAGATTTGGCTATGCTTGATTCCTACAAAGCATATAATTATTTATAATATCATATAAAATTTACAAATATAAATTATAATGCATGCATTTATTTTATAATCAAATACAAATATTAATATACTCTAACATGTAGTAACTAACCAACTTAGGCTAGCAATTAGTCCAATATGTTGGACTCATCAAATACCCCCATGCCTATGTTTTGCTAGTCCCTAGCAAAAATGAAAACAATAGAAGTAATCTGAAGATTTCTTCTTTCCTTATTCCAAAAGTTTAGAGATTTAGACAAATGTGAAGTGATAATAGCCTAGGTAACGGATCCAAGTGTAAATAACTAACTTACATTTGCAGTTCGTACTTATCCCTTGGTAAGTATTTCTATCAGGATAGGCAACTACTTCCCTCAGGGATAAAGTAGAAAATAATCTATAAATTGACCCTATCTTCAATGACACTTTCATGACAAAGATGTTTTGCTAGGGACTAACCAATTTAGCTCAATTTTTTTTTTATGTTAATGCACCTAACCTAAATGCATGAATACTACCTAAAATGCAAAATGCACCCCCCCATGCCTAAATCCTACAATGTTCTCATTGTAAAATGAAAACAGGGGGAGAAAGGAAGAAAATCACCTGAAGATGGTGTTATTCGGGATGTTGGGTTGCGTCCCAACAAGCGCTGCATTTTCTGTCAGCAGCCAGACTTATAGGGAACCCGCAAGTCTGGTTCTAGACAAAAAAAGCTAGCCCTAAAAATATGCGTAACAGCGCGGGCCTAGAAAATAGGTAGCCATGGATGTTGGTGAGCTGGTGATGCAACGTGATTCCAAATGCTTGCCAGAAGATATGAAAATAGAGAACCTCGTAGGCTACCTAGGGAGGTCTAGGGATAACAAAAGGATCTTGAAAAGGGACCTCCCGAAATGAAATAAGTGGAGGATAACAAGGATCCTCCAAAGCCGGATGGGTTTTAAAAGATATAAACATTATTATTTCAAACCCTTGAATGGCGAGATTAAAAGTATAAGCATCAATCCACACTCGCTATTCTACCTGAGGATGTACTCACCTGATATGTTCTCCAGAAAGAATGTAAATGAGCAGAGACCTGAGCCGAGGATTAGGGAAGGAATCTACTAGTTGCTTGAGTGATGGGGTCGTAATTATTAAGTCTAAAGAGGGCTTAGGCTGTTTAGGTTCCATTCCCAATAGGAATTCGTATTCCACATCATTACCTAGCTTCATTATTTTATGAACCTCCAATTACTCCTCTATAATAGATGAGTCATGAATAGAATTCAATATCTCATTAGTAGACTCATGATCAACATGCTTTGACGACAGTTGGGTTTGTTGGGAAGTAGCGAGATCAGAATTATTAGCAAATCCATCCTTGGGTTCTTTCTTGTCAATTGCATCCTTTTTGGGGACTTTGTGTGCTACTTCATTATCCTTAATATCGTTAGGAGGATTATCATCTTTAATGTTATGGAGAAAGCCTATATTACCAAATTCATTGTTCTTCTCGGGGTATAAATCCTCAATTGATGTATATTGTCCCTGAGAGTCTCCCGTAGGATTCTAACTATTGTGTTTTTCCTTTAACATCAACTCGTGGTTTTGCGGAGGATGACTCTCAAAATCGAAAGAAGGGAGGAATCCGGATTTCACCAGATTATTTATATCCTCAGGGGGCAAGTCCTCAAATAACAAATAATCCCCCTATGATTCACTCCAGATTTTCAGTTCGGGTTCCTCCATTGGGTCATCCTCATCCTCTAAAATAGACTCTTTATATCCTTGAGACCAAAATTGATCTAATTCATCCTTCATTCCCTTAGGGTCACCCTCATTGGGTGCATTTAAATCCTCAGGCTGCTAAATGGTAGGTGTTGATTCCCTAAGTGGAGGGTCAGGATTAGGCTCACTAAGGGTAGAATGGGATTCCACCAGATAATTAATAGGGGAAGTGATATGAACAATACGACCTTGACCCAAGTTAGCAGGGGTAACGAAAATACTGTCATTGGGGTCAAGGTCCTCAAGAGGTACTTTCTTCCCTTTCTTTTGACTCCAATATAGCTCGGGTGGATAATTACTAGGATCGTTCTCTTCTAATGGCTATGTCTTATTGGAAGAGTCTAAGTGATAGATACATAAAATGGGATCCCTATTGTCATTGGTTTCCTCATAATTATTTTCATGATCACGAACATATGGGTAGGGATCAAAATTACTAGGAAGAGCATAGCTAAGCTATCTAATTTCATTATTCAATTGTTGACTATTCCTCAACATCTCTCCCATAGAGTCCATCATTTCCTTTTGTTGTTTCTGGATTTCTATCATAAAAGAGGAGAGGCTACTTCTATCAGATTGGGGAGGATAGTCAATCTGAGGCTCTGGTTGCCTAAGGGCATCGGTCCAACCTTGATACAGAAAATCATGAAGGGTGGGATGGTTGGGTGTTTGCATAGTAGTAGGGATTCCAGGGTTGGAAAATCCTGCTCCAAGCCTTTGCTCAAAAGTAGGAGCTTTTGAGCCAATGCTCCCAAGATAAGAATATGAATGATCCCATGGATTATCAATATACCCATCAAAGGATGGATACGCTTGGGACATGGGATCCTGGCTAAAATGATAGGAGTAAGGATAGTCCATTTCTTTTAATTAAAAAGGTTAAACTCTCTTAGGATTAAAAGGAAATCTGAAACTTCCTAGAGAGTTCTACCACTGTCAAAACAAATGCAAATACAGTGGGATCTGTTTTTAGTAGATTCTAGGTCTTAGCTATTTAGTTTGGTGGCCAAACATGTTTTGCAAGAATTACGCTACCTAGGTCAACCTTCATTGGTGCCTACAACCTACTCGCAAAGGATGGAAGTCTTGAATTGAGCCCACGCATGAGGAATCGAAGTAACTTGGTGGATAGGCTTGTTGATTTCTGACTAACTTCCCTTGTGGTGTAAAGAGGAGAGGTAGAAATTTATCTAGTGACCTTATGTGTGAGCTGCACAATGTCTCAGGTGTGCAATCATATGTTTGTGTTTTGAGTTTTGAAATCTCGCAACCAAGATCCTTTTGCACACAATTTTAAGTCACAGATTTTAAGGTCCAACCTCTTAGCAGTCCCAATTTTTAAAGTGACCACTAAACTAATTTGATTCAAGCACTTTAGTGGTCTTAGCTTTAGCTTCAATGCAGATGCATGACAAGTAATTGATGCTCAAGAAAAAGACGTACCTTACTCCAGCTTTCTTCAATGTAGGGATGTCTGCAATGTAATTAAAATAAACTAGATGCTGCTCATTCAGTCCTAGATGATCGCCCTATTGATATGCAGCTTCTAACAGGCACTTCGATATATATATATATATATTTAAATAAATATTAAGCAATCAAACCTAATATAACTAACTAACTAACCTATATGCAGTTCAAATAATTTGAATTATCCTATAATCTAAATAAATGGGAACACGCTCTAGAAAATATGCTCCCGCATACAAGAGCAATAAAAAAAAAAGAAACACTGGGAACATGTTCCCAAAAACACTTGACAAGGGTCCAAAAGACAGAAATTAAGTTCTAATGTCTATCTAAACTAAATCTAAACTAAGATCTTATGACTAAATCAGAAAAAGGCTCCTCCGTAAGACTATGTGCATGGGATCAAGGCCCACAAGCACCCGTTGCTGGCCTCCAGGTGGCGTCAAGGTCCATTAAAAAGATCGCCACCGTCGTGCGTGCCTATCGGGTTCATTGCGTGTTTTTGCATAGAAGAAGATCCACAGTTAGTAATTCAGAAAAGCTTTCAAAATAGCATAAAAATAACATAAAATTCCCAAAAAAATTAATAAGCATGTTTCCTCCCCGGCAACGGCACCATTTGAAGGAGTGATCTTCATTTTCAATAAAAGCTTTAGCATGAAATGACGTGTCATTGCATGTAAACACATGGTAGAAAATCGCTTTTCAAAACATTTTAATTCTCAGAATCTAACCACAAAAATAGTTAGGTCGTCTCCACAGGGAGGAATTAGCCTATCGAATTAGTGAGTAGTGACTCGTTAATTCGAGAATCTCATTGGGTGCATCTATTCTTTCATGCAACTTGTTAGACTCATGAATCTCATTCTAAGCAATTGATTAAAATTGTAGGGGTCTATATGCAAAATTACCATAATATAATATTCTATTAACTAGTGATCTTGGTAATGATAATCAACGTAACTACTACTTTCCCGTAAAAAAGACCTTGTTCATTGCAATCAATATCCTAATCATGCATAATTGCAATCATCTGTAATTCGGATAAACGAAAGGGATGTCCATGCAATTATGCCTTAATATAATAATAAGATAAATAAGTTAATAGTATTTCCACAATGGCATTATTCGTAATTACTAATTGCAACCTTCACTGTTGCAAAACAGGGGATTACTCCCCCTCATGCTTGCGTGAAGAGGAGGAGACGGTGGATGGTGTGGTCGATGGTGGTGTGTCTCTGAGGTGCGGCCTTCGTGATGGTGGTGATGCGGCTGCCGGAGGTGGCCGGCGGCAACCGAACGGAGGAGGAAGAAAATGCCGGCGACGGGTGTTGTGCACACGCGAGTGGGCTGTTGTGGCCTATGTGGAAGCGTGGAAGGGAATGGTGTGTTTCGTGGAGGTCCCTGGTGGCATTGGCGGTGAAGATGGTGGTTGACGATGGTGGCTACATGGAGGGGGGGCACGGTGGCTTTGGGTTCTTTCGGGAGGTTGCAGGCGGTGATGGAAAGAAGAAAAGGAAGAAGAAGAAGAAGCCGCACACACTCGGCTAGAGCGCGGCTTCGCTAGTGCATGTGGAGCAACGCAGCGCGCATAGTCTGCAGGTGCGTGAAGGAGTAGCAAACCCGATCTGGCTGCACGTGGTGAGGCTGCATGGTGTGGCTGCACGGTGAGGGGGCGCACGTGTGCGTGGCTGTGACATGATGGCACATTGAAGGCAGCGGCGAGCGGCTGTCACCACGCTCCCTGCTGCCTAGGAGGATGAAGAGGTGGCCACAATGTTGAAGGTCTCTTTTGATGGCCACAGTGTGTGCATGTTGCACTGTGTATGCTTCTGTCATGGTGGTGGAGATGCAGAGATAGTCCCCACCAGGGGGAAGGGAATGATGATCTCTCTGCCTGCATGCGGTGAGTTCTTTTATAAACCTTCTACCATCGACTCTCCTATGATCTGTTTGCATTTTCAGAGGACTAGGCATTCTCCAACAGCTTAACGGCAATAGCGAGGCGGTGGGGAAACGATGTGTTGAGGCCGGTGAGGAGGTTGTGCAAATGGAGGTAGATACGGCTAAGTTATGGTGCATATTATTAACATCACCAGACGTCCAAAGTAAGCTTCGGACGTCTTAAAAATGAGATTTGGCTATGCTTGATTCCTGCAATGCATATAATTATTTATAATATCAGATAAACTTTACAAATATAAATTATAATGCATGCATTTATTTTATAATCAAATACAAATATTAGTATACTCTAAAATGTCGTAACTAACCAACTTAGGCTAACAATTAGTCCAATAAATTGGACTCATCACCTGTACTTACTCTTTGCTACTCCCTAGCAAAATTAACCTAAATGCTATGTATAAAAAGTAGAATTGGTATTTGATTACTTAGAATAGATTTGTTAGTTGCTTTAGAAATTTCAACCCAAAACTTGGTTACAAAAACTTGACAGTGCCTGAGTGTCTGCAAGAATGCAAACCGCCCAAGCCCTCACCTTATTCGAAACTAGAAGATTTTTTTTTCTGTTTTTTCTTTTCTAATTAATATTTTTTTCCTTTTTTTTGCACTTTTGGAGTTTGAGAGTTTTGGGATAGCTTTTTACAGCTACCCAACCCAGCTAAGACTCGAAAAGGACTCTAAGTGCTAAGCATCTTGTGAAAAGTGTGAAAGACTCACTAGGCAACTGTTAAAATGGACTTCAGGTTTCTATGACCCTAAGTGACCTTAGGAGTTTCTATTTAAAGGTTTATCTTTCCGAACAATAGCTTTCTCCCTACTTTTAAAATTTTTTATGGGATCAACACAAGGGTGAAACTAGTGTATATCTCGGTTTATTTTACTTCCCTGCTTCTTCCGTAAGTGTTTTGGGAATTATTTGTGCATTTTTGTGAGCTGGGCTCTGGACAATTGGCAAATGGGTTGTTACCCATGGAAACTTGCCAGCCATACTCGTGCGATGAAGTGTGATTTATTTTGCACTTTTTTCTCCTTTTTATTTTTTTTTTAGCACCATTTTTTTTTTCTAAGTAGGTGGCTTCCCTGATCTAAAATTTACCTAAAAGTAGTAGAATGAGTATGGTCAAGTAGCTAGGCTCTGGTCAACCAGCCAATGGGCTATTACCCACGACAACTTGCCAGCCATACTACCTTAAAAAGTTCACTAGCTACTTAATTTCCGATGAAACCACCGAAAGGTGAGTTAGTGCAAATAGTGTGTAGATGCTTAGACTTAAAGCTCCCTCAAATCGGAGGGCGGGTTGATAAGCCATGTACTTATCACCCCAACTTATTAGCCAAATTAAAATAAAATTACTTGGTGAAGACTCGAGACTAAGTCCACATTCGAGTAGACACCCAAGCTAATTAAGCCTGAAGAACTGAAGAGTCTAAGTATTCAGGTCCTAAAGTATCAATTCCCAAAGTTTGAAACTCCTAATGCCTAAGTTCTCTTCTGGTAATTCCTTTTTTCTTAAATAAAATAGCAGGAAATTACTATTACGGCTGAGAAAAAGATTATTTCATGAGATATCCACCCCCCCATGCTTAGTAATGTAATGTCCTCATTGTTAAAATGAAAGCATGCAGCAGACCAGAATTGGAAGAATAACACTTGGTTTCCATGAGATTCTGGTCAGCTCGAAACAACCTTTACACGTGCTGAGTTTGGTGCCTTCAGCTAGGCGATGTTCGGCCAGCAGTGGTTAAGGCAAGGTGAGAGCAACCTTGTCCAAGATGGGTTCAGGGAGCACATGGTCAAACATAGGGTTTGAGACTTTGTCGATTGACCTTAAAGGAATTACCCATCTTTGGGATTTCGATTGCCCCATTAGAAAAAGTCCTCTCAACAATGAACGGGCCGTTCCACTTAAACCTAAGCTTACCGGGGAAGGGCTTCAATCGAGAATCGAAAAGCCATACCTTCTTGTTCGACTCAAAGCTCTCCGGTCATGAAGGGCTTTGGTCCTTGCCTTATAGATTCTAGCATTCTCATAATCATCATTTCTAGGCTCCCCCAACTCAGATAGTTGGAGTTTCCTAGTCTTCCCAGCCAACTCTATATCGAAATTAGAATTCTTGATGGCCCAAAATGATTGGTGTTCTAACTCTTTGGGTAAGTGACACGCCTTAACAAACACTAGATGGAATGGAGACATACCGATAGGCATTTTGTACACCATACGGTAGGCCCAAAGAGCATCATCTAGATTTTGGGTCCAATCCATCTTATCAAGCCTTACGATTTTCTAGAAAATGTTTTTGATCTCCTGATTGGAGACCTCGACCTGTCCATTTGTCTGTGGGTGGTAGGGTGTGGAAATTTGATGATTTACCCCATATTTCCCCAGTAAATTCCGAAACTGGGCATGAGTGAAATGTGTGCCACCATCACTGATAATTGCCCTAGGAATCCCGAACCGACTAAAGATATTTTTCTTCAAAAAATTAATGACCACCTTGTGGTCATTGGTTTGGGTGGGGATTGCTTCAATCCATTTGGACAGGTAATCAATAGCAACCTGAATATACTGGTGTCCAAATGGAGGGAAGGGTCCCATGAAGTCGATGCCCTAAATGTCAAAAATTTTGACGGAGAGTATTTAGTTTTGGGGCAACATGTCTCTCTTGTCTATGTTCCTGAGTGTCTGGCATCGGGCACTCGACTTTGAGAACTCCTAGGCATCCTCAAATAATGATGGCCAATAGAATCCGAATTGCAAAATTTTTGCCATCGTCTCTTTCCTAGAAAAGTGTCCACCACACGCAAATGTATGGTAGAACTCAAGTATACTATGGAACTCATTTTCTGGGAGACAAGGATGAATACTCTTGTTAGCGCCATTGCAATATAGCTCAGGATCATCCCAAAAATAATATTTGACCTCGGACATAAGTCTGTCCCATTGCTATTTGGTCTAATCCTTGGGGATTTGATCAATGGCTTAATAATTGACGATATTTGTAAACTAGGGTGTTTGGATACCCAAGACTATAAGGATAGTCTCATCAGGAAAAGTTTCAGAGATAGGGACATCAGAATGAGGAGAATCGATTAGGATTCTCGACAGGTGTTCCGCCACTACATTTTGTGCCTTGACTTTGTCCCTGATTTCAAGATCAAATTCTTGAAGTAACAGATTCAGCGAATAAGCTGAGGCTTGGCATCCTTTTTGGCCAAGAGTTGTTTCAAGGTAGAGTGGTTGGTGTAAATGATAACATGAGAACCTACAAGGTAAGCCCTAAATTTTTCTAAACCAAAAACTATAGTTAGCAATTCATTTTCAGTTACAGAGTAATTCCTCTGGGCCTCGTCTAGAGTCTTGCTAGCATTGTAGATTACGGAGGGCTTTTTCTCAATTTTCTGACCCAAGACAACCCTGATGTATGCATTTTGCTTCTTTGAAATTAGGGTTAAGATTAACCCATCGTTGTGCTCGTAAAACTCATTATCAAATAAAATTTTATCGAAACTCCAAGGGAGTCCCAGGTAGAACATAGGGAGGAGACGTTTACTTAATTCAAAAGCCACTCTTCTTTTTGTTTGTTTTGGTGCTTTAATTTTGTCATTTTTTTTGTTTGTTTTAGTAAAGCAAGAAAACAATATGGATCACAAAGGAGATAGAAGCAAATATGATATATATTGCACAAATGTTTATTACAAAACTCTAGAAAGTATAAAAAAGAGAGAGGTGAGAAAGAATCTCCAGAAGCGGCTATTAGGCGAGATGACGGTGCCAGGCAGAAGCTTGGAAGATGGAGTTGGGAAGCAGGATGACGGAAGTGAGATGCGGGAGGACGTCAGGTAAGGAAAGCTTTAGCATGGCTCTAGAATGGAGGTGAGGAGGTAGAGATGATCTGCTAATGGAATGGAGGTGGGAGGATGGCTCCAAGGTGACCTATGAATGGTGATGGGAAGATGGAGGAATATTTGGTAGGGTAGAGGTTCGTTACACTAACAGGAGCCTTGCGAGGTTGAGAGTAAGCTCTAACAAAGTGTTGGTAGGCTTGCTAGAGTTTACGAGTAGGTGGGAGTACAGTAGGTAGAGATACCTTGGAAGGGAAGGGTGTAGGTCTTTATAGAGTGGACGAGAGGAGTCTAAAATAAGCATATGACTAATAGCGACCTCCAGAACATCGTTGTAGGTCTAGCTCAAGTGTCACTATAGCTAGCTTACGCCCGCTCTCGCAGGCAGGTGGCCTTGTGCCAACGAGCAATTAGCGATGGTTGTAAGCATCACTAAAGGTCTGCTAGGTTGTTGAAGGTCAGCGCCAACCAAGCACATGCCCACACGCATGTCGGATCACATATGGAGATGTGTGTCGACACCCGTGTGATCACCTCCATTGAATCGGCGATCATCTGTGCATCCACATATCCACATCTCGGCTCCTCGTGCATGATCAGGCAGTCAAAATGAAGCGCGCCTCACCGCCAGCTGGATTGTAGGCAGGGCACGATTCGACCTGGTGCCAAAGCATTGAAAGCACCTCTGGAGACTGCTGTGCCATGCGTCAAAAGGTGTCGCAGTTTCGAATTATCCAAGGGCGGTGGTCAAGTGATCCTAGCCGTTGGATTTTCATCCAACGGGTAAGATTATGCGATAAAGGCTCTTTTGAAGATGGGTGGGCTATGTGGCTTCATAAGATCCTTTGGATAGCCATCCAACGGCCCAGATCTCGCGAGGGGGAATGCCTTTGAGGAGTAGCGGCCACTACTGGCCAGTGTTGGGCGGTCTAGATGGCGCCACATGATGCCATCTAGGCCATCCATATTCAATCTATTGTAGAGTGTGCCACGGTGCTCAGATTGAGATGATTCCCACTTTGCCGGACTACGATCGTCACTCCGGATCCATCCGTACTGTTAGATTTTTCATTCAAAGCCTATAATGATGTCGCATTGCCATCCTGGTCGTTGATCTTCCTCGGACTTCATATGATGCTATGGAACTACAATCTAAACAATTTCGAAAGTGTTAGACTCCGATTGTCATCTTGATCAGATTCATATGGTCCGATCGTCCATCCCAAGTCTTGAAATAAATCCTCTTCTCTCCTAACCATAAAAGGGACCTAATTAACCTAAAATATATACAACTACTCTAAATGCAGAATGATGCATGCTATGCAATATTTATAACATGAAATGCAAATCTATTCCTAGGAACATCCATGATTAGGCATTTTAACCTAAGTAGATGTGTCTATATCAAGCCCCGGCTGCATAATCAGATGCGTCAGCCAAGATCTCAAATGAGGCTATCCAAACTGGTGGTTGCAACACCGAGGCATAGGCGACTGTCGTTTTTAATAAATCAAATGCCTTACAGCATGATACATTAAACTCAAATGGTGTGTCTTTGGCCAGAAGGTTACTCAAGGGTTGAGCAACCTTCTAAAAGTCCTTGATGAATCTTCTATAAAAACCCACATGCCCAAGGAAAGAGCGGATTTGTTTTATGGATGTGGGTGGAGGGAGTCTAAAGATAGCATCCACTGTAGCCTTATCAACTTCAATACCCCGATTAGAAACCAATTGACCCAAGACAATGCCTACTTGGGTCATGAAGTGTCTCTTCTCCTAGCTAAGGACCAACTGTCACTTGACGCATCTCTGGAGGATCAATTCCAAGTTAGCTAGGCAAGACTCGAAAGAACCTCTGAAAATGGAGAAATCATCCATGAACACCTCAAGACAGCCTCCCACCATGTCAGAAAAAATGGCTAGCATGCACCTTTGAAAAGTCGCTGGTGCATTGCAAAGCCCGAACGACATTCTATGAAATGCAAATGTTTTGTAGGGACATGTGAAAGTTTTCTTTTCCTGGTCTTCAGGATGGATAGGGACATGGTTATATCCCAAATAACCGTCCAGGAAGCAAAAGTACCTTTGCCCAGCTAACCTTTCTAGGATTTGATCAATGAATGGTAAGGGGAAGTGATCCTTTTCGGTGGTTGTGTTCAGCTTTCTATAGTCAATACAAACTCTCCAGGCAGAAGTTGAACGGGTGGTAAAGAATTCCCCTTTCCTATTAGTCGTAACAGTTATTCCTGAATTTTTGGGTAAAATCTAGATGGGGCTAACCCATAGACTATCCGAGATCACGTAAATAATGCCTGCATTGAGCTACTTTATTATCATTTTTTCTACCATTTCTTTCATATTTGAGTTTAGTCTCCTTTGCATTTCATGAGAAGGGTAGGATCCACCATCCATGAAAATATGGTGATTATAGTAAGATGGCTCAATCCCCCTAAGGTCGTGGATGGTCCAACCAATTGCCTCTTTATTTTTCTCAAGGACCTTAATCAATCTCACTTCTTGCTCCTTAGTCAGATCAGCACTAATAATCATAGGGAGGGCATTCTTATGTCCTATGAATGTGTATTTCAAATTTTTAGGCAATGGTTTCAATTCTAACTGAGGTGGGTTTAGTATAGAGGGTAGGGAGGATGCTGATGAAGATTCATCAGGATGATCTAGCGGAAGAGGCTAGGAATGAACAAAATCAACAACCTCTTCAGGATGTGGCAGGTCTACCACAAAGGGTTGTCGGTTAGATTTGCTAAGTCCAGTGGAGTCCTCGAGTACACTGATGGACATACATGTCTCCATATGAAAATCATGGTCTTCGAGCTCCTCAATGAATCCACAATCCTTAAATACTTTTATCGCCTTGAAAATATCAAGAGTTAGCTTCCTATCCCCAAAGGTGATTTCCATACTACCGCTCTCACAACTTATGTTGGCCTTGGCGATAGCTAGGAACGGGCACTCCAGAATGATGGGTGTGTTCCTCAATTTGTTAAGTACATCCATGTCAAGAACCAAGAAATCTACAGGAAAATGGAAGTCCTTGACATTGATGATTACATCCTCAATAACACCCTTTGGTGTGGTGACCGAATGGTCCACTAATTGTAGTGTTACTGAGATTGGCCTAAGTTCTCCTAATCCAAACCTCTCATAAAGAGTGCTAGGGATTAGGTTGATGGATGCACCAAGATCCAACAGTGCCCTATTGAAAGTGTACTCCCGAATGATGCATAAAATCAAGGGGGTTCTTGGATCTTTCTTCTTTTTTTGAAGGTGATGCAGGATAACAAAACTTGCCTGCTAAGAGAGAATCACCTTCCTCGGAGTGGGTTCTCTCGGCTTACGCTTTCGGGTACATAAATCTTTCAAAAATTTATCATAAGCTGGGATATGCTTAATAGCATCGAGGAGCGAAATATTGATCTCTACACTCTTGAATAAATTCAGGAGCTCCTCATTGCTCTATAAGGTTTTCTTCTTTTGGGTTTTCAATAAGGCTTCAAGGAACGGGATGTGGGTGGTGTCTTCAATTTCCTGTCCCTGGGACTTATTGTCTTCTTCAATCTCATCCTTTTCACTCTCAAGCTCCCTAGGGTTTTGGCTTTTAGAAGGTAATTCAGGGGCTTGGCTTTGCTTTCCACTTCTCAAGGTGACAAAGTTTGTAGAGGCATACAAGTTTGGGACTTGACGTGGGTTCATGAAGATTGGAGGGCCTTGATTGGTCATGTATCTGGTAGAAAAAGAGAAGGGACCTTGCTTAACCACATGAGCATGTGCGTGTGGGTCCCTTTGATTTCTGTACCCGTGGGCTCTATTACCCTGATTTTACTCATTGCGCAAGTTGGGTACGGGTTGGGATGGTAGAGATCCAGGCTGTCGGATGTTGCAAGTTATCCAAGGATGTCTTCATTTGCTGCATAAGCTGAAATAAGGATCCTTGCATTTCTACCATCTATAGGTTTAGATTAGCTTGCCTTGCAGATTGTTAGGCATTCCATGATGGATGAGTAACCGATCTTGGCGGCAACTGGGTGTAAGCTTGACCCTGACCCATAAGTCTCTGAGGTGCATAGTTGCTGGGTCGTGTTCGGGTTTGTTGCCCCTAACTTTTCTCGGAGAAGTTAGGGTGCTTCCTCCAACCCAAGTTATAAGTATTGGAATTCGGGTTGTACCTAGCATTCTTCTGTATTGCATATGCATCCTCATAGGGCGAGGATGGAGAGAACGAAGGATCAGAAAAACTGGGATCAAAGGCCTAGTTTGGAACCCATATGGTTCCAAAAAATCCTCACTGATAGGTTGGGCTGATTCAAGTTGGTTCATGAACTCTTGCCTCGTGGGAGCTTGTGAGGAATGAAATCCTGAATTCTAGGATTGAGTGGGTGTAGACGTGTTTCCCAAATTCCCAGACATCCAATCTTCCATTCTTTTAGGAACCAAGTCCATCTTATCAAGCTTATTACAAATCAATTCCATGTCAAATGAATGAGAATCCTGGATCTCATTAGCATTTGACCTAGGTTGTTGGGACTGGTTGAAGACATCTATGGAGGCGTGATTAATTGAATTCTTCCTCATTTCCTCAAATAGGTCGTATGTGCTATCTGCATCCCTGTTGAGGAAATTACCTCTGTAGGAGCCATCCACATGATTATGGAGTTATTCGACCAACTTGTGATGGAATATCTACATGAGTTGCCATTTCGGCACCTCCTGATGTGGACACTTCCTCAAAAGTTCCTAGAATCGATCCCGGGCACCATGAAATGGTTCCCCCAGTCGCTAGGGAAAAGTGGTAATCACCAGATGCAAGGCCTTGATCCATCTAATTGCAAATAATTTCTTCAAAAAAGCTAACTTAAGAGCAGCCCATGTTTCTATCATCCTTCCAATGGTCTGGTGCCAATGTGCGGCCTTATCCCTAAGAGAATGGGGAAAAAGCCTCATGATCATCTGCTCTTCGTTTACATTCCTAGCATTGGTGGTCTTAAATGAAGTGGTTAGATCCTCCAAGTGCTGGAATGGGTCCTCCGAGCCAAGCCCATGGAAATGCTTAATCAAGCTTAAGACTTAGTGCTTTATTTCTATGTCTTCGATGGGAATCATGATGCCGGGATGTTCACCATAGTTTGAAGGATCATATAAATCCTTCAAGGGTTGAGTGCCCTAACCATTCATTCGTTGGAACCATTGCTGTATTTGCTGCAATTCTTCCAATTGCCTCTGAATCAGCTCATGTTGGTTCAAGGGTGGGGGAGGTGGTTGTTGATCAACCATGGGATCTGCTTGGCTATAACTCAACCTCCACCTTTGGGAATGGTCTAAAGGTCCTTCCAAACGGGGGTTCATTGACCTCCTTCCAATCATACACTGGAAGGAAGTTGGAAGGATGGGGAAGAGAAGGAACCTTGTAGCACAAAAATGCAAGCCTATCCTTCGGTTGGGTAGCCTAAAGGTCTATAGACTCTCAAAATCCATCTTAAGATTTTAGACGATTTACTCTACTTGTATCCAGTCAATCCAACAATTAGAAGGAGGGGCTGGGGAGATGGTTCTTCCTCTGGCTTATGCCTCCAGTTCCTTTGATACTCCCCAACCACGGTCGTTTGATGCTACTCCCCTAGCTAGACATCAGATTGACTAGTATAAGTAGGTTAATCTTGAACAATCTCAATCTGGACCCCAAAGAATGAATCAGTCCTTATGGCCAACGTCTAATCAATTTTAGTTAGGCTTGGGATATTTAGTGCTTTCGGAATGTGATGGGCCCTTAATGATTCATTGAAAATGTGTGTATGTGCACAACCAAAAAAGTTGTCAAGCATGATTATTGATGATGAAGTTAGTTTTAGGGTTCGAATCTTGCTTAGTAGCTTTTAGGGTTCAAACATTAGGTAGATTCAACCAAATTTCCAGGAGGCAAACCAACTTTGAAATCACGAGTTCAAGTGTTTTCCTTTACAAATTAAAAAGAAATATGGAGTGCCTAGCTTGACCTAAATATTGAATCCTATGGGGCAACTACAAAATGAATTATTTTTAAATTGGGTGGTGCGGTCCAAACAGCTCAAACAAGTGACCCAGATGCACTACCAATTAGGTATGTAGAGATGATTAGCTTAGTTTGAATTTTACTCTTTCATGTGTTGATTTGCATCTATCAATTCCATAGGTCGGAATCCCGATTGAGTAGATAAAAATCAAGTTAGGTTATGTGCCTCAAATGTGGGTATATGTAGTGTGTATGTTGATTTGTCCCACAAGAAGTATCTTCTTTTTTTTTTTTAAATATGCAAGGGTGATATGAGTGGAGGTGACAAACTTGACAAACAAATTTTATTCTAGGGTTTATGCAAACACCTAAGCAGATTAGGTCTTGGTTATGGATGTGGCGAAATGAAACTAGTGGGGGGAATGTGGGGGCACTTACTGATTACTCTACCCACACTTTAGTCCAGTCTACCGCAAGCGAATCTCCTTGATAGGGTACCTGCAAGACAAAAAAATCAGAGACAAACGGGGTTAATAATAAGTAAATACAAAGAAACACAAAAGACAAGAAAGCAAATTCCATTGCCTCCCCAGCAACTATGCCAAAATGATTAATGGGTTTTGGCGAAGTAAAATCAGGGTTTCAAGAACTTGTCATCATAGTTCACAAAACACATTATCAAATATGATAAGTCCACTTTAGTGGAGCATTATTTAGCTTAAGTACTCTTTAAGTATCTATCCTTATTTTCTAATTAATTGGGAGTTAATTGATAATTCACCATAGTCTGCGTATAATTTTGTGCACCAATTTTATAATTTATGGTTATGATAATCTATATGGCTGATGTAGGATAAGTGCAAGAAACTAGAAGGCATCATTCAGACGTCCGAAGTCATTACATAAGATGTCTTGAGGACAGTTTGGATAGCACCGCCTTCCTCCTTGAAAGAAGAGAAGCACGAGAAGAAGATCTGAAGAAAGGAAAAGAAGAAGAACAGGACCGCTCTGCAGAAGAAAAAGGAAGAGCAGGAACAGCTGAAAGAAAGAAGAAGAACATCACCACTGCAGATAAAGAAGAAGAAGATAACAGAAGATCTGAGACGAGGAGAAGCAAAGAGAAAAGAAGAAAAGACAACAAATTCTTTCTCTCTCTCTTTCTTTATTTTTGTAAAAGAAACTTGTACCCTAGAATACAACTTGCTCCCTGAGTTCGACCTCGGGAACTCTTTTATTTTCCGAGTAAAATAATTATATATTTGAAATGATGGCAATAACTGGCTACACTACAACGCTATAACAATAAAACCCGGTTATATCTGACTCTTCATTTTTGGCGCCGTTGCCGGGGAGCAACGGCTATTCTAGAGGTAAACATTCCTGTTTCTTTTTAATTTCTGATAATCTCCTCTCTTTTGTGCAGAAAACTACAGGAAATCAAGAAGACAAGCAACCGCACGACAACCACTCCGAGGACAGGTAAATTTTCCTCTCGCTATTAACCCCTAAACTCTAAAGAGGAAGAAAAGAAAAGAACAAGCAATATAGGGCTAACCTGTCTTCCATACTTAGTAACCATAAAGAGTTGCATGTTTTCAACTCATTAGTCCTGCACACTATTAAGGGTATTTAAGGGCTAACACATTCTTGCTTGAGCCCTAATTACCCAGCAAAGAACTAACTGGACCAAGTAGAGCCAAGATAAGATTCAACAGTAGGGTTTTAGAGACACATTACTTAAATCAAGAATGGAGAAAACCCAAAAGAAGTGTGCCTAAACCATTGATTGAAAATACCTATTCAAAAGAAAACCTAAAACAATTGGCTCTCTAAACACTTGAACCCTAAAAGACAAGACCTAAAAGCTCTCAAAGAAAACAAGAGGTAAAGTTGACCCCTTGGGTCAACCAACCTTAAATTAGGTCACTCTTTGCACTTAAAAGACTAAAGTTCAAGTGAAACCTTAAGCACCCTGATCTTAAAATTGGTAGACTTAAGAGGTCAAGATCCCCATTCTGGTCTACCTGGAATCGCAGTGACAAGAGAGGTCGGGTGGGGGAAACCCTGTAACCCGTGGGGATGCTCTACCGTGTAGGGATCTTCGCGGGACTCTCCCTCTCTGGCTGCCCAGGTAATTCTCAGGTGGACGATCTTTCTGATCAAGGGGTCCATCTGCCCCGCACCTCTATAGTCACCCAACACATTTTTGGGTGTCTTGATTGGGTCCAGCACCTTCTAAACTTACCTCTTCCAACAGTGCATGTACGGAAGGAGGTCCCTAAGACCACCCTTAAGACCTCCTTTAGAAATTCGCTCTCGTCAAGGCCAAGCCTCGACGCCCGTGTTTGTGCAACAACACCCTCACATTATTCTCTCTTCTGATTCAGAACCAAGTTCTTCTTCTTCCCCCATCATGGCTCAGCCAGTTGAGGAAGAAAATAATCTGGAACACCAGCTCAATGACCTCTTCCAAAACTTCGTGCACCCACCACAGCGTCCTATGATGAGGGACCACTACAATCCTGCTGCGGTGGCCATTGAGCCTCGAGTCAGAATCCCGACTGGAGGACCTGATTCCGAATTAAAGCCCAACATGATTCATGCTATACCTAAATTCCATGGGCTTAATTCTGAAGATCCCTTCCAGCACATCAAACAGCTAAAGCATCTGGCCCACACTTTTGGACCAGATGCGCAAAATCGGGATATTCTTCTCATGAAGATGTTCTCCTTTTCTCTTATGGACAAGGCCGCCCATTGGTATCAAACTCAGACCCGGCCGATCAACACTTGGGAAGAACTTCAATCCGAGTTTTTGAAAAGGTTTTTTCCCGTTGGTCGGACCAACGCCTTGCGCCATCAGATTACACACTTCACTCAACAATCAGGAGAACCTCTCCATGAGGCATGGGATCGTTTTCAGGATCTCATGAGAAAGTGCCCCCATCACGGAGTTCCTAAATGGGAGCAAGTCCAATCTTTTTACCAGGGACTCCGTGAGGACATCCGCCTTTTCGTCAATGCAACTTGCGGAGGAAACATCATGGGTCAACATGAAGACACCGTATGGGAGATTCTCGAAAACATGTGCGAGAACTCCATCAACAATGACTCCATGGGATTATTCGACAGGACGAATACCCGTGCAGCGACGAATCTTAAGGGAGCACATGAGACGCAGGACCTGTCCGCATCAGTCGACCTGGAATTAATGGCCAGTCGATTGGACAAGGTCTCAATCATTGAAAAGAAGGTGGATGAGCTGACTCAGCACTTGCAGCGAGCCACCTCCGCGCGTAACTCCTTTGCACAACCTCCTTCCACACAGGAGACTGTGCAAAACATCCTCCACCGATCTTCCCCTGGGATGGACCCATATCCATCCCCATCTGATTCTTGCAGCGAGTCATCCGATCCTTTCTACACCAGCTGGGGGAACTCCATTCCCCCTTTCCCTGATTCTCAGGAGGTTCCTCAAACCTGTGAGGACCTCAACGCCATCTAGAACGACCCATTCTCCAACACTTACAATCCTGGATGGCGAAACCATCCCAATTTTCAGTGGGCGGGAAATTCCCAAACCCAAAGACCACCTTTTCAGTCCCGCCCACAGCCCTCTCGTCATTACCAGCCGCCTCAGCCTCGGCCCAACCCTACTTATCCATCAGGGCCAAATCAGGATCAAATGTCCCTAATCCTTCAGACTCTGGCTGACATTCAAAAAACGAATGCGGCTATTCAAAAACAGCACAAGGACGAGCTTACAGAAGTTAAAACTCAACTGGCCCAGTTGGCAAATTCTCGCCAGCCAGGCAGACTCCCTTCCCAACCTCTTCCTAACCCAAATAACGTGCCAACCCAGAAGCGCGTTATGAATCCAAATTTAGGCCACGCTCAATGGATTTATCAGGCCCCTACTGCGCCATCTCCAGACGAGATGGAAGCCTCAACTTCTTATGCGGGATTTCAGCAGCAGCCACCCCTCTTACCAAACCCAAACCAAAATCAGGCCGGATTAAATTCTGTAACAACACGTAGTGGTAAAACAACTCAAGACCCGCATTATCCAAACCACTCCAAGCCTGATAACCATGACCCTAGGATAGTTATCCAAGATACCGCTGTTCCGGATCCACAACCTGGACCTATCCTAGAAGAACCAACCAAGATCCCGTTTCCCGAGGCCCTGACCAAGGGAAAGAAGACCACCAAACCCGTGGCCCCTGAGGAGGACCTGGTCAAGCTCTTTGAGCAGGTCCACATAAACATCCCCTTGATGGATGCAATCCGCCACGTACCAGCTTACGCACGATTTCTAAAGAATATATGTACACCCCAGCGTAAGCCGCGAACCAAGGGAGGGAGCCCAATTGTTCTGTCAGAGCAAGCCAGCTTTGTAATCCTTAGTAGGCTCCTACCCAAGGCAAAAGATCCTGGGACTCCCCTGATTTCCTGTAAGATAGGTGGTACCCAATTTGATAGAGCATTGTTAGACTTGGGTGCATCCATAAACCTGATACCCACATCCTTACTTGACCATCTAGAAGAATCTGAGCTAAAACCAACCGAGGTGACATTACAATTAGCAGATCGATCTATAAAGTCTCCAAAAGGGATTCTTGAGGATGTTATCGTAATAGTGCGGGATTTCTATTTTCCAGTGGACTTTATAGTCTTAGATATGGATGCACCTGAGAACCCTAGGGATACACCAATCATTCTAGGGAGACCTTTCTTGGCTACTGCTAGAGCCAACATCAGCTGTGAGGAGGGCCAAATAGAGCTTAAGTTTGGAGATCAAACACTAAAAATTGATATATTTAAGGCCCAACAAGGAATTAATTGCGGCGTCATCGAACAAATTTGTGACATCAAGACTTTGGTTGATGAATCACACCTCCAGAATGACTCGATTATGCCTCATCAACCACAGAAGGATCTTGACCCGCAAATAGAGGAGTCGAATCCAGATATGAACAACCTAGTAACTCCCACCCTTGAACCTCACATCTATACTGAACCACCCGCTGCTGCTGAAAACCCCATCCTCGAACTGAAACCCCTTCCTGCTCACTTGAAATACGTCTTTTTGGGTTCTAATCAGACCCTTCCTGTGATTATCAATTCCAACCTCAGTCCTGAACAGGAATCCCGTCTGATTGTTGTCCTCCAGCAACATCGCAGAGCCATCGGATGGACTCTCGATGATTTGACTGGAATAAGTCCCTCTTATTATACTCATCATATCTATTCAGAAGAGGGCACATGACCTTCTTGTGAATTGCAGAGACGCTTAAACCCCAATCTGCAGGAGGTCGTGAAAAAGGAGATCATCAAGTGGTTAGATGCCGGGATCATCTACCCGATCTCCGATAGTCGTTGGGTGAGCCCAATTCAGGTCGTGCCCAAGAAGGCAGGACTCACCACTATAACGACTGAGACCGAAGAAATCATTCCTACCCGATTAGCCAACTCGTGGAGAGTCTGTATAGATTACCGCCGACTCAATTCCTCCACAAAGAAGGATCATTTCCCACTACCCTTCATTGATCAAATTCTCAAAAAACTTGCAGGAAATAGGTTCTTCTGCTTTCTTGACGGGTACTCCGGTTATAACCAGGTGGCAATCCATCTTGAGGACCAAGAAAAGACCACGTTCACCTGCCCCTTCGGAACATACTCTTTCCGAAGGATGCCTTTTGGTCTTTGCAATGCACCCGCTACTTTTCAGCGATGCATGCTTGCCATATTCTCAGATATGGTAGGTGATTATCTGGAAGTCTTCATGGATGACTTTTCAGTTTTCGGAGCATCATTCGATGATTGCCTCCAACACTTGGTCCAGATACTCAGGCGGTGCATCGATGTGAATTTGGTTCTTTCCTGGGAAAAGAGCCATTTCATGGTGCCTGAGGGAATTGTCCTGGGACACTCAATTTCGGAGAAAGGTATCCAAGTGGATCGAGCTAAGGTTAATCTGATTTCTCACCTTCCTATGCCTAGCTCGATCAGGGACATCCGTTCCTTTTTAGGGCATGTCGGTTTTTATCGACGATTTATCCCTGATTTTTTAAAAATCGCGCACCCCCTGACCACTCTTCTCTCCAAGGATGTTCCTTTCGAAATTTCCAAGGAATGCACTCAAGCATTTGAAATCCTGCGTGACCGAGTCACCCAAGCCCCGATCCTACAGCCCCCTGATTGGTCTCAACCCTTTGAGATCATGTGCGATGCATCCGACTTTGCTGTAGGAGCGGTTTTGGGGCAGAAAATTGACAGGAAACCTGTGGCCATTTACTACGCCAGCAAAACACTCGATGAGGCTCAGCGTAACTATACGGTTACTGAGAAAGAGCTGCTAGCTGTAGTATTTGCCCTAGAAAAGTTCAGATCGTACCTTCTAGGTTCCCGTGTCATCATATACTCGGATCACTCAGCTGTGAGGCATCTCCTTGCAAAGAAGGACGTGAAACCTCGATTAATCCGATGGATCTTGCTGTTGCAAGAATTTGACCTTGAGATTCGCGACAAAGCGGGAAAGCAGAACGTGGTAGCCGATCACTTGTCCCGTCTTCCTTCTGAAATAATTGACCCTTCCAGACCCATCACTGAGCATTTTCCCGATGAGCACCTGCTGACTATTGGTACTAGCCTTCCATGGTTTGCTAATGTAGTAAATTACTTGGCATCTCATCAGATCCCGTCCGATTGGCCGAAGGCCAAGAAAGACAAATTACACTCCGATGGCAAGTATTACATTTGGGAAGACCCATACCTCTTCCGCATAGGTGCCGATCAGATCATCCGGAGATGTGTCCCGGAAGGGGAATTCAACAATATCCTCTCTTTCTGCCATGACCAGGCATGCGGTGGCCATTTTGCCGGGCATAAAATCGCATCAAAAGTCCTCCAGTGCGGCTTTTACTGGCCCACACTGTTCAAAGATGCATACAATCACTGCAAGGCATGCAGTCGTTGCCAGACTTTGGGCAACATGAGCCATCGCGACATGATGCCTACGCAACCGATTCTAGTATGCAAAATCTTTGATGTTTGGGGGATTGATTTTATGGGCCCCTTTCCTGTTTCGGATGGTTTCGAATACATTCTGTTGGCTGTGGACTACGTGTCCAAATGGATCGAAGCCATACCGACCTGAACCTGTGATCACAAAATCGTTCTCAAATTCATTCATCAACACATTTTCTCAAGGTTCGGGATTCCTCGTGCAATAATCTCTGATGGGGGGACCCATTTCACAAATGCTCAGTTTAGGTCACTGATGACCAAATACGGGGTGTCTCACCGAATCTCTACTCCTTACCACCCCCAAACTAATGGTCTAGCTGAGCTGTCTAATCGGGAGATCAAGAAAATCCTGCAAGTCACTGTTCGACCTGACAGGAAGGACTGGTCGTCCCGACTTCCGGAAGCATTGTGGGCCTATAGGACAACCCACAAGACCCAATTGGGTATGTCTCCCTTTAGACTGGTGTACGGAAAGGCATGCCACCTTCCCGTAGAACTGGAGCATAAAGCCTATTGGGCAGTACGGAACTGTAATCTAGATCTTTCCAAGGCTGGGACCCACAGAAAACTCCAAATCAGCGAGATCGATGAATTACGCCTAGACGCATACGAGAACTCGCAAATCTACAAGGAGCAGGTTAAAGCCTTCCACGACAAACACATCTCGAGAAAGATCTTTCATCCTGGTCAAAAGGTCCTACTCTTTAATGCCCGATTAAAACTCTTCCCAGGAAAACTGAGATCCAAGTGGGTCGGACCATATTTGGTCCAACAGGTTTTTGGAAATGGAGCAATCGAAATCAGTCCACTCAGCCACGATTCTGAACCTTTCATCGTGAACGGTCAGAGACTCAAGCCGTTCATTGATGTAACTTCTACTGATTTGGCTGAAGCATCTTATATCCTCCTTTCCCCTTCAGCTTATTGCGCCCAGCCGATAGCGTAAAACTCAGCGCTTAACGGGAGGCAGCCCATCATTCTCTTTGAAAACCTGAAACTTGTTCTGACACCTTTTTGCACTTGAAGTTCACACTTTAAGACAGCCGACTCCACCTCAGGTGCGTGCATCTGAGATTAGAAATCGTCCGCAACAGTCACCCCGACCCATTCACTCATCCAAATTTCTGTCTTAAGGAATGAACTAAGTTAAATAAAAACCCCCTAGGTTACAATGAGGACATTGCAAATCTTAGGCATGGGGTGGGTATGAAAGTGCAAAACTTGTAAGAAAAGGTTTCAAACAAAGAAATTCACATATGCCAAAAACACCATAAAAATTAAAAAAAATTTTCGAAAAAGAATAAAAGGAGAAGGAAATTTTGTGAAGGAGAAAAGAAACAAAATGAAAAAGGAGCACAAAATTATGAGAAAAGGTGATAGTCATTAGTAAGGAACTAAGGAATTAACCTAAGTTCTAGACCTCATTCAAGAAAATAACTGAAAAGTGCACAATGAGATTAGTAAGAATGCAAACCTTAGGCATTCTTGAATAGACTCTTAGTACCCGTTAAGATCTGGACACTCCTCAAGAGGTTGAGGAAAATGAAAAGCTGAAGTATTAGGTCTAAGGCTTAAGGAGTATTTGGCCTCGTTAACTAATTTTTGGTTTACGGGACTCAGTAACCTAAGCACCCTAACCTCACACATAGCCTGGTTCAGTAAGCGTAAAAATCAGAATCACGCAGAAGCGTCGCAAAATTCTGAAAAGAACACCTAGAATAGGAGCGGCCGATCAACACAAGTTGATTTGGACGAGTTCCCAGCGCGGAGAGGCGGGAAATCCCCTCGAAGATGCGTAACAAAATATCATCTTCTCGGTGCTTGTCTCTTAGGATATTTACATATCCTACTAGGGGCATGTAAGCACTCTGCTGGTTCAGATTCCATGGATGGCATTATCTCAAAGTGTCAATTGCCAGGGTCTGGATTCGGCCACGGAACACCATGGATGGGATTATCTCGAAATCTCAATAGCCAGGGTTCCGGGGGTTGCCATGGGCGGTGCTATCTCGAAGCATCGATCGCCAGGAACCCTTGAGGATTGATGATGGGAGCAAGGAATCTGATACAGACTGTGTTGAAAAGTCAATCCTAGGCTAGAACTAAAAAGAAAAAGAGAGAGAAAACTCTCCAAACTGAAAAACTTTCTATCTCTCTCTTACAAAAAGCACTGCGAACTGAGCCAGGGCTAAAATCATTTCAAGCACTGGTGCTTTAACCACAAAGTCCAATAAACCTTAGGTTAGTTCTTGTGGACCTTAAAAACCTTTGCTAAAGACTGAGGCTAAGGCTAGACAGATTTGGATCTTGATTGGTACTAGAGTACCTTTTAGGCCTATGGTCAGCATTCTAACCTAATCTATGCTCAAATAAAAAAGGCACTTATCGAAAACTATTAAAAAAAGAAACTTCATGGTCTAGAACAAGGGTTGAAACCTTAAGTTTTTGCTAAGGGACTAGCAAAGGCTAGGCATGGGGGTATGATGAGAACCTCATCATGAGCCATAACTAGCTCATTTTGACCTAATACAAAGGATAAAAGCTCCTACATAACTTAAGGAAAGGCTTAACTCAGAGAATTCTGAGTTTAAGGAGAAAACAAGTCAAAAGGGGTAAAAATGCAATTTTACCAGTATAATCTGCATACAGGGTAATTCAGGGCCCAAACATAGGTCAAAGCAACTTAATAAGAATAAAAGTGGGATGAGATGATCTAGCAAGGGCTATAGCAATTCCAAGAAACTAAATGATAATCTGTAACCCTAAAACAACCCACTTCAATTCACGAGGTTCGAGGCAAAGTAAAAATAGAATAAACCCTCTAAAATTCATAGAAAAATAATTTCTAGGATTTAGAACCTTAAATTTGGCCTTCAGAACCCATTTTGACCTACATTGAGAACCATGCCCAATTAATAACTTAATTTGGGTTTTCACATAAATTGACCGGTCAAACAAGGTTTAATATAGAAATGAAATTCACCATCAGATTCCTTAGGTCCTAATTAGTCATGTATAAAAACTTGAGCCTAAGAAGAAACCTCCTTGACCAACTTTACACTTTGGTCCTCATATATTTACTTTTTGGCCCTCAACTTTTGAACCCTCGCATTTTGGCCCCTAACTCTCCTTCGTTCTTTGCGTTCAGGTCCCCCCTGCAAAACCTGCCAGCACCATGCTCCGGCGACCTTGTGCGGAGCAAGGCGCTGCGCAGGGTGAGGGGGAGAGCCTGGTAAGTAAACCGGGGGTGCCCTGCGTCGTCAGCCGTCGCAGGGACACCCCCCTGGTCGCTGTAACCCACCATACCGGTCGTGCGAACGCACGGACAGTATGGGTCTCCATCTCTGGCGTCCTCCGGCGAGGGAGACACGTCGTCTCCCTCCGCCTTCCTCCCTGTTTTGATCCCTATAAATACCCCCGTCGCTCCACCGACCTCGGCAGCTCGGATCTGACGGAGAAAACCCCCAACTTTCCTCTCCTCTCACTCCGGCAGACGCCCACCAGCTCCGGTGGTTCTTCCTCCTCCTCCTCTTCGCTCTGCCGCAATACCAGCAGCAGAGACTTCCTCCCCTACTCTTCCCGCGCCACGCCGTACCCAGCTGGCGCCTCTCCGGCTCTCTGCTCGCCGCCGCCCCTTCCCCTGGGCATCTTCTTCTCCGGCGACAGTCGATACGACTGTCGCCCTGCCCCGGCCCCTTTCGTCTCCGTAGCTAGGTCAGAACTCCTCCCCATCTCCCCCTCTTTCTTTTCCTCACTGTCTTTTATTTGATTAAACCCTCGACCGCTCCTGTTCACCCTCACCTTCTCCACCTCCGGCCATCCTCCGGCGAGCCGCTCCCATCACCTCAGCAACCCACACGGCTCGCCGACCACCGCAGAACCTCCGCCTCCTCACCCTGATCAACCCCCGCCCTTCCACTACCCCCACATCACCCTCTGCAACCCCACCGAACAAACCCATCCTCCGACCCACAGTCCGACCTAGGGCAGCCCCTGCATGCCGCCCCACGCCTCGCCACCACCCACACGAGCTTCGCCGCACTTTGGCGAAGCTCCCGGCACCTTCTGATTAGGTCGAGAGGCCGTTTTACTGTGAACAGGCCACCCGACCTCCGCCGCCATTGCCGTGCAGAAGGAGCTGCTTCCGCCTGCAGCTGCAGGTGCCCCACGCCCAGATTCGACTCCCAGACCTTGCGAGGTGTTTCGACAAAGCATCAGGCTCGCAGCTGGGGCGAAGGCCTCGCGTGAAGCCGCGATCGCCCGCTGCTTTCTCCGCTGCGAGCGCTCAATTAGGGTGGGACATTTAGTCCCACCTCGGAAAAGTCTGAAGAGGCGCAGCGGTATAAGGCGCAAAAGTGCTGGAGGCTTACTGCCTCAGCACACGGGGTGAGGTCCCCCACACCCGCCCGATTACCCGGTCTCGTCCGCGCTCACGCCCCGCGGACCTGACCCGACCCGACTTAGACTGACCTGCACTCCTCGCCCACCACACACGCCGGTGGGCCTGGACCCGGGCGCGACCCGTACCCGACTACCCGGCAGCTCTGGGAGAGCTTTCCCAAGAGTGGATTCTGAGAGAGAGAGATGCGGGGGGGGAAGGGTAGAGTAGGTTTTGTCCTCTGACATAAACTCTGAAGTGTGCAGGCACAGGTGAAGAAGAAGGACCGCGGAAGAAGAAGGAAGCTGAGGGAGACACTGTAGCAACAAGCGGTTTAAGTCGTCTGATTGGAAAATCAGACGACGTCCTGAAGGGAAAAGAAGAAAGAAGAAGAGACGACGTCCTGATAGGAAAAAGAAAGAAGAAAGAAGGAGATCTGAAGAACAACAGAAGAAGGCGAGGCAGAGGAGAACACAAAAGAACAAGGGAAGAACTGAAAGAAGAGAAGCACGAGAAGAAGATCTGAAGAAAGGAAAAGAAGAAAGAAAGGAAAAGAAGAAGAACAGGACCGCTCTACAGAAGAAAAAGGAAGAGCAGGAACAGCTGAAAGAAAGAAGAAGAACATCACCACTGCAGATAAAGAAGAAGATAACAGAAGATCTGAGACGAGGAGAAGCAAAGAGAAAAGAAGAAAAGACAACAAATTCTTTCTCTCTCTCTTTCTTTATTTTTGTAAAAGAAACTTGTACCCCTAGAATACAACTTGCTCCCTGAGTTCGACCTCGGGAACTCTTTTATTTTCCGAGTAAAAAAATTATATATTTGAAATGATGGCAATAACTGGCTATACTACAACGCTATAGCAATAAAACCCGGTTATATCTGACTCTTCATTTTTGGAAGTCGGGTCGGGTCAGGTCCGCGGGGCGTGAGCGCGGACGAGACCGGGTAACCGGGCGGGTGTTGGGGACCTCACCCCGTGTGCTGAGGCAGTAAGCCTCCAGCACTTTTGCGCCTTATACCGCTGCGCCTCTTCAGACATTTCCGAGGTGGGACTAAATGTCCCACCCTAATTGAGCGCCCGCAGCGGAGAAAGCAGCGGGCGATCGCGGCTTCACGCGAGGCCTTCGCCCTAGCTGCGAGCCTGATGCTTTGTCGAAATGCCTCGCAAGGTCTGGGAGTCGAATCTGGGCGTGGGGCGCCTGCAGCTGCAGGCGGAAGCAGCTCCTTCTGCACGGCAATGGCGGCGGAGGTCGGGTGGCCTGTTCACAGTAAAACGGCCTCTCGGCCTAATCAGAACGTGCCGGGAGCTTCGCCAGAGTGCGGCGAAGCTCGTGTGGGTGGTGGCAAGGCGTGGGGCGGCGTGCAGGGGCTGCCCTAGGTAGGATTGTGGGTCGGAGGATGGGTTTGTTCGGTGGGGTTGCAGAGGGTGATGTGGGGGAAGTGGAAGGGCGGGGGTTGATCAGGGTGAGGAGGCGGAGGTTCTGCGGTGGTCGACGAGCCGTGTGGGTTGCTGAGGTGATGGGAGCGGCTCGCCGGAGGATGGCCGGAGGCGGAGAAGGTGAGGGTGAACAGGAGCGGTCGAGGGTTTAATCAAATAAAAGACAGTGAGGAAAAGAAAGAGGGGGAGATGGGGAGGAGTTCTGACCTAGCTACGGAGACGAAAGGGGCCGGGGCAGGGCGACAGTCGTATTGACTGTCGCCGGAGAAGAAGATGCCCAGGGGAAGGGGCAGCGGCGAGCAGAGAGCCGGAGAGGCGCCAGCTGGGTACGGCGTGGCGCGGGAAGAGCAGGGGAGGAAGTCTCTGCTGCTGGTATTGCGGCAGAGCGAAGAGGAGGAGGAGGAAGAACCGCCGGAGCTGGTGGGCGTCTGCCGGAGTGAGAGGAGAGGAAAGTTGGGGGTTTTCTCCGTCAGATCCGAGCTGCCGAGGTCGGTGGAGCGACGGGGGTATTTATAAGGATCAAAATAGGGAGGAAGGCGGAGGGAGACGACGTGTCTCCCTCGCCGGAGGACGCCGGAGATGGAGACCCATACCGTCCGTGCGTTCGCATGGCCGGTATGGTGGGTTACAGCGACCAGGGGGGTGTCCCTGCGACTGCTGACGACGCAGGGCACCCCCGGTTTACTTGCCAGGCTCTCCCCGTCACCCTGCGCGGCACCATGCTCCGCGCAAGGTCGCCGGAGCATGGTGCTGGCAGGTTTTGCAGGGGGGACCTGAACGCAAAGAACGAAGGAGAGTTAGGGGCCAAAATGCGAGGGTTCAAAAGTTGAGGGCCAAAAAGTAAATATATGAGGACCAAAGTGTAAAGTTGGTCAAGGAGGTTTCTTCTTAGGCTCAAGTTTTTATACATGACTAATTAGGACCTAAGGAATCTGATGGTGAATTTCATTTCTATATTAAACCTTGTTTGACCGGTCAATTTTTGCGAAAACCCAAATTAAGTTATTAATTGGACATGGTTCTCAATGTAGGTCAAAATGGGTTCTGAAGGCCAAATTGAAGGTTCTAAACCCTAGAAATTATTTTTCTATGAATTTTAGAGGGTTTATTCTATTTTTACTTTGCCTCGAACCTCGTGAATTGAAGTGGGTTGTTTTAGGGTTACAGATTATCATTTAGTTTCTTGGAATTGCTGTAGCCCTTGCTAGATCATCTCATCCCACTTTTATTCTTATTAAGTTGCTTTGACCTATGTTTGGGCCCTGAATTACCCTGTATGCAGATTATACTGGTAAAATTGCATTTTTACCCCTTTTGAATTGTTTTCTCCTTAAACTCAGAATTCTCTGAGTTAAGCCTTTCCTTGAGTTATGTAGGAGCTTTTATCCTTTGTATTAGGTCAAAATGAGCTAGTTATGGCTCATGATGAGGTTCTCATCACTCCTCGCAACAACTCCCTCCGAGTCTATCGACATCGCCACCTCTTCACCACTGCTGCCAATTCGTTGGAAGAGCCAAGTCCTTGGGGATAGGAAATAGATTGGGAGAGAAAGCCGCAACAGAGGAGGTTTTAAAAAGAAAAGGCCAGGCTTCTGGAGGGGAGGATCGCTTCCCCTGGCGGGGACTTGTTCTCCACCTCTTGCCTCCACTGTGCTCCTTATGCGCATACCGTGGACATGGCGTGCACCGTGATCTAAAGCAAGCATCCATCGTCCTCGTCTCACCCTCAACCTCCTGTGCACGATGACAACATGTGCATCCTCACCTCCGCAATCGCATCTGCAACCCACCACCATTCGCGACTTGCCCCCTTAGTCGCAGACCACCAACAAATACCACCAACCCTCTTACTGTAGCCGCATCACCTCTCCCTCTTCATGCACGCACAACCAGCCACGCACGCTCTGCGTGCACCCATCCACATCCTCACATGGTTGCTCCGACAGACCTGCAGCCACATGCCTACGTCGCTTGCCCACACTCTAGCCAGCGTGCTCGTGCTCCACGTGTGCGCATGCATGCACATGCCGCCAGCGGCCATCTTCATCTTCTTCCTCCCAACTGGCCACTTGTAACTCCAACGAAAGAACCCAAAGCTGCTGCGCCCCCCTCCACGTAGCCACCACCGTCGACCACCATCTTCACCGGTAATGCCACTAGGGACCTCCACGTAGCATGCCAACCCCTTCCTTGCTTCCACATATGCCACAACAGCCCACGCGTGTGCGCACAATGCCCATCACAGGCATTCTCTTAGTCCTTCGTCTAGCCGCCGCGTCACCACCATTGCGAAGGCCGCACCTCAGAGACCCACCACCGGCAACCATACCATCCACCGACTCCGCTTCGAGCAGGCACAAGGGGAAGTATTCCCCTATTTCTCTACAGTAAAGCTCCTATTAGTAAATACGAATAATGCCATTATAGAGAATACTATTCATTTATTTATCTCCTTATTATAATAAGACAGAATTGCATGAATGTCCGTCAATTCTAATTGAATTGCATGCAGTCACATTCATCTCATGAACAAGCAAACATGTATATTTGTTATAGGGAACAAATTATGATTTAATTAAATTTGACGATGCTTGTCATTATTAAGATAGTAATTCAGGTATTTCATTGGTGGTGATTTTGCTTGTGCACCCTTACATTATTGATTATTTCTTTAAATCAAGAAATTATGTTGAAAACACGTGCACCAGTTAGTTTGCATACCCACTGAGATTTCGGAATAAATGAAGTACAACGCACTAATTTAAATAGGCTAATTCCTCCCTATGGAGACGACTTAACTATTTTCATGGTTAGATTCTGAGAATTAAAATATTTTTGAAAAGTGATTTTCTTCCATGCGGTTACATACGACACGTCATTTTATGCTAAAGTTTTTACCGAAAATGAAGATTGCTCTTTCAAATGGCGCCGTTGCCGTGGAGGTAACACACCTATTAATTTCTTTAGGAATTTTATGTTATTTTAATGCCATTTTAAAGGCTTTTCTAAATTACTAATTGTGGATCTTTTTCTGTGCAAAAACATGCAACGAATGTAGTGGGCATGCATGGTGGAGACGATCTTTTTTGTGGATGTTGACTCCACCTGGGCCTTGATCCTACGCACATAGGCGTACGGAGGAGCCTTTGTCTGATTTAGTCATTAGATCGAAGTTAGATTTAGTTTAGATAGACATTAGAACTAAATTTCTGTCTTGTGGATGCTTGTTGGGCATTTTTGGGATCGTGTTCCCAGTGTTTCTTTATTTTTTATCACTCTTGTATGAGGGAGCATATTTTCGGGAGCATGTTCCCATTTTATTTAGAGTATAGGATTATTTGAATTATTTGAATGGCATATAGGTTAGTTAGTTAGCTATATTAGGTTTGATTGCTTAATATTTATTTAAAAATAAAAAAAAATCGAACTACCTGCTAGAAGCTACATATCAATAAGACGATCATCTAAGACTGAATGAGCAGCATCTAGTTTATCTTAATTGCATTGCAGACATCCCTGCATTGAAGAAAGTTGGAGTAAGGTATGTCTTTTTCTTGAGCATCCATTACCTGTCATGCATCTGCATTGAACCTAAAGCTAAGACCACTAAAGTGCTTGAATCGAATTAATTCAGTGGTCACTTAAAAAAATTGGGACTGCTAAGAGGTTGGGCCTTAAAATCTGTGACATAAAATTGTGTGCAAAAGGATCTTGGTTGCAAGATTTCAAAATTCAAAACACGAACGTACGATTGCACACCTGAGACATTGTGCACGTCACACATAAGGTCACTAGATAAATTTCTACCTCTCCTCTTTACACCACAATAGAAGTTAGTTAGAAATCAACAAGCTCATCCACCAAGTTACTTCGGTTCCTCGTGCATGGGCTCGATTTGAGACTTCCATACCTTGAGAGTAGGTTGTAGGCACCAACGAAGGTCAACCTAGGAAGCATAATTCTTGCAAAACTTGTTTGGCCACCAACTGACTAGCTAAGACCTAGAATCTACTAAAAACAGATCTCACTATATTTGCTTTTGTCTTAACAGTGGTAGAGCTCTCTAGGAAGTTTCTGATTTCTCTTAAATCCTTAGAGATTTTAACCATTTTAATTGAAAGAAATGAACTATCCTTACTCCTATCATTTTAACCAGGATCCCATGTCCCGAGTGTATCCATTCTTTGATGGATATATTGATAATCCATGGGATCATTCATATTCTTATCTTGCGAGTACTAGCCTGATAGCTCCCACTTTTGAGCAAAGCTTAGGAGCAGGATTTTCTAACCCTGGAATCCCTACTACTTTGTAAACACCCAACCCTCCTACCCTTCATGATTTTCTGTATCGAGGTTGGATCGATAACCCTAGGCTACCAGAGCCTTAGATTGACTATCCTCCCCAATCTGATAGTAGTAGCCTCTCCTCTTTTATTATAGAAATGAAGAAACAACAAAAGAAAATGATGGAATCTATGGGTGAGATGTTGAGGAATTGGCAACAATTGAACAAAGAAATTAGACAGCTTAGCTACACTCTTCCTAGTAATTCTGATCCCTACCCATACGACCGTGATCATAAAAATAATTCTGAGGAAACATATGACAATAGGGATCCCTTTTTATGTAGCTATCACTTAGACTCTCCCAAAGAGACACGACCACTAGAGGAGAATGATCCAAGTAATTATCCACTCGAGCTATATTGGAGTCAAAAGAAAGGAAGATGGTACCTCCTGAGGACCTTGACCCCAATGACAGTATTTTCCTTACCCTTGATAACCTAGGTCAATGTTGTATTGTTCATATCACTTCCCCTATTAATTATTTGGTGGAATCCCATTCTACCCATAGTGAGCCTAATCCTAACCCTCCACTTAAGGAATCAACACCTACCATTCAGCATTCTGAGGATTTAAATGCACCCAATGAAAGTGACCCTAAGGGAATGGAGGATGAATTGGATCAGTTTTGGTCTCAGGGATATAAAGAGTCTATTTCAGAAGATGACAATGACCCAATGGAGGAACCTAGACTAAAAATCTGGAGTGAATCACAGGGTGATTATTTGTTATTTGAGGACTTACCCCTGTAGGATATAAATAATCTGGTGAAATCCCGATTGCTCCCTTCTTTTGAGAGTCGTCCTCAATCGAACTAGGAGTTGATATTAGAGGAGGAAAAAAACAATAGTGAGAAGCCCAGGAGAGACTCTCGGGGACAAAACACGTCAATTGAGGATTTATACATAGAGAAGAACAAAGAATTGCGTGATATAGCCTTACTCCAAAACATTAAGATGGATCCTCCATCAGAAATAATTGATGATACTGAAGCAACTCCTTTCTTTACTAATGAATCACATATACACCCTGACAAAAATTTGAGTGAACCAAAAGAATTTGAGGATGAGATTAGTGATAATGATTCTGTTGCTTTGACCCTGCCATCAAAAGAATTTAATTTGGAGTCCAACATTAATTCACATATGCTGGAAGGTGAAAATATGACTCCAATCATTAATGTTAGACAGGGTGACGTGAATTTCTCTCCAATTGTTAGGGAGAATACACAATCTGAATCATTGTTGGAATTGGACCTGACACCGACTAAGTCCTCTTTGGACTTAATCATTACCTTCCAACACCACAAGCAATCCTTACACTCCATAACTGATCCTTGGCTCAGGTCTCTACTCACTTGCATTCTTTCTGGGGAGAATAACAGGCCAGTACATCCTCGGGTAGAATGGCGAGTGTGGATTGATGCTTGTACTTTTAATCTTTCCATTCAAGGGTGTGAAATAATAATGCTTATATCTTTTAAAACCCTTCCAGCTTTGGAGGACCCTTGTTATCCTCCACTTATTCCATTTTGGGTCCCTTTTCTTATTCCTTTTATTATCCCTAGATCTCCCCAGGTAGCCTACGAGGTTCTCTATTTTCATGTCTTCTGGCGAGCATTTGGAATCATGCTGCATCATCAGCTCGCCAACATCCGTGGTCAGCTCGCCAACATCTGTGGCTACCTATTTTCTAGGCCCACGCTGTTACGCATATTTTTAGGGCCTAGCTTTTTCTATCTGGAACCAGACTTATAGGTTCCCTATAAGTCTGGTTGCTAACAGAAAATGTAGCGGTTTTTGGGAGGCAACCCAACAACCAGAATAACGCCATCTTCAGGTGATTTCCTTCCTTTCTCCCCCTGTTTTCATTTTACAATGAGGACATTGTAGGATTTAGGCATGGGGGTTGCATTTTGCATTTTAGGCAGTATTCATGTATTTAGGTTGGGTACATTAACATAAAAAAAAAAATTTGATCTAAATTGGTTAGGCTCTAGCAAAACATCTTTGTCATGAAAGTGTCATTGAAGATTTTTCTTCTTGAATTATTTCTAAAGTTTAGAATCTAATACATTTAATTCATTTGCATGTAGACTAGGTAATGGATCTTTGAAGAAAATCAATGAGCATTTTAAGTCTACTGAATCCTTGGATAGTTAATAGGGAGTCAGGCATACTATCTTCATGTAAATCCACCTCATATTTGTGAGAAGTAGAGAGATTACTGGTGAGCTAAATCTAGTCCAAGGACTCTTATGTTTTGGACAATTAGATGATGATACCTCAAAGTTAGGCATAGATTTCGCTCTCTGTTCCTATGTGCATTGTGTGAATTCCTGAGAATCACCAAATAAGGCAGATACACAGAGATTGAGTCTTAATAAAGCTATGACTATGGTTGATGGTTACGACTACCCTTCATAGAGTCCTCGGATGAAGAAGGGTAATAGTGTCAAAGGTCAGAAATATGCTTCTCCTATCCATTCCTTCTAGGTGTCGAGAGTAGGCACTTCCACCAAATAAGCCACACAATATCCTCTTGACCATCATCATCCCTAATAATGCCTCATAAATAAAATGTCTGCGTCATGTTATGTTGATTTATAAAGAAAAAAAGAAAAGAAAAATAAAAAAGAAATAATTATATTTAGCAAAAAACAAAGAAGAAAAGAAAAAGAAAAGTGTCCAAGTTTATAGTTTTATCTTTGTGACGATGTTTTGAGGCAACAAAAATACCCATCGCGATCCACCAAATATGACCCATACCTACCTTTTAGTATTTTTAATCGTCCGAATATTGGCTGAGGACTCTAACATAGTTGTAGGGTTATTAGGACTTTAATTGAAGTGTGAGTGCCATGTGAGGCTACCAAATAGTGAGTACATTTACAAAATCTAGTGAGATTTGTGTATCTCAGAAAGAAAAGAAGGAAAAGAGTGACCACAAAGGAACATCAAGAGAGCATAGTGTTCAGCCTCTCTCCGGGTTGACTTGTTTAATAGTTTAGAGATCTAGAGTCTGTAGTACTAGATTACATGTAGCACCAGATGAGTGTGTGCCACCAAATATAAATCTATTCAACTCAATATCTCCTACCTAAGCCAAAAGGTCAGGGTCAAACTACAGATTATTTTTTGCTTTATCTCCGAGGGAAGTAGTTGCCTATCCTAACGAAATGTTTACCAAGGGATAAGTACAAACTGTAAATGTAAGTTGGCTTTTCACTTGGAGCCATTACTAGGCTGCTATCACTTCACATTTGTCTGGATCTCTAAACTTTTGGAATAGAAAAAGAAGAATTCCTTTTGGTGACTTTTATTGTTTTTCACCTTTTGCTTGAGACTAGCAAAACTTAGGCATGGGGGTATTTGATAAGTCCACTTTAGTGGACCATTATCTAGCCTAAGTGCTCTTTAATTATCTATCCTTAGTTTCTAATTAATTGGGGTTAATCGATAATTCACCATAGTTTGCGTATAATTTTGTGTACCAGTTTTACAATATATGGTTATGATAATCTATATGGCTGATGCAGGATAAGTGCAAGAAACTAGAAAGCATCATTCAGGCATCCGAAGTCATTACATAGGACGTCTTGAGGACAGTTTGGACAACACCGCCATCGCTTCACCACTGTTGCCAATTCGTTGGAAGAGCCGACTCCTTGGGAATAGGAAACAAATTGGGAGAGAAAGCCGCAATAGAGCAGGTTTTAAAAAGAAAAGGCCAGGCTTCTGGAGGGGAGGATCGCTTCCCCTGGTGGGGACTTCTTCTCCGCCTCTTGCCTCCACCGTGCTCCTCATGCACACACCTTGGGCATGGCTTGTACCGTGATCTAAAGCAAGCATCCATCTTCCTCCTCTTGCCCTCGACCTCTTGCGCACGGTGACAGCGTGCATACCCTCACCTCCACAACCACATCTGCAACCCACATCCATCTGAGACTTGCCCCCTTAGCCGCAGACCACCAACAAATACCACCAGCCCTCTCACTGCAGCCGCATCACCTCCTTACACACCCTCTTCATGAGCGCACAACCAGCCACGCGCACACTACGCGCAGCCGTCCACCTCTACATGTGGCTGCACCTACGCACCTGCAGCCACACGCCAGCACCGCTCGCCCGCGCTCCATCCAGTGTGCCCGTGCTCCTCGCGTGCGCATGCATCCGTGCACGGCCAGCAACCATCTTTGTCTTCTTTCTCCCAACCGGCCACTTGTAACTCCAATGAAAGAACCCAAAGCCGCCTTGCCCCACTCCACGCGGCCACCACCTTCGACCACCATCTTCACCGCCAACGCCACCGAGGACCTCCACGTAGCATGCCAACTCCTTCCATGCTTCCACGCAAGCCACAACATCCCATGCGTGTGCGCACAACGTCCATCGCTGGCGTTCTCTTCCTCCTCCGTCCTATGGCCACCACCGGCCACCTCTGGCCGCCGCATCACCACCATCGCGAAGGCCACACCTCAGAGACCCACCACCGGTGACCACACCATCCGCTGACTCCTCTTCGCACGAGCACGAGGGGAATTATTCCCCTATTTCTCTACAGTAAAGCTCTATTAGTAGTTACGAATAATGCCATTGTAGAGAACACTATTCATTTATTTATCTCCTTATTATAATAATATAGAATTGCATGAATGTCCCTCAATTCTAATTGAATTGCATGCAGTCACATTCATCTTATGAATAAGCAAACATGTATATTTGTTATAGGGAACAAATTTTGATTTAATTAAATTTGACGATGCTTGTCAGTATTAAGATAGTAATTCAGGTATTTCATTGGTGGTGATTTTGCATATCCAACCTTACATTATTGGTTAATTCTGTAAATCAAGAAATTTTGTTGAAAACACGTGCACCAGTTAGTATGCATACCCACTGAGATTCCCGAATAAGCGAAGCACAATGCACTAGTTTAAATAGGCTAATTCCTCCCTATGGAGATGACCTAACTATTTTCGTGGTTAGGTTCTGAGAATTAAAATATTTTTGAAAAGTAACTTTCTACCATGTGATTACATACAACGACATGTCATTTTATGTTAAAGTTTTTACCGAAAACGAAGATCACTCTTTCAAAATACAATTTTTAGCCGAAACTCCAAGGGAGTCCCAAGTCGAACACAAAGAGGTGACGTTTACTTTCATTGAAATCCGTGCGTCATGTTGTTTCTTTTTCGTGTTTTAGGGTTTTGTGATTTTTTTGGTGTTTTTGTATAAAACGACAAGCAAGATAAATTCGCAAAGTGGAGAAACAAAAATTATATATCACAATGTCATTCAAACATCTATTACAATATGCTAAAATATAAAAGAGATATGGGTGAGAAGAAATCTCCCAAATCGACTATTTGGTGAGACGACGGTGCTTGGCGATAGCTTGGACGAAGAGGGTGAGGTGCTGGACAACGGAGGTGAGATGCAGGAGGACGTTGGGTAGAGGAATGCTTCACCATGTCTCAAGAATGGGGATGAGGAGATGGAGGTGATCTTCTACCAGAATGGAGGTGGGAGGATGGCTTTGAGGCTTCCTCTGAAGGTGGTGAGATGGAAGATGAATATTTGGTAGGATATAGGAGCATTACATTAAAAGGAGGCCTTTGGAGCTTGGGAATAAGCTCTAAGGGAGCTTTGGTAGGCTACTAGAGCTTAGGAGTAGGTGGGAGTAGAGTAGGTAGAGATGGTTTGGAAGGGAAGGGGTCATGTGGTCTATATAGTGGAGGAATGGAGGCGTTTTGCACGCACAGGTCTTCAGCAACATTTAAAACATCGCTAATGATCGGCCGGGGGTGTTGCTAAACATTCAAGTGCCTCTGCTAGCATAAGGAGGCACGACTGTAGTTGGCATAGAGCATGGAGATCTCCAGCTATTGGATCAGGCGTGGATGGGTGAGATCGCGAGAAGGAAGTGCACGGAGATGTCATTTGAATCGCGCACCCACTAGCATCTGTGATCGCAACCATCGGATCCGTCATCACATCGTTGGCAAGTGTCCACAGATTGTGCCTTCATGGATTTGAATCTTGCTCACCGCACGATCGCGACGATCAGATGACAGCTGCCTCACCCACTTGACTTAAATGATTGCTCCAGATGGCCTGCGTTTGCTTCAGAGTGCATCTACACATCATCAAGCTGCATCTCCTCGTGCGAGCATAATGCCAACCACTCGATCAAGATCGACCCGACCAATTTCTTCGGGCGCTGAAGGGGGCGCGGAGGATTGAGGCTAGAACCGGTGCCTCTCATTTGAGGAGCGGGTGCACTACCATTTGGCCAAGAAGTTTCTTGGTCGCGTGGAGATGAGGTGCGACCACGTTCCTTGACCGTTGGATAAAGATCCAACATTCGAGATGTTGCCTTCCTTGAGATGCTTAAGGTTGGGGGATGAAGAGCGCTTCTCAGTGATTGGATTGAGATCCAATGGTTGGGATCACTCCCTGCATGAAACTAGGGAGGCTGCAACTCGTGTAGGGTGGCCTAGATGGCACCACGTGGCACCATCTAGGCCTGGCCCCATCTGGGCCGTCCATCTCCTTCTTCTTGTAGAGGATGCTACGGAGCTCTGATCGAGGTGATTTTCGCACTGATGGACTATGATTGTTGCTTCGGATCCATCTGTACGATCAGATTCTTCATCCGAAGCCCGCAAAGATGTCTCACTGCCTCCTGCCCATATAAAATGTTGGAATTAATGTACATAATATACAACTATCCTAAATGAAATGCAATGAATGTTATGCAATATTTATACTATGATATGCAATGCTAAGCCTAGGAACTATCATAAATAAGCATTTTATTATGAATTCATGCATGTTTATCATATCCCCATGCTTACTTTTTGCTAGTCCCTAGCAAAATTAACCTAAATGCTATGTATAAAAAGTAGAATCGGGGTTTGATTACTTGGGCGAGATTTATTGGTTGCTTGAGAAAATTTCAACCCAAAACCTGATTATAAAAACTCGACAGTGCTCGGGTGTCTGCCCGTGACATTCTGTCTTCAAAGTGAATATATTGTTCCTTAAGTTCTTCTATTTTCTCATGGAACTCTACATTCACAACTCTTACTTCATCTAATTCTCATTTTTATTTTTTAAATCTAGAGATAAACCATCTTTTTCATTTTCTAAACTTGTGCACTTATCCTTATGTTCGTTAGTTTCCTTCTTTAATCTTTTAGCCAATTTGTAAAAATCATGATATGCATCTAATAATTCATCTAAAGGTCAGGATTTACCTCTTCTTCTCTTGATTCTGTTGATGCCATGAGACATAGATAAGTAACTCCATCTTCGTGGCTTTGTCTCTTAGCATCTGATTTCGAACTTGGGTTGAAATCATCCCATGTTACTTCTTCGTCAGAGCTTTCTTCGTGCATGACAAAGAGTTGGTCCCATATCTCATATGCACGTTTGCAAGACACAACTTTGTCAAATTCCTCTATTGTTAATGCACAAAATAGTGCATTCGTGGCTTTAGCATTATTTGTCATTTTCTTCTCTTCCTTCATTAACTCCTTTTCTTCTTTCTCCTTTGGCATATATTTGGACTCAATGATATGCCAAATCTCAAAGTCTATTGCTTTAAGAATTATTTGCATTCTTCTTTTCCAATAATCATAATCTGATTCGTCAAATAATGGTGATCGAAAAAATGATTATCCCTCCATAAAACTTGTTGTTGCAGCCATGTGAAGGTGAGGTGTGACATCTCCTTCACGGTCAGGCTTTGATACCAAATGAGAGGTGTCCTGTAGATCTTTCTTGGCCAAATAATAGAAGATCAAGTGTGATATCGATTGTAATAAAAATATGGCACAAAAAAAATAATAATCCCACAATATACACAAAGATTTATAGTATAAACCCTTCTTGGGTGAAAACCTCTACCTAAGCTTCTCAGCTTAGGATTTTCCCGACTAGGCAATGCTTGTCAATCCACTAACGTACCACTTGAACAAGGGTGGCACAACCACTTACAATGATCCCTTCTCTTACTAACCTGAAGAGAAGTACAACAAGAACAACAACGGATTTCTCCCAATAGCTTGGGATTCGTTATCAAAGCAATAAGTAAAATAAGATAATATAATCCTATGGAACCTCAAGGAAAGTCAAATCAAATTTTTGCAGAGGTTCGAATCGATGTGCTTTGGAGCATGTGAAAATAGAAGCATAGAAGCACCTTGAGAGAAAGCATGAGAGCTCTTTTTCTATATGGATTTCTCTTTGAAAGTGTGTTTTGAAATGAGGAGTGTGGAGCCCTATTTATAGGTGAAAACAGAGCATATTTGGAATGTCGAGAAAAATCATTTGAACCAAATTAGTCAATCAATTTTCTTAATTGGTCAATCAATTTACATTTTGATCGATCAATTAACTTAATTGGTCGATCAATTACTAATCGATCAAATATTTAATTGGTCGATCAATTACGGGAAAATCGGATTTGACTGTTAGGCTAATTTGGTCAATCAATATTATTATTTTGATCGATAAATTGATTTGATTGATCAATTGTAATATTTTGGTCGATCAACACTATCTAGATGTTTATTTATGATTTAGAAAGGTTTGCCTTTAATCCCAAGGTTCCTTATAGTAATTTCAGACTTAAGAAATATAAAAGAATTACATTGACTAAAGATAATCTTCACTTTGATCCACACGGAGGATAATTGACTTCATTTGTGTGGGTGTGATCCTGAAATATTAGTTAACAATAAAACAAAATTTTGTTTCATCAAAATAGAGGTACTTACAATCTTCAATCAAGAATGAAGCAGCAAAGAAGCAACTCAAATTGATGAAGAAATTCGCAGCTATGCAAGCAAAGGAAGATGCTTACATAGTCCCACATCATGCATTTTCAGAGCTCTAACAGGATATAAGTTGAATCCATGCCAAGGGCTACTTGCCTCAACACTTGGGGGTGAGGCCCCTGCTCACTCGACCTTCTCACTCATCGCCCACCACACACGCTTGTTGGAACCTAGTTCCACTTCTCTTTTCTATTTTGGTGTTAACAAAACTATTTTAATCTAATGAGCTTGTGAAGTGATATTTATAGGGAAATCACAGGATTATAGGAAGTGTACATGATGGCAAGGAAGAAGTGTTCAAGTTGATAAAGATTTTTTATGTTGTTTTTTTGTTGTAATCTAAAAATTTGTTTGTCTCCTAAACAAGAAAATTTGATTTAGGAAATAAAATTAAAATAGACATAATTAGGTATCAAACGCACGTTTAATTATTTGTTTGAAAAATCAAAATCATTTCTTATTAATATTAACAGTTTAATTGAATTTGAAAGGCTCAAAAATTGATTAAAAGAGTGAATTCAAGGTACTTGTGGCAAGTACCGATACTATCCATAAGTACCAGTATATGTAAGACACAGGTTTGAGCCATAGTCTCAAACTGTGAACAACAAGCACCGGTACTCATTATGAGTACCGGTATGAGGTGCACACAGTTTGTGAATACTGGTAGTGCCTGGACCTTATAAGTACCGGTACTTATCACTAGTACTAGTACATGTAGGTTATAGTTTTCAAACCTATGAATCACAAGCACCAGTACTAATGGTAAGTACCGGTACCTAATGACTTAGTTGGTACTCAACTATAAGCATTGAGTACTGGTACCTATGTTGAGTATCGGTGACCAGGCTCTGTTGTGCTGGCTGCTGGGTAACTGTGAGCAGCTAGCATCAATACCACAAATTTTGTACCGATAGCAACTAACCGTTGTGGCAAATCTAAATGGCTATTTTGTCATTAATCCAAACTCTAACCTTCTAATTTTGCCCCCAACGGCTAGGGAGCTTAGGGGGGCTGCTAAGTGGTCTATAAAAACACTATTGAGAGCATCTTTGAAAGCAACAAGAATCAAAAAATCCTCCTTACTTCCATATTTCATTTCTCTCAATTCTAGCTACAAGAGTAATTTTACTTGTTGCTTTTAGCCTTCAAGAAGATCCCCGTAAGTTTCTTTGGCGCATTCTCTTTAGTTCTCATCAAATCAATCTTTTACGCACTGTCATTATATGCTAGATCTTACCATTTAATTTTCTAAACATATTCTTGTTGTAGACTTATGATTTTAATTGTAAGCTTTTACATTTCTTGCTTACACCTGTAATATTTTGCTTTATTTGTTCTTGTAATTGGGTTGAGGTAACCTGCTAATTACCTCGTATTTAGTAAATTGATTCCTTCTGGGTTGAGGGAATCGAGTTAAAAATCCTAAGTCAGGAGACTTAGGTAGTGGAGTACCTAAGTAAGGGGAACCACTATATATTTGGTGCTCCATTTTTTGTGGTTTGTGTTATTTGAAAATTTTTTTACCACATTATTCATCCCCCCTTCTAGTGTGCTTGTGTTCTTTAGATACTACAGGTGGTATCAGAGCACCAAGCTACGAAGACGTAACAAATCTTTTTGCAATGGCATCATCTTCAATGAGGCACACTGAAGGACAATCATCAACCCACTATGGGTATTGGAAGAAAAGGATGAAGGTCTTCCTCAAGGAAATGGATGATCAGAGTCATGGGCCCTCATTCAAGAAATATATTCAGATTCGGAGCCACAAGAAAGAGTAGCATGGACAGTGGATCAAAAAAACAAGATGTACGATGTGTAGAGCACAAGCACACTAAAAGGGGGGTGAATAGTGTGGCATAGAAATAAAATTGCAAGAAAAAGTGAACCACAAAACATACACAAAATGTATAGTGGTTCCCCTCACTCGGGTACTCCACTACGTAAGTCTCCCAACTTAGGATTTTTAACTCGATTCCCTCAACCCGGAGGGAATCAATTTACTAATAACCTGAGGTAATTAACAGGTTACCTCAACTAAATTATAAAATAAATAAATGAACAAAAGTACAGGTATAAGTAAGATATAAAAAGCTTACAGCTATAGTTCCTAACTCCCCAACAAGTGTATTGCTTAAAAGTGTATAAATTAATCTAACAAGAATACTAAATTGAAAGCAAATGATTAAACAAAGAAGTGCACAATCACCTTTGAAGATTTATTGCAAGCAAAGAATAGCCTTGAGAAGAATGCAACAAGTCAAGCTCCTTTGCAACTAGAAAATTGAGAAATGAAGGTGTAGGCAAGGAGAGTATTTTTGGCTTGATATATTTTTTGCAAAAGACTTAAGGATTGTTTATATAGGCTGCTAAACACCTTTCCTACATTTACTAGTCATTAGGGGCAATTTGGGAAGATTAGAATTAACATAAATTGCAATATAGCCATCCTAATTAGGCACAACGGCTAGTTGGTACCGGTGCTAAAGTTGTGGCACTGGTATTGACTGCTCATAGTCAACCCAGCAATTCCTGGGGTACCGGTACTGATCATAAGCACCGTACTCAGTGCATTCTATTGAGTACCAATAAAGTCACTTGGTATCGGTACTTATCACTAGTACCGGTACTAGTGACTCACAGGCAACCGGGCTGTGAACACTTAATACCGGTACTCATGATGAGTATCAATACTTGTTCATAGTTTGGGAATTAGGCCCAAACCTGTGCCTAGCATGTATCGATACTTATTACTAGTACCGGTACTTGCTATAAGTACCTTGTTTTATAAGTTTAAACCAAATTTTAAGGAAATCCTATCCTAGCTATACGATAATATTTTCAAAGAGTCGGTCTTTAGTTTCAAAATGAATGAATGAACGTGATTTTGATCCCTAATTATGTCTTCTTTGATTTTAACTCCTAAGTTAACTTTTTCTTGTTAGGAGACATACAAAAGTTCTAAGGTACAACAAACTAAACAAAGCTAAAGTCTTCAATCTTCATGCCATCATTAGTTCTTTCATCCATCCTTAGATCCTGTTATTTCCTAAAAATAATACTTTAACAACTCATTAGATTTAAAACGATTTTCTTAACTCCAAAACATAAATGAGAAGTGGAACTAGGTTCCAACAATCTCCCCGTTTTTGGTGTGGACAAAACAATAGAAATACCTATATTTAAAATAATAGAAACCTCATAAGAGAAGGGATACAAAAAGTTTTGTTAGGAGTGAAATCTCCCCCTCAAACTAAGCTTCCTTATTTTAAATATAGTGTATTTACCATTTCTCCTCCTTTTTGTCACTCAAGCAAAAAGAATATATCAATATACGTAAACAATGATTAGGCATAAAACAATATTGTAGAGAAACAATCATAAAAGGAAAACAAGCATATTAAAAGTCAACAATCATACTTGAAGTCATGCATCATTAAAAGACATAATAACCAAGCAAAAACATGTTGAAATGTTCAATACATGAAAATATAAACTAAAAGCTAATTGCAAGGACATTTTCTGGTAGACTTTTGAGGATGTCCTCCATCATCACTATCATCATCATCATCATCATTTTCATCATCATCATCTTCATCTTCAGCATCTTCATCATCACTATCATCATAAGAAACCTCTTCTTCATCTTCAATGTCTTCTTGCTCTTCATCATAATGAAGAATAGGTTCTTCTTCCACCATTGGAGATGAAACATGAGATGGGTCTTGAAAGTGTTTTTGCCTTCTTTCACTGTATTCTTGAGGAGCTTTAGGTTGAGTCATCTTTCTTTGTTTAGGTTGCTGAGTGGAAGTCACAACATGGGAAGACTCAAAGGAAAGAGAGGTTATCAAACTTGCGTTCCATGTGATGGAAGGCAAAATTGAGATTGGTTAAATTTTGACCAATATAATTGAAAGTATTAACAATATTGGGATCGGTTCCAGGCACATTTGACAGATTTACCCAAGGTGTTTCATCTTCTGGATATGGATAGGTTATAGGAACAAAAGCGGAGGATGATTCAGGAGGTGGATGAGAAGAAGATTGAGCATTTGGATCAACTTCTTCTTCATCATCACTAGAGGATTCCTCTCTAGCGGGTTTTACTCCCATTTTTCGGAGAGTGGATCAGTTGAAATAAATCACTTTTCTAAGAGGAGTAAAATTAAAGAGGTCAATTTTATTTTTGTGAAGAATGTGAGATACCAAGATGTCCAATGGTAAAGCAGAAGCACAGTAATGGGCTCTAAGAAAATGAAGGAAAATCGTGTTCCAGTTTTCCAAAAAACATGTGATGATAGCATAAATTAAGGATAAAATGTCGATGGGAAATTTGTGGAATCTCAAATTTTTAGCCCTTAAGTTCGATGCTAAAATTCAAAAAAGAACACGAGCAAACAAGGTCATGTTCGGGGCAACCAATGCTTTCCCCTGTCAATTAGGGAGTAAGAGATTTTCATGGATTTTATAAGTAGGAAATTGCTCCTTAAAAGTGTTAAAAGCATGACATTCATTTGGATATTAAGTGATGGTTGATAAGAATTTTGGAGTGATGGTGATTTTTTGACCGAATACATTTGTTGTTAGGACAAGATGACCTCGATTTTCTTATTCCTGGAGATTGGCAAAAAATAAGTAGTTGACATCAAGATATACTCCAGGAACATCGGCAAAAAATGACTCATCAAAGAAATGCATGAGTTTTTGTTCAAAAAGATGGGTGGTAAAATTAAAGATTTGTAGAGAAAAATCTTTCCACTCAAATGGCTACAATGGTGAAGTTTTAGGTCTTTATACTAATCAAACTTTGATTTGTTATCCTCATTGATGCAAAATTTGTGAAATGCATCTTGAGGTGCTTTTCCCTTACTCTTAGATTTAGGTGCCATTTGAAATCATGCAGCAAAATAGAGTAGGAAACACAATTAGAAATTCAAAATATATCCTTTCATGAGTGCATATAAGACCACACTTAAGCCTACATGTACCAGTACTAGTGGGTTTCTATTCCAACCAGAAATTTGAGCTAGTACCGGTACTCATACTCAGTATCGGTACCTACTCACTAAAGCAGGCACTGCTACTCCCATCAAGTATTGGTATCGATAATGGGTACCGATACCATCTGGTACCCGATGATGTAAACACATTTATTGAGGGTAAAATGCCTATTCATGCATGTTCCTAGCCTTAGATTTGCATTTCATGTTATAAATATTGCATAGCATGCATCATTCTGCATTTGGAGTAGTTGCATATAATTTAGGTTAATTCCATCCATTTTGTGGTTAGGAGAGGAGGATATTTATTTTAGAGCCTCGGATTGACGATCCGACCATACAGATCTGATCAAGACGATGATCGAAGTCCAACACCTTTGAAATCGCCTCAATTGGAGTCCCGTAGCATCATATGTAGTCTGAGGAAGATCAACGACCAACGGACTATGTGACATAATTCAGATCTTCAAATGACAAATCCGACCACGCAGATGGATTTGGGTCGATGATCGTAGCCTAACGACATAAAAATCGACTCAATCCGACCTTTGTAGCAGCCCCTACAATAGAAAGAAGATGGATGGCCCACATTGCGCACGTGGTGCAGCCTAGGCTGCCTAGCGCACGCACGTGCGACTGCACTCATGCAGCAGCATGGGTGGGGGCACCCGCATTGAGGCACGCATGCACACAGCGTAGCGCCAGCACGTAGGTGTGCACGCATGAGGCAAAGGTGGGGACAGCGCGCGCCAGCGACGTATGAGCTGGCCTATAGCGACGCATGAGCTGGACCTACAGTGAAGCTTATAGTCGTTGCTAATTCTTTGCATGCCAGCAAAGCTAGCTGTGGGCATGAGCAGCATGACCGAGCATGAGCTGCCTACAGTGACGCTTCCAACGATGGCCTGGATGTCACAAATGGTCCTATACCTATTTTTTCCTCCTCTCCTCCATTATAAAAGGAACTACACCCCCTCCCTTCCAAGCCATCTCTACCTACTCTACTCTGACCAACTCCTAAGCTCTAGCAAGCCTACCAACGCTCCATTAGAGCTTGTTCTCAAGCTCCCAAGGCTCCTATTAGTGTAGCAAACCTCTGTCTCACCAAATATTCGTCCATCTTCCCATCCCCATTCATAGGTCGCCTTGGAGCTTTCCTCCCACCTCCATTCCAGTTGTAGATCATCTCCATCTTCTCACCTCCATTCCAAAGCCACGTCGAAGGTTTCCTCTACCCGACATCCTCCTACATCTCACCTCCGTTGTCCCGCTCCTCACCTCCTTCGTCCGAGCTTCCGCCGGGTGCAGTCGTCTCACTGAATAGCTGATTCGGGAGGTTTCCTCTCACCCCCCTCTCTTTTTATGCTTTCGTAGATTATTGTAATAGACATTAATGTAATACATCACATTTGATTCCATCTTTATCATGCAATTGCTTGTCTTTTATTTCAAAAACACAAAAAAATAACAAAACCCTAAAATTCCAAAAAGAAACAAATCAAAGCACAGTTTTCAATTAAAGTAAACGTTGCCTCCTTGTGTTCGACCCAGGACTCCCTTGGAGTATCGGTATAAATTTTATCTGATCGACGTGTTTTGCAACTACGACGACAGGTTACTTGTAACCCTGATTTCTAACACGCAAAACACATGTGAAAATTTTGGCACCGTTGCCTGGGAAGGCAATGGAATTTACTTTATTGCTTTATGCACTTCTTTGCATTTACATAACACTAACCCTGCTTATCTCTGATCTATTGTCTTGCAGGTACCCTAGCATGGAGATCCAGGTGTGGTAGACCGGAGTAAAGTGCGAGTAGAGTGTTTTGTAAGTGTCCCCCACACCACCCCCACCTTAGTTTTCATTCCATAACCTAATAACTCAAACCCAAATCAACTTAGGTGCTTTTTCTAAACCCTATGATAGATTTGGTTGTTTGTTTTGCCACCTCCGCTCACCTCGCCATCCACATAAATAAAAAAAAAAATAAAAGAAGTGTTATTTGATTGTGGGATTTTTTGAAAGCTACACACTTAACACACACAACTTCTTATCCTAAGGCACACAATCACTTTGATTCTACCACTTAACCGGGATCTGACCTGTGAACCAGGTACACTTCAACTAAATACACATAAGTGAGTAGAAATCTGGATAGGTTAAGCATGCTTATGTGCCTTAACTAAGTTGTGCAATAGGCCAATTGATTGAGTTGGTTGGGCCGCACCACTCAATCTAAAATTGATCCATCAAGTAGCATGCCACTAAGGGTTGATTCATATGGCTGAACCAGGCACTCCACATTGTTTTTTATTTTTAAAGGAACATATCATCACCCGTGATTTCAAAACATGGAGTATTCTACTAAACCTTAATTGAACCAACCTAAGAATTAAACACTAAAAGCTACTAAACAAGGTTAAATCCTAAATGACACATCATAAAATAACCTTTCTTGAGAACCCTGGTTGTGCACGCACACACATTTTAACTGATCATTAAGGGCACAACCCATCTAAAGGGCCCATCACATTCCAAGAGAACGATCATCCCAAACCTAACTAAAACTGAGTAGACATTGGCCTTAAGGATTGATTTGCTCTTCGGGGCTCAGACTGAAATTTTTTTTTCGATTAATCTGCTTTTGTTGATCCATCTGATGTATAGCTAGAGGAGTAGCATCAAATGACCATGGCTGGGGGGTACACTAGGAACCGGAGGTGTAAGCCAAAGGAAGAACCTTCTCCCCAGTCCCTCCTTCTAACTGGTTGGATTGACTGGATAAAAGTAGACCAAATCATTTATAATCTCAAGACGTGTCTTGGGAGTCTGTAGGTCTTTAGGCTACCCACATAAGGACAAGTTTGGTTGATTGTATTGCAGGACACCTTTTCTCTTCTCCATTTTCCCTCCTTTTCTACCATGTACCCTTTCGCATCCTGCACACATTTCACATCCTATCCTCCTACCACCACTTATCCCCAAGATGATTACTATCCCGACTTAACTTGTAATTACCCATCCACTAGTCGGGATAACTTTGATTGGGGATACGAATCTAGACCTCAGTGTCCAATGCCTAACCCTGGACAATAAAACTACGATTACTATCCTTCCCAGAGCTACAATGATTATAGATCTCGATCCCTTGATGATCAAACCAACCCGATTTACAGTCAAGAAGGATATTATGATTCTAACAACTACCCTCCCCTGTACTCCACTGAATATAGGTCACCACCATTCTTTAAACAACCTGAGATGACTTATTATCAGGGAGGAACCCAAGAACCTCGACATCTTGACTCCCCCAGATTTAACCCAAAGCCACTGAAACCTGAATTGAACTAGTTCGTTCAGGTGAACTAGATCTAGGATAGGGTGTTGGCTAACTTGAGGAACACCATCCAATCTTTAGATGCTCAGCCAACACCATGCACTGAAGCACTGGAGCCTATGATCAAAATGATTGATGAACTTGATAGTTCTTTATTTGATTTACTCCAAAGTGTCAGGGATAGGGACTTGGGTGAGTTTCTTTTTGGGAAATTGTCGAGGTTGAGGATGAAATTTGTGGTTGCCAGAGTCAAATCTTGGGATGATTCTCAAGATGAACCCCCTTTTAGGAGAGCCAATGTCTGAACCCGCTCAGGCACCTGTCGGGGGGGATACATATTCTAAGATTGCAGATGACCAGGTTGGGCTAAAGCAACCCTTTAAGGATGAATCGAGTTTCTCACCCGAGATCATAGAGCTAAGGAATGACGAAAAATATGTCTCCATGGACCATGAAATGACATATGATTTTGAGACATATATAAGTGAGGATTATGGATTCTTTGATTCTAAGGGTAAGGAATCTCTTAGTGAAGTCTCACTTGAGCTTAAGGAAGATGATTTTAGTGAGACAAATGGGCTCGAGGAGCATGACGAACCATTTGATAGCCCAGTCATTGAAGATTTTGATTCGATTGGGGCTAACATGGAGGATTTGAATCCTCATTTACTTGATGATTCAATCAGTCACCCCATTCCTCATCTGCACCCGAAAAAGCTGTCTCTAAGATCATTGTGCCCAAGTCAATCTCGATTCAGCCATGATTTCTGCACTTGGGAGAATCATATGGGGTGAATGATATGCTAGAGGTCCCAAAGCCTGAGCCCTTGATGTTGGAAGATAGAATTGTTGAAATAAAAATTTGGGAGGCTAGTTCTAAGGGAACTTTGATTTTGGATCTAAGGGTACCTATTGAGTTGAAACCACCTACTTTCTACCAAAACCATTATGATATCTTTCATGTGCAACCCAAGCTCGAAATAACTGATTATTTTTCTAAGCTAGATGTTAAGTGGACAACCACACCTATTGAACCATCTTTACCTATTGTCTGACACTTTGGTCTTAGGTTGCACACCATTAAACAGCAGGCCCGGCCGCATAAATACAACAACCTTCAATTTTGGGTGATTTTCATCTAGAACAGGTGAACCACTCGACCCTGGGGCATGGGTCTGCACCATAATCTGGTCCACGTCTGTGGACATCTTCTGCTGGTAGGTTTCAGGATCAATATTTTTATTTAGATTCTGACCTGCATTTGTGAATTCTCAATTTCTTCTTTGTATGTATGTTATGCCTAGTTGAAGGCATTAAACTTAGCGCATGTATATACACTCTTCTCTCTGCGGAGCTAATCGGATTTTCATGACACTCAAGTGATATTCTGTTTATTTTGCCGTTTTCATATCTTTATTTTTACAATGAGGACATTGCATGATTTTGGCATGGAGGTGGATAATCAATTCTTGAAATCATTATGTCCATAGAATTTCTTTTAGTTTCTTATAAAATTAAAAAAAATTAAAATTTGGAAAAAGATAAAAAAAGAAAGAAACTGGGAAAAGAGAACTTAGGCATTTGGAAGTTATTAACTTTAGGAAATGATACGAGAGGACCTAAACACTTAGACTCTTCAAATCTTCAAGCTTAATTAGCTTAGGTGTCCACTCGAATGTGGACTTAGTGTTGAATCCTTGCCAATTCAAATTCAATTTTAATTTGGATAATAAATTGGGATGATAAGTATGCACTTATCAACCCGCCCTCTAATTTAGGGGGACTTTAAGCCTAAGCATCTACACACATCTTTTGCACTGACTCACTTTTCGGCAGTTTCTTTGGAAATTGGGTAGCTAATGAGGTATCTAGGGTGGTATGGCAGGCAAATTGTCGGTGGTAACAGCTCATCGGTCGGTTGTCTAGAGCCCAGTCACATGACCATTTTCTTTGTACTGCCTTTAGGTAAATCTTAGATCAGGAAAGCAACCTACTTAAAAAAAAGGAAAAAAAATAGAAAAGGAGAAAATAAAAAAAAATAAAGCCACACTTCACCGCACGAGTATGGCTGGCAAGTTGTCAGTGGTAACAGCTCATCGGCTGATTGTCCAGAACCCAGCTCATAGAAAGATGTACAATAATTCCCAAAACACTTAGGAGAGAAGTAGGGAAGTAGAATAAATCGGAGAGATATACACTGGGTTCATCCTTGTATTGAGCCCATAAATAAAAGTAGGGAGAAAGCTACCGATCAAAAAGATAAACCTTTAAGTAAGGTCACCTAGGGTTGTAGAAACCCGAAGTCCATTTTAACTATCGTCTAGTGAGTCTTTCACGATTTTCACAAGATGCTTAGCGCTTAGAGCCCTTTTCGAGTCTTAGGTGGGTCGACTAGCTGTAAAAAGTTATCCTAGAACACTTAAACTCTAAAAGTACAAAAAAATTAGAAAAGAAGAAAAATAATAAAAAAAATGTATCTTCTCTTTTCAAATAAGGCGAGGACTAGGGCGATTTGCATTCTGCCAGACACTCGGGTACCGTTGAGTTTTCGTAGTTTAGGACCTTAATTGAAATTTTCTATTGTTAATAAATAACTTAGGCCTAAGCGATCTAAACGTAATGCTACTTTTATACAAAGCATATAGTTTAATTTTGCTAGGGACTAGCAAAAGATGGGCATCGGGGTATGATGTGAACAAATTTATTGAGGGTAAAATGCCTATTCATGCATGTTCCTAGCTTTAGATTTGCATTTCATGTTATAAATATTGCATAGCATGCATCATTCTACATTTAGAGTAGTATATAATTTAGGTCAATTGCATCCTTTTTGTGGTCAGGATAGAAGGATATTTATTTTGGAGCCTCAGATTGATGATCTGACCGTACGGATCTGATCAAGACAACCATTGGAGTCCAACGCCTCTGAAATCGCCTCAATCGGAGTCCCGTAGCATCATATGCCGTTCGAGGAAGATCAACGGCCAAGGGACTAGGTGAGATAATTTGGAGCTTCAAATGACAAATTTGACCACATGGATAGATTCAAGTCAACAATCGCAACTTAACGATGTAAAAATTGACTCAATCCGACCTTCGTAGCAGCCCCTACAACGAAAAGAAGATGAATGGCCCAAATTGTGCCATGTGGCACAGCCTAGGCCACCCAGCGCACGCATGCGCCATCGCACACACGCAGTAGCATAGGTGCACACATGTGCGAGGAGGCGCGCATGCGCACAGTGCAGTGCCAATGCGTGGGTGCGCGCATGCACGGCAAAGGCGATGTCAGTGTGCGGCAGCAACGCATGAGCTAGCCTACAGTGACGCTTACAGTCGTCACTAATTCTTTGTGCACCAGCAAAGCTAGCTGTGGGTGTGAGTGGGCATGAGCAGGCATGAGCTGCCTATGGCGATGCTTCTAGCGATGGCCTAGATGTCGTTAACGATCCCATACCTATTTTTGCCTCTTCTCCTCCACTATAAAAGGACCTACACCCCATCCCTTCCATGCCATCTCTACCTACTCTACTCTTGCCTACTCCCAAGCTCTAGCAAGCCTACTAATGCTCCATTAGAGCTTGTTCACAAGCTCCTAAGGCTCCTATTAGTGTAGCAAACCTCTGCCTCACCAAATATTCATCCATCTTCCCATCCCAATTCATAGGTCACCTTGGAGCTTTCCTCCCACCTCCATTCCAGTAACAGATCATCTCCATCTTCTCACCTCCATTCTGGAGCCACGGCGAAGCTTTCCTCTACCTGACGTCCTCCAGCATCTCACCTCTGTCGTCCCGCTCTTCACCTCCTTCGTCCGAGCGTCCGCCAGGCATCGTCGTCTCACCGAACAGCCGATTCGGGAGATTTCCTCGCACCCCTCTATTTTTATGGTTTCGTAGATTATTGTAATAGAGATTAATGCAATACATCACATTTGATTCCATCTCTATCTTGTGATTACTTGTCTTTTATTTCGAAAACACAAAAATAAGAAAACCTTAAAACTCTAAAATGAAACAAATCAAAGCGTGATTTTCAATTAAAGTAAACATCGCGTCCCTATGTTCGACCTTGGACTCCCTTGGAGTTTCGGTATAAATTTTATCTGATCGACATGTTTTGCAAGTACGACGACAGGTTACTTGTAACCCCGATTTCTAACATGCGAAACACGTGCGATCATCCGATGGGAAACAAGTGCAGCAGCAGGAATGGACATGAGAAAAAGAAAAAGACAAGATGTAGAATGACTCAAGATAGCAAGATCTACTTAGGAGATAAGAATATACCTAGAGTAGAAGCTTGGAGGTGATCCTTCTTCTTCTTTGCTAAGGCTTGGAGTGACTCTTAAGAGGAGAACAAGGGTTTTCAAAGTGTGAAATGAGACAAGTGTTTGCACTTGGCATCCTTTATATGGGATGGGTCATGTGCTAGTCACATGGCCACTTAAGTGGTTGAGAAAAAATTTGAATCAACAACTTAGTTGTTGAAAAAAAATACAGTCAACAGCTTAAGTTAAGCAACCACATTATAAACAATACCTTGATATTTCCATTCATATGGAAATATTACAGTTTACCCCCTTTTTAGCAATAGTGGGTAAATTTCAGTTAGACCCTTAGGGAATTTTGTAATTGCAATCAAGTTACTAAGTAAACAATTTGCTAATTTTGAATTTCTTTTATTGTACAAAGTCCTAACTTTCTTCTTATAAAGAAGAATCTCTCCACTTTAAGAGGTTTTGTAAAGATGTCTGACAATTGATTTTGTGTGTCTACAAATTCTAATTGAGTAGAACCTTGAAGCACATTATCTCTAAGTAAATGATGTCTAACATCTATGTGCTTGGTACGTGAATGATGTATTGAATTTTTGGATAAATTTATTACACTTGTATTATCACATAAAATTTTGGATTGCACAAAAAATCAATCCAAAGTCGAACAAAGTCTATCTCATCCAAATGACCTGAGAGTAAGCAAGTGAAGCAGTAACATAGTCTCCTTTAGTCGTAGAAAGTGAAACACAAGTCTGTTTCTTAAAGAACCATGAGACTAAGGATTCTCCAATAAAAATACATGTGCCACTAGTACTCTTTCAGTTCGTCCGACTCCCTACATAGCTTGCATCGCAATATGATAATAGATCTAAGGTTTGTGCTTTAAGATAAAAAATACCAAGGTCTCTTGTGATATTTATGTATCTAAATATTCTTTTTATTGCATTAAAATGAGATTCCTTGGGTTCGGATTGGAATCTCACACATAAACATGTAGCAAAGAGAATATTAGGTCTAGAAGCTGTAAGGTATAAAAGTGAACCTATCATACCCTGGTATTTCTCTTCATCTACCCTCTTGCTGGATAAATCTTCACCAAGAGAAGCATATAGAGCAATTGGAGTCTCTTTTCCATTTACTTTTTCAAAGTCAAACTTCTTGAGAATTTCAAGAACATATTTTGTTTGACTAATGTAAATTTCTATGTCTATTTGTTGAATTTCAAGTCCTAAAATGAATCTAAGCTCACCCATCATACTCATTTCGAACTTAGTCTTCATAGTTTCACAAAAGCGCTGACACAGTGACTCCTTGGTTGATCCAAATATAATATAATCGACATATATTTGAACTAGCAGGATGTCATTTCCTTCCTTTACAAATAGAGTTGAATCAACAACAACTTTATATCCATGCTGGAGAAGGTCCTAAGCCTTTCATACCAGGCCCTGGGAGTTTGTTTAAGTCCATATAACGCCTTATTGAGCTTGTATACAAGCCCTGGGTGTGCTGTGTCCTTAAACCTAGGAGGCTAATGAACAAAAACTTCTTCCTTAATATATCCATTAAGAAAAGCACTCTTGACATCCATTTGATATAGCTTGAAATCCTTTACACTTGCAAAGGCAAGTAGCATCCATATAGACTCCAAGCGAGCAACAGGAGAATATGTCTCATCAAAGTCAATACCCTCATGTGGGTTATAGCCTTGAGCTACAAGTCTGGCTTTATTCCTGATTACTGAACCAAATTCATCCAATTTATTTCAGAACACCTAGTTGGTTCCAATGATGGAATTACCCTCAGGAGTGGGTACCATGTCCCATACATGGTTCCTTGTAAATTGGAGTAGCTCCTCCTGTATAGCTACAACCCATGATTCATCCTTTAAGGCCTCATCAACTTTCTTGGGTTCAAGTTGAGAAACAAAGGCATTAAGGACAAAATCAGCTTTAAAATGAGATCAGGTTTTTACACCTTGTTCAATATCACCTATAATCTGTTCTTAAGGGTGATCCTTATGGTGTACCTATTCTTTTGGAAGATCATGTACATTTCGTGTATCTTCCATTTTTGATACATCTATGAAGGGGGTTTCTGCATCATCAAAATCTAAATGATTTGGTTTAGGTTCTCCAAAGTTCGTTCCATTAAATGAAACAAGCAGGGATTCTTCTATAACAAAAGTCCTTTTATTAAAGACTCGATAAGCTTTGTTTTTTGTTGAATAGCCAATAAAGATGCTTTCATCACCTTTAACATCATACTTATCAAGACGATCACAAGTGTTTAATAAATAACACCGACTTCCAAACACCCTAAAATATGAAATCCTAAGAGACTTCTCATAATAAAGCTCATATGGAGTTTTCTTAATAATAGGCCTTAAGAGAGTACTATTAAGAACATAGCATGCCATATTAATGGCTTTAGCCCAGAAATATTTTTGAAGCCCAGACTCTAAGAGCAATGTTCAGGCGCATTCTTGTAGAGTGTGATTCTTGCGCTCTACAACACCATTTTGAGATGGTGCCCGAGGAAATAAAAATTCATGGGTTATGCTAGAATTGACACAAAAACTTGAAAATTTTTCATTTTCAAATTCACCCCCATGATTAGTCCTAAGTCTAAGAATTGAGGATTATTTTTCCTTTTAAAGCCTTCGAGCAAGACTTAGGAACAAATCAAATGAGTCATCCTTATATTTCAAGAAGATGACCCAACTGAACCTAGAGAAGTCATCAACAATAACTACGCAAAATTTTGATCCATTTAAGCTATCAAATCGTGTTGGCCCAAATAGATCGAGGTGTAACAACTCTAAAGGTCGTGTGGTTGAAAGAAAGTCTTTAGGCTTGAAAGAAGCCTTGTGCATTTTTTCGAGTTCATAAGATTTGCACAAAGCATCCTTTTTATAAGTTAGTTTAGGTAGGTTCCATACTAACTCAATTTTGGCTAACCTATTAAGATATTTGTGATTAATGTGACCTAGCCTATAGTGCCATAGATCTACTTCAATATAAGAAGCAAGCAGACATTTTACAAATTTCTCCTGTGAAAAATGAAGAGCATAGATATTTTCATATTTAAACCCATCAATTAAAATCGTATTTGTTCCCTCTAATATTTTAAAACTAATTTTAGTTAATAATACATCACATCCATTATCATATATTTGACTAATACTGAGCAAGTTATGTTTTAAGTTTTCTACTAAAAGAACATTATGTACCTGCTTAGAGGAATTACCTATTGTTTGTTCACCAGTAATGTGATAATGGTTGTTGTTGCCCAACTTGCCGTGTCCTCCATCTTCTATTCTTGTCCATTTGATAAAGAGGTTTGAGTGTCCCATTATATGCTTGGAACACCCACTGCTAGGATCCATTTGTCCTTCTTGACTTGCAAAATAGTTTATCAAATCTATTTTGGGTACACATTTTCTTTTGGGTCCTTGATGGTTAGTACCCTTCAAATCCTTAGGTTTATGGATCACCTTTGTGTTAGATCTATAATTCATAGGATTTTTGACCTTTTGATAAATCCATGCATGTCTAGATGCATGTGATTTATTTTGTGTGTTCTTCTTATTATTGAACTTGGCTTTTAAATTATTACAAAACTCTATATTCAACCTAGCTATTGTTTTTAGATTACCCAAAGTTCCCTTAAAGTGTTCACAAATATCTTCTAATTCTACTATATTTGCATGCAATTGATTGTTAGTTTCTTTTGACATTTCTAATTCTATTTCTAAACAAGATTTTTTTATTTCTAGTGTCCTAGAACTATCATGCAAGACCTTATTTTCCTTTTGAATCATCCTAGCTTTATGATATAAATCTTGATAGGATTGTAACAATTCTTCAAAACTAAGTTCAGAATCTACCTCGTTTTCAGATCCGTCGTTGTTTGCCACTAAGCAAAGATGTGCAACTTCTATTTCTTCATATTCTTCAGAAGATGATTTCGTGCCAGAATCACAGTCATCCCAAGTTGCTTTATATGCTTTTCTTGAGATCTTCTTCTTCTTCCGATCGAGTTCTTTGCCCATCTTCTTTTCTTCTTTTTTCTTCTTAATCATAGGACAATCTTTTCGTACATGTCCCTTCTTCTTGCACTCAAAATAAACAATGTCATTTGAAAACTTATTGACTCTCTTACCTTGTTTTCAGATAAATCTTCATAATTTTCTTGTTAGAAGAGCAAGCTCCTCTTCGTCATTAGTGTCAGAATCATTGAAGTCTGAATCCTAATTCATGGCTTTAAAAGCAAGCTCTTTTTTCTTGCTCACAGATCTCTCCTCGTTCTTCTTCATGTTTTCCAATTTGACCTCATATGCCATGAGGCTTCCAATCAGATCATCCAATGGGAGAATGGATAAATCCTTCGCCTCTTGGATAGCTGTGGACTTTGAAGACCAATCACTTGTAAGTGATATCAAGATCTTCCTTACAAGTTGTTCTTCAGTAAACTTTACTCCCAAATTCTTCATGGGGTTGTTGATATCCCTAAACCTCGTGTACATCGCCTTGACTGTTTCCACTTTTTCCATTATGAAACACTAATAACTCTTGGTTAGAATTGAGTTTCATGTTTCCTTTACCTTATTTATACCTTCGTAGGTGACTTGAAGTGTGTTCCATATCTCATATGCGGACTTGCACGTGGAGATATGGTTGAACTCCTCCCTTGATAACGCACAGTAGAGTGCATTCATTGCCTTTTCATTCCCAACGATCTTCTTTTGATCCATTGTCCAAACAACTCCTTGCGACTCCGGATCTGTGTACTTCTCTTGAATGAGAGTCCACAGGTCTTCATCCATGGCCTTGAGGAAGATTCGCATCCTCCTCTTCTAGTATCCATAGTCCATCCTATCAAAGTAGGGAGGATGTGTGGATGACCGACATTCAATGCGCTTGGCTGATGATGCCATTATGAGAGAGAAAAATTACTTCTTATCACAGCCTGCTTTGATACCACCTATAGGATCCGTAGAAAACAAGCACACTAGAAGGGCGGATGAATATTGTGGTATAGAAACAAAAATTGCAAGAAAAAGTGAACTACAACAAGTACACAAAATGTATAGTGGTTCCCCTCACTCGGGTACTCCACTACCTAAGTCTCTCGACTTAGGATTTTTAACCTAATTCCCTCAACTCAGAAGGAATCAATTTACTAATAACCTGAGGTAATTAACGGGTTACCTCAACCCAATTACGAGATAAAGAAATGAACAAAAGTACAGGTATAAACAAGATATAAAAAGCTTACAACAAAAGTTCCTAACTCTCCAACAAGTATATTGCTTAAAAGTGTATGAATTAATATAGCGAGAATACTAAATTGATAGCAAACAATTAAATAAGGAAGTGCACTATCGCATTTGAAGATTTGTTTCAAGCAAAGAATAGCCTTGAGAAGAATGCAACAAGTCAAGCTCCTTTGCAACTAGAAAATTGAGAAATGAAGGTGTAGGCAAGGAGAGTATTTTTGGCTTGATATATTTTTTGCAAAAGACATAAGGAGTGCTTATATAAGCCACTAAACACCTCTCCTACGATTACTAGCCATTAGGGGCAATTTGGGAAGATTATAATTAACATAAATTGCATTATCGCCATTCCAATTAGGTACAACGGCTAGTTGGTACCGATACTTAAGTTGTGGTACTGGTACTAATTGCTCACAGTCAGCCTAGCAATGCTTGGGGTACTGGTACTGATCATAGGTACCGGTATTCAGTGCATTTTGTTGAGTACCAACAAAGTCGCTTGGTACCGATACTTATCACTAGTACCGGTACTTGTGACTCATAGGCAATGGGGCTGTGAACACTTAATACCGATACTTATGATGAGTACCGGTACTTGTTGTTCATAGTTTGGGAATTAAGCCCAGACCTGTGCCTAGCATGTACCAGTACTTATTACTAGTATCAGTATTTGCTACAAGTACCTTCTTTTATAAGTTTAAACCAAATTTTAAGGAAATCCTATCTTAGTTATATGATAATATTTTCAAAGAGTCGGTCTTTAGTTTCAAAACGAATGATTGAACTTGATTTTGATCCCTAATTACCTCTACTTTGATTTTAACCCCTAAGTTAACTTTTTCATGCTAGGAGACATACAAAAGTACTAAGGTACAGCAAACTAAACAAAAATAAAGTCTTCCATCTTCATGACATCATTACTTCTTTCATCCATCATTAGATCCTATTAATTCCTGAATATAATATTTCAACAACTCATTAGATTTAAAATGTCTTTGTTAACACAAAAACATAAAAGAGAAGTGGAACTAAGTTCCAACAGATGATAGTAAGCAACGCGAAGGCAATGAATGCACTTTATTGTGCATTATCAAAAGAAGAGTTCAACCAAATTTCGACATGCGAATCCTCATACAAATTTTGTAATAGTCTCAAGGTCACCTACGAAGGAACCAGTAAAGTAAAAGAAACTTGCATATCTATTCCAATGGAAAGTTTGAGTGTTTCAGGATGGAGAAAGACGAGACAATCAAGGCTATGTACATAAGGTTTGGGGAAATCATCAACCCCATGATGAATCTTGGAGTGAAGATCACTGAAGAATAGCTTGTAAGAAAGATCTTGAGATCTCTTACAAGCAGTTGTTCTTTGAAATCCACAGCGAACCAAGAGACAAAGGATCTTTCAATTCTTCCTCTTGACGATTTGATTGGAAGCCTCATGGCCTATGAGGTTCAGCTAAAGAACACGAAGAAAAATGAGGAGAAACCTGTAAGCAAGAAGACAGAGCTTGCTTTCAAAGCTTTAAGGGAAGATTCAAATCACGACGACTTTGTGATGAAGCGTGTTTCGCATGGTAAAAATCGATGTTTGGAGAACCCGTCATCATAGCTCGTAAAACACATCTATCAAATAAAATTTATAACCGAAAATCTAGGGGAGTCTTGGGTCGAACACAGGGAGGTGAACATTTGATTTTGAAGGATACACGTTTCTCTTTCATTTATTTTTGTCATTTTCATCTTTTCTAATTTTTTGGTATTTTTTATCAAGCAAGAGATTAGGTCGATGAAATTTTATCTAGCAAATCTACTTGCGAAAATATAAGAGAGAGAGAAACAATCATGGATTTCTAATCAAATGTCTTTTTACAACTAAGAAAGCGGGAAAGATTACACTATGAAAGTAATAAAGATAGAAAGAGGTGAGAGAATCCTCATCGACGGTTGCTCGGAGGATGACTCGCTCTGACATCGCCTAGAGGAAGGTGGTGACGAGCAGGACGAAGGAGAAGTAGCCTGAGGATGGAGGATGGGGCAGGATGGCATCGCAGCGAGGATCTTCTTCTTGAAAGGTGGTGAGCAGATGGGCATGTGATGCTCCATGAATGGGGATGAGAGGTGGGAAAACTATTTTCTTTTCTACTCTAGAGGAGCATCCCGGGCTTACGACAAGCTCTCTCGAGAGCCTTGGAGGTAGTGAGAGTAAGAAAGGAAGAGATGGATTGGAATGGAGGGGGATAGGTCATTTTATAGTGGAGAGACAAAATCTTCCATGGGCAATTAGTGACAGTTGTAATCATCGCTAAAGATTTGCCTCACTGTTGCTGAAGATCCACGCCCTTCAATTCCTTTGCTGGCACGCGCATAGCACAGGCCATTAGTGATAGCTACAAGCATTACTAAAGGCCCAACAAACTGTTGTTGAAGATTGTGCCCTTACCACTCATGCCCAGCTGGTGTGCGCATTGCACGCTCCATGTCACGCGCACACTCGCGTGCTGGTGCCACGCTATGCTTCCCTTTGCACTGCGCTACGCCTGCGCGTGTGTGCCTTCGTGTGCTGCACTGCGCTTGCACTGTTGTGCACTCAATTGGCCAATTGGTGGGGCTGCAAGGATTTGAACCAACGCCCCTTCATTCAAAGCCCATGCCTCCACCATTGCGCCAAGTCGTCCAGATGGTCGCGCGGACGTCTTAAGTCGCACGGTGGAGGAGAGTTCTCAGCCATTGGATCAAGATCCAATGACTGAGAATTGATGATGAAGATGATGAGGGTGCCTTCTAGTTGCTACTGGCCTATGTTGGGCAGCCTAGATGGCACCACATGGTGCCATTTGGGCCATCCATCTTCTATCTGTTGCAGAGGGTGCAACAGTCCTTAGATCAAGATGATTCCCATGTTGCCAGATTGCAATCGCTACTCTAGATCCATCCGTATGGTTGGATTTTTCATCCGAAGCTCGTAAGGATGTCGCATTGCCCTCCTGGCCGTTGATCTTCCTCAGATTTCATATGATGCTACAGGGCTTTGATTAAGACGATTTCGGAGGCGTTAGACTCTGATCATCATCCTGATCAGATCCATATGGTCCGATCATCCATCTCAGGCCTTGAAATAAATTCTCTTCTCTCTTGACCACAAAAGTGACCTAATTAACATAAAATATATATAACTACTCTAAATGCAGAATGATGAATGCTATGCAATATTTATAACATGAAATGCAAATCTAAGCCTAGGAACATGTTTGATTAGGCATTTTAACCTAAATAGATGTGTCTATATCATAACCCCATGCCTATCTTTTGCTAGTCCCTAGCAAAATTAGACTACATGCTATGTAAACAAATAGAATTAGGATTCGATCGCTTAGGCCTAATTGTTTATTAACAATAGAAAATTTCAACTAAGGTCTTAAACAACGAAGACTCAATAGTACCCTGGTCTCTACCAGAATACAAACCGCCCAAGTCCTCCCCTTATTTGACAAGGGAAGATACATTTTTTTTTTTGCTTCTTTTTTAATTTTTTTTTGGACTTTTGGAGTTTGAGAGTTTCGGGATAATTCTTTATGGCTACCCGGCCCGCCCAAGACTTGAAAAGGACTCTAAGTGCTATGCATCTAGTGAAAAGATTGAAAGACTCACTAGGCAGCCGTTGAAATGGACTTCAGGATTCTACGACCGTGGGTGACCTTGCCTAAAGGTTTATCTTTGCGAACAGTAGCTTTCTCCCTACTTCTTTTATTTATAGGGTCAACATAAGGGCAAACTCAATGTATATCTCTCCGATTTATTTTACTTCCCTGCTTCTTCCCTATGCTTTTTGGGAATTATTGTGCATTTTTATGAGCTGGGCTCTGGACAACTAGCCAATTGGTTGTTACCCACAGCAACTTGCTAGCCATACTCTTGCGGTGAAGTGTGGTTTTATTTGTTTATTTTTTTATTTTCTCCTTTTTCTCTCTTTTTTTCTTTTAAGTAGGTGGCTTCCTTGATCTAAGATTTACATAAAGGCAGTACGAGGAAAATGGTCTTGTTGCTGGGCTCTGGACAACCAGCCAATGGGCTATTACCCACGACAACTTGCCATCCATACCACCCTACATAGTTCATTAGCTACACAATGTCCAAAGAAACCATCGAAAAGTGAGTCAATGCAAATAGTGTGTAGATGCTTAGGCTTAATGTCCCCTCAAATCAGAGGGTGGGTTGATAAGTCATATACTTATCACCCCAATTTATTGACCAATTTAAAATAGAATTACTTAGCGAAGACTCGAGACTAAGTCCACATTTGAGTGGACACCCAGGCTAATTAAGCCCAAAGATTTGAAGAGTCGAATTGTTCTGGTCTTATTGTATCATTTCCTAAAGTTAATAACTTCCAAAAGCCTAAGTTCTCTCCTCCTAATTCTATTTTTTTTTTAAATAAAATAATAAGAAATTACTATTACAATTGATAGAAAGATTATTTCAAAAGATATCCACCCCCCATGCTTAGCTAATGCAATGTCATCATTGTTAAAATGAAAGCATGCAGGACAGCAAAAATGGAAGAATAGAACCTGATTACCGTGAGATTCTAGTCAGCTTGAAACAGTCTTTACACGTGCTGAGTTTAGTGCCTTCAGGTAGGTGAGGTCCTCAATCAAAAATAACTAACATTGAGGCTGTAATGACATAGTTTCTAGGCCCCTAGATTTTGGTCTCAGAGAGTAAAAATGGGCTTGCCAAAGAGATGATCAACAAAAGTGGCAAGCTAGTGGTGCAAGGAGAGCCCAAATGGCCTCCAATAAGAGTTTTGTTTATTTAGTATACAGGAGGTGTGGGTGGATATAGAATTTGTGCAATGGTTGGGTGAAAAAGGATGATGAGGGTTTGATGATGAGTTGGGGGTTGTGGTTACTCTAGAATATCTAACATCTCAATAGTTTCTCCCCAAATTTCATTTTCATCCTCAAAATTTGGGTGCTTAATCCAATCATCCTAATCCTCATGATTCCCACCCAAAGTTGAACCTCAAACTCAAAAAATTCAAGATGAGGACATTGTTGGGTTTTAACTTGATCATGTGAATCATCCAACAAATTTCCAAATTCATAAATATCTTCCTCATCTTGGGTTGCTACAGTTTGTTGTATGTCTTTATTATCTTCAATTACCCTGCAACCGTGTGATTTTCTTCCTGAGTTTGGGTTGAGTTGGCCCTTAAAAGGTTGTCTAAGATATGTATGGCCATTACCTCCTCTATGTTGCCAGGCTCCTCCATCAAACCACACATAATTTTATCCTTCTTTGAGACCTCAAAAATATTAAATTGATTCATTTTATTCCCAGAGGCCATTTCTATATTTCCTAATTCACAATCAACCCTTGCCTTGGCAGTTGCCAAGAAAGGTCTTCCCAAAATAATCAGGGTGTGGTTGAGTTGTTTTGGTGTTTCCATGTCCAGGACCATAAAATCAGCAAGGTCATGCAAATCATTAACCTTGACTAAAACATCCTCCAAAATACACCTTGGTTTTGTAATGGATCCATCAAATAACTACAAGGTTTTGTCAGTGTGTTTTAGGTAGCCTAGACCCAATTACATGTGTAGTGAGGTGGGGATCACATTATTGGAAGCATCCAAGACAAGAAGGGCTCAGTCAGAAGTGATGTTTCCTATTGTGCAGGAAATCAGCGGGGCTCCCGGGTCCTACTTCTTATGAGGTAGCATGTTTAAGATCAGTGTGCTTGTGTTATCAGACATGACTACTCTCCTAATGTTTTCAGATTCCACTCTACACTTTGCTTTATATGAATTCAGTAAACCATGGCGTAGGTAGGGATTGATTCGATAGCTGCAAGGAGTAAAATCATTGTCAATTTGAAAGCCTGAAGTAAGGACATCCTTTCCTCAAATTTCTCCTCCAACTTTTTCTATTTGCCCAAACAACAATGACATACTCCCGAATTAGACTCTAATGTTTTTTTGATCATATTCTTAATTGAGAGTCTGGAATTCCTACTATGGGGCCTAATAGTGTTGACAAGGAGTTGGGTAGGTCCCTTGTGTCTACTACCACTCCTCAAGGTGATGGTGTTTGCTGTGGCAAAATGCTGTTGGTTAGTGACTTGGGAAGGGTTGGACGAAACAGGAGTCTCTTGGTTGATTATGGTAGGAACTTGGTTTGCTCCGGGAGGGGCTGGGGTTGCCTGATAGATAGCATGAGCTTGAGCATGCGACTCCCCATCATTACCAAACCCTTGAGGCACAACACCTTGGTTCTGTACATTCCTCGGGTTTGGTACAAGTTGTGATGGTAGAGATCCAGGCTATCGGTTGTTTGCACCAAGTCCGGATTGAAAGGTGTCCAGTGAAGTTTTCATTTGTTGCATGAGCTGGAGCATTGACCCTTGCATTTCTACCATCTTCAGGTTTAAATCAGCCTGCTTGGTGGGTTGTTGAGCATTCCACATGGACTGATTAACCTGATTCAAGGGCAACTGAGTATATTCATGACCCTGACCCATTGGTTTTTGTGGTACATAGTTGTTAGGTCGATATTGGGTCTGCTGCCCCTGACCTTTCCAAGAGAAGTTGGGGTGATTTTTCCAACCAGAATTGTAGGAATTCGAGTAAGGGTTGGACCTAACATTCTCCTGCACAGCATGAACATCCTCATTAGATGAAGACGAAGAAGGATCAGAAAAACTGGGATCAAAGGCCCCAGTTTGGAACCCATAAGGTTCCGAGAAGAGTTGGCCCAAAGGTTGAGCTGACTCTAGCTGGTTCACAAACTCCCATCCCGTAGGAGCTTGTGAAGAATGGAATCTCGATCCTTGGGATTTAGTGGATCAAGAAAAATTAGAGTTTCCGGACATCCACTCTTCCTTTCATTTAGCAACTAGATCCATCTTATTTAATTTATTGTAGATCAATTCCATATCAAATGTATGAGAATCTTGGACATCATTGGCATTTGATCTAGTTTGTTGGGATCGGTTGAAGGTTTCCATGGAGGCATGGTTTAAAGAGCTTTCACTGATTTCCTCAAACAAATCATACGCACTATTTGCGTCTTTGTTGAGGAAATTGCCTCTACAAGAAGCATCCACATGATTACGGAGTTGATCATTCAACCCACGATAAAAAATCTGCACAAGTTGCCATTTAGGGACCTTGTGGTGTGGAAACTTCCTCAATAGATACGGAATCTTTCCCATGCCCCATGAAATGGTTCCCCCTGCTGCTAGGCAAAACTAGTAATTGGTTGTGGCAACACATTAGTTCACCCAAATGGGAAGAATTTCTCCATGGAAACCTTCAACAGATCCCAATTGGGAAGAATTTCCCAACGGCACCAAAATGATGAAACATGTTTCACATGGTAAAAATAGGGGTTTGGAGAACTTGTCATCGTAGCTCACAAAATGCGTTTATCAAATAAAATGTAGAACTGAAACTCCAGGGGAGTCCCGGGTCGAACACAGGGAGGCAAACATTTGGTTTTGAAAGATATGCATTTCCATTTTTATTTATTTTTGTCATTTTTATCTTTTCTAATTTTTTTGGTATTTTTTATCAAGCAAGAGATTAGTTCAATGAAATTTTACACAGCTAATCTACTTGCAAAAATATAAGAGAGAGAGAGAAACAATTATGGACTTCTAATCAAATATTTTTTTACAACTAAGAAAGCGAGAAAGATTACACTATGAAAGTAATAAAGATAGAAAGAGGTGAGAGAATCCACTCGATGGTTGCTAGGAGGACGACTCGCTCTGACGTCACGTGGAGGAAGGTAATGAGGAGATGGATGAAGGAGGACGTAGTCAGAGGACAGAGGATGGGGTAGGATGGTGTTATGGCGAGGATCTTCCTCACAAAGGACGGTGAGAGGATGGTCACAGGATGCTCCACGGATGGTGATGAGACGTGGGAAAACTATTTTCTTTCTACTCTAGAGGAGCATCCCGGGCTTGGGACAAGCTCCCTATAGTGACTTGGAGGTGGTGAGAGGAAGAAAGTAAGAGATGGCTTGGAATGGTGGGGGCTAGGTCCTTTTATAGTGGAGGAGAGACAAAATCGTCCATGGGCAAATAGTGATGACTATAATCGTCGCTGAAGATCCACCCAACTGTCGTTGAAGATCCATGTCCTTCAATTCCTTTGCTGGCACGTGCATAGCATAGGCCATTAGTGACAGCTAGAAGCATCACAAAAGGCCCACCTTATTTTTGCTGAAGATCGTGCCCCCGCCGCTCATGCCCCCTGGCACACCCATTGCACGCTCCTTGTCACGTGCATGCTCGTGTGCTGGTGTCACACTCTGCTGCCCTATGTGCTGCACTGCGTTATGCTTGCACTGCTGTGTGCTCAATTGGCCAATTGGGGGGCTGCGATGATTCAAACCCGTGCCCCTCCATTGAAAGTCCATGCCTCCACCATTGCACCAAGTCACCTAGATGGTCTCGCGGATGTCTTAAGGAGAGCGTTGGCGGAGAGTTCTCAATTGTTGGATCAAGATCCAACAAATGAGAATTGATGATGTAGATGATGAGGGCGCCTTACAGTTGCTGATGGTCGGTGTCGGACTGCCTGGATGGCACCACGTGGCACCATCTGGGCCGTCCATCTTCTGTCTATTGCAGAGGGTGCCATAGTTCTCAGACCGAGATGATTCCCATGTTGCCGGATTGCGATCGTTGCTCCGAATCCATCCATACAGTCGGATTTTTCATCCGAAGCTTGTAAGGATGTCGCATTGCCGTCCTTCCCATTGATCTTCCTCAGACTTCATATGGTGCTACGAGACTCCGATCTAGATGATTTTGTAGGCGTTAGACTTCGATTGTCATCCCGATCAGATCTTTATGGTCCAATCGTCCATCCTAGGCCCTAAAATAAATCCTCTTCTCTCCTGACCATAAAAAGGACCTAATTAACCTAAAATATATACAACTACTCTAAATGCAGAATGATGCATGCTATGTAACATTTATAACATGAAATGCAAATCTAAGCCTAGGAGCATGCATGATTAAGCATTTTAACCTAAATAGATGTGTCTATGTCACTCCGACTTTGTAAAAGAAGAGCTTGATCTTCTAACAAGAAGATTTCGACGATTCATTCTAAAGTAAGGTAAAAGAATGAATAAGTTTTCAAATGAAGTAGTCCATTTTGAATGCATGAAAAAGGGACATGTACAAAAGGATTGCCCATTGATCAAGAAGAAACAGGAAGAAAAGAAGAAAGATAAAGAAGTTGATCGGAAGAAGAAGAAAATCTCAAGAAAGGTGTATAAAGTGACTTAGGATGACAGTGATTCCAACATAGAATCCTCCTCCGAAGAATACAAGGAAAACGAAGTTTCCCATCAATGTTTGATCGCAAATGACAACAGCTCAAAAAATGAGGTAGAATATGAAATTTCATTTAATGAATTATCGTAACCATATGAAGATTTGTATCATAAGGCATGGTTAATTAAAAAGGAAAATAAAGCTTTGCATAATAACTATAAGACCTTAGAAATAGAAAAATCATGTTTAGAAATATAGTTAGATATGGAAAAAGATACCAATTCACAATTGCATGCAAAAATAATAGTGTTAGAGGATATTTATGAGCATTTTGAGGAAACTTTAAATAATCTAAAAATAACTACTAGATTGAATAGTTAATTTTGTAATGCTTTAAAAACAAAAATTCAAAGTAAAAGAAACACACAAAATAAATCACATGCACCTAGGCATGCATGGATTTATCAAAAGGCTAAAAATCCCAAGAATTATAGATCTAACATAAAAAAGGTCTATAAATCTCAAGATTTGAAAGGAACTAACCGATAAGGACCCGAAAGAGAATGGCTACCAAAATCAGATTTATTAAACTTTTTTGCAGGCCAAGAAAGACAAGTGGATCCTAAACTGTGGGTGTTCCAAGCATATGATGGGACACTCTGACCTATTTATCAAATGGATGAGAATTCAAGATGGAGGACACGTCAAGTTGGGCGACAACAAACGTTGTTGCATTATTGGTAAAGGTATAATAGGTAATTCATCTAAGTAGGTATCAAATGTACGATTAATAGAAAATTTGAAACATAACCTACTTAGCATTAGTCAAATATATTAAAAGAAGGATCTAATATGGTTCTAATTGAAGGTTTTAGATATGAAAAAATCTATGCTCTTCACTTTTCACAAGAGAAATTTGTGAAATTTTTGCGTGCCACTCATGTTGAAATGGATTTAGAGCACCGTAGGCTAAGTCAGATAAATCACAGATACCTCAAAAAACTAGCCAAAAATGAGTTAGTAAGAGGCCTACCGAAACTAACTTATAAGAAAGATGCATTGCGCAAATCTTGTAAATTTGGAAAAATGCACAAGGCTTCTTTTAAACCAAAAGACTTAGTTTCAACTACACGTCGTTTAGAGTTGTTACACCTTGATCTATTTGGGCCAACACTATTTGAGATCCTAAATGGATCAAAATTTTGTCTCGTTATTGTTGATGACTTCTCGAAGTTCACTTGGGTCATCTTCTTTAAACATAAGGATGACTCATTTAACTCCTTCGTAAGTCTTGCTCGATGACTTCAAAAGGAAAAATTATCCTCAATTCTTAGACTTAGGACTGATAATGGGGGTGAATTTGAAAGTGAGAATTTTTTAATTTTTCTGTCAATTCTGGCATATCCCATGAATTTTCATTTCGTCAGGCACCATCTCAAAATGGCGTTGTAGAGCACAAGAATCTCATCCTACAAGAATGTACCCAAACTTTGCTCTTAGAGGCTAGGCTTCAAAAATATTTCTGGGCTGAAACCATTAATATGGCCTGTTATGTTCTTAATAGAACTCTTTTAAGGCCTATTTTTAAGAAAACTCCATATGAGATATATTATGAGAAGTCTCCTAGAATTTCATACCTTAGGGTGTTTGGAAGTCGATGTTATTTATTAAACACCCAAGATCGACTTGATAAGTTTGATGCTAAAGGTGATGAAGGCATCTTTATTGGCTATTCAACCAAAAGCAAAGCTTATCGAGTTTTTAACAAAAGGACTTTTGTTGTAGAAGAATCCTTGCATGTTTTAATTGATGAAACAACACTAGGAGAACCTAAACCAAATCAACTAGAGTCTGATGATGAGGATACCCCCTTCGAAAGATACACGAAACGTACATGAGCTTCCAAGAGAATGGGTACACCATAAGGATCATCCTAAAGATCAAATTATTGGTGATATTGAACAAGGTGTAAAACCCGATCTTAATTAAGGGCTGATTTTGTCCTTAATGCCTTTGTTTCTCAACTTGAACCCAAGAAAGTTGATGAGTGATGAGAGCCTCATCATGAGCCCTAACTAGCTCATTTTGACCTGAGAAGGTAAACAAAGGCTCCTACATAACCTAAAGGAAGACCTAAGTCAAGGGTTTACTGTTCTGAGAAGGAAACATGAACTAAAGGGTAAAAACTACAATTTCACCATTGCAATACATAAACGGGATTTCTCAGAGGCAAAACATAGGTCAAATGATCTGAATAAGAATTGAATAAGATAAAGAGTGGATTGGTTCAGTCAGAAATGGGTTATTATGCAACCTAAGAAATAAATGACATTCTGTAACCCTAAAATAGACCCACTTAATTTAACAAGGTTTTGTTCAGGATAAAAACCAAATAAACCCTCTAAAATTCATGGAAAAATATCCCCTAGGGTTTAGAACCTTCAATTTGGCCTTTGGAATCTATTTTGACCTAGATTGGGGTCTGAGCTCACTATTTAACCTAATTTGGGCTTTGATGTAAAATTTCCAGTCAAACGTGGTAAAAACTAAAATCCAACTTCACCATTGGATTCCTTAGGTCAAAATTAGGTTTGTACCAATATTTGGACTTAAGGGGAGGTCATCTTGACCTACTTTACAAAATAGTTCACCTAATTACATTCTGGCCCCTAACTTTTGAAAACTCTTGCACAGACCCCCTAACTTCCTCGCCACTCTTACAAACAGGCCCCTACACCATTAATGGGGAGAAATCCTACTCTGGAGAGGAATAGAGGTGGAGTACTCCCTGATTCCTCAGAGATCTCCTCCCAAATTTGGAAGGGAGATTCTTTGAGGAATTCCCTTCCATCTGAGCGCAATCACAAGATCTGAATCGCTCCAAATCTCTCATACGAAAGCTCGAGAGATTTGGGCATCCAATGGATTTCCTACTCCAGCAAGAACTCTTGCGCTTGGAAGCTTGTCTTCCAAGCACAGGAGCACCTGCCTGCATCTATAAAAGGATCCTTAACCTCGACCACATCTCTTCAGCTAGACTTGGCTAGAGATCCACCCCAATTTTAGCCTCTTCTCCTCCAGTCAGGAAGTCCAGCGAGCTCCGCGCGAGCCTCCCTCCTCTCTCTCGTCGCTGTGCCACCATACCAGTGGCAGGGTTTGCTTTGCCTCGTTCCTCCACGTTGCACCGCACCAGCACACGCCTCTCTAACCTCCTCATCGCCGTCATCTCCACCTCAGGGTTGTCTTCTCTGAAAACAGCACATATGCGTCATTCATCTCCTCTACCTCCCCTTTTCTTCTCTTCTCCTACTCTTTCCTTTCACTCCTTTTATTTCATAAACCACCCCTTGACTACCACTGTCCACCCTCATCTTCCTCATCTCCAGCTGACCTCTGGCGAGACACATCCATCACTCCGTACCTCCACACGTCTTGCCACCAACATCTTCACCTCTGCCATCACCCAATGCTCACTTTCCGCCCCTCCACTGACCGCCACACACGCTCCACACTTCCACCGAACAACCCCACCTTCACGGCCACAGCACGACCTAGGCACGTACGCCTAGGCCATTCTGAGCCACTCCGACCCTCGCCTCACCTTCACCGCGATACAGTGAAGTTTTTCTTGTGGTTTGACAGGGCTGTGAGGCCATATTCGTGTTGACAGGTCTCACCCCTCGCCGCCATTAGAGAAGGAGAGAAGCTAGCTCACGAGCTTGCATCAGGTGGCCCTGCTACAGGAGACCAAGTCCCAGGTGCGTGGCTTTCCTCCGCAAATCGCATCAGCCACCTATCGAGGGCCAAAGCACTTCGCAGCTGCAGCAATTAGGGGACATCCCCTGCGGAAGTGCACGAAGAAGCGGGTGGAACTTTTAGTCCCACCTGGGTAAGTTGTTTCTGTGCTTTCAGCTAATCGCCTCCAGCACACAGGGGTGAGGTCCCTCGCCCTCTCACACCTCATCCGCGACCTACCCTCGCGGACCTGGCACTCGACCCAATTACCTAACCTAGCACTCCTCGCGCATCACACTCACGCCGGTGCACCTAGACCTGGGCACGCACCCGACCCGATTACCCGGCTTTGGGAGAGCGTATCGAAGAGAGAAATAGAGAGAGAGATGCGGGGAGGGTAGGGGGTAGGTTTTGCTGCATGGTGTTGTGCAGGAAAGAAGAAGGAATTAGCAAGGGAAGAAAAGGAAGAAGGCAGCAACTGAAGGACATAGTAAGGAAGAAGGTAGCCCCAGCAAGGAAGGAAAAAGGAGAAGGAAAAGATGCATTGTAGTAGAGGAGCGGCAGAGCAAGGGAAGAAGAAGAAGGTAGCTAAAGAAGAAAAGAAGAGAAGTAGGGACTTAGCCGCAGGAAGACAAAGAAGTGAAAGAAGAGAGAAAGCAAGGGCAGAAGAAAGAGAGAAGCAGGAGCGGCCAAGCAAAAGAAGAAGAAGAAGACGCCAAAGAATAAGCAAGAAGGAGCCCAACCGCAGAGCAAAGAGAAAGAGAAAGTGACAAAAATCACATATCAAGCACTGTAGCAACATTTTTTAAGACGTCTGATTTTTCATCAGACGTCCAAGTTTAGAGCATTATTTCTACATAACATTATTCTTCAATTTTGATTGAATTAGTTATTGCTTCTTATTAAATTGAATGTTGTGTTCTTAACTTTTGAAATACCCAATTACTCCCTATGTTCGATCTCGGATACTTTAATTTTTGAGTTATAAATTCTTATTTGTTTTCATGGTGATTTCATCTATATTACAACGAGACATCTTTTAAAACACAATCTAGCCGCGTAAACAATGAGGCACTAAAGGATGAGTCTTGGGTTGTACCTATGCAGGAGGTGCTACTCCTATTTATAAGGAATAATGTATGGGACTTGGTAACTTTTCCTGAGGGTAATTCCATTATTGGAACTAAGTCAGTGTTCTGAAATAAATTGGATGAATCTGGTATAGTAATCGGGAATAAGGCCAGACTCGTGGCTCAAGGCTATAACCAATAGGAGGAAATTGACTTTAATGAGATGTTTACTCCTGTTGCCTGCTTGAAGTCCTTTCGGATGCTACTTGCCTTTGCAACTGCAAAGGGCTTCAAGTTTTTTCAAATGGATGTCAAGAGTGATTTTCTCAATGGATATATTAAGGAAGAAGTTTATGTTCATCAGCCTCCCAGGTTCGAGGACTCAGCACACCCAGAGCACGTATTCAAGCTCAATAAGTATTATATGGATTTAAATAAGCTTCTAGGACCTGGTATGATCAACTTAGGTCCTTTCTTCTCCAGCATGGATATCGAATTGGAATTGTTGATTTAACTCTTTTCGTAAAGGAAGAAGGAAATAACATCATGTTGGTTCAAATATGTGTTGATGATAGCATATTTGGATCAACCAAGGAGTCCTTGTGTAGGTATTTTTGTGAGACTATGAAGATTGAGTTCAAAATGAGTATGATGGGTGAACTCAGGTTCTTTTTAGGCCTTTAAATCCAACAATTGGACACAAGTATCTACATTAGTTAAATAAAGTATGCTCTTGAAATTCTCAAGAAGTTTGAATTCGAAAATGTAAATGGAAAAGACACTCCAATTGCTCCATCTACTTCTCTTGTTGAAGACTTATCCAGGAAGAAAATAGATGAAAAGAAATACTGGGGTATGATAGGTTCACTACTATATCTTACAACCTTTATACCTAATATTCTTTTTGCTACATACTTATGTGCGAAATTTCAATCTGATCCCAAGGAATCTCACTTAAATGTAGTAAAAAGAATATTTAAATACCTAAATAGCATAAGAGATCTTGGTCTCTTTTATCCTAAAGAACAGACCTTAGATTTACTATCCTATAGTATTGCAGATTATGCAGGGAGTCAGACAGACCGAAAGAGCACTAGTAGCACTTGTCATTTTATTGGAGAATCTCTGATCTCATGGTTCTCTAAGAAACAGACATGTGTTTCACTTTCTACGACTGAGGCAGAACATATTGCTGCTTCACTTGCTTACTCTCAAGTCATTTGGATGAGACAGATTTTATCTGATTTTGGATTGATTTTTGAGCAATCTAAAATTTTATGTGATAGTACATGCGTAATAAATTTATCCAAAAATCTAGTACATCATTCACGTACCAAGCACAAAGATGTTCAACATCATTTTCTTAGAGATAATGTGCTTGAAGGTGTCATTCACTTAAAATTCATAAATAAAAAAACCAATTAGCTGACATTTTTACAAAACCCCTTGTAGCAAAGAGATTCTGCTTTATAAGAAGAAAATTGGGACTTTGTAGAATTAAAGAAATTCAAAATTAAATGACTGATTATCATATAACTTGTTTGCAATTATAAAAAAACTTGAGGGCTTAATTGTAATTTACCCACTTTTGTTAAAAAAAGTATACTGTAATATTTCCATATTTCTGGAAATATGAAGTTGTTGTTTGCAATATGGTTGCTTAACTTAGGGTATTGATTACATTATTTTTCAACACCTAAATTTCTAATTTACATTTTTCTCCATCACTTAAGTGGTCATGTGACTTGCACATGACCCATCCCTTATAAAAGAGAGAAAATGCAAAAACATGTCTCATTTTGCTCTCTACAAAACCCTAGCTCGCTTTCTCTCCAAGGTTTCCTACAAGAAGATCTCCTTCTCCAAAGCTCTCCACAAAGATTCAAGGTATTCCTTCCTTCTCTTATTAGATCTTGATCATCCTTGGCCTAGTTTCTTTAATTCCACCTCTCATTGTTAATCACTACCTACTGCTACATATCTTTTTTGTTAGGTACTAGCTGGTACCGATACCCATCATTGGTACTAGTACTCGCTGGATGTAGTAGAGCCTACTATAGGTAGCATGTACCGATACTAATGTTCTATACCAGTACCAGCTCAATATTCTGGTTGGAACTGGACCCAACCAGTGCTGGTACTCATAACTAGTACCGGTGTATGCAGGCTTATGTGTGTTATGAATGCACGGATGAAAGGAAATATTCTATTCTTGATTTTTGATAAGATTTTGTTTTCTCTACTCTTTATTGTATGTTCACAGATGGCACCTAAGTTCAAGAGTAAGGGAAAGGCACCTCAAGATGCATTCCACAAGATTTGCATCAATGAGGATGCAAAATCTAAATTTGATTGGTATAAATGCTTTAAGCTTCATCATTGTAGGCTTGTTGAGTGGAAAGATTTTTCCTTACAACTTTATGGTTTCACTACTCGTCTATCTGAACAACATCTCATGCATTTCTTTGATGAGTCATTTTTTGCTGATGTTCCTAAAGTCTACCTTGATATTAATTGTCTATTCATTACAAAGCTCCAAGAAAAAGAAAATAGAGGTCATCTAGTCTTAAGCTCTAATATCTTTGGTCAAAAAGTAACTATCACACCAAAATTCCTTTCTACTATAACATAATGTCCAAACAAAGGTCATGCATTCAATACTCTTAAAGAAAAATTCACTACTTCTCAAATACATGAAACACTTTTGCTGCCAAATTGTTAAGGAAAATCTTTGGTTGCACCTAACAAGACCTTGTTTGCTAGAGTCTTATTCAGAATGTTAGCATGGAATTTAAGGGCCAAATATTTCGGATTCCATAAAATTCCCGTAGATATTTTACCTATAATCTATGCTATCATTATAAGTTTTCCTGTCAATTGGAACGCGGATTCATTCATTTCCTTAGACCTCATTACCGTGGTTCTGCCCTTCCTCTTGATATACTTGTTTCTCATATACCTATCAAGAGTAGGGTTGATCTCTCAAACCTTACCCTGCTTAGAAAAGTAGCCTACTTCAAGTGGTCCACACTCAGGAAAATGGGAGTAAAGCCTATTAGAGAAGAATCTTCAAGTGATGATGAAGAAGAAGATGAAGTTGACCCTAATGCTCAATGTTCTTCTCATCAAGTTCTTGATTCATCTTCTACATTTGTTCCTATGACCTGTCCTTATCCTGAAGCTAAAATGCCTTGGGTTAATTTGTCTCATATACCTGGAATCGACCCCAATATGATTAAAACATTCAATTGTATTGGTCAAAATCTTACAAATCTCAACTTTGGCTTTCATCACATGGAATGCAAGTTCCTTGAGCTTTCCCTTTATATTGTGTCTTCCTGTTTTGCTTCTTCCACTCAACAACCTAAGCAATGGAAGCGCACTCAACCAAAGGCACCCAAAGAATATAGTGAAAGAGGGCAAAAGCATTTTCAAGACCCATCTCATGTTTCTTCTCAAATGGAAGAAAAAGAACTTATTCTTGGTGATGATGAAGAAATTCGATATGCCAAAGATGAAGATGAAGAAACTAAAGATGATGAAAATGATGATGATGAAGATGAAGAAGCTGAAGATGAAGATGAAGATGATGATGACGATGATGATAACGAAGATGATAACAATGGCAGTGGAAATGTTATTCAAAAATATATCAGGAAAAGAGCTCGAAATTAGTTTAATTTCTACTTTTATGTAGTTTGTTGTATGAGACAATTTACTTTGGCTGATTGTTATGTTGTATGACTTTTAAATCTGGTGTTTAATGCTTTCATTAAACTTTTTTTATCTTTATAATGTATGACTTTTTATCAACTTTTATGTTTCAATGCTTTCTTCGCATAATTTATTAATGCTTGATCATTACCTATGCATATTCTTTTTGTTTGCTTGACAAAAATGGGGAGAAATGGTAAATACTCATGTTTAAAAGAAGGAAGCTTACTTTGTGAGGGAGGTTTCACTCCTAGTGGAGTTTTTTGTATTCATTCTCTTATGAGGTTTCTATCTTTAAAATATGGCTATTTCTTTTATTTTGTCAACATAAAAAAGGGGGAGAAATGATAAACACTCATATTTAAGAGAAGGAAGCTTAGTTTGAGGGGGAAGTTTCACTCCTAGTGGTGTTTCTTCTATTCCTTCTCTTATAAGGTTTCTATCTTTAAAATACGGCTATTTCTTTTGTTTCGTCAACATCAAAAAGGGGGAGATTGTTGGAACCTAGTTCCCCTTCTCTTTTATGTTTTGGTGTTAACAAAACTATTTTAATCTAATGAGTTTGTGAAGTGATATTTACAGGGAAATCATAGGAATATAGGAAGTGTAGATGATGACAAGGAAGAAGTATTCAAGTTGATAAAGATTTTTTATGTTGTCTATTTGTTGTAATCTAGAAATTTGTATGTCTCTGTTGAGAGTGCTGAATTGGTATTTAAAAGTACTGCGTTGTAATACAACCGGAAAAGCATTCAAAACAGATATAATTTTATTACTCGAAAAGATTTCCGAGGTCAAACACAAGGAGCAAATTGGTATTTAGAAATCAAGATCACAATTTAAACTTGAAAGAAATTGTAATAGTAGCTCTTTCAGGGTGCAAAAATATGGGAGTAAAATGGTGATGTAGATCACCAAATACTCCAACAATATCACCAAATGATTCAATGTAAAAATATGCAATGAGGCTAAAATATGTCGTCTGATTCTTTAATCAGATAACTTAAAGTGTCTGATTGCTTTTCTCTTCTCCTTCCTTCTTCTTCTTTGGCTTATGTCTGAATTCCGATCCTTCTCTTTCTCTTCTCTGTCTCTCTCTGCCTTTGCGAGCCCTCTTCCTTTCCTTCTTTTTTTGGCTTCTTCTTCTTTCTTCTGCCTTGGCCTTGAGCTGTGCTGGCCTTCTCTTCTTCTTCTTCCCTTCTTCCTTCACCCATGATCTTTTTCTAAATTTGACTAAGTGTCGAAGGTAAACTCCTCAGAGCAAAACCCCCCTTCCCCCACGTAGCTCTCTTCTCTCTTTCTCTCTTTTCTATTTCAGAGTGGCTCTCACAGAGCCTTTAACCGGTCGGGTAATCGGACCTAACGCAGACCCAAGTCCAAGCTCACCTGCATGTGTGGTGAGTGAGGAGTGAATAGGTTAGGTAGTTGAGTTGTGGCCAAGTCCGTGAGCTATATCGCGGATGAGTCCGTGAGAAGGGGGGAGGAGGACCTCACCCTCAGTGTTGGAGGCGATAAGCCTCTAACACTTTTTCCCTTTATGCGTACACAGGCATCCTTCCACTTCCGAGGTGGGACTAAATATCCTACCTCCATTTGTGTGCGGTAGCAGCAGATGGTTTCCTCAATTTGCGAGGCTACAGAGTCCTTCGATGCTAATTAAAAGCCTGGGTATGTGCGTGCCTCAAATCCGCACTACCTGGGGGTCTCTCCTGGAGCATAGCACGACCTGGAGCGACGTGAGCTTGCTTCAAGCTTGGTAGTAATGGCGGCCGATGGCTGAACCAAATATCACTAGCACAGCCTTGCGGCCAAGTCAAAATGTTCAGAAAGGGTCGCTGGAGCACGGCGAAGATGCTAGGGTGGTTGGCGTGGCATGGGGGTACCTGTGAGAGCGTCCTTAGGGCACACTGTGTGCAAAGGTGTGGGTGTGCTCAATGAGGTGCGTGAGCGAGTGGCGTAACGAGTGGAGTCAGGGGAAGTGTTCAGTGGAGTGTGGGGAAGCTTATGGGCTTGTCGACGAGGGTTGGGATGGCCTGTGGAGGTGGAGCGGCCTCGCCAGAGTTGATGGTCGGAGATGGCAGGGATGGAGGTGATGGAGGTCGGCAGTGGTTGGTTTTGAAGAATAAAGGGTGGAGAAGAATGTAGAGGGGAGAGAAAGCTTATCTGGGAGCTGTAGAGATGACGGGGGCAAGCAGAGGCGTCGAGTCTAGTGTGGCCGACGTTGGAGACGAAAAGTGGCTCTGGTGAGTGGAGATCGGCGAGAACGAAGAGAAGGAGACGCTTGCAGGTAAGGCGATGCACTGATGAAGTCAGGAAGGAAGAATCCATCGCAGGTATGGTGGTCGGACAATGAGGAGGAGCAAGGGAGTTTGCCGGACAACGAGGAACCTATGACCGTGAGGAGAAGAGACGAATTAGGGGTGTTCGTGGTTGAATTCGAGCGTGAGGAGATCATAGAGGTCTAGGCTCCTTTATGTAGAGCTCTGAGGGACGGTTAGGGCCTGGGAAGCAAGCTTCCCAAGCAAGGAAAGCTCGTCAGAGTTGGAAGCCATTAGGATACCCATATATCTCATGCGTTCGCATGAGAGATTGGGAAAGAATCAGGGATCAAATGAGGGTTTAGACGAGAGAGAACTTCATAGAGAATCTCTCTTCCAATTTTGGAAGAGATTCTCTGAGCAATCTGGGTGAACTCTCCTTCCAAAGCTCGCTGGAGTAGGATTCCTCTACTATAATGGCGGAGGGACCTACTTGCGAAAATGATGAAGAATCTAGGGGGTTATTTGTAAGGGTTTTTGAAAGTTAGGGGTAGAAATTTAATTTGGTTGGACCTTTCTCAAACTAGATCAAAGAAAGCTCATCTTGGGCTCAAATTTTGGTACAAACCTAATTTAGACCTGAAGAATCCAATGGTGAGGTTGGATTTTGGGTTTGATCTCATTTGACTATTAAATTTATGCAAAAACCCAATTTAGGATAAATATCTATTTGAGACCCCATTCTAGGTCAAGATGGGTTCCAATGGCCAAATTGAAGGGTTGAAACCCTATAGAATTTTTCTATGATTTTTAGAGGGTTTAGGTAAATTTTATCCTGACCAAAACCTTGGTTAATCAAGTAGGTTTGTTTTAGGGTTTCAAGAAGTCATTTAATTCATAGAACACACATAAGCCATTTTCTGTCATATCCAACCCACTTATTATCTTATTAAGACCCTTTGACCTTTATTTAGCCCTTGAGAAAATGAATTGTTGTACTGCATTGGTAAAATTACAGTTTTACCCCTAGATTCTTATTTTTTCTCTCAGAAAGGTTATGTAGAGAATTAAGACCTTCAGTTGGTTATGTAGGAGAATTTATTCTCTCAATTAGGTCAAAATGATCCAGTTAAGGCTCATGATGGTGTTCCCATCAGTCCCCTAAATAAGAAAAGTTAATTTAGGAAGTAAAATCAAAATAGAGATAATTAAGTATCGAACTCATGTTTAATTATCCATTTGAAAAATCAAAATCATTTCTTTGTAATATTAATAGTTTAATTGAATTTGAAAAGCTCTGAAATTGACCAAAAGAGTGAATCAAGGTAGTTGTAGTAGTACGCACCAGTATTGTTCACAAGTATCGGTACATGTAAGGCATAGGTTTGAGCCAAAGTCTCAAACTGTGAGCAACAAGTATCGGTACTCATTATGAGTACCAGTATGAGGTGCTCACAGTTTGTGAATACTGGTAGTGCCTTGACCTTACAAGTATCGATACTTATCACTACTACCGGTACATGTAGGTTACAATTTTCAAACCTGTGAGTTACAAGTACCAATACTAAAGGTAAGTACTGGTACCTGGTGACTTAGTTGGTACTCAACTATAAGAACTGAGTACCGGTACCTATGTTGAGTATCAGTACCCAAGTTCTATTGTGCTGGTTGTTGGGTAACTGTGACTAGCTAGTATCGGTACCACAAATTTAGTACCGGTACCAACTAACCGTTGTGCAAAATCTAAATAGCTATTTTGTCATTAATCTAAACTCTAACCTTCTAATTTTGCCCCCAATGACTAGGGAGCGTACAGGGGTTGCTTAGTGGTCTATGAAAACACTATTGAGTGCCATCTTTGAAAATAACGAGAATAAAAAAATCCTCCTTACTTCCAAATTTTATTTCTCTCCATTCTAGCTGCAGGAGTAATAGTACTTGTTGCTTTTAGCCTTTAAAAAGATCTCCATATTTCAACAAGTTTCTTTGGTGCATTCTCCTTAGTTCTCATCAAATCAATTTTTTGCGCACCATCTTTATATGCTAGATCTTACCATTTAATTTTCTAAACATATTCTTGTTGGAGACTTAGGATTTTAGTTGTAAGCCTTTACATTTCTTTCTTACTCCTATAATATCTTGTTTTATTATTCTTGTAATTGGGTTGAGGTAACCCGCTAATTGCCTCATATTTAGTAAATTGATTCCCTCTGGGTTGTGGGAATCAAGTTAAAAATCTTAAGTCGAGAGACTTAGGTAGTGGAGTACCCAAATGAGGGGAACCACTATATATTTGTTGTTCCATTTTTTGTGGTTTGTGTTAATTGCAATTTTTTTTACCATACTATTCATCCCCCTTCTAGTGTGCTTGTGTTCTTTAGATCCTACAACATCGGTGGGCCTGGACCCTGTTCTCGACCCAATAACCCGGTTGCTGTGCAGACCCATATACCCAATTAGAGAAAGAGAGGAGAAATTCTGAAGAGGGTAGGGGTAGGTTTTGCACTATTCATCCTTGAGATGCGTGCCTATTCATTCTATACTTGGCATCTCTTAGAGGGTTCAACTCTATGTTGGCACTCGTTATGCTGCTTTAACGCTTAAGGCATCTGAGGTTCACCTCCGACATCTGACTTGGGCTTGATCTGAAATGTTGTGGATACATTTGACTGATGTGGAATTTGTGATTAAGTGGTGGTTCTAACCGCTGTAGCAATATTGAGTGGCTGATATATTTGGGATATATGCATGATCAGAGGAAATAATTGGTGATCTAAATCACCATTTTATAGTTTTCTCCTGTTATTTTTATCCCAGAAGATTTTGAGAAACAAACTGGCTTATAATTGAATATCGTTTTGAGTAAGATTCATTGAATATCTCTCGTGTTTAATTTATTGTGCCCATTGATTCTATATTGTGATTAGTGTGTAAATTTCAAATTTGTTCCCTACAAACAACCTCGGACTCAATTCTTTGTTTTCGAGCACTCTATAAATTTTAAAAGTTATAACATTTTTGTTGATCATACTACAATGTGTATTTCCTAAAACTCAATGGAAGCCTTACAACATTTTGGCACCGTTGTCGGGCAGCAACGCACAATTCACCACTAGTCTTATCTTATTTGATTGAGCTGATCACTAACTTGCCCTATCTTTTTTGTTGTGATTTTGCGAGGTACATCACGAGAAGATCTTCTGTGCAATCAGCCACTCCAAGGGCAACTAAAATCTTTCTTCTTCCCTAATGATCCCATAATCTTGGGAAGAGAAAAAGAAAACAAATGAATTAGGATCCATTTTCTAGTAATTATGATTTAAAGGCAAAAAGATTCCTCATTTATGAAATTAATTTGATATCTCATTGAAGTGAGACGATTTGATTAGAAAATCTCCATCCTAGTTTCCTATACCTATTAGGGATTTACGCTTAAATTTTCGACATCTTGGACTACTCACATTCTTGTTTGAGCCCAAGGTGCCATATTTGAGATCAAATTGGACTTGAAAATAGAGCCAATTAGAGTTTCCACATTAGGGTTTTGAAGTGTTAGTACACATTTTCCTGCATTAAAGGAAATTGATCTTCTCACATTTCTGTACTACCTAAGCGTTTGCATGAATTGGTCTATTCAAGTAAACCCTAAAATCAAGTCTCTAAATTCACTTGAACCCTAAACTTTGGACCTAATAACCTGAGAGTCAATTCACGGTGATTTGGGTCTTGACACAAATTTCATCCTCAACCTTAGGCAAGTCAAGTGAAGTTGGTTCACTTTGTGGATCAAACAACCTACAAATTAGGTCACAAATTGAATCAACTTCTAAATCAAGTGAAATTCAAGGAACAAATTAGGGTTAAAATTGATAGACTTTAGGTCTCAATTCACACATTTCGGTCTACTTGGAACTATAGTGACAAGGAAGGTCGGGTGGGGGAAACCCTGTAACTTGTGGGGATGCACTGCCATTGATGATAACATCATCAATAGCAATATCTAGCTTTAATTAGTCATAATCATGGAATCAATGCTCCTACATAATTGCCAAAAAACCATAATTCATTGCAAAATCATTTTTAGAGAAATACAATAAAATAGGGGTAAAAATGTAGTTTTAACAGCATATCTCAATTGCAGAACAATCATGGGGTTTCTGAGAGGTTAATCAAAGGTCAAATGGTTATGTTTGTATAACAAGAAGGTCCATGCAGATAGAATGGGCTTTCATGCATTTCGAGAATTAAATGACATCTGAAACCCTAAAAACAGACCTGCTTAATTAATTGAGGTTATGATCTAGATAAAATTCTCATAAACCCTCTAAAAATCTTAGAAAAATATTCTTTAGGGTTTGGTATGCTTGATTTGACCATTGGAACTCAATTTGACCAAAAATAGAGTCCTAGACACAATTGCCCAAATTTGGGTTTTTGCATAAATTATCCAGTCAAAACCTAAATCAAACTTCACGATTGGATTCCTTGGGTCCAAATTAGGTTTGTCCCAATAATTGGACCCAATTTGAGATCATCTTGACCAAGTTGGTGATTTGGTCCTATCTGACTCTTTTCTCTCACACACATGCCCTAACTTTCAAAATCCTTACAAATAGGCCCCTATCTTTGTAATCACTCTTTGCAAATAGGTCTCTATGCCATTATTGTGAAGGAAGACTTCTTCTATGACCTTTGATTGAAGAGAACTCCTCTGATCAACGAATCCCTTTCAAAATTGGAAGGGAGATCCCATGAGAAGTTCTCTTTCCTACTCACCCAACTTCGATCTCCATAACCTTCGCAATCTCTCATGCGAACGCATAAAAGATTTGGGTATCTCTTGGGTTTCCAACTCCGGCAATCCTTCCAAGCTTGAAAGCTTGCCTTCCAAGCTCCATCAACCCCCCGATGCCTATACAAGGATCCCCATGCTTCGATGCTCAAATTTGGCCAGAAAGCCTGCACGTTCCTCCCTCCTCTCTGACCGAATAGCTCCTCGACGTTCGGTGATCATCTTCGACCTCCCTCATCGTCTGTACGCAATACCAGTGACAGATTTGCCTTCCTCTCCTTCTTCCGCTCTTGGCCTTACCAGCAGGAGCTTCTCCCTCATCTTCATCGCCATCCTACCCCCACCAGAGCCACCTTCATCCCCGGCACTGACGTACCCATGGCAACTCGATCTCCCCCCTTTCGTCTATTAGTTTTGGAGTAGTTTAGTTCCCTTAGACTCTTAGGTTAATTCTCCCCATTTCAAACCTTGTTTTGACCTCTCAACATAGTGAATCACCCTCATCTTCTTCGTTTCCAGTTACTCCTTCGGTGAGGCATCCCCGCCACTACACCCCTCCATCCTCCTCGTCGAAACCCTTTACATCCTCTCCACATCCACCCGCATCAAAGCCCCATCTTTATTTTCTACTCCATCCACCCAAACCACCTCCCAAACACACCCATCACTAACCTCCATCTCCGTCACCATCCACCCTCCACATGCACTCTCACACCAAGAAACCACCACAACTACACTCGCCATGGTCTAGTGATTCTTATGAATTATTCTAATGTGGCCATGAGGCCGTATTTGTGATTCTCAGGTTTTGCCGTCCTCCACCATCACCACCGCTTCACTTGACCACGTTCACCATCCTCCAGTCGTGATTCTTCCCCAATTCGTAACCTAGGTGCTGTGGAATAGTCCCAGGAGTCTTCCTGGGTAGTTATCGAGGGACCCAGCTGCTGTCTCGCGGCAATTGGATGAAGACCCCAATGTCATGCATAAGAAAAAGGGATGTGGGATTAGTCCCACATTATGAAGGGACGAGCTTCCAAAGGGGCATATATTGATTTTTTGATATGGCCTATTCACCTCAAGAAACTTAAGGGGTGAGGTACCCCACGCAGTCCTTCACTCCTCACCTATGACACTACTCCATGCGGGCTTGGCTCATACCCGATTACCTGCTTAAGCTATACTCACACCTCAGCTGCCATTCACTTTCGGTAGCCCTGGTCCCGGGTACGCTCTAATCCAAACCCAAATTCCTAGTTATCCTTGGAAGAGGAAGAAGAAGAGAAAGAGAGAGAGTGAGGGGCATGGGAGGGTTTTGCTATGGAGAAGAACCGCTAATACTTAGCCATTTGAGAAGTTGTTCCCCCTATGTGTGAGAATCCAGAAAAGGTTGAAGAAGAAGGCCTGAAGAAGAAGAAGCCCTGTATAGGCTTGAAGAAGAGAAGAAGAAGGAGGAAGAACAGTAGGGTTGAACTTAAGTCATCTGATGATAACACTGTGGCATTATTTAAGGCACTATGCATTTATTTAGATCATTAAGTAATTATTACATATGTACCTAAACTAATAATTGGTGATTCAAATCACCATTATTTTGTCTTAAATATCTTTTTGCCTCGTTAAACTCCTGATTTACTCTTGCTTAGTATTAAATATCATTTGAGTAGTTATTCTTCATTGAATATTTATTGTGATAGGTTATTATTCATTGAAAATCTATATTTTGCTCAATTTCTTGTGCTCAATTATATTATTTGTTGAGATTTGTGCGTGAATTCCATTATTGCTCCCAGTGAACGACCTTGGATTTCTTTGGAGTATAAATTGTATCTCTTTTCATGATTTTTTGGCTATACTACAGCGCAACAACTTTTCAAACACCAATTTATCACATCAACCTTTTGGTTCTGTTGCAGGGGAGCAACGCTTAATTCACTGTTATTCTCTTACTATATTTTGATTATATTTAAGCACTAACTTGCCCTATTTGATTTCTTGTAATTTTGCGAGGTATATCACGAGGTGATCTTTATTTCAAAATGGCCACTCCAGGGCAAGTAACTTTTCTATTCTTCCCTAATCAACCTCTTAATCTTAGGAAGACAAAAAAGAGGAAATAATTAATTAGGAATGACCTACCTTATTTTTATAGTAATCATCATTTAAAAAGGTAAGTTACCTGATTTGCGAACAAATTTCATACCTGATTGAAGCTTAAGGTGATTCTATTAGAGATTCCCATCCTCAATTTCCTGTACCTATTAGGGATCATGCTTAATTCGTAAATCCCTTTGGGCTCACACAACTTCTTGCTTGGAGCCCATGGTGAACAATTGAGATCAACTGGACTTGGATTAGACCGAATTAGGGTTTCAATTTTAGGGTTTGTCATGCTAGTTCACACTTGCTTGCATAAAAGGAAATAACCCTTCCACATTTTTGTGCTACCAAGTTCAATTTTAGGGTTTTGGAGTGCTAGTTCACACTTGCCTGCATAAAAGGAAATAACCCTTCCACATTTGTGTGCTACCCAAGCCATTGGTTGATAAGATCTAATCAGCAAAAACCCTAAAAATTAGTCTCTAAATTCACTTGAACCTAAAACCCTTGGGCCTAATAACTTGAGAGTTAATTCAGGGAGATTTCTGGGTCTAGACCTAGATTTCATTCTGCTTCTTTTAAGGCAGGTCAGGTGAACTTGGTCTACCAAGTAGGCCAACCAACCTCCAACTTTGGTCACTGATGAGAACCTCATCATGAGCCATAACTAGCTCATTTTGACCCAATACAAAGGATAAAAGCTCCTACATAACTCAAGGAAAGGCTTAACTCAGAGAATTCTGAGTTTAAGGAGAAAACAAGTCATAAGGGGTAAAAATGCAATTTTACCAGTATAATCTGCATACAGGGTAATTCAGGGTCCAAACATAGGTCAAAGCAACTTAATAAGAATAAAAGTGGGATGAGATGATCTAGCAAGGGTTACAGCAATTCCAAGGAACTAAATGATAATCTGTAACCCTAAAATAAACCCACTTCAATTCACGAGGTTCAAGGCAAAGCAAAAATGGAATAAACCCTCTAAAATTCATAGAAAAATAATCTCTAGGGTTTAGAACCTTCAATTTGACCTTAGGAACCCATCTTGACCGACATTGAGTTTTTACGTTTTTGCTTAAATTGACCAGTCAAACAAGGTTTAATCTAGAAATAAAATTCACCATCAGATTCCTTAGGTCCTAATTAGTCATGTATAAAAACTTGAGCCTAAGAAGAAACCTTCTTGACCAAATTTACACTTTGGTCCTCATATATTTATTTTTGGCCCTCAACTTTTGAACCCTCGCATTTTGGCCCCTAACTCTCCTTCGTTCTTTGCGTTCAGGTCCCCCCTGCAAAACCTGCCAGCACCATGCTCCGGCGACCTTGCGCGGAGCATGGCGCCGCGCAGGGTGAGGGGGAGAGCCTGGCAAGTAAACCGGGGGTGCCCTACGTCATCAGCCGTCGCAGGGACACCCCCTGGTTGCTGTAACCCACCATACCGGCCGTGCGAACGCACGGACGGTATGGGTTTCCATCTCCGGCGTCCTCCGGTGAGGGAGACACGTCGTCTCCCTCCGCCTTCCTCCATGATTCGGTCCCTATAAATACCCCCGTCGCTCCACCGTTCTTCCCAGCTCGGATCTGACGGAGAAAACCCCCAACTTTCCTCTCTTCTCACTCCGGCAGATGCCCACCAGCTCCGGCGGTTCTTCCTCCTCCTCCTCTTCGCTCTGCCGCAATACCCGCAGCAGAGACTTCCTCCCCTGCTCTTCCCGCGCCACGCCGCACCCAGCTGGCACCACTCCGGCCCTCTGCTCGCCGCCGCCCCTTCCCCCGGGCATCTTCTTCTCCGACGACAGTCGATACGACTGTCGCCCACTCCGGCCCCTCGTCCTCCTGCCAAGTAGGTAGAACTCCTCCTCTTCCTCCCCTCTTCCTTTTCCTCACTTTAAACATCTAATGTCGCCCTCGATTTCGACCCCTCACCCTCACCTTCTCTGCCTCCGGCCATCCTCCGGCGAGCCGCTCCCATCACCCCAGCAACCCACACGGCTCGCCGACCACCGCAGAACCTCCGCCTCCTCACCCTAATCAACCCCTGCCCTTCCACTTCCCCCACATCACCCTCTGCAACCCCACCGAACAAACCCACCTTCCGACCCACAGTCCGACCTAGGGTAGCCCTTGCACGCCGCCCCACGCCTCGCCACCACCCACAAGAGCTTCGCTGCACTCTGGCGAAGCTCCCGGCACCTTCTGATTAGGCCGAGAGGCCGTTTTGCTGTGAACAGGTCACCCGACCTCCGCCGCCATTGTCGTGCAGAAGGAGCTGCTTCCGCCTGCAGCTGCAGGCGCGCCACGCCCAGATTCGACTCCCAGGCCGTGCGAGGCATTTCGACAAAGCGTCAGGCTGCAGCTGAAGCGAAGCCCTCGCGCAAAGGCCTCGCGTAACGCCGCGATTACCAGCTGTTTCCTCCGCGCAGGTGCCAACTCGTGGTGGGACATTTAGTCCCACCTCGGAAAACTTTGAAGAGGCGCAGCGGTATAAAGTGAAAAAGTGCTGGAGGCTTGTTGCCTCAGCACACGGGGTGAGGTCCCCTTCACCCGCCCGGTTACCCGGTCTCGTCCGCGCTCACGCCCTGCGGACCTGACCCGACTTAGACTGACCTGCACTCCTCGCCCACCACGCACGCCGGTGGGCCTGGACCTGGGCGCGACCCGTACCCAGCTACCCGGCAGCTCTGGGAGAGCTTTCCCAAGAGTGGCTTCTGTGAGAGAGAGACGCGGGGGGGGGAGGGTAGAGATAGGTTTTGCCCCTCTCTGATCAAGCTGTGTAAGTGTGCAGGCACAGGTGAAGAAGAACCATGGAAGAAGACGAAGGCTGAAGGAAGGAGGATCACCGAGCGGCACTGTAGCAGCGGCGGTTTAAGTCGTCTGATTGGAAAATCAGACGATGTCCTGAAGGCAAGGAAGGAGAAGGAAGGCGAGGCAGTGGAAAACGCAGAGAGGCCAAGACAAGAACTGAAAGAAGAAGAAGAACACGAGAAGAAGAAGGTCTGAAGAAAGGAAAAGAAGAAAGAAAGAAGAAGAAGAACAGGACCACAAGGGAGAAGAAAAAGAAAGTGACGAGCCAAAACAAGAACTGAAAGAAGAAGAAAAGCATCACTACGGCTGCAGATAAAGTAGGAGAGTCAAGCAGAAGAAGATAGGCAAAGAGAAAAGAAGAGAAGAAGAAAGAAGCCAACAAATTCTCTCTCTCTCTCTCTTTCTTTATTTTTGTAAAAGAAACTTGTACCCCTAGAATACAACTTGCTCCCTGAGTTCGACCTCGGGAACTCTCTTTTATTTTCCAAGTAAAAAATTTATATATTTGAAATGATGGCAATAACTGGCTATACTACAACGCTATAACAATAAAACCCGGTTATATCTCGAAGCCAACGTTTCATTTGGCGCCGTTGCCGGGGAGCAACGGCTATTCTAGAGGTAAACATTCCTGTTTCTTTTTTTTTCTGATAATCTCCACTCTTTTGTGCAGCTACAGGAAATCAAGAAGACAAGCAACCGCACGACAACCACTCCGAGGACAGGTAAATTTTTCCTCTCGCTATTAACCCCTAAACTCTAAAGAGGAAGAAAAGAAAAAAACAAGCAATATAGGGCTAACCTGTCTTCCATACTTAGTAACCATAAAGAGTTGCATGTTTTTCAACTCATTAGTCCTGCACACTATTAAGGGTATTTAAGGGCTAACACATTCTTGCTTGAGCCCTAATTACCCAACAAAGAACTAACTGGACCAAGTAGAGCCAACATAAGATTCAACCTTAGGGTTTTAAAGACACACTACTTAAATCAAGAATGGAGAAAATCCAGAAGAAGTGTGCCTAAACCATTGATTGAAAATACCTATTCAAAAGAAAACCTAAAACAATTGGCTCTCTAAACACTTGAACCCTAAAAGACAAGACCTAAAAGCTCTCAAAGAAAACAAGAGGTAAAGTTAACCCCTTGGGTCAACCAACCTTAAATTAGGTCACTCTTTGCACTTAAAAGACTAAAGTTCAAGTGAAATCTTAAGCACCCTGATCTTAAAATTGGTAGACTTAAGAGGTCAAGATCCCCATTCTGGTCTACCTGGAACCGCAGTGACAAGAGAGGTCGGGTGGGGGAAACCCTGTAACCCGTGGGGACGCTCTACCGTGTAGGGGTCTTCGCGGGACTCTCCCTCTCTGGCTGCCCAGGTAATTCTCAGGTGGACGAACTTTCTGATCAAGGGGTCCATCTGCCCCGCACCTCTATAGTCACCCAACACATTTTTGGGTGTCTTGATTGGGTCCAGCACCTTCTAAACTTACCTCTTCCAACAGTGCATGTACGGAAGGAGGTCCTTAAGACCACCCTTAAGACCTCCTTTAGAAATTCGCTCTCATCAAGGCCAAGCCTCGACGCCCGTGTTTGTGCAGCAACACCCTCACATTATTCTCTCTTCTGATTCAGAACCAAGTTCTTCTTCTTCCCCCATCATGGCTCAGCCAGTTGAGGAAGAAAATAATCTGGAACACCAGCTCTAGCGACTCAATGACCTCTTCCAAAACTTTGTGCACCCACCACAGCGTCCTATGATGCGGGACCACTACAATCCTGCTGCGGTGGCCATTGAGCCTCGAGTCAGAATCCCAACTGGAGGACCTGATTCCGAATTAAAGCCCAACATGATTCATGCTATACCTAAATTCCATGGGCTTAATTCTGAAGATCCCTTCCAGCACATCAAACAGCTAAAGCATCTGGCCCACACTTTTGGATCAGATGCGCAAAATCGGGATATTCTTCTCATGAAGATGTTCTCCTTTTCTCTTATGGACAAGGCCGCCCATTGGTATCAAACTCAGACCCGGCCGATCAACACTTGGGAAGAACTTCAATCCGAGTTTTTGAAAAAGTTTTTTCCCGTTGGTCGGACCAACGCCTTGCGCCATCAGATTACACACTTCACTCAACAATCAGGAGAACCTCTCCATGAGGCATGGGATCATTTTCAGGATCTCATGAGAAAGTGCCCCCATCACGGAGTTCCTAAATGGGAACAAGTCCAATCTTTTTACCAGGGACTCCGTGAGGACATCCGCCTTTTCGTCAATGCAACTTGCGGAGGAAACATTATGGGTCAACATGAAGACACTGTATGGGAGATTCTCGAAAACATGTGCGAGAACTCCATCAACAATGACTCCATGGGATTATTCGACAGGACGAATACCCGCGCAGCGACGAATCTTAAGGGAGCACATGAGACGCAGGGCCTGTCCGCATCAGTCGACCTGGAATTAATGGCCAGTCGATTGGACAAGGTCTCAATCATTGAAAAGAAGGTGGATGAGCTGACTCAGCACTTGCAGCGAGCCACCTCCGCGCGTAACTCCTTTGCACAACCTCCTTCCACATAGGAGACTGTGCAAAACATCCTCCACCGATCTTCCCCTAGGATGGATCCATATCCATCCCCATCTGATTCTTGGATCGGAGGATCACCCGATCCTTTCTACACCAGTCGGGGGAACTCCATTCCCCCTTTCCCTGATTCTCAGGAGGTTCCTCAGAACTGCGAGGACCTCAACGCCATCCAGAACGACCCATTCTCCAACACTTACAACCCTGGATGGCGAAACCATCCCAATTTTCAGTGGGCGGAAAATTCCCAAACCCAAAGACCACCTTTTCAGTCCCGCCCACAGCCCTCTCGTCATTACCAACCGCCTCAGCCTCGGCCCAAACCTACTTATCCATCAGGGCCAAATCAGGATCAAATGTCCCTAATTCTTCAGACTCTGGCTGACATTCAAAAAACGAATGCGGCTATTCAAAAACAGCATAAGGACGAACTTACAGAAGTTAAAACTCAACTGGCCCAGTTGGCAAATTCTCGCCAGCCAGGCACACTCCCTTCCCAACCCCTTCCTAACCCAAATAACGTGCCAACCCAGAAGCGCGTTATGAATCCAAATTTAGGCCACGCACAATGTAGGTATCAGGCCCCTACTGCTCCTTCTCCAGACGAGATGGAAGCTTCAACTTCTTATGCGGGATTTCAGCAGCAGCCACCCCTCTTACAAAACCCAAACCAAAATCAGGCCGGATTAAATTCTGTAACAACACGTAGTGGTAAAACAACTCAAGACCTGCATTATCCAAACCACTCCAAGCCTGATAACTGTGACCCTAGGATAGTTATCCAAGATACCACTGTCCCAGATCCACAACCTGGACCTATCCTAGAAGAACCAACCAAGATCCCGTTTCCCGAGGCCTTGACCAAGGGAAAGAAGACCACCAAACCCGTGGCCCCTGAGGAGGACCTGGTCAAGCTCTTTGAGCAGGTCCACATAAACATCCCCTTGATGGATGCAATCCGCCACGTACTAGCTTACGCACGATTTCTAAAGAATATATGTACACCCCAGCGTAAGCCGCGAACTAAGGGAGGGAGCCCAATTGTTCTGTCAGAACAAGCCAGCTCTGTAATCCTCAGTAGACTCCCACCGAAGGCAAAAGATCCTGGTACTCCCCTGATTTCCTGCAAGATAGGTGGTACCCAATTTGATAGAGCATTGTTAGACTTGGGTGCATCCATAAACCTGATACCCACATCCTTACTTGACCATCTAGAAGAATCTGAGCTAAAACCAACCGAGGTGACATTACAATTAGCAGATCGATCTATAAAGTCACCAAAAGGGATTCTCGAGGATGTTATCGTAAGAGTGCGGGATTTCTATTTTCTAGTGGACTTTATAGTCTTAGATATGGATGCACCTGAGAACCCTAGGGATACACCAATCATTCTAGGGAGACCTTTCTTGGCTACTGCTAGAGCCAACATCAGCTGTGAGGAGGGCCAAATAGAGCTTAAGTTTGGAGATCAAACACTGAAAATTGATATATTTAAGGCCCAACAAGGAATTAATTGCGGCGTCATCGAACAAATTTGTGACATCAGGACCTTGGTTGATGAATCACACTTCCAGGATGACGCGATTATGCCTCATCAACCACAGAAGGATCTTGACCCGCAAACAGAGGAGTCGAATCCAGATATGAATAACCCAGTAACTCCCACCCTTGAACCTCACATCTATACTGAACCACCCGCTGCTGCTGATAACCCCATCCTCGAACTGAAACCCCTTCCTGCTCACTTGAAATACATCTTTTTGGGTTCTAATCAGACCCTTCCTGTGATTATCAATTCCAACCTCAGTCCTGAACAGGAATCCCGTCTGATTGTTGTCCTCCAGCAACATCACAGAGCCATCGGGTGGACTCTTGACGATTTGACTGGAATAAGTCCCTCTTATTGTACTCATCATATCTATTCGGAAGAGGGCACACGACCTTCTCGTGAAATGCAGAGACGCTTAAACCCCAATCTGCAGGAGGTCGTGAAAAAGGAGATCATCAAGTGGTTAGATGCTGGAATCATCTACCCGATCTCCGATAGTCGTTGGGTGAGCCCAATTCAGGTCGTACCCAAGAAGGCAGGACTCACCACTATAACAACTGAGACCGGAGAAATCATTCCTACCCGATTAGCCAACTCGTGGAGAGTCTGTATAGATTACCGCCGACTCAATTCCTCCACAAAGAAGGAACATTTCCCACTACCCTTCATTGATCAAATTCTCGAAAAACTTGCGGGAAATAGGTTCTTCTGCTTTCTTGACGGGTACTCCGGTTATAACCAGGTGGCAATCCATCCTGAGGACCAAGAAAAGACCACATTCACCTGCCCCTTCGGAACATACGCTTTCCGAAGGATGCCTTTCGGTCTTTGCAATGCACCCGCTACTTTTCAGCGATGCATGCTTGCCATATTCTCAGATATGGTAGGTGATTATCTGGAAGTCTTCATGGATGACTTTTCAGTTTTCGGAGCATCATTCGACGATTGCCTCCAACACTTGGTCCAGATACTCAGGCGGTGCATCGATGTGAATTTGGTTCTTTCCTGGGAAAAGAGCCATTTCATGGTGCCTGAGGGAATTGTCCTGGGACACTCAATTTCGGAGAAAGGTATCCAAGTGGATCGAGCTAAGGTTAATCTGATTTCTCACCTTCCTATGCCTAGCTCGATCAGGGACATCCGTTCCTTTTTAGGGCATGTCGATTTTTATCGACGATTTATCCCTGATTTTTCAAAAATCGCACGCCCCCTGACCACTCTTCTCTCCAAGGATGTTCCTTTCAAAATTTCCAAGGAATGCACTCAAGCATTTGAAATCCTGCGTGACCGAGTCACCCAAGCCCCGATCCTACAGTCCCCTGATTGGTCTCAACCCTTTGAGATCATGTGCGATGCATCCGACTTCGCTGTAGGAGCGGTTTTGGGGCAGAAAATTGACGAGAAACCTATGGTCATTTACTACGCCAGCAAAACACTCGATGAGGCTCAGCATAACTATACGGTTACTGAGAAAGAGCTGCTAGCTGTAGTATTTGCCCTAGAAAAGTTCAGATCGTACCTTCTGGGTTCCCGTGTCATCATATACTCGGATCACACAGCTGTGAGGCATCTCCTTGCAAAGAAGGACGTGAAACCTCGATTAATCCGGTGGATCTTGCTGTTGCAAGAATTTGACCTTGAGATTCACGACAAAGCGGGAAAGCAAAATGTGGTAGCTGATCACTTGTCCCGTCTTCCTTCTGAAATAATTGACCCTCCCGGACCAATCACTGAGCATTTTCCCGATGAGCACCTGCTGACTATTGGTACTAGCCTTCCATGGTTTGCTAATGTAGTAAATTACTTGGCATCTCATCAGATCCCGTCCGATTGGCTGAAGGCCAAGAAAGACAAATTACGCTCCGATGCCAAGTATTACATTTGGGAAGACCCGTACCTCTTCTGCATAGGTGCCGATCAGATCATCTGGAGATGTGTCCCGGAAGGGGAATTCAACAATATCCTCTCTTTCTGCCATGACCAGGCATGCGGTGGCCATTTCGCCGGGCATAAAATCGCATCAAAAGTCCTCCAGTGCGGCTTTTACTGGCCCACACTGTTCAAAGACGCATACAATCACTGCAAGGCATGCAGTCGTTGCCAAACATTGGGCAACATGAGCCATCGCGACATGATGCCTATGCAACCGATTCTAGTATGCGAAATCTTTGATGTTTGGGGGATTGATTTTATGGGCCCCTTTCCTGTTTCGAATGGTTTCGAATACATTCTGTTGGCTGTGGACTACGTGTCCAAATGGATCGAAGCCATACCGACCCGAACCTGTGATCACAAAATCGTTCTCAAATTCATTCATCAACACATTTTCTCAAGGTTCGGGATTCCTCGTGCAATAATCTCTGATGGGGGGACCCATTTCACAAATGCTCAGTTTAGGTCACTGATGACCAAATATGGGGTGTCTCACCGAATCTCTACTCCTTACCACCCCCAAACTAATGGTCTAGCTGAGCTGTCTAATCGGGAGATCAAGAAAATCCTGCAAGTCACTGTTCGACCTGACAGGAAGGACTGGTCGTCCCGACTTCCGGAAGCATTGTGGGCCTATAGGACCGCCCAGAAGACCCAATTGGGCATGTCTCCCTTTAGACTGGTGTACGGAAAGGCATGCCACCTTCCCGTAGAACTGGAGCATAAAGCCTATTGGGCAATACGAAACTGTAATCTAGATCTTTCCAAGGCTGGGACCCACAGAAAACTCCAAATCAGCGAGATCGATGAATTACGCCTAGACGCGTACGAGAACTCGCAAATCTACAAGGAGCGGGTTAAAGCCTTCCACGACAAACACATCTCGAGAAAGATCTTTCATCCTGGTCAAAAGGTCCTACTCTTTGATGCCCGACTAAAACTCTTCCCAGGAAAACTGAGATCCAAGTGGGTCGGACCATATTTGGTCCGACAGGTTTTTGGAAGTGGAGCAATCGAAATCAGTCCACTCAGCCACGATTCTGAACCTTTCATCGTGAACGGTCAGAGACTCAAGCCGTTCATTGATGTAACTTCTACTAATTTGGCTGAAGCATCTTATATCCTCCTTTCCCCTTGAGCTTATTGCGCCCAGCCGATGGCGTAAAACTCAGCGCTTAATGGGAGGCAGCCCGTCATTCTCTTTGAAAACCTGAAACTTGTTCTGACACCTTTTTGCACTTGAGGTTCACCCTTGTAGACAGCCGACCCCACCTCAGATGCTTGCATCTGGGATTAGAAATCGTCCGCAAAAAAAAAAAAAAACAAAAAAAACAAAAAAAATTCAACCCAACCCATCCACTCATCCAAATTTCTGTCTTAAGGAATGAACTAAGTTAAATAAAAACCCCCTAGGTTACAATGAGGACATTGCAAATCTTAGGCATGGGGGGGTATGAAAGTGCAAAACTTGTAAGAAAAGGTTTCAAACAAAAAAATTCACATATGCCAAAAACACCATAAAAATTAAAAATTTTTTCGAAAAAGAATAAAAGGAGAAGGAGAAGAGAAACAAAATGAAAAAGGAGCACAAAATTATAAGAAAAGGTGATAGTCATTAGTAAGGAACTAAGGAATTAACCTAAGTTCTAGACCTCATTCAAGAAAATAACTGAAAAGTGCATAATGAGATTAGTAAGAACGCAAACCTTAGGCATTCTTGAATAGACTCTTAGTACCCATTAAGATCTAGACACTCCTCAAGAGGTTGAGGAAAATGAAAAGCTGAAGTATTAGGTCTAAGGCTTAGGGAGTATTTGGCCTCGTTAACTAATTTTTGGTTTACGGGACTCAGTAACCTAAGCACCCTAACCTCACACACAGCCTGGTTCGGTAAGCGTAAAAATCAAAATCACGTAGAAGCGTCGCAAAATTCTAAAAAGAACACCTAGAATAGGAGCGGCCGATCGACACAAGTTGATTTGGATGAGTTCCCAGCGCGGAGAGGCGGGAAATCCCCTCAAAGATGCGTAACAAAATATCATCTCCTCGGTGCCTGTCTCTTAGGCTATTTACATATCCTACTGGGGGCATGTAAGCACTCTGCTGATTCAGATTCCATGGATGGCATTATCTCTAAGTGTCAATTGCCAGGGTCTGGATTCGGCCACGGAACACCATGGATGGGATTATCTCGAAATCTCAATAGCCAGGGTTCCGGGGGTTGCCATGGGCGGTGCTATCTCGAAGCATCGATTGCCAGGAACCCTTGAGGATTGATGATGGGAGCAAGGAATCTGATACAGACCTGTTGAAAAGCCAATCCTAGGCTAGAACTAAAAAGAAAAAGAGAGAGAAAACTCTCCAAACAGAATAACTTTCTATCTCTCTCTTACAAAACGCACTGCGAACTGAGCCAGGGCTAAAATCATTTGAAGCACGGGTGCTTTAACCACAAAGTCCAATAAACCTTAGGTTAGTTCTTGTGGGCCTTAAAAACCTTTGCTAAAGACTGAGGCTAAAGCTAGACAGATTTGGATCTTGATTGGTACTAGAGTACCTTTTAGGCCTATGGTCAGCATTCTAACCTAATCTAAGCTCAAATGAAAAAGCACTTATCTGAAGCTATTAAGAACTTAATGGTCTAGAACAAGGGTTGAAACCTTAAGTTTTTTTTGCTAAGGGACTAGCAAAAGCTAGGCATGGCGGTATGATGAGAACCTCATCATGAGCCATAACTAGCTCATTTTGACCCAATACAAAGGATAAAAGCTCCTACATAACTCAAGGAAAGGCTTAACTCAGAGAATTCTGAGTTTAAGGAGAAAATAAGTCATAAGGGGTAAAAATGCAATTTTACCAGTATAATCTGCATACAGGGTAATTCAGGGTCCAAACATAGGTTAAAGCAACTTAATAAGAATAAAAGTGGGATGAGATGATCTAGCAAGGGTTACAGCAATTCCAAGGAACTAAATGATAATCTGTAACCCTAAAACAAACCTACTTCAATTCACGAGGTTCAAGGCGAAGAAAAAATGGAATAAACCCTCTAAAATTCATAGAAAAATAATCTCTAGGGTTTAGAACCTTCAATTTGACCTTAGGAACCCATCTTGACCTACATTGAGAACCATACCCAATTAATAACTTAATTTGGGTTTTTGCGTAAATTGACCAGTCAAACAAGGTTTAATCTAGAAATAAAATTCACCATCAGATTCCTTAGGTCCTAATTAGTCATGTATAAAAACTTGAGCCTAAGAAGAAACCTTCTTGACCAACTTTACACTTTGGTCCTCATATATTTACTTTTTGGCCCTCAACTTTTGAACCCTCGCATTTTGGCCCCTAACTCTCCTTCGTTCTTTGCGTTCAGGTCCCCCCTGCAAAACCTGCCAGCACCATGCTCCGGCGACCTTGCGCGGAGCATGGCACCGCGCAGGGTGAGGGGGAGAGCCTGGCAAGTAAACCGGGGGTGCCCTGCGTCGTCAGCCGTCGCAGGGACACCCCCTAGTCGCTGTAACCCACCATACCGGCCGTGCGAACGCACGGACGGTATGGGTTTCCATCTCCGGCGTCCTCCGGCGAGGGAGACACGTCGTCTCCCTCCGCCTTCCTCCCTGATTCGGTCCCTATAAATACCCCCGTCACTCCACCGTTCTTCCCAGCTCAGATCTGACGGAGAAAACCCCCAACTTTCCTCTCTTCTCACTCCGGTAGACGCCCACCAGCTCCGTTGGTTCTTCCTCCTCCTCCTCTTCGCTCTGCCGCAATACCAGCAGCAGAGACTTCCTCCCCTGCTCTTCCCGCGCCACGCCGCACCCAGCTGGCGCCTCTCCGGCCCTCTGATCGCCGCCGCCCCTTCCCCCGGGCATCTTCTTCTCCGGCGACAGTCGATACGACTGTCGCCCGCTCCGGCCCCACCTCCTCCTGCCAAGTAGGTAGAACTCCTCCTCTTCCTCCCCTCTTCCTTTTCCTCACTTTAAACATCTACTGTCGCCCTCGATTCCGACCCCTCACCCTCACCTTCTCCGCCTCCGGCCATCCTCCGGCGAGCCGCTCCCATCACCCCAGCAACCCACACGGCTCGCCGACCACCGCAGAACCTCCGCCTCCTCACCCTGATCAACCCCCGCCCTTCCACTTCCCCCACATCACCCTCTGCAACCCCACCGAACAAACCCATCTTCCGACCCACAGTTCGACCTAGGGTAGCCCTTGCACGCCGCCCCACGCCTCGCCACCACCCACACGAGCTTCGCCGCACTCTGGCGAAGCTCCCGACACCTTCTGATTAGGCCGAGAGGCCGTTTTGCTGTGAACAAGTCACCCGACCTCCGCCGCCAATGCCGTGCAGAAGGAGCTGCTTCCGCCTGCAGCTGCAGGCGCGCCACGCCCAGATTCGACTCCCAGGCCGTGCGAGGCATTTCGACAAAGCGTCAGGCTGCAGCTGAAGAGAAGCCCTCGCGCGAAGGCCTCGCGTAACGCCGCGATTACCAGCTCTTTCCTCCGCGCAGGCGCCAACTCGGGGTGGGACATTTAGTCCCACCTTGGAAAACTCTGAAGAGGCGCAGCGGTATAAAGTGAAAAAGTGCTGGAGGCTTGTTGCCTCAGCACACGGGGTGAGGTCGCCTTCACCTGCCCGGTTACCCGGTCTCGTCCGCGCTCACGCCCCGCGGACCTGACCCGACCCGACTTAGACTGACCTGCACTCCTCGCCCACCACGCACGCCGGTGGGCCTGGACCCAGGTGCGACCCATACCCGGCTACCCGGCAGCTCTGGGAGAGCTTTCCCAAGAGTGGCTTCTGTGAGAGAGAGACGCGGGGGGGGGAGGGTAGAGATAGGTTTTGCCCCTCTCTGATCAAGCTGTGTAAGTGTGCAGGCACAGGTGAAGAAGAACCGTGGAAGAAGACGAAGGCTGAAGGAAGGAGGATCACCGAGCGGCACTGTAGCAGCAGCGGTTTAAGTCGTCTGATTGGAAAATCAGACGACGTCCTGAAGGCAAGGAAGGAGAAGGAAGGCGAGGCAGAGGAAAACACAGAGAGGCCAAGACAAGAACTGAAAGAAGAAGAAGAACACGAGAAGAAGAAGGTCTGAAGAAAGGAAAAGAAGAAAGAAAGAAGAAGAAGAAGAACAGGACCACAAGGGAGAAGAAAAAGAAAGAGACGAGCCAAAACAAGAACTGAAAGAAGAAGAAAAGCATCACTACGGCGGCAGATAAAGCAGGAGAGTCAAGCAGAAGAAGATAGGCAAAGAGAAAAGAAGAGAAGAAGAAAGAAGCCAACAAATTCTCTCTCTCTCTCTTTCTTTATTTTTGTAAAAGAAACTTGTACCCCTAGAATACAACTTGCTCCCTGAGTTCGACCTCGGGAACTCTCTTTTATTTTTCGAGTAAAAAATTTATATATTTGAAATGATGGCAATAACTGGCTATACTACAACGCTATAACAATAAAACCCGGTTATCTCTCGAAGCCAACGTTTCAGTCACAAGTCAAATTAACTTCTAATCAAGTGGAATTAAAGGCACAAATTAGGACTTAAAATTGGTAGACTTAAGAGGTCAAGTTATCCATTCTGGTCTACCTAGACACTCAGTGACAAGGAAGGTCGAGTGGGGGAAACCCTATAACCTGTGGGGAAGCTCTACCGTGTAGGGGTCATTGCGGGACTCTCCCTTCTTGACTGCCCAAGTAATTCTCAGTTGAACAACTTTCTGATCTAGGGTTATCATCCGCCCCGAACCTCTATAGTCATCAAAAAATCTTTGGGTTTCTTGATTGAGTCCAACAACATCCAGTCCCTCATCTTTTCTTTAGTGCACATACATAGATCATCTTAGGGATTTCTATCTGGTCAAATCAAATGCAATCTAATCTTGAGTTTGATTCTACATCCTGATTCCACCACTTGATTCGAAAATGCAACCTGACTATATAAGAAGACTATTTAAGAAACCTAAGTCCCAAATGAGCATGAAAGAAAAGATAATTGCGAATGCTTATAGAAACCATGAAGACTATTATAAAAGGGACATTCAGGATATATTCAAGAAAACAATCGACCACATTTTGAACCATATGGAGAAGATATGGATACAACTAAACCATGGTTCAACCTGGGATGATCTCTTAGCAGAACACATGGAATTGGTGAAATTAAAAAACAATGATTGTCTATAATATTGGTCAAATCCTTCAGTTCCAGAAGAACTCTAGAATTTTTTGGGAAAATGGGGAGAATTGCTGAATAATTTGTATAGATCCATCGATCAAAAATACCTGTCAGAAGTTAAGATGACATCTTGGAGTAACTCCAGTAATCAATGTAATTTCCCAAATCCTGGGTTTGATGATCAAGCTTGTTATAGACCCTCAACCCAAGTGGAACTTGATTCAAATTAGGAACAAATTGACATTCTTGATCTTGAGATGGGTTGGGAGGATCCAATTACCGGTGTTCATAATTTTGAGCCAGCCCTAGAAAATCAATAGCCTAGTTCACCAAGCTTAGATTTCCAAGACACCTGTGATACTAAGATTTAATCAGAACCTCTCGAGGGTGTAAATTCTATTCCTTATTCTGATAAGGTGACTCGCGAGAGCAACTCTGACATCCCTGCAGATGATGAGTCCATTTTAATGACTATTGTTACACCTAAGTACTTCAATTCTACCATAGTATGTTTGTTAATAATTACATTTGGTCATTAAATTAGTACATGCATCATTACTTGAGTTTTTATCTATTTTATTGCATTTTATAATTTAGTATGTAATTATTTTATGTTTTGCTGTGTTGTCGGAATAAATTGCAAGAATTGAGGGGGGTGAATTAAATTCTCCCCTCCCCAACAGCCGTCGGCCTCAACTGAGTCTTCCGGTCGGCCTCAACAGCTCCTCAACAGCTGCCGGCCAAACTTAGTAAAGGGATTTGAAAATCCCTTGAGAGGAGGAGAGATGAGATAAAAGAGGGACTTGCATAGGAGAGGAGGGCATGAGGGGATCTTCTTCTTCCCCTGGCGAGGAATTATCTCCACCTTCTCCACCATTGAGAGGACAAACACTGTTAACCAAGCGTGCCCTGTGCACACACACGCCCTCATTAGCCCAAGAAGCCTGCAGGTGCCACCTTCCACTGCCTGTGTGCATGCACCCTTGCACATCATAGCGCCAAGCCTCTCATCGCCCTTCTTCGCACTGCTTGTAGGTGCTCAATGCCCTTGCATGCCTGCTGCAGGCATAGCCCTCTCCCCAGCAAGCGCACCACCGCCTGCCCTTGCATTGTCTGCAAGTGCGCATCCGTGCACCTGCCCCACTGCTCACTGCACCAAGCGCCCTCTCCAGCTCTCTCCCAAGGCTAGTAGACAAGCGCTGCACCACCTGCCCTCGCCACGCCATCTCGCACAGGTGCCCCACCTCAGCTGCCCGTAGGCGCTCAGCGCCCTTGCGGGCAAGACGCTATTGCACTTCGCGCCCTTCACCACACCCTACAGCGCACCACCGCTCGCCCTTGCGCCTTTTGACCCGCAAGCGCCCCCACGCCAAGTGCCCATAGGCACCCCTTCAAGAACGCAGGCACCACTCCCGCAGGCCTCTCCAGTGCATGCCCTGTACCCCACTGCAACCACCACAGGTGACTGCTCAAGGTTTCTGTGGATTTAAAGCGTATTATGTTGTAGTATAACCGACAAAACGTTCGAACAAATACAAAGTTTTTATTACTCGAAGACCGGAGTATCCGAGGTCGAACACAGGGAGCAAATGGAACTTACCACTAAATCAAAATGTAATTGAACACTCTAGTTTACTCAAAATATCAATTCAGGTATGAATGTATGCGATTAAAAGGAGTTAGGGAAAAAAATATGAAATTGGACGTCTGATCTTGTGATCAGACGTCTTAAAAGCATTTCTCCTTTTCTTCTTGATTATTCTTCTTCTTCTTCTGCTGCAGTCTTTGCTCTTTCTTTTCTTCTTCTGATCTCTGCAAAGTCTTCACTTGGCTTCTCTGTGCCTTTGCTTCTGGCTTGCTCTTTCCTTTCTTCTTCTGATCTCTGCAAAGTCTTCACTTGGCTTCTCTGTGCCTTTGCTTCTGGCTTGCTCTTTCCTTTCTTCTCCTGCGAAGGCTTCTTTCTTGCTTCTTCTTCTCTGCCTTGTTTCTTCCTCTTCTATTCTTCTCTGCCGTTCCTTCTTCTTTCTTTCTTTTCCTTCTCGCGGCCAAGTCCTTCTCCTCCTGCGTTCAGCTTGCCTGCACAGGAGCAAAACCTAACCCTTCTCCCTCTACCCGCGCGTCTCTCTCTCTCAAGCAATTCACTCAGACCGCTCTACCAGAGCCACAGTCTTAATCGGGTCAGATCGTACCCGAGACCAGGCGCACCTGCAGGTGTGTGATGCGCGAGGAGTGCGTAGAGGTCTAGGTCGGGTCGGATCCACCAGGTCCGCGTGGTCAGGTCGCGGACGAGGCGGGTGGGGTCAGTGAGGGACCTCACCCCTGTGCTTTCGAGGCAGTAAACGTATATCACAAAAACTCTTTATACCATACCTGTGCCTTGAGATTCCACGATGTGGGACTAAACGTTCCGCCCTTCCTTTGCGTGCGCCCGCAGACTCTCGTGTGCAATTGCCCACGCTGAAGGCCTTGCTGGTGCTCCTTGCTGAACTCAGTCACCTCGCAACACTTGCGAGAGTCTGCTGCACCTGCCGCCTGGGATGCCTGACGCCTGCTGCTGCTCCAAGCTTCCTGCTGCTTCGGCTGTTAATGGCGGCCGGGGCGTTCACCTGAGCTTCCACAGAACGGCCTATTGGCCCAATTAGAATAGCTGGAAACCTTCGCCGTAGCACGGAGAAGGCGGTGGGTGATGCGGCAGGTTGCCGGTCGGCCTAGGCATGCCCGCCTAGGTCAACCTATGGCCGGAGATGGTGGGTTGTTCGGGGGGTGGTTATGGAGGTCTGGAGTGGCAGTTGTGGGGTGGAGCGAGTTCCTGGTGGTGAGGCGGAGCTCACGAGGTGGTTGGCGAGCCGTGTGGAGTGGCGGAGTGGTGTGGGCGGCTCGCCGGAGTTCGGTCGGTGATGTGGAAGATGAGGGTGGTCAGCGTCGGTCGAGGGGTAATCAGATGAGATAACAGGGGGAAAAGAGAGAGGATAGGATGGAGAGGAGTTCTAACCTAATTGTAAGGACGAAAGGGGACAGAAGGCGGACAGCAGTACTTGCTGTCGCCGGAGAAGATGACGCCCAGTGGGGGAGAATGGCGGCGACGACGGGGCTGAGGCGGCGTGCGCTGGTACTGCGCGACGCGGAGGGAGGTCAGGAAGCTAACTCTACCACTGGTTTTGTGGCAGAGCGAAGAGGGAGGGGAGGGGGGCTCGCCGGAGCTAGCTGGGGCATTTGGCCGAGCAGGAGGAGAGGAATTGAAGGGGGAAACTCGGCCAAATCAAGCTCAGCCTCTTCGGTCGGAGTTGTGGGTTCTTATATAGGCGCTGGACTTGGTGTGCAGGGCGTGAAGGGCACGTAATTGCCTGAGGTTGGTCGCCGGAGATGGAAAGGAGTTAGGATACCCAAATCTCTCGTGCGTTCGCACGAGAGATTGGGTTCACACCAGGGATCGATATCGGTCTTAAATGGAAGGCAATTCTTCAGAGAATTCTCCTTCCATTTCTGGGAGGGAATCTCTGAGGGATTAGAGAGCAATCCCTCTCCGAACCTTGCCGGAGCTCGGTTCTGCCCTAGCAATGGCGGCAGGACCGGTTTGCAAAGGAGGCAAAGAACCTAGGGGGTTCTCCGCAACGGTATTCAAAAGATAGGGACCAATTTGTGATTTGGGTGTATTAAATTGCAAAGTAGGTCAAGATGACTTCTCCTTAGGTCCAAATTTTGGTATAAACCTAATTTGGACCTAAGGAATCCAATGGAGAAGTTAGATTTCAGGTTTGACCTCGTTTGACTGGATATTTTACGTAAAAACCCAAATTAGGTTAATTGAAGAGCTAGGACCCTAATCTAGGTCAAACTAGGTTCCAAAGGCCAAATTAAGTGTTCTAAACCCTAGAGTATGTTTTTCCATGATTTGTAGAGGGTTTAATTGCTTTTTGTTCTGACCAGAACCTTGTTAATTTAAGCGGGTCTGTTTTAGGGTTACCAAGTGTCTTTTAGTTCTTAGATTGCACATGAACCCATTTCTGATTGACTCAACCCACTTTTTATCTCATTTAGACCATTTGACCTATGTTTTGCCTCTAAGAAATCCTGTTTATCTACTGCAATGGTAAAATTGCAGTTTTAACCTTTATTTCATGTTTTCTTCTCAGAGCACTTGTTCCTTCAGTTAGGCCTTCTTCTAGGTTATGTAGGAGCTTTTATCTTCTTTATTGGGTCAAAATGAGCTAGTTATGGCTCATGATGAGGCTCTCATCATACCCCCATGCCTAGCTTTTGCTAGTCCCTTAGCAAAATTTCAAAGTTTTAACTTCCGTTCTAGACCCTGAATGTTGTCAATAATGATAAGTGCTTCTCCTTTTCTTTTGTGATTAGGTGGAAATGCCGACAATAGGCCTAGAGGTACTCAAGTACCAACCAAAATCCGGACCTGTTCCGCTTTAGCCTCAGTCTTCTGCAAAGGTTTCTACGGCCCACAGAACCTAACCTAGGGTTTGTTGGACTCCGCGGTTAAAGCACCCGTGCTTGAGATATTTTTAGCCTAAGTTCAGTTTGCAGTGCGTTTTTTTTGTAAGAGAGAGATAGAAGATTTATTTGTTTGGAGAGCTTTTCTCTCTCTTTTCTTTTTTATTTCTAACTTCGGATTAGCTTCTCAACACGGTCTGTATCGGATTCCTCGTCCCCATCATCAATCCTCAAAGGTCCCTGGCTTTCGAGATTTCGAGATAATCCCGCCCATGGCAACCCCCGGAACCCTGGCTTTCGAGATTTCGAGATAATCCCACCCATGGCGTTCCGTGGCCGAATTCAGACCCTGGCGATCGACATTTCGTGATAATGCCACCCATGGTATCTGAACCAGCAGAGTGCTTACATGCCCCCAGTAGGATATTTAAATATCCTAAGAGACAAGCACCGAGGAGACGATATGTTGTTACGCATCTTCGAGGGGAATTTCCCGCCTCTCTGCGCTGGGAACTTGTCCAAATCAACTTGTGTTGATTGGCCGCTCCTAATCTAGGTGACTTTTTCAGAGTATTAAACGCTCTTGCGTGTTTTGAATATTTATGCGCACTGAACCAGACTGTGTGTGAATTTGGGGTGCTTAGGTTACCGAATCCCGCAAATCGGAGGTCAGTTAACGAGGCTGAATACTTCCTAAGCCTTAGACCTAATACTCAAGCTTCGCATTTTCCTCAACCTCTTGAGGATTATCCAGATTTTAACGGATACGTGAATTTTTAAGCTAAAGATACTAGCCCAAAAGGCCTAAGACCAGCGTTCCCGCTAATCTCTTGTTATGTTTCCTTAGCACTTTTTCTTTTCTTTTTCTTGACTCGGTCTAGAACTTCAGTTAACCCCTTAATCTTTTACTAATGACTTTTTCTTTTTATTTTCCTTTTGTGCTCCTTTCTTCATTTTTGCTCTTTTTCTCTTCCTTATGATTATATGGCTCACAACATTTCCTCCCTCCCTTTCTTTTTTTTTTTTTTTTTTTTTTTTTTGACATATGCGAATTTTTTTGTGAGAATCCTTCTGATTTTTTTCTTGGTTTTGTATGTATGCACTTTATCACCCCCCCATGCCTAAGTTTTGCAATGTCCTCATTGTAAACAGAGGGTGGGAATTAGTGTTGAGGTCAGGGGCTTAGAACAGGATATATCGGGTGGGTGAATGGGTTGGGACTGAGTGATGCGAATGATTTTAAGCTCTGATACGTGTACCAGAGGTGGGATCAACTGTCTAAGGCTGAACTCAAGGTGCAATAGACGTGGAGTACAGACTGCTAATCAGACGGGTCTCTATTTTTGAGATGACGGGTTGCCTCCCGTTAAGCGCTAAATTTAATGCCTTCAGCCGAGCGAAAAATGGGGTGGAGAGGGAGTGGTCAAATCAATGGAGTTTTGGAAAAAAAGCACCTTGATTAAGAGCCTGGTTGGTCCAACTAGGTACTTGTTCAGATCAGTGGGCTGATGATGCAGCCCAAACCCAATAAGTCTGGTGGGTTGATAGATGTAGATTAGCAGATGTGGGACCCACCAAATGCAGTGATGTTCTGATAGGTATGGAAGTGAAAACTCGAGTTCGGGCTCAGTCGAATCAGCCTGGTGGGGGTAGGGTTCCGAAAAATAATCCATGTAAGATGTGGAATCCCTACAGGGACGGTCAAAGGATGGAGGCTCCTGATTTGTGGTCTGATCAGTGTCCGATACCCGGTATAGATACGGAGTTGAATCATCTACAATCGGCTCATTGAGAGGTCAATCAGAATAGAAATTGAGTCCGGTTGCGGGTCGAGGTGGGGAACGGGTTTTGATTGGTGCTGTATATGTGGAGCAGGTGGCTTCAAAGAAGATTGACATGTTATAATCAGGAGGTAGATTTTCTCCGATGTTATGGTCAGATTCGAGATCGTTGGAGAGTTTGCGAAAATCAAAGTTTGAATGAGATTCTAGATCATGAGTTCCACCATAGAATAAATCATATGTTGTATATTCAGCAGCCTGACTGGGATCTAGCCTAAATGTTAATTCTGAGCTTACAAAGGTGTCCCTATCTGGTAGAGGCTCAGGTTCAAGGTTAGTAGGGCAGAGCCAATCGAAACCCCGCTCGTCCAAGTCCTCGATTTCTGTATCGTAGATTGGCATGACTTCCGAAAACTCGATTAGTTCTTCTGAGGAGGTTGACGAGGGATATTCATCAAATCGAGGCCCAGAATCATATTCTTCATTAAGAGATTGATTTTCTTCATATGGGGCCTTGAAATCTTCAATATAGGTTTCAGATCTAGGTTCTAGGCTTAGGATGTGGGTGGAATTACTAGAATCTAGGTCTGAATAACCTTCGCGGGCCACCTTGTCAAAATAAGGGACGGAATTTACACCCGCGAGAGGTTCAGTTCTACTCTCATACTTGCAGGAGTCTTGGGATTCTAAAATGGGTTCATCATGGTCTTTTCCTGCATTTGGAGCTTCCCAACCTTCTTCAATATTAGGTGCATTATACTCCATCTGGGTTGGGAATCCACAACCATTTTGTGCCTCAAACCCGAGATCAGATTTATCCTCGATGTTGTCCCAAGATAGTTCATCCTCTGTTGGCAGTATGTACGGGTATTTCTGATCAATCACTTGTTTTATTAATCTCATTATCTCTTCCCATTTTTCAAGACTATCTTGGTGCTGCTTCCAAAGTCGAGGATTTGTCATGCATTGAAGGTATTCACTATTATGCAATTTTTCTATCTCAATGTATGCAGTAATGAGCAAGTCACGGGTTGATCCTTTGTTGGCTTCTGCTAATAGTACTTGGGCATAAGTTATGACAAAGGTTGTGGTTGTTGGGACATCAACCTGAATGTTTCCTACTGTTGTTGAGGTTTCTTCATTTTCATAAAATCTCATGGCATCCTCAATCATTTTATCTCTCATGGATCTCCGATATTCAGGTTTCTCGACTGGTAGTCCTAGGTGGTTCGGCTGCATATTTGGATCAGGTGGTGGAATCACAATCAGAGTTTGACTCAAGATGTGTTATGAAGCGATCAGATCTGAATAACGAGTCCCACTGAAAATGAGTGTGTGTGCTCTACAGAGAAAAGATGCAGGACTGGAGATGTTCTTGACCCAATCAAGACACCCAAAAGATGTTTGGATGACTATGGAGGTTTGGGGCGGATGAACCCCTGGATCCGAAGATCGTCCACCTGAGAATTACCTGGGTAGCCAGAGAGGGAGAGTCCCGCAAAGACCCCTACACGGTAGAGCGTCCCTACGGGTTACAGGGTTTCCCCCACCCGACCTCTCTTGTCACTGAGATTCCAGGTAAACCAGACTGGGGACCTTGACCTCTTAAGTCTATCACTTTTTATTTCAAAGGTGCTTTTAGGGTTCTCACTTGAACTTTAGATGTTTTTGGTATTGTGACCAAATTTAGAGGTTGGTTGACCCAAGGGGTCAACTTCACCTGACCTGTCCTATAGATGGCAGAATGATTCTAAGCTCGGAGCCTAGAGATCACCCTGATTTGACTCCCAGGTTATTAGGTCAAAAGAAAATTTTTAAGATTCAAGTGATTTTAGAGCTCAATTTTAGGGTTTGTCTTATTTAACTTTCTTCAATCAAGGGCTTGGGTAGCACACTGATGCGGGAGGGTTTATTTCCTTTTACACAGGCATGTGTGACTAGCGCTTCAAGACCCTAATGTGGAAACCCTAATTTGGTTCTATTTCCAATCCTCTTTTTCTTTTTCAAAAGTTCTCTTTGGACTTATAAACAAGAAGTGTGTGGTCCGCCGAGATTAAGCGTTTATTTTCAATTAGGCACAAGAATTTGTGGGATGGAGAAAAAAAAAAAAATCACTCCAACTTCAAGAATATTTGCAGAAGTTTTTGCAAAATCAAGAAATGTTTTGCCTTAGAGATGGTGATTACTATATAAAGAAGGCAATTGATTCCTAACTTGATTTTCCTCCTTTTGTCTTTCAAAGATTAGGGGATGATTAAGGAAGAAAAGAAATTACCTGCCCTGGAGTGGTTGACTTGCGGGAGAGATTTTCTCATGAAGTACCTGCAAGATCACATCAAAGAAAAGTAGGGCAAGTTAGTGTTCAATATGATAAAAAGAATGTAGAGACTAGTGGTAAATTGTGCAGTGCTCCCCGGCAACGGTGCCAAAATGCTCAAGGTTTCTGTGGATTTAAAGCGTATTATGTTGTAGTATAACCGACAAAACGTTCGAACAAATACAAAGTTTTTATTACTCGAAGACCGGAGTATCCGAGGTCGAACACAGGGAGCAAATGGAACTTACCACTAAATCAAAATGTAATTGAACACTCTAGTTTACTCAAAATATCAATTCAGGTATGAGTGTATGCGATTAAAAGGAGTTAGGGAAAAAAATATGAAATTGGATGTCTGATCTTGTGATCAGACGTCTTAAAAGCATTTCTCCTTTTCTTCTTGATTATTCTTCTTCTTCTTCTGCTGCAGTCTTTGCTCTTTCTTTTCTTCTTCTGATCTCTGCAAAGTCTTCACTTGGCTTCTCTGTGCCTTTGCTTCTGGCTTGCTCTTTCCTTTCTTCTCCTGCGAAGGCTTCTTTCTTGCTTCTTCTTCTCTGCCTTGTTTCTTCCTCTTCTATTCTTCTCTGCCGTTCCTTCTTCTTTCTTTCTTTTCCTTCTCGCGGCCAAGTCCTTCTCCTCCTGCGTTCAGCTTGCCTGCACAGGAGCAAAACCTAACCCTTCTCCCTCTACCCACGCGTCTCTCTCTCTCAAGCAATTCACTCAGACCGCTCTACCAGAGCCACAGTCTTAATCGGGTCAGATCGTACCCGGGACCAGGCGCACCTGCGGGTGTGTGATGCGCGAGGAGTACGTAGAGGTCTAGGTCGGGTCGGATCCGCCAGGTCCGCGTGGTCAGGCCGCGGACGAGGCGGGTGGGGTCAGTGAGGGACCTCACCCCTGTGCTTTCGAGGCAGTAAACGTATATCACAAAAACTCTTTATACCATACCTGTGCCTTGAGATTCCACGATGTGGGACTAAACGTTCCACCCTTCCTTTGCGTGCGCCTGCAGACTCTCGTGTGCAATTGCCCACGCTGAACGCCCTGCTGGTGCTCCTTGCTGAACTCAGTCACCTCGCAACACTTGCGAGAGTTTGCTGCACCTGCCGCTTGGGAAGCCTGACGCCTGCTGCTGCTCCAAGCTTCCTGCTGCTTCGGCTGTTAATGGCGGCCGGGGCGTTCACCTGAGCTTCCACAGAACGGCCTATTGGCCCAATTAGAATAGCTGGAAACCTTCGCCGTAGCACGGCGAAGGCGGTGGGTGATGCGGCAAGTTGCCGGTCGGCCTAGGCGTGCCCGCCTAGGTCAACCTGTGGCCGGAGATGGTGGGTTGTTCAGGGGGTGGTTATGGAGGTCTGGAGTGGCAGTTGTGGGGTGGAGCGAGCTCCTGGTGGTGAGGCGGAGCTCACGAGGTGGTTGGCGAGCCGTGTGGAGTGGCGGAGTGGTGTGGGCGGCTCGCCGGAGTTCGGTCGGTGATGTGGAAGATGAGGGTGGTCAGCGTCGGTCGAGGGGTAATCAGATGAGATAACAGGGGGAAAAGAGAGAGGATAGGATGGAGAGGAGTTCTAACCTAATTGTAAGGACGAAAGGGGACAGAAGGCAGACAGAAGTACTTGCTGTCGCCAGAGAAGATGACGCCCAGTGGGGGAGAACGGCGGCGACGACGGGGCTGAGGCGGCGTGCGCTGGTACTGCGCGACGCGGAGGGAGGTCAGGAAGCTAACTCTGCCACTGGTTTTGTGGCAGAGCGAAGAGGGAGGGGAGGGGGGCTCGCCGGAGCTAGCTGGGGCATTTGGCCGAGCAGGAGGAGAGGAATTGAAGGGGGAAACTCGGCCAAATCAAGCTCAGCCTCTTCGGCCGGAGTTGTGGGTTCTTATATAGGCGCTGGACTTGGTGTGCAGGGCGTGAAGGGCACGTAATTGCCTGAGGTTGGTCGCCGGAGATGGAAAGGAGTTAGGATACCCAAATCTCTCGTGCGTTCGCACGAGAGATTGGGTTCACACCAGGGATCGATATCGGTCTTAAATGGAAGGCAATTCTTCAGAGAATTCTCCTTCCATTTCTGGGAGGGAATCTCTGAGGGATTAGAGAGCAATCCCTCTCCGAACCTTGCCGGAGCTCGGTTCTGCCCTAGCAATGGCGGCAGGACCGGTTTGCAAAGGAGGCGAAGAACCTAGGGGGTTCTCTGCAACGGTATTCAAAAGATAGGGACCAATTTGTGATTTGGGTGTATTAAATTGCAAAGTAGGTCAAGATGACTTCTCCTTAGGTCCAAATTTTGGTATAAACCTAATTTGGACCTAAGGAATCCAATGGAGAAGTTAGATTTCAGGTTTGACCTCGTTTGACTGGATATTTTGCGTAAAAACCCAAATTAGGTTAATTGAAGAGCTAGGACCCTAATTTAGGTCAAACTAGGTTCCAAAGGCCAAATTAAGTGTTCTAAACCCTAGAGTATGTTTTTCCATGATTTGTAGAGGGTTTAATTGCTTTTTGTTCTGACCGGAACCTTGTTAATTTAAGCAGGTCTGTTTTAGGGTTACCAAGTGTCTTTTAGTTCTTAGATTGCACATGAACCCATTTCTGATTGACTCAACCCACTTTTTATCTCATTTAGACCATTTGACCTATGTTTTGCCTCTAAGAAATCCTGTTTATCTACTGCAATGGTAAAATTGCAGTTTTAACCTTTATTTCATGTTTTCTTCTCAAAGCACTTGTTCCTTCAGTTAGGCCTTCTTCTAGGTTATGTAGGAGCTTTTATCTTCTTTATTGGGTCAAAATGAGCTAGTTATGGCTCATGATGAGGCTCTCATCAGTGACCGTAGACGCACAGCCGTGCCCTGCAGGTCTGCAAAGGACCACTCCAGCGTCACCACTAGACCCACCACCAGTGCCCTTGTGCACGTGCGGCCAGCGAGCAACCGTGCGAGCTACAGCAGTAGGGTGCCCGTGCATCCACGCGCAGCTGTTCTCGTCCACCTCCAACGGGCCGGTGGCTATTGTCGAGCCTGAATAGGTTGTTAATATGATGATTTTATCGTTGAAATCTCCATAGTGGTTAACCCAAATCGGACCTAGCCATCTCTTTACAAAATTTTTTACCTGGCATACTAGATTTTATGTAGTCACTTTTAGGCCCAGGGTCGAACTCAGGGAAGTGGGGTACAAATTGTGTTTCTACGCCTTTCCTACAACGAGTCTCTTCCATTCGTTTATTGTGTCTTTGGTGTTTTTCTTATTTAGATTTTTTTCTGGTAATCTTTGTCCTTGAGGCACACCCTCAAAATTATATTCTTGGCTTTGAGCCAAAATAGAGTTTGAAAATGAATCTTGCTATTCGCAAGACGGGGTCCTTGCAAGTCAAAGATTATCTTTTCTCTTTTATATAATTTTTTTATCTTTTTACTAACAGGAAAGCGAAATAGAAATAAAGTAAATACAGTATATATATATATGTATATATTATGTATATAAAGGGGTGGGGGTGGAGGCGGAGATGGAGTGTAGCACGGTGTCGAGTCGATCGTCGTCTAGAGAGACGGAACCAACAGGACAAGGTGACGCGTGGAGTGTGGGATGGATGGTGGATGATGTATGGGACCACACTTTTTGTATGCGTGTATCGGGGAATATTAGCAACTGGTGCAGGTATTCCCGCGATATAGCGTGTGGTAAATAATGTGAAAATATACATATATGTATATATGTAAATATATCTATATGTGTATATATATATATATGGTTATAAATATATAGGTATGTATATATGTAGATATATATGTAAATATATCAGTGTATATGTATATATATATATGTTTATGTATATATAACTATATAGAGGTATATATATGTGTATGTATAAGTATATAGTAATATATGTATATACAGATATATTTAGCTAAGTATATATATAAATATATATGTATAAGTATGTATATATTGTTATAGATATATATATGTATAGATGTATATATATATATGTATATAGGTATATGTATCTAGATATGTATATATATGTATATATAGTTATATAGATATATATATGTATATATGTATGTATATATAAGTAGGTGTGTATATATGTATATACATATATATATATATATATATAGGTAATATATATATATAGAGATATATGTATATTTATATATATATGTGTACAGATATATGTATATATGTAAGTATATATGTATATTTATATAAGTATATCTATATATGTATATATATATATAAGTATATATATAAGTATATAGATATATATATGCATATATATATATATATATGTATGTATGTATACTAATACATAAGTATAAAGATACTACTATATGTATCTATATATGTATATATATATCGATATATATGTAGATAATAGTGTATAGGTGTGTGTGTGTGTGTGGAAGTGTGAGTGTAGGTGTGTGTGAGCGTCAGTGTAGAGAGTGGGAGAGTGTTGTGAGAGAGAGTGAGAGAGAGAGAGGGAGAGAGCAGGAGAGAGAAATGGCAGAGAGGGCACTGCCGCACTGCTGGAGGGTTGAGTTAGGTCGTCTGCAGCTAGCGGGCGTCATCTGGAGACTTCAGGATCGCATGCAGGCACGTCTGCACAGAGAGGAGTGTGCGGGAGTGGGGAGCGGAGAGGAACCCTCGGCGCATAGCGCTATGCGAAGGCTGGAGCGGGCGAAGGCAGCAGGTGACGCGAGCGCACGCGGGCGAGTGGGGCGGGCTGGCAGATGCGCTGGCGCAAGCAGGCGACACGGGCGGAGACACACAGGCGGGAGCGCGCATGGGCGTGGGCCGGTTGCGGCGGGCCGAGTGACCGGGAAGGTGAGAAGCTTTCCGTTCACCCCACGCAACCGATAGTGGGCGGTGTTGTGAGTGAGGCTGGCTCGGCACATGCGACGGAGTGGCGTCGGCTGGTGGCTTGTGGGCGGAACCTCGTGACAGAGCACACGGAGGGGGGTTAGGTAACGAGAGAAGGGGCGACAGGGCGCGCGGAGGTCTGTGGGTGCTGCTGGGGTGCTTGGCTGGTCGCTGCAATGACGTGCGGTTGCCGGTTGCGGGCGATAGGGCGTGAGACAAAGCAGAGAAGCGGGAGGTGGAGAGGTCCTGCAGGCACGTGCGGAGGGATGGGGTGCATGCAGACTTGCGCGGAAGGGCGTGGGTGGCTGCTGCTGCTACTGCTTTGCCGCTGCTACTGGGCGAAGCTTTTGAGCTTCAGACCTTGAAGCTGCTCCAATGGCTGGAAGGTGCGGGAATGTAAAAAAAATGAGAATAGAGCCACCACTCCCACCGGCTCTTTGAAGAGCTGGGCGGTGGTGGTCTCACTGTGGTGGTGTGCACCACAGTGAGAGCTCCTGCCTGCTGGGTGTCTCCTCGGAGGAGGAGGGCCAGCATATAGAGGGGAATGGAGGAGAGGACGGCCTGGAAGGAGAAGGTTGTGCAGCAGGTTCATTTCGTGGCTGGGACCAGGCCTCTGGAGAGAAAGGGAGCTGTGGTCTTTTTATGCGAGATGAAAGCCATGCACAGCCATGCCCTGGCTGTGCATGGCTTGCGCATGGCCACGACAGGGTGTGGCTGGTGCAGGAAAAGGGCAGCTACAGGGAATGGTGCACAAGGAAGAAGATGCATGTAGCTGCAGGAAAATCAAGTGAAATAAAAAATAAAAAGATAGTGATTTACCAGAGATGAACTTGAGGAAAAAAGTAAATTGGAGGCCATTTATTAATTCTCCCATCTTCTCAATTAAATGCATGCATGCATGTATTTTTACAATGAAACTATGGAGACCTAATATGCATTGGTAATGCTACGAAGTAGCACAAGAAGGTACTATTGCAGGCATATTTTTGCGGTGCAATCATACCCCCATGCCTATCTTTTGCTAGTCCTTTGCAAAACAGTATTTAAAAATCATCTTAAGCTGAAGATTTTCTCCTGAGGCAACATAGGTGTGTTTATTATTGGATACTGTGAGAACTAATTGTAGAGAAGACTACCAGTACTTTAAGTCTCATATGACATAGATCAATTCTCGACTAACCAGGACTCTTGATATTTAAACCTTAAGTACGACTTCCAAGACCTAGGAGGTTTTTGCTATACTCGAGTGCTCAAGAGGTTGTGGCTTGTGCAAGGTGAAGGATCAAGACTGACCAGATGAACATTAAGACTCAAGCCCAGGGTTTCACGAATTTTTAAGTACAGATTGGTCCCAGTTTCAGCTCATGTCTTCGGATTGACCCTTAAGAGGATGACGGAAAACTCAACTCTCATTTTCTGATTTTTGTGGCTCAAAGGAAAATAAGGTATTTGTAACCTGCCCTGAAGAACTTCTTGTAGGGCGAAGACTTTACAGACATTTGTGAGATATACTGACTTATTTGCAACCCTTTTCTTTTTTTGAAACACGTGTTAGTATATCTCTTACAACTTTATTTGGAGGAGTACACTTTTCTTTTTGGTGGGAGAGTTTCTTTTTGGTAGAAAGAGTTTCTCCTAAACACAAAACTAAAACCTGGGATAAAAAGTCTACCTGCATGCACAGGTAAGGACTCCACCTTCCCAAATGAACACTAGGGTTGGATCTTATGTTCACCTGGCCTTTCCTGATATGTGTAGTGTGAACCAGGTTTACTTAAACTCTTAAGTAGAAGCAAACCAACGAATCCTGTATTGGTGTCTCAGGTACAAGAATACGTCCTTAGTTAAGAGAGATTCTGATCTATTTTGTCAATGCTCAAGTCAATTAAGCCCGAGCCTGAGCGAATCAAGCTTTTGTGGCCTAGAAAGTCTTCAAAACAGAGGTTGAATATCCATAAACACTTATTGTATTTTTGTTTCAGCTTTCAGATCATTACTAAACACCATTTATTACTATTATATTTTTTTTCTTTTTCTTGCATATTTATAAATAGGTGGAAACTGTATGATACCATAAAATACCCAGATCCTATGGATGCCTATCCACCCCCCCATGCCAAACAATGTTATGTCCTCATATGCATGCAGGGAAAGGTAGAGAAAAGACGAAAGATTGGGTAACAAGAGCTGAGGTGTAGGGTATACAGCAAGGTGGTAGGGTGGGTGGTTGGTGGGTGATGAAGAGAAAAGTGAAGTGATCGCGATAGAGGCATGAAAAGTGATTGTGGATGGTGAAATGTCTGGCATTTCATGGGATGAGAGTATCCCAGGAAGATTGGATAACAAGTTCGGAAGAAGGAGTTGGCCCTCAGATTGGCCAGGAAGAGGGGCTTCTTGGATAGATGGATCCAAAAAGGAATAGCCCCAGTGAGAAGTATATGGGCTCAAGGTCCTAGAGTGGAGTTGCAAATCCGCCTAATCTGGCGGGAAAGAAAGAGCAGTTCGGTCTTCAAGAGTATGGACCGGTGGTGAGCAGCCCGGATATGACTCAGACCACGAGGTATGGGAAGTGGAGGAAACCTCGTCAAAAGTCTGGCTAGGAGAAGGTATGGGATAAGGGAGGGATGGGGGAACATCACAGTATGTGTTTATTAGGCGGTCGTCAGGTAATTCGCAGCAGTCTAAATTGGTCCCAATTAGTCCGATACACGCACTGACGGTCATGTCCTCGTCAGACATGTCATCCTTGATGCAATCACAATCAACATAAGAGTGCGGTGCTGCAGTGGGATTAGCCTGAAATCCCAGTGGAATGATCGGAGCTTGCAGAATTTGATGAACATGTCCCTGAGAAGGTTGTACCTGTGGTTGCGGACCACAGGGTACGAAGTTTCGCGGGTTTGGAATAGGTTGGGTGGGAAGAGTGTCCTGAGATCGAGTCACCATGCGTAGTTGACTGATCTCAGCATTCTACTGCGCCAAATGGTGCTGAAGTGAGGTCATGTTCTCTTTTTGGCGCTTTCACATTTTTGTCATCATTCGCATCAATTTATCAAGAGGCCTTGATGCATGTTCGGTTTGCGGTACGCAAGGGCTTGATGGCGTATTTGCCATAGGATTAGACTGGGCCCTTGGGATGACGGGTGCGGACGGTCTCATTGGTCCACCCGCGGGATTTTGGCATTGTGGGTTGTTGGACCATGCGAAGTTCAGATGATTGCGCCACCCTGGGTTATACGTGGCAGAGAACGGGTTGTTCCCAAGGGCGCAAGCGTCATCTATGCCAGAAGACGCGTCTGCATGTAAGTATGCGTCCGAGCACACGGAGGCTTGGTCTCCGTGTTGAAATACTATCTCGCAAAAGCCAGTTCCACATGACTTACCAAGTCACTCGGTTCAACACTCGGTAAGGAAGGTCTTATGGGGTTTCTCGGGATAAGCCTGGTGTTGGAAGAATTGGAATTGTGACGAAGTGGTGAAGAGGTGTTTGCCATGTTTGTGGAGGAGGACGATTCAGCTCTTTTTTTAAATTTATCAGGCAATTTAAACAGTTCAGGGTTTTGTGACCTCCTCCCAAACATGCACTACCGCAAGAAGATTTGGGGAGATGAGAAGGGAAAAGAGACAAGAGAAATGACACTGCAAAGGTACACTTGATTACAAATCAATTCAATCAAATTCCTAACCTCTACAGTGTGCCCTTAGACCTAAAGATCTAAGTTACCTGCTATCACGAACTATGGAACCGAATGTGAGCACCGCGGAACCATCAGGCCAGATTGAAAGGCCGTTTACCGAGTGTGGGATGGATGGTGGATGATGTATGCGACCACTCTTTTTGTACGCATGTATAAGGGAATATCAGCAACTGGTGCAGATATTCCAGCGATACAGCGTATGGTAAAAATGTGAAAAAATATATATATGTATATATGTAAATATATCTATATGTATATATATATATATATATATGGTTATAAATATATTGGTATGTATATATGTAGATATATATGTATATATATAAGTGTATATGTATATATATATATGTGTATGTATATATAACTATATAGAGGTATATATATATGTATGTATAAGTATATAGTAATATATGTATATATATAGATATATGTAGCTAAGTATATATATATAAATATATATATATATAAGTACATATATATAGTTATAGATATATATATGTATAGATGTATATATATATACGTATATATATATATATATGTATATAGGTATATGTATCTAGATATGTATATATATGTATATATGTATGTATATATAAGTTGGTGTGTATATATGTATATATATATATATATATATAGGTATCTATACTTAGTTATATAGGTAATATATATATATATAGATATATGTATATGTGTAAAGATATATGTATATATGTAAGTATATATGTATATATATATATATATAAGTATATATATAAGTGTATAGATATATATATGTATATATATATATATGTCTGCATGTATACTAATACATAAGTATATAGATACTACTATATGTATAAATATAAGTATACATATATGTATCTATATATGTATATATATATCAATATATATATGTATACGTATATATATATGTAGATAATAGTGTATAGGTGTGTGTGTCTGTGTGGAAGTGTGAGTGTAGGTGTGTGTAAGCGTCTGTGTAGAGAGTGGGAGAGTGTTGTGAGAGAGAGTGAGAGAGAGAGAGGGAGAGAGTGGGAGAGAGAAATGGCAGAGAGAGCGCAGCCGCACTGCTGGAGGGTTGAGTTAGGTCGTCTGCAGCTAGAGGGCGTTGTCTGGAGACTTCACGCTCGCGCGCAAGTGCGTCTGCGCAGAGAGGAGTGCGCGAGAGTGGGGAGTGAAGAGGAACCCGCAGCTCACAGCGTTGCACGAAGGATGGAGCAGACGAAGGTAGCGGGTGATGCGGCGCACGCGGGCGAGTGGGGCAGGCTGGCAGACGCATCGGCGCAAGCGGGCGACATAGGCGGAGACGCACAGGTGGGCGCGCGCATGGGCAAGGGCCAGTTGGGGCGCGCTGGGTGACTGGGAAAGTGAGAAGCTTTTCGGTCACCCCACTGTAGCCACAGTGTCGTAAAGACTCACGTCAACAGTGGCTACAGTGGTTGTCCGCGCCGCGCAACCAGCAGTGGGCGGTGCTGTGAGTGAGGCCAGCTCGGCGCGCACGGCATACTGGTGTCGGCTGGTGGGTTGCGGGTGGAACCTCGCGATAGAGCACGTGAAGGGGGGTTGGGTCGCGAGCGAAGGAGCGCGACAGGGCGTGCGGAGTTCTGTGGGTGCTGCTGGGGTGCTTGGCCGGCCATTGCAGTGACGTGCGGTGGCCGGTTGCGGGTGACAGGGCATGTGACATTGCAGAGAAGCAGGAGGTGGAGAGGGCCTGCAGGCACGTGCGGAGTGCTGGGGCGCCTACAGACTTGCGTGGAAGGGCATGGGCGATTGCTGCTGCTGCTGGGCGAAGCTTTTGAGCTTCAGACCTTGAAGCTGCTCCAATGGTTGGAAGGTGTGGGAACGTGAAAAAAATGAGAATAGAGCCACCACACCCACCGGCTCTTTGAAGAGCTAGGCGGTGGTGGTCTCACTATGATGGTGTGCACCACAATGAGAGCTCCTACCTGCCGGGTGTCTCCTCGAAGGAGGAGGGCTGGCGTATGGAGGGGAATGGAGGAGAGGATGACCTGGAAGGAGAAGGTTTGTGCTGCAGGTTCTTTTCGTGTCTAGGACCAGGCCTCTGGAGAGAAAGGGAGCCATGGTCTTTTTATAGGAGATGAAAGCCATGCACAGCCATGCCTTGGCTGTGCATGGCTTGCGCATGGCCACAGCAGGGTGTGGCTGGCGCAGGGAAAGGGCAGCTGCAGGGAATGGCTTGCGAGGAAGAAGATGCATGCAGCCGCAGGAAAATCAAGTGAAATAAAAAAATAAAAAGATGGTGATTTACCAGAGATGCACTTAAGGAAGAAAGTAAATTGGAGGCCATTTATTAATTCTCCTCTCTTCTCAATTAAATGCATGCATGCATGTATTTTTACAATGCAACTATGGAGACCTAATATGCATTGGTAATGCTAGGAAATAGCACAAGAAGGCACTATTGCAGGCATATCTTTGCGGTGCAATCAATGGCCATCCTCCCCTGTCAGGCCACCACCAGCCACCTCCAATCGCCGTGTCACCACCGTTGCATAGCCCTCGTTGAGGTGCACCTCCCCGTCGACTCTTGCTGCCAACCGTGCACAGCCGCCCATGCGAGGGAGAGAGAGGAGAAATCCTTTGTTTTTATCTCAATTAATAATTACATTCAATGCCATTGCCAATTATATATTCATATTTTATTCAGGCCACATTACATTGATGCACTCAGACTTTCCTGAAATTACGTTACTTGTGTTATGTCCATGATTCTACATTGAATTTCAAATCAAATTTGCATGCAAGATGAATTTAAAAAAATGGTATGCCATCACACATGCATCATATGCATATTTATGGAGCTTAATTCCTGATATGATATTGCATAAATAACCCTGAACTTTTAAGGAAACTTGTAAGCTCCGTTTAAATTGGTATATTCCTCGCATTAAAGTCGCGAAAGTGTCTGCGAACATTATATTCCTCTTCTTGTGAATTTATTAGTTTATTCCTCCCTATGGATACGATATCCTTTATTGTGGTTTAAATTCATATCTATGTTAATCTTTGATTGAGAGATTTCCACCACATTAATTACAACGACATATCCTCTATTGCTATCACAAGTAAGCGAAAATCTCTCCATCAAATTGGCGCCATTACCGGGGAGGCAACAGACACAATTGATTCACTTCATTATTTTTGAATGTTCTGAGTTGCACAGTTATCTGATCATTTTTTTTATTGTACGAGGAATCTGACATGATGACAGGCACAGCAGAGCAACGACATTTACCCTGAACAACGTGCATAGTGGAGACGATCTTTTTGGTGGACCTTGACGCCACCTGGAGGCCAGCAACAGGAACACGTGCCTTGATCCCACTAACATAGGGCTTACGGAGGAGCCTATTTTTGATTTAGTCAGTAGAGCTTACTTTAGATAGATATTAGAATTTAATTACTGTCCTTTGGACCCTTGTTGGGTATTTTTGGGAACGTGTTCCCAGTGCCTCTTTATTTCTTATCGCTCTTGTATGCAGGAGCATATTTTTGGGAGCGTGATCCCATTTATTTAGATTATAAGACTATTCAAATTGTTTGAACTGCATTTCGGTTAGTTAGTTAGATTAGGTCTATTTGCTTATTATTATAAGCAAAAAAAAAATTCAAATTGCCTGCTAGAAGCTGCATATCTATAGGATGACCATCTAGGACTGAATGAGCAGCATCTAGCTTATTTTTCCTGCATTGCATGCATTCTTGCACGAAGAAAGCTGGAGTAATGTACGCCTTCTCTTGTGCATCAATTACCTATCATGCATCTGCATTTAACTAAATTTAAAACCACTAAAGTGCTTGAAACAAATTAATTCATTGGTCACTTTAAAAATTAGGACTGCTAAGAGGTTGGAGTTTAAAATCTGTGACTTAAAATTATGTGCAAAAGGATCTTGTTTACGAAATTTGAAAACTCAAAACACGATCATATGTTTGCACACCTGAGACACTATGCACCTCACACATATGGTCACTAGATAAATTTCTACCTCTCCTCTTTTGCACCACAAGGGAAGTTAGTCAGAAATCAACAAGCCTATCCACCAAGTTACTTCGGTTCCTCGTGTGTGGGCTCGATTCGAGACTTCCATCCCTTGTGAGTAGGTTATAGGCACCAGCAAAGGTTGGCCTAGGAAGCATAAGTTGTGCAAAACTTGTTTGGCCACCAACAGAACATTTAATTCTAATACCTACAATCTACTAAAAATAAGATCCCACTGAATTTGCGTTTGCTTTGACAGTAGAACTCTCTAAGAAGTTTCTGCTTGTGTTCTGAATTCTTCTAAATCCTAAGATAGTTAAAACTATTTTGCTTAAAGAAATGGATTACCCTTACTCCTATCATTTAGATTATCAGAGTCAATACTTCCCATCTTTTAATCAGGATCACATGCCCCGAGCGTATCCATCCTTTCATGGGTACATTGACAATTCATGGGATCATTCATATATCTATCCTGGGAATACTGGCCCGATAACTTGCACTTTTGAGCAGAGCCTAGGAGCAGGATTTTCCAACCCTGAAATCCCTACTTCTATGCAAACACCCAACCCTGCCACCCTTCGTGATTTTCCGTATCGAGGTTGGACCGATAACCCTACACAACCAGAGCCTGAAATTGACTATCCTCCTCAACCTGATAATAGTAGCCTCTCCTCTTTTATGATAGAAATGCAAAAACAACAAAAGGAAATGATGGAATCAGTGGGAAAGATGTTGAGGAATAGTCAATAGTTAAATGAAGAAATAAGACAGCTTAGCTACACGCTTCCCAATAATCCTGATCCCTACCCATATGGCCATGATCATGAAAATAATTCGGAGGAACCCAATGATAATAGGGATCCAATTTTATGTAGCCATCACTTAGACTCTCCTAATGAGACACGGCTACTAGAGGGCAACGATCATAGTGATTATCCACCTGAGCTTTATTGGAGTCAAAAGCAAGGGAAGATGGTACCTCTTGAGGACCTTGACCCCAATGACAGTATTCTCCTTACCCCTACCAACCTGGGTCAAGGTTGTATTGTTCCTATCACTTCCCTTATTGATTATCTGGTGGAATCTCATTCTACCCTTAATGAGCCTACTCCTGACCCTCCACTTAGGGAATCAACACCTACCATTCAGTATCCTGAGGATTTAAATGCACCCAATGAAGGTGACCCTAAGGGAATGGAGGATGAATTGGATCAATTTTGGTCTTAGGGATATGAAGAGTCTATTTTAGAGAATGAGGATGCCCCAATATAGGAACCTGGACTGAAAATCTGGAGTGAATCACAAGGGAATTATTTATTATTTGAGGATTTACCTCTAGAGGATATAAATACTTTGGTGAAATCTAGATTCCTCCCTTCTTTTGAGAGTCATCCTCCATCAAACTAGGAGTTGATATTAGAGGAGGGCAAACAAAATACTAAGAAGCCTATGGGAGACTCTCGGGGACAGAAGACGTCAATTGAGGATTTATACCTCGAGAAGAATAACAAATTCAGTGATATAGGCTTGCTCCAAAATATTAAGACTGATCCTCCTTTAGAAATAATTAAGGATACTGATCTAACTCCTAATGAATCACATATATAGCCTGACAAAAATTTGAGTGAACCAAACGAATCTGGGGATGAGCTTAATGATAAGGACTCTGACATTTTGACCCTGCCATCAAAGAGTTGTAATTTGGAGTTTACCCTTGATTCAAATATGACTCCAATCATTAATGTTAGGCAGGGTAACTAGAAGTTGTCTACAACTGTTAGGGAGTATACACAATCTGAATCATTGTTGGAATTGGACCTGACACCGACTAAGCCCTCATTGGACTTAGCCATTAACTTCCAACACTACAAACAACCCTTATACTCCATAACCGATCCTTGGCTCAGATCTCTGCTCATGTACATTCTTTCTGGAGAACATATCAGGCCAGTATTACCTCAGGTAGAATGGCAAGTGTGGATTGATGCTTGTACTTTTAGTCTTGCCATTCAAGGGTTTCAAATATTAATGTTTATATCTTTTAAAACCTATCCTACTTTGGAGGATCCTTGTTATCCTCCACTTATTCCATTTTGGGAGGTCCCTTTCTATATTTCTTTTGTTATTCATAGACCTCCCAAGGTAGCCAATGAGGTTCTCCGCTTTCATATCTTCTGGAGAGCATTTGGGATTACCATGCATCATCAGCTCGCCAACATCCGTGGCTACCTATTTTCTAGGCCCACACTGTTACGCATATTTTTAGGGCCTAACCTTTTCTATCTGGAACCAGACTTATAGGTTCCTTCCAAGTCTTGCTGCTGACAGAAAATGCAACGCTTGTTGGGAGGCAACCCAGCGGTCTAAATAACACCGTCATCAGGTGATTTCTTTCCTTTCTCCCCTTGTTTTAATTTTACAATGGGAACATTGTAGGATTTAGGCTTGGGGGGGGTGCATTTTCAATTTTTGGAAGTATTCATGCATTTAGCTTAGCATATATAAAAAAAAAATTCTCTTTTCTTGAGCTGAATGGGTTAGTCCCTAGCAAAATATCTTTGTCATTGGAGGCTTTTCTTCTTAAATTATTTCTTAAGTTTAGAATCCAATATATTTATTGCCTGTGCACATAGACTTGGTAATGGATCCTTGAAGAAAAGCAGTAAGCATTTGTAGTCTACTGAACCCTTGGACAGTTAATAGGGAGTCAAGCATACTATCTTCTAGTAGATCCACCTCATATTTTTGAGATGAAAGTAGGGAGATTGCTGGTGTGCTAAGTCTAGTGCAACGACTCTTAAGTTCTGGACAATTAGATGATGATACTTTAGAGTTAGCCATAGTTTTCACTCTCTATTCCTATGTGCTTACTTTGTGTGAATTCCTAAGAGTGACCAAATAAGGTAGATACACAGAGATGAAGTCTTAATAAAGCTATGACTATGGTAGATGGTTACGACTGTCCTTCATAGAGTCCTCGGCTGAAGGAGGGTAATAGTGTCAAAGATCAGAAATACACATGTCCTATCCATTCCTTCCCAGTGCTGAGAATAGGCACTTCCACCAAATAAGCCACACAATATCCTCTTGACCATCATCATCCCTAATATTGCCTCATAAATAAAAGTCTGTATCGTGTTGTGTTGATTAATAAAGAAAGAATAAGAAAAAGAAAAAGAAGAAGAAGAAATAAATAAAGAAAGAAAAAAAAGGAGAGAAAACAAAAGAGAAAAAAAAAAGAAGAAAGGAGAGAGAAAAGAAAAAGGAAAGAGTCCATGTTATCCATGTAACGTTGTTTTTGAGGCAACGAAACACCTATCGCGATCCACCAAATATGACCCATACCTACCTTTCTGTATTTCTGATCTCTTGAATACTGGCTAAAGACTCTAACTTAGTTGTAGAGTTATTAGGACTTTAATTGAAGTGTGGATGTCATGTGAGGCCACCAAACAGTGAGTACAATTACTAAATCTGGTGATATTTGTGATCTTACAAAGAAAAGAAAGAAAAGAGTGAGCGCCCATGAACATCAAGAGAGCACAGTTGTTTAGCCTCTCTCCAAGTTGACTTTTCTAGTAGTCTAGAGATATAGTCTGTAGTACTAGATTACATGTAGCATCAGATGAGTGTGTGCCACCAAATACAAATCCATTCAACTCGATATCTCCTACCTAAGCCAAAAGCTAGGGTCAAATTATAGATTATCTTCTGCTTTATCCCTGAGGGAAGTAGTTGCCTATCCTTACAGAAATATTTACCAAGGGTAAAGTACGAACTCCCAAGGCGAATTAGCTTTTCACATTGATCTGTTACCTAGGCTATCATCATTTCACATTTGTCTGGATCTCTAAAGTTTTGAAATAAGAAAAGAAGAAATCTTCTGATTACTTCTATTATATTTCATTTTTGCTTGGGACTAGCAAATCTTAGGCATGGGGGTATTTGATGAATCCATTTTAATGGACTATTGTTACGCCTAAGTACTTCAATTCTAACATAGTATGTTTGTTAATAATTACATTAGGTCATTAAATAAGTACATGCATCATTACTTGAACTTTTATCTATTTTATTGCATTCTATAATTTAGTATGTAATTATTTTATATTTTGTTGTGCTGTAGGAATAAATTGCAAGAGTTGAGGAGGGTGAATTAAATTCTCCCCTCCCTAATAGCCGTTGGCCCCAACTGAGTCTTTCGGTCGGCCTCAACAACTCCTCAACAACCATGGGCCAAAATTAGTAAAGGGATTTGAAAATCCCTTGAGAGGTGGAGAGAGGAGATAAAGGAGGGACTTGTACAAGAGAGGAGGGCATGAAGGGATCTCCTTCGTCCCAAGGCGGGGAATTATCTCCACCTTCTCCACCGTGGAGATGCCGGACACTGTGAACCAAGTGTGCCCTATGCACACCCACGCCCGCATCAACCCAAGAAGCCTACAGGTGCCACCTTCCACCGCCTGCGCATGTGCGCCCTTGCATGTCGTAGCACCAAGCCTCTCACCGCCCTTCTCCACACTACCTCCAGGCGCTCAACGCACTTGTGCTGCCGCTACAGGCGCAACCCTCTCCCCTGCAAGCACACAACCATGCACCAGCCCCATTGCACGCTACACGAAGCGTCTTCTCCAGTGCTCTCCCACGGCTAGTAGACATGCACTACACCGCCTACCCTTGCTACGCCATTGCCCACAGGCACCCCAGCTCAGTCGCCCGCAGGCGCTAAGCGCCCTTACACGTCAGACGCTACTGACCTCGCACCCTTCACCACCCCCTATAGGTGCACCACCGCCCTTCCTTGTGCCTTCTACCCCACAGGTGCCCCCACGCCAAGTTCCAGCAGGCACTACACTGTAGGCACCACGGCCGTAGGCCTCCCTAGTGCATCCCTTGCACCCCACCCAACCGCCCACAGGTGACCGCAGGTCCACAACCGTGCTCTGCAGGTGCAGCAAAGGACCACTCCAGCACCACCACCAGCGCCCTTGTGCACGCATGCAAAGCTCGCAGCTGCGTAGGCTGCAGCAGCAGGGTGCCCGCGCATCCACGCGTGGCCGTTCTCCTCCTCCTCCAACAAGCCGGCCGCCATCCTCCTCCGTCAGGCCACCGCCAACCACCTCCGGCCGCCGCATCACCGCCATTGCGTAGCCTTCGTCGAGGTGCACCTCCCCATCGACTCTCATCGCCAACCGTGCACGGCTACCCATGCGAGGAAGAGAGAGGAGAAATCCTCTATTTTTGTCTTAGTTAATAATTACATTCAATGCCATTGCCAGTTATATATTCATATTTTATTCAAGCCACATTGCATTGATGCACTCTGACTTTCCTGAAATTACGTTACTTATGTTATGTCCATGATTCTACATTGAATTTCAAATCAAATTTGCATGCAAGTTGAATTTATATGATATGCCATTACACATGCATCATATGAATATTTTTGGAGCTTAATTCCTGACATGAAAATTGCATAAATAACCCTGAACTTTTTAGGAAACTTGCAAGCTCCATTTAAATTAGCATATTACTCGCATTAAAGTCGCGAAAGTGTCCGCAAACATTATATTCCTCTTCTTGTGAATTTATTGGTTTATTCCTCCCTGTGGATACGTCATCCTTTATTGTGGTTTAAATTCATGTCTATGTTAATCTTTGATTGAGCGATTTCCACCACATTAATTACTATTACTATCACAACTAAGCGAAAATCTCTCCGTCAGCAGAGCCCAATTGAGACTCTAGTAATCTAACCCACACCCTTCCAAGAATCTAGATTCAAGCCTATTTGGGATGATCATGAGGCCCAATATGATAAAATTCATATTTTGAATTTGAATTATGATTTTGGGCCTGTATCTGATGAGTGCACCTCTCCAACCTCCTCGGAGATACAGATTGATTTTTCGGAAGTCACACCTATCTATGATACAGAAATTGAGGAGTTGGAAGAGTTAGGAATCGATTGGGTCTACCCTACGAGCAAAGAACTTGGGCCTATGCCTAATAAGAACATCTTTCTTAGTTTGGATTCTAAGAATGGGCTAGATCCAAGTTAGGTTGTTGATTGTACATCTCTTGATTTATTCCATAGTGGAACCCCTGATCTCGAATTAGATTCAGAACATGATTCTCACAAGTTCTCCAACGATTTGAAATCTTACCCTAATTTTGGAGAAGTGTTGTTTCCTGACAAATCCAAACCAATTTATGATCTTAGTGACTACAAACCGTCCTTTGATTCTTGCACTGAGGTTAATGATTCGAAAGAAACCACCTCTTCTACAGCATATACAAAGCCTTCCAAAACCTGTTTCCAACCCTGACCCACAATCGGACTCAATTTCTACTTTGATTCTCCTCTCGATGAGCCAATTACACATGATTCTCCTCCACATTTGAATCGGGTTTCGGACTTTGATCAAACTGATAATCACGCCCCATCCTTCTCTGATCACTCCTATAGGGTTCCTACATCCTCCACCAACCCTTTTTCATTTGAGGATCCCTACTCTGACCAAGCTGATCCAATTCAGCCAAACCATAGATTTTCACTTCCAAATCTACTTGAGCTCCACAGCATATGGTGGGTTCCGCATCTGCTGATTCACATCTATCAACCCACTAGATTGGTTGGGTTTAGGCTACATCATCAGCCTGTTGATTTGAACAAGCACCTGGTTGGACCAACCAGGTTATTGATCAAGGTGCTTGTTCTACAAAATTCGTCTGATTTGACCACTCCTCCATACCATTTTCTACTCGGCTAAAGGCATTGAATTTAGTGCTTAACAAGAGGTAACCCATCATTCCTAAAACCTGAGATCCTTCTGATTATCCTTTTGTACTTCACATCTATTGCACTTTGAGTTCAATTTTAGAACAGTCGACTCCACCTTTGGTACTCGTACCAAAGCTTAAAATCATCTGCAACAATCATCCTGACCCGTTTGCCCACCCGATTATCCTATTCTAATCCTTGAACCCAAACTGATTTCATACCCTCTAATTTACAATGAGGACATTGCAAAAGTTAGGCATGGGGTGGTGTTAAAGTGCAAACACATAAAAATTTAAAGTTCTAAAGGGTTCTCACAAAAAAATGCATATTCCAAAAAACCAAAAAAATAAAATAGAGAATTGAAAAAGAATAAAAAATTTGGAGAAAGGGGAGGAAATTTTGAAAAAAATTAATTGCATATCATTCTTGAGGAGGAAAAGGTGATTGAAATGTCAAAAAGGAGCAACAATTTGAAATAAAAAGAGATAGTCATTAGTAAAAGATTATGGAATCTACTTAGTTCTAGACTAAATCAAAAGAAAAAAATGAAAATCAGAAGTGTTACACAAAGATGAAGATTAGTATGAGTGCTGATCTTAGCCCTATTGGGCTGTGTTTAGGCTTAAAAATTCACGTATCCATTAAGATCGAGATAGCCCATAAGAGGTTGAGGAAAATGCGAAGCTTAAGTATTAGGTCTAAGGCTTAGTGATTATTTGGCCTCTTTAATTGACCTCTGGTTTGCAGGACTCGGTAACTTAAGCACCCTAATCCACACATAGTCTGGTTCAGTAAGGTTAATAATCAAACTCATGAAAATGCGTTAATTCTGTTATGAAAAGCCACCTAGATTAGTAGTGGCTTATCAACACAAGTTGATTTGAATGAGTTCTCGAAGCAAAGAGGTAGGAAATTCCCCTCGAAGATGCGCAATAACATACCGCCTCCTCTGTGCTTGTCTCCTAGGATATCTAAATATCCTACCGGAGGCACGTAAGCACCTTGTGCTAATTCAGGCGCCATGGGTGGGATTATCCCGAAATGTCAATTGCTAGGGCCTGAATTTAGCTATAGAATGCCATGGGTAGCACTATCTCAAAGTGTTGAAAGCCAAGGTTTTGGGGGCTATAGTGGGCGGTGCTATCTCAAAGCATCGAAAGCCAGGGACACTATGAGGATTGATGGTGGGAGCTAGGAATCCAATACAGATTATGTTGTAAGGCCAATTCGAAGCTAGAAATAAAGAATAAAAAGGCAGAGAAAACTCTCAAAAAAAAATGCAAAAATTCTTCTCTCTTACAAAAATGCACTGCAAACTGAATCAGGACTAACCATATTTTAGGCATAGGTTCTTTAACCACAGAGTTCAATGAACATTAGGTTAGTTCTTATGGGCCTTAGAAACCTTTGCAGCAAACTGAGGCTAATGCTGGTTAGGTCTAGGTCTTGCTTAGTACTTAAGCACGTCTAGGCCTATTGTTAGCATACTAACCTAATCTACAAAAGAAAGCACACATTAGAAATCTAAGCATTAAAGGAATGGTCTAGAATTTGAGTTAATTTCGTAAGATTTTGCTAAGATGATTTCACCACATAATAACACAAACATCAATCAGGTGGATGGTTGTCCTGACGGCTGGCGGGAGTAGGGAGGGAGAAGGTTGGCATATTTGGAGGCCTAAGGGCTGGAGGAGGAAGGAGCAGGGGGAATCTGCGGCTTAGGGCAAAAGGGGGATGGAGGCACGGTGGTCTGATAGAAGGGGAACAAAGCTACTCGGCAAGGTTATGTGTTTCCGCTGCCGGCGGCGGGGACATATGGCGACCACCTGCCGATTCCCCGTGGTTTGTCTGGGATGCGGGGTATTCGGTCACAAAAGAGATTCATGTAGAAGTTGGGGGGGACATAGGAGTAATCGCCTTTTCCCGTGCTTGGGAAATTTGAATTCTAGGGCTACTCAGATTCTATTTCCGCCCCCATCTTTGCATAAATTGGGGGGGCTTGTGGCTGATGTGGAGCTGCCGATGACGGAGAACATCAAAGCTACGGAGATGGCCTTGCATGGAGCACTGGTGGCAGAGGTTATGTCTGAAAGACCGTCGGCAGAGAGTTTTCGCACCTTGGTAACCTCTCTATCCCTCTCGACCATCTCATGGCAGATTTCTTTTCTATCAAATACACGCTTTGTTCTCTTTGGGTTGGGTATGGGGGATGTCGAGAAGCTGCATTTTCGAACATCTTGTAACGATGGCTGCACGGTGATCTGGAGATTGGTTTCTCCTTTTGATGGAGCCTTGCCGGAGAGATCGCCGCAAAGAGTGGGGAGCAGGTCGGGAAAACTCGAGATCGAGGGTCTGCCTCTGCATTTGAGGTCAAAGGAGGTTGTGTCGACGATGATCTCTGGCTTTGCATCAGTGGCAGAGGACACGGTTGTTGGACTGTTGGAGGGGAATGGACGTCTGCTGACTATGAAGGTTGATGTCTTCGTCGTTGGCTCTATACCTGACAGTCTGATTTTGAGGTGTGGTGGAAGCTCCTGGATGCTAAGGCTGAAATTCTTGGTGGGTGATACTGTAGCAGAGCAATTTAAGTCATCTTGATCTACAGCTGCTGAGGAGGAGACTGCTCAGGAGTTGTGCACAACTCATGGCGATGAACCTCTAATTGCCGAGGATTGTAAGGACTACTATGATGGGGAGATGAGGGGGCTTCAGAATGAAGAAATGGAGGAACTGGGCGGAAGGGAAATGACAAAACCGTCGTCGATGGTGGCAGGGGATGCACTGTCAGTTGGCGTGAAGAATGAGGAGCAGGGGAATCTGGACGTGCAGCCTGGGTTTGTAAAAGATCAACAAGACCTACAGGTGAAGGAAGACCATAAATGTGAAGGGGGATCTCATGCAAAGAATGTTAAGGGGAGATCACCATATAGCTTGCGATAGAGAAAATCAAAGTCTATTATACTGATGGTTGAAGATGAGGTTGCGAAGGTCATGCAAGTGTGCAAATGCCATTCCCTCATGAGAGAGGGATCCAGTGAGGATTGATGAGAATCCTCACTTGGAACGTGCGTGGGTTGCGCCACAAAAGCCGGAGGGCATCCTTGATAAGATATTTGAGAGAATGGGGTATCGATTGTGCGCTCATTCAAGAGACACACATTGAAGGTAATTCTGATAGGCTGTGGTCCGACTTGATAGCTTCAGGGATGAATTATTGTGTGCAGACTAATGCACATGGGAGGGCGAGGAGCATTGCTATCTGGTGGAGGAAGAGGTGGGCTCAGTGTTTGGTGGTCCACAAAGCCAGGCATATGCTGACATGCAAATTTTAGATTCACCAGGGGCAGGAAGATATTTGGATTACTAGAGTATATGGTCCTTGTAATGCATTTGCCAGGCAGGAGCTGTGGGAGGAGTGGTCTACGGTGGCTGAGTTGGTGTAGGGGGGAATGTGGCGGATGGGTGGCGATTTTAATTATGTGTTAACAGGGGCTGATAGGCCAAATGGCAGCATGGACAATTTGGGTATTGGATTTCAGATGATGGTTCAATCTTTGCAGTTGAATGAATATCCTTCCTTGGGTGTGGAATTTAGTTGGTGCAATGGAAACGGACTGGCATCCAGGCTTGATAGATTCTTTGGGAATGTGGACATCCTTGTTAGATTTCAATTGTCGAATGTGAGGGGGTTGAGCCAACCCTTTTCAGGTCATACCCCATTGGTATGGGATAGTGAGGAAGAAACCCAGGTTGGCTCCTACTTCAAAATGAAACGTTCATGGCTATATGAACCGGGCTTTTACCAGATGATTAGCTCTTAGTGGAGAGTTAAAGAGGTGCAGGGGTCTGCTACTATTAGGCTGTTAGCCAAGTTGGCTGGCTTACGCATGGTCTTGAAAGAGTTTGGATCTACTGTTGGCTTGCTGAGGGGGCAAAGGAGAAGGGAAGCTCTGAGTAAAATTCAGGAGCTGGACTCCAAGGAAGAAGCTGGCCATTTGTCTGAAAATGAGTTGGCTGAAAGAAAAATGTGGCAGGGTGTGGTTCTTGATAAAGACCTGAAATAAGAAATCAATTGGAGGGAGAGATCCAGGTAGCTATGGCTTAAGGAGGGGGATGCCAATGCAAAGTTTTTTCATCTTGCAACTAGTTCTCGGAGACGTGTTAATTTTATTTCCTCTATTGTATCTGGTGGACATAGGGTCTCTTTTGATTAGGAGATTAAATCTGAAGCCATCAAATATTTAGAGAGGCATCTCGGGCATCTAAGAGGGGAAAATGGAGAATGGCAAGAAATGAGGGTCCTAGGGTGACAAGTGAATAGGCTAAGCACTTGACTGCACCTATTACTGAACAGGAGACCCTGCAGGCAATCAGCGAACTAAATGTGGAAGGCTCTCCGGGCCCTGATGGAATACAAATTTTCTTTTACAAGGAGATGTGGAGTGTGGTGGGTAAGGAGGTGATGGATGTTATCAGAGAATTTGAGGTGGAAAATGCGGGAGTTGAGAGGGTTAACAAGTCCTACCTGTTTCTTTTGCCTAAATCAATGGGAGCAGAGCAGTTTTTAGATTTCAGGCCGATTTCCCTCTCAAACTCCATCTACCTTATCATTAGCAAGACCTTGGCTAATAGGCTGAGAGTTGTTCTACTGGACCTGATTAATCCAGTACAGGCTGCTTTCTTGCCCAACAGATCTCTTCAAGAATCCTTTATACTGGCTTAGGAAATGGTTAATGGATGGCATCGAAGGAAGTGCAAGGCCTTCATGTGGAAAGTGGATTTCCAGAAAGCCTATGATTCGATCTCTTGGTCGTACCTATGGGAGATTTTTAGAAGAAGAGGATTTCCCCCCTATGGATCCAATGGATGAAATGCTGTATCACTACGGCTTCTGTTGCTCCTTTGGTCAATGGAAAGCCATGTGGTGCCTGGATCCAACCTCAGCGTGGGGTTAGATAAGGATGCCCCCTAACCCCATTGATTTTCAACCTTGCGGTGGATGGGATTGCAATGTATGCTTGCAAATTGTCTGAGGTGAGTATTATTAAAGGGTATTCACTGTCTAACAGGGGAAACCTGGCCCCCATTTTACAGTATGCAGATGACACGGTGTTCTTTGTGGAAGGGTCCAAGTTTGAGGCACATGCCCTGGGGTTATTGGTAAAGATTTTTGGTGACATTTCAAGCTTATGTTTGAACAAGGATAAGTCAATTTTGATTTGCTTTGGCACGAGTGAACAGGAGCAGAGGGAGTTGGAGGGTGTATTGGGGTCACCCCATGCTAAATTGCCATTGAGATACCTTGGACTACCTCTGAGGGCCACAAAACTGAAAAAATCAGATTGGAATGTTCTTTTTGAGAGGGTGTTTGGAAAGTTGAAGGGTGGGAGTTGTAAATTCCTATCCAAAGGTGGAAGATTAATCCTACTCAATTCAGTCATTACAGCCATACCGATTTTCTATTTTAGCATTTTTAAGGCCCTTAAATGTATTCGGAAGATATTGGATGTTATGAGGAAGAGATTCTTCTGGAAGGGTGTAGGTCATGAGGGCGGATTCATGCAGCCCATCAGATGGAATTGTATCTGCTGACCAAAGGAGATTGGGGGGTTGGGAATTAAATCACTTAAAGAATTCAATGAAGCCTTGTTGCTGAAATGGGCCATCAGGATTTTGGATTGCAAGGAGGGGTTGATGGATGATCTGATCAGGGATAGCTATGGTGGATCTAAAATAGTTTGCAAAGGCTTCAGCCGAAGAAACCTTCTCCCTTTTGGCGATCACTGATTTCTGTAGTCACCAGCTATTGGCACCTGCTGCAACCTAAGCTCGGAGATGGCAGAAGCTTCAGCTTATGGAATGAGCGATGGTCTGACTTGGGCCTGCTGAAAGAGATCTATCCGAGGGTGTATGATGCTACTGCAGATAAGGAAGCCATAGTTAGTAGTTTGTGGTCTCAAGACGAGGGATGCTGGCGGCTGGAAGGGTTGCAACAGTGTAGGCTAGGCACTTGACTATGGGAGGAGAGGCAGAAACTGATGGTGAGTCTATAGCAGATGCAACTTGTGAGTAATGAGACGGATACTTACTGCTGGCAGGGTAGTTTTTCAATAAAGCAAGCGTATGAGAAAGTTATTAGAGCAAATAGTGAGGTGGAATGGGACCTTGTTGATAGAAATATTTGGCTTCTGAGAGTTCCTCTAAAGGTTCAGATATTCCTGTGGCTCTACAGACGAGAAGGGTTGATCACTGGCGATATGAGACATAAAAGGCTGGGGACTGCTCTAAATGCCTGTCCTCTTTGTGGGTTGCATTCTGATAGTGCATCACACATTTTCTCCTCTTGTTTGATCACGGACAAGATTTGGAGGTTCGTTAGCTTAGAACCCCTCCCCTCCTGGGATTCAGTGTGGCAGAGGTTCATCACTCCTAGTCGACCCTTGGGGGCTATGGCAGCTATTTTGCGGTGTGTGTGGAGGGCACGCAATGTAAGCTTTTTCAGGAGAGATCGATGAGATGTGAGAATATTGTAAAGGAGTGCTAGTCTCTCATACATAGTTGGGCTTCTTTCTTGTAATAGTTTTTTGATATGAAATATACTACCCTCCAGATTGCTATCGGCTCATGATAGCAATCCTCAATGTTTCGAAAAAAAAAAAAGATTTTGCTAAGAGACTAGCAAAAGTTAGGCATGGGGGTATGTTGATAACATTATCATCAGCCATATCTAGCTTCAATTAGTCATAATCAAGGAATAAATACTCCTACATAACCGCCAGAGAACCACAATTCATTGCATAATCATTATGAGAGAAATACAATAAAATAGGGGTAAAAATACAATTTTCATAGCGCATCTCAATTGCAGAACAATCATGGGGTTTCTCAGGGGTTAATCAAAGGTCAAATGTTCCTAATTGTCTAACAATAAGGTCCGTCTAGATAGAAATGGGCTTTCACGCGTTTCGAGAAGTAAATGACGTCTAAAATCCTAAAAATAGACCTGCTTAATTAACTAACATTCTGCACAAGATAAAATTCACATAAACCCTCTAAAAATCATAAAAAAAATATTCTCTATGGTTTGGTATGCTTTATTTGACCATTGGAACCCATTTTAACCTAAAACATATCTTAGACAGACAGTTGCCCTAATTTGGGTTTCTGCATAAATTACCTAGTCAAACATGATCAAAACCTAAATTCAACTTCACCATTGGATTCCTTGGGTCCAAATTATGTTTGTCCCAAAATTTGGACCCAATCTGAGATCATCTTGACCTAGTTTGTGATTTCGTCCTATCTGACTCTTTTCTCTCACACACATGCCCTAACTTTCAAAATCATTACAAATAGGCCCCTATCTTTGTCGTCACTCTTTGCAAATAGGTCTCTATTGCATTATTGTGAAGGAATCCTTCTTCTACGACCTTTGATTGAAGAGAACTCCTTCTCTGATCAACGAATCCCTTCCAAAATTGGAAGGGAGATCTCATGAGAAGTTCTCTTTCCAACGCACCCAACTTCGATCTCCATAACCTTCACAATCTCTCATGCGAATGCATGAAAGATTTGGGTATCTCTTGTGTTTCCAACTCCAGCGAACCTTCCAAGCTCCAACCGACCCCTTGATGCCTATATATGGATCCCCATGGCACATCAATCCTTCGACGCTCGAATTTGATCGGAAATCACCTACATTCCTCCCTCCTCTTCGACTGAATAGCTCCTTGACGTCTAATGATCTTCTCCAACCTCACTCGTCATCCATACGCAATACCAACAATGGATTTGCCTTCCTCTCCTTCTTCTGCTCTTGGTCGTACCAGCAGGAGCTTCTCCCTTGTCTTCATCGCCATCCTACCCCCACCCGAGCCACCTTCGTCCCCGACGCTGATGTACCCCCGGCAAATCGATCTACCCCCTTTCATCCCTTAGTTTAGGAGTACTTTAGTTCCCTTAGACTCTTAGGTCAATTCTCCCCATTTCAAACCTCTTTTCGACCCCTCAACACCGTGAATCCCCTTTTCTTCTCCATCACTGGCCACTCCTCTGGTGAGGTGCTCCCGCCACTACACCCCTTTATACCCCTTTCCGAAACCCTCTATCCACCTACATCAAAGCCCCATCTTTATTTCCTACTCCAACCACCCAAACCACCCCTCGAACACACCCATCATTAAACTCCATCTCCGTCACCATCCACCCTCCACACGCACTCTCACACCAAGAAACCACCACCACTACACTCACTGTGGTCCAGCGATGCTTATGAGCTATTCGAATGTGGCCGTGAGGTCGTATTTGTGATTCTCAGGTTTCCCCATCCTTCGTCGTCACCACCACTTTGCTTGACCGTGTTCACCATCCTTCAGCCGTGATTCTTCCCTAATTCATACTCCAGGTGCTGCAGAATAGTCCCAGGAATCTTCCTGGGTAGTTGATCGAGGGACCCAACTGTTGTCTCATGGTAATTGGCCGAACACCTTGCTGCCGTGTGCAACGAAAAGAGATGTGGGATTAGTCCCACATCGTGAAGGGATGAGCTTCCAAAGATGCATATATTGATTTTCTGATATGGCCTTTTTGCCTCAAGACACTTGGGTGGTGAGGTCCCCCACACACCCCTTCACGCCTTGCTTGTGACACTACTGCACGTAGGCTTGACTCATACTTGATTACCCGCCTAAGCTATACTGACACCTCAGCTACCATTCATGGCCAACAGCCCTGGTTCCAGGTATGCTCTAATCCAAGCCCGAATACCTGGTTATCCTTGGAGGAGGAAGAAGAAGAGAAAGAGAGAGAGTGTAGGGCAGGGGAGGGTTTTGCTATGGAGAAGAACAACTAACACTTAGCCATTTGAGAAGTTGTTTCCCTTATGTATGAGAAGCTAGAAGAGGTTGAAGAAGAAGGCCTGAAGAAGAAGAAACCCTATACAGGCTTGAAGAAGAGAAGAAGCAGGAGGGAAGAATAGAAGAAGAAACCTCTTTGAGGCACTATAGTAGGGTTGAACGTAAGTCATCTCATGATAACACTGTCGCATTATTTGAGGCACTGTGAATTTATTTAGATCATTAAGTAGTTATTATATATGTATCTAAACTAATAATTGGTGATTCAAATCACCATTATTTTGTCTTAGATATCTTTCTGCCTCATTAAACTCCTGATATACTCTTGCTTAGTATTAAATATCAGTTGAGTAGTTATTCTTCATTGAATATTTATTGTGATAGGTTATTATTCCTTGAAAGTCTATATTTTGCTCAATTTCTTATGCTCATTTATATTATTTGTTGAGATTAGCACATGAATTCCATATTTGCTCCCAGCGAGCAACCTTAGATTTCTTTCGAGTATAAATTGTATCTCTTTTCACTATTTTATGGCTATACTACAGCGCAAAGACTTTTCAAACACCGATTTATCGCGTCAAAAACCATGTAGGGGTCTTTGCGGGGCTCTCCCTTCCTGGCTGCCCAAGTAATGCTTAGGTGTGTGGATTTCTGATTTAGAGGTATCATCCACCTCGAAATAGCCTTAGTCATCAAAAATTTTTGGGTGCCATGATTGAGTCAAATTCATATCCAATCCCTTATCTACTCTATAGTTCACATACATAGAAAAGATCCCTAGGTTTAACCTAGAGGCCTCCATTAGAGTTGGTCTTCTTGGGGAAATTCTAATTTGATCTAAGCAATTCAATCTGGACCTGAATTTGATTCTACATCTTGATCCACCACCTGATTTAAAAATGCAACCTGACAGCATGGTAAAGATTTCTAATAAACCTGAATCTCAAATGAGCAAGAAAGAGAAAATGATTGAGGCTGCCTTTAGACATAGGGAAGAATATTACGAAACCTTAGATCTATCTAGGAACATTTAGGTTAGTGTGTTAAAGGCAACCCTCATTGCAAATTGTGCCCATATAATGTTGACCCAGCTGATAAATGGTTCAACCTATGATGCCCTCATAATAGAATTCAATGAATTATGGGAATTGCATAGCACAAACATTTTACATTGTTTTACAAATCCAACACTTTGGGAGATACACCAGGATAACATTGAGAAATGTGGGTATATGCTAAATATGTTGCATGAAGCCATCAATCAAAAATATCCTGATTCCCACCGAGAATTTTATGATGAACCTTGGAACAATGTTGAGGTTCAATGTGATTTCCCAGAGCCTGGGTCCAAAAATCGAGGTTCACTACAACAATATCCACTTTTACTGCCAGTTGAAAATAGATGGCAAAGCCCCCTTAACCAACGCTAAAAAATGATGGTGTAATTAGTGTCATTTCTTTTTCCCATCGATTATAAGGAACATTTGACATCGAAATATCGTTCTCCCGATGGACAGATTAGATCTTTTGCCATTGTTTGACAACCGACGGAAATTATATTCCCAGTAGCTTATAAAAAGCGATGTCATTTTTACATTACTTTTTCGTGTGTTAATGTGCCATTTTTTGAGTTTTGCTGTCATTTAAAAAAAAATGCCATCGCTTATACAAGCGACAGTAATACTTTTGTTGTCGCTTTCTCATATAGGCTACGGCAAAAACATTTCATTCGTAAAAAAACTTAGCTTTTTTTGCCGTCGCTTTCTGTAATAAGAGATGAGAAATGGTCACCTTTGTTAAAAAAAAGTACCATTTAATGTCGTCGATTATGCAATAACCGATGGCAAAGGTAGGAATATTTTTTTTCTTAATTCTGAAAATTAAGATCCTTATTCAATCCTAAAAAAGTAGATAGATTCTTGAGCTGGAGGAAGTAGCTTCAATACCTGTTTAGACTCAAGCTACTTGAATAAAAGGATGAGCTGACTCTCATATTGTCTTCAAAAGGCATATAGTTAAACTGCAAAAGGGAAGGTCAAAGACTGAGGATTTCATTTATTTGACATGGTGTACAGTTTCATCAAAACACTATTTTCTTTTCCTCTTTTCAAGAAGCAAAACTCTATTTTGAAATATCATATTTTAGCAGTTTCTTTCTCTATACAGGTTGCCTACCATAAGTAATTACTCATGCAACATAATTTATGAGGCACGGGAAGCATAAATGGATGCATTTGTTATGCTACTATAGCAACACACATGGTATAATCAGCTCCTATTTTCTTGAATCACATATGGTTGTAAACCCACTATTACTTCTTTAGAAAAAATCTGAGAATGCCCCATGAGAGGTAAATATTGCAACACCTTGGATCAAAAAGATCCAAAAGAGGGAAGAAAATGAAGCATGAACTTAACTGAGTACCCCCCAGCCCAACTCACAGGCACAATTATGGGTGCAGCAAAGACAATTTTCAAATGTCTATAGTGTGGTAGAGAGCATGAAGTAGAAGATAGAAAAGAAAAGGGGAAAAAATTGAATTACATGCAAAAAATCACTTTAATTTCTGTACTTCAAATCTTAGTTTTCTTTGTAGCTTTTCTTTCATTTTATGATGAATGATGACCTTTTTCCTAAGTGTATGATGCCTACATACTTAACTAATTTGGCAAAGTTCAATGTCTCTAGAAATAGATCAAGATAATCCCAAGGAAATGTCTCAAAGCTACCCTATGATTCCAATGTCAATTCCATCACCATCCACGTTTGATCCACCAGTGGCAAGTAGCAAGTATGACCTTGGTCATAACCCCTAACTTGCCAAATGATCTTCACTCACCATATAATAGCACTTTCCAATTGTCTTGGAAAGTACAAAACACTTTTCAATTGTTTGAAATCAACAGATATATTATCAAATACCAAAATATATTGAAAATAGAGCACATTACTTTACATTTTACCCAAACCAATACCCTTGTCGGTCCATGATCCAAATTCAAAAATTACACATGTTCACCCTTACACAATAGATCATACTCATTTATAACACAAAATGCCAAATTCAACTATCACACTTCATTCCCAATTAGGCAAACATAGGCAAGAGTAACCACTAACTAAAATCAACTTAAACACAGAAACCAGAAAAACAAGTAGAGTACCTTCCCACATGAACCTTGCCTTTTTCGATTTACCACTCTCTAGCCTCTCTTCATTCTCCTCCTTCAGCACAAATTTGAGCAAATATCTTAACAAAGAAAATCAAACAAATCAATCCATCGACCTGCCTTTGGCTGGTGTGGTGGTGGGAGTGCTTTTTTTCTAAAACAGTTGTGGTAACTGTTAAGAGCATTGCAAAATAAGTTCTTTGAATTCCACCTCCTCGTACAAGTAAAAAAACCCAAAATGTCAGAAGAACATCTACATGACTCTTGATTGCATAGTTACTTTAGTATTTGATTGGAAGAAGAGCACATTAGATTAACCATCGCAGTAGTTATATTTGTTACCTCCTTAGCATATCTAATATCATCTGAATATGGAAGATAGATCATATGCATTCCTAGAGGCTCAATCTGTCCACTTGGAGTTCCGATCTCATCCTTGTATAATCACCATACATGTCAATGTTACTTTCAGAATTGCCAACTACTACTACTGAAATAATGTAAGAAAAATGTTTCAGCATGGTATGCCAAGTATTCATAAATGAATAGGAAAAGGGGGCCCTTACCTGTGCAACCAGAGCAACTACTCTAGGGTTAGCTTGACCACTAAGAAAGGCAACAACAAACCTGTACATATTTGATAAAGTGAAAAGAATGGAACTGGTGACAACTTCAAGTATAAACAGATCACACTACCAGCAACATGCTACATCTAGAAATTCATGTATAAACACTTTACAAGCTTGGTTAAAAAATAACATGCAGTAGTAGCAATAGCAGCAGTAGTTGCAAAAGTATGAGTAGCAATAGCAGTAGCAATTGTAGGAGTAAGAGATGCAATCCCCAAGTAGCAACGAAGATAACCCATAAACCACCAAAGGCAACCTATATGAAAAGACTTAATATATAGATGGCCCTAGAGAGGTTAAAAGAATGGGATAAATGTTGTTATAGTATAAAAACTTTCAGACAAATGACACATTATAATCATAAAAATAAATACTAAAAATGACTAAGAACCAATAAAATGAAAAGAATCAACATCATTCAATTTTAGTTAACAAGGTTACCTATGCCATCACAGTGGAAAAACCTAGTCTTATAATTTCTTTTGAATTAACCAAAAAGATATCCCTGATATATAGGTGATTTGTAGGAGCATATACACTACATAATTCCTCATGACCTTTGTCAGTCTGCAGCCAACAAATTCAGTAATGAATAAATTGACACTGACGAAAAAAAAAATCAAGAAAGACCAAAAAAATAATATTTTATCATTCTAATACAGTAAATACATTAAGTAAACCTTATTAATAGCAGGAATATTCACTTAGATAACACCATTACTGGATATGTAGGTCAAGCAGCCAAGAAACAAAAAGCAATTGAGGATGAAGAACAAAAAATTATACTTTTAAGTATTGGCATGTTAATTGTCAGACACCGCTTAGAGGCTCATACCATCCAAAATGATGGTCTAAGGTAAAAAAACATAGATTGCAGGTACCAAACTCAAACTATGTCAAAAAATATTAAGATACAAGAGAATGTTATTGATTTTAATGGGTCACCCATGTCCAAAAAAAAAAGAAACCAATAATAATTTAAAGCATAAAATGACCATAATGTATAATAGAAGTTCAACCGTGGAATGATAAAGAATGACATTTCTAGAAGGAAAAGCTCTCATGACATCATCTCCCATAATTAATAATAGAAAGAGCACTAGGTTTCTTTTGTTGGCACATTGGGATATTTTGGGCCAATAAGTGTAATGGTATGTGAAATGATTCTACTAATCCTAAATTAGAATGTCAAACAACATAATTCCTCAAGATAGAATGGAACATTTATAGTATATGCTAGATAATATGTTATTTGGTCTCAGACTAATGCAGGGGAAAAAAGAAACGAAGAACTCTCTAACTGAGAGAAAAAATTAAGTTTTTTACAAAAAAAATAGAACACGCATAAACTACCACTTCAACAAAACCTTTGACACAAACACTAAATCTTTGATTAAAATGTTATTCAAACTAAAAAACTAAATGGTTTCACACAACTTAAACTTCTCCCATTAGTCCATAGCTCTCTTCACTTATAACTATAATAAAAGAATTACCTTATAATTTTGATTTACATGATGAATATTTCTTAAAATTAATGAAAGAAAGAACTAATAAGATCAAAAGCTTTGGGTCATATTACAAATTTCCGCAAGAAATATTCCTCACCCTCTTAAAGCCCGAAATGAGAGATATCAGAACCCATTCCTGCTCATCCATGTGCTGCCTCAAGAAGGGATCCTTGCACTGATTGTTCTCACTATGAAGGATGCAAGAAGAGAAGGTATTCAGTCAGAAATAACTCAAACAGAAGAGGAAGTCCAAGAATCCAATCCTTAACAGCATTGAACCACCTGAAGTAATACTTGATCTACTGAAGCACAACAGATCTCAAGTGCTTGTGAGGTTGACTGAGAACTTACAGCTGAGGCTGAGGACTTCCCCGAGCATAGTCAGGATACAGTAGCGTGGGCACTTGGATGTACCGCATGTGCATGGCAGCGTCAACAAGCACAAGAAAGAATCATCATCAGCATCAGCACCAATCGTCCGACAAACTACCATCCAACCACGTAACGAAAAGGTGCAAACCTCTTAATCCCATCACATTCGGATAGCTCCCAATCTACCAAGGGCCATAGAACAACACTGGCTGCTAGAAGATGGGCAACCACAGGGGGGGCTGTTACCTATAGGCATTGCCTTCATTATTGTAGTTGCACTAGAGGGTGATCGGGATAACGAGAGATTGGGGGAAGGGATACGGATTATGATCTAGATGGAGGAGGGAGATAGGGTGGTGGTAGGGAGGGCAGGGAAGAAGCCGACGTCGACAGAGGTGGAGGTGGTAGAGGGGTGGGTTTAGGCGAGCTTTTAGCTGACAGTGGGGGGTGGCGGTGGCGAGCAGGGGTCCCAGGAGGAGGGTTGCACGGAGGAGGAAGACAATGAGGAGGAGGGTTGTGAGAGGAGGAAGAGGAGGAGGAAGACAACGAGGAGGAGGGCAAAGGGGAGGACAAAAATGATGGGGGCATCAATGAGGAGGAGGAGGATCGGCAAGGAGGATGGAGGAGAGGAGGTGTGCAAGGAGGGGCAGCGATGAGGCATGAGGGTTTTTGCAAGAATGAAACAGTGATGGGGGAGTAGAGGGCTTGTGGTCATGAATAGATCATGAACTTTTGTCATCGCTTTAATTTGAAAGCGATGACAAAAGTCAAAGCAAATTTTGAAGTGTGCACCAAAATTATTTCCATTGGAGATGATGTCAGAGGAGGAAATTAAATGTACTCGATTTTTCATCTCTTAAATTATAAAGCAACAACAAAAGTTGAAGCAAATTTTATAGCGCATGCCAAATTATTCCCATTGGAGGTGATACTGGGGGGGAATTAAATTTCCTTGATTTCCCGTCACTTATTAGACAAAATGATGGCTATTCTCGATATCTAATTTGATTGCAAGTGACAACTATTGTTTTCCGCTTCAACCATTGCGGTTGAATTTTGAAAATGGATTCACCATTTATGTATCCAAGAAATGACAGCAAAAACATCATCGTCATCCTTTATAAACCGATGGCAACTAACTAACGGTCAATGTCATATTTCTAGTAGTGGTTGTCATGGAACCCCAACCTAAATTGAATTAGATTCAAACTTTGTGTAGAATTACATACTAGATCAAAATATGGGTTGGGTGGATCAAATTGCAGGTGTTCTTGATTATCAACCAACCAAAGAGATCCTTGAAGCTGGTCCATCATGCCTTGATTTACCAAACACCTATGATGAGCTTGAGCCGGAACCTCTTGAGGTTGTAATTCCTGCACCTAGCCCTATTAACATAATCCTTGAGAGTGATTCTGACATCCCAGTAGAACCATGTCCAGATTCTAGTGACCCAATTCCTACCTCTAACCTAGAATCTAGATCTAAACCTATTTAAGATGATCATGAGCCCCACTGTGAAGAGAATCAAATTTTAGATCTAAACTATGATTTTGGACCTATATTTGATGAATATAGCTCTCTAGACTCCTTAAAGGAACAAATTGATTTGTCAAAAGTCACACTGATTTATGATACAGAATCAGAGGAGTTGGAAGAGTTGGGATTTGATTGGATCTTCCCTAGGAGCCAAGTACTTGAGCATATGCCTAATAAGGGTACCTCATTGAGCTCAGAATTTGAGACTAGGTTAGATTAAAGTTAGGTTGTTGATTCCATGCATCATGATTTATTCAATGGTGGAAATCTAGATGATTATTGCAAATTCTCCAACGATTTCGAATCATACTCTGATTTCAGAGAACCTTTTTTCCCTAAGGAATATGAGCCAGTTTATGGCCTCAATATCCATGATCCATACTTTGATTCTGATTCTGAGGTTGATGATTTGAACCTCGAAGTAGCCATACCTCATTCAGAGCCTTTCAAAACCTGGTCCCAACCCCGACCCGCCATTGGAATCAATTTCTACTCTGATTCACCTTTCTCTGATCTGGTTGCATATGATTCACCTCCATCTTTTGACTAGGAATCGAACATTGATCAGACCAATAATCAAGTCTTATCCTTCTTTGATCAAACTAGTAGGTTCCTGCATTTTTCATAGATCCATTATCCTTTGAGGACCCCTACTTTGATCAGGCTGAACTGATTCAGCCAAACCCTAGATTTGCATTTCCATATCTTTTTAAGCCACAAAGTATCTTGTGGGCTCCATTTGATTCACATCCATCACCCACCAGAATGATTGGGTTTTGTCTGCATCATCAGCTTGTTAATCTGAGCAAGCACCTGGTTGGACCAACCAGGCTACACATCAAGGTGCTTGTTCTACAAAATTCCTCTAATTTGACCACCCCTTCTCCTTGACCACCTTCTACTCGGCTGAAGGCATTGAATTTAACACTTAATAGGAGGCAACCTGTCATTCTAAAAACTTGAGACCCTTCTAATCTTCCTTCTGAGCTACACTCCTATTGCATTTTAGGGTTTAACTTTATAACAACTGACTCCACCTTTGATACTTCTATCAGAGCTTGAAATCGTCTGCAACTATTATCCCAACCCGTTCTCCTACCCTTTGACCCTATTCTAATCCTTAACTAAGCTGAATTCGTACCCCTTAGTTTACAATGAGGACATTGTAAAACTTAGGCATGGGGGTGTTAAACTACAAACAAATGGAAATTCAATTTCCTAAGGGGTTCTTACAAAAAAAACATACTGAAAAGAAAAAGAGAGGGGAGGAAAATTTTGAAGAATTGATTAAAAATCTTTCTTGAGGAGGAAAGGAGAAGGAAATGCAAAATTTCAAAACGGAGCAAAAACAAAAATAGAATTGATAGTCATAGCAATTGATATGGGATCTACTTAAGTTCTAGACCAAATCAAAACAAGGATTAAGTTCTGAAGTGCTAGAGATAAGGAGAATAGTAAGAGTGCTGATCTTAGGCCTCTTGGGATTATTTTATGGCTTAAGCATGCACGTATTTGTTAAGATCTAGATTAATCCTCAAGAGGTTGAGGAAATGTGAAGTTGATGTATTAAGTCTAAGGCTTAGGGATTATTCGGCCCCATTATCCACCCTTTGGTTTGCAAGACTTGGTATCCTAAGCACCCAAAATCACACACTAGCTTGGCTAAGTGTGCTTAATAAAGAAATAATTCCAAAAGTGTTATATTTTGAAAAGTCATCTCGAATATCTAGCTTAGGAGTGGCTTGAAAACAAAAGTTGATTTGATGAGTTCCCATCATGGAGAAGTAGAATATTTCCCTCGAAGATGCATATTAACATATCGTCTCCTAGGTGCTTGTCTCCTAGGATATCTAAATATCCTACCAGGGGCGTGTAAGCACCTTGTGCTAGTTCAAGTGCCATTGGCGAGATTATCCTAAAATGTCGATTGCTAGGGCCTGAATTTAGCTACGGAATGCCATGGGTAGCACTATCCCGAAGTGTCAAAAGCCAGGAGTTCTAGGGGTTGCCATGGGCGGTACTATCCCGAAGCATCAAAAGCCAGGGACCCTTCGATGGTTGATGGTGTGGATAAGGAATCCGATGCAGACCATGTTTAGGGCCAATTCTAGGTTGGATTTAGGGAAACATAAAAGGAAAAGAGAGAAAACTCTTAAATTGAAAAATCCTTCTCTATATCTCTCTTGTCAAAATGCACTGGAAAATTAAACCTGGACATGATATGTCTACGCAAAGGGTGCTTTAATCGTTGGTGTCAACAAACATCTAGTCAGTTTTTATGGGCCTTAGAAACCTTCTTAATAGACCCAGGCTGAAGCTATCAGGTCTAGATCTTAGGTGGTACTTGAGTACCTCTACGCCAATTATTGGAATTCTATTCTAATTTCTAAAGAGTGGCACATATCAGGCATCTAAACATCAAAGCATTATCTTGAGATCTAGTTCTTTCCATAGAATTTTGCAAGGGACTAGCAAAAGTTAGGTATGGGGGTATGATGGTAACAACATCATTAGCCATAGCTAACTTGAATTAGTTGAAATCAAGTGACAATGGTCCTGAATAATCACCTGAGGACAGTAATTCAACGCAAGTCCATTTTGAGAAAAAAATAATAAAAAGGGTTAAAACTGTTGTTTTAACATCACATCACAAATGTAGAGTAACTACAGGGGCACCCAGGGGTTAATTAAAGGTCAATTGAGCATTAAAGTTCAAAGAGTTGGTCCACATAGACAGAAATGGGGTTTTACGTATTTTGAGAACCGCAACAGAACACAAAACCCTGATTTCAGACCTACTTAAATTGAAGAGGTTTTGGTCAAGATAAAATTTTTCTAAACCTCCTAAAATTCATAGAAAAGTATTCTAAAATGTTTGGTACCCTTGGTTTGACCATCTAAACCTATTTTGACTTAGAATAGGGTTACAGATAGGATTCTACCCTACTTTGGGTTTCTATGCAAATTTTCTAGTCAAACGTGATCAAAACTAAAATCCAAGTGCACCATTGGATTCCTTGGGTCCAAATTTTGTTAGCACCAAAATTTGGGCCCAATCAGAGTCTATCTTGACCTAATTTGCAATTTAGTTTCGAAGATCTCTATTTCTCTCACTTAAACCCCTAACTTTCAATTTTATTGTAATAAGGTCCCTAAGTTTCTCTTCCTCTTCATGTTTTAGTCCCTACCACCATTATTAGGTCAACCGACCTATAGACGAGCTTTGACTTGATCAAAACATCATCAAATGAAATCCAAATCCCACCAAATTTGGTGGGATTGGTGTTCACATTGCAGAGAATCATCTAATCAACATCTTGGACTCTAATTCACGGTAGAGAGCCCATGTGAACCCACGAAATCGTGGGATTCTTAGCTTCATGTTACAAGTGAGCTTCTTTCCTTAATTAGAGTTCAGTCTGAGCTCTATAATAATTCCCCCAACTCCAAACCGTCTTCCTTAAAAAGGTTTAGGTTAGAAAATCTTCTTCTCCTCCTTCCTCAACCTGCTCTGACCAAGCTTCGGTGACCTCCTCAGATTCCTCTTCATCACTCTCTACCACGTACAATAGGCAGAGGAAACTTCCTTCCCTATGTCTTCCGCTCCTTATCATCGGAGCCTTCATCCCCTCCGACACCAGCCAATCAAAGCTGGCACAGATCTCCTTTCCCTATTTTCTTAACTGGCTCAAACTCTCCCTCTATCTCTCTAGTATAGGTTTATGTCTTTAGAACCACAATTCGATAGCTATCCAACCACCACCTCTTTTTCTTCACCTCCGGCGATGCCATCGGCGAAGCCACTATGCTACCATAGACCACCAAATAGCCCGCCATCACTCCCATTAGCACTGCCTCAACTCCACCTTCAAAAGCCCTCTCCAAATTTTGTCGTCCACCCACTCCACAGCTCCACCAAATAGACCCATCTTTGTAAGCCCTCTCTAACTTTGACAGACCACCACATGCATATGCACACCAAATTGTCACCGCTACCGCACTCCTCACACCGCGATGAGTCTTCTAAACATTCTAATTGAGGCTCTTAGCCTGCATTCATCTTTCTCAGGTTCGCCAAACGTCCACCGCCGCCTCCATCCACCTCAACAGCAACCATTGCTATCCAGCCATTAGAGTTGCTACCTCCACGCCTAGGCACTGCGGCTTCACCTCGCGAATGGAACCATGTCTTGAATCAAGAAGGAAGCAGCGAAGAAGTAGCTCAAATTGATGAAGAAATTCGTAGCTACGCAAGTGAAGGAAGATGCTCACATAGTCCCACATCGTGCATTTTCAGAGCTCTACTAGGATATAAGTTGAATCCGTGCCAAAGGTTGCTTGCCTTGACACTCGGGGATGAGGTCCCCACTCACCAGACCTTGTCACTCCTAGCCCACCATACACGCTGGTGGGCCTGGACCCTATTCTCGATCCGATAACCCAATTGCTATGCAGACCCATATACCCAATTAGAGAAAGAGAGGAGGAGAAATTCTAAAGGGGGTAGGGGTAGGTTTTGCACTGTTCACCCTTGAGATGTGTGCCTATTCGTTCTATACTTGGCATCTCTAAGAGGGTTCTGACTCTATGTTGGCACTCGTTCTACTTCTTTGAGACTTAAGGCATCTGAGGTTCGACTTCGACATCTGACTTGGGCTTGATCTGTAGTGCTGTGGGTACATTTGGTTGATGTGGAATTTGTTATTAAGTGGTGGTTCTAACCATTGTAGCAATATTGAGTGGCTGATAAATTTGGGATATATGCTTCATTGAAGGAAATAGTTGGTGATCTAAATCACCATTTTATAGTTTTCTCCTATTGTTTTTATCCTAGTAAATTTTGAGATACAAATTGGCTTATAACTAAATATCGTTTTGAGTAAGATTCATTGAATATCTCTCGTGCTTAATTTATTATGCTCATTGATTCTATATTGCGATTAGTGTGTGAATTCCAAACTTGCTCCCTACAAATGACCTCAGACTCAATTCTTTGTTTTCGAGCACTCTATAAATTTTAAATGTTGTAATGGTTTTGTTGATCATGCTATAATGTGCATTTCCTAAAACTCAATGGAAACCTTACAATAGTTCTGCCATAAATAGTGGAGCTGCTCAGGTGAAGGTGTTGTGGATTAGACAATTTACGTGATTAAATATAGAATTTAAGAAGTAGAAAGCGATTGTGGAAGAGTGAGGAGTGTTGTTGGTGTGAAATCAAAGTAAAATCGAGTCCGGCGAAGCGTGAAGTGGTTCACCAAAAGTGGAGAAGAGGAAATAATATGTAGGTAATATAACTATCTACTCTAACTAACTACCTAAATCTAATCTAAACTAAGAAAAGAAGTTCTAGCTACTATTACCTGGATGAATGGTGAAGAAGAACTCCACTGATTCTTCATCGGAGCTGTGGAAATCAAAGGATGAAGAAGTAGAAGCTTCGGCTTAGACGATCATGAAGAAGGATTGGATGGTGATGTAGCCTCGTCTGGAGATGCAGCGGAGGAAGAGGAAGATGGAGAAGAGGTTCCTCACTCAGAGGAGACCGAAAGAAGAGGGAAGAAGGTCACCAGAGTGTGGAATGAATAACCTATGAACAACTATGAAAAGAAGAGGGATAGGAAGTTACTAACCTCAAATCAGAGGTCAGACTGGGCATTTATAAGTGATGGTGGAGTTTAGGGGGGAAGAATCTAGCTGGAAAGGTGTCTAAGTACACCAGAAAGCTAATCATCATCTTAAATGATAGTGACGCTTCCAGGTGTCCTCATAGCACGTGCATGATTCTAAGCCATTGGATGAAAGGAGTTTGTTGAAAGGAATCTTGCTGACCATGGAAAAGGTCAACCCTCCGATGCTGCTGACATCAAAGAAGGTGAAGAATGAACGTTGACCATCAATTTCGATGAGAAGAAATTGAGAAAGAAAAGTATGAGGACCCAGATGGAAATGTAACGGATCTATATGTAATAAAAAGGACTTAATTGACATGAAACCTAGGGACTAAAAAGCAAATAGTGATTTTTGAAACTTATTTTAAATTATTTATTTTTCCACTTTTTATATATTATTATAAATAAAATAAATAATATATTTATAACACTAAGTTATATTTTTTCCCCTTTTAGCAATATTTATTTATGTGATTAATATTACTAAGTTAATTAACTACTTAGGCCATATAATTAGTATAAATTCTATTTAATACTTTATATATAGCTAAATGATTAGTCTTGAGTCCTCATTATTAAATAAACATTAATAGATATTTATGAAGCCTTAATTTACTTATTTTATCGTAGAAATAAGGTCTGCACTATTTTTACCCTTATTATATAATCAACCCTATTATAATGTTGTTCATTAGTAATTTAACTAGGAAAACTATCTAATAATGATGAATTAGGAGCCATGATGAGTCTCTAATCAGTAATGTACTCGCCACATTCTAGTAATGCTTGTTAGCAATCTTTTTAAAAAATGGTAGGTGACTTTCGTGAGGTATTTATGGACGATTTTTCAATTTTTAGGGATTCCTTTGATTCTTAGCAAGCTAATCTTGACAATATCCTAAGGAGTTATATAGATGTAAATCTTGTCCTTAGTTGGAAAGAGAGCCACTTCATAGTCATTGAGGGCATTGTCCTTGGCCATGTAGTATCACAAAGAGGCATAGAAGTCGACTAAGCTAAGGTAGGCACCATCTCTTGAATTCCCCCACCCACATCTGTTAAACAAGGTAGATCTTTCCTACGTCATGTGGGTTTTTACCGTAGATTTATTCATAATTTCTGCCAAGTTTCAAGTCCTTTAATTAATCTCCTGACTAAGGAGCACGCTTTTGATTTTGATGATTCATGTTTAAAGGCCTTTGACTTCCTAAAATCCATTATCACTTGTGCTCTAGTTTTACAACCAAGTTGCTAGACGGCTCCATTTGAAATCATGTATGATGCATTTGACTTCGCTATGGGAGCATCCTAGGTCAAAAAATTGACAAAATGCCCATGTCATATACTTTGCCAATAAGACTCTAGATCGGACTTGGTGGAATTACACAACTACTGAGAAAGAATTGTTGGCAGTAGTTTTCGCTTTAGAGAAATTTTGAACTTACTAGGTTCTCATGTGATCATCTATACCAACCACTTTGCTTTGCAGCACCTTTTAGGAAAAAAGGATGCGAAGCCCTGACTTATTAGGTGGATTCTACATTTACAAGAATTTGATCTAGAAATCAAAGATAAAGCTAGGTCACCGGACGTAGTGGTTAATCACTTATTGAGAATCCTGGTTGATGTTACATAGGCAAAAATCCCAATTTCCGACTCCTTTCTAGATCAAGCAAACCTTGCTGTCTCAGGAGTAAAACCCCTTAGTTTGCCAATATTGTTAATTATTTAGCCATTGGTAGAATACCTAAGGGTCGGTCCAAAAACTGACGTGATTGGTTTTTAGCTGAGGCCAAATTTTACTCTTAGGAAGATCCTGAGTTATATAAGATATGTAGTGATCAAATTATTTGACGGTTTGTCACAGAAAATGAGTTTCACATCATTTTGACTTTCTGTCACACTTTCACTTGCAATGGTCACTTTTTGGGCAAAAGGACGGTTGCCAAAATTTTGCTATCTCGATTCTATTGGTTGTCTATTTTTAAAGATGCCTATCATTTCCCTCGAGCATGTACATGTTTCCATGCTATTGGAAACATGACCATAGAGATGAAATGACATTAAGCCCCATCATGGTGGTAGATATTTTTGATGTTTGGGGAATAGATTTTGTGGGACCCTCCATTCCATCCTTTAGACACCAATATATCCTTGTCGCAGTCAACTATGTGTCCAAATGGATAGAAGCCATCCCAACCAAATCCAATGACTGGAAGGTCGTAATTAAGTTTATCAAGAAAAACATCTTTAGCCAATTCAGGATGACAAAAGCCATCATCAGTGATGGTGAGTCCCATTTCGCACACACCCAATTCAGAAATCTCTTATCCAAGTATGGTGTCACATGCAATATTTCCATGCCTTACAACCCATAAATGAATGGATAGGTCGAAGTGTCCAACCGAAAGATCAAGTCAATCCTCCAGAAAACAGCTAAGCCAGACTGAAAAGATTAGGCTTCTAAGGTCGATGATATGCTATGGGATGATAAACGCTAGTTTATCATCATTCTTATACCCTAAAATAGATCTAGCTCTCAGGCTTTTAACTTTGCAAATGGGTTTTCAGGCTACATTTAGGCATTCACCTAGGTTAGGCATGCATTGCATTTTATTTGTATTTTTGATGTGTCTATTTAAGTGTCAAGGATAGGTAGAAAGTCAAATCCCACATACCTTGGCACTCAAAAAGGCAGAAGATGAAGAAGAAGCATCTATCAACTGCATCTTAGTTGGATCCAGCTCATCCTAGCTGGATCCCAGCTCCTTCTAGCTGGATCAGCTCATCCCTTCTCATCATTTTCTTCAAAATAGTCCTTGCCACCTTTGACAAGAGGAACCCAAAGCATTGATCTTCAATCTGGGATTTCTCCCTGATTTCTTGATCAAATCCTTCGAAAATTGAAAGGAATGATCTTAAGAAAATCCCCAATCATCTGAACCACACCTTGGATTTTGATTCACACCACAAAGCTTGTGCAAACTCCTCAAGATCAAGGATCTTCTTCCCCAAAATTTGGAGCTCCTCGAGCTTGTTTCCAAGCTTGGAAGCTGCCCTTGGACATTTAAAAGGCCCCCCATAGTGTGGCCTTTCTCCTTAGCAAGGTTTGAGGACAAAATCATTCTTCAACTCCTTCCCCGACCTTCTCCATCCTAGCTCCAGCGAGCCTCCTTGACCTCATTCCTCTGGCCACTAGACGGACAAATGAAGTGGCTGACCTTCTTCCTCACCTTCCTCCTCTCCTTGCCAGCCACAGTAGGAGCCACCTTCCTCATCATTGTCATCACCCTCACTCAACGAAGAATTTGTCTTCTCCACGTCCAACCATCACATCGACGTGGAAATCCCCATCCTTTTCATCCTTAGTTTACGATAATCTTCTTCCTTTCCCTCTCCTAATCCTTTCCAGTCCCTTCTTATCCCAACTCGACCGACTAATCAACCTCTCCCAGTTCATCTTCCTCTACTTCGACCAAGCCTCCGGTGAAGCCTTCCGCACTCCACAGACCACCAAACACCCCCGCATCACCTCCAAAACCTCCGCCACACCTCCTCGACCAAAACCCCTCTACCTATTCATCATTCCATCCACTCAATCACGCCACCAAACTCACCCTTCACTGTACACTTTCTCTAACTTCACTCACCCCCCACATGGACTCACACACCACAGGAACCCCATCATCACCTTCGCCACCACTTGTTGAAGCTCAGGAGCTATCTGATTGGGGCTTTTTGAGCCCTACTTGTGAATTGTAGGTTACGCCATGGCTCGCTGTCACCATCATCATCTCCACCTCTGATTGCCTTGCTTCGACCTACTCCAGCCTTACCACCATGTCCAGGTGACACGGAATGATGTAAACATTTTTATATCACATAAACCATCTATTTATGCATGTTCTTAGGTGTATAGTTGCATTATGCAATATAAATATTGCATAACATGCATCATTTTCCATTTAGTTTAGATTGTATAAAGTTTAGGTTAATTTTCTTTTTTTGTGGTCAAGGAATAGAATGATATTTAATCGAGGCCTTGGATTGAGGATTCAACCATATGGACTTGATCAGGGCAACGATCAGAGTTCAACGACTCTAGGATGGCCCCGATGGTTCTTCTGTAGCATCAGATACAGTCCGAGAAAGATCAAAGGTCAAAGGGCCAAGGTGGTGTAAATCTATACATCAGATGACAAATCCGACCACACAGATGGGTTCGAATCGACGATCGCAGCCCAGCGGCATGAAAATCAGTCCAATCCAACATCTATGGCACCATCTACATGTCACAGAAGATGGATGGTGAAGATGGCACCATGTGGTGCCATCTCAGCAGCCCAAGCCACCCAAGGCTTGGCTGTTGTCTCTCTCTCCTCATCCACACCATCTCCTCTCAGCACTTGGATCACCATCCAATGGTAAAGATTAATCCTTGCCTACCTTCATGCTTTTACGAAGGGAAGATGAGGCTTCAATGTCAACCGTTGGATCTTGATCCAACAGTCTGCATCTCGCCACGTCGACCGATTGGTACCATGTTCACTCGAGCAACAAATGATCCGGACCATTGGATTCTAATCCAACGGTTGTGAGAAAGGGACCCATGGATTGTCTTTGAGACAATTTGCGGGTGTAGCGCGTTAGTCGCCCGCGTTCTCAAGCATCACGTAGCGCGAGTTCGACTTGCGCTTCATAGCAAAATCTAGTGCAGGAGCATGTTCGGCTAAATTCAGCAGTTGGATGCATGGCAGATGCTCGATGGAGTGGCCACGTGGTGTGCCTAGAGGCTGTGATTTGTGCATGGGCGATTGTATGTGTAGATGAAAGCATGCGAAGCAGAGAGGCACATGGATCTCAAGCTATCCGATCTCGCGATTGGACGGCTGAGAGCAAGCAATCATGCATATGCATTGCGTGCATAGAAGAAGACTTGGAGGTGAGCACACGTTCCTCAACAACATGGGGTCTTTAGTGATGTTTAAATCCGTCACTAAAGACCCCTGTATTAAATTCAAAGCCTTAAAAAGACCATTCTACCCCTCCAATCCTCACCTATAAAAGGCCCTACAACCCCCACACTTTCTTCATCTCTTTCTCTCTTCTCTCACCCCCTCCAAACCTCTAAGACCTTGTCCCAAACCCAGGATGTTCCATTAGAGTTTACATTAGAAACTTTCTACCTTCTCATCCCCATTCGTGGAGCACCCGCGATTGTCTTCTCACCGTCGTTCAGGAAGTGGATCCCAAGGTGATGTCGCCCTGCCCTGTCCTCTGTTGTCTGCCTTCGTTCTCCCTCGTCCCACATCTCACCATGTTCTTCTAGGTGCTCCGTCAGTGCGACTCATCCTCCAAGCAATTGTCAAGTAGGATAACCTCTCTCTACCTCCTCTTTTATTGCTTTCTAGTATAGATTTCCTGATTTCTGGTGTAGTCATTAGATGTAATGAACTTGATTCAATGATTATGAAATACCTGTTCATTCTCTCTCTATTTTGTCTTTATTTGTATTATTCTTTCTCTCTCTTCTATTCTTTATTCTTTAAGTAGATAGCTAGTGTAGATTCAATTCAACTAGCAAATCTACTTTGTGACAAGAAATCAAACGCAGTTTTTGATCAAACGTCTACCTCCCTGTGTTCGACTTGGAATTCCTTTTGAGTTTCGATTAAAATTATCTATTGATGGATTTTTCTCTCAAATTACGCTATGATAACGGGTTTTCAAAACTCAAATCTTTTTGCGCAAATTTTCCACTTCAACATTTTGGACCATTGCCGGGGTGGCGATGTTCTTTGATTTTTCATGCTTTCTAACTTGTCATTTACCTCACTTCTCTCCTTTCTTATTGTGCTTGCAGGTACTCTCACGAGGCAGGCAAAAGTGGTAGATTGGAGTAAAGTGTCGTTGAAGGGTCTGTAAGTAACCCCATCTCCCCACTCACTAGATTTCATTCCACCACCCAATAACAGAAAACCTAATTAACCTAGGAGCTTGCATAAACTCTAAGGTCTGTTTTGATTGTTTATTTGACACTTCCACCAGCCTCACCTTCCTCATATAAAAGAATTGTTTTTTAAAAAAATCTCACAAAGGTACACAACTTCTGATTCTTCATACTCAATTGGTAACCTGATCTTTGGAACCAGTACACTCATCAACATATAATTGAGTAGAAATCAGATTAGGTAATCACTTGTGTGCCTAATTAAGTGGTGCATTAGGCTAATTGATTGAGTTGTTTGGGCCATTCCACTTCAACTAAAAATAATTCATCAAGTAGCTACCACATAGGTTCAACTTTTAGGGATTAACCAAGCACTCCATATTATTTTAAGTTTTAAAAGGAACACATCTTCACTCGTTGATATAGAGACATCTATTTAGGTTAAAATGCCCAATCATGCATGTTTCTAGGCTCACATTTGCATTTCATGATATAAATAATGCGTAGTATGCATCATCCCGCATTTGGAGTAGTTTTATATATTTTAGGTTAATTAGGTCCTTTTTATTGTTAGGAGAGAAGATTTATTTCAGGGCCTCGAATGGATGATCGGATCATAGAGATCTGATCAGGATAATGATCAGAGTCTAATGCCTCCAAAATCATATAGATCAGAGTCCCATAGCATCATATGAAGCCCGAGGAAGATCAACAGCTAGGGGGTAATGTGACATCCATATGGGCTTCGAATGCAAAATCTGACCATATGGATGGATCCAGAGTGACGATCACAGTAAGGTAACATGGGAATCATCTCGATCCAAGCATCGTGGCACCCTCTACAACAGACAGAAGATGGACGGCCCAGATGGCACCACGTGGTGCCATCTAGGCCGCCCAATATCAGCCGTGCCTCATGAGTTTAAGGAGTGCCATGCCAAATCGTAACCATTGGATCTCCATCCAACGGTCAAGGGCTCGAGCCATTTGATCACTCCGCTCGACAATCCAATGCCTCAGAACAGTGGGTGGAGCTTCCTCTCCCATCCAATGAGCATGCGTTCGAAGCCTGGCCGCTGCGCCCAATTTCACGAGCGTGGGCGCAATTTGATTGCATTCGTTGAATGCCATCAAGCGAAGGAAGCTTCGCCACGTGGCGCTGCTCAATGTGTGCGATTCATGCACGCAAGATCTGACATGACAATGGACACACGATCACACATGCTGGTGGGTACGAACTCAAGCACGCAATCTGGAGCGTCCATCAAAGATCTAACGATCGTGCTTTGTCCATGCACGTGCCATTAGCTGTGAACGGACGTGTGCTTGGTTGGAGTTGACATTTAGCGAGATGCGGAGTCTGGATGGCACAACATTAGCTATGGCCATCTGGGCTAAAGACAAAAAGACAAAAAGAAAAAAAAGCGAAATGCGGATTTTCAAAACCAAATGTTCGCCTCCCCGTGTTCGACCCGGGACTCACTTTTCAAGTTTTGGCTATAAATTTTATCTGATAGATGCATTTTGTGAGCTACAACGATAGGTCCTCCAAACCCCAATTTTTACCACGCGAAACACACTTCATCATTTTCATGCCGTTGCTGGGGAGGCAACGCTGTTTGGTATTTTTTCCATGTTTTTCCACCTTACATAACTTTTATCTTAGTTTTTCTCTGATCTTACTGTGATTGCAGGTACTCATCTGACGCGAACAAGAGTAGTTAGATTGAAGAAAAGTGCAAATGAAGGTTTTGTAAGTTTATCCCCACCACCCCCACCCTAGTTTTCATTCCATAACCTAATAACTCAAACCCAATTCAACTTAGGTGCTTGCATAAACCCTAGGATAGATTTTGGTTGTTTGATTGTCACTCCACTCACCTCACCCACTCCGCATATATAAAAAAAATAAAAAATATATACTCTTCTCTTGTGGGATTTTCTGAAAGAGACACACTTAACACCCACAAATTCTCATCCTAAGGTGCACAATCACATTGATTCTACCACTTAACCGAGATCTAACTTGTGGATCTGGTATACCTTAACTCAACACACACATAAGTGAGTAGAAATCTAATTAGGCTAAGACTTTTTGTGTGCCTTAATCAAGTGGTGCAATAGGCTGTTTGATTGAGCTGTTTGGGCCGCACCACTCAATTTAAAATTGATTCATCAAGTAGTTTGCCACTTAGGGTTGAATTTTAGGGCTGAACTAGGCACTCCACATTTTCTTCTGATTTCTAAAGGAATACATCTTCACCAGTGCTTGTAAAATCTGGAGTGTTCTACTGAACCTTGATTGAATACACCTAAAGATTAAACCCTAAAAGCTACTAAACAAGGTTGAACGCTAAAAGACACATCATCAAATACCTTGTTTGTAAACCTGGTTGTGCACACACACACATTTGAATCAATCATTAAGGGTACAACCCATCGAAAGGGCCCATCACATTCTAAGAGCACAATCATCCTAAGCCTAATTAAAACTGAGTAGACGTTGTCCTTAAGGATTGATTTGCTCTTCAGGGCTCAGATTGAGATTTGTCTCGATTAATCTACTTCTACTAGTCCATCTGATGTCTAGCTAGGGGTGTAGCATCAAACGACCACGGTTGAGGGGTACACCAGGAACCGGAGGCACAAGCCAAAGAAAGAACCTTCTCCCCAACCACTCCTTCTAAGTAGTTGGATTGACCGGATAAAAGTAGACCAAATCATTTATAATCTCAAGATGAATCTTGGGAGTCTATAGGTCTTTAAGCTAACCCACCAAAGGCAGGGTTGATTGCTTGTATTGCAGGGCTCCTTTCTCTCTTCTGATTTCCCTCCTATTCTACCATGTATCCTTCCACATCTTACACGCATTTCCCATCTTACCCTCCTACCACCACTTATACCCAAGAGGATTACTATCCGGACTTGACCTAGAATTACCCATCCACTAGCCAGGACAATTTTGATTGGGGATTTGAATCTAGACCTCAGTGTCGAGGGTCTAACCCTAGACAATAAGACTATGATTACTATCCTTCAAAAGCTACAATGATTATAGATCTAGATCCTTTGATGATCAAACCGACCCAATCTATAATCATGAAGGATATGATGATTATAACATCTACCCTCCCCAGTATTCCACTGAGTGTAGATCACCTTCATTTTTTGAACAACCCGAGATGACTTACTATCAGGGAAGGACTCGAGAACCTCAATATCTTGACTCCCCTAGATTTAACAAGAACCCACCCAACCCTGAATAGAACCAGTCAGTTTAGGTGAAGAAGGTCCAAGACAAGGTGTTGGCTAACTTGAAGAACACCATTCAATCTTTAGAAGCTCTACCAATACCATGCACGGAAGCATTGGAGCCTATGATCAAAATGATTGATGAACTTAATAGTTCTTTGTTGGATTTGATCCAAAATGTTAGGGATAAATACCTGAGTGAGTTTCTTCTTGGGAAATTATCGAGGTTGAGGATGAAATTTGTGGTTGCCCTAATCCAATCTTGGGATGATTCTCAAGATGAACCCCCTTCAGGAAAGCCAATGTTAGAACCCACTCAGGTGCCTGTCGGGGGAGATAGATTTTCTGAGGTTGGGATAACCAAGTTGGGCTAGGGAAACCCATTGAGGATGAATCGATTGATTCACCTGAGTTCCCCAACACAGGGAGCGAGGAAAATAATGTCTTTTTGAGCCAGGAAATGACAATCAATTTTGAGACATATATAAATTAGGATCATGAATTCTTTGACTCTGAGGGTGAAGAATCTCTTCGTGAAGTCTCACTTGAGTGTAAGGAAGATGATTTTAGTGAGATGAGTGGGCTTGAGGAATCTGACGAACCATTTGATAGCCCAATTATTGAAGATTTGGATTCGGTTGGGGCTAACTTGGAGGATTTGAATCCTCATTTACTAGAAGATTCAATTAGTAGCCCCATTCCTCAGCCACACCCCGAAGGGAATGATTTTGATTTGGAAATCATTGTACCCAAGTCAATTCTGAGTCAACTATGATTTCTGGACTTGGGTAAATCATATGGGTTGAATGATATGCTAAAGGTCCTAAAGCCCAAACAATTGATGTTGGAGGATAGGAATTTGGAAGTGAGGGTCTGGGAAGTTAACTTCAGGGAAAGTAGGAGTTTGTTTTTAAGGGTTCTTATTAACCTAAAACCACCTACTTTTTACCAGGACCCTTACTATACCTTTGATGTATGACCCAAGATTGGAATAATTGATTATTTTTTTGAGCTGAATGTTAAGTGGACATTTGAACCTAGTGAACAAAATCTACCTTTTGTTTGACACTTTAGTCTTGGGTTGCACACCACCAAACCACAGGCTCGACCCCATAAATACAACAATCTTTGATTCTGGGTGATTTTCATCCAGAACCTTGGAACCACTCAACCTTGGGTTACGGGTCTATACCATAACTTGGTCCACATCTATGCACATCTTCTGCTGGCGGGTCTACGGATTAGTCTTTTGATTTTGATTCTGATCCGCACTTGTGAATTCTCAATTTCTTCCTTTTATGTATATTATGCCTAGCTGAAGGAAGTAAACTAAGGACGTGTGTATATTCCATGTTCTTTGTGGAGCGATCGGATTTTCAAGAAATTCAGGTGATATTCTGTTCACTCCGTCCTTTTCAAGTCTTTACTTTTACAATGTGGACACTGCATCATTTTGGCATGGGGGGGTGGATAATTAATTCTTGAAATCATTTTGTTAACTCCGTAGAATTTCTTTTAGTTTCTTTAAAAAGAAAATTGAAAATTCAAAAAGACAAACAAAAAAAAAGAACTAGGAGAAGAGTACTTAGGCTTTTGTAAGTTATTAACTTTAGGAAACGATACGATAGGACCTGAACACTTTGACTCTTTAGGTCCTTGGGTTAGTTAGCCCCGGTGTTCACACGAATGTCAACTTAGCCTATAGTCCTCGCCAAGTAATTCTATTTTAAATCAGTCAATAAATTGGGTTGATAAGTATACGACTTATCAACCTGCCCTCTGGTTTGAGGGGACTTTAAGCCTGAGCATCTACACACTTTTTTTACTGACTCACTTTTCAGTGGTTTCTTCAGAAATTGGGTAGCTAATGAACTATCTAGGGTGGTATGGCCAGCAAGTTGTTGGTGGTAACAGCTCATTGGCCGATTGTCTAGATCCCAGCCACAAAATCATTTTTTTCGTACTGCCTGTAGGTAAATCTTAGATCTGGGAAGCCACCTACTTAGGAAAAAAAGGGAGAAAAGAAAAAAAAATAGAAAAGGTGAAAATAAATAAAATAAATAAAACCACACATCATCGCACGAGTATGGCTGGCAAGTTACCATGGTTAATAATCTTTTGGCCGGTTGTCTAGAGCTCAGCTCACAAAAATGCACAATAATTCCCAAAACACTTAGGGAAGAAGTGAGGAAGTAGAATAAATCGGGGAGATATACACTGGTTTCACCTTTATGTTGACCCCATAAATAAAAGTAAGGAGAAAGCTACCGTAGGAAAAGATAAACCTCTAGGCAAGGTCACCTAGGGTCGTAGAAACCCAAAGTCCATTTTAACGATTGCCTAGTGAGTCTTTCAAAATGCCTAGTCACAAAATGCTTAGCACCTAGAGTCCTTTTCGAGTCTTGGGCAGGTCGAGTAGCCGTAAAAAGTTATCCTGAAACTCTCAAAGTCCAAAAGTCTAAAAGAATTGGAAAAGAAGAAAAAGCAAAAAAAAAATGTATCTTCCTTTTTCAAATAAGGCAAGGACTCGGGCAGTCTGTATTCTGGCAGACACTCGGGTACTGCTGAGTCTTCGTAGTTTAGGACCTTAGTTGAAATTTTCTATTGCTAATAAACAACGTCGGCCTAAGCGATTAAGTACTAATTTTGTTTTTACACATAGCATGTAATTTAATTTTGTTAGGGACTAGCAAAAGATAGGTATGGGGGTATGATATAGACACATCTATTTATGTTAAAATGCCTAATCATGCATGTTCCTAGGCTCAGATTTGCATTTCATGATATAAATATTGCATAGCATGCATCATCCTGCATTTATAGTAGTTGTAAATATTTTAGGTTAATTAGGTCCTTTTTATGGTCAAGAGAGAAGATTTATTTCAGGGCCTCAGATGGACGATCAGATTGCAAAGATCTAATCAGGATGATAGTCTGAGTCTAATGCCTTCAAAATTGTCTAGATCGAAGTCTCGTAGCATCATCTGAAGTTTGAGGAAGATTAATGGCCAGGGGGCAATGCGACATCCATACGAGCTTCGGATGAAAAATCTGACCATACGGATGGATCTGGAGTGACGATCACAGTCCAGCAACGAGAAAATCATCTCGATCCAAGCACCGTGGCACCCTCTACAACAGACAGAAGATGGATGACCCAAATGGCGCCACGTGGTGCCATTCAGGCCACGCAATATCGACCGTGCCCCATGAGCTGAAGGAGAGCCACGCTAAATCACAACTATTGGATCTCCATCCAATGGTCAAGGGCTCGAGCCATCTGATCACTCTGCTCAACAATCCAATGCCTCAGCACAGCAGGTGGAGCTTCCTCTCCAATCCAATGAGCGTGCATTTGAAGCCCGCCCGCTGTGCCCAATTTCTAGAGCGTGGGCATGATTCGATTACACCCATTGGATGCCATCAAGCGACGAAAGCTTCACCACATGGCCCTGCTCGATGCGCGTGATTCATGCACGTAAGATCTGATGTGATGACGAATGCACGATCACACGCACTGATGGGTGCGAACTCAAGCTCGCGATCTGGATCGTCCATCAAAGATCCAACAGTCGTGCTATGTCCATGAGCGTGCCAGCAGCTGTGAGCGGGCTTGTGCTTTGTTGGCACCGACCTTTAGCGACAGCCTAGCTGGCCTTTAGTAACACTTGTAGCTGTGCTCGCTAGCAAAGGAATTGAAGGGTGCAGATCTTCAGCGATAGTTGGGTGGATCTTCAGCAATGATTATATCCACAACTAATTGCCCATGGATGGATTTCCTCCTCTTCCCTTCATTATAAAAGGACCCTACACCTTCCCTTCTTCTTCATATCCTCTCTTCCTCTCACCACCTCCAAGGCATTAGAGAGAGCTTGTCCCAAGCCCGGGATGCTCCTCTAGAGTATAAAACCAAATAGTTTTCCCTCCCCTCATCCTCATCCGTGGAGCATCCTGTGGTCGTCCTCTCAACTCCCTACGAGAAGAAGATCCTGGCTATGATGTCGTCCTATCCCATCCTCCGTCCTCTGACTATGTCCTCCTTCGTCTCTCTCCTCACCACCTTCCTCCAGGCGATGTCAGAGTGAGTCATCCTCCAAGAGACTGTCGAGGGGGATTCTGTCACATCTTTCTATCTTTTTCACTTTCGTAGTGTAGCTTTTCGCTTTTGTAGTTGTAACAAACATTTATTCATAAATGGATGATTATTCTTCTCTTTCTCTCTTTGTCTCTCTCTTTTTATTTTGCAAGTAGATTTGCTAGATTTCATCGACTTGATCTCTTGCCCTATTAAAAATACCAAAAAATTTAGACAAGACAAAAATGACAAAAAGAAAAAAAAGTGAAACGTTGATTTTCAAAACCAAACGTTCGCCTCCTCGTGCTCGACCTGGGACTCACTTTTTGAGTTTCAGTTATAAATTTTATTTGATAGACGTGTTTTGCAAGCTACGACAATGGGTCCTCCAAACACTGATTTTTACCATGCGAAACACGTTGATCACTCGTGCTTTCAAAATCTAGTGTGCCAACTGAACTTGATTGAATAAACCTAAAAGCTACTAAACAAGGTTGAACCCTAAAAGACAAATCATCAATTAACTTTGTTTTAAAACCCTAGTTGTGCATGTACACACGTATTAACTGATCATTAAGGACACAACCCACATAAAAGGGCCCATCACATTTCAAAGCACATTCAAACCTAACCTTAATTAAAATAGAGTAGACGTTGGCCATAAGGATTGGAGTCGCTCTTCGGAGCTCAAATCGAGATTATTTTCGATTAGTCTACTTCTACCATTCAATCTGATGTCTAGTTAGGGGAGTAGAATCAAACGATCATGGTTGGGGAGTATCAAATGAACCTGAGGTGAAAGCCAAAGGAAGAACCTTCTCCATAGCCCCTCCCTCTAACTAGTTGGTTTGATCAGAAAGAAGTAGATCAAATCATTTCTTCATTTCAAGATGGGTTCTGAGAGTCTATTGGTCTTTAGGCTAGCCAACTTAAGGATAGGTTTGATTGTTTGTATTGTAGGGCACCTTTCTTCCTCTTGTTTGTCATGAATCCTCCCACATTCTACACGCATTCCAGATCTTACCTAATGATAATGTCATCATCAGCTATAATTAGCTTTAATTAGTCATAATCAATTGACAAATGCTTCTACATAATCACCGGAGAGTTGTAAATCATTGCATATCCTTTCTAAGTGACGTACATTAAATCATGGTTAATTCTGTAGTTTTAACAAGATCATAAATGCAGAGTAACCATGGGGAATTCTAAGGGTTAATTAAAGGTCAAATGGTTATTAATGTCTAATAAGAGGGTCCATACAGACAAACGGCTTTTCACACATTTCAAGAATTAATGAACACCCAAAACCCTAATTTCTGACCTACTTAAATAACAGAGGTTCTAGTTAGGATAAATTCCTACTAAACCTTCTAAAATTTATAGAAAAATATTCCATAAGGTTTGGTATCCTTGATTTGACCATCTGAACCTATTTTGATCTAAAACAGAGTCTCAGAAAAGAAGTTGCCTTAGTTTAGATTTCAGCATAAATTACCTAGTCAAACTTGGTCAAAACCAATATTCGACTTCACCATCATATTACTTGGGTCCAAATTAGGTTTGTACCAAAATTTGGGCCCAATCAGAGTTCGTATTGACCAAATTTGCATTTCAGTCTAGTCTAAGTCTTTCTATCTCATTCAAGTCCTTAACTTTCAAAATATATTATGTTTATACCCCTACTACTTTGGTCATCACCTTCACAAAGAGGGCCTTTTCACCATTTCCATGTGAACACAGCCTGCCTCCGACCTTTAATCAAGGAGTTCTCCCTGATTACGCTCAATCCCTTCCAAAACTGGAAGGGAGACTCCTGAGAGGATCCTCTAAAATATGAACTATATCTCGACTCTTGATTCATTCCCAATCTCCCATGTAAATGCATGGAAGATGCAGGTATCCCACATGTGCAAAAATTTTGAGCTTCCAAGCTTGGAACACCCCCCTAAGCCTTATAAAAACACCCCTGATGCAAGCCTCACCTCCTTAGCTTAGTTCAGGGGTTGAAATCCCCTTCTCTTCTCCCTAACCTCCATCTCCACCAACTTTGGTGACCCTCTTAGACTACCTTCTTCACTCGCCATCACAGAAAATAGCCGGTGGGATCATCTTCCTCTCGCTCCTCCGAGCATTGCAATACCAACGAGCATCCTCTATCTCCCCCTTGGAGATTTCATCTTCTCCAAGTCTACCATACCATCGGCAAGGACCATCCTCCCCTTTCATCCCATTAGCTTAGGTTAGTTAGGTTTCTCTCTCCCTCTACTCTCTTTTCTTATATCTAAACTCTAGATTCAACCCACAACTCCATCGTCACCGCGATAAATTTTATCTGTTTTCAAGAGATTTTGACTTGCTATGAAAATTACATCCTTTAAAACAACAATTTTGCCCGTTAACTTTTTGGCTCCATTGTCGAGGGGCAACATGCAATTCACACATTGTTCTTATCTTTCTTTATTATTTATCTGAGCACTGACTTGCCCTGTTTGATTTGATTGTGATTTTGTGTGGTACATCATGAGGAGATCTTTTGCACAAATCAGCCACTCCCAAGGTAGGTTATCTCTCTTCTTCCCTAATCAACCTCTAAAAATCTTGGGAAGATAAAAATGAAACAAATCAATTAGGATTCATTTGCCTTACTTTTCTAGTAAATATCACTTAAAAGTCAAGTTTCCTAATTTGCGAAAAAATTCATATTTGATTGAAGTCAAGACGATTTTGATTAGAGATCCCTACCCTATTTCTTGTACCTATTAGAGATTACGCTTAATTTCTGATTGCCTTGGACCACTCACTTATTGTTTGATGTCCAAGGTGAACATTTTTAAGATTAAATTGGACTTGAAGTAGAGCCAATTAGGGTTTCAACATTAGGGTTTGAAGTGCTAGTTCGCACTTTCCTAAATTAAAGAAAGTTGACCCTCCCGCATTTGTTTGATACCCATTCCCTTGCTTGAAAAGAACTAATCACTTAAACCCTAAAATCAGGCTCTAATTTCACTTGAACCTTAAAAATTATGGACCTAATAACCTTAGAGTCAATTCAAGGTGATCTTTGGGTCTTGACTCAGATTTCATTTTGCATCTTTTAGGGTAGGTCAAGAGAAGTTGGTCTACTTTGTAGGCCAATCAACCTCCAAGTTAGGTCACACACTAAATCAACTTCTAATCAAGTGAAATCCAAGCCACAAACTAGGCTAAAATTGGTAGACTTAAGGCCTCAATTCACACATACAGGTCTACTTGGAACCGTAGTGACAAGGAAGGTTGGGTGGCGGAAACCCTGTAACCTATGGGGATGCTCTACCGTGTAGAGGTCTTTACAGGGCTCTCCCTTCTTGGATGCCTAGGTAATTCTCGGGTGTGCAGATTTTTGATTCCAAGGTATCAACTGCCTCGAAACAGCCTTAGTCATCCAAAAAATCTTTGGGTGCCTTGATTGGGTCCAATTCATATCCAGACCCTCATCCCTTCTATAGAGCACATACACAGGAAGGTCATTAGGTTTTTAACTTAAGAGCCCTCATTAGAACTTCTACGAGATTTCTGATCTGATCTGATTACTTCAATCTGAACCTAAATTTGATTCTACACACTGATCCACCACCCAATTTGAAAATGCAACCTAGCAATTTAGGAAGACCAATTAGGAAATCCCAAAGATCCATGAAATATAGAATGACTGAGGATGCCCTTAAATATTATGAAGAACATGAGAGATCCTCAAATTCAATTATCAGGATTTCGATTGATGTACCAAAAACAACCCACATTATGAATCATGATAAAATAACATTTACAAAAATCTTACATGGTTCAACCTGTGATGATCTTTTATTAGAATACAGTGAATTATCTAGATGGCACAGTACTGAGTCTATGCAATGTGTGTTAGATCCACAACTTTGAAGAATATACTAAGGTCTCATAGAGAAACTTGGGTACATGCTAAATACATTACAAAAAACCATTGATCAAAGATACCCATACATTCCTTCGGAAGATGATGAGACATCTTGGAATACTATGATTTCCCAAATCCCGGGTTCGAAAATCAAGGTTGTTATGGATCCCCAACCTAGACGGAATTTGATTCAAATTATGTGCAGATTGATACGCCTGATCTTGAGATGGGTTGGGAGGATCCGATTGTAGGTGTTCTCAATTATGAACCAGCCTTATAAAATCATGAAGTTGGTCCATCTAGCCTAGATTTGCTTGACACCTGTGATGACGAGATTGAGTCAGAACCTCTTGAGAATGTAAATTACACTCCTTACTCTGATAAGCTGATTCTCAAGAATGATTCTGACATCCCTATAGAGCTTAGCCAAGATTCTAGTGGCCTAATACCTACCTTTGACCTAGAATCTAGATTCGAGCCTATTTGGGATGATAAAGTGGCCCAACATGTTGAGAATCAGATTTCGAATCTGGATTATGATTATGAGCCTATATTTGATGATTACATCTCTCCAAACTCCTCAGAGATGTAGATTGATTTCTTAGAGGTAAAACCAATTTATGAAACAGAAACCGAGGGGTTGGAAGAGTTGGGATTTGATTGGGTCTACCCTAGGAGCCAAGAACCCGAGCCTATGCCTAATAAGGAGACCTTTTTAAGCTCGGAATATGAAATTAGGTTAGATCCAAGTAATGTTGTTGGTTCTTCGCATCTTGATTCTCTCTATGGTGGAACTCCCGATCCAAAATCAAATTTAGAAACTCATTCTCCAAATTCTCCGATGATTTCGAATCATTCTCTGAATTCAGAGAACCTTTATTTCCTGATAATTATAAACCAATTTACGACCACAGTATCCATGATCCATTCTTTGATTCTGATGTTGAGGTCAATGATTAGGACCTCAAAGAAGTGACACCTTCTGATCCATATGCAGAGCCTTCCAAAATCCATTCCTAACCTCGACTCGCCATCGGAATCAACTTCTACTCCAATTCACATCTCTGATCTGGTCGAATATGATTCTTCTCCATCTTTTGATCAGGTTTCAGACGCTGATCATACTGATAACCACTTCTTATCCTTTTCTGATCCTATCAGCGGGGTTCTTACATCCTCTACAGCTCCATTTTCTTTTGAGGATCGCTACTCTAATCAAGCTGAACCGACTCAGCCAAACCCCAGATTCTCATTTCCACATCCATTTGAGCCTCAAAGTATCTGGTGGGCTCCATATCTTCTGATTCACATTCATTCACCCACTAGACTGATTGGGTTTCGGCTGCATCATCAACCTGTAGATCAAAGCAAGCACCTGGTTGGACCAACCAGGCTATTGATCAAGGTGCTTGTTTTACAAAACTCAGTTGATTTGACCACCCCTTCTCCATGATCACCTTCTACTCGGTTGAAGGCATTGAATTTGGCGCTTAACGGGAGGCAACTCATCATTCTGAAAACTCGAGATCCTTTTGATCATCTTTTGAGCTACACTCCTATTACACTTCTGAGTTAAGTTTTAGAACAGCCGACTCCACCTTTGGTACTTGTATCAAAGCTTGAAATCATCCCCAACAGTCATCTCAACCTGTTCGTCCACTATTTGAACCTGTTCTAATCCTTGAACCAAGCTAACTTCATACCTTCCAGTTTATAATGAGGACATTGAAAAATTTAGGCATAAGGGGTGTTTTTTTCGAAACCAAAAGGAAAGCTATCGTCTTACGATAGCAATCTGGGAGGATAATTTATTGGTAAATGACTAAGAAAATTTACAATTCAGATCCCCATCTATGTATGAGGGACCAGCACTCATTTACAATTTACTCACAGTAAACTGGTCTCTCCTAAAAAAGCCTCTCGTTTCTTGCCCTCCACACACACCTGAGAGTTGCAGTCATATGCAGATGCAGCCTCTACATCACTACAAAATTATGCCATATGGAGTTCAATGAGGGGAGTGGTTCCTGGCAGGTCCTCCTCCAAATTACATCAGTAATCAGGCAAGAAGAGAAAATGTGGTTGAGGCTATCAGTGTGCATTCCACATAGGTGACATTCATGAAGAGCAGCTCCCATTCTTTTGTTCCTTAGATCACCTATTATCAAGCCCTCCCTCCTACATAGCCAAAGAAAAACTTGCACTTTGAGGGGGATCTTCAAGAGCCATATTTTTTTGTCAATATAATCATAGCTCCCACCTCTGCCTCCTTCCATAATCTTTCTATACCCACACTGAAGTGTATATATCCCATCCCAAACATAGCTATCATCCACTCCAGGCCTAGGTTTAAATCTTTCCAAGTCGAAAATCAGGTTCCTTCTTTCTTCCCATAGCTAGGTGCCCATCCTGGTGGACTCATCTTCATTCAGCTGCCAGCAGTCCCTGATTTCATACCAATGGCAGCTGACAGTTCCTGCTTTGTCTCTTGCTGCAGCAAAGACCCTTGGGTAAGCCTCCTTCAGAGAACCCAGCAAAGACCAATGTTCACTCCAGAAGTTGAAAGTTCAGCCATCTCCTAATATCAGCCACAGCAGGTGCCAATTGTCTTTCAATGCTCGAACCACAGACTTCCAAAAGGGTGATGGTCTGATAGGGTACAATCTCTTTAGCACACTGTTGGACTGACCATATCTATCCTTAACCAATTCAGTCCAAGGTTTTTCTTCCCCTTGCGGAATTTTAATGGCCCATTTGATTAGCAAAGCCTCATTGAACTCTTTCAAGGATTTGATTCCCAAACCCCCACTTTCCTTGGGTTGACAGATTTGTTCCCATTTTAGAGGTTGCATAAACCTACCTTCATGCTTGGGGCCTTTCCAGAAGAACCTCTCCCTCATTAAATCCATGCGCATCCACACAGATTTTGGAGCCTTGAAAATAGAGAAATAGAAGACAGGGATGGAAGTAATAACAGAGTTTAGTAGAATGAGTCTGCCACCCTTAGAGAGAAATCTGCTATTCCATCCAGCCAGCTTCACTGAGATCTTGTCAAACAGGCTATTTCAGTCCCTTTTTTTCATTCTTGAACATCTCAGGGGCAACCCCAGATATCTGATGGGGAGATTAATGCGAGGGGTCCCCAAAGTAGCAGAAATATGTTCTTGCTCTGTCTCAGTTAATCCACAACACACCAGATTGGACTTCTCTCTATTCAGACTCAGACCTGAGATGTCCCCAAATATGTTAAACATATGGCCAAGTGAATAGGCTTCATCTACTGATCCTTCCACAAAAAAGACTGTATCATCCTCATATTGAAGAATAGGGGCTATAACACTCCTCTTAGAGAGGGAGTATCCTTTGATAATTCTTACCTGAACAAGTTTGCACGCATACCTTGCTAAATTTTCAATAGCAAGATTAAAACTCAAAGGTTCCAAAGGGCAACCTTGCCTCAACAAACATTGAGGTTGGATCCAGGCTCCACAAGGCTTCCCATTGATTAAGGGAGTGAAAGTAGTTGTAATGCACCTTTTCATCCATTGAATCTAGAGAGTTGGAAATCCTCTTCTCTTGAAGACTTCCCACAAGTAGGGCCAAGAAATAGAGTCATATGCTTTACGGAAATCAACTTTCCACATAAAAGCTCTGCACTTCCTTTTTTGCCAACCACACACCATCTCCTAGGCCATGATGAAAGACTCCAGTAGGGATTTGTTAGGAAGGAATGCACATTGAACTGGATGGATCACCTCCTGCAAGATTGGCCATAGCCTATTTGCCAAAACTTTGCTAATCACCAGATAGATAGAGTTTGAGAGAGCTATAGGTCTGAAGTCCTAAAATGTCTCTGTTCTCTTGTCTTTGGCAACAAGAAGAGGAAGGACCTATTGATTTTATAAAAGCCAAAATTTCCCTCCTTAAACTCCATAATCCCATCCATTACCTCTTTGCCCACTACACCCCACATCTCTTTGTAGAAGAAGACTTGGATACCATCAGGACCAGGAGAACCTTCATTGTTTAGGTCTTTGATGGCAATCACTGTTTCTTTCTCAGTAATGGCTGCAATCAGGCTAGATACTTATTCCCCAGATAATTTAGGTAAATCACTCGCTGCCATTCTCCATTAGCCTCTCCCTATAGCCCTTGATGAACCTCTAAAATACTTGATGGCCTTAGCTCTTATATCTGATATTGATGAAATTCTCTACCCATCCTTGAGTATTGAGGAGATTAAGTTGAACCTTCTGCAAGAGCTGGCAGCCAAGTGAAAAAATTTGGTATTGGCATCCTCCTCTTTAAGCCATAATTGTTTGGAATGTTCCCTCCAGTCCATCTCCAATTTCAGATCTTCTTCAGCCACCACATCCTGCCACCATCTTTTGTTTTTGAGTTCCTGTTCTGTCAGCAGGCCAGTGGCCTCTTCTGACCAACGCCTTGGATTTCTAGTAAAGCCTCATTGCACCTCTGAAGTCTCATAGCAGATACAACAGCCCCATATTCCTTTAGCATTTTTCACATAGCTGTCAGCTTAGAAGCAAGCTTGATAGTGGCAATGCCATCTACATGTTCGGCCCTCCACCATCCTTCAAGCATCTCTCTAAACCCCGGTTCTCTCAACCAAGATTTTTTAAACTTGAAATAAGAGCCGGCAAGCACTTGTTCTCCACTATCCCAAACCAAGGATGTGTGATCAGAAAAGGAGCATTCCAATCCACACACAGAGGATAATTGCAACATATCCAACAACCCAACATTACCAAAGAATCTGTCAATTTTGGACATTAGGCCACTACCATTCCTCCATGTAAATTCAGTGCCAGAAGAAGGGTACTCACTCAAGCCTAAAGTCTGAACCATCAGTTGGAATCCAGTGGTTACACTGTCTACCAAGCCATTTGGTCTGTCACTCCCCATTAGTACACAGTTGAAGTCTCCTCCTATGACCCAAGCAGCCCCATTCAAAAAGTCAGCAACCACACTCTAGTCATCCCACAATTCTTGCCTTCTATAAGAGTCACAGGGACCATAGACTCTTGTAATGTAGAGGTCACACCCCCCTGGGTTCGTTCAAACTTACAAGTCAGCATGTGTCTAGCAATAGAGATCTCAGCCATTTGTAACACATTTTTCTTCCACCATATAGCTACACCCCCAGACCTACCATGTGAATTAAGCATCACACAGTCATTCGCATCCCCAGCCTTCATATCAACCCAATCCCTATCATCTTCACTTTCTATATGTGTCTCTTGGATAATGGCACAATCAATTCCCATTCTCTCTTATACCTCAGAAGAGATGCCCTTCGACTTCCATCTCACAACCCATGCACATTCCAAGATAAAATCCTCATTTAGTTTCTTAGGTGCCCCCTTTTTTTGCAGTCGAGATTCTGCTGACCTTCATCACAGTTGCAATGGCACTTTCATCAATTTGTGCAGTGTTTTGTTTCCTCTATCTGAGTTTATAGGGGGTCTACCCACACTGGTCTTGGAGACTGTCCCTGAACCAAACTTCAGGCCCTCAGCTGTAGGCAGGCTATTTTGCATATTCAAGGTGTTTACAGAGATCTCTTGTAGCACACATTGATCAGGAGTATCAGCTCTTGGTGCACCTACCTTCATATTCTTTGCCATACCACCATCTACTAATGCCACATCCATCCTTTCCTTCTCTTTCTCTTCCATACCACCTTCTACCAAAGCTACATCCATCCCTTCCTCCATTTTCTCTGCCATACCATCCTCTACCAATGCCACTTCCATCTCTTCCTCCATTTCCTCAGTGCAGTGATGATCCTTGCGCTTTTTAGGCTCAGGAGCCTCATCAGGTGCCACACGTCTAGGCTGTAGTGCTTTTGCCTCAGTTTGCAGCACCTCTGAATAAGACAGATTGTTATGATGTGAGCCCCCATCCATGCTATCCACAGAAAAATTCAATATCAACAACCAAGAGCTCCCCCCACATCGGAGGATCACCTTGTCTGGAACAGAACCTACCCTGAACACATAAACCTAGACATTCATCACACTGCCATCTACTTCAAGCTGACCAATCTTAGCATCATCTGCCAATGTAGCAAACCCTTCTATCATAGTTGCCACCACTTCTTTTGATCTTAAATGCAACGGCAGACCCCTGATTCCTAGTTTGCTCGATCTTGAGGCTACTCTCTAGGGTGGTCACTCAAGTAGTGAGCCATTAAAGGGAGAAACCAACCTCCAAATCACCATCAGTCTGCCCAAATCACTCGAGCGAAAGAGCAAACACTCTACATCTATCATCCCCAAATCAAAAATCACAAACCGCGTAGGGGATAGGGGCGCAATCTTCCAACCATTTGTCGACAAAGATAAAGATCTTACCAACTGATGAACCTTCTCCAAGGATGGGTTGCCTGTCATCACCTTTCCAAATAAAGCCCCTCGTAGCACCATTGCTGCCACCATGATGTCCACATTCATAGGGATTTCCATGTCCACTGTGTGTTCCCCATAAGTAGATGGAGGTAAAGGCAGAGGTGGTTGCATTTCAGCCCTCTTCGCCTTATTGCCCATGCTCATCCTTCGTCTTGGTTGTCCATTGTTGGCCGTGCAGGTGTCTCGTTGGTGACCATGTCCCCAACAAGCTAGACATACTAGAGGGAGGCGGCACACTGACACCATATGTCCACAGTGTTGGCACCGAAAGCACACGGCTTCCCTGTTGCTCCATGGCCTACCATTGTTAGCCCATCCTCTACCTGTAGCCCTAGCTTCATCAACCACTGGGAAGCTTCTCTCCTTTCTCCTCCAAGACCATGATCACCATGTCGTCCACCCTCCATCTTCATGGATTCTCTCTCCTATGGCCTTAGGGTTCGCCATCCAAAATTCGAGGACCTTTGTCAACGTCTAATGCTCAAGTGCATGGAAATTAAAGTTTCTGAGGGATTCTCACAAACAATATACATATTCAAAAAACCAAAAAATAAAAAAAAATTGAAACAAAACAAAAAATGTAGAAAGGTGAGAAAAATTTTGAGAATTGGTTGCATTTGGAGGAAAAGAGGAAATAATTCAAAATGTCAAAAAGGAGCAAAATTAAGGACAAAAATGAGTCATTAGCACTTGATTATGAAAGTTACTAAGTTCTAGACCTAATCAAAAGGAAAGAAAAATTAAGTCCGGAAAAAATACAGATAAGGAGATTAGTATGAGTGGTGATCTTAGGCCTCTTGGGCTTGTTTTAGGACTTAAACATTCACATATCTGTTAAGATCTGGATTAGTCCTCAAGAGGTTGAGGAAAGTGCGAAGCTGATGTATTAGGTCTAAGGCCTAGGTATTATTTGGTCGCATTGCCTGCCCTTTGGTTTATAGGACTTGGTAACCTGAGCACCCAAAATCACACACTAGTCTGGTTCCGTGCGCCTAACAAAGAAAAATCTGCCAAAAGTGTTTCATTCTGACTCAAGATCTAGCTTAGGAGAGGCTCCACAACACAAGTTGACAGAACAAGTTCCCAGTGTGGAGAGGTGGGAAATTCCCCTTGAAAATGCATAATAACTTATTGTCTCCTCAATGCTTGTCTCCTAGGATATCTAAATATCCTACTAGGGGCATGTAGGCAATTTGTGCTGATTTAGGTGCCATGGGCAGGAATACACCAAATTGTTGATTGCCAAGGCCTGAATTTAGCTACAGAATGCCATGGATGGCACTATCTCAAAGTGTCAAAAGCCAAGGTTCTAGGGGTTGCCATGGGCAGTGCTATCTCAAAGCATCGAAAGCCAAGGACCGTTCAAGGATTGATGGTGGGGATAAGGAATCCGATATAGACAGTGTTTAGGGCCAATCCGAGGCTGGATTTAGAGAAAAGTAAAAAGAAAAAAGAGAGAAAACTCTCTAAATGAAAAATCTACTTCTATCCCTCTCTTGTACAAAAAATGCACAAGCAAACTGAACCTGGACTTGTTACATTTATGCACGGGTGCTTTAATCGCTAGGTTCAATGAACTTCTGGGCAATTTTTATGGGCCTTAGAAACCTTTGCGGTAAACTGAGACTGAAGTTGGTCAGGTTTGGATCTTGATTGATACTTGAGTACCTCTAGGCCTATTATTAGCATTTTGAGCTAATTTCTAAAAAAAATAATAATAATCAGGCATTTGAACTTCATTGCATGGTCTAGAACTCTAGTTCTTTTCATAAGATTTTTCTAAGAGACTAGCAAAAGTTAGGCATGGGGATATGATGATAACGTCATCATCAAACATAACTAGCTTTAATTAGTCAGAATCAATTGACAAATGCTCCTACGTAATCACCAGAGAGTCGTAATTCATTGCATATCCTTTATGAGCAACGTACATTAAATTAGGGTTAATTCTATAGTTTTGACAAGAAGACCATAAATGTAGAGTAACCACGAGGAATTCCAGGGGTTAATTAAAGGTCAAATGGTCATTAATGTCTAATATGAGGGTCCATGCAGATAGAAACGGGTTTTCGAGCATTTCAAGAATTAACAGACTCTTGAAACCCTAAATTCAGACTTGATTAAATAATAGAGGTTCTGGTCAGGATAAATTCCATCAAAATCTTTTAAAATTCATAGAAAAATATTCCATAAGGTTTAGTATCCTTGATTTAACCATCTGAACTTATTTTAACCTAAAATAGTCTCAGACAAGAAGTTTCCCTAATTTGATTTTCTACGTAAATTACTCAAGAAAACTTGATCAAAACCAAGATCCAACTTCACAATTAGATTCCTTAGGTCCAAATTAGGTTTGTGCCAAAATTTGGACCCAATCAGAGTTCGTATTGACCTATTTTGCATTTCAGTCCAGTCTAACTCTTTCTATCTCATTCAGGCCCTTAACTTTCAAAATATATTGCATTTACCCCCTAATTTTGTCTTAACCTTCATAAAAAGGCCCCTGCTGCCATTGCCATTCAACATAGCTTGCTTCCAAACTTCAATCAAGAAGTTCTCTTTGATTTCATGCTCAATGCCTTCCAAAATTGGAAGGGAGACTCCTGAGAGGATCCTCTACAATATGAACCACATCTTGACTCCTAATTCAATCCCAATCTGCTATGAGAATGCATGGAAGATGTGGGTATCCCATGTGTGCAAAAATTCCAAGCTTCCAAGTTTGGTTTCCAAGCTTGGAATGCCCCCTTAAGCCTCATAAAAACACCCCTGATGCAAACCTCACCTCCTTAACATGGTTTGGAGTTCGGAATTCCCTTCTCTTCTCCCCAACCTTCATCTCCACCAACTCCGGCGACCCTCATCGACTACCTTCTTCGCTCACCATCACAGATAATAGTCGGTAGGATCGTCATCCTCTTGCTCCTCCACATGTCACAATACCAGCGAGCATCCTCTATCTCCCCTCGTCGTCGCTGCTTATCCCCCTAAAGATTTCATTTTCTTCAAGTTTGGTGTACCACTGATAAGGACCATCCTCCCCTTTCATCCCATTAGCTTAGGTTAGTTTGGTTATCTCTCCCTCTACTCTCTTTTCCTCTATCGAAACTCTAGATTCAACCCACGACTCCACCGTCGTCGCCATCATCTCTGCCTTGTTCTTCAAGCTCCAGCCACGAGAGCTCCAGGTTCCATTCCAAGGACTTGTGAAAGAACTCCAAGCAACTCTCCAGGCAATCAATTACAGATCACAGCCTCATCTTCGACGTCAATTGGAGGCATTCCTTTCAACACCTGCTCCAGTCGTGCTCAAAGTAGAGTGGGCGCATTAGTCCCACATCGTGGGATCTCAGACTCAACGCTACACTTAAAATAATTTTGTGCATAGATCTTATCACCCAAGTCACTTGAGGGGTTGGGTCCCTCACTACACCCCTTCACATCTAACTACTCGTTTATCTCACTCCTCGGCGACCACCCACGCCACTGGCCGTGGACACTGTACATGATCTGATAACCCGAGTATGGTTCCGATTATGCTGGGTCAGTGAGAGAGAAGAGAAGGAAATTTGCGAGAGAGTGGGGGAGGGTTTTGCTATTTTGTGCTCTGTGCAGACACTTAGCCACTGAAGAAACTTAGTCCCCTGTGTTGTGAAGGAAGAAGAAGAAAGGGAGAAGAGGCTCACAAGAAAGGAAGGCTTGAAAAGAGGAGGAAAGAAGTGCACTATAGCAGGGCCACATTTAGGTCATCTGATGCAATGCCCTATCATCTGAAGATATTGTGGCCACTTATCTTGCGTGGCATTTCTGGTTGATGATACTATTCAAATATTTGAGTAGTAAATATATGCTTAATTAAGGCTAATATTTGGTGATCTAAATCACCATTATTTTGTCTTAGATTTCTTTTTATCATTATGATCTATTGTAATACTCAACTTATAATTGAATATCAATTTGAGTAGATATTATTCATTGAATATCACTTTTGTGCTTCGATTATGGTGCTCATTTATATGCAATTAAATATTAGCACATGAATTCCGTATTTACTCCCTGTGTTTGACCTCAGACTGCAATTTAAATTTTGAGTAATAAATTTTATCTTTTTGAGAGCTATTTGTCGGCTGTACTACAATGCAATTTACTTAAAACATGACGAAAGTTCAAAAAACACTACCCTCTTGACACATCATATCCCCAATATGATGATTATTATCCCGACACATGCTGTAGTCAACCATCTACTAGTTGAGATAACTCAGATTGGGGATACAATTTTGGACTTCCATGTTCAGGGTCTAACCCTCGACATCATGATTGTAATTTCTACTCTTCTTGGAACTATAATGATTATAGACCTCCACCCATTGATGATCAATTTAGCCTAGTCTACCATCAAGAAGGATATGCTAATCCTTACCCTTCCTTAGATTACAATGCATATAGGTCATCACCCCCTTATGGACAACCTGAAATGGCCTATTTTCAGGGAGGGTATCAAGAAGCTCAATTCATTGACTCCCTTGCACTGAACCCAAGCCTACCCAACCCTGAACGAAACCATTTGGTTCAAGTTAACCAGGTCTAAGATAAGGTATTGGCTAACTTAAGGAATACTATACATTCATTAGAAGCTCAACCAACACCTAGCCCTGAAGAATTGGAGCCTCTGATTGAATTGATTGACGATCTTAACAAGTATTTGTTGGATTGGCTCCAGGATTTTAAGGGTAAGGACTTGGGTGAGTTTTTACTTAGGAAGTTATCAAAATTGAGGATGAGATTTGTGATTGCTTTAGTCCAATGTTTGGACGATTCCCAAGATGAACCCTAGTTAGGAGAGCCAATGTCAAAATTTGCTCAGGCACCTGTAGGGGGGGACACATTTGATGAGACCAGGGTTGACCAAGTTGTTCTAGAGCAATCAAATAAGGATGAATTGATTTCTTCACCCATGATCCTTGAGCCAGGGTATGAGGAAACATATGTCTCCATGGAACAAAAAGTGATTGATGATTTTGAGACATATATTAATGCGGATTCAGAATTCTTTAATTCTGAAGGAGAAGAATCATTGTGCGAAGTCTTGACTAAGTTTACAACACACTATTTCAATGAGACGACTGGGCCTAAGGAATTCAGTGAATCATTTGATGGCCCTAAAATTGAGGAATTTGATCCTATTGGGGTTCACATGGTGGATTCAGATCCTCATTTCATGAAGGATTCAATTCAAAGCCCCATTCCTTAATCACACCCCGTTGAGCAAATTGAGGATTCTGTTCTTGAGATCATTTGACCCAGGTCAATTCTGATTCAGTCACAAGTCTTAGACTTGGATATTTCAGATGGGGTGATTAATATGTTGGAGGTATTGGAATTTGAAATTTTAATTATGGAGGATAGGAATTAGGAAATGATGTTATGGGAAACCAATTTTGGAGGAAGTAGAAGATCGAGTCTAAGGGTTCTGATTTACTTGAAACCCCAACCTTCTACCAAGACCTTTATGACATTTTTGATTCTGAGGATGTGCAACCCAAGCACATATTCATTAATTATCCTTTTGAGCTTGATTTCTCTGTAACCCAACTTTTTGCTCTTGGGTTGCATCCACAAAAAATACAAGACTGACCCTACTTGCATGCTGATCTTAGGTTTTGGATAATTTTTATCCAGAAACTTAGATATACTTAACTATGGGGTATGGGTCTGCACCACAATCTGGTCCACATATGTGGACATCTTCCCCTGGCGAGTCCAAAACAAAATTTTCTTACTTTGATTCTGACCTACACCTGTGAATTCTTTATTTCTTTTTTATTTGTATAGTGTGCCTAGCTGAAGGCACTAAGTTCTGCACTTATACAATCTATTTTTTTTCTCGGAGCTGACCAAGTAATCACAAAATTCGGATGCTTTCTACTCTAGTCCACTCTGTTTCATGTCTTTGTAATACAATGAGGACATTGCATTAGATAGGCATGGGGGGTTGATATTCATCTCTGAATCATCTTGTTAGCTATGTAGATTCTTTTTAATTTCTCTTTATTTTTGAAAAAACAAAAATTGAATTAGGAAAAGAGAACTTGGGCTCTAGAAGTTTGCCAACTATAGGAATGATGCGATATGACCTGAACACTTATAAACCTTCAAGTCTTTGGGCTTAATCAGCCAGGTGTCCACTAAAATGTGGATTTGTTTATAGAGTCCTCGCCAGTCTGAATGTATTTCTAATTTGATTAAATAAGTTGGGGTGATAAGTACACGACTTATCAACCCACCCTTTGATTTGAGAGAACTTTAAGTCTAAGCATCTACACACTATTTGCATTGACTCACTTTTCGATAGTTTTAACGAAAATTGGATAGCTAATGAACCTTCTAGGGTGGTATGACCGGGAAGTTAACGTGGGTAATAGCCCATTGGTCGGTTGTCCAGAACACAGCCACACGACCATTCTCTTCCTACTGCCTTTAGGTAAATCTTAGATCAGGGAAGCCACCTACTTAAAAGAAAAAAAAGAGAGAAAAGTAAAAGAAAAGCAAAAAGAGAAAATGAAAAAAAAAGAAAGAAAAGAAGAAAATAAGAAACAAATAAGCCACACTTCACCGCATGAGTATGGCTGGCAAGTTGTCAGTGGTAATAGCTCATCAGCTGCTTGTCCAGATCCTAGCTCCAGAAATGCATGCATAATTCCTAAACACTTTGGATGAAGCGGAGAGGTAGAATAAACTGGGGAGATATATACTGGGTTCACCCTTGTGTTGACCCCATAAGAATAAAAGTAGGAAGAAAGCTACCGGTTGGAGAGATACACCTTTAGGCAGAATTTCTTTTAAGGTCACCTAGGGGCATAGAAACCCAAAGTCTGTGAGTCTAACACTACACACGAAAAGAGGCTTGGAACTTAGAGTTCTCATCGAGTCTTGGATGAGTTGAGTAGCCATAAAAAGCTGCTCCGAAACCCTAAACTCAAAAATTTTAAACAAAATTAAAGAAAAAGAAAAAAACATCCTTCTTTGAATAAGGCGAGGGCCTGAGGTAGTCTGCATTTTGGTAGACACCCGGGTGTTGTTGTGTCTCTGTAGCTTAGGCCTTTGTTGAAATCCCAAAGTGTTGAAAAATAACTTTTGCCAAAGAAATCTGATCTAGTGCTCTTATAAATAGCATGTAGTTTTACAAGGGACTAGCGAAAGATAGAGATGGGGTTGTGATGTAAACATGTTTATATCACATAAACCATCTATTTATGCATGTTCTTAGGCATATAGTGGCATCATACATTACAAATATTGCATAACATGCATCACCTTGCATTTAGTTTAGATTACATAAAGTTTAGGTTAATTTTCTCTTTTTGTTGTCAGGGAACAAGGTGATATTTAATCGAGGCCTCAGATTGAAGATTCAACCGTACGGATTTGATTAGGGATATGATTGGAGTTCAACGACTCCAAGATCGCTCCGATCAGACTTCCATAGAATCAGATATAGTCCAAGAAAGATTAGAGGTCAAGGGGCTAAGGTGGTGTAAATCCATATATCAAATGACAAATCCGATTGCACGGATGGGTTCGGATCAATGATCATAGCCCAACGGCACAAAAATCGATTCAATCCGACATTTGTTGCACCATCTACAAGTCACAGAAGATGGATGACCTCAAACTACCCAAGGCTTGTCCACTGTCTCTTTGTCCTCATCTGCGCCATCGCCTCTCAGCCGTTGGTTCACCATCCAATAGTCGAGATTAATCCTTGCCTGCCTTCACACTTTTACAAAGGGAAAATGAAGCTTCTATGTGAACTATTGGATCTTGCTCCAATGGTCTACATCTCGCCACGTCGACCGGCCGGTACCCTCTTCTATTGAGCAACAAATGCTCTACACTGTTGGGTTCTAGTCCAACGGTCGCGAGCAAGGGACCCTTGGATTGTGTTTGGGATAATTTGCAGGTGTAGAACGTTGACCACGTGCTCTCTCAAGCATCGCGCAGTGCTCGTTTGAAATGCGCTTCATAGCTAAATCAAGCGTGGGCACACATTCGGCAAAATTCAGCAGTTGGATGCATGGCAGACGCTCAATGGAGTGGCCACGTGATGCACCCAAAGGTCGCAGTTTGCGCATGTGCGATTGTATGCACAGATGCAGGTGCATGAAGAAGAGAGGCGCATGGATCTTAAGCCATCCGATCTCGCAATGGGATAGCTAAGAGCACTCGATCATGCGTATGCATTGCGTGCATGGAAGAAGAAGAGGAGGAGGTGTGCACATGTTCTTCAGCGATGTGTGGTCTTTATTGACATGTAAATCCATCACTAAAGACCCCTATATTAAATTCAAAGCCTTAAAAAGACCATTCTACCCCTCCAATCCTTACCTATAAAAGCCCCTACGACCCCCACACTTTCTTCATCCCTTCCTCTCTTCTCTCACCCCCTTCAAAGCTCTAAGACTTGTCTCAAACCCGAGATGTGCCATTAGAGTTTAAATTAGAACTTTTCCACCTTCTCGTCCACGTTCGTGGAGCACCTGCAGTTGTCTTCTCACCACTGTTCGAGAAGCAGATCTCGCTCCGATGTCGCCTTGCCCCATCCTCCGTCGTCCATCTTCGTTCTCCCTCATCTGGCATTTCACCACGTTCTTCCAAATGCTCCGCCAACGTGGCTTGTCCTCCAAGCAGCCATCAAGGAGGATAACCTCTCTCCACCTTTTCTTTTATTGCTTTCTAGTATTGATTTCCTACTTTCTAGTGCAATCATTAGATGTAATGAACTCGATTCAATGATTATGAAATACCTGTTCATTCTCTCTCTATTTGTCTTTATTTGTATTATTCTTTCTCTCTTTTCCATTCTTCATTCTTTAAGTAGATAGCTAGGGTAGATTCAATTCAACCAACTAATCTACCTCGTGACAACAAATCAAATGCGATTTTTGATCAAACGTCCGCCTCCCTATGTTTGAACTAGAATTCCTTTCGAGTTTCAGTTAAAATTATCTGTTAACGGATTATTCTTGCAAATTACGTTATGATGATGAGTTTTCAAAAGTCAAATATTTTTGCGCAGATTTTCCCCTTTAACACGAAACATCTCCAGGATTCATCCCAGCTCCTTAATTGTGGCTTTAGGCTACATTCTCCACTCCAATCAGAAGAAACATTAGCTGCTGTTGTGTGAAAGAGGAACCCCTCACTTTAGTCCCACATCGTAGGCTGAGGTGCTCGCAATTGGATACAAAAGGAAAAAGTGACATTAGCTTTCCACCTAAGAACACGAGGGGTAAGGTCCCTTCTAAGAAAGCCCTCATGCACTCCTTGCTCGCAATCACACCTTTGGGTCTAGACCCTGTACGCGACCCGTTTACCCGTCTGTATGCCCGATTAGCCTTCGGTCTGAGAAAGGAGTTAAAGGAGGATTTGTGAGAAGAGGGGGGAGGGTTTTGTTTCATGGTTGATCTGCCTCAAGGTGCATGCTGAAGAGAAGGCCAACACTTAGCCTCTAAGGAATGCTAGCCTTGTGTTGTGCCTTGAGAAGCTTTGGAGCCCTTGTGTGCCTTTCGTGGTGCTGTGCCTCTTCTGATAAGGCATCTGATGCCTTGTTCTGTTGCCTGAGGCATTCTGGTTACTGTGCGAATATTTAAGTGCTTGAGACTAACGTGGATTAATTGAATGAGGCACTCTTGATTTATTTGAATGAATTAAATAATTGGGATGCATGCTTAATTAAGAGGATTTAATTGGTGATTCAAATCACCATTGTTTTGCTTCTCTAATTCTTTTTAACCCAAGGATCTTTCGAAATACATTGCTTTATATTTGAATATCAATTTGAGCAATTTATTCATTGCATATCTTTTAATTCTGCTCAATTTACTATGCTCATTTACTTTGAATAGAGATTAGTGTGTGAATTTGACGTTTACTCCCTGCAAATGACCTCGGACTCCAAATAGATTCTAAGTTTTATAAATTTAATTGTTTGTTGTGTGATTTAGGGGTGTACTATGACAACCATTTCATAAATCTCCTCATTCGCGCTCCAACACCAACCTAACCTTAAAACCTAATAGCCATGCTCCACCAAATACCCTAGACCTCGTCCACCAAAGCTCCTATTCCTAATCCATTTTTGGCGCCACCAAACCCACACCACCACCAAAAGACACCATAACCTTGGCACTAAAAACATCTAACTACCCACCTCCATTTTAGCGCCAACTAGCCTTCCATTTCAACCCTTCATCCAACACCTAAACCCTTCCCATCCATCCAAATATGGTGCCATGTAGGACCCCTTCTAGAAGACCCATTTTGGCGCCAAAATGAAAGGTCATTGATGTATGCAGATCCATTAGGATAAAATGCCCATTTATGCATGTTCCTAAGCTTAGAGATGCATTCCATACTATAAATATTGCATAGTATGCATCGTTGTGCATTAACAATAGTTTATGTAAATTATAGGTTAATTAGCATCCTTTTGTGTCTAGGAGAGAAGTAGGTTTATTTTGGGGCCTCGGATTGATAATCCTACCACACAAATCTGATCAGGACGACGATAAAAGTGCAACGCTTTCGAAATCATCTTGATCAGAGTCTTGTAGCACAGTATGCAGCTCTAGGAAGATCAAAGGCCAAGGGGCAAGGTGGTGCCAATCTGAACCTTAGATGCCAATTCTGACCACACAAATGGATCTAGATCGATGATCGCAGCCCAACAGCATGGAAATCAACCCAATCTAACATCCATGGTGCCACCTATAAAGCAAAGAAGATGATCAGCTAGAATGGCACCATGTGGCACCATCCCAGCCACCCAAATCCACCCTCAGTAGCTGCCCCTCCACAAAGGTGTTTCCACAACGAGATTAGGACCATTGGATCAGCATCCAATGGCCCTAAGATCACCACATCATCTATCTCAATACTCTTATCAGAGCAACCTAAATCTCGACCGTTGGATTTCAATCCAACGGTTGAGATCAACCAGTTGCCATGCCAGCAAAAACATCCTCTCAACATAAAAGTGCCCGCAGTGCATTGGTCGCGAGAGGCATCTGCAACCCACAAGTGCATGTTCAAGACCTGCAGCCATCTCCAATTCCCAACATGGGGTGCAAGTGGTAAATTCGCCTGCTTGATCTCCATCAGACGGTTCCAGAGCTCCCACGTGGTGCATCCTTACACACTTGAGCATGGCGCGCACACGCGATTGATAACGTGTGAACACACGCCTGATCTAATGCACATTTGCGACGCGATCTCAGGCACGAACATCGCGCATTCTCAACCCTTCGATTCGCGATCGACGGCCACGATTCATCGATCACGCATGGTAGCTATGGGTGCATGAGTTGAGGCTTTAGCAACACTTGCAACGGATCTTCAGTGACACCTTTGATGTCACTAAATGTCCCATGCACGAAATGTCTTCTCTCCTTCACTAAAAAAGGACCCCAACCGTTCCCATTTCTCTTCATCTCTTCCTTTCTGTCCCTCACCACCTCCAAGGCTCTAGAGAAAGCTTGTCCCAAGCCTGTGATGCTACTCTCAGGATGCTCCTATAGAGCAGAAAATCAAATAATTTTCCCACTTCTCACCCCTTTTCATGGAGCATCCCATGGCCATCCTCTCACTACCTTCAGGAAGAAGATCATCGTTGTGACGCTGTCCTGCCCCATCCTCCTTCTTCCGACGTTGTTCTCCTTCGCATAGCTCCTCAACACCTTCGTCCATGGCACCGTTAGAGTGAGTGGTCCTCCAAGCAACCATAGAGGGGGATTCTTCTTACCTTTATCTTTTATTGATGTCTAGTCTAGTTGTAATTATCTTGATTATCTATATCAAACTTTTTCCGATATACATTAATGTTCTCTCTGCCTTTCTCTCTCTCTCTCTCTCTTTCTCTTATTTTGCAAGTAGAGTAGTTAGATAAAATTTTGTCGATATGATCACTTGCCTTATGAAAATACCAAAAAAATCGCAAAAGATAAAAGCACTGAAAGCAAATAAAATCGAAAGCGAGGATTTTGAAATCAAATGTTCGCCTCCCTGTGTTCGACCAGGGACTCACTTCGAGTTTCAATATAAATTTTATCTGGTAGTGATATTTTGCGACTACGATGACAAGTTCTCCAAAATCCTAACTTTTCCTCATGAAATACACGCTCATCATTTTGGCATCATTACGGGGGATCGAACTCGAGATGATTACTATCCCAACTCGACTTATAACTACCTATCTCCTAGTGAGGATAACTTTATTGGGGACATGATTCCGGACCTCAATGTCTAGGACCTAGCCTTGGACATCATGATTTTGATTATTATCCTTCACAGAGCCACATTGATTATAGAGTCCTTCCTATGCTCTTCTCACCTACTCTAGAGCTCGAAACACACCTTGAGCTTGTGTCCTAAGCCTTTGGGATGCTCCATTGGAGAAAAGAAAAATTATTTTTGACCCTCTCATCACCATTCGTGGAGCTCTCATCAGCTATCCTCCCTTCATCTTCTAACGTCGTTCTTCTTCTTCCAACTCCTCAACATCTTCGTCCGGGCCATGTCAATGCAGCTTCATCCTCTAAGCAGTCAACAGAAAGGATTTCTCTCACCCTCTTTCCCTTTTACTGCTTTCATAGTATAGATCTATTGTAATAAACATTTTTGAAGCATATATCTAGAAGTAGTTTTTGATTCTCTCTCTTCCTTTATACTTAGCAAGTAGAATAGTTCTTTCCTACTTTAGCTTAGTGTAGATAATATTCATGCTTGTTTTCCTACTATCATAAAATGCCCAAGAAAAAGCAAATATAATCTACCAAAAAGAAATAAAATAAAATGTGGTTTTCAAAGAATTAAGCGTTCACTTTCCTGTGTTCGACCCAGGACTCACCTCAAGTTTCAGTATAAATTTAATTTGGTAGCAATATTTTGTGACTATGATGATGGGTTCTCCAAAACCCTAATTTCACTTGCGAAATTTATGCTCATCATTTTGGCACCGTTGCAGGGGAGGCAACACTCTTTGGTTTTTCTGCATTTTCTGGCTTAACTTTTTAGCTCACTTTGCTCCTTTTTTCTGTGATTATAGATACCCTTCCAAGGTGAGCCAAAGTGGAATAGATTAAAGTGTGGTTAGAAGGTTTTGTAAGTGTGTCCCCACCACCACCCCCACACTAGATTCCATTCCATCACCTAATAACTCAAACTCAAATCAACTTAGGTGGTTGAATAAATCCTAGGTTAGGTCTTGGTTATTTGATTGTTACTTCACCTCACCTCATACATTCGCATAAATTAAAAAAATAAATAAAAAAAGTATGCTTCTTTTTTTGTGGGATTAAACTAGAAGAGTCACACTTAACCACCGACAAATTTCTCGACCTAAGGTGCATAATCACATTGATTCTATCACTTAACTGGAATATGACCTATCGATCCGATACAGCTTAACTCAACACACAAATAAGTCAGTAAAAATTTGATTAGGTTAAACATTTTTGTGTGCCTTAATCAAGTGGTGCAACAGGCCAATTGCTTGAACTATTTGGGCTACACCACTCAAATTAAAAGTGATTCATCAGTAGCTTGCTCCATAAGGTTGAGTTTTAGGGTTGAACCAGGCACTCCACATTATATTTGAGTTTTAAAGGAACATACAAACACTTGTGATTTCAAAACTTGGAGTGTTACACCTAAAGATTAAACCCTAAAAGCTACTAAACAAGGTTAAACCTTAAAAGACACATCATAATAACCTTGTTTGAAAATCCTGGTTGTGCACACACAAATTTTTTTAAATTGATCATTAAGGGCACAACCCATTTAAAGGGCCCATTACATTCCAAGAGCACAATCATCCCAAGACTTAATTAAAATTGAGCAGACGTTGGCCCTAGGATTCATTGAGTCCATTTCATTGTGTTCTCTTGGACGCATTCCGAATTAGTGACATCTGCTTGCTTGGAAAGGTGCTAAGTTGGGGGGCTAAACTATCAAATGACTTAAGTAAAAAGGGGTTTGGCATAATTAGTGGCCCTCGGAACATGCTCCCCCTACTTTGCCAGCCCAACTTTACCACCTTCGGGAGTAAGGACAACATCAAAATTATTGAGTGGTCAGAGTTCATTTCTGAAGCATAGGTCCTTAAGCTACACAATTTAAGGGCAAGTTTGATTGATTGTATTGCAGGGCACCATTCTCCTCTATTTTCCCTCCTACTTTACTATGCATCCTTCCACATCCTACTCACATTTCCATTCCTACCCTCCTACCACCACTTATCCCCAAGATGATTACTATCCCAACTCGACTTATAAGTACCCATCCCATGATTCCAGACCTCAATGTCCAGGACCTAACCCTGGACATCATGATTATGATTAGTATCCTTCATAAAGCGACATTCACTGCAGATCTCTTCCTTTCTCTCCCTCACCACCTCCAAGGCTCTAAAGAGATCTTGTCCCAAGCCTGAGATCTCCTCTAGAGTAAAAAATCAAATATTTTTTTTGGCTCTAACCCCCATTTGTGGAGCATCCCATGGCCATCCTCTCACCACCTTCGGGAAGTAGATCCTCACTGCGATGCCATCCAACCCCATCTTCCTTCCTCCGACGCTGTTCTCTTTCCTCCCACCTCTTGTACCTTCGTATTGGCAATGTTAGAGTGAGTCATCCTCCAAGAGACCATCCATTGGGACTCTTCTCATCTCTCTCTATCTTTTATTTGCTTTCTAGTGTAGTTTTTCGCTTGTCTATCTGTAGTAAACACTATATTGGAAATATATGTGATTGTTTCTCTCTCTCCCTCTTATTTTGCAAGTAAATTAGTTAGATAAAGTTTTGTCGAACTGATCTCTTGCCCTATAAAAATACAAAAAAATCATAAAAGACAAAAACACCAAAAACAAATAAAATCAAAAGCACTGATTTCACTCACGAAAATACAGTCACCATTTTGGCGTCATTGCCAGGGAGGCAACATTCTTTATTTTTTCTTACATTTTCTACCTTACTTTTTCTCTAATCTTATAGTGATTGCAGGTACTCTTCCGAGGTAGGCTAAAGCGATTAGATCAGAGAAAACTGCAGATGAAGGTTTTGTAAGTGTATCCCCACCACTGCCACCTTAGATTTCACTTCACCACATTAATAACTCAAACCCTAATTAACCTAGGAGCTTGCATAATTCCTAAGTTAGTCCTGGTTATTTGATTGTCACTTCACCTCACTTCACCCATCCCCATAAATGTGAAAAAGATATAAAAAAATTACGTTTCTCTTTTTTTGCAATTAAACTATAAGAGACACACTTAAACACCCACAAATTTCTCGACCTAAGGCGCACAATCACATTGATTCTACCACTTAACTGGAATTTGACCTGTGGATCTGGCACACCTTAACTCAACACACAAAAAAGTGAGTAGGTTTTTTATTAGGTTAAACATTTTTGTGTGCCTTAATTAAGTGGTGCAACAGGCCAATTGCTTGAATTGTTTGGGACAGCCACTCAAATTAAAAGTGATTCATCAGTAGCTTGCCCCATAGGGTTGATTTTCATGGTCGAACCAGGCACTCCACATTAATTTTGAGTTTTAAAGGAATATACCATCACTTTTGATTTCAAAACATGGAGTGTTCTCCTGAATTTGTCAGAATACACCTAAAGATTAAACCCTAAAAGCTACTAAACAAAGTTAAACCCTAAAAGACACATCATCAAAACCTTGTTTGAAAACCATTGGGTGTGCATGCATACACATTATAATTGATTATTAAGGGCACAACCCATCTAAAGGGTCCATCACATTCTAAAAGCACAATCATCCCAAGCCTAATTAAAACTGAGTAGACATTGGCCTTAAGGATTAACCTACTCTTTGGGACTCCAACTGAGATTTTTTTTTATTAATTTGCATCCACTGGTCCATCTGTTGTCTAGTTAGGGGAGTAGCATCAAATGACCATGGTTGGGGGGTATCAAAGGAACTGGAGGTGTAAGCCAAAGAAAGAACCTTCTCCCTAACCCCTCTCTCTAACTAGTTGGATTGACTGGATAGAAGTAGACCAAATTGTTTCTTTCGTCTCAAGATGAGTTCTGGGAGTCTGTAGGTCTTTAGGCTATGATGAGCCGATTCTTCGCTTTGACAATCGTTTGTTACATAAAATGTCGCATCATTTGTAGTTCTATGTGGTGGAAAAATTGACTAATCAACAATTAATATAACCACTCAATTAGGAGTGGGTAATGTCCACAAGGAGGCAATGATGCAATAATATCTCAATTATTTCGTATTCGTTCAATCTCGTGAGAAATCTGTAGTCAAATCTGATGTGAAATGCGACGGAAAGAACATGCACAATATCTTGAAAATGTAAGGGTAGATGTGTAATTTTTACTCACTAAAATATTCAATAAATATGTGATGATTTTATGCAATTTTCCATTGACATGTATTAAAGAAAATTTATGGACATTTAAATCCCAAAACTAATGTTAAACAATGTTAATTACAAAAGCTACACAATTGTAAGAGAGCTTGAGTATGAAGTTGTGATTTTACCATAATAAAATATTCATAAATCAAAATTCTTTTTCCAGGTAATGGTATGAAATGTAATTACTAATTAGAATAAAAAATAGAGGATTTTACCTCTCTCCTCCTCACGATCGGGAGAGAGGTTCAATCGAGGAGAGGTTCACACAGGCGGTTGGATGAAGTGAGGCCGTCGCAGTGGTGGCAGCCACACATCAAGTGGTGGCTGGAGCCGACCTACTGGAGGAGAAAGGTAGAGGCGGTTCTGGAGTTGCTGCTGCCGCAGGTTGCGCACAGAGGTGGGGCACGTGCTGCAGGCTTGAGTGTGCGTACTGCTGCATGCTGGAGGTGGCGGCAAGGCACAGAAGGAATGGGGGCAGGCTCTGCAGACGGGAGGCACGGGTTCTGCAGGTGGGAGGTGCGCATGTTGCTGTGCGCTGGAGGTGGCGGCGAGGTGCGGAAATGGAGCTGGAGGCGCTGCATACGCTGGCAGGCTTATGCGGGTGATGCACACATAGAGAAGAATGAGCGTCTGCCGCTGTCTGCGCGAGTGGTGCGCTGGAGGCTGGAGATGGCACTGCTGCAGGGTCCGCGCATGGCTGTTGCAGGAGGTGGGGCGGAAGTGTGCAGCAGGAGGGACGCGGGCGTGAGGGAGAGGCCCGTTGCTGTTGTGTGCGGGGATGAAGCTTCAGACGTCCGGGAAACTTCTCGGTCATCTTAACTGACTGAGGAGTGAAATTGCAGTGGCAGTTGTGGAGGTTGTTGGTGATGACAACGAGGGTGGTGATGTTGATTCTGGTGAGGCACAGTGATGCCGACAAGCTCCAGATGGCGGTGTGGCCTGTCATGCCACACGCCCACGGTGGTGGAGGCTCGTCGCCATGATTAAGGCCGACGGTGGTGAAATGGATGAGAGATGAACTCTCTGCACAGTGTGGATTGTTGGGATGGTGGCCTATATAGCTCGGCTGCCTCTTCCTCCTTTTGTAGCTACCTGCATGAATTTGAATGGAGAGGCGAGAGCAAATCCGCATTCTCCGCTAGTCCATGAATGTAGGCTTTAATGCGGCAACTGGTGGCATTGCAGCGGCAGCTGAAGGAAATGCAGCCGTTGCTGAAAGAAGAAGAATAATAAAAATAGTGATAAAATGTTATGGTTATTTATATACAAACCCTTAACTTTTATGTTAACTTAAACTAATGCATGCAATACACCTAATTGGTTAACTAATTAAATGAATGCAATTCTAAGTTAATTCTAAATGCATTTAAATATGAATGCAATGCATGAATTATGTAATTAAATTAGAAATATGAATTAATCTATTTACATCCTAATTTATGCTAAATAAATGTTAGAATTAACTTAATGTCTAGGCACTTAAATATTTAAATAGCCCACAAATATGGGCTAATCAAATACCCCAATGCCTAGTTTTTGCTAGTCCCTAGCAAATCCAAGCAAAACCTAGCACTCCAAGTAGACTAGTCAACCCAATCGGTCTTCCTTTAGAAACATATTAAGTTTAGACTCTAGACCTAAGGTTCCCAAGTAGTTGCTAAGTTACAAACTAGGTCAGCTAAAGACGAGTTGCAGGCACAAGTTTCCCTGATTTCTGACTCTACCCTAAGGCTTATTGATCCCTGAGATTAAAGCATCTGTGCATGTGCATTGGTCTGAGTTATTTGAGTTAAAGGAGAAAGGATATATATATATTATTTTTTTGAATAATATATATATATTTTTTGTTTGATTCTTCTAAGTCTAACCTTAGATCAGCTATCAACACGGTCTATGTCGGATTCATTGTCCCCATTACCATACCTCGAATGGTGCGTAGCTTTCGATGCTTTGAGATAGTACCACCCATAACAACCCCAACAACTCCTGGCAATCGACACTTTGAGATAGTATTGCCCATGGATTTCTTAAGCGAATTCAGGCCTATGGCAATCGGCACTTCGAGATAGGGTCGCCCATGGTACCTGAACCACACAATGAGCTTACATGCCCCGAGTAGGATGGATATCCTAAGAGACAAGCGTCGAGGAGGTAATATGTTATCATCGCATCCTCAAGGTGAGTATATACTCCACCTCTCCTGCGGCGGGAACTCTTCTAATCAAATTGTGTTTTCAAGCCTCTCCTAAGTCAAAACTAAGAGAACCAAATCTCTTTTAAGAAAGGAATTAAGTTGATTACTTATTTACACCATACCAAGTGTGTGAAATTTGGATGCTTGGGTTACAAGGACCCGTAAACCAAAAGGAAGAACAAGACTCCAGATACTACCCTACCTTTTAACTCAAACCCTAGCTTTCATTCCTCAACCTCTTGAGGAACGGTCTGCAACTTAACTCCTACTTAAGTTTTTATGTACACAAAGGACCCTAAAGGTATAAAGCTAGTAGCTCATTTAGCCTCTAAAGTTTGACCCTAGAATTAACTTAGTCTACCTAGAATTTTGATTTGCTTACGAATGGAAGACCTAGCCAGTTAAGCTCAAAACTTTCTCTTTTTTTTTTTTAATGCAAATGTATGCAATGAATGCACTATGCTATGTATATCCCCAAGGACACCCCCCATGCCTAAAATCTGCAATGTCCTCATTGCATAGAAGGATATTACTTGGGTCAGAGCTAGGCTGAATAGCCAAAGAACCTTCAAATCAGTTTCAAGGATTGCAGAAATAGGCCTTAAAAATGAGCAAAGAAATGTTGGCCTAGAAAATAGGTAACCTAGGATGTTGGCGAGCTGATAATGAATCCTGATAGCAAATGCTCGCCCAACTAAGATGGGAATGAAATCTTCCCAGGTCACCAGAGGAGGTTCTAACGGATAAATAGGTATAACAACCTCCAAAGGGGTAGGGGGAGGATGACAAGGATCCTCTAAAAAGAATGGGGAAGGAATGGTGCAGAGATAAACCCCCAGGGCAATGGACTGACTAAAGAAATCATCAATCCATACCCGATACTCCATTACTGGAAATATTGGTTTGTTATGCCCCCCTGTCAGAACAAAAGTGAGCAATTCTCTAAGGCAAGGATCGTCTAGGGTGTCCAAGTTTTGAGGTTACAGGATGGCCATAAGATCTAGGTTGGGTTTAATCAGCTCGGTGTCCATCCCTAACACTCTTTCCAAATCCTCAATTGCATCCCTAGCATTCCTTGCACCATCACATTTATCTTCCTGCCCTTCATCAGGAGTCACAATTTCACCTTCAGACATAAGCGAATCAGAGGGTGACTTCGAAATAAATGAAGGCAGGTTGGAAGCAACAAATCTTGGGATTATCCTATCAATGTCATCCCCGGGTTTTTTTTCTTTACTCAAATCTTCCCTGGAGTCTATATGTGAATCCACATAAATCTTAGAAGTTGCTTCCAAATTTTCCATCATTTCATCATGAGGAGAAATATCATCAATGGTTGTCCTAAGGAAACCTAATTTGGTCAAATTTGTGACATCCTCGGGGGCTAACTCTTTAAATAAGACATAATCACCCTTAATGTCACTCCAAATCTTGAATGTAGGTTCCTCATATAATTCATCTTTCTCATCATCTGATTCATCATATACCCGAGGTCCAGAATCATTTAATATCTTATTAGATCCCCTAGGGTACTCTACCTGGGGTAAATGGTTTACGCTGGTAACATCGGACTCCTCAGATAGGTCAATTTCTTTAGGGTTGGTTCCCTAAGGGTGGACTTGAGTTCCATCTCGTGATCAGAAGGGAGGGTAGGATTAACAACTTGACTTTGACCCACTTCATCAAATATCATGAAAATAATATCATCTGGGTCAATGTCTTCCAATGGTACCTGATGAGAGCCTCATCATGAGCCATAACTAGCTCATTTTGACCCAATAAAGAAGATAAAAGCTCCTACATAACCTAGAAGAAGGCCTAACTGAAGGAACAAGTGCCTTGAGAAGAAAACATGAATAAAGGTTAAAACTGCAATTTTACCATTGCAGTACGTAAACGGGATTTCTCAGAGGCAAAACATAGGTCAAATGGTCTAAATGAGATAAAAAGAGGGTTGAGTCAATCAGAAATGGGTTCATGTGCAATCTAAGAACTAAATGACAGTTGGTAACCCTAAAACAGACCCGCTTAAATTAACAAGGTTCCGATCAGAACAAAAAGCAAGTAAACCCTCTACAAATCATGGAAAAACATCTTCTAGGGTTTATAACACTTAATTTGGCCTTTGGAACCTAGTTTGACCTAGATTAGGGTCCTAGCTCCTCAATTAACCTAATTTGGGTTTTTACGCAAAATGTCCAGTCAAACGAGGTCAAACCTAAAATCCAACTTCACCATTGGATTCCTTAGGTCCAAATTAGGTTTGTACCAAAATTTGGACCTAAGGAGAGGTCATCTTGACCTACTTTGCAATTTAGTACACCCAAATCACAAATTGGTCCCTATCTTTTGAATACATTTGCAGAGAGCCCCCTAGGTTCTTCGCCTCCTTTGCAAACCGGTCCTGCCGCCATTGCTAGGGCAGAACCGAGCTCCGGCGAGGTTCGGAGAGGGATTGCTCTGTAATCCCTCAGAGATTCCCTCCCAGAAATGGAAGGGGGATTCTCTGAGGAATTCCCTTCCTTATAAAGCCAATTACAATCGCTGGTGTGAACCCAATCTCTCGTGCAAACGCACGAGCGATTTGGGTATCCACCTTCCTTCCAACTTCTGCAAGTTGGCATACCTAATTGCGCGCTCTCCACGCGCTGATAGGAGTGGCCAGCACCTATAAAACACCCCCCAGACCCTGCCACAGGACTGGAGCTTGATTTGGCCGAGTGTCCACCCCCAATTCGTCTCCTCCTGCCCGGCCGAAAGTCCCAGCAAGCTCCGGCGAGCCCCCCTCCCCTCCCTCTTCGCTCTTCCACAAAACCAGTGGCAGAGTTAGCTTCCTGACTTCCCTCCGCGTCGCGCAGTACCCGCGCACGCCGCCTCAGCCTCGTCGTCGCCGCCGTTCTCCCCCACTGGGCGTCATCTTCTCCGGCAACAGCAGGTACTACTGTCCACCTTCCGTCCCCTTTCGTCCTTACAATTAGGTTAGAACTCCTCTCCATCCTCTCCTCTCTCTTTTCCCCTGTTATCTCATTTGATTACCCCTCTACCGACGCTGACCACCCTCATCTTCCACATCACCGACCGACCTCCGGCGAGCCGCTTCCACCATTCTAGCCCCCCACACGGCTCGCCAACCACTTCGAGAGCTCCGCCTCACCACCAGGAACTCGCTCCACCCCACAACTGCCACTCCAGACCTCCATAATCACCCCCCGAACAACCCACCATCTCCGGCCACAGGTTGACCTAGGCACGCACGCCTAGGCCGACCGGCAACCTGCAGCATCGTCCACCGCCTTCGCCGTGCCACGGCGAAGGTCTCTAGCTGATCTGATTGGGCCGAGAGGCTCGTTTTGTGCATGACAGTGTTTGAGCCGCTGCCGCCATGGACGACCTCTGATGAAGCTCCAACGAAGCTACAGGCATCAGGCTTCCCAGGCTGCAGATGCAGGAGACTCACGCAAGTGTCACGAGGTGAGAGAGCCCAGCACGAAGCACCAGCAGATCCATTCGCTTGGGCAATTGCATACGAGAGTTTGCGGGCATGCGTGAAATCAGGGCGGAACCTTTAGTCCCACATCGTGGGATTGCAGCCCTCAGGTACGCTATAAATTGCATTTGTGCTTCAAGCCGGTTGCCTCCATAAGCATAGGGGTGAGGTCCCTCACTGCCCTCACACACGCCTCGTCCGCGGCCTGACCTCGCGGACCTGGTGGATCCGACCCGACCTAAGCCCACACACTCCTCGCGCATCACACCACCTGCAGGTTCGCCTGGTCCCGGGTACGATCCGACCCGATTATGGCTGTGGCTCTGGGAGAGCGTCCATAAGCGAACTGCTTAAGAGAGAGACGTGCGGGTAGAGGGAGAAGGGTTAGGTTTTGCTCCTGTGCAGGCAGGCTGAACGCAGGAGAAGAAGGACTTGGCCGCTACAGAAGAAGAAGAAGGAAAGGCAAGCCAAAGAAGAAAAGAAAGAAGGAGCAAGACAGACAAGAAGAAAGAAAGAAGCTTTCGCAGGAGAAGAAGGAAAGCAGAAGAAGAAGAAGAGGAAGAAGAAGAAGAAGAAGAAGAAGAAGGCATCGCAAGACAGGAAAGAAGCAAACAAAGAAGAAAATGAGAGACTGTAGAAGAAGAAGAAAAGGAGAAATACTTTTAAGACGTCTGATCTTGTGATCAGACGTCCAATTTCATATTTTTGTCCTAATTATTTTTAATTGCATACATTCACATTTGAATTGATATTTTGAGCAAATTAGAGTGTTCAATTACATTTTGACTAGTAGTAATTTCCATTTGCTCCCTGTGATCGACCTCGGATACTCCGGTCTTCGAGTAATAAAATTCTTTATATTTGTTTAGACGTTTTGTCGGTTATACTACAACGTGACATCCTTTAAACCCGCACAAAATCGTCGACAACATTTTGGCGCCGTTGCCGGGGAGCAATGCATAATTTACCACTAGTCTCTACATTCTTTTTATCATATTGAACACTAACTTGCCCTACTTTGCTTTGATGTGATCTTGCAGGTACTTCATGAGAAGATCTCTCCCGCAAGTCAACCACTCCAGGGCAGGTAATTTCTTTTCTTCCTTAATCATCCCCTAATCTTTGAAAGACAAAAGGAAAAAAAGTCAATTTAGGAATCAATTGCCTTCTTTATATAGTAATCACCATCTCTAAGGCAAAACATTTCCTGATTTAGCGAAAATTTCTGCAAATATTCTTGAAGTTGGAGTGATTTTTTTTTCCCATCCCACAAATTCTTGTGCCTAATTGAAATAACGCTTAATCTCGGTGGACCACACACTTCTTGTTTATAAGTCCAAAGAGAACTTTTGAAAAAGAAAAAGAGGATTGGAAATAGAACCAAATTAGGGTTTCCACATTAGGGTCTTGAAGCGCTAGGCACACCTGCCGGTGTAAAAGGAAATAAACCCTCCCGCATCAGTGTGCTACCCAAGCCCTTGATTGAAGAAAGCTAAATAAGACAAACCCTAAAATTGAGCTCTAAAATCACTTGAATCTTAAAATTTTTTGACCTAATAACCTGGGAGTCAAATCAGGGTGATCTCTAGGCTCCGAGCTTAGAATCATTCTGCCATTTATAGGACAGGTCAGGTGAAGTTGACTCCTTGGGTCAACCAACCTCTAAATTAGGTCACAATACCAAAAACATCTAAAGTTCAAGTGAGAACCCTAAAAGCACCTTTGAAATAAAAAGTGATAGACTTAAGAGGTCAAGGTCCCCATTCTGGTTTACCTGGAATTTCAGTGACAAGAGAGGTCGGGTGGGGGAAACCCTGTAACCCATAGGGACGCTCTACCGTGTAGGGGTCTTTGCGGGACTCTCCCTCTCTGGCTGCCCAGGTAATTCTTAGGTGGACGATCTTCAGATCCAGGGGTCCATCTGCCCCGAACCTCCATAGTCATCCAAACATCTTTTGGGTGTCTTGATTGGGTCAAGAACATCTCCAATCCTGCATCTTTTCTCTTTAGAGCACACACACTCATTTTCAGTGGGACTTGTTATTCAGATCTGATCGCTTCATAACACATCTTGAGTCAAACTCTGATCTTGATTCCACCACCTGATCCAAATATGTAGCCGAACCACCTAGGACTACCATTCAAGAAACCTGAATACCAGAGATCCATGAGAGATAAAATGATTGAGGATGCCATGCGATTTTATGAAAATGAAGAAACCTCAACAACAGTAGGAAACATTCAGGTTGATGTCCCAACAACCACAACCTTTGTCATAACTTGTGCCCAAGTATTATTAGCAGAAGCCAACAAAGGATCAACCCGTGACTTGCTCATTACTGCATACATTGAGATAGAAAAATTGCACAATAGTGAATACCTTCAATGTATGACAAATCCTTGACTTTGGAAGCAACACCAAGATAGTCTTGAAAAATGGGAGGAGATAATGAGATTAGTAAAACAAGTGATTGATCAGAAATACCTGTACATACCACCAACAGAGGATGAGCTATCTTGGAACAACATCGAGGATAAATTTGACCTCGGGTTTGAGGCACAAAATGGTTGTGGATTCCCAACCCAGATGGAGTATAATGCACCTGATATTGAAGAAGGTTGGGAAGCTCCAAATGCAGGAAAAGACCATGATGAGCCCATTTTAGAATCCCAAGACTCCTGCAAGTATGAGAGTAGAACTGAACCTCTCGAGGGTGTAAATTCCGTCCCTTATTCTGATAAGGTGGCCCTCGAAGGTTATTCAGACCTAAATTCTAGTAATTCAACCCACATCCTAAGCCTAGAACCTAGATCTGAAACATATTTTGAAGATTTCAAGGCCCCCGATGAAGAAAATCAATCTCTTAATGAAGAATATGATTTTGGGCCTCGATTTGATGAATATCCCTCGTCAACCTCCTCAGAGGAACGAATCGATTTTGCAGAAGTCATGCCAATCTATGACACAGAAATCGAGGAGTTCGACGAGCAGGGTGTCAATTGGTTCTGCCCTACTAGCTTAGAATCTGAGCCTCTACCAGATAAGGATACCCTTTTAAGCTCAGAATTAACATTTTGGCGAGATCCCAGTCAGGCTGCTGAATATACAACATATGATTTATTCTATGGTGGAACTCATGATCTAGAATCTCATTCAAACTTTGATTTTCGCAAACTCTCCGACGATCTCGAATCTGACCATAACATCGGAGAAAATCTTCCTCCTGATTATAACATGTCAATCTTCTTTGAAGCCACCTACTCCACATATACAGAACCAATCAAAACCCGTTCCCCACCCCGACCCGCAACCGGATTCAATTTCTATTCCGATTCACCTCTCACTGAGCCGTTTGCAGATGATTCAACTCCATATCTAGACCAGGTATCGGGTACTGATCAGACCACAAATCAGGAGCCTCCATCCTTTGATCACCTCTGTAGGGATTCCACACCTTACATGGATAATTTTTTGGAACCCTATTTCGACCAGGCTGATTCGACTCAGCCTGAACTCGAGTTTTCACTTCCATATCCATCAGAACGTCACTGCATATGGTGGGTTCCGCATCTGCTGATCTACATCTATCAACCCACCAGACTTATTGGGTTTGGGCTGCATCATCAGCCCACTGATCGCAACAAGCACCTGGTCGGACCAACCAGGCTCTTAATCAAGGTGTTTATTTTCCAAAACTCCATTGATTTGACCACTCCCTCTCCACCCCATTTTCTGCTCGGCTGAAGGCATTAAATTTAGCGCTTAACGGGAGGCAACCCGTCATCCCAAACACAGAGACCCGTCTGATTATCCATCTGGACTCCACGTCTATTGCACCTTGAGACCAGCCTTAAACAGAGGATCCCACCTCTGGTACAGGTATCAGAGCTTGAAATCATCCGCATCAGTCATTTACGACCCATTCACCCACCCGATGTATCCTGTTCTAAGCCCTGACCTCAACACTAATTCCCACCCTCTATTTACAATGAGGACATTGCAAGACTTAGGCATGTGGGGGTGATAAAGTGCATACATACAAAACCAAAAAAATCAGGAGTCTCACACAGAAAAAAATTTTGGCATATGTCAAAAACGTAAAAAAATGAAAAATATTAAGAAAAAGAACAAAAAAATGGGGGGAGGGAGGAAATTTTGTGAGCCACTTAAGCATAAGGAGGAGAAAAAGAAGAAAAATGACAAAAAGGAGCACAAAATGAAAATGAAAAGAAATAGTCATTAGTAAAAGATTAAGGGGTTAACTGAAGTTCTAGACCGAATCAAGAAAAAGAAAAGAAAAGTGCTACGGAGATATAATAAGAGATTAGCGGGAACGCTGGTCTTAGGCCTTTTGGGCATGATTTGTTAGCTTAAAAATTTACGTATCCGTTAAAATCTGGATAATCCTCAAGAGGTTGAGGAAAATGCGAAGCTTGAGTATTAGGTCTAAGGCTTAGGAAGTATTCGGCCTCGTTAACTGACCTCTGGTTTGCGGGATTCGGTAACCTAAGCACCCAAATTCACACACAGTCTGGTTCAGTGCGCATAAACATCCAAATCACGCGAAAAGCGCTTAATGTTCTGAAAAAGTCACCTAGATTAGGAGCGGTCAATCAACACAAATTGATTTGGACGAGTTTCCAATGCGGAGAGGCGGGAAATTCCCCTCGAAGATGCGTAACATATCGTCTCCTCAGTGCTTGTCTCTTAGGATATTTAAATATCCTACCGGGGGCATGTAAGCACTTTGCTGGTTCAGATACCATGGGCGGCATTATCATGAAATGTCGATCGCCAGGGTCTGGATTCGGCCACGGAACGCCATGGGCGGGATTATCTCGAAATCTCGAAAGCCAAGGTTCTGGGGGTTGCCATGGGCGGGATTATCTCGAAATCTTGAAAGCCAGGGACCCTTGAGGATTGATGATGGGGACGAGGAATCCGATACAGACCGTGTTGAGAAGCTAATCTGAAGCTAGAAATAAAAAGAAAAGAGAGAGAAAAGCTCTCCAAACAAATAAATCTTCTATCTCTCTCTTACAAAAAAATGCACTACCAACTGAACTTAGGCTAAAAATGTCTCAAGCATGGGTGCTTTAACCGTGGAGTCCAACAAACCCTAGGTTAGTTTCTGTGGGCCGTAGAAACCTTTGCGGAGGACTGAGGCTAAAGCGGAACAGGTCTGGATTTTGGTTGGTACTTGAGTACCTCTAGGCCTATTGTCGGCATTCCCACCTAATCACAAAAGAAAAGGAGAAGCACTTATCATTGTTGACAGACACTCAGGGTCTAGAATGGAAGTTAAAACTTTGAATTTCTGCTAAGGGACTAGCAAAATCTAGGCATGGGGGTATGATGAGAGCCTCATCATGAGCCATAACTAGCTCATTTTGACCCAATAAAGAAGATAAAAGCTCCTACATAACCTAGAAGAAGGCCTAACTGAAGGAACAAGTGCCTTGAGAAGAAAACATGAAATAGAGGTTAAAACTGCAATTCTACCATTGCAGTACATAAACAGGATTTCTCAGAGGCAAAACATAGGTCAAATGGTCTAAATGAGATAAAAAGAGGGTTGACTCAATCAGAAATGGGTTCATGTGCAATCTAAGAACTAAATGACACTTGGTAACCCTAAAATAGACCCGCTTAAATTAACAAGGTTCCGGTCAGAACAAAAAGCAAGTAAACCCTCTACAAATCATGGAAAAACATCCTCTAGGGTTTAGAACACTTAATTTGGCCTTTGGAACCTAGTTCGACCTAGATTAGGGTCCTAGCTCCTCAATTAACCTAATTTGGGTTTTTACGCAAAATGTCCAGTCAAACGAGGTCAAACCTAAAATCCAACTTCACCATTGGATTCCTTAGGTCCAAATTAGGTTGGTACCAAAATTTGGACCTAAGGAGAGGTCATCTTGACCTACTTTGCAATTTAGTACACCCAAATCACAAATTGGTCCCTATCTTTTGAATACATTTGCAGAGAGCCCCCTAGGTTCTTCGCCTCCTTTGCAAACCGGTCCTGCCGCCATTGCTAGGGCAGAACCGAGCTCCGGTGAGGTTCGGAGAGGGATTTCTCTCTAATCCCTCAGACATTCCCTCCCAGAAATGGAAGGGGGATTCTCTGAGGAATTCCCTTCCTTATAAAGCCAATTACAATCGCTGGTGTGAACCCAATCTCTCGTGCGAACGCACGAGAGATTTGGGTATCCACCCTCCTTCCAACTCCGGCAAGTCGGCAGACCTAATTGCGCGCTCTCCACGCGCTGAAAGGAGCAGCCAGCACCTATAAAACACCCCCCAGACCCTGTCGCAGGACCGGAGCTTGATTTGGCCGAGTGTCCACCCCCAATTCGTCTCTTACTGCCGTCCGCCTTCCATCCCCTTTCGTCCTTACAATTAGGTTAGAACTCCTCTCCATCCTCTCCTCTCTCTTTTCCCCCTGTTATCTCATCTGATTACCCCTCGACCGACGCTGACCACCCTCATCTTCCACATCACCGACTGACCTCCGGTGAGCCGCTTCCACCATTCCAGCCCCCCACACGGCTCGCCAACCTCTTCGAGAGCTCCGCCTCACCACCAGGAACTCGCTCCACCCCACAACTGCCACTCCAGACCTCCATAATCACCCCCCGAACAGCCCACCATCTCCGGCCACAGGTTGACCTAGGCACGCACACCTAGGCCGATCGGCAACCTGCAGCATCGTCCACTGCCTTCGCTGTGCCACGGCGAAGGTCTCTAGCTGATCTGATTGGGCCGAGAGGCTTGTTTTGTGCATGACAGTGTTTGAGCCGCTGCCGCCATGGACGACCTCTGATGAAGCTCCAACGAAGCTACAGGCGTCAGGCTTCCCATGCTGCAGATGAAGGAGACTCACGCGAGTGTCGCGAGGTGAGAGAGCCTAGCACGGAGCACCAGCAGAGCCATCCTCTTGGGCAATTGCATACGAGAGTCTGCAGGCGTGCGTGAAATCAGGGCGGAACCTTTAGTCCCACATCGTGGGATTGCAGCCCTCAGGTACGCTATAAATTGCATTTGTGCTTTAAGCCGGGTGCCTCCGTAAGCACAGGGGTGAGGTCCCTCACTGCCCTCACACACGCCTCGTCCGCGGCTTGACCTCGTGGACCTGGTGGATCCGACCCAACCTAAGCCCACGCACTCCTCGTGCATCACACCACCTGCAGGTGTGCCTGGTCCCAGGTACGATCCAACCCGATTATGGCTGTGGCTCTGGGAGAGCGTCCATGAGTGAACTGCTTAAGAGAGAGACGTGCGGGTAGAGGGAGAAGGGTTAGGTTTTGCTCTTGTGCAGGCAGGCTGAACGCAGGAGAAGAAGGACTTGGCCGCTACAGAAGAAGAAGAAGGAAAGGCAAGCCAAAGAAGAAAAGAAAGAAGGAGCAAGACAGACAAGAAGAAAGAAAGAAGCTTCCGCAGGAGAAGAAGGAAAGCAGAAGAAGAAGAAGAAGAAGAAGGCATTGCAAGACAAGAAAGAAGCAAACGAAGAAGAAAATGAGAGACTGCAGAAGAAGAAGAAAAGGAGAAATACTTTTAAGACGTCTGATCTTGTGATCATACGTCCAATTTCATATTTTTGTCCTAATTATTTTTAATTGCATACATTCACATTTGAATTGATATTTTGAGTAAATTAGAGTGTTCAATTACATTTTGACTAGTAGTAATTTCCATTTGCTCCCTGTGATCGACCTCGGATACTCCGGTCTTCGAGTAATAAAATTCTTTATATTTGTTTAGACGTTTTGTCGATTATACTACAACGTGACATCCTTTAAACCCGCACAAAATCGTCGACAACAGTACCATCATTCCATTCTTTTGACTCCAATATAATTCAGGTGGATACTCAACCTTATCATCATCTTCCTTAGGTTGCCACCTTTCTTCTTCCAATGCATAGCTACTTTCATATGTATCTTCCTCCCATTTAAGGCATGGATCTCTCAAGAAACTATCATCTAATGGGGAGGTTTCAAAATAGAACCTCGAAAATTAGCTATTCTCCCAAAAATTTCCCTCCAACTTAAAGTGTAGCTCTCCCATGGGAGATGCATCAATTGTAGAGGGGTGTACGTCATCCTCAATGGGGTAAATTGGGTGGCTAATTTCATCTCTTTCTTGTTGGCCTGCTCTCAAAGATTCTCCTAACAATTCAATCATTTCATTTTGCATTTTCTATATTTCCTTCTTCAAAGAGGAGAGGTCATTTCTATCATGAGAGAAGTCAGGCTTAGGCTTATAGAACCTAGGAGTGTCTGTCAAACCATTATAATTTTTCAGGGAGGGTGGGTTGGGTATTTCCATGGTGTGTGGGATATTGGGTAAAGCAAATCCCACTCCTAGGTTCTGCTCACTGATTTGGGGCTTAACCAGGCCAATAATCCTATAATAGGAGTAAAATGGATCCCAATGATTGTCATTATGTCCATCAAGGGATGGACCATCTCGACGTATGGGATCAAAGAATGTAGAGTGGGGGTGAGGGTGTGGGCAAGATGTGAAAGGATGAAAATCAATGTGGTCCATTCTAACTCACACCTCAATCAGAATTCCTCAAGCAAAACACAATTCAAAAAGGACTTTTTAGGTCTTTCCCAATTTAGGCTTTTAAGTCAGATTGCAGGTGACAATACAATTTGTTCAGTCAATTTACGTGCTTATTGTCGACCTATGGCTTGCCTAAGAAGACCTAGTTGGAGCTTAGGTGTTCTTCCCTAAATCTCAAATGCTAAAGCAAATCCAAAGACAGAAGATCGAGGGATGCAAGTAGGCCTAAGCCTTCCTTTGAACTTGTGCATTCGCGGTGCTTCTCAACTACCCCCAAAAATCCGTGACAGGGTATCCCCCTCTTTGGATTTACAAAACCTTTGATCTCATGTTCCGAACACTTCAGAATCCAACGATAGGAGGGCTCTTGTCCTAGTATTTCCAAACCTAAGGAGAGTCTAAAAGCGTGTCATGATGCAAGCGAAATAAGTGTGCATACAACACAAAAGATTTTGGATTTTGAATCGCACGTCAAGTTTGAAAATCAAATCCTTGGTTTTTAGATGTCCCTCCTTTAATTAGTCCTTTTTCAAGAATATATGTGACCACTTGTTAGATCGCTTGAAGACAAATTTTGTGGTCTTCGAATTAAGTCAAAATGCAATGCGTGATCAAGAATAGGATTCAAAGTAAGAGAATGCTTACCTTGCTTCCAGCAATCAACGATGCGAGAATGCACGCAATGCAAAGAAGTAAATCTAGAGGCTGCTCATACAGACCTAAATGGTTCATCCTAGGGGCAGACAGCTTTTAGTAGGCAGCTCTTTTTTTTTATTATTTTTTTTAACTAGTTATGCATAAGAAAATAAAGGTAAACAATCCACAAAATAAATTAAAAACCTAAATCTGAAGAAAAGGGAACAGGCTCCCAAAAATTACCCAACACGAGCCTAAAACAAAATCGGGGAATAAACCCTTCCAATTATACCCCAGAACAAGGGTTTCAAACCAAATGTGCAATGAAAAATTAAGTCTAATTCTTAATCCTACTTTAATTAAATTAGCGACTAAATGATCGTCATGTCCTCGTCCTTCTCCTCCTCTGCAAGGTAGCTCGACCAATTCCTCCTCTAGCGATGTCAAGGGTCGCCTCTCACGATGGCTGATTCCTCGCACAATTTCTCACACAGAAAAAATAAATGGTCAAATCACTGTGTAATTAAGAAATAGTCAAAAATATAATCAGGTGAAATTATTACGTCTATTGCCTCCCCGGTAATGGGGCCATTTGACGAGTCGATTCTTTGCTTTTACAATTGTTCTTTACATAAAATGTCACGTAATTTGTAGTTCTATGTGGTGGAAAAATTGACTAATCAACAACTAATATAACCACTCAATTAGGAGTGGGTCGTGTCCACAGGGAGGCAATGATGCAATAATATCTCAATTATTTCATATTTGTTTAATCTCATGAGAAATCCGTAGTCAAATCTGACATGAAATGCAACGGAAAGAACATGCACAATATGTTAAAAATGCAAGGGTAGATGTGTAATTTTTCCTCACTGAAATATTCAATAAATATGTGATGATTTTATGCAATTTTCCACTTACATGTATTAAAGAAAATTTGCACACATTTAAATCCCAAAACCAATGTCAAACAATGTTAATTACAAAAGCCACGCAATTGTAAGAGAGCTTAAGTATGAAGTTGTAATTTTACCATAATAAAATATTCATAAATCAAAATTCCTTTTCCTGGCAATGGCATGAAATGTAATTACTAATTGGACTAAAAACAGAGGATTTTACCTCTCTCCTCCTCGCGATCGGGAGAGAGGTTCAATCGAGGAGAGGTTCTTACAGGCGGTTGGCTGAAGTAAGGCCGTCACGGTGGTGGCAGTCGCACGTCAAGTGGTGGCCGGAGTCGGCCTGCCAGAGGAGAAAGGTAGAGGCGGTTCTGGAGTTGTTGCTGCCATAAGTTGCGCATCGAGGTGGCACGTGTGCTGCAAGCTTGAGCGAGCGTACTGCTACACGCTGGAGGTCGTGGCGAGGCGCAGAAGGAACGGGCGCGGGCTCTGCAGGCGGGAGGGACGAGTTCTATAGGTGGGAGGTGCTTGTGCTGCTATGCACTGAAGGTGGCGACGAGGCACGGAAATGGACACTGGAGGCGCTGCGTACGCTGGCGGGCTTGTGCAGGTGATGCGTGCACAGAGAAGAACGCGCGCCTACTGATGTGTGTGCGGGTGGTGCGCTGGAGGCTGGAGATGGCGCTGCTGCAGGCAGTGAGGCAGGTGCGTATAGGGCTGAAGGAGGTGAGGCGCAGCAGGGTGCGCGCGTGGCTACTGGAGGTGGGGCGAAAGTGTGCAAACGGAGGAATGCGGGCATGAAGGAGAGGCCAGTTGTTGTTGTGTGCGGGGATGAAGCTTCAGACATCTGGGAAACTTCACGGATGTCTTAACTGACTGAGGAGTGAAATTGCAGTGGCGGTTGTGGAGGTTGTTGGTGACGACAGTGAGTGTGGTGATGTTGATTCTAGTGAGGCACGGTGATGCAGAAGAGCTCCAGATGGCGGTGTGGCCTGTCACTCCACACACCCACGGTGGTGGAGGCTCATCACCCCGGTTGTGGCTGATGGTGGTGAAATGGGTGAGAGATGAACTCGCTGCACAGTGTGGATTGTTGGGATGGTGGACTGTAGAGCTCAGCTACCTCTTCCTCTTTTTGTAGCTACCTACATGAATTTGAATGGAGAGGTGGGAGCATATCCACATTCTCCGCTAGTCCATGAATGTAGGCTTCAGTGTGGCAACTGGTGGCATTGCAGCGGCAGCTGAAGGAAATGCAGCCGTTGCTAAAAGAAGAAGAAGAATAAAAATAGTGATAAAATATTATGGTTATTTATATACAAACCCTCAACTTTTATGTTAACTTAAACTAATGCATGCAATGCACCTAATTGGTTAACTAATTAAATGAATGCAATTCTAAGTTAATTCTAGATGCATTTAAATATGAATGTAATGCATGAATTATGTAATTAAATTAGAAATATGAATTAATGTATTTACATCCTAATTTATACTAAATAAATGTTAGAATTAACTTAATGTCTAGGCACTTAAATATTTAAATAGCCCACAAATATGAGCTGAACAGGCTACCCACCTAAGGATAGGTTTGGTTGATTGTATTGCAAGGCACCTTTCTTTGTTCTGTTTTCCCTCCTGTTTCACCATGTATTCTTCCACACCGCATTCACATTTCCAATCCTACCCTCCTACCAGCACTTATCCCCAAAATGATTATTATCCGACCCGACTTATGACTGCCCATCTCCTAGCTTGGATAACTTTGATTGGGTATATGATTATGGACCTTAATGTGTAGGGTCTAATCTTAGACAACAAGACTATGATTATTATCCTTCCCACGCCTATGCTGATTATAGATCTCCACCCTTTGATGATCAACCTAACTAGATCTACAATCAAGAAGGATATGGTGATTACAACTCTTACCCTCCCTAGGATTATGTTGAATATAGGTCACCACCAACGTGAAACAACCTATTATTAAGGACGACATTAATTTCTTGACTCCCCTAGATTAAACCCAAACCCACCCAACCCTGAATCGAACCATCTGGCTCAGGTGAACTAGGTCCAAGATAGGTTGTTGGCAAATCTGGGGAACACTATATGATCTTTAGAAACCCAGCCAACACCCTGCAATGAATAATTGGAGCCCCTGATTCAAATGATTAATGATCTAAATAGTTTGCTATTGGATTGGCTCCAAGATATCGAGGATAAGGGCCCGAGTGAGTTTTTGCTGGGGAAAGTATCAAGATTAAGGATGAAATTTGTGGTTGCCTTAGTCCAATCTTGGGGTGATTCACAGGACAAACCCCCTTTAGGAGAGCCAATGTCTGAACCTGCTCAAGCACCTCTCAGGGGGGACACATTTTATGAGACCAGGGATGACCAGGTTGATCTAAAGCAACCCATTGACGATGAACCAATTTTCTCACCTGAGATCCTCGAGCTAGGAAGTGAGGAAAAATATGTCTACATGGACAAAGAAATGACATATGATTTTGAGACATATATAAATGTGGATCAAGAATTCTTTGATTCTGAGGGTGAAGAATCTCTAGGTGAAGTTTCACTTTGGCTCAAAGAAAATGATTTTAGTGAGATAAATGGGCTTGAGGAGTATGATGAACCATTTGATAGCCTGATAATTGAGGATTTTGATCCGATTGGAGCTGACATGGAGGATTCAGATCCTATTATAGATGATCCCATCAATAGCCCCATTTCTCAACCACACCCCAAAGAACTGAATGATGATATTCTTGAGATCACCAGACCTAAGTCAATTTTGATCCAGCCATAATTGTTCGACTTGGATATTTTAGATGGGGCGTACAATCATCTGGAGGTCTCGAAAACCCTGATTTTGGAGGGTAGAAATTTGGAAATAAAAATATGGGAGCCTACTTTTGAGGGAAATACAAGCTTGTATGTAATGGTTCTTGTTGACCTAAAACCACCTACCTTCTATCAGGACCCTTATGATATCTTTGACGTGCAACCCAAGTACAGAATAATTGACTATCTTTCTAAGTTGAACTCTATGTGGACACCCGAATCTGGTGAATTAGATCTACCTATTGTCCAGCACTTTAGACTTGGGTTGTACACCACAAAATTGCAGGCCTGGCCTTGCAAGCACAATAATCTTCGATTCTGGCTGATTTTCATCCAGAGCCTTAGAACCACTTGACCTTAAGGCATGGGCTTGCACCACAATCTGGTCCATATCTGTGGACATCTCCTGCTGGTGAGTTTGAGGATCAACCTTTTAATTCTGATCCTGACCTACACTTGTGAATTCTCAATTTCTTTTTTGTTTGTATTTTATGCCTAGCTAAAGGCAATAAACTTAGCATGTCTATATACTCCTTTCTCTCTATGGAGCTAACCAAATTTTAATGAAATTAAGGTGATATTTTGTTTATTCCTCCCTTTTCATGTCTTTATTTTTACAATGAGGGCATTACATCATTTACGCATAGGGGGTAGACACTTAATTCTAAAATTATTTTGTTAGCTCTGTAGAATTTCTTTTAGTTTCTTAAAAAAATTAAAATTCAAAAAAATAAGAAAAAAGAATTAGGAGAAGAGAACATAGGCATTAGGAGTTGTTAACTTTAGGAAATGATACTTTAGGACTTGAACACTTAGACTCTTTAGGTCTTCGGGCTTAATCAGCCTGAGTGTCCACTAAAATGTGGACCGATTCTAGAGTCCTTGCCACGTTAATTCTATTTTAATTTGGTTAATAAATTGGGGTGATAAGTACACGACTTATCAACCTACACTTTGATTTGAGGGAACTTTAAGTCTAAAGCATCTAGACACTATTTGCACTGACTCACTTTTCGGCAGTTTTTACAAAAATTAGGTAACTAATGAACTTTCTAAAGTAGTATGGCTGGTAAGTTATCATGGATAGCAATCCATTGGCTAGTTGTCCAGAGCCCTGCTACATGACTATACCCATTCTACTACCTTTAGGTAAATCTTAGATCAGGGAAGCCATCTACTCAGAAAATAAAAAAATATATACTGAAAAAAAAATGAAAAAAAATAGAAAAAGGAGAAAAAAAATAAGCCACAGTTCACCGCACGAGTATGCTAGCAAGTTGCCGCAGGTAACAGCTCATTGGCCAGTTGTTAGAGCCCAACTCACAAAAATACATAAATAATTTCCAAAACACTTAGGGAAGAAGCAGGGAAGTAGAATAAATTGGGGAGATATACATTGGGTTCACCCTTGTGTTGACCTCATAAAAAATAAAAAAGTAGGGAGAAACTTTTGGTTGAACAAATAAACCTTTAGACAGAAACACTTTAGCTTAGCTAAGGTCGTAGAAACCAGAAGCCCATTTTAATGGTTGCCTAGTGAGTCTATCACCTTTTCACAAGATGCTTAGAACTTAAAATACTTTTCGAGTCTTGGGTGGGTAGGGTAGCTGATGTGCAGTTGTGCGTGTGTGTTAAGAAGTGTCATTATAGTTGTACTTGCAACGCCAGCTTTAAAATAAGTAAACGGAGGTGAGTTTGAGTGTCGGTCTCAGGGAGGCGTGAAAATCGGATTTTGCTTATCACTTGTCACGAAAAGTGCGTAGTTTTGCTTGCAAAAGGTGTGGTTTTGAAAAGCGAGAGAGAGATAGAGTGAGAGATTAGGGTTAGAGCGTTCCTTGTTTGATCATGCAGCTTAAACAGAAATTAAAGTAACATGCACTTTTAGTTCATAGCTTAGAACAATAAATACATGCTCAAACAAAAGTAATGGAAAGATTAAAAGAGAGAGAGAGAGAGGATGGAGAGCGACGAGGCAGCCACGGCGATGGAGGAGGCTCCGTCGGTGGCTCGTTGTCTCCGACGATTACAAGAGGGCCTAAAGCTAGCTAAGAGAGGGGTGGAGTAGTTGCAAGGGAAGTGAATGCCTTGAATGAGTGGTTAGAGGGGGTTTAAATAGGGCTAAGGGCTTTCTAAAAGAAGAAGGGGCTTTAGCGATGTCCGGGAAGTCACTTAAACCACTCCAAAAGCATCGGTGAAGCCCTCCAGCCCGCCGATCAACTGCGCACGTCATTCTTCTTCGCACTCAATCCGCGGCCATTGTGTGAGAGCCGTCCGATTGAAGATCGGATGGCTAAGATCTCTCCTTGGCTGTGCTTGGATCGCGCCATTGGCGCATGTCGTCGCCCGGCGTGCACACGCGCGTGGGCGCGCCGCGTGGCACGATCTCGGCCACCCACTACTGATCAAGCGACCCAATTTCGCCACGCGTCTCCTTCATCTTTGATTTCAAGCATCGTGCAGCTCGAACCCACGTTGCGTGCGTGCAGGCGTACGTGCTAACCGTTGAGCCACGCCCGCGCTTTGTCGCAGAGATTGCGGGTAGGTGCGCGAGTCTCGACTGGATGAAGACGTGGCATGTGGTGGAGCGGGGGTGACGTGGCACAATGAGGGCCGTTGATCTCCAGATCAATGGTCCGAACTTCTTGGGCCCATTGTAGGAGCTCCGGATGTCGGATTTGGCCGATCTTGAGTTCGTTGGACTCCGTTTGTCGTTTCGAATCCATCAGTGTGGTCCGATTGCTTATCTGAGGCTTACTTTGACAAGTGCTTACACAGATGGCCAATAATACAGTTTTATAAGCAATCTTGGTACATGATGCATGCAATGCTCCCATTCTACTTATGTTGTGCCTTTTATTCTTAAGATGGGCTATATTCAACATAATTATCACCCCCTTGTGCAGTGTTATTATACCCCCATGCTTACTCCTTGCTAGTCTCTAGCAAGGTTTATTCTAGCCTTTCTTTCCTTTCAGAATTTAAGAAGTAATTGCTTAAACACTTCGTCACTTGTCAATAGGAGGAAATATACGAAGATTTTAATCTACAAAGACTAAGCAGCGCCCGGGTGTACCAAAATACGAATCGCCCGAATCCTTGCTTTAATGTATATAACTATACATATGTATATGTATATATATATTTTTTTTTAGAATTTTTTTTGGGAATTCAGTGTGGGTTGGTAACTTTTTACGGCTACCCAACCCACCCAAAACTCGGTCAAAGCCATATGTGCTAGGCATCTTGGTGTGAATGTTGTGATAGACTCACTTAACGGTAATTTAGACAGACTTTGGGTTTCTATGCCCCTAGTTGACTGGAAAAGGAAATAAATTTGCCTGAAGGTGTATTTGTTCGATTTGTAGCTTTCTCCATACATTTGTTTTAATTGGGGTCAACACAAGGATTTTTCCAGTGTATATCTCCCTGGCTTGTACTACTTCCACCGCTTCTTCCTTAAGTGTTTTGGTTCTTTTTGTGCAGTTATTGAGCTGTTCTCTGGACAACCGACCAATGTGCTGTTACCCACGATCACTTGCAACCATACTTGTGCGATGGAGTGTGGTTTATTTTCTTTTCTTCTCCTTTTTTTTTTCTTTTCTTTTCTTTCGTAGGTGGCTTCCCTGATCTCAAATGTACCTAGAGGCAATGAAGAAGAAATGGTATGTGGCTGGGTTCTGGACAACCTGCCAATGGGCTGTTACCCACGACAACTTGCCAGCCATACCACCCTAGAGAGTTCATTAGCTACCCAATTTCTGTCAAAATCTCCGAGAAGTGAGTCTGTGCAAAAATGTGTGCAGATGCTTAGACTCAAATTTTTTCTAAGTTAGAGGGTGAGTTGGTAAGTCGTATACTTATCACCTTACTTAGTAGGTGGATTAGATTGGCTTAAGGTTGCAAGGATTCAAAGCTAAATCCATATTTTAATGCACACCAGAGCTGATTAAGCTCAAAGGCCTGAAAAGTCTAAGTGTTTAAGTTCTTTTTATATTATTTCCCACTATTGACAAGTTTTTAATGCCTAAGTTTTCTTCCTAAAAAAATTTATTTATTTATTTATTTATTTGATTCAGACTGATTAAATGAGCTCAGGATTATGTAATTTATCACCCCCCCAAGCTTAAATTGGACAATGTCCTCATTGGTAAGTACATGGATGCATAAGGGTTCAAAAAGATAGTATCTGAGTGACGTAAAATACCGGATCAGTCTGAATCCTCTGGGTTGCCTCCCAGGAAGCACTGAGTTTAATGCCTCCAACTGAGCAGTGCTCCGTGTCAGCCCTCAACGAGGGTGACACTTTCCTTTGGGGGAACCTGGGCTAGGAAATGCTTCAATCTTTGACCATTAACTGTAAAAGTGTTCCCAGTGTTAGGATCGGCGATTTCAACCGCCCCATTAGAGTAGGGCTTAAACACCCGAAATGGTCTTGTCCATTTGGACCTGAGTTTCCCCGGGAAGAGTTTTAAGCGGGCATCAAACAGCCAGACTTGCTGGTTAGGCTCAAAGGTTTTTCTATGAATGAGTCAGTCATGGACTGCTTTCATTTTCTCCTTATACAGTCGACTATTGTCAAAGGCATCCTGACAAATTTATTTGAGCTCAGATAATTGGAGCGTCCTCTGAGCACCAGCTAACTGGGGATCCATATTACATTGCTTGACAGCCCAGTAAGCCCAGTGTTCCAATTCGATAGGAAGATGGAAGGCTTTGCCAAAGACCAGGTGATAAGGCGACATGCCTATCGGGGTCTTAAAAGTGGTCCTGTATCCCCATAGGGCATCATCAAGTCGTGTGGACCAGTCTTTCCTGTCAGGTCTCACAGTCTTTTGTAAAATGTTCTTGATTTGTCTATTTGAGACCTCGATCTGCCCGTTTGTTTGTGGATGATACGAGGTAGCGATGCGGTGGTTCACCGCGTATTTTCTAAGTAGGGCACGGAATTGGGAATGAATAAAATGGCTTCCACCATCACTGATCATGGCCTTGGCTATTCCAAATCGGGAGAAGATGTTCTTCTTAACAAAGTCCATGATAGTCCTGTGATAGCATCAGCGGGTGGCGACGGCTTCAATCCATTTAGAAACATAGTCAACTGAGACTAGGATGTACTCGAAGCCGTTGGATGGTGGAAAGGGGCCCATAAAATCGATACCCCAAACGTTGAAGATTTCGACAATCAAAATGGGCTGAAGGGGCATCATATCTTTCTTGGTCATGGTCCCCAGCGTTTGGCAATGTGAGAAAGTCTTGGTAAACATGTGTGCATCATTAAATAGGGACGGACAGTAAAATCCAGACCGCAAAACTTTTGCAGCTATTTTCTTTCCAAAGAAGTGGCCACCACAAGCCTGGTCATGACAAAAGGAAAGCACACTCTGAACTTCTTCTTCGGGGATACACCTCCTGATGATATAGTCAGCACAGAGGCGAAACAGCATGGGATCACCCCAGAAATAGTGCTTGGCCTCAGCCAAGAACCTGTCCCGTTGCTGTCTGGACCAGCTGTGCAGGGTTTGTCCTGCAACCAAGTAGTTGACGTAGTCAGCATACCATGGCATTTTCTTGTCTTGCATAGCCAGGATGTGTTCATCAGGGAAGGCGTCAGATAGAGGTAGGGAGGGTCCAATGTGGTCTAGATGAAGTTTAGACAAGTGGTCAGCCACCACATTCTTCGATCTGGCCTTGTCTCGAATTTCCAGGTCAAATTCCTACAAAAGTAAGATCCATCTGATGAGCCTGGGCTTTGCATCCTTCTTGGCCAACAGGTGCCGGATGGCTAAATGGTCAGTGTAAATAGTCATGTGGGATCCCAGCAAGTATGATCAGAACTTTTCAAGTCCAAAGACTACAGTGAGAAACTCTTTCTCTGTGACTATATAATTTCGTTGGGCCTTGTCCAACATTTTGCTCGCATAGTAGATCACCACGGGCTTCTTGTCTTGCCTTTGTCCCAAGACAGCGCCTATGGCAAAATCTGATGCATCACGCATAATCTCAAAGTCCTGGGACCAGTCTGGGGTTGAAGTACAGGTGCGGTGGAGACTAAGTCCCGGAGGGTGTGATAAGCCTGGATGCAATCAGAAGGCATGTGGAATAGGGCATCGTTGGCTATAAGGTCAGTCAAGGGTTTGCAAAGCTTGGAAAAGCCTTTAATGAACCTTTGGTAGAAGCCAACATGTCCTACGAAGGAGCGAATCTGTCGAACGGAGTTAGGTGGAGGAAGTTTGGAAATTAAATCAACCTTAGATCGATCTACCTCGATGCCCCTATGTGATACGATGTGACCGAGGAAAATTCCTTCTTGAACCTAAAAATGGCTCTTTTCCCAACTTAACACCAGGTTAACCTCGATACATCGTTTTAGGATTTTCTCCAAGTTGCTCAGACAATGATCGAATGAATTCCCAAATACAGAGAAATCATCCATAAAGACCTTTAAGTATTCACCCACCATTTCTGAAAAAATGGCTAGCATGCAACGCTGGAAGGTCGCAGGTGCGTTGCATAACCCGAACGGCATTCGACGAAATGCAAACGTGCCATACGGCCAAGTGAATGTGGTCTTTTCCTGATCTTCTGGAGTAATTGCGACTTGGTTATATCTTGAATATCCATCCAGGAAGCAAAAACACTTTTGCCCTGCCAATCTTTCAAGGATTTGGTCAATGAATGGCATGGGGAAATGATCCTTCTTAGTGGCTTCATTGAGCTTCCTATAATCAATACACTCCTGCCATGTGGTGGTGGTGCGGGTGGGGATGGATTCGCCATGATCATTGGTGACAATGGTGAGCCCAGCTTTCTTTGGAACCACTTGAGTGGGGCTCACCCAGGGGCGATCGGAAATAGGATATATGATGTCGGCGTCAAGCCACTTGATAATTTCTTTTTTAACGACCTCTCGCATGTTTGGGTTCAAATGTCTCTACATCTGGCGAGAAGGTCGTGCCCCGTCTTCCAGGTAAATTTTATGGATGCAATAGGTGGGGCTAATTCTTCTTAAGTCCGAAATGGTCCAACCAATGGTAGCCTGAAGTTCTGAAAGGGTTGCAGTCAACTTGAGCTCCTGATCCTTGGTTAGATGAGAATTAATAATCACTGGGAAGGTCTGGTCAGGTCCCAGGAATACATAGTTAAGATTCTCGGGCAATGGTTTAAGTTCAGGTGCAGGTGGAACCACAGTCAATGGGAAGGGAAAGGGCGGGATTTGATCAACATCAATCTCTTCAAATGGTGTCATGTGATGGTACTCAGCCTTATAGAGGTCCACGGGTAATGATGGTGACGAGTCAGAACAGTCACTATGGGTTTGGTGGTCTGATACAGAATTGAGGGTGAGGCATTCCTCGATCAGAGTTTCCACGGGATCATGTTCCTCAACGCAATCGCAATAAAAAGACTTTGTCTCCTGGAGGATATCCAATTGCATTTTCCTGTCCCTGAAGGCGATTTCCATACATCCCATGTCGCAATCAATGTTTGCCTTAGCCATAGCTAAGAAAGGTCTGCCTAAGATTATGGGTGCGTTCTGTAATTTTTCAGGGACTTCCATGTCGAGCACCAAAAGGTCAACTGGGAAATAGAAGTCCTTGACTCATACAATCACATCCTCGACAACCCCCTTCAGGGTTTTCACTTATCTATCAGCCAGCTGGATGGTGATAGGGGTTGGTGTCAGCTCTCCAAAACTAAATTGGTGGTACAAGGTTGTTGGAATCAGGTTAATAGAAGCACCTAAGTCTAGGAGCGCTACATCAAACATCATGTCCCCGATATTGTAGGAAATCAGGGGCGCTCCTGGGTTAGTTCGCTTGAGTGGAAGGTTGCTTTATATTACGGAACTTGCTTGTTCAGAGAGTACAACCATCCTAGGTGCTTGAGGTCTCGGCTTACGCTTGGGTGTACAGGCATCCTTTAAAAACTTGGCATAAGCAAGGATGTGTTTGATGGCTTCAAGGAGCAGAATATTAATCTGTACTTGCTTAAAGATTTCCAACAGGTCCTCAGTTTCCACAACATTCTTCTTTTTCTTGATTGTTTCCAAGGGCTCAGGGTAGGGTGTCTAAATGTGGATTGGTTCTATGTCTGGGTCCTTGGTTGGTGCCTCTTCTGAGTCGGGTATTTCAGTGGGTGAAGTCTCGGGGAGAGTTGGCCATTTGGGATCCTGGGTTTTGGTGCCGCTTCTCAAGGTCACTGCATTCGTAGAGGCATTGGGGCCATGGGTTGATCCTTGAGAAGATGAGGATGAAGAGGCACCAAACCCAGGAGGTGTTTGCAGGGCTGGCTGGACCATGTGAGCCTGCCTGGGGTTGCTTTGGAACGCTTGCGAATTGGGGCCTCTATTAATTATGTTTCGCGCGTTCAGTTATGGTTGGGAAGGTAGGGATCCTTGTTGTTTACAGTCCAAGAGTTGGGCTAACTATCCCTTTACCAAGGCCATTTCCACCTGATGTTTCTGGTTCATGTCAGCCATCATCTTTATTAGGGCATCCATTTGGTTTTGTGGGGGAGGGGCCGCCCTATTCTCATTATATTGGGATCTAATTGGTGGTCCTTGCTAATAGGGCGGCAAGTGTGGCTGCTGGTTTGGCCTGGGCTGGTTTTGGAATTGCGATGGTTTCTAGTTTGTCCAACCAAAGTTGGGGTGGTTACGCCAGCTAGTGTTGTAAGTGTTGGAGAAAGGGTCTGGTTTCACATAACCTTGGATAGCTTGCACATCTTCAAGGATAGCCGATGTTGATGGAGGGAAGGGAGTAATCAAGAGTTGAGGGAGCAAAGGTCCCTCCCTGGAACATGGTTAGGGGTTGTTCCAGGTTCAGTTGGGTAAAGGGCTGGACCAGGTCAGCATTATGCACTCCCTTTGCTAGGGAGAAAGTCTGTAAGGGGTTCCTGGTCTGGTTCAGTAGCTCATCAATCTTTTTGTCCACCAATTCTACTCGATCCAATTTCTTGGCAATGATGTCCATGTCAACCATTCCAGAATTTGCTTGTACCTCATAAATCCCACCACGGGGTTGACTAGACCTGTTTAACTGGGTCATAGAGGCATTATTGAGCGAATTCTTGCTCATAGACTCAAAGAGCTCAAACACGCTCTCCTCGTCTTTGTTCAAGAAGTTCCCCCCGCATGAGGCATCGACGAAGTTCCGTAGGTTGCTGTCCAGACCGTGGTAGAAAATCTGGGCCAATTTCCATCTTGGCATTTCGTGGTGTGGGCATTTCCTCAAGAGTTCATTAAATCTTTCCCACGCCTCATGAAATTGTTCCCCACCCTGGAGTGTAAAGGTAGTAATAGCTCTTCTAAAGGCATTAGTTTTTCCTATGGGGAAGAATTTCTTTAAAATGCATGCCTCATTTCTTCCCAGGTGGTGATGGGTCTACCTAGGGTTCTAAGCCAATGAGAAGCCTTGTCTTTTAATGAGAAGGGAAACATCTTGATTAGAACAATGTCAAGGCTAATGTTCCTAGGTTTCAAAGTTCACGCTATGTGGTCGAGATCCTCTAGGTGCTGAAAGGGGTCCTTGATGAGTGGCTACTCATCATAGCTAAAAGGCCGAAATTAAGCTAGATACTAAGCAAAACAATATCAAATTAACACATAAAAAGGGTTAAGTGTGGGAATTAAAGAAAAGACCTAAAACTTTTAATGTGTGTTAAAATCTCCTAAATTAGGTCACAAAAATGGGATATTCTGAAAACTAAAGAACAAATGATGATCCATGCATCAATTGAACACATAAACAAGTTTGAAAAGCCAAATCAGAAGTAAAATCAATGTCGTAAATGTTCAATTAAGCACATGTAAAAATTTGAAAGCAATTGGACATCATTTAGGCTTAGAAATAAATAGATTACAATTAGGTCCTTCATGCATTACATTTCTACCCTTCAAAACTCCTTCTTGGACCTATTTGCAAGCCGCAGGGACCCTTTTATAAGACTGCAGGGCCCTTCCAGCTGCTATTCTTCTCGCTTATGGGCCTGCATGCAAATGTTCTACCCCTTCTTCTAAGGGTCCGTCTGCAAATTTCCCCTTTATTTCAAAGAGAAGCCTGTGTTCTTCACGCGCACTGTAGCGCGCGAAGAACACAGCCACTCTCGACCGTCCATCGCACTTTTGATCTCGATCTGCGGCTGGATTCAAATGGAACCTTTGCGCGATTCGGTGCGTGCGTTCACCTCTCTTCCCAGATCTCATCTGACGGTCAGATCTCTCTCTTGACTCGCCGCGCGCTCTACCCATCTCATCCTCACCGCCGGCCTGATTCTGATTAACCTCACCCTTGCGGTGATCTCAGTCACTGAGCTGCTATTTAAGCACCTCAGTGGTGTCGCGCGCGAGGGATCGCTCCCTCCTACATCTCTTAGCGATCAATTCTTCCACTCCAGTCTCTCCTCCTCACCTAGACCCTGATTTCACAGCCACCGGCTGTGGAATCATCGCCTGCTCTCGACCCTCCTCGTCGCTAAGGACCTCGTAGCACCTGAGGACGACCCTGGAGTCTCACTAGCAGACTCTTCCCTCCGCTGGAGTCACCCTCCTCCTTTCTTCCTCCTTAGCCGCCGGCTAAGGACCCATAGGTCCCATTCTTCCTGTTAGTTTAGTTTTTAATTCTGCACAAGTAGTGTTAGATTTAGTTTACAGTAGTTTAGAATAGATTTAGTTTTAATTGTTAGTGTTTAATGTTAGCTGTAGTTAGATTAGTCTTAGGAGTAGAATTAGTATTAGATCCCCTCCCTCACCTCCTCTGATCAGTCCAGATCAGAGGGGAAGAATCATCTGTTCATTAATCAATTTATCTCCCTCTTCATGTTTTGTTTTTCCACCATCCAATTCTGATTTACGTTCCTTTTAACGACGAATCTTTCATCTGTCACCCACACATCTGGACCCAATTCCAGATCTGATGGTGTACTGCCTCAGATCTGAAATTGGCGTCACAAGCACCATTTGGGGCTTCTCACTCACCCCATTTGTGTTCACAAAAGCCCCTTTTATTTTAGATTGATTGCCTCAGTTTGTCAGATTCACGTTAACATGGGTTTTGAAGAGATTTTGCTTTCTGAAATGTCTTGACAGATCTGACAAATTGAAGGGATTTTGGTTTTCCTTGAGGGCAAGGATTCTGAGAAGTTCTCTGGTGACAGAGAACAAATCAGAAGAGCCTTTCATAAATTTGCTTCTGCCTTGATCTGAATGCATCTGCTAGCTTTTATAAATTCCTTTAATGCATTCTTATTTCTGATTTGTCATTTCAGAACTGCCATACACCACCTGTTTGATAATTATTTTTGTATGGTGATTCTCTAACCTAAGGAGGTTTCCATACTCCTTAAGGTTGCAAGAAACTGGGATTGTATGTTTTTGGTTTTAATTGATTGAGTTAAGTCTTCCTTCATGCTGTCTATGGCATTAGGAAGACTAACTCAATGCCATTTGTGTTTTGATCTGAAATGATGCTTTTGATAAGGGCTTTTCCTTGTGGGTATTTGAACTGAATTCTTATGTGATTTTCGTGAGATTTATACCCTTATCAGATTGGGATTTCAACTCTTTAATTTTTAGTTTGTTCTGAATTTTCTCTCATTCCCAGTTATACAGTAAAATGCTGCAAACTGCAGCAACATTCCCCTCTTCTCTAAATTCTCCTCTTCTTTGTGAATGCTTTCCCCCTCTTCAAATGGACTAACTACAGCAGCAGTTAGCCCATTTGACAGTGGCTGAAGCCACTGACACTGTTAAAACACCCTGAACAGTACATTCTCTTCCCTCTCCATCTTCTCTGACAGTAGCTTAGCTGCTGTTTAAAATGAAATAAAAACTTAATTAACCCTCATTCCCTAAGTTCCTACTAAAACCTAATTATACATACTTAATTTCACACTGTAAATATACATATCCATACTATTATAACTATAATATACAGCCTGATTATGTACGTAGACATACATAGATATACTGTAAATACTGTATAAACTTGTACATAAATCTATATACATATGTAATCTATGTAAATATATGTATAAATACTGAACTATTATGTATGTATTTACTGATATATGTATATGTATATACACAGATTCATATGTACATATTCAGTAGCTATATTGTAGAATAAATTAGCTAAATTAATAATTTAGAGCTATAATTAAGTAAATAAATCTATAGACTTAGGTTAACATATATAGTAAGTAATTTAAGTTAGTTAAAGCACAATTATACCTAGTATAGCTTACTGTAACTTAGTTTTATTTAAAACACTCAGAACAGCTAGTTTAGCTTAAATAAAATAGAAATAAATTCGTAAATATACAATAAAAATATGTATAAAATACTTAAGTATGTAAATTGAATCTGTATAAGGTCAATTAGACCATTTACTAACTATTTTATAAGTAATTAACTATTTAATCACCTAAATCAACCTGTACAATCAGCCTAGTTTAGCGAATTTATTTGTATAGTAAATATATTTAAAATTCAAAATTAATTAATCAATTATGTATTATTATGTAAATATTTTATTTACCATATTTTATTTTATTTTTTTTAATAATTTATGGCCCCCAAATCGAGGGCCAAAAACGCGCACAGACGCAGCTGCGTTTGGTTTCCAGCGCACGATGTGGCGCTGGAATAGCGCCACATCGTGGGCTGCAAACGAAACGCAGCATATAAATATAATTTATGTTATAACCTTACCAGTCGTCATGGCGCCGGGCGCCCGAAACTTCACCTGCTCCGTCTGATCCGATAACCCGATTCTGATATGTGCTGAATACTGAATGCGTGATTCCTGTGTGTGGCTGGGAGCCCGAGCGTGTGCGAGCATATGGCATTGGGCTGAGGCCTGGCGCTGAGATTAAAGACATAATTAAGCCACCTAATCTGAGATTAGGGCGCGCTTAGTAGAGGTCTGGTCCCACCCTTAGGGTGCTGTGTATCCCTCAAAAAGCGTGCCCGCAAACTAAACACGTTTTAAACTAATGATATTAGCCTAATCCCCTCCCCACCGCAGCCTCTGAAATATGCTAAGACAGAAGAATTAACAAAGAGTACAAGAACAACAGAGAAAAGAACAAGAGTAATAAAAAGAGAAAGAAGAAGATGAATACTTAGAAGAAAACAGAGACATGAACACAAGAAGAACAGGAGTTAAGAATACAAAGAACAGAGACTTAATGAAGAATGAAAGAGAAACAAAGAAAAAGAATAAGTAGTATACATACGTATAAGTAAATCTATATAATTACTAACAGAATAAAGTGACACTATAAACGTCGCTAAAGATCTCAGTTTTGCCTCTTTAGGTTGTATATAGTGTTTTCTGAGATTTAGCGACGCTTATATCTGTCACTGAAACTGCTGTATATGTTACTGTACATAACAGACTAATAAGTTAAATTTCTACACCATTGCAGTCTAATGTATTATATACTATTATGATAGTACTAATAGGATAACTTGTAAATACATAGTTTAGAGTATAATAATAGATTGTTTGATGCTTGTTCATAGTTAGTGTTTTTGCAAGCATTTCTTAGTAATTAGGTAAATAAAACACACATTCATTCATTCTTTAAATGTAAAGTTTCTTTTTGAATAAGAAGACAATTTTGGAGATAATCAAAGAGTGACCGAATTAAATTCAATAAATTGCCTCCCATTGAACGACCTGGAACAAAACCAGTAAAAATTAGATAAATAAGCAAATGATAATAATGGTTGTAATGACTGGAACTCACCCATACTCACCACTATACGACATCCTTAATGTTATATTGTACACCCTGTACTACAACGACATAATCAACAATTATTACCAACAAACATTTACAACCACACATTTCGGCCACCGCCACCATTATTTTGGCGCCGTTGCCGGGGAGCTATCAGTCCTCATTTGAGCTTCCATGAAAGTGGCTCTGGATCAGACTTAAGACATTCGGTTTCAACTCAAAATCATCTCCCCCCTCGGGATCCTAAGGTGTGGCTCGACTCTATTAGCAGAGGGATTATTGAAATCGCGGAGGGGCCTCAGCTGATCCTGAAATGGTGGTATATCAAGTGGTGGTTGCCTTGGTATGTCTTGGAAAGGTGGTGGTGGTTGTTCTTGTGGGTTTTGTAACTGTTGTATGGCTTGATGATGGTGTCGATTTGTTGTTGCTGAAGCCGGTGGTTAGCATTGATTTGGGCTTGGATGATGGCCATAATGTCTGGTGGGGGTTGATCCTCAGCCTCATCTACCCTAGGTTCAGCCATGTTTCCAACAGAATTACATCACCTAGATTCCTGCCACAAAACACACAACTCGGGATGCAGTAAGCATCTCCCCTGCATACACTAGAGAAGAACAGGAGGGGATGCGGAGGGCGACAGATGAGGGAGATGTCTTTCAATCAAGCACACAAGCCTAGTCCTTATGGTATATACCTTAGGAGACCTAGAAATCTCACAAAGGGTGATTAAGTTCGTAAGCACTGGACTCCCCTTCACAAGGCAAATCTGGCCAAGTTTATTACGAGGGGATTGTAGGAAAGGTTCTTGCACCTTCGGTTCCGTAGAACCCACAACCGCAGTCGTTTGACACTGCCCCGCAGCCTAGTCACCAGATTCTACCAAGGGAATGAAAGCAAGTGCCTAGCGAACAAAACCTCACCTTTTGAGACTTAACTCAGTCCTGCCTAGGGCACGTCTACTCAGTTTTAAAGGGCTAGGATAGTGCTTGTGCTAGGGTTATGTGATGAGGCATTGATTGGGGTGGTGCCTCTTAATTTTCCACTTTCAAAGTGTGTGCTTCTATCAAAACATGGTTTTCAAGCAAGGATTTTTAAGATGTGGTGTCTTTTAGTGTTTCATCCTTACTTTTAGTATTTCTTTAGGGTTGACATGTCTTAATGTTTTCAAACAAGTTTCAGTAGGCATGTCAAGTTCTGCACACAATTCGGTGAAAGTAGATTTCCTTTTATTTTGTAGAGGCTCTAAAACCCTAATGTACTCATCCTAATGATCATGCAGCTTCTATTAGTTGAGTCGATTTTAGGGTTGAGCAGTGCAGCCCAAGTCAACTCATGGTGGCTTCGCAAAACCACTCAAGAAAAACAAAAGAACACTCCAATAATTTATTCAGAATGTTAGAGTGAATTTTTTTTTTTTGTGGGGTGATGTGTTAAGGATGTGGGTCAAGCAATCATACACCACGCCAATTTTTTTCAATTTTTACATTTTTTTTTAATTTTTTCAAGCAAGCAAACAATCATGAGAGGAGAATTACACACTATCAGTCCTCATAGAGCCTACTTCCTTGCTACCGTCGTGGGATGCATCGCTTCGCCGTCCATGCGTCGAATTCCTGCATCCATCAAGTAAAAAGGAAAATAGGGCATTAGATGATGAGAGAATGAATGTGGAATGGAGGTGACAAAACAAATTTGTTGCCTCCCAAGCAACGGTGCCAAAAACTGACGTGCGGTTGTGCGTGTGTGTTAAGAAGTGTCGTTATAGTTGCACTTGCAACGTCGATTTTAAAATAAGTAAACGGAGGTGAGTCCAAGTGTCGGTCTCAGGGAGACATGAAAATTGGATTTTGCTTATAACTTGTTGTCACGGAAAGTGCGGAGTTTTGCTTACGAAAGGTGCGATTTTGAAAAGCGAGAGAGAGATAGAGAGAGAGATTAGGGTTAGAGCGTTCCTTGTTTGATCATGAAACTTAAACAGAAATTAAAGTAACAACTGAACAGAAAATAGCTTCATTAATCATGCACTTTTAGTTCAAGCTTACAACAATAAATACATGCTCAAACAAAAGTAATGGAAAGCTCAAAAGAGAGAGAGAGAGAGAGGATGGAGAGCGACGAGGCAGCCGCGGCGGTGGAGGAGGCTTCGTCGGTGGCTCGTCGTCTCCGGCGATTACAAGAGGGCCTAAAGCTAGCTAAGAGAGGGGTGGAGTAGTTGCAAGGGAAGTGAATGCCTTGAATGAGTGGTTGGAGGGGGTTTAAATAAGGTTAAGGGATTTCTAAAAGAAGGGGCTTTAGCAACATCTGGGACGTCGCTAAAACCACTCCAAAAGCATCGATGGAGCCCTCCAGCCCGCTGGTCAACCATGCACGTCATTCTTCTTCATGTTCAATCTGCAGCCGCTGTGTGAGAGCCATCCAATCGAAGATCGGATGGCTGAGATCTCTCCTTAGCTGCGCCTGGATAGTGCCTCGGGCGCGCGTCGTCACCCGGCATGCGCACGCGTCGTCGCCCGGCATGCGCGCACGCATGGGCGCTCGTGATCTGTGGGCGCGCCACGTGCCGCGATCTCGGCCACCCGTTACTGATTGGGCAGCCCAATTTCCCGCGCATGTCCTTCGTCTTTGATTTCACGCACCACGCAGCTCAAACCCACATCATGTGCGTGCGGACGTGCGCGCTAACTGCTGTGCCATGCTAGCACTTTGTAGCGGCGATTGCGAGCGACTGCACGAGTCTCGGCCATCCGATCGAAGATCGACGGTGGAGATCTGATCTCGACTGGATGAAAAGGTGGCGTGTGGTGGAGCGGGGGTGACATGGCACAATGAGGGCCGTTGATCTCCAGATCAATGGTCAAAACTTCTTAGGCCCATTATAGGAGCTCCGGATGTCGGATTTGGCCGATCTTGAGTCCGTTGGACTCCGTTCGTCGTTCTAAATCCATTCGTGCAATCCGATTTCCCATCTGAGGCCTGCTTTGACAAGTGCTTACACAAAGGGCCATTAATACAGTTTTATAAGCAATCTTGGTGCATGATATATGCAATTCTCCCATTCTACTTATGTTGTGCCTTTTATTCTTAAGATGGGCCATATTCAACATAATTATCATCCCATTGTGCATGTTATCAGTAGCCATAGAAAGTTGCCTTGAAACTCTAAACTCAAAAATCCAATAAAATTAGAAAAGAAGAAAAAGCATAAAAAAATGTATCTTCCCTTTTCCAAAATAAGGTGAGGACTTGGGCGGTCAGCATTTTGGTAGCTACCCAGGCATTGGTAAATCTTCATAGTTTAGGACCATAGTTGAAATTTCCTTTTGTGAATAAACAACTAATGCCTTAAGCGATTGAGTCCTAACTCTGTTCTTATGCATAGTATGTAGTTCAATTTTACTAGGGACTAGCAAAAGATAGGCATGGGGGTATGATGTATACACATCCATTTAAGATAAAATGCCTATTTATGCATGTTCCTAAGATTAGTGATGCATTTCATATTAAAAGTATTGCATAGCATGTATCATTCTACACTTAGAATAGCTTGTGTAAATTATAGGTTAATTAATGTCCTTTTGTGGCTAGGAGAGAAGGAGACTTATTTTGGGGCCTCGGATTGATGATCCGACCATACGGATCTGATCAAGATGATAATCGGAGTCTAATGCCTCTAAAATCGTCTTGATCGGAGTTCCATAGTGCATTATGCAGTTCAAGGAACATCAAAGGCCAAAGGGAAAAGTGGTACCAATCCTAACCTCAGATGCAAAATTCAACCACATGGATAGATCCGGATCGACGATCTCAGCCCAACAATGTTGAAATCGACCTAATCTGACATCCGTGGTGCCAGCTACAAAGCAAAGAAGATGGATGGCTAGAATGGTGCCATGTGGTGCCATCCGAACTATCCAAATCCACCCTCAGTAGCCACCCATCCTCAAAGGCGTTTCCAACACAAGATTAGGATTTTTGGATCGGCATCCAACGGCCCTAAGCTGTCCACATCGCTAGTCTCAACACTCTCATTAGAGGAGCCTTAATCTCGGCCGTTGGATTTCCATCCAATGGTTGAGATCAACTCCTTGCGATGCCTGCAAAAATATCCTCTCGACACAAAAGTGCCTGCAGTGCATTTGTCGCGAGAGGCATCTACAACCCATTAGCGGAGTTTGAGAGCCGCAGCCATCTCCAATTCCCAGCATGGGGCGTGAGCGCTAAATTCACCCACTTGATCTCCATCAAACGGTCCCAAAGCTCCCACGTGGTGCATCCTCGCACACCGGATGAGTGTGGCGCGTGCACGCTGTTGATAACGCATGAGCACACGCCTGATCAGATGCGTGTTTGAGCCGCGATCTCAAGTGTGATCATCGTGTGCTCTCTACCCTCCAATGCACGATCGATAGCCATGATTCATCAACCACATGCGGCAGCTGTGGGTGCATGAGAACTAACGTAGGGGCATGAGCTGGGGCTTTAGCAATGCTTGCGGTGGATCTTCAGTGACACCTTTGATGTCACTAAATGTCCCATGCACAAAATGTCCTTTCTCCTCCACTATAAAAGGAACACTACCCCTCTCATTTCTCTTTATCTCTTCCTTTTTCTCCTTCACCACCTCCAAGGCTCTAGAGAAAGCTTGTCCCAATCATGGGATGCTCCAGTAGAGTAGAAAATCAAATATTTTTCCCACTTCTCACCCCTTTCATGGAGCATCCCATGGTCGTCCTCTCACCACCTTTAGGAAGAAGATCCTCGTCACGACACCATCCTACCTCATTGATGTAAACACATTTACACTACTTAAGATGTCTACTTATGCATGTTCTTAAGCATAAGATTGTATTTCATGATATAAATATTGCATAACATGCATCATCTTGCATTTACAGTAGTTTGAATAAAATGGAGGTTAATTGTCTCCTTTTATGTGCTTGGACAAGGAAAACATTTTATCGGGGCCTCGGATCAAAGATCCAACCATATGGATGTGATCAGGGCGACGATTGGAGTTCAACGATTCCAAGATCGCCCTAATCAGGCATCCGTAGCATCAGATAGTGACCGAGGAACCCTAGCAGATCAAGGGCAAGGATGGTGTAAATTCGCACTTCAGATGACAAATCCGACCGCATGGACAAATTCAGATCGATGATCGTAGCCCAACGACACAAAAATTGAGTCAATCCGACATCCGTGGCACCATCTACAACTTCCAGAAGATGGACGGCTAAGATGGCGCCACGTGGCACCATCTCAGCCGTCCAAATGGCCGCTTACATTCTATGAAGCCCTGCACCTGCTCGCTCTCCGCCGTTGGATCTTGATCCAAGGGCTGTGGTCAGCCGCGCCTAAAAGCATTCGCTCGACCATCCACGCCCTGTAGCGTAGTGGTCAAGCGCACTTACGCGAGCGGCGGGTGCGGGTTCGAGCCGCAGCGAAGGGCTGGAAGGCGCGGGCATTGGATCTTGATCGGATGGTCGCGCATGCCTGATAGCGTTCACGCGCGATTGAACGTGCAGCATGGACGTGCAATCACATGCACCAGGCGGGCGCACAACGAGCGGGCGGAGATGCATCCTAAGCCGTCTGATCTTGTGATCGAACGGTTGAGAACTGATGGACGTGCGTATGAGTTGTACAAGCGGGCAGCCGTGGAGGTGCGCGTGGGCGTGGGAGCTACGCCCACGTTGGGAGCTTTAGTGACGGATTTATCCGTCACTAAAGACCCCTCATTTATTATTTTAAAGTTGTAATGACCATTTTGCCCCCACTCCTTGCAACTGTAAAAGGAGACCCCCTCCATACGAAATTTTCATCCCTTCCTTCTCTTCTCTACCCCTCCAAAGCTCAAGAGAAGCTTGTCCCACACCCGGGATGCTTCTCGCGAGATAAAGTCCAAATTTTCGTCCCCCTTCAAAAGTGTATCCTACAACGACGACGGCGTGCTGCTCCATTCCCGTTCTTCTGCTTCATCCTCCTTCGTCCTGCTTCGTTCTCCTTCGTCTAGGCTTCGTCCCGTCCGGCTCGTCCTCCAAGCGACCGTCGAGGAGGATAACTTCTCTCTCCCATTCTTATTTATAGCTTTTCTAGTATAGAATTTTCCTGTTTTATAGTGTAATTGATTTCTCGCTTTCTAGTGTAACTTTTATTTAGTTTGATTGTATAAACAGTTGAAATATTGAATGCATGTTCTCTTTCTCTCTCTCTTTCTCTCTCTCTTTCTTTTAGTCTGATAGCTCCATTGTAATTATATCGCCTTGCTTATCAAAAATCCTAAAAAAATGTAATTACGAATATTGATCAACGTAACCTCCCTGTGTTCGACCCGGAATATTCATTTCGGTATTAATTTTATTTGTTGAACACTAATTCTTCACTTTCAAACTACAACGACAGGTTTTCCAAAACCAAACACGTTAGCGTAGCGATTCGTACGTTCAACATTTTGGCACCGTTGTCAGGGAGGTGATGCTCTTTGATTTCTCTTCGCGTTTTGTGTCATACAAATCATTTACCTCACTTTTCTCCTTTCTTTTTGTAATTGCAGGTACTTTTTTGAGATGAGCAAAAGCGGTAGATTGGAGTAAAGTGTTGTGGAAGGTTTTGTAAGTTATCCCCCATTCTTTCCCCTCCATAGTTTCATTCGCCACATTAAATCCAAATTCCAATTAACCTAGGTGTTTGCATAAATCCTAGGAATAGTTGGTTATTTGGATTCTCACTCACATTCATTCCAACTTCATTTATATAAAAAAAAAAAACAAAAAGATAATTTTATGGGGCAATTTTTAACAAACACACAAGGTACACCCACATTCAAAGGCACTTAACAGAATTGATTTATTTCTACTCAACTGGGTTCTGATCTGTGGAACTGGTACACATAAAGCAACACATAAAAGAGTAGAAATCATTCAAGGTTAACCATCTTTGTGTGCCTAATTAAGTTGTGCATCAGGCCAATTGTTCGAGTTGATTGGGCCGCACCACTTCAAATAAAATCAACTCATCAAGCAGCTGCCAATTAGGTTCAATTTTTAGGGATTTATCAGGCACTCCACATTCTTTTTAAGCTTGAAAGGAAAACATTTTCACCCATGCTTTCAAAACCTTGTGTGTCAATGAAACTTGTTTGAAAACACCTAAAGTTGAATCCTAAAAGCTACTAAGCAAGATTTGAACCTTAAAATTCACCACATCAAAAAAATCTTGCTTGAAAATCATTGGTTGTGCACGCACACACAAATCAATCAATCATTAAGGGCACAACCCATTTAAAGGGCCCATCACATTCCAACGCACATTCAAACCTTACCCTAAATAAAGCAGAGTAGACATTGGCCTTCAGGATTGAACTTGCTCTTCAGAACTCAGAATGAGATTATTTTCGATTAGTTTGTTTCTACTGTTCAATTTGATGTCTAGCTAGGTGAGCAGAGTCAAACGATCGCAGCTGGGGGGTACACTAGGAACCGGAGGCGCAAGCCAAAGGAAGAACCTTCTCCCCAGTCCCTCCTTCTAACTGGTTGGATTGAACATTCGGAAGTAGATCAAATCGTTCCTTTATCTCAAGATGGGTTTTGAGAGTCTATAGGTCTTTAGGCTAACCCATTTAAGGACAGGTTTGATTATTTGTATTGCAGGGCACCTTTCTTCCTCCTGTGTCTCATGAATCCTTCCACATATTTCACGCATTCCCGCTCTTTCCCTCCTGTTGTGAATTATCCTCAACATGACGATTATCACAACTCGTATTGTAATCAACCATCAGTCAGTTGGGATAATTCGGATTGGGGATACAGTTCTGGACCCCTGTGTTTAGGGTCTAACCCAGAACACTTTGATTGTGATTTGTATCCTTCTCAGAGCTACATCAATTATAGATCGTCTTACTTTCATGCACAACCTAATACGATCTACAATCAAGAAGGATACACCGATCCTTACCCATCCTCTGATTTCGCTGCCTTTAGGTCATCACCATCATTTGAACAATCTGAAATGACCTATTTTCAGGAAGGGTATAACGAATCTCAATTCCTTAATTCCCCTGCATTGAGCCTAAACCTGCCCAACCCTGAACCAAATCATTTGGTTCAGGTTAACCAGGTTCAAGATAAGGTTTTGGCTAACTTGAGGAATATCATACAATCTTTAGAAGTTCAGCCAATACCTTGCATTGAGAGATTAGTGCCCTTGATTGAAATGATTAATGATTTGAATAAGTCTTTGTTGGATTGGCTCTAGGATGTTAAGGATAAGAACCCGAGTGAGTTTCTACTTGGGAAATTAGCGAAATTGAGGATGAGATTCGTGGTTGGTTTAATTCAATCTTGGGATGATTCCCAGGATGAACCCTCTTAAGGAAAGCCAATGATAGAACCCGCTTAGGTACCTGTTGAGGGGGACATGTGCTATGACCAGATTGAATTAAAGCGACCAATTAAGCAAGATCTGATTTCTTCACCTCAGATCCCTGAGCCAGGTTACGAGGAAACGTATGTCTCCTTGGAACAGAAAGTGACAACTGATTTTGGGACATAAATTGATACGGATCCTGATTTCTTTGATGGAGAAGATTTAAGTTGCGAAGTCTCGCGTGAGTTTTCTGAACACGATTTCTGTAAGACTATTGGGCCTGAGGAATCTGATAGGTCATTTGATAGCCCAATAATTGAGGAAACTGATCTTAGGGCACACATTACGAATCCAGAATTACATTTTCTGGAGGATTCAATTCAATGTCCTGATTGTCAGTTACACCCCGTTGAGCTTATTGATGATTCTAATTCTGAGATAATTAGACCCAAATCAATTTTGATTCTACCACATCATTTAGATTTGGAGATTTCGAACGGGGTGATTAATATACAAGAGGTCCTGGAATTTGATATGCTGAATGAGGAGGATAGGAGCTGGGAAGTTCTGATTTGGGAAGTTAATTTTGGAGGAAATGGAAGATTGAGGGGAAGGGTTCCTTTTAAGCTGAAACCACCAATCAAAACCCTTATGACATTTGTTTCGAGGATGTCAAACTCAAGCACACATTCAACGATTATCCTTTTGATCTTCAATTCTCTGTAACCCAACTTTTTGGTCTTGGGTTGCATCCTCATAAATCGTAAGCCTAACCCCGCTTGCATTCTGATTTTAGGTTTTGGGTAATTTTTATCCAGAACCTAAGATATTCTCGATTATGGGGAATGGGTCTGCACCATAATCTGGTCCACATCTGTGGATTGCTGTTGTTAGGTCCGAAGATTCTTCTGTTTATTCTAATTCTGACCTACACTTGTGAATTCTTCATTTCTTTTCTTTGTATAGTGTGCCTAGCTGAAGGCACTAAACTCAGCACATATACAGTTTTTCTTAGTTTTAATCTCGGAGCAAATCTGACATTCATGCAATTTAGGTGCTTTCTACGCTTGTCCACTCAGTTTTATGTCTTTTTAATACAATGAGGACATTGCATTAGATAGGCATGGGGGGGTGGATATTAATCACTGAATTCATTCGTTAACTCCGTAGATTTGTTTTATTTTCTTTTATAAAAAAAAAATTTAGAATTAGGAAAGACAATTTGGGTTTAAGAAAATTTTCGATCTTAGGAAATACTACATTATGATTTGAACACAAAGACCCTTCAGGTCTTTGGACTTAATTAGCCCGTATATCCACTAAAATGTGGATTTGTCTTTGAGTCCTTGCCATCTTAATTCTATCGTAATTGGAATAAATAAGTTTGAGTGATAAGTACACGACTTATTAACTCGCCCTCTGATTTGAGGGAATTTTGAGTCTTAAGCATCTACACACTATCTTTGCACTGACTCATTGTTCGACGATTTTAATGGAAATTAGGTAGCTAAAGAACCTTCTAGGGTGATATGGCTGGCAAGTTATCGTGGGTAACAGCCCATAGGTAGGTTGTCTAGAGCCCAGTCACTGGACCTTTCTCCTTTTGTTGCCTTTAGGTAAATCTTAGATCAGGGAAGCCACCTACTTAAAAAAAAAAAGGAGAAAAGAACAAAAAGAAATAAGCCACACTTCGCCGCACGAGTATGGCTGGCAAGTTGTCGGTGGTAATAGCTCATCGACCGGTTGTCCAGAACCCAGCTTAGTAAATGCACTAAACATTCCCAAAATACTTAGGAAGAAGCGGAGAAGTAGAATAAATCGGGGAGATATACACTGGATTCACCCTTGTGTTGACCCCGTAAAAAAATAAAAAGTAGGGAGAAAGCTACCGGTTGTAAAGATACACCTTTAGGCAGAATTCTTTTTGAGGTCACCTAGAGGCATAGAAATCCGAAGTCTGTTTTAATTACCGGTCAATGAGTCTATCACAATCACAATAAGATGCTTAAAACTTAGGGTTCTCATCAAATCTTGGGTGAGTTAAATGGCTGTAGAAAGCCACTCTTAAACCCTAAAATTTGAAAATCCAAAAAAATTAGAAAAGAGTAAAAAGAGAAAAAGAAATTTTTCCTTGAATAAGGCGAGGGCTTGAGGCGGTCTGCATTTTGGATGATATCCAGGCACTGTTGTATCTTTGAAAGTTCAGTTCCTAAGTAGACAATTTCTTAATGATTGAAAATAACTCAGGTCAAAATAATCCAACCTAATTCTTTTATAAATAGCATATAGTTTTTGCTAGGGACTAGCAAAAGATAGGTATGGGGGTATGATGTAAACACATTTACACTACTTAAGATGTCTATTTATGCATGTTCTTAAGCATATGATTGCATTTCATGATATAAATATTGCATAACATGCATCATCTTGCATTTAGAGTAATTTGAATAAAATGGAGGTTAATTGTCTCCTTTTATGTGCTTGGACAAGGAAAACATTTTATCGGGGCCTCGGATCAAAGATCCAACCATATGGATGTGATCAGGGCGACGATTGGAGTTCAACGACTCCAAGATCACCCTAATCAAGCATCCGTAGCATCAGATAGTGATCGGGGAACCCTAGAAGATCAAGGGCCAGGATGGCATAAATCTACACTTCAGATGACAACTCCGACCCCACGGATGAATTCAGATCGACGATCACAGCCCAACGACACAAAAATCGAGTCCATCCGACATCCGTGGCACCATCTACAACTTCCAGAAGATGGACGGCCAAGATGGCGCCATGTCGCGCCATCTCGGCTGCCCAAACGGCCGCTTACATCCTATGAAGCCTCGCACCCGCTCGCTCTCCGCCATTGGATCGTGATCCAACGGCTGTGGTCAGCCGCACCTAAAAGCATCCGCTCGACCATCCGCGCCCTGCAGCGTAGTGGTCGAGTGCACTTATGCTAGCGGTGGGCGCGGGTTCGAGCCACAGCGAAGGGCTGGAAGGCGCGGGCGATTGAGCGCGGGCGGGCGTTGGATCTTGATCGGACGGCCCCACGCGCCCGATAGCATTCACGCGCGATTGAACGCGCAGCATGGATGCGCGATCGCACGCGCCAAGTGGGCGCACAACGAGCGGGCGGAGATGCATCCTAAGTAGTCCGATCTTGCGATCGGACGGCTGAGAACTAATGGACGTGCGTACGTGTTGCAGAAGCGGGCAACCGTGGAGGCGCGTGTGGGCGCGGGAGCTACGCCCACGTTGGGGGCTTTAGTGACGGATTTATCCGTCACTAAAGACCCCTCATTTATTATTTTAAAGTTGTAATGACCATTTTGCCCCCACTCCTTGCAACTGTAAAAGGAGACCCCCTCCATACGAAATTTTCATCCCTTCCTTCTCTTCTCTACCCCTCCAAAGCTCAAGAGAAGCTTGTCCCACACCCGGGATGCTTCTCGCGAGATAAAGTCCAAATTTTCGTCCCCCTTCAAAAGTGTATCCTACAACGACGACGGCGTGCCGCTCCATTCCCGTTCTTCTGCTTCATCCTCCTTCGTCCTGCTTCGTTCTCCTTCGTCTAGGCTTCGTCCCGTCCGGCTCGTCCTCCAAGCGACCGTCGAGGAGGATAACTTCTCTCTCCCATTCTTATTTATAGCTTTTCTAGTATAGAATTTTCCTGTTTTATAGTGTAATTGATTTCTCGCTTTCTAGTGTAACTTTTATTTAGTTTGATTGTATAAACAGTTGAAATATTGAATGCATGTTCTCTTTCTCTCTCTCTTTCTCTCTCTCTTTCTTTTAGTCTGATATCTCCATTGTAATTATATCGCCTTGCTTATCAAAAATCCTAAAAAAATATAATTACGAATATAGATCAACGTAGCCTCCCTATGTTCGACTCGAAATTTTCATTTCGGTATAAATTTTATTTGTTGAACACGAATTCTTCGCTTTCAAACTACAATGACAGGATTTCCAAAACCAAACATGTTAGCGTAGCGATTCGTACGTTCAACACTCATCCTCCTTCCTCCAACTCTGTTCTCTTTCGTCCAGCTCCTCCCCACCTTCGTTTAGGGCACCATTAAAGCAAGTCACCCACCAAGAGACCGTCGAGTGGGATTCTTCTCACCTTTATCTTTTATCACTTTCTAGTCTAATTGTAATTATCTTGATTATCTGTATCAAACTCTTTTGGATAAACATTGATGTTCTCTCTCTCTCTCTCATATTTTGCGAGTAGATTAGCTAGAAAAATTTTTGTCGATCTGAAATCTTACCTTATAAAAATACAAAAAAATTGCAAAAGATAAAAACACCAAAAAGAAATAAAATCGATAGTGCGGATTTCAAAACCAAACATTTGCCTCCCTGTGTTCGACCTGGGACTACTTCCTGTTTCGGTATAAATTTTGTCTCGTAGCGATATTTTGCGACTACGACGACGGGTTCTCCAAAACCCTAACTTTTCCTTGCAAAATACATGCTCATTAGTCACCAAAGGTAGCAACCACCCATAACTACCACTTATGTAACCCTTAGGTTGGAGCCAACCTTCCTTATCCATAGGATCACTATCTACCCACCAAAATCAATCCTATCCTTCCACTATATCCCACACCAACCACCCTTCTCCCTTCCTATTAATACCCCCCTTAACCACCACCATACAATCATCTCCTTTCCATTAGATTAGTTCCACCATAGCCATTACCATTTGAAACGTCGGTTTTGTATTTGTTATAACGTTGTAGTAAAGCCGGTTATTACCAACATTTCAAATATAAATTTTTTACTCGGAAAATGAAAGAGTTCCCGAGGTCGAACTCAGGGAGCAAGTCGTATTCTAGAGATATACATGTTTCTTTTACAAAATAAAGAGAGAGAGGGAAAGAATTTGTTGTGATGTTCTTCTTTCTCTTTCTTCAGATCTCCTTCTTCTTCCTTGGTTTCTGATACGGTGATAATCTTCTTCTGCAATGGTGATGCTCTTCTTCTTCTTCCTGATGTTCTTGTGTTGGTGATGTTTTTCTTTCTTCAGAGCTCCTTGTTCTTCTTCTTCTTTGGTTTTCTGCCTTGACCTCTCTTCTTCTTCTTCTGCAATCGTGGTGACCTCTCTTTTTTTTATGGCTGCAGAGCTTCTGCCTTCAGCTACTAAGTCTTCCTTCTTCTTCTTCTGCTTCGGCCGTTGCTCTTCCTTCTTCTTCAGCCTGCCTTCTATGTTGCTCTGGCTGCTGACTTTCCGTCGTCTGACCCGGTGCTTCGACGACTTAACTGAGCAGTTGCTACAGTGCAGCTGCTTCTTCTTCGCCTGCACTTCTTCTTTTGCCTGCACACTTCAGAGTTTTTTTTTTTTTGTCAAGAGGCAAAACCTACTCTACCCCCCTCCCCCGCGTTTCTCTTTCTCTCTGAAATCACTCTTCGGAAGCTCTCCCAGAGCGCTACCGGGTAATCGGGTTCGGGTCAGGCCCGGGTCCAGGCCCACCGGCGTGCGTGGTGGGCGAGGAGTGCAGGTCAGTCTAATCGGGTCGGGCCAGGTCCGCGGAGCGTGGTCACGGACGAGGCCGGGTCGGGTGAGAGGGACCTCACCCCGTGGACAGGAGGCAGACAGCATAAGGCACTTTTTGCCTTTATGCGTCCGCGCGCCTCCGAGAGGTTCCGAGGTGGGACTAAATGTCCCACCCCAATTGAGCGCCCGTCGCAGAGGGAGCAGTGGGCGATCGTGTCTTCACGCGCGGCCCTCGCCCCGTCTGCGAGCCTGGGACGTTTCGCGGAGACTCCCTGCGCAACCTGGGAGTCGAACCTGGGCGAAGGCGTGCCTGCACCTGCAGGTGAAGGAGCTCTGCCTGCTCAGTAATGGCGACGGCGGGCGAGTCACCTGGTCACAGAAGAACGGCCTCTCGGCCAAATCAGACAGGCGGGGGACCTTCGCCGTGGCACGGCGAAGGTGGTCAGGGGGTCTGCAGGGGGCGTGATGGAGCCAACAGGTCGTCCTAGGTCAAACTGTGAGCGAAGAAGTGGGTGTGTTCGGTGGATCTGCAGAGGGTGTTTGGTGGGAAGTGGAGGGGCGGAAGAGGATCAGGGTGAGGAAGCGGATGTTCTGCGGTGGTCGGCGAGCCGTGTGGGTCGCTGAGGTGATGGGCGCGGCTCGCCGGAGGGTGGTCGGAGGCGGAGAGGGTGAGGGTGAACAGGAGCGATCGAGGGTTTAATTGACTAAATTGAAAGCGGGGAAAGAAAGAGGAGAAGAAGGGGAGTAGGTCTAACTTACTTGCAGGGACGAAGGGGGAGGAACAGGGCGACAGTCGTGTCGACTGTCGCCGGAGAAGACGATGCTCAGGGAGAGGGGCGGCGGCGAGCAGAGGGCTGGAGAGGCGCCAGCTGGGTGCGGCGTGGCGCGGGAAGAACAGGGGAGGAAGTCTCTGCTGCTGGTATTGCGGCAGAGCGAAGAGGTGGAGGGGGAGGAAGCCGCCGGAGCTGGTGAGCGTCTGCCGGAGGAAGAAGAGAAGAAAGCTGGGGGTTTTCTCCGTCAGATCCAGGCTGCCCTGGTCGGTGGAGCAGCGGGGGGTATTTATAGGGATGAAACAGGGAGGAAGGCAGAGGGAGACGACGTGTCTCCCTCGCCGGAGAATGGTCGGGACACGAACCCATACCGTCCGTGAGTTCGCACGGCCGGTATGGGGGGCTACAATGACCATGGGGGTGCTCCTGCGACGGCTGACGACGCAGGGCACCCCCGGTTTACTTGCCAGGTCCCCTACCTCACCCTGCGCGGCGCCATGCTCCGCGCAAGGTCGCCGGAGCATGGTGCTGGCAGGGTTTTGCAGGAGGGACCTGATTGCAAAGAACGAAGGAGAGTTAGGGGCTAAAATGCGAGGGTTCAAAAGTTGAGGGCCAAAGAGTAAATATATGAGGACCAAAGTGTAAAGTCGGTCAAGGAGGTTTCTTCTTAGGCTCAAGTTTTTATACATGACTAATTAGGACCTAAGGAATCTGATGGTGAATTTCATTTTCATATTAAACCTTGTTTGACTGGTCAATTTGCGTAAAGACCCAAATTAAGTTATTAATTGGGCATGGTTCTCAATGTAGGTCAAAATGGGTTCTAAAGGCCAAATTGAAGGTTCTAAACCCTAGAGATTATTTTTCTATGAATTTTAGAGGGTTTATTCTATTTTTACTTTGCCCCGAACCTTGTGAATTGAAGTGGGTCGTTTTAGGGTTACAGATTATCATTTGGTTCCTTGGAAGTGCTGTAGCCCTTGCTAGATCATCTCATCCCACTTTTATTCTTATTAAGCTGTTTTGACCTGTGTTTGGGCCCAGAATTACCCTGTATGCAGATTATACTGGTAAAATTGCACTTTTACCCCTTATGACTGGTTTTCTTCTCAAACTCAGAATTCTCTGAGTTAAGCCTTTCCTTGAGATATGTAGGAGCTTTTATCCTTTGTATTGGGTCAAAATGAGCTAGTTATGGCTCATGATGAGGTTCTCATCATACCCCCATGCCTAGCTTTTGCTAGTCCCTTAGCAAAAACTTAAGGTTTCAACCCTTGTTCTAGACCATGAAGTTTTTAATGGTTTGAGATAAGTGCCTTTTTTATTTGAGCATAGATTAGGTTAGAATGCTGACCATAGGCCTAAAAGGTACTCTAGTACCAATCAAGATCCAAATCTGTCTAGCCTTAGCCTCAGTCTTTTAGCAAAGGTTTTTAAGGCCCGCAAGAACTAACCTAAGGTTTATTGGACTTCGTGGTTAAAGCACCCGTGCTTGAAATGATTTTAGCCCTGGCCCAGTTCGCAGTGCGTTTTGTAAGAGAGAGATAGAAAGTTTTTTCTGTTTGGAGAGTTTTCTCTCTCTTTTTCTTTTTAGTTCTAGCCTAGGATTGGCTTTTCAACACGGTCTGTATCAGATTCCTTGCTCCCATCATCAATCCTCAAGGGTTCCTGGCGATCGATGCTTCGAGATAGCACCGCCCATGGCAACCCCCGGAACCCTGGCTATTGAGATTTCGAGATAATCCCATCCATGGTATTCCGTGGCCGAATCCAGACCCTGGCAATTGACACTTCGAGATAATGCCATCCATGGAATCTGAACCAGCAGAGTGCTTACATGCCCCCCGTAGGATATGTAAATATCCTAAGAGACAAGCACCGAGGAGATGATATTTTGTTACGCATCTTCGAGGGGATTTCCCGCCTCTCCGCGCTGGGAACTCGTCCAAATCAACTTGTGTTGATCGGCCATTCCTATTCTAGGTGTTCTTTTCAGATTTTTGCGACGCTTCTGCGTGATTCTGATTTTTACGCTTACTGAACCAGGCTGTGTGTGAGATTAGGGTGCTTAGGTTACTGAGTCCCGTAAACCAAAAATTAGTTAACGAGGCCGAATACTTCCTAAGCCTTAGACCTAATACTTCAGCTTTTCATTTTCCTCAACCTCTTGAGGAGTGTCCAGATCTTAATGAGTACTAAGAGTCTATTCAAGAATGCCTAAGGTTTGCATTCTTACTAATCTTATTGTGCACTTTTCAGTTATTTTCTTGAATGAGGTCTAGAACTTAGGTTAATTCCTTAGTTCCTTACTAATGACTATCACTTTTTTTCTCATAATTTTGTGCTCCTTTTTCATTTTGTTTCTTTTCTCCTTCATAAAATTTTCCTTCTCCTCTTCTCCTCTTATTCTTTTTCGAAGAATTTTTTTTTTTTTTTTTTTTTTTTGGCATATGTGAATTTTTTGTTTGAAACCTTTTCTTACACGTTTTTGCACTTTCCTACCCCCCCATGCCTAAGATTTGCAATGTCCTCATTGTAACCTAGGGGGTCTTAGTTCATTCCTTAAGACAGAAATTTGGATGAGTGAATGGGTCGGGTTGAATTTTTGCGGACGATTTCAAATCCCAGATGCAAACATCTGAGTTGGGGTCGGCTGTCTACAAGGGTGAACTTCGAGTGCTGAAAGGTGTCAGAACAAGTTTCAGGTTTTCAAAGAGAATGACGGGCTGCCTCCCGTTAAGCACTGAGTTTTACGCCATCGGCTGGGCGCAATAAGCTCAAGGGGAAAGGAGGATATAAGATGCCTCAGCCAAATCAGTAGAAGTTACATCAATGAACGGCTTGAGTCTTTGACCATTCACGATGAAAGGTTCAGAATCGTGGCTGAGTGGACTGATTTCGATTGCTCCATTTCCAAAAACCTGTCGGACCAAATATGGTCCGACCCACTTAGATCTCAGTTTTCCTGGGAAGAGTTTGAGTCGGGCATCAAAGAGTAGGACCTTTTGACCAGGATGAAAGATCTTTCTTGAGATGTGTTTGTCGTGGAAGGCTTTAACCCGCTCCTTGTAGATTTGCGAGTTCTCGTACGCGTCTATGCGCAATTCATCGATCTCGCTGATTTGGAGTTTTCTGTGGGTCCCAGCCTTAGAAAGATCCAGATTACAGTTCCGTACTGCCCAATAGGCTTTATGCTCCAGTTCGACGGGAAGGTGGCATGCCTTTCCGTACACCAATCTAAAGGGAGACATGCCCAATTGGGTCTTGTGGGCGGTCCTATAGGCCCACAATGTTTCCGGAAGTCGGGACGACCAGTCCTTCCTGTCAGGTCGAACAGTGACCTGCAGGATTTTCTTGATCTCCCAATTCGACAGCTCAGCTAGACCATTAGTTTGGGGGTGGTAAGGAGTAGAGATTCGGTGAGACACCCCGTATTTGGTCATCAGTGACCTAAACTGAGCATTTGTGAAATGGGTCCCCCCATCAGAGATTATTGCACGAGGAATCCCGAACCTTGAGAAAATGTGTTGATGAATGAATTTGAGAACGATTTTGTGATCACAGGTTCGGGTCGGTATGGCTTCGATCCATTTGGACACGTAGTCCACAGCCAACAGAATGTATTCGAAACCATCCGAAACAGGAAAGGGGCCCATAAAATCAATCCCCCAAACATCAAAGATTTCGCATACTAGAATCGGTTGCATAGGCATCATGTCGCGATGGCTCATGTTGCCCAAAGTCTGGCAACGACTGCATGCCTTGCAATGACTGTATGCGTCTTTGAACAGTGTGGGCCAGTAAAAGCCGCACTGGAGGACTTTTGATGCGATTTTATGCCCGGCAAAATGGCCACCGCATGCCTGGTCATGGCAGAAAGAGAGGATATTGTTGACTTCCCCTTCCGGGACACATCTCCGGATGATCTGATCGGCACCTATGCGGAAGAGGTACGGGTCTTCCCAAATGTAATACTTGGCATCGGAGCGTAATTTGTCTTTCTTGGCCTTCGGCCAATCGGACGGGGTCTGATGAGATGCCAAGTAATTTACAATATTAGCAAACCATGGAAGGCTAGTACCAATAGTCAGCAGGTGCTCATCGGGAAAATGCTCAGTGATGGGTCCGGAAGGGTCTATCATTTCAGAAGGAAGACGGGACAAGTGATCAGCTACCACGTTTTGTTTTCCCGCTTTATCGCGAATCTCGAGGTCAAATTCTTGCAACAGCAAGATCCATCGGATCAATCGAGGTTTCGCGTCCTTCTTTGCAAGGAGATGCCTCACAGCCGTGTGATCTGAGTATATGATGACATGGGAACCCAGAAGGTACGATCTGAACTTCTCTAGGGCAAATACTACAGCTAGCAGCTCTTTCTCAGTAACTGTATAGTTACGCTGAGCCTCATCGAGTGTTTTGCTGGCGTAGTAAATGACCACAGGTTTCTTGTCATTTTTCTGCCCCAAAACCGCTCCTACAGCGAAGTCGGATGCATCACACATGATCTCAAAGGGTTGAGACCAATCAGGGGACTGTAGGATCGGGGCTTGGGTGACTCGGTCACGCAGGATTTCAAATGCTTGAGTGCATTCCTTGGAGATTTGGAAGGGAACATCCTTGGAGAGAAGAGTGGTCAGGGGGCGTGCGATTTTTGAAAAATCAGGGATAAATCGTCGATAAAAACCGACATGCCCTAAAAAGGATCGGATGTCCCTGATCGAGCTAGGCATAGGAAGGTGAGAAATCAGATTAACCTTAGCTCGATCCACTTGGATACCTTTCTCCGAAATTGAGTGTCCCAGGACAATTCCCTCAGGCACCATGAAATGGCTCTTCTCCCAAGAAAGAACCAAATTCACGTCGATGCACCGCCTGAGTATCTGGACCAAGTGTTGGAGGCAATCGTCGAATGATGCTCCGAAAACTGAAAAGTCATCCATGAAGACTTCCAGATAATCACCTACCATATCTGAGAATATGGCAAGCATGCATCGCTGAAAAGTAGCGGGTGCATTGCAAAGACCGAAAGGCATCCTTCGGAAAGCGTATGTTCCGAAGGGGCAGGTGAATGTGGTCTTTTCTTGGTCCTCAGGATGGATTGCCACCTGGTTATAACCGGAGTACCCGTCAAGAAAGCAGAAGAACTTATTTCCCGCTAGTTTTTCGAGAATTTGATCAATGAAGGGTAGTGGGAAATGATCCTTCTTCGTGGAGGAATTGAGTCGACGGTAATCTATACAGACTCTCCACGAGTTGGCTAATCGGGTAGGAATGATTTCTCCGGTCTCAGTCGTTATAGTGGTGAGTCCTGCCTTCTTAGGCACGACCTGAATTGGGCTCACCCAACGACTATCGGAGATCGGGTAGATGATCCCGGCATCTAACCACTTGATGATCTCCTTTTTCACGACCTCCTGCAGATTGGGGTTTAAGCGTCTCTGCATTTCACGAGAAGGTCGTGTGCCCTCTTCTGAATAGATATGATGAGTACAATAAAAGGGACTTATTCCAGTCAAATCATCGAGGGTCCATCCGATGGCTCTGCGATGTTGCTGGAGGACAACAATCAGACGGGATTCCTGTTCAGGACTGAGGTTGGAATTGATGATCACAGGAAGGGTCTGATTAGAACCCAAAAAGATGTATTTCAAATGAGCAGGAAGGGGTTTCAGTTCGAGGATGGGGTTTTCAGCAGCAGCGGGTGGTTCAGTATAGATGTGAGGTTCAAGGGTGGGAGTTACTGGGTTGTTCACATCTGGATTGGACTCCTCTGTTTGCGGGTCAAGATCCTTCTGTGGTTGATGAGGCATACTCAAGTCATTCTGGAGGTGTGATTCATCAACCAAAGTCTTGATGTCACAAATTTGCTCGATGACGCCGCAATTAATTCCTTGTTGGGCCTTAAATATATCAATTTTCAGTGTTTGATCTCCAAACTTAAGCTCTATTTGGCCCTCCTCACAGCTGATGTTGGCTCTAGCAGTAGCCAAGAAAGGTCTCCCTAGAATGATTGGTGTATCCCTAGGGTTCTCAGGTGCATCCATGTCTAAGACTATAAAGTCCACTGGAAAATAGAAATCCCGCACTCTCACGATAACATCCTCGAGAATCCCTTTTGGTGACTTTATAGATCGATCTGCTAATTGTAATGTCACCTCGGTTGGTTTCAGCTCAGATTCTTCCAGATGGTCAAGTAAGGATGTGGGTATCAGATTTATAGATGCACCTAAGTCTAACAATCTCTATCAAATTGGGTACCACCTATCTTACAGGAGATCAGGGGAGTTCCAGGATCTTTTGCCTTGGGTGGGAGTCTACTAAGGATTACAGAGCTGGCTTGCTCTGACAGAACAATTGGGCTCCCTCCCTTGGTTCGCGGCTTACGCTGGGGTGTACATATATTCTTTAGAAATCGTGCGTAAGCTGGTACGTGGCGGATTGCATCCATTAAGGGGATATTTATGTGGACCTGCTCAAAGAGCTTGACCAGGTCCTCCTCAGGGGCCACGGGTTTGGTGGTCTTCTTTCCCTTGGTCAGGGCCTCGGGAAACGGGATCTTGGTTGGTTCCTCTAGGATAGGTCCAGGTTGTGGGTCTGGAACAATGGTACCTTGGATAACTATCCTAGGGTCATGATTATCAGGCTGGGAGTGGTTTGGATAATGCGGGTCCTGAGTTGTCTTACCACTACGTGTTGTTACAGAATTTAATCCGGCCTGATTTTGGTTTGGGTTTGGTAGGAGGGGTGGCTGCTGCTGAAATCCCGCACGCGAAGTTGAGGCATCCATCTCGTCTGGAGATGGAGCAGTGGGGGCCTGATAAATCCATTGAGCGTGGCCTAAATTTGGATTCATAACGCGCTTCTGGGTTGGCACGTTATTTGGGTTAGGAAGGGGTTGGGAAGGGAGTGTGCCTGGCTGGCGAGAATTTGCCAACTGGGCCAGTTGAGTTTTAACTTCAGTAAGCTCGTCCTTGTGCTGTTTTTGAATGGCCGCATTCGATTTTTGAATGTCAGCCAGAGTCTGAAGGATTAAGGACATTTGATCTTGATTTGGCCCTGATGGATAAGTAGGGTTGGGCCGAGGCTGAGGCGGCTGGTAGTGATGAGAGGGCTGTGGGCGGGACTGAAAAGGTGGTCTTTGGGTTTGGGGATTTCCCGCCCACTGAAAATTGGGATGGTTTCGCCATCCAGGGTTGTAAGTGTTGGAGAATGGGTCGTTCTGGATGGCGTTGAGGTCCTCGCAGGTCTGAGGAACCTCCTGAGAATCAGGGAAAGGAGGAATGGAGTTCCCCCGGCTGGTGAAGAAAGGATCGGATGATCTTCCAGTCCAAGAATCAGATGGGGATGGATATGGATCCATCCCAGGGGAGGATCGGTGGAGGATGTTTTGCACAGTCTCCTGTGTGGAAGGAGGTTGTGCAAAGGAGTTACGCGCAGAGGTGGCTCGCTGCAAGTGCTGAGTCAGCTCATCCACCTTCTTTTCAATAATTGAGACCTTGTCCAATCGACTGGCCATTAACTCCAGGTCGACTGATGCGGACAGGTCCTGCGTCTCATGTGCTCCCTTAAGATT